>OY720626.1:10670719-11997494 GCA_963170105.1 Cantharis lateralis
TGATAACAAAAGCTTCGATAAATTTTACAAAAAGAACTATAAACTAAAAGTCTACAAAATTAAATAAAGGCTGACGAGGGTTGTTTTGAAAGTATTGATACGACACTGAGAAATTAAGTGAGCTGAGGGCCCTCGAGAGTTTACAGCTTTTAGACAGCGAAAAGTTTCAAAATGCTGCTTCGATATGGATCAAACTGCAGTAATTTAAAAAAAAAGTGGTATACACAAGAACGGGGTTGTTTATTAAAAACTTTAAAATTTAGCTCGAGTATAAAAGTGAGCATATATCTAGCGGGATCTGAAAAGATTTAATGGCATATGGGATCTGCCATTATAATATTGCATTTATATTGCATAAAATTTGTTTACTTAGTTCTAGTTGGGTAGTACCGATAAAATAATTTTATTTAAATTTTCCCTGGGGGCATGAATTGAATGCGAGGATAAAGTTAAAATATTCGTCTACGTTGTTTTTGTTACAAGTTTTATTTCTACGTTTTGTTTCATCTGTCTGATTAACAGATGATTTTTGGGGTTTTCTGCTCTGCCTTTGCCTCAATTTAGCATTTCTGATTGGCACTGTTTTGCTTGATGCATTAAAATATTTATAGGATGTGCATGTACGCTTCCGTTTGTTTCCCAGCGGAATAGCCGCTCTGGTGTCTAGCATATAGCATATAGCCATCTGCCTAGCAGCGTTCATGCTTTCAGTTTAGGATGTCACTATTTTGTCGATGCCGAGAAAATAAATTTTGCAGTTACTGCCTTACTTCTGTAAAAAATACATTTTAGTTATTGCGTTCCCTAAAAATGCGAAAGGAAGGATTTGAAATTTTAAAGAAAAATCATCGAAAAAATACGCGCGCAATAAAAAACAATATAGGAGCTCCAAGAAAGTTAAGTGGAAGCTTATATGTGTAAAAGTATAAAAAGAAAACCGTGAGTCGATATTTCGTTTCCAGATCTCTGAAAAAATATTTTTTTTATATTTAAAAATGCTTTATTATCGTCAGAATGTAATTGTTCTGCATTAAGGAAGTTATAACATAGACAAACAAACAAAAGAATAAACAAACAAACAAAGTAAGGAACAAACTTATACATTATCACAAATTCAAGTGGAAAATTAAAAAATATATACCATGAGGGGTGTCAAAAATTTAAAACAGCAAACGTGTATAATAATTTGTAATTCTAATTTTAGATTAAATAAGATATGAAATGAAACGTCAGTTTAGGGGCGGAAGGCTCTTTGTTAGGGGAAGTTTTACGATTACGCTGCAGCAAACACTTCACTTCGATATTACTATCGCGTAATTATGTCTAACTTTATATACGTTTAATTACTTATCATAGTTAGGAAACAACACCTCAATTGGTTTCATTAACTGTCAATTTACGGTTTAATAATCTTCTCTAAGTAAATTAATAGAGGCGCGAAATTATGCTCAAGCTAAACTACTGTAAGATTAATTAGAAGTTTTTCTTAGAAAGGAAAACTAATTAGGTAAACTTGAATCAAAACAGAAACCAAAATGCGAATATTTCTTATGATTAATTATTTAAGGTGGACAATTCGATGAGATAAGAAAATTCAGAACCAGTTGCAGAACAAGCTGCAGCACCAGCTCCAATTCAAGAAATTGAAACTTTTGCTTGATTGAATTTGCACAGCCAGATGTTGAAGAATGCGAGAATGCATCAGAGGATCGAATTTATGGTGGAATTTGTTTCCCTATGGAATCAACGGATTACGTGAAGAGAGGGAAGTGAAGATCCCACCAGCAAGCAAGAATTTTAGGAAATGGTAAGAGATTCCAGCATAATGATTATTTGTTCTAAGCCTTACCTATGCTGACAGCTGGATAAAGGACGCAAGGGGCACGTCAGCCACATACGTCTCCAGAAACACCACAACCTTAGTTGAGGAACAGAGACAGGACATATGTAGGTGAAAATTCCATCTTCTACAGTTACCACTACTCTTCAAATGATGCCCTACAAGTATTCGAGGCTGAGTTCCAAATGCTAAATGAGAAGGGGAATAAACCTCTCGAGTTCATGACCGATCTGTCTGTTCGGCGAACTGGGCAAGCTCTTCTAAGACTCCTGGTCAAACGAATCCAAGAAGAAAATAGATAAATACGGCTTCAGGAAGAGCTATTTAAGTTTGTGCGCTGGAAAGATATCGTCCATGCCCTAGAGAAAAGGAACATAGAGAAATACCTATTGAACATCATCTCAGACTACCTTAATGAAAAGCCCTTAGAAATCGATGAAAACACTTTCAAAACCACGATTGACATCGTAAGTGGAGTGGCACCGGTGTCGGTCGTGGGCTCTCTACTCTGGAACATTTCATACGATAAAGTGCCACGATTACAGGTTCCTTTCATAGTGCAAGACAAGCCTGATCTTCAAAGTCAACCTCTAAAAGGAAGATTTTTCAGCTTGGTTCTGCACCCCATAATGCTATATGGAACACCAATATGGCACAAAGATGTAAGAGTTGAGTCTTACCGCTGTGATAATGCCTATTGACCTCTAGGGGACAAGCAGGTACAAGACCTACTATAAAGAAAATAAAACACTAATTTGTCAAAATTAATTGAACTCTGGCGAAACAGCTGGGATGGAGATACAAAGGGTAGATGGACCCACTACCTCATCACAAACAACGGAGAGCGGATAGACAGGAATCACGGAGAGATTGACTTCCACACGATACAAATTTTATCGGGCCACTGATGTTTCAACGGCTATTGCTGAAAGGAAAAAGATACCCTGGCACTTCCCATGTTCAGAGAACACTCCTACACTTGAACATACAGAAAGTCATCATCATGAATAATATAGTGCCAACCATGCTGGAATCCCAAGTAAAGTGGTCTTGACTATATTGAAACAAAAAGAAAAGGACGAACGCGAAGAACAAATACAAACACAGCCATGATAACTACCAACACAAGAAGAAAAGATTCCCAAAAGGGCAGAAAGCGGAGGAGGCATACTCCAAAATCTTAATTGCGTTAAATCTGCAGGAACGGCGAAGCAATGTCTATAACGACGGATACCATGCTCCTGCAGTCAGCCTATGAGGAGAGTAAACACTAACACTTTGTCTATGAAAGCGTTTCTGCAAATACAATAGACAATTTCAGTTAGTGGAAAAAATATTGAAGGACAGCCTAGACAAGTTTGGATTTAATTACAACTTTCAGTTGTAATGACTTAAACTGGAGAAATATGGAGAAACAACTGCTGATTGAGGATGGTCGACCAGATTCGAAACGGACATTTCCAGAAAAATGTTCAAAAATTTCATGCGAACAATGAAAGAGCTTTGCAATTTAAAATTACGCATGAGGTCAATTGAAGTAAATTTTCTCGACACAAGAAAACCAGAACAGCGTTGTATGGAATGTTCAAGTGGAATCAAAAAGGAAACGACGAAGGATACAATGACGGGAAAAGCGTCCTCTCGATCATCCAGCCTTTGACTTTGGAAATATGTTTGTAATCTAATTTTAAGCTTATTACGATAGACCGATCAATCAGGACGAGGAAGATATCGATGATAATGCAATTGCGATGAAGACCCGGAAAATTACTACCTACTATAGTTTGCTTCTCCAATATATGCTTTATCGAGAAGAGTATAGAGTATTGGAAGAATTCGATTCTGCTCGTGAGGCATTTCCAGCTAAAAAAAGTGGAATTAAGAGAAAAAAGTGATCCTATGGATGAGTTTCGAATGAGAGATCTCGAGTTAGAAAATGTTTTCACAGAAGCTCACACATTTCAACAACTCAGATGTGCATGAAGTTTTCGTGGAAGATGCGAATGGAGAAGAATTCAAAGACTTTAAAATTCCAGCTTCTCACTGAAAATTTCCTTAAAATTATGAGACAAAAATGGAGAGATGTAAATTTTTTGATTATTGATGAAATTTCAATGGTCCTTTACGAAATGCTTGCGATGATGGAAGCTCAATTGAAACAGTTTAAAAATAAGGAGGATGAACTCTTTGGTGCGGTTAACGTGCTATTGTTTGAAAATCTATTCTAACTTCCACCGATTAAAGGTCATCAAGGATTTGAACAGTCTCTTTACATGTAGCCTGTCATTCACTTGTTGCGATGTTTTTTTCTTTGTGAGCTAATCACAAATATGCGACATTATATTGTTGATATTCTCAATGCACTCAGGGAAAATGCCATTAGTGTTTGCTCATCCAGAGTATTGGTAGAGAAATATAACACAGCACTCACAAAAAGCGCCACTTTAGCTCCGCCATGTGGAGGAGCACTCGAACGCGAACTGCCTTTCTTCCAAGGTGCCAAAGTTATTCTCTGTTTTGCTGTCACATCTCATAAAATGTAAAGCGGAACATTAGATAAAGAAGTTCCATATCTTCCATCGCTATTTGCTAAAGGTCAAACATATGCGACTTTATGGAAGTTTGAGAAAGCAACCTCCTGCATTTTAAACTTTTAAATTGGTGCTTGCTCGGAAGTCTATGATTACATAGGATAGAATTTCTCATTGCTGAATATCGGTCGCTTCCTCTATAAATTCAAAAATTCTTTAAAAGTCTCTCTCTATCCACGATATAAATGCGGTGTCTAACGACCGCGTTATTAAAATGCACAGAATCCTAAAAGCATCAACCGACTACATTCATCTAGATCTTGGGTGAATAAATTGCACGTAACCATTAATTTCGGTTGATAAAAAAATGAAATGTAGAAATTAGCCCAAATCACAAATAAAAAAATTATTTGACCACTTTGAAATAAAGTTTTGCAATTTGACATTATTTGGTATCGTTCATTTCTACGACATAGAGAATTATTTAAACGTTGGAACCCACATTCAATCCAATTCTCAGTATACTCGTAAGCATCCAATTCAATATATTACTGATATTAGCAAAGATGAAAGTGGATTTCTTTGATCTTTCACTAACTTTAACGTCCGCGTTATCCTCTTTATTGTAGTACAGATCGTTTTCATGTTTTGTCCGGGAAAAATATTTCCCAATTGTGTTTTCTATCTTCGATAAGAATGTCTTTATTGTTGTAAATTAGTTTAGTTGTAAAAGTTTTCGATAGGTTGTTCCGAACTGATGCTTCAACTGATGATGTATTCACCTTCTCTGCCTTAGAGGCAAATGATATATTCCAAAAAGGACATCGTATACATATATACGAATGAGGCAAAGATAATATTCCACTTTTAAAACAAACTTTGCTAAACATATCAAGTAATTACATTAATAGCTCTTTCCTCATCGGTGCTGCTTACGAGGTATTATTTTTGCTTTGATCTCGAATTTATGTGAATTTCTATATGGATATACACTATTTACTCGTTTCATTCGTCTTCTTCCTTTTTAGAAAAATTATAATTAAAACAGAATTGCATCAAGTGTTTGTTGTAGGTATATCACGTTTTGGGCGGTATTCCTCTTTCGCTGCGCGGGCAATTAGTAATATTTTGCTTATTATTCAAATTGCAGAAAATTTAGAATTTGCATTATCATTTCCCTAAATTTTTTGTTGTTTGAAATTTAAATAAATTAAGCTTAAAATTTCCTTTGTTGACAGTCGGAAATGTAATGAATTAAGTTTGGTGTAAAATAATTTTACAATTGACGCAATGCCGTAACAGACAAACTTTATTTATAATAAACTAGAATAGAACTATGTAACAAAGCTATCTCTGTTGATTTGACAAAGGCCTTTGATTACCACTACCCGACATTCTCAAGTTATAAAAATGTAATATCCTACGTGAAGAATTAATATTGTCACACATTTCTTGTCGCGAGAGAAATTAATTAAAATCCAACCATTTCACCTATATAACTACTAATTTATTATTATATTTCTAAATTTATTAACAAACTTACTATTATTATTGTAATTATAAAATTATCTTGTTTATATTGTCGCTTCCATGTCCAATTTTGGTCCAAACAGTTAGTGAGAGGCTGGGGGGTGTTCCATACCTCCCAGACCTCCCGGTGGGTTTTATGTTGCTTTAAAAGAGTGAAAGGTTCTTATTAAATACAATCTTTCACAGAATATGAATGAAGATCTTCTGCATCTAATAATCATGTTAAATAGGAAATCTCTTTCAAGTTTAAATAAAACAATTTTCAAGCAATTGGTTTGCTCATTACTGTCGTTTCCCGAAGGAAATTTGTACTGACGGAAGTTGTGCATACCATGTAGATGAAATTACCGATAACCTGTATTATGAAATTGAGATTAAAACCGATCTTTAGTCTAATATGATTAAAGGGCAGTGATACAATATGGTTGACATAATACAGGTTCGAGTTTTGACGGAAGACATGTATATTCCACAGGATGATAAATTGTACAGTTTCGTGTCAGTTAATTTAAGTCGAGTAAATGGATATTGCAGTTTATTTCGGAATCGTGTAGTTATTTAATAAAATTCAACAAGTTTGAGTATAATATGATCTTCTTTTCTTTACTTTAATATTTGAAAGCTCTCATAATATGCGAGTGCACCTTTTGTCGAGCTTTTGCGCTGCCCATATCCGTCCATAGCAAACAACGATAAACATCTTCAGTCCGTTCGTATCCGAGTGTTACTTTTATTAATGGATTCAAGTTTGTCTCGTACCCCATTCATGCCAAACAGCATGCCAAACTTTTATTTTATTATTTGTAACTTTTATGTGCTTTACGTCAGCACATCGCGGCAGAAATTTTAAAATAAAATTTGAAATATGAAGGATTGATAACCCAAACATTAATTAACCAATTAGATAAATTAAAAACAGACAACTTAATTGCTTTCATTCAAAAGTCTGTCATTCCGGATACCTGCCGCGTAACAAAACGTTGCTAAAATATAAAAATAACGAAGATTAATAACCAGAAAAACAAAATTAAATAAGTAATTAAGATGGAATTTTAATTTGGAAAAGAATGTAATGGAATTTGTCTGTTTTATTGTAGCGATTTAAGCAAGTAAAGTTGCTCAATTTTAAGCTTCTACATTTTCCGCGGTTTCTCTATGTACCTGATTTTCGTCAGAAAATTTAATTTGCATTCATGTAACTGGATTAAATCATACAGCAGATCTTATTATTTTGCAGATTCGTGTAGGTACCACTTGGATAATTGGATTCTTTTCTTAAAATGCTCTGTCCGAAAGGTACAATAAACTAGAATGACTGCCAATTTACAATTCGAGTCGCGTGTTGAGTCGTCTTCTACGATATTTCAGGGGCATTCGACAATTTGTGGTGGCCACTCCTTTTTTCCGCCTTCAATTTTCATTAAATGAGACCATGGGCTTGGCACAACTTCTAACAAGGCACGGAGAATTTGGTAGGCATCTCAAGCGATTGGGAAAAGCCGCTGCTGGATTGTGCTCTGCGTGTGGCCTTTCGGATCAACTGGTACATAGGATCTTCTTCTGTTGTTAGGGCTTGGCCCTGTTAATTAATCACAGTACTGCCTTCCTGAGATTCAGACGTCCAGCTATCCTTCCATCTTTTTGGGGGTCTCTTGGTGTTTAGTCTCTGCGTCATTACTACCATCCGTTATGTTGCGGCCCTGGTCTCTGCTGCATCGGTCAGAACTGGTCTTACGCATGTTTTATACATCCTGGTTTTGCCTTCTATGGATATGTGCTTGTTGAGCTATATGATGTTTCGTAAGCAGCCTGAGATCATGGCTGCTATTGATGCTTGTGTGCGTACCTCCGAGATGGTGCTTCGGTCATTGGTTATTTCCACACCAAGGTATGTGAATTTACTAACTTGCTCAATATGTTCTTAGTCGACCATAAGTTTTCAGCGTATGGGGTCTTTTGAGATCACCATCGATTTTGTTTTTCAAGTCGATATCCGCATATTAAATGCTTTTGCTATATTATTGAGTTGAAATATGTAGGAGTCGCTGTAGGTCGTCGTACATATTAGGATCATGGAATGTAACCTTTGTAGGGACGAGCGGGCAGAAGTCGAAGTCCTTCATGGGCAAGACCCCCCTGCAAGCTTGGATAAACTGTTTAGGAATACTCCCCCAGAACTATTCTACCCCTTGCTGGCCCAAAAAATATAATTTCAAGGTCAAAACCCCCCTCCCCGAGTCGGTCCTCTCTGACGACTCTCCATTCTTGCCAGAAATAATCATACTTCCATAAAATTCTCCTGAGAAACACTGTTGCTACAAAGGGTTCGTACTCCTCTGGAATCCGAAAATGTGGCAAAGCAAAATCGCAGAGTGACGAAAAGGCGGAAGGCCCTTCCAAATAAGGAGAATCCAATTAACGTAAAAGTTGATGGAGAATTTAAAAGCACGGAACAAAGACAGGCAACCCTGCCCATCCTTTTTCAAACCGGCCAATTTGGTAGAAACTCCCCCCCCCCCTAGTTAAGTTGGAATATAGTAATTTTAATTCACTTATTAACTTTAGTTAATGCTTTAGGCGTGTAATTTGTTCACCGGCCTCTCAGAAGAAGCAACTCAAATCGAAATTGTTTTCGTGGTTTTGGTTTTAAACTCATCAGTGGTTTGCATAGTTAGAATGATTTTTGGTTTTGAAATTTGGGAATTGGTCATCTCTTTATCATTCATCTTCAACGAAGGGTCGAAAAGGTTCATTGCGAAATGGAAAAATTGATTAGGATAACTTTACAACAATACCAAATTTATTTTATCTGTGTGTTTTGATGATTTTCTGATGTTATTCTTTTTTCTTCTGTTTTTGTTAGCGGTAGCAACCCACGCAGTTGTACTGGAAGTTGAGGTATGCACTTATTCGTAGTGCACTGTGGTTTCTATAAGAACCCAGGTTGAAGATCCGCACTTGATATTTTGGGGTAGTGCTCTAAATTTCCAAATTTTGACTATTGAAGAGACTAGAAATGAGACCATCGAAATCGCTGACGACCTCCCGCTAGTTAGGGGGTTGTCAATCTGCACTTAAAAAATTAATTCACTTGGTTTTTCACTTAACTATTCGGTCAAATTAATCCACGAATTAATGCAAATTTGATTTTGTGCACTTAAAAATACTTTGCTCAAAAGAGATCCAGTTTTTCTATGAGTTTGCAAAGTATCTGAATTCCATAATTTTTTTTAATAGTGAAATAATAGTGAATAATTCCATTACGCAACGATTTTTTAAACTACTTTGACAATGAGTTAAAGTCATGAGATTTAAAAAAAAATCTGTGTATAAGTGTAATTTACTAGTTAACTTTTCGTAACAAAAGTCGGCCGTTCAAGTCAGGGACTGTCCCTTGGGGGGGGGGCACTTTCCCCCAGTATCTTTGAAAATCGGTCGTTACTGTCGATTTTTTCCGGTTTCATCCTTCAAAAGTAAGATAGGTTTTCTTTAAAAAATATTCTAAAAACTCAAAATTTAAGCTTTCTTATGAGGTGAGGATGAATAAAATCGGCCCAAGGGTTACTTTAATTTTGAAAATCAACTTTTTGATGTAAATTTTAGAAATTTACGTTCATGTTAGTTAAAAAAAAACATTCACTTGACGCTACGTGGATCTTGGCAATCCGAAATTAGGTGGGGAGAGAGTGTGCTTCGTTCTACTGCATGCGGTTGCAGAGGAAACATCGTTCGAGTTCCTATATTATCCAGTGCATTTGCGCTCCGAGGATTGTAATAATTCACATAGAGGTTAAGAAAATCGCCCGAGCGGTTAGGGAAGGCATGTGGAGGCTAGGTTTTTACTGCCCCTGACATTGTCAAATCTGGGATCCCAGCATTGGGTGGCAAAATCCACCCTTTTTGAGTAATTTGAAAAAACATAAGATTTGTTAAGTAATTGTCACAGTGTTCATTGAAATTAAAGAAAAGTTTTATATAAATTTTGGAAAAACTGCTGGATATTCGGCAAATTTTCCGAAACCGGAAAACTTCGACTGGTTCCACCGAGAAATGTGAGGACCAAAAAATATAAAAGTCGTCGATAGTTGGTAAATTAAGGGCTACTGCAGCCCCCCCCTCCCAATGGCAATACATTTCTTTATTTATTTTTTAGTATAAATGGTAAGTGAGTTATTAAAAAGGATGAAAACTATTATCTAAAAACTAGTTGCAAATTTTTACTTGCATAAAATTAATAATTGTTAAATTGTAAATTTTTAAATTTTTATTTTTATTTGAAAACACCGCATATTTTTAACGAAATATTTTAATATTATGTATTTTAGTAAATTTTAAATTCAAATTAAAAGTATAACCGGAATCAAAATGAATGTTGATAATGTTTTGAATTTATTTCGTTATTTTGTGCATTTTTATTTTATTTTCATCACTATTTTAGGTCTGCAAGGAAATGTGTGTGAAAACTGGCCTAAAGTTGTAATTCGTTAAATTTTTTACCCGGAAAGGAACGTAATTTTTTTGTAAATTGTTTGTTTATATGAATTTTTCAACATTTTTAAACTCAAAAAATGTTAATTTTAAACAATTAAATATTACGATCTACTTTGTAGAAAATTTCACGTTACTTAAAAAATTTCGAAAATGAGAAAATGTTTGAAAAACATCGGATTAAATTTTTTATTTTAAAACTACTGCAATATAGGAAGCACATCACGGCCATCTATGTTCGATTAACATAGGTTGTAGTTAAACTTAGCATCAGCAACGCGAGAGGCGCTGCGAATCGAGTTACAATAATATGACAGGAGAGGTAACTTTCTACAGCTGTGTTGTGTTGAAACATGTTTATGTTTATATCAATTTCGTTTGTAAGTATATTTAAACTATTATTTTATCAAAATTATGTTACCAAATTCTTCGCAACTTTACGTTTTCTCTCGATAATTATTATTTTTAAACAAACAGTGGTGCTTTGTAATTTGCTTAGAACTAAAACGAAACGGCATTGTTTATAACCTTAAATTATCAATTGAACATGAGGTGTGTTTACCATAATATTAGCCCTTTATTTAAAAAATATTTTTAATACATTAGAATTAGGGAAATATAAAAAAAATATATTATGCAATATTATACATTTAAGGGTTAAGATTTGAAATTGTGTTGTTATTCTTTATTTATATTATCTACATAATATTATGAAAATTATTATAATTAGATGTTTACTGTTTTAAATATTACATTAAAAAATGTAGAAACGATTTTTAAAGGAATAACCAGTTTGAATTTTTGAAAAAAAATAGTTTCCTGTCAAGTTTGGTTCAATTGTTTGTTCTATTAATTTATTAATTGTATAGTCAGTGCTAACCTAAGCTGCTAATACCCAAAGGTATTAATAAATACATAATATAATATGTTAAAAGTTTCATTATAAAATATTCATAATATTTAGCGAAGTTATGCAGCGTCGCGACGTAGTTCAAACGGCCGGATGATGTACACGCTTCCGCTTATACCTGGTTGGTTTGAAATAAAAAAAGATCAAATTTTATTGATTAATATTATATCCTATTGGATATAATTTAAGGTGATGGTAAACTTAATAAATTAAATGGTAAATTTAATAAACATACATTAGATGAATCTTCTACTAAATTACTACATCAAAATATAAAAGGATTCAAACTTGAACTTTTGGAAGCTCTAGAAATTAATAGAATCAATCAAAAAATAAAAAATAAATCTACCGACAAAATTTTATTAAATCAACAACTAGCCATGTTATCAACTCCTCTATTTGAATTAGTAGATAACATGGTAGGCTAACAATTTATATTTTTTATCTGTCAATGTCGTTAACAATTTTCAAAAAAATTTCAAAATTTTACTAACCTAATTCTTATTAATATAATACTATTTGGATTATTCATTTTATAATATTTTTGAATTTAACGTTATATCAATTGTTTAATATGTAAGATTTAACTTAATCATTTATTATGTTAGATTTTAATTTAATTTAATATTTTCTGTAGTGTCCGATGATGACTGATTGAAGTCGAAACGCGTAACAATAATTAATAAAAAATATACGAGAAGAGTGCAATTATATATTTAACTTACTCTTAAATATCCTCGTAAAAATATCTCTCAAATTATAAAGTTGTTTGAAGTTATTTCGCCACATAAATTTGCATTTTGATTCGATATTAATATTTCGTAAAAAAGATGATAGTATAATAATTATTATTATAACTCAAACTAGTGCTCAAATTTGCATGGCAACTTTGATTAGAAAATAAGCACAGTTGCATTGGAAAATGGAAAGCAGCCGAGTTATTTTCTAATGAAAATTGTTCATTAAAAATTTCAGCAAGCGTTTTATTCATTAAGACAATTTTATGAATAATTAAATCATTGTAATTATTTACTTTGCCATAATTAATTTAAAATATTTGTTTCTAAAATTTGTTCTTTTATATACAAATCAAATACTGTTTGTGTGATGATTTCGTATTATTATTTCATTTAGTTGCTTATTTCAACCGATAGAAAACGTGATACCAAATGAACAATTCGTTTTCTGAAGGATCTCCATCCTCAATAATTATAAAACTTTTGGCAATATAAATTATTAACAATGACAACCCTTAAATTACAACTGTACACTTCTGCAAGAGCCTTAATGGCGGCTTCTATATAATTGGTTCAGTCAATTCTAAGCTAATCAACCTAATAATAATAATATTTAGGAAACCATATCACAATAGAATATTCTGCTTGCTTTATTTTTTTCTTATGGAATACAATTTTACTGCAATTAAGTTTGCTGGTATCATTTGCTCAGGTAACTTTTCTCCACCACTGAAAAAAATTGTTACGATTGCCTTGTAAAATAGCTTTCTAGAGCATACATTACCCCTTCGTCGGTATTAAATTTCATTTCACCCATGATCAGGGGTCAGGTCTGGACTGTAAGGTAGGTGGTTTATTTCTTCGAAGCTACACTTTTTTATAGCAGCCTGGGAAACAATTGAAGATAAGTATTGCTTATATCAACATTCGAAGAGGGGGGGGGTGTAATCAAGTACATCATCAGGCTGCTCGACTTTTAACAGGACACGACGTTGTATAACTTGGTTACCTGTTAATATTTTATAATAAAAAACTAATAGTAAATTAATTTTTATTTTTTACAACGAATTCCTAAAATTTCAAGAAAAAATTGATTTAAACAAATTTTGAAATATGGGGGTTGGTAGAAAGATCATCAATTATTACGTTGGTAAAAGGTGGGCATCTTAAAATACACAGTTACAGTAGTACGGCAGTTCAAAGTTGATAATAATTTACATGCAATTATTCTGAAGTAAGAAAAAAAATTAGTGATGTTTGTGTAGTGTAGAACTTATCAGAAAAGTGTTTAATTTTAATTATAAAATATGGAAATAACTCATGAAGGTATGCAGTATTTTAAAAAACTTGTAATTTAGAAAACTTATAATGCAATGGAAGTGAACCTGCTAATTTATTTAGCAATGTTGACCATATTGTTTATATAGAAATTTTGAATATAGATTCATAATCAGCCCCCCCCCCCTTTTTTGATCCCACTGTGTGTCCGTCCGTCGGGTCGTCACAGTAGGACAGCGGCTTAAAGAATTTAAATTAAATAAAGCATAAGTTAAATAATGCACTTGATAAATTACAACTTGATATTTAATTTAAAAAGTTCATGCATTTTGCTAATTGGTTATTGCTAATTCTCTGGGGGAAACAAATGTACACGTAATGCACTAAGTTAATTTTCGTAATTGCATTTCTTATAATTTAAATAAAAAGGAAATAATTAGAAAAATGTAGAAAACTTTTATTTTGTAAATACATAATTTATTTTGAAGTACAGTAAAACTCTATCTAATTGCATTGTTATGTGTGTTTTTCACCAATTTTTTTTTTTTTACAAAACTACTTAGGGCAGGAGTCTATTAAAATCTTACGAAGTAGAACATGGGTGAGGAGATGTTAGCATAGCATCCTTTAACGACTTTTTTTCTAAAACCAACAAATTTTACTTGGTAGATAATATTTTTGCAGAAGCGTTGGTTGCATAATTATAATAAATTTTATATTATTATAACAAAACCAAAACATTTTTTTGCACTTCAGTGTGTAAAAATACTACCTCATTCCTCATTTCTCAGGGACTAAAGTGTCACTTTAATCTCTCTAAGGGTAAAGTAAAAATAAACAAGTGTTCCCACCACAACCTTTAGTTGATTTCAGATTATCTTGATTTTAAATTTGAAAATATGTCTGTTTCGCATCAGTTTTAATTATTCACGTGGACCACTAAAAATTTATTCTTGATTTGCTATATCAATGTTATTCTAACTCTGTGTTTTACACTAAATAAAACTACACCTTGGTTTTATTGTTAATGGTGACAAATCATTAACCTACATGGACCAACGGTTTTATGTGCCCTCCGAGTGCATTAATGTCGGAAATTGATCGATTGTTTTACTAGGCCAATGACCGCCTTTAAGTATGTACTTTTAATTTTAATTTCTATATCCACTTATTTATTTTACTGAATTTGAAAAACACGGGAACTCAATTATTATTTTCTGTCTGGAACTGCCCGCGCATTAAACAAAACAACAGCACCGTTGAAACGATCATTCATTCATTTATCATTCTTATAATGCTAGTCCACCCGGTATCAGGATGCAAGTTCGCACTTGTGTATAATCGCAAAATTGTCGGGGAAGATTCCATGCGATGCTCACTTTTTTATGCACTAGGATGTGTAGCAAGCTTGCACAAATTTTTTACTTCAAATTCGTACTATACTTCAATTTTGACAATTTCTATATTCAATCTTGCAGTTGATGACAGCCCATTGTATACAAGGTATACAATAATATTATTTTCTACAAAGTGTAAAATAAATCAGTCTTTTCTCTGTAATTTTAGACTGGTAACAAGAGCAGACTGTCGTCAATGAATGTTAGTCAATAATAAATGAATAGAACATTGATTTTATAAAAATTGTCCCTACATAATCCTGTATATTAAATTGTTTTCTTTTAATTTTTTTTAGGATAAAAAGGATATTTGATCGATTGCTAAAGCTTCGCCGAATAAAACTGCAAAATGGAAAGCATAGGCCAGAGTTTTTACATAGGCCAGGAGTCACAAGTTGCGCAGTTTGTTAAAAAATGGCAACCGCAATATAAACAAATGGAACCCAAGTACAGATCTCTTTGCAGCGATTTGCAAAATACATTACGAAGAATCTTTCCGAGATGCAAGGTACACAGGTTTGGATCAACAGTCACCGGTTTATATTTCACAGACAGCGACGTCGACATTTTCGTCGAACTCTGCGAAAAGAAATTGATCAATGCCAAAAGATGCATTCACAAGTCAACTGCGTTGTTGCACAAATATGGCAACATTTTTATGGAAGTAACTCCTATTCCGACTGCAAAAACACCAATTTGCAAATTTATTCATCAACCCACCAACATTCGCTGCGATTTTAACTTCAAATCCGTGATAGGGGTTTACAACAGCTGGTTTGTGAATTATTTCTTGTCGTTAGACGACAGATTGGGACATTTGATGTTGGTAATAAAATATTGGGCCAAAATCCATGGCCTCACCGGCGTTGCAGATTTTTCTAATTATTCCCTTGTGCTGATGTTTATTTTTTATTTGCAACATGTGCATTCGCTACCTCCGGTGATATATTTGCAAACTGTTGATACGATAAATATGCAGGAAGATTGGAACGTGGGTATAGATAATTCTCTCAGTTTTACGTTGCAATCTTTGACTGCCAGTAGCGCCGAAGATATCCTGTTTGGATTTTTTGATTATTACGCTTATTTTAATTACGATTTGGATATTATCTGTCCGTATTTGGGGCGTCCAATTACCAAATACGATTTCGTTCAGTTTCATTCGTTGGAATCGCAGTTTAAGTTGTATAAAATTAACACCACCGTTAAAAAACCGTTGCAGCTGAAAACGGAAATTTGTTTGCAAGACCCATTTGAGCATATCAATAATGTGACCTCTCGTGTTCAAAACGGCTGTTTAAAAAAATTTGTAGCTTTATGTAAAGAGGCCTGTCAAATTTTTGAAAAGCGGCCCCTAAGTTCTCGCGCCCTGGACGACTTATTTGAAAGAGAACGGCCTGTTAATAATCGTCGTAAAAGTATAAATCGTAAAAAATCTAATACTAATAATAAAATTGAACAAATGTTTGGACTGACTGGGGAGCCAACGAATCGAAAGAGAAAAACGAGAAGAAGTCAACGCAACAAAAAGAGAACTCAAAATGTTCAAAACAATTTGCCGAAAGTTTGATAAGAGACGAAAGCAGTTGTACACGTAATTTGAATAAAAATTTACCCAGTAGTGGTAATGCCTTCTTGGAGATATGTTGTGGAGGAGTTAGTTTTTGTTAAATCGATAATAAAAAGTTAATTATTTTTTATACTATTTATAATCAAAATTTTAAGTTCGTCGAATAAAGTGAAGCGAGCTTTGTAAATAAATTGTCGTTCCTTTTTGTTTTTATAAATGAAACTTAGAACAAAAGGTTTAATTTTATAATTTATATACATAGAAAACTGCCATATTTCTTGTTAAATAGGTGAAAAAGATCACGAGCTTTCTATTGTATATGAGTTTGCAAAAACAAAATCATTTGTCTTACTGAAAATGACCTTTTAACGTTATTTAGTTACTTGTAATGTGAAAAAAGATTGAAGTGAGTTAAAATGAAATTCTCAAAAAAAAAATTCAGTCATTTATCACCTCAAATGTGAAATACTTGTACTTTAGTTGTCATATTATACGGAAAAATTAAATATTTTATTTTAATATACAGCGTGGCTGAAACTTAATGCGTTTTTTCTTGGCTGTTATTTTTTATTATGTGTACAAGAAATCATTTTCACAAAAATTCAGTTTCTTTATTAACAACCCACAAATTGTCAATCAAAACTTCGACTTACTTCGAGTTACTCCACTAACCAATCAGTTGACTTAGCATGACAGATTACTATTGGTTAATTCACCTAACCCTGGATCCGCTAATTGACAGGGTCGAACAACTTCGTATGGGGCCTGAATTTGGAAGGTAAAGGAGAAATCTTCAAATGACAATATCGGCCCAGTGCTGGCTCGTAGCGTGGAATATTTACTCACGTAGCCTTTTCTTCCTTGGTTGGAAGCTTCTCTTTTCCCCGAAGTTTTGTTACTTTTAGAGAGGTGTCTTCTCTTCCATTCATCGTGTGTTTAGAGCAGCAGGGCCGCAACCAAGAGAGGGGGTTCAAACCCTCCCTGAAATGCCGACGAACTTTTATTTTAAAAATAAAATCCTGGTTACGGCCCTGTAGAGCAGTGATTCTCAACCGACTTTCCGCGAACCTGTTTCAAATGTTCCGTGGAATATTTAAGAACATTAATAATAAGAATATTTGAAAAATTTAAATGTAAATTCTGTTTTTTGTTTTGTAAATATGTTAATAGTAAATGTGGTTTTTCGCGATTTTCCTATTATTGGTTCAACTCTTAAGGTTGAGAACCACTGGTTTCTATCACTTTTCCTTGTCATCTGTTGCTATTTTATGAGTTTTTCCGGCTCCCGTTCTGTTCATGTCATCCAATTCCATATAATCAGTGGGTACTGGGAAGGGGGAGGGGGGGGTATTAGAACTCTGTAGGACTGGATACGTCTTCTAAATAAATTAGACTATTTAATACAAAAAAGTGAAAAAAATCTATGATTTATCATAGGAAAAAGCATAAAGTAAGATTTACATGATATTTTTAATAATTTCAAGAAAGAGAACAAACTGTGTTTTATGGTTTCTCCTATGATAAAACATATAATGTAAACTGCACTTAATTGTGTTCAAAAGAAAAACTTAAGCTAGCGGTAGTAAGTACCATCATTGGCAGCTTGACTTGTCATTTGTGTTTTGTTTGCAGCAATAAATTTTTTTTAGATTTCAATTAACTAAGGACATCAAACACCTCACATTATGAACTGAAAGAGTAAAGCAGTCAAACCCATTGAGGACATTTTAAATTTAAACAATACATTTTCCTCAATTTTTTTCATATGCATTACTGACTGGCATTTGTTTGGCTTCTTCAATAGAGGTAGCTAGTTGAACCCCCTCCCGGAAAGACGTCATTGACTTATAATATTGTTTGATTTGTTGTAATTAATCATCAGAACATAATTCGTCTAATTTTTTGAAATTTGGAAATATTACGACAATTAATGAATCATTTGTTATTTTATTAAATGTTTATAAAAAGGTAGAATAAATACAATATTAATCGATCATATAAATATGTAATATTTCTATTGTAATACTTCTTTAGTCCCTTCCTTTTCTTTCTTCTATTCTTACTTTTTTGCTAAGTAACTTTTTGTGCTAAACTCGAAATTATTAACTTTTATTTGTATGGAAAGTCCAGGAAGTTTAAGATTCTTTTATCGTTTTCCACTTGGACGGTAAACTGAATTTGAAAGTTGGAAAGATTAAAAATTCATTTAGTTCACTTTGGATCCGTTCCATATGCAGAAAACATCGTCCACATATCATTTATTTATTATTATTATTTATTAGTTCAGATTCGTAGTTGTTCATATATTTTTCTGTATTGGATCGGATTATAATTATTTATTACTACTTGTATTATCCCGTGCTTCTTTGTTTCTCCTCCGTAACAACCGACGCTGTGATTGGTCTAAAATATTTTTAGTAACCTAGAAAAATTCTGGAGATATGAAAACATCAAGACCCCATTTGGTGGTTCCAAATTTCCACCGCTTTAATCGTCCTTTTCTGAATCCGAAGTGGTTTTCGGTTAGATCTCCGGCGCTCTAACTTTTGTTATAGTCTCCACGTAATCCAGAAGGTAGATTAGCATAGCTGTATGTTTGAAAGTATTGGAAAATAATTATTGATAGCGACGATTCTATACGTCCAAATGAATTGATTTCGATTGAGCTTAGCCGACGTAAGAAGTAAATTTTCAAAGGTATACAGGATAAAGGCGGGTGCAATAAAATTCTTGGTATAGACATTATAGTTTATATTTAGAATGAAATTACAAAGGTAGATAAAAGTACGAATTAAAACTGCAAGACTATCATAATCCTAGAAGTTCACGATTCTTGGAAGATAATATATTATGCAGACGTATGAAGACAAATGACCTACATAGTACTTATATAAAAGAATTGAAAAGGATAGGGGTAGCTTCGATATAAGTATTCTCCACACGACAAATAGACAACAAAGCAACTTTACAGAACATTATTTATAATTTTATCCCGGAGCCGCTACGCACTCACGTAGTAAGTTGCTAGTTTCTTATTGCTGATGTGAGAGGAACTCGTTGATATTTGCAATTGCTGCAATGAAAATTAATACAAGTTTTTAAGTCGCATTCGAGTTGTAGGTGGAACGTCGTTAAAAATGTGTATTTACCAATTCATGTATGCGAGACAAAATATTTAAAGAAATCGTACATTTCATTGTTTTCTTATGTTTCCTCCATCGGCTCCCCTTTATTGCTACTTTTTTATTCATGGTTGGTAAATACTGGTGTCTATCAAAGTAAAATGAAAACAATGAATACAAAATTACGTTTCAAACAAAAGTAAATTAGATTTGTTGAGTTGGTATATGCGAGACAATAAATCAAAAATTTTGTTTACAATAAAACGATTGTAACCCTTTTACAGAAATTAAATTTTCTCCATATTTAACCAAAAGGCCATATAAATTAAAACTTTTTGAGCAATTACAAGTTCGTTAACTACATTATAAAAAGATCCGATTCACGTAATTCTAATAAACTACAACCTGTTTAATTAAGTTTTAAATTATAATTTATATTTGGTTAAAGAGGGACTTAACTTTCAACAAAATGAAACAAACACTTTCACGTTACTGGAACAATATTAAATATTTACAACCAAAGAGAAATTGCAATCCCTATTTATTCTGTTTAATACTTGGCTCTTTTCTACAAGAAAATACATACCAACATTACGCAAGGGAATAAACAACAAGTCCTTTTCAAAAACCCCTAACTTCTTCAAAATGTGATAAAACGCAACTATCCAACAAGGACTCATAAATTATTTCTTTTTCACAAACTCAACTTGCGCAATAAATCAAGAAAAAAACATTTTAAATTATTTTATCAACAAAAAACGGAAGGAAACAAGAAAATTAAAATGTAACGAATTTATAAAGTCACTTACTAGTTATAACTTAATAAAGCTCTTACTTAAGACTCCGCTTAAAAATTTATCAAATATTTCGAATCACTTAATTGGTACACTAATTTTATAGCATAAAATAATGTATTAAGTCAGATCTGCAAGTGCAA
Organism: Cantharis lateralis; assembly: GCA_963170105.1. Lineage (NCBI taxonomy): Eukaryota > Metazoa > Arthropoda > Insecta > Coleoptera > Cantharidae > Cantharis > Cantharis lateralis. The sequence goes on from OY720626.1 coordinate 10,691,060, forward strand.
CTTAATATTTAAGTCGTACTTTATGTGCTGCTTATTGTCGCACTCCATTTAACTTGCACTTAAGTGGCACTTAGCAATTCAAGTGTAACTGTTCAAAACTACCATTGTGGAAGTTGTAGTTTTGAAAAATAATTGCACACCTTTGTGTTTTACATAATGTAATGTAATCATTACAAAATTACAGGATACCTGCGTATGAAGTTGTAATCTGATGATCAAGTTTTGAATTATTTAAGATTGGCTGACACGTCGTGCGGCACGCACATTTTATTTTGTTGTGTAACTTTTTATTTTAATGATAGGGTAAGGTGTGCAAGAACAATTTCGCCCTAAAAATTTCATTTTATTGTTTCCACTATTTCACTTGTAAATTATCCCCCGAGAAATATTATTAACTCAATCGATGTTAATGGTTGAATATCAACAAAACTCCATCATAAGTAATGCGATTGTCAATTTCGATTGTATAAATTTCTAGTTAAACTTATAAAAGACACTCGAGAAGCATTTAAACTTTATTCACATTCTACTCAGTCTTGCACTTATCCGTAATTTATTATAGTTGAGTGAGCATGCAATTCAAACTTGAATTTTAAAGAGACTTCTACGTTTGATGGATAACATAATTAAAACTTTTAATGCCAAATAAAACATTCCCATACGCACAAAATTTCAAATATCTAAATATAATGTGCTTTGACGAAAACATCAAATCAGAAATGGAATTTATTTAAAACTTATCCTTAAAGAGATCCTCTCCTTTGTTTCATTTTATGGTAGGTAAACTCTTAAGTTTCCTTTTCTGCACACGTCGTAGTTGAAGTTTCGCATTGCCGTGAGAAAAATTACGAAATCATGTTTTCTTTTATTTGTATAGAAAATTACCAATCACGTCAGTTTTAGACTTTCAGCTTGAAGATGGTAAATTAGTAAACTTAATCTATCTTTACATTGTATACTGCAGCAAATGTAGTAAATAATTTATTTTGGAAAAGTGCACGAGGGAAGTTTCTAAAACAATAGAGATTAATAATAGCTTGTGAGCGACAAGCTAGTGCTTTGTAATTTGAATAATTAAATTAAGGTCGTTTAACACTAATGAGGTTTCTTGTAAACATCGATGTACGACTAGAATTTTGATTTTCGCATTAAGAGAAAACTTTAAATAAAATTCAAGTTGGATTAATTTTTGAATCGAGTAATGAAAGCCGAATAAGGGGCGTAATTATAAAACCGCAACGCGGCGTTAGGATGTTACCCACCAAGACAGGCGCACCACATTTTTCTAGATAATAAAAGTTAATTAAATTAAATTCTAAATTTTAATTACAAGGAGATCGTACAGCATTTTTGCCGAAATCAGCGCTGGCTAGCTACAGGTTTAATTTAAAACCGTGTGGTGGCTTAAATATGCCAGAATTTTACGTTACGATTAAATTGTAATTTTGTTCCTTGTAAGTTTAACTAAAACTATTTCCTCTTTGTTATGACAATATACTGGTAAAATGAAATTGGAACATCGTGAAATCATAGGACTCCGCTTATTCTGTGTTTGTCGTAACCATTAAATCGTGATGTCATCATCAAGGTTCGTGGTGCACAGGCTACATATCGGGCTCATTATGCTACCTCAGACCAGCAGCACGTGCTCCATCCTTTCGTCTGCTTCGTTACATCCTAACAGACTGGACATTAACCAGTCTCAACCGACTGATTGAACGGCTTGAAGCTCAGTATCTCTAAGTGGAAGTTAGTTATTGACCCTCTGGGAAAACGCAGTACTCAGAGGTCAGAGAAAGGAAGGAGAGGTTGAGGTGGATAAGGTTGCTGCAGAGCTTGATCCCATGGGCATTCAAATGGAACCCAGACGGTAGCTGTGAAGGACGTCTAATGGCTGCCTCGGAGGAGTGGAAGTTCACATACTCAAAACGTTTCACTGCGGTAACGACGAGTCTCTGCCGCCGTTGGGGTGGTTGTAGGGTTTTAGCACTGAAGGGCAATGTCTTCATAGGCATCTTTTCCAACAAACCCAGAACGAAAATTCTCATTCCTGAAAAAATTCAGGACAACTTCCTATGAAGTTCAGTGAGAGAGAAACGTCGCTAAGCGTCGCCGTCGTGGTTTTTCACTTTTTGACTTGATCAAAGTTGAGCTATAATCCTGTATCAAATAGCTGTACGGGAGAGCCTAAGGTTGGGGTTTGTCCTGGACAGACAACTTAACTTAATTGATAGGATGTTATTGTAAACAATTCAAACCTACTTATCTTACATTACCTATATGAGGTGGTCGATAGACAGTAGCACAATTCCTTCCAACATCCAATATGGTGCAGCGGTCTATTACAGTTTCCTCACTCAGGAGTACAAGCGCAAGCTGCAACTTCCGCAGAATTCATGTCTGCGTTTTTTGCTCGATATTTGCAGGTATGATCACATTGCACCACATTATCGTGATCTGCATGTCCTGAAGATTGCCCTGCGCTTCTTGTTACTTGCGGGAACTCTTTTGTTTAAGATCTTTAAGAGTAGCGAACCAATAAATCTTCGATGTATGATTAGGCCTCGCTCCACATGTCATACCTTGGCTCTGCGAGATTTGGGAACTTTTGACGTGACTTCTCACGCTACGGCCAAATTCGAACATTGCTTTGCATGTTGGGCGCCAAAGCTTATGGAAAAGTGTCGACAACTCTTTTTGAAGTCAACCAGTTTGGTATATTTCCGTCGCATGTTAAGTGACACATTGCGTTTAGAGCTGTAAACCAAGGAATTCCAGAGATTTCCAAAGAATTTCATTGATTTCTATTGAATTCTAGAGATTTCTATGTAATTCTAAAGAATTCCAGTGATTTTCAAGAAATTCCAAATATTTCCTAAGAATTTCCAGTGATTTCCAAGAAATTCCAAAGTTTTCGTAAGAATTTTGTAATAATAATAATAACTTTATTTATTTAGTAACTATTTACCATTATAAAAAATAATTTTATAATGTTATTAATAATTTTCAACGAATTCCAATGATTTTTAAAGAATTCTAAAGATATCTAGTTACCTTCTAAGAATTCCAATTATTTCACAGGAATTCAAATGATTACAAAGAATTTTAATGATATCCAAAGAATTTTAATGATATCCAAAGAATTCCAATGATTTGCAAAAAATTCCATTGATTTCCAAGGATGCCAGTGTTTTCCAAAGCATTTCAGAGATTTCCACTAATTTACAAAGAATTCCAATGATTTCCGAGAATTTCAATGATTAACAAGAATTTCAATGATTTCTCGAGAACTACCGAGATTACCAAAGAATTTCAGTCATTTCTAAAGAATACCAATGATTTCAAAGGAATTCCGGGGATTCCAATAAAATCCATAAATTGCAACGATTTTCCAAGAATTACAGTGATTTTTAAGGAATTCCAGGTATTTCCAAAGAATTCTTATTTAAGATATCTTCAAAAATTCCAGAGCTTTTGAAAGAATCCCAATAATTTCCTAAGAATTTCTGTGATTTCCAAGGAATACCAATGATTTTCATAAATTCCAATAATTCCTCAACACTTTTAGAGATTTCCAAAAAAATTCAAAAAATTGCAGTGATTTCCAAGGAATTCCAATGATTTCCAAGAATTTCAATGGCTTTTAGAGAATCCCAAAGATTTCTAGCGACCTTCTAAGAATTCCAATTATTTCCCAGGAATTCCAGAGTTTTTCAAAGATTTACATGAATTCCATCTATTTCCAAGGAATTCCAATGATTTATAAAGAATTTCAGAGATATCAAAAGAATTCCAATGATTTCCAAGGAATTCTAATGATTTCCAAGAATTTCAATGATTGCCATAGAATTCCAATAATTTGCAAAGAATTCCATTGATTTCCAAGGAATCCAGTTTTTTCCAAAGCATTTCATAGATTCCCAAAGAATTCCACAGATTTTCAAGGAATTTCAATGATTACCAAGAATTTCAATGATTTATCGAGAATTACAGAGATTTCAAAGAATTCTTATTTAAGATATTCCTAAAAATTCTAAAGCTTTCGTACGAATTCCAATAATTTCCTAGCAATTTAAGTGATTATTGTAGGAATACCAATGATTTCCAAAGGATTCTAGAAAATTCCAAAGAATTCCAGTAATTTTCTAGGAATTTTAGAAATGTCCAAAGAATTTCAAAATATTCCAGTGATTTTTAAGAAATTCTAATGATTTTTAAGGAATTCCAGAAATTTAAAAAAATTTTCAACGGTTTCCCAAGAATTACAGTGTTTTTTACCAACTTCTTGGGATTTCCAAAGAATTCTTATGATATTTCCAAATATTCCTATGATTTTCAAAAAATTGTAGTGATTTCCCGGAATTCCAATTTCTAAAGAATTTCTGAAATTTCCAAAAGATTTCAACGGTTTCCCAAGAATTCCAAGTCTTTCCAAAGAAAACAGTGATTTTCAAGGACTTCTAGAGATTTCCGTAGAATTATTGATATAGAATTCATGATATTTCCAAACGTTTCCATGATTTTCAAAGACTTCCAGTGATTTCCAACGAATTCTAATAATTTCCAAAGAATATCAGTTATTTTCAAAAAGTCTAATGATTCCTAAAGAATTCCAGAGATTTCTATGAAATTCTAAAGAATTTCAATGATTTCCAAGGAATTAGAAAAGTTTTCCGAAGAAATTCAATGCTTTCTAAAGAATTCCAGTTTCCAAGAAATTTCAAAAAACTGCATTGATTTCCAAGTAATTCCAGAGGTTTTCAAAGAATAATTATTTCCAAAAATTTCAATGATTTTCAAAGAATTTTAGTGATTTCCAAGGAACACCAATGAATTTTAAAAAATTGCAGAGATTTCTAGGGAATTCCAGTGATTTCCAAGGAATTCCAAGAATTTTCTTAAATTCTAATTATTTTCAAAAAATTGCAAAGATTTGCAAGAGAATTCCAACCATGTGTGCACCAGTTGCGTATTTAAAAAAGCAAACCAGATTATTTTTATTATTCTCGTTAATTCATTCATGCGCATCGGAGGTAAAGAGATAACTGATTATCAATACAAAGGTTAATAAAAATAGAGGTTATTAATCCTATTGTAATTGACAAACGGTAAATAATTTAAACTGATTTAAATTTTAAAAGCCCATCGTAAATATAATTTTTATCACGGAGGATTTCAGGGTTACAATTCAAGTCATCCTTGGGGGGGGGGATTGCCCACCCCTAAATTCGCAGCTGGTGTACACAACTGCGTTGGGATATTTACCCTTTATTTTTAATATAATTCTGACTTTACTCATTCAGTTCATGGTGTAAAGTAGACTGTTTTTTACCATGATTTTCCTCCTAATAAAATTATTAAAAAAAAAGGTTTTATTTATAATAATCAAAAGCCATAGTAGATTGCTAAAGACGCTCTGAAAATTATTTAAAAAAATTAAACTGGAAAACCATCAGCTCTTATTATTCGGCCTGGTTATAAAAAAGCTTCCATAGTAATTATTTTTTAATCAATCATTATTAAAGAACGTTAAAGCATTTTATCGCATAGATAAAGTTTGCACGCTAGTTTGCTTTTCAATTACTTCCTCATTACATTTTTGTCTTTTATCTTGAAATACAAAGAGTTATATGAAAATTAAAAAAATGAAATGATAAATGGTTTGTTGAAACCACTTAATATTTGTCTAAATGTTATATCGGTTTCTTTTTAACTGGAGATTAATAAATCGAGATTAAACATAATTTTTCAGCACGCCCGATGCAGTATAATTTTAACCAAACACTTCGGATGTTTTGAAAACTGCAGATTGGAACGAATATTGCACATATTTGTTTTTCTGCAAAGAAAACTGTTTGAGTAACTTATTACGTAGATTCTAGAGTGATTTATTTATTTATTTGTTTAAAAACGTAAAAATACTTTAAAACCTTTCCTCTGCATGAAATTACGTTTCCATTTATTTAAGTAGTTTTTACAAATTAAAATAACACTTAAGATAATTGCTTTAAGTTTGAGTTACATGTATCCGTTGAAGTGAGATACTGCAGATATATTCTCTAAGGTGTTCTTCAAAAGTGTAAAAATGTTATTTTTCTCATTTCAAGAGCTGCTACGTTCTCCATATAACTTTGAACATCAACATTTTTCTTTTTAGTACTACTCCAACTTTCAAGTAAAAAAATTCATGCTCTCTGATAATTCAATTACATCGATTAAAATAGTTATTCAAAAAAATATTATTTATTGTTTCCATTTTAATGATTGCACTTTGCAAATTAATTTGTTTATTCACAATAAGTTAGTAAACGATAGATTACTAAATTTTAATTAGTTTAATAACGCATTTTCCACCTCGGTATGTAATATACTATTTACTATGTGTCTCTACAAATCGAATTAAAAAATAAGTTTTTCCGTTTTTCAATTTAACAAAATTTTACTCGAAATAATTCGATGAAGTACTTAGAAAAATTAATTAAGCTGCTAAAGAATTTTATTACGATCAAAATTTTAGTACTTCCATCAATACTCCTACCAAAGACTCTTTAATTAAACGGGTACCTACGTTTAAGAATTTAAAATTTAGAAAAATTAGCCTTCAGGCAAAAATTAAACATTGATTAATGAAGCCATGGTTTTTTTTTATAAAAATTAAACACGTATTTATTCGTCTGGCTGCCTCATTTGCTTTGGAACTTTTTAAGACGTAAACAATGGTAATTAACAGACGAAATTCTAATTATTTAAGAAAAAGAATTGAACCTTTTTCAAAGAGCATTGTTGGCTGCTCTGCTCTGAGCGTTTCGAGTCGTGACTTAATCGCACGACTATCCAGCCTGCTCGGCCAAATACTCGAACAACTAAAAATTTTATTGCACCATTTTTCATTAAAATTATAAAGTAAAATCATAAAATTTTTATTATCTCTTGCAGCATTCTAAAAACGACTGTTAATTGGCTTTTCAATGTATAAGATGGCAAATTTTACTTAGACTAATTGCACATCCGGGCAGCCCTTATCAGCAGAATGCAGTACTGTAAAATTTAATATCTTGAACAACTTTTCAAAGTTTTCAAGAACAATAACAATAATAATGAGTGCTATCGATGTGAATATCCAGCATACATAATATTTTATTGTTTTTGCTTTCTTTATGCTATTCAAAAACAATAAGACCTTCTTTAGTTTATTTGAGCTAAAATATGAATAATTCATCGGGTCAACAACATAGCTCAGTGTTAAAGTTGAAATTGACAATTTATAAAAAACGATGCTTTAATCGAACTACAGGGCGTTCCCAGTCAAAGGGCAAAACTTTGAAGTCGAATCAAGAACGTTCTTAAGTAAATTCAATGTACATCAATGTATTTTTCTGCTTAAATTGATTTAGACCTTGTCAAAAAAGAAGCTTTTAAATGTTGATGTCAGATCGGAGCAACTTTGAAGAGGGCTAACTTTTAAGCTTCATAAAATATTAAATAGCATCCTCGTGAATTCTGCTCGAAATCCATTAAAATCAAAAAATGATTTATTTTCAAAATTTCAAATTTTTGAACATAGGAAGAAAGAAGTTATGTATTTTTCTGGCAGAAATACGTAAGAATCTGTTTCAGTTTTTTGAATTTGTGGGGACACAGAGTAAGAACTGGAAAGTAATTTTGCCATTGCTTTAATCCTAGGACCAAATAGCGTAAACACAAAATTTGATCTTTATTAAAATTTTAAACGGAGTTTCAGGCCGATTTTATTTACCGACTGAGCTAAGCAAAGAAAAATGCCTAAAGCACGTATTTTGAACGTTTTTAATATGTTCCATGAGAATATTTTGGACAATAAATTGTATTATGAAAAAATTAATTATATAATAAAACACACACGAAGGTCATGAAATATAGATGAAAAATTGAAGTTATTGAATTTTTGCAGCGCCTATTTTATTTTTAACAGTAAAATTGTTTGATAATGAATACAAAATAATTTTGAAAATTGATAAATGCTTTTGTTAAAATTGTAATCCGTGTTTTAGGTATTTTTTCAGGATTTATATTAACTTAAGCCACGAAAAGCTTTTAAGCTTAATCGATGGATTTTTAAATTAAGTCTTTTCTGCTAACGTTTTTACTTTATTGTCAATTTTTTAACATTGGGAATTTTTGAGCTTGCAATATGACAAAAATATAAATTTATGTAATTATTTTGATGTAGGAAATTTCGTATCCGATACATTCAAAATTCATACAATCCCTATCCTTCCATTTTGGATGTAAAATATGCGTAACGGATTTTATGGTTTATTAGCGTAGAAGAATCTTTATTCAGGATGCTGATGTTGTTATTAATGCTAAATTGTAAAGATGAGCTTAGCAAAAAATTAATTAATCTTTTAATCACGGAGCTTACCGGAATGGTGGGCACCAATATGATTTACGATTTTAAACTGGAGGTCATTAAGAAAGACTAGTCGCTCTCCCTTGGTTAAAACTAAAATCCCTTATAGAGGGTACAAAGCCGACATGTTATCCTTGTAGTTTTAATCAAAGCAGACCGTAAAACACCCTAACCCTGACACGTCAAATGAAAAAGCATTAGTTTAGTGCTAGCCCACTAGATGATGATGACCCTGTGCGGTATCCAATTTAGACCGACCGTCCAGCCATGAAATAACATTTTGACTTTACTTTTATTCCACATAAAGTGCTTTTTTATCATTTAGATGGATTAAAAAAGCGATTTGTAAGTGAAAAATTGTCCCTTCGCATTGCCCATACAAAAAGCATGTAAATTTGACAAAAGCGCACACTTATCGTATGCAAATCGATCCTTAAATTTATTATGCTAAATATTAAATATCAACCCTTATTTAATACAATAAAAAGACCTTCGGGGAAGTTTCCTCTTTTAAACAGTTCGATTACTGCAAGACTTGCATACTAACGACTTTATTTCGACCTACTAACTCTACCTTCAATAATACAAAAATTTACGTGACGTAATTATTTCCAAAAACTGTTTTCAAAATCCTTTCCAATGTTCAAAAACTTTTCTTTGCATCACTTAATTCTTTGATTCGTTTTCACCCTGAACGCAAGGTCGATTTCAACCGAAATTGATGAAATCCTTGTGCTACACCGATGTCCTTTAGACCCTTTCGAATCAAATTTTCTGTAATCGCTGCTTATTGCACTAACGATTTTCATTTTTCTCAAGTGCTTCCGATTTTTGTATGTGGCTAAAAATTAGCATTCTTTACATGTTTCGAATTGTAGCAGCAAAATATGATGCACGTAATTTATTGTTGTAGGAAATATCTTGCCTGGGGATAAAATAAAATGTAAAAAATAAAACTTGTACGTATATATTGACATTTTATATACAAAAAGATGCAAAAAGGGTTAAATAAGTAGCACAAGAGATAAACAGCCAAGAATTTGTATACACGAACGACAATTTCAAGATCCTGACTTCGATAAATCAAAACAATATTTAAATTGCATTTGCATAATTTTAAAATATGTTTTACCTTCACCCCAGCTATTTTTTTGCACAAATGTGAGAAGCAGAGGACTGACCAATAAAAATTCTATAGTTTTATTTTAGTCCCATCTTCAGAATGATTGTTGTTTTAGAAATATTCACAATTTTTGTATAGATTTTAAACTCATTATTGGAATATTTTCTGTAAATTACACAAATTGATTTTTTTGCACTTAAAAAGTTTTCAGCATAAACTTTCGATAAAGTAGTATACTTACCTCTACTCGAAAAATACAAATTTTTTAAGCAATTAATTTTAATTTTTATTTAAATTGGAAAGTAATTTTCGAGTCTCGGTCAGTAATATACTATTATTAACGACAGCTACAGAGTCGTAAATTTGCATCCAGGAAAGCAAGTTTTTTAAATTGTGAGTATTATAATTTATTGCAATAAAATTTGTTACAGTAAATATATTTGAAACTGTGATATTACTAACTTATTAATGCAAAATAATAACCGAGTATTATCTAAACATTAGTACAAGCGCAAATCAATAATATTTGTAGTAAATATAATAATAACTTTCTTTATTATATTCCATATTCATGGCTTCTATACAATGAGTTATCAATTTCACTAAATCGAAATAATTTACAATTTCTATATGCTTTAAATTGCTTAAAAGCTTTTAATCAGTTTAATAAGTTTTATTAAATTTAATTTAATTTATCGTCCCACGTTGGACGCCATGCAGTAATCTGTAAGGTAACTATTTATCTGTGAAACTATAAATGTCCCAGATCAAATTTAACTCTGATTAACTTTTTTCTTTCACAGTTTCAATAAAAAAAATCTTACACTTATTTGCAAAGAAAATTTTCTGCAGCGCCTGGTTTCCTAAAAATAGACTTTCTGCTGTGGACAGATAGAGTAGACAACAAGTTGGAATTTAATTCCCCCCCCGAAAAAATGAACGCCGTTCATTCAGAAACTGCAAAGTTATTTAAGTTTAGGTACAAGCCGAAGTATCTATTGCAGAAGAGTTTATTAGGAAAACAGACGCGCCTGCCGAAACGGAGTCTGGCGAGACAACGAAAATTATCCAGATCAATTTGAATCACATGAAAGCCTCACAGGACTTGGTCGTTCACATCAAGATCCGTAGTTTCCGTAGTACCGGCAAATTCCCAGGATGCAGTCCTGAGATCTAACATCAAGGAAGAGCGCTGGTCGGATCCTGTACCGACCTCATTGCACGATCGGTAGCCCCAGATTCATGAGAGGTGCTAGATCCTCAGAGCATTGAGCTCTCTGGTCTGTTTTTTGGAGCGGTCAGAGTAGCGTGGGTTTGATTTCTCAAGCCCCGCCGTTATCGCTCTTTAGAGCTAGCGGACTTAATAACGTGGATTGATTACTTGAATCCCGTCGATAGTCACGTTAAGGAGTTTAGGGAGGGGTGAGTTTACGTAGGTCGCCAGCCATTTTGGCGGTCCTGCTTCCAGAGATGGGAGAGGGCCGTATTTCCCACGATCACTTTGTACGGCCTAGGCCTTTTCAGGTCAGAGTTGTTCCTCTCTCGCCTGTAGCTGTAAGAGGTTTGGTTAGTTGGTTCCGGATTATAAGAAAAGTGCGCGAAAAGTGTTCGAGAGAGAGATCTTACAAACTCAAGGCCAAGCGACAGCGCGCAACTCTACGCCTCTTCACCAACGCAATCAAACATGGACAAATTAATTTAATTTTTATGTTGATTAATTTCACACCCTCTTTGCTCGTTTATTCTGCATGCTGTAGAAAATTGAACCATATATTACAATTAAAATTGAATATTAAGATCTCCTGGGAAATATCAATTGCAATTCTTAAAATACGTCGTCAAGTACCAAGTGTCAAATGTAACAAAATAATATTAATGCTAAAACTGATGTTTTTACATTGGGGGACGAACATAATTCATACATATTTTATAAGGATCTTGTATCAGTTCATTTCGTAAAGTAATCCTTGGAGATTTAAAATGTGTAAAGGTGTCAGATTGCCAATTGAACCTGAAAATTTTTATTTTCTCTAACTGACTGGGTTTCCATTTTAATGTTGATTTTACCAAAATATTTGTGTGTTCAAATTTTCGAACTTGCAAGTTTTGAATAGAGAAAGACGATCATTTTCACCGACTTTCATATGAGATGCTAGAATTAGGGTAATCGGGGCCCAACACGTGCGAAATCCCAAATGGAATTTTTTTCCATAACAGAGATCGATTCTTCTCTCATTTCAATTATTTTAACGTGCATTGTTTGGAATTCCCTCATTCAAAGTAAGCTATTTTTCATTAACTCGATATTTTTCGAAACTAAGCAGACAGGGTGGTATAAATGCAACTTATGTTTACTGATCTGTTGAGGAAATAAAGAGGGGTAAACGCGGCATGTAAAGTCTGGGTTTCTGTGAACAATAACGGCGGGAAGACCCCTTTGCAAACACTGCATTCCCGGGAGCTCTCAGTACTCGCCCTTCTGACATTATAGAATATATCCCGGAATCAGCCACGCTTCAAAGAAACTTTAAAATAGAAAACGAAAGTTAGTAAGGGTTCCTGATTGTTGAATGAGCGAATTGCAATGGGAATTTGCGAATCATATTAAAATTTACGTCGTCCTCTTTCATATTGAGATTTCATTCGCTTAACTTTTTTTTGTCCAAAAATTCTTTCGTTTGCCAATATTTTTTTTGAAAAACCGAGCGTATTACGTTCTTCCAATTAGGAAATCGATTTGATCGAGTGTGAGTTCGGCTCGTTATTTTCTATCATCCAATGCATTTTCTCCCCACAGTATATGTTGAAAGTGGGGAAGTTTTATTACGCTTTTAAAGGCTTTTCATCATATAAATATTGTCTTATAATATCACATAAAAGCACTAACAGTAATCTACTGTAGTTGGTCGCGCGGAAGAAGATAGTGATTGTTAACTAAACATACGCTTCTCTAAAATTGCTATGAAACCGCGTCTTATTTGCACAGCTCACAATTTATTACTGATTTTCAACGCTTTGTTGATATTTTCCCTGCAAATAGCACATTAATGGTATCTCGTAACAACTACAATAATTTTATTATCATTAAATTGTCATGTAAAGACTAAGTTAATGGCTTCCATAGCAATTACAGCTAATAGTAACTGCCATTTAAAATGTTTACCTCGGGCTTAACTTAAACGATGTGTTGACATACTTTTTTTTACAACCAACGATTATAATAAAAATTTTCGGAAAAGTGCAGAAAGCTTCTCTTCATTCAGTTGTAGCGTGGTCGAATGTAAAATATTTACTTACTGCAATACCTATATTTGCGTTTGTGCAACACGTGTCACCATATTTACCTTTACACGAGCTGTCATTTAACATTTTCCCTCGATATGCTATTTCAAAAACATGGAATTTTGCAGATGCTTTTAAAAAAAGTTTAAATCATTCCGAACATTAAAAAATTTGTCTGCAGTAATCCATCATCCGGCGAAGAGCATTGTAAATATCTTGGTTAAGTTGACATAATTTAGCATGTGGGAAATTTTGGCGACTTTTTAAAAATAACATTGTAACTGTTATATACAGTGGTTTAAATACAAAGTATGCAAATTTGACTCCTAATACAAAATGAAAACTTCCTTCTGCTACAATCATACAATATCGTAGTATGTAATTTTCAACGATGACCAAAATAGCGCTTTTAATGTAATAAAAATATTCCACTTACTTGGTTCGGGTCCAAACATTTTTAAATTCCCCATTGAGTCGGAAATACATATCAACTGGCAGGAAAATAAATTTAAATCACGAATACACTGCGGGCTTGAAAATTTGAACTGTATTATCAATATCAAAGTAAAAAGAAAGGAAAAGTAATTATTATATTTACTACATTACAATAATATACTTCGATATCGGCTTGAATGCTTAATAAATTGTTGTGGTACAATTTAATTTTTCAAGTTCGATAATCATCGATTTTGCTGTAGGTATTTAAATGTTTACGTACCTGAATTTAAATATTTACTTACATATATTTTTAAATTTAAAAATAAACAGTTTAGGTCTTTAAAAGAAATAGAACACAATAAATGTCAGGAAATCGCTCCTGTGTTATATTTAATTGGTGCTAACTCCGAAATAAATAATTAATTGTAATTATTAATTACGTTAGATGTAATCGAGCACGAACGCACTATTATAAAACGATTTAAAATTTTATATCAGAAGATTAAAGCTTGAATAAGAACCTACTTAATTTTTTCAAAAATTTTAACCTTAAGTTCAATCTGTATTGTAATTCACTGCGGTGAAGTAAAAACATGGTCAGGGATAAACACCTGATATATTCCTGCAATATTGATGCAATATTGATTCCTAATCAGAATGTAATTCATAATCTTGTTTTGCATCCATTAGCATTTTATTAGCCACAGTTGAACGCTAAGCCTCTTTCCCATGGTAATAATATTCACACTGTATTGGTACACACAACATTGTGTCAAAATTATATGCTACATGGATACCAAGGTAGACTTCGCAGTGAATTCTCGAAAACCACAACTCCGAAAGCACAAAATTCTCACAAGAGTTACATTATTTGCTAAAGAATTCCAACGACATTTTAACATTATAAAAAGTCAGTTTGTCTTCTAGAAATTAACGATAAATTTTTTACCCATAGGAAAATGTTTGTCAACCAACGGAGTTGCGCACTGTTCCAGTTGCAAATTAATTGAGTTCCACTGTATTTATTTTAATACAATAAAGCTTCAAGTTCAAATATCTCGGTAATATTTGGATTTTTATTGTTTATTTAATCAGTTCATTTTAAATTCTATTTCACTGATTAATAATATAAATATTTTATAATATAAGTAATTTATTATGTTAATACTAGAAGGTCAGGCAACCTCTACCGCTCGTTTGATTGGTGTACACATCGAATGGTTACCGTATTTGTTTAGATTGATTAAATTTTTTTTTAGGTTGGTAAAATAAAATTGGTCAATCAGAAGTACGTATATGTGCATTACGGACTGAGATAAATTCAATCTATTATATAATACTATTTTAGTAATATGTACATATATTATAAGTAAACAAAGTGCAGCTCGATTGGTGCGTAATTCGATTGATTATCATGTTTCATTAAGTTTTGCTTACGTGTTTCTATTCCAAAAACGTGAAAAAAATGTTCAAAATTTCTGGTTTTATTATTTTTTAAGTATTAGGAATGCATAATGAAAACATTATGAAAATACCTCATCAAACTTATGCGGCTCTGTTCCAATAATTTTAAAAAACGTTTAAAGTTTCTCATTTATTCTTTTTATAGTTATTAGTAGAGACCGGATAAATAAGCACGGTATTTTGAAAAAAAAGTGCTTAAAAAAGCACGCTATTTTACAAAACTAATTTCGAATTATGTCAAAAAAAGTTATGAAAAAGTTAATAATTTATTAAAACTCTTGCACCTATTTTTTAATTAAGTTAAAATATATAGGGGGCATTCCATGCTAAATCAGACCCTTTTTTAGGTGACCCCTTTCAATTTTTCTCAAAATTTTATATATTTTTGAGACCGATATAATACTCGTTCCTGATTTTTTCAAATTGTTTTGACCATCCGTTTTTAAAATATGATTTTTAAAATTTTTTTTATAACATTGTGAGAGATACACCTATCGGATCGTTTGTTTTGAAAGTTTTTGATTTTCTTTTTTCGTTTTTTCTCTTTCAAAAAGAGAAGTATGGTTTTTATCCAAATCATTGCGTTCACCGTTTATTTTTAGTTTAATTCAAAAAAACGTTGTATCTGGCAATGTTAGATAAACAAAACGGAAAAGCTGACTGAAATCACTAATGCCCGGTTTCTTCATAAAGTTGACCGCTCTGTTAACTTGATGAAGAAACCGGACATAAATCAGCGTAATAAAATTTATTTAATAAATTGGAATTAATTAAATTAAAAATTAAAACGGGTTAAAGTAAACGATAATCAATTAATAAAATCTTTAATATTTCGGCGCTGATTGTGAATTTGTCAGAAATATAATGACAAATTAAAATAATAACTTGGAAACGGAATGATTCTATTGTCATTTAATCGACCCTCTGCATATAGAAAAACTATACAGAAGTCCTTGAATCAAGGAAAAACCTATTTAATCCGTTAATAGGAAAACTTGATCCCAGTTAAAATAGGGCAGGTGGAAAAATCTCATTTAAGGGTACGTTTATGTTGGAGCTATGATAAGTGATAAGAGCGAAGAAATTTCTTAGCTCTAATCGCTGTTCTATGAATTAACATTGGCTTGTGCGCTGCTTCAAAAATAAGTCACAACAGTCATATAATACATCAATGTTTTGCTTTTCTCTGCTTCGCTAGTATCGCTGCATTTAGCGCTTATCACAGTTAGAACATAAACGTACCTTAAGTAGTTAAAAAGAATTTAAATGGCAAATAAAATAAGCACTTTTAAACTCGAAAATAACTTCAAAATTAGCACAAAAGTAGAAAATAAGCGAAAAATCGCAAAAAAAACTATACGTTAAAATATATCTTTTTATGCAATTCGTCCAGATCTCAAATTTTAAAGAGCTGCTTTTAAAATTGACGATGAACAAAAATGCTTAAAATCCGGTCTCTATAGTTATTGGGAACGCATAAATGGAAAAATTATGAAAATACCTCGACACACTTATGTGTTCCTATTCCAAAGAGGTAAGAAAAACATTCAAAATTTATCGTTTTATTCTTTTTAAAGTATTATGAATGCATAAACAAAAAGATATGATAATACCTCCGTAAGTCGGGATTGGACAAAATCCCGCCGCCAAAATTCTGCCGTTCCATAATTGCGTCACACCTTCCATCAAACCACAATCCCGCCGAACGAAAATCCAGCCGGACCGCCATAATCCCGCCGCCAAAATATTGTAGGACCATAAGTACGAACTCAATTAGTAAAATAAAAATTAAATTAAGCAAGTAAACAAATACAATTATATTACTATTAAATTAAGTATATGTTAGGTTCAGGGCCGGACCAAGGGTATCTGGCTCCGGGGTTCAGGATATAATTTGCCGCTCTTCTTCATCAGAACATCAGACATAATAAGGTTAATTGTAAAATTCTGATTTCAATTCTTTGATAACTGTTAATTTGTTCGTTATTTTTGCCGCCCTTAGTAGGATGCCGCTCGGGTGCTGCGCACTCCTAGCTCTCTCGGCACGCGACGACCCTGATTAGGTTGGGTTATGGTCCAGCGGGATTTCGGAGACGGGATTGAGCCCGCGGGATTGTGGTTCGGCGAGATTTTGGTCTGGCTGGATTCTGTTCGGCGGGATTTTGGTTGGGTTGTATTTTGTTTAAAAGGATTTTGGTTCGACGGGATTATGGTCTGGCGGGATTATAGTCTGGCGGAATTTTAATGGCTGGGATTTTG
The DNA here is from genome assembly GCA_963170105.1 of Cantharis lateralis. Taxonomy (NCBI): domain Eukaryota; kingdom Metazoa; phylum Arthropoda; class Insecta; order Coleoptera; family Cantharidae; genus Cantharis; species Cantharis lateralis. The sequence continues at coordinate 10,708,018 of OY720626.1, forward strand.
GCGGCGGGACAATGGCCGCGGAATTTTGTCCTAGACCGTCCTCAAGCTTATGTGTTCCTTTAAAGTATTACGAGAATATCTCCTCAAACTTGTGTGTTCCTGTTCCAAAAAATTAAGAAAAACGTTTTTAACGAGTATAGCTTTTGTCAAAACGGTTTGGAGCGCCCGAGCGAAGAGAGGCTTTGAAACGTCAGTAACTGCGGTAAATCTCGGATCCATCACGTTTGAGTACTACAATAATAGGAATCCTCAATTCTAATATATTTTGGACCCTAATAAAAACAGGTGTACTTCCATCGCAATTGCAAGACTAGAACTGTAAGTAATTAGCAAGTCAAGTCAAGTCGAGAACTTTTTTCGGATCTCACGGCAATTGCCGTATACTCCGTATCTTGTTTGAATATTACTTTGTGGCCGTTTTTAGGGGACGGTACCCTTTAATTTTGCCTGCACGGGTCGGTGCGCTTGGCCAATTGCCCGGGCTTCGCCTTCGGGTATTTTGCCAAGCGATCCCTTTTGTGCAGGCTTCTTCGGAGGAACTGTTTTTGTCCTTTGCGGGTCGCTGCACTAGGTCGATTTCCTGGGCTTTGCCTTCAGGAATGTTGCCTAGCGAGCGATCTCGCATGTGATTAACAGAAAATTAGTCTGGTTGAGGGGGGGGGGGCTTAGGCGGTGGAGGCTGCAGGATGGCTTTGGGCACTCCTTGCTTGAGGAGCTCGGTTGCCTGATGCATCAGGGAGGCTGCCAGGGCGAAGCGGTCTATCCCCTCCACCGTTGGGGACTTCGCTCCTTTTTGAGAGAGGCCTAGGGGTGGGGCGGTGGTCTGGGAGCGAACGCCTGAGAGGCCGTTCGCTCTCGCGACTGCGGGGTTTCGCGGACACCTTTTGAAATTTGCAGGGTGGGGCCCGCCGCAGTTCGCGCAGACTGGTGGCAAGGTGTCAGACTTTTTGCAGTCTGCGGCTCTGTGGGTCCCCGCACCTGTGACACCTGGTTGCTGCCGATCAGTTGGCCTGGATGTGACCGTAGCGCTGGCAGCGGAAGCACTGCAGCGGCGCGCCACGGTCGTGGGGGGGTTCAAAGTGGGCATCCATTTGTAGGACCTCCTTGAGTTTGTAATACGCTTAGCTTGGGCGTTTTTCTCAAGTTTTACCACAAAAAGGGGCAGCGGCCTCTTGGAGAGGCTTTGCACCATTTGGCGCACCTCCAGTACAGGAAAACCGCTCCTCTTTATGTCTTCTAGGATTTCCTCTGATTTGAATTCCTTTGGGATTCTTCTTAGTATGACCCTCAGTGGTTTCTCTTCCTGAGCTTTGAAAGTGAAGAACTCAAGCTTCCTCGCCTTTAATAGGTTGGTCAGCTCCCTTGAATCGGAGGATTGGTGATCACCAATCCTTCTCGGGAGTCCTTCACTTTTACAAAGTTTATCTTTTTGTCGTCCATGGCCTTGGATAAGGCCGTCCATTTCGTCTTATCTATTAAGACGATGGGGGTGATTTTCGGCGGTTTCTCCGCCGGTAGATCACCTTTGTTTTTAGCCTTCTTAGGGGGGGGATTTGTTTGGGATTTCCCATCTTGAGGGGAGGGGGTGGTTTCCGGCAGGGCTGCCTCGACGGAATTTGAGGCAGAGGGAATTGAAGCAGAGGGGGGGTGTCTATGGAGATGATGCAATCCATTTCCACGACCTCGGCCTGAGGAGCTTAGGTCTTAAGCTTTTTGACAGCTTTCTTGGGAGGCCTGTAAGCCTGGGCCTCCCCTTCTGCTTCAGTTTCAGACGATTCTTCGTCGATATTGACGGAGTTTCTGGCCCTTTTGAGGCCTGCCTTCACCCTTTTAGGTGGCTCTGTGCTGGGTGATATGACTATCACCTCTGGCATCAGAGGCTCAGAGGGAAACTTTTCAGTTTCCTCTGCCATGGAGGTTGGTGCGTCCTCCATGGGAGCAGAAATTGTGTCAGTAGTTGAGGGGGGGGGAGTTGGTTGGGACTCCTCCTCTCCTCCTTGGGAATTCGAGCAGTTTTTGTTCACCTCTGTATAATCTTCCTCCGAAAATTGGATGATACGGAGTTTGCAGATTCTGCTCGAGTTTCATTTGAATGAACAATTTGAGTACTTACCCCAGTGGTTCTGGGAGTTATAATGTCGACTCCCTGATCTCTCCTGACTAGCAAGTGCCAGTACAGGAGCGTGGCCTTGGTTGCGATTTGGCGGTAATGCCTCATTATACCTTCTTCGGTCCATCCCCTAATGGATTCGTCGTCGGACAATGCGGCCAAACTTGGTTGTCCGTGGATGAAGATCTCGAGTTCCTCCAAATTCAGTTCTTCGAACAGTGGTCGATAGAATTCCTGTTTGGCCGAAAGATCGGCCATTTTGTTCACTAGGGAGTACGGACTGCGTCCAACTCAACCTAGATTTCCTCGACGTTTAGAATTCGTGCGATCAAAAGATCGCACCACAACCAAGTTTAGTGTAAGCCAATTGAATCGTTGCTGCCAGTTTTTGGCCATAGTTTTTAATGATCCATAAAATTTAATGTTTATATTTGTAATTTATTCATTTTTTCTACCATAATGTCATTAGAAAATGTTAAATTTAGATAAATAAAATAAAGAAATATTAGTTAAACGTTTTTTTTATAAAGAATAACAAACATTCTATCAATTATAGATTAATTATGGGAGAGCAGATCCGAGTGTCAATGATTCACTTGGCAGAGGGCATTCAGGAAATTTTAATTCTAAAATTTGCTTTAGGCAGGTCGATAATGCGCTAGTAGATTACATATGTATCTGTTAGAATTCTTTTCGATTTTATTTTTAGTTCTGTGTCGTGAAGTTTTAAATTATTTTGGAATTTTGATCGTTTTTGAATTTTATGTTTAGAGTTTTATATTTACTGATTTATGTATTGTAGAATAATTTTGTCGATTTTTTTTAAGTATATGCGAGGAAATGAATGATTACGGGTTTGTTAATTTACGCCATAGATTTTATTGCAAAACGCCTAAGCAGTTATTGAAGGTAAATTATATTTGATAATTTGATGAAGAATAAAATAAACATTCGAAACGTCGTCTGGAAGTTAAAAAGGTAGTTTTCATTAAGTTGTCCAATTCTGGTATTTACACTATATTTCTTTTTATTCTTCTTTTATAGAGTTCGTGATTACCAGTGAGGTAATGAGAAAAAAAACATTACAAGATATAAATAAGACTAATTTAACAACCCCTTTAATTTTAACTTCTATCGTTCTATCAACATACCAAATAGATCAAGAAAAGGAATGTTTACCGAATGAGAGTAGTTTATCAGCAATCAATTTAACAGAAACCGCTTTAACAGTAATTAAAGAACCCTTCAGAAGTAGACGTGTAGGAATAATTAATTATACCAAACCTTTGTATGGACTTAGGGAAGATTCGGCAGAAGAGGAAAATGTCGACGATGACATTGATGATCCTGATTATTTTTCAACAGGTAAAAAGCATGACAGCAAAGATGATAACGAAATTGTAACATATAATGGATGGACAGAAACAGATAAACAGCTTTTTTGGTGCTTTGCCTCTGCTACGGATAGTGTTCAAAGAATCTGATGTGATCTATTTAGAAAAAATTTTCTCAGAAGGAATCCCTTATGTGACACGCAATCTGAAAGAGGAGATTGCAATTAAGCTTGGACTTCGGTGCGATACAGTGAAGAATTGGTTCAAGAACAGAAGAGCTAAGTTGAAGAAAGAAAAGAAGTTACAAAATAAGTTAACTTGAAAATACGTTCAATTAATTGCTGTTTTACTTTTATTCCTTCATTTAACGTAAAATTTTCAATTAATTTGATGATTCAAAGCCAATTTATACAGCAATATATTGTTGTGTTCCTTTAAATTGATAGGGGTGGTTATTAATTTCCGATAATGAAATAGTTACCTTGCTTTCTGTTTCACAGATTTATTCTTGAATTCCTGCTTTCGAATCCTTAATTGCTTCTCCCGTTTGCTCTATCCTCGCTATCTGTTAGTATTAGGTGGATGTCTCTGAGGAGTATATCAACGTCTTCATCTTTTATTGCATATTTGCTCTGTGTTGGATTCCAGATTTTCAGAAATTCTGCATAGGATATAATACCATTGTTCTCAAACCATTACTTCAACACTAAAAAGTACTTAAAAGTTTTATATCGAGCTTTTAACCGTCGACAGTTGCCAATTATGTTGACTTTTTCGATAATAAAATGGAGTTGCGTATAATACTGAATAAAATAGATAATAGTATCATTTCAGTCATATATTACAATATAAATTACACAAAATATCACGAGCGATATTGCTAAAAGCTATTTTATATTTTTGAGTTAGTTGTATTACTTCCTAATTCAAAAATTTTATAAAAACATTTGCATTTTGTAATATTTAATTACAGAAGTGTTTATAAACTTTTTAAATTGAAGTACTAGTAATTTATAAAAAAAATTACGCATTTAAATTTACTTTATTTTGTATATTTTTATTTAAACCACTGTTCATTGTGTAGGTAATTGCGTTAGAAAAACCCATCTAGCAAAACACAATTCGTTGGTTATTTTTGGTAATGTCGCTCATAAATTTAACGAATTCGAAATATTTTGTTGCAAAATGTATACTATATTCGTGTTTTCAACAAATTTTCTACTTGTTTATTGATGCAAAACTAATTGAAATTTTTTGCGACTGCTCTGTTAAACGTCTAATTTAAAATTTTGTATAAAATTGTGAAAATTTTAATACTGTACGAGGGTAGTTCGGGAGAAGTAGACCGACGCTGGGCGTCGTCGTCAGAAGTGCTTTTCTTTGCCAATAATTTTTTTCGCGGTTTTTCGTAACTTTTACGTTTAAGTCACATAAAGTTAATCATTCCTCTTACTTTCTGACGATCTACGTTATAATCTTTGCCTTTTATTCCCTCAAGTCTATTTCGACTAAATGCTACTAATGAACTAATGCGATTACTTAAACATTTTCTTTGTGAAATTAAAAGCGTTTCATTTAACTTCAACCTTATTTGTAGTCATTAAAATTTTACAAAGTAACTTTAAGTTTCGATGTTATAAATTAACGAACTAAAGTTTTTGTTTTCATTCAAACCGCCCTCGTAAAAGCAAATAAAACTTTGTAATTTTAACATAGTGTGATGCACAAAACCAAATAAAAAGAGAGATTCGAAAAACGAAATAATAATAATAATTGTTCCGAACTCTATTATCCAAACAAAAAATTGGTATTAGAAGGGGCCCGATAGCAATGCAAAACAACACGATATGGAGCAACAGCCCGAAGGTGTACCCGGATAGTTGTTATAATTTAGTTCAAGTAGATGGATTACTATAATGTGTGTATCAACTTAACTAACTATAGCAAACTATACCAAACAAGTAATTACCGTAATTACTGTAATTAGTTAACTCCGAGGTAAAAATTGATAAAATTCTTTTATTGAAACTGGAGCAATAGGTATCCCAGTTAAAATTGTGCAATTTATTTCCATTATTTTCATCCAAGTGAGTTTTTTATTTAGCCGATGTGTTGCACTTTAATATGAAAGTAGCAAATTAAAAATTCTATTCAATAAAGCCACGACAGAGACAAATCCTGTGTTGATAAATGAATACTTTTAAAATTGGAAGGGAGGATTTTTATTGAACAGAGCTCCTTAGGGAGTTAAGAATTCCCTATAGATAGTTGGGAATCGAAGTAGAATCAAATCCGAACAAGCCTCCAAACGACCATCAATCAAATATTGCGGAGGGTGTTGCATTAACACGTGAGAGGAACTCATATACAACGGAGAAAAATTTATCCTAATCTAAAAAGAATTCTATGGATCAAACTTTCTGCGCTGCAATTTAAAAATGCCTGCTGTGTACACCTACACAGGGATGGACGAACGGCTGCGCTTTCTTGATTGCAACGTAAATGAATGCAATGAAATTTGTTCCAGTCGAGATGACGGAAAGTGTAACTGGCTTAGTTTAAACTGTCGGAAGGACTATTGGTCCTTGATCTCGACGTGATATTTTAATGCAGATCACGTTCGACACGTTCGTGCAATTAAACACAATGTCACCCCCGAATAATTTTTATCTCTCACTTTATATGCACTTATTATCACTTACGCTTAGTTGGATATTACTTGCTACTCAAGATATAGAAAATTAGTTCAATGTACCAAATATAGGGTGTCTTAAAAATATTTACACAGCACTTTCGATGGGAAGGCGTAAGCCAGCAGCTTGACTTTTAATTAAGGACCCACACTCCACTTTGGAAGCCAATTTGATGAACTGTCGTGCAAGCTTTGTTACATAATTAACAAACGTTAATCTTGCAGTTATTACCAATCGCCAATTGCAGTTAATCAAAAAATATTTTAGAAATCATGTTAACATAATCTAATTGAGTTCTATATTTGATTTTGCTCTTTCGGAATAATTATACACTGAAATAGCAGACACGAGAGTCGGTTGTTTATTGACACACATCCGTTAACATCAAAGATCTAGGAATAGGTTGTCTTTTAATTCTGTTAAATAAACAAAACTCTAATTGCGTTTCATAGTTTGGTAGTAATTGATTTTAGAAAATTTAATTAGTAAACGAAGTATTTATACAGTTAAAACCGCTAATTAGGTTTCCCAGTTTTCATTTGATATTAAAATGGGTTTCTTAAATAGTGCATCGATAAATCGGCCTTTAGTTATGAATAATTTCGATGCAATGCATAATTCAAAATTCAAACGTTTGGTATTAAATTGTTACCATTCGTCTAAGCAAAATGTATGCAACTGCGAGATAAGCTAAGTGAAATATTGGTTATAATATAAGTGATGGATGCAATATTAATAGCCGCATCATTAGTGATGCATTTTCGAGTGATGAATCGTCGGTTTCGCATGTAAATATGCAAGAAAGTTTTAATGCAACTTGCAAATAAGCCAGTATGGATAGGAAGATGCAAATTAGATGTATCAAAACCTCAGGTTATAGATGCGGTTAGAAATGAATGTTAATTAAATTAAGCAAATTTTGTTTTATTATTTCCATTTTAAATTAATATAATTTTGTAATTTAAATATTTTAATTGTATATTTTTAAATTTACTCGACTCCAAATCAAATTAAAACCAAGCAATCAAATAAACCTTAATTAAATTTATGTCCTTTCTGATTTACCCGTTTTGACTGTAAATTGCTAACTAGCAAGTTCGCTTCGTTTTATTTTTCAAGGTTGACTATTTTCCAAATTTATTGATCAAGTTCAGCCGACCTTAACAAACTATCAACCATTACAGAAAATCAAAATTTAATAATGAGTTGAACACTACATATCAAGGCTGTCAAGTGTCTTTTCCACGTCAAATTAGCAATATTGTTAACTAACAAGCCCAACGCGAATAGCACTGATTGTATTTGTATACAATCAATTTTACAATGTACATTTCCAACCTGTTTAAGTTACAGTTAAAGTATTATTGATTAATTAGTTCAAATAAATCACTAAAAATCATTATCAACGCAATATCGAAGATCAGGAGTTCAGGGGAAAGCTCGCAAACGTTCAAGCTCCGATTTGACCCTCACCAATTTGTTTTTACTTTCACATCTGTGTAAATTAAAAAAATATATTTGAATGGAAAAATTATTTCGTCCATGCTGATAAACTCTCTCATCCATCATATTGGTGAGTCCTACATGTGATTCAACTCTAAAGGATTGAGCTTTAAAGTTTAGGGGGGGGGGGGTCCCGTTACAACATTTTAACTTTTGTGAATTTTTAAACTAAAGATATCGGATTTTTAAAGCATTCAGCCAGCTGGAAATAAATTTTTATTAGATTCTTTTAAAAAGTACTGCAATAAAATATGATTTAAATGCTTACCGATGTCGTGCTAGCAAGGTAAGCTTAGCTGCAAGTCACCATCGTGTTGCACAACCTGATGAAAAAACTGATGTAATATTGTTGACAGAGTGATCGACCCCATAAAGCTTGATATGATTAATATTAGGGGACATATTTGACATGAGATTTGCTATAGCTTAGTTTTAAATATAAAAATGATATATTAAATAATAAGTAGTTGTTTTTCTGTCTAGTAGTTGCTTTAATTCTAACGTCGGTGTTTATTACAAAAAAAGAGTTTGCTCTAAGGTATACAGCATAAAATTATGCTATAACACAGAATCGATTGGAAATTTTATTTTATTAGGTTTTTTCGATTTTTATCAGCGTTTCAATTTATAATATGTTAAATTTTTCTTTTCAATCGAATATTAAAGAGTTTGTAAAAAGATAAAAAGATAGAGCTGCAAAATAAAAACAACGAATTATTATTTATTGTCTGCTCGTTCAGTAATCTGTTCATTCGATCACTTATGTTATAATATGCTATTGAACGTTTTTTGCTAATGATACACAAAAAGTAATATTTTATGTTTATCTTCTCAAGAAAGCCGTGACGTTAAGTTTCGATTTATTGAGATGGTATTTTTCAAATGAAGTTGGAACACCAAGACCAAGTCGATACATAAATTTTGTATTGAAGCTGTAACCAATTCTAATGGAAGATAAAGCATCGCCAGGCTAAAAATGTATTTCAGTATTATTTGTTAAATAATGTCAGAATGAAGTAATGGAAAAAGAGTGCCAACTATTATATTATATTGTCTCCAAAACTTTTTTAACTCAAATAATTTATTTTATTATACTTACAAGAGATTTCCTATAGTGTCACGGTTGAATACCCATGTATTTTTATATTAGAGTGTGAATTTGTAAGTCTTCCACTAGATTTTTCTTTTCCACAGGCAGTTTTTCATCAGAAATATTTTGTTAGAAGAGTCTACCTCACAGTTTGGAAGTGTTTTGCTTTGGGTTAAGAGTAGGTATCTACTATTGTCGAGACACAAAAAGTAAATGGGCTCCAAATAAAACGTACTTATTTTAAATTTGTAATTTTAAATAATTTAGGGTACACTAAGATAAATTTAAGTTTATTTGAAAATTTAATAGACGTCTAATTCTGATTAATTTATCAGAGGGTTCAATTGTATGTCAGCATGTCTAATGTAAGAGGCTGAGACGCGAAGCTGTGCTCAAGTGAACCACATGCAAAAACTGTTTAAGGCCAACCTTTTGATAACCTTGTATTATAAATTCTAAATTACTAATCTTCTCCATTCAATTACATAATAACCATCATAACATCTCAAGCATGTAAATGTGATTCACTACATCCGTTTCTTGTCTTCCTCCTCGTTACAGTTTAACTCGTTTTCTAAAATATATCTTGGCAAAAATTAAACGTTTCCTGTTGTAAAACATTACAAAGTGTCATTTATAAACCTGTTGAATTTAAAATCTCCTTTTGCATGCTACGAGTTAATAAATAATAACAAAATTAATTAATTGTTGCGTTGGTAATGATTAATTAAGATTTTAAAAAGATTTACAATCCAGATACCTTTTCAAAATTTATGTATCGTGCCACAATAACGAAGTTATGATTTTGTGAAATAAATGATTATTTTGCATTTTCCGGATTGTTTCGCCTCACTACGAATTTTTTGTTGTAGTAATACGAAAATTTTCAATTAGTCGTTCGCACGCCCCCACGTTCTCTACGTGCACAATTTTCTATGTTAAATTATTCATAAAAAAATTATTACAGTGTTTAAATTTGTCAAATAAAAGAAAAATTACTGCTTACGGTTACCAATTAATGATCTTCAAATACGAGGGCAATTCAACGGAAAAGCAGGTCGGAAAGGCGTTCTTTGCTAACTAGAGCTATAATATCATCAACATCGATTTTATTTGTTACGTACTTCGGCAGGTTATTGGAAGGAAATTGGCAAAATTAAAAAAGTTGTTCTTAATAGCTATCAAAATATCGTAACTTTTAAACTTGCTTAAGTATCTCACCAACATTAAAAGTTATGTCTTTCATTAAAATAACGGACGTTTTATTTGCACTTTTACTCCAATTATTCATTTTATGTGGCACTCTTGTACTTTCCTGGAATAGTATAAATTAACTTTTATTTTTGTTGTATTATAACGGCAGAGAAGTTAATAAAAACTTATCTGCACTGGCTTTTTAATAAAATTTTACTTACTATTTAAATTTGCATAATTATAATGGCTTTTGTGGCGGTTATTTCCTATTTATTTTTCATTAACAGTATACGTATTGTGAAATTAGAAATTTCAGAAAATGCTATCAGTGACGATCAAACGTGCATTTATCGAGAAACATGGAAAAATGACCAGCATGGCGCAGTCGGATCGAAATATCTTGTGATATCATGAGCGTAATTATCCCACGTTCAAATACTAATATGTAAAAACACAAATCATGGCAACACAAAGGCCACATTCAAACCTCCCATTAACACCTTCTCTAATGAACAAGTGTTTTGAAGTTTCGACCGATCGAACGTATCGCATTTGAATTGTTAACACCCGCCATACAATACTTGACCATAATTCGTATTTTAACAACTAACAAAAACGGCATTGTACGATTTTGTACAACATTAACGTATGCGTAATCACATAACGGTTTCGTTTTAAAAATCAACAAAAAAATAATATATGGTAGGTCTAAAATTTCTGCATATTAAGTGCGATAATCAGTTATAGTTTATGGTTGTTGTTCGGTTTTAAGCTGAGCTTAAAAAGTTTTCAGCATACGTAATACAGTTTAGTAGGAAGGTAATGCAAAACTTTCCTGTAGTGTAATAATTATAAAATTTTCCCTACTTAATACACAAATAATTAAATTATATACAAATTAATTATGTTTACACTAAACTCAGAATTCATTGAATTCAGAATAACGAAATAGGACTTTTCAAGTAGCTTCAGCACGAGCACTCTTTAATGGGATTGGAAAAAATACTAACAACTACATTGAGCAATATTGTTTACTATCTAATTAAAAATATTAAAAAATCACAGCTGGATCTATCGAGAACTTATAGAACGACATTAGCTATGTTAACCCCACACTGTGTCCCAAATGCCAAAAAAGCTGGTAGCTTTGAAGCATCAGATAAAAAAATATAATATGATTTTGCTAATGAAATAGTCACGAACAGAGAAAACTTTTTTCGTAGTTTCTTCTTGTCTAAGTTATATAAACAAATAACAAATTCAATCAAATATTGTATTGAAGGAATCTAAAATGTCAAAAGTAATAAGTAAAAGATTAAAAAAGTTGATATATTGCACTGAAAATACAATCTCTACAAAAATAACAATTGTACTGTATGTTAGTACAAATACAACAAAAGAAACGTTCTACACACACCAAACATCCCATCAACAAATTAAAATTGAAAAGCGTGAGTAAAAATAAAAAAATTACAGCAATCTCTTTTCAGATCAGCATGAGTTATAAAATCGTAAACGTGCATACTTTGTAAATGCTCAACAAACAGGTGGTTTTAATACTATGATCCAAAAGAAGTTTTGTATCTTGCGATTCTCCAACCGTTGCGATTAAAGCATAGCTAAAAATACAAAATTAATTACACACCAACAATACAAAATCTTACATAATAAGGAAATTTACGAAATTTGTACAATTTAATGTTTGGCGCTTATAAAATAACACATCAATATATAGAAACATTGAAGTAGATAATTTGTTTTAAGCATGTGAGATTTTTCTTTTAACTGAACATCCGTGGTGATAAATAATTCGGTTTCATTTTTTTTAGATTAAATGATTGTTCAAAGTTGAAAAGCACAGCTAAGGAAATTTTGAGTTGAGTTTTCAATTATTATGAGTATAAAAGATATTTTTGGTCAAAGATCTTTGAATGAAAAGACAAATGCCAATAATCATCAATGAAGTCGATGAGAATTCAATCAATTATTAATTTGTGTATAAAAATAAAAGTGTAATAAAATCAACCAATGCGTAGTGCGACGAATTTGCATTCCCACCAAAATTAAGTGGGAGAATAAAAGTTTTCAAAATAACAAAAATCAAGGAGGGAGAAAAATTGGTGAAATAATTCATTCTGGGTAAAACCGTCAACTCGTCAAGTTCGAAAATTTAAAAGCCCAGAGTCAAAAGTTTAAATAATTTGAATTTTAATTGTAACTAACTAATACAATTAAAAGATTTAACTTACCTGAAGATTACAAATTCAGAGTAAGAGTGCTTGTGCCAATACTTTTCAACAAAAAGAAATTTGTTTTAATTGCCATGAAAATTGCAACTTTGTCTAGGTGGTTGAAAGAATTACTAAAATTTAAATAAGACCAAAATTGCAATAAGACGGAATTGATTTATTGGTAAACCGATGTAAACGGATGATGATCAAAAACATCAAAATTTGAAATTTAAATGCTACCTAAAATTTATTTAGCTGTGTATTTGTATGATAAAATTTTGCTTAACTTTTCGATAAAATTATAAATTTTTACAATTTATTGACAAATTATTGCTTTTAATTATTCAACATCACAAGTAATTAAGTTAAAGAGTCTCATGCTAAAAACAAAAGGAGATGGATGTTCCGAAAATAAGATAAATAATTAGGTTTTCTTGAATTTAAACCATTTTACACATTTGGACATCGCAATATATCGTTTTGGCAATATAACTGTCCACTTTGGACTTAACATATCCGTTTATCGAGGTGGATTAATCCTCATATTTCATAAGTACGTATTTACAGCTTTATATTTGTTCTTGTATCTGCTGTCATATGGCTTTTCAAAATTTTCTCTTCTCATTCTCTCTCCAGTTCACGACCACCAAACTTTGTAGATCCTCTTTCACCTGGTCACACCAAATCAAGTCTGGTCTTCGTCTCCCGTTGTCTTCCATCGATTTCCAGTCGGTAATTCGCCTACCGCATGATTTTCGTTCTTCCTCATGATGTGACCAAACCATCGTAATCTTAGTGACTTGATTACTTGACTTCATTTTCAGTTTCTCTCAATATTATTTCATGATTCATCATAGGTCTCCTTTCTTGCTCACTAATTTTCATTGGTCGCAATAATCTACACGTTACTTTCCCTCACAATCCTGATCAAACCATCCCTTATCTCTCTTTACTTCTTTATATACTATCACTTTCTTTACTGCTGTTGTTATGCATTCCGTGATATTATCTGATTCTTCGTCTACATCTTTGCTTTTTTTTACTGTTATATTTATTATCATTCGTTTTTCTGTGTATCGTATGTCTTCCCGCCACCTCGCTTACATACTCTTCCATCCCTACTTTGACATTAAAATCTCCCATCAATACCAATACTTCTTTCTTTTCTCACATAATTCTTCTAGTTCTTCGTAGAATTTTTCCTTATCTATTTCATTGGTATCCTCTGTTGGTGCATATGCACAGACTATTGTCATATTTGTGGGTTCCTTTTTCATTCTCATGTACGCCATTTTTTGTACGTTATATTTTTCTTCAGTTCTCACCATGAAACCTATTCAATTTATTCCCTGTTCTTTCTCTCCTGAGTACAACATAATATATTCCTTGCCGGCTATCTCTCCTCAGCCTGCGTACCTGGAGCATCGGTCTGAGGAGGACCAGATGCTCCTCCGTTCTTTATCTGTATTAGTTTTTTGCCCGTTGGACTCTTTTGCTTTCGGGTTTAAGGTCATTGTCTTTTTTATCCCATATTGCTTTCATAACATTTCATTCTGCATAATCATCTTTTGGTATCCTACTTGAACTCTTTCCCCCTTTTCCATTTCTTTCTTATCTATTGTCCGTATTTGGTTTTGAATTTTCTTTTCTGCGTTAGTTAGGTCGCTTTTCGATGTAAATCCTTGTACTTTTAAGTTTGTATTTATTCTTTATTACTATTCTTTTCTGTTGCTAATCCTTCAATTTCGCCACAATTATTTGCTCTTCCGCGTTCCTTCCTATTTTAAACGCGTCTACGACTTCAATATGTATTTGCATCTTCTGTTTCAGGAATTCTTCAACGCTTTTCAGGTTACCCCTTCAGTTGTTGGCAGGTTCTTAATAATTATGTTTTTTCTCCTTTTTTCGTTTTCTCCCCTCTCTAATTTTTTCTCCAATTCTGCTATTTTTTCCTCTTGTTTATCTGTTTTTTCCTGTAACTTTTCAATCTTCTGTTCCATCTCTTGGACTTTATCGTTCCAGTAAGCAACCATTGTATTTGGTTTCTTCTTGATTTCCCTACTCTCCTTTTTGTTTTCCTTGTTCTTGTAGTTCTTCCATGTTTTTTTCTTGGTTTGTTACTTCTGTTACTTTGTTTGGGGATTTAACTGTTAACCTACTTCATTGAAAGATTTTTCTCCTTCTTTATTTGTATTTTCCTCCGCTCTTTTTCTTTTAATGTAATCCTTGACCTTGTTTATTACTTCGATACTCAATTTCTGCTGGCCTTTTTTTAAATTGTTATTTCTTCTATCTGTAGCGTCAATACGAACATTCGAGTCGATCCCTTGGAAATGCTCGTAGTGGTAGCAGTGTTAGTAACTCGGAAAAACAACGAAGAGGAAGATTTTTAATTTTTAAGATAATTAAAATTTGGAAATGACGTATACAACAATAATAATCTCCAATATTGGAGATGTGAGCATTTTCCAATATTGCAATATTTATATTTATTTACAATATTGGAGTAATATTTTTTTAAGTGAAAAGAAATCTGAAGAAATCCGGGAAAATCTTAAGAAGTCATAGAAAATCTAAGGAAATAAGAAATCCGAGGAAATGTAAGAAACCGTAGGAAAGCTTAGGATATATCCAAGGAATCACACGTATCCGAGAATCATCGACATAATGATCGATAGAACAATCCGGATCTATGTAGCACTCCCCCTAAATCACTCGTATATAATATGAAAAACAGTGAGACAAGGGTGCTTCCCTGAACTGAGAAACAGTCAACGACCGTGACATATTTTCTGCCAACTCTACAACCTGAATCCTGTCCCAAAAATAACCCGCTGACCACTTATATCCTACACAGTGATTCATCGCAGATTTAGTAGTGCAGTTTGGCCAAAAGATGATAATACACAACCGAGTCAAAAGCCTTAGAATAGTCGAGAAGCAACAATAAGGTAATTTCGGAAGAATCGATCGATGACGCGATATCAAAGGTGAGTCGCAACAAAGACGCAGTGCTGTCGTGGAGCCTAAAACCAGACTGGGCAGGCGACAACATCTGGTAGAGTGCCAAGTGTTTATATAAAGCACCCCTAATATGGGATTCCGTTGTTTTGGCAAATGGTTATACAATCCTAATAGGACGGAGATGAGAAGGCTTCGAGACTATGTTCTAGGTCCTGATGGGATCAGTCTTCATATGCTGAGCTACGTACTTCCATTTTGCAGTGAGGTGATCTGCAATTTGTTTAATTTTCTTTTAGACGGTTCTAAAACTCCCAGAACATTGGAGCGAACATTGAGCTCCGACAATAGCACTGGCGTTGCCTCACAAATAGAGAGTGGCTTCACATCAGGAAAAAGAAAATCATCCAATCCCACATCCATCCCGGTGCAACCCCCGGAACAGAGCTCAAGAAGCAGACATTAATAAAGTCCGGATCGTCACACAACAGTGCAAGAAGACAAACATCGCCAAAGATTTGTGATATTGGAGGAAAGGCTGGTAGTTGATATAACTCTCGCCTTTTCCCTTCTGACAGTGCCCGACAAACATCTCCTAAGATCGCAATAACTTTGAAAGTCATTCAAACTGGTCACCTCACTGCACTTACTGCCAAGCAAAGAAAACAATTTTTCTAACTCGTCCAAACAAGAAAAAGCAATTGTAGGGGTCCTGTAAACCACGCTAATCTAGTCCCAATCTTGGAAAGGGCAGATCCGCTATACCTAGACGCTCTGCTAGCCATAAGGTACACGCAGTAAAGCAAGGATCGTACAGAACCCGCATGTTCTGCATAATCGTTACCCTCGGCGCCTCAAACAGGATGGAAATACATCCTGAGGGTCCTGCGGACATAGATCCGCACATCTACAAGAACATAGTTAGGTACCTGGACGGTCGATGGATCCAGAAGAGTTGACGCAGATACAAAAGAAGCGATCAGTGGAGTTCCGCAAGGATCGGTGCTACTGGAACCTTATGTGTGATGATAAATGACCCTTGCCGTTCAGGACAAGAATGCCAAAGCCAACGAGGCCTTGAAAGGAAAGGCTGGTACTGATCCCAGCCAAATCGGAGGCAGTTATGGTTTCCGGAAGACGAAATGTGGCCGATTTCTCTCGTTGGGCAACTCAGTTGTACCTGACATTGATTAACGTTTTGAACCAATCTAGAATATATTACAGTGGGGAGTTAAGTAAGCTTTTCAATAATATGATAGTATTTGTGACAAATAATAGTGGCATACGTTTTATTGATTTAAAACTTCCAAGAAAGTTTATTTTATTATCTCTTTGTCTGATCGACATTTAGAGTAATAATTATGCTAAACCATCAAAACGTTTACAAGACTTAGTTCCGTTTGAATATTAATATATGCATTATGTACATTGGGGATGTTCAAATGAGCAAATTGTTTGATTGCATGATATGCATTTAACATGGTCTTTTCTAGTCATGTATTCGGACTTCGATCAGGTAAGCTTTTGACGTAAACATTTACCCGATACCTTTTAACAGTCTTACCACCTTAACACCTTGGAATATGTAATGTACTCTTTGGAAACTCCTGTTTTAGCTGAATTTGCTTCTTATCCACCCTATCTGCAATTTGAGTAAATATTACTTAGTTTAATTTCAGCGATGTGCTAGGAAGCTTTGTCGTTTTGGTTTGCATTGAAGGCGATGCTGTAATAAGTTATGTAATTGAAACGAAAATACAAAGCTACGACTTTGAAGTGCTTCTTAAAAAGATTACAGTATTCATAATGAAAAATATGTAAATCAAGTCCTGTGTACTTTATGTCGTTCCGTTTGGTTTTAACACCCTTTTACTTAGTAAATTCGATATTAGATA
This sequence comes from Cantharis lateralis, assembly GCA_963170105.1. Lineage (NCBI taxonomy): Eukaryota > Metazoa > Arthropoda > Insecta > Coleoptera > Cantharidae > Cantharis > Cantharis lateralis. The sequence continues at coordinate 10,725,029 of OY720626.1, forward strand.
AGCAAAATCGTAAAATTAAATAACATAAAAGCTTGTTCTTTTGTAGTTATCGCGATTAATTGTTGTCACGATTCAGATTACCTAGTCCTGATATAATTTATTTTAAAGTAATTTACTTTAAATGGATTTTATTCTCCACCTCTTCAATATTAAGTTCTAGTTTATGTATACCGCTGATATAAAATAAAAGCCAAACGTTGGGACGCGCATGAGCAGATTAAGATTTTCTCATTATTGTCGGTGTAAGATATTACTTTACTTTTTCAGTGCATGGTAACAAGTGGATGGATATCTACCTTGAAACAAAAATAGAATGTTCAGTTAGGTAGCTTTTTATACATATCTATAAGGAGGTTGCCTTTTATAAGTAGAAGAATTTGTAAGAATAATCTTTTATTTTAAATTTAAACTTTGTAAATCACACAATTTTATTGGCAAATAGCAGTAATGGGATAACATTACTTATCCATTCTGTGCATTCGGTGTTTTTTAAACTTTGTCATGTTTTAATTTTATAGGTACCAGCAGGCGATCCATTGTGCTAGAAGCTCGATCGACTTCTTGTAAAATTTATTGAAGATTTGTATTTTACAATCTCGTCGAAAGCTTACATTTTAAATATACCCCAATTGAAATTTTTTATTCGTAATTACGACAAGATCATGTACGTTCAAAATCACAAAAATGTGCCAACGCTTTTTCAAGTAGCAAGTTATCAATAAACACTCCTTTAAAACACTATAAAATTTAAAGCAATAAATTATACTAGAGAGGTACTAGTGTAATATACTACTAAATCTGGAAGAATAGCTATAAAATTATAATACAAAATTAACAGCCAACATAAACGGGTTATTTATGTATTACCTATCTTGAACTATTGTATCGATAAATAAATATCTTTTAAAAATATTTCTTTCTTTCTCTCTCGTTCAGAGTTCTTCGTTCTATGTAAAGGTAACTCCGGAACTCGGCTTAGCAGCGACGCCCATAAGGACCAATCCTCGTCCATCGTCTGTTTTTTTGCAGTGAAACTTCAATATAAATAACAGTGGAGACCGAACGCCAATAAGGAGAAACAAGAGTGGTGACCAAACGCGAAGGGCTTCGGTAACAACGAACGGTGGCGGAAACAGTCGTGATCCAAAATATTTACATGCAATTTCTGGAATTTACATTTTTAAATACAAAGTAATGTAGCAAATCTAAATTTAAAAATTATAATACGTTTTTAATGTTTTAATTAGATTTTTATACTTAAAACTTAAAAAAGAAGTTTCACTTCCCCGTGAGGTATCACGGATGAGGCTCACACGTGTTTTTTTAACTACTTAATCCTGCGACTAATATATTATGTCTGAATAAACTTAAAGAAAACAAAATTGTTAATATTCTTTGTATACAATTTTTGCTTTTGTACAGCGCAGCGGCGCAAAATAAAATTATTGCTCTTTCATTTTTGGTATTTAAAAAAAATTCTAGCTATTACCAGGAAGAAAATAATATAATGATGGTATCTACTTTTGAAAACCATAAAGCGTTATAAATACTTCTGCCATGATTAAAGTGACAAATATTGAAATGCGATTAAATTATTTTGAAATGAAAAATTTTTAACGAGGAACACATAAAATATGAAAGTGATGTGGGTTAACGAATGATTGATTAGTCAATAGACGTATCAATCAATGATTAAATTAATCCATATTTCACTAATTGGATGGCATAATAATTTAATGTGAAAACCGCTCTTATTTTTAAAAATCAATCGATTAAAATGCACTCGAAAGATAATCAAATTGAAAATTGCAGCGTTAACTGGGCGAGGATAAACTATTACAAACACACGGTTCTACCATTATCTTCTAAATATATTCCACGACATACGTTTAAAAGACAGCTTAAGCTCATAATCAACCAACGACAACAAATATTTATAAAATAAGCAAGCATCTCAAAAAAAAAATCAAGTTCCACACATAAAAGACTAAAAAAGACATTTCAAAAAGTTGAAAATTATGATTTATGGTCTTCCTTTTCAGCAAAGTTCGATAACTTATCAAATTTTTTTCTTATTGCATTATGATGTTACATACCTACAACATAAGCTTTCAGATGCTTTTACAAATATGGAGACACTATTGAACTTATATTCCATTGTCAGGATTAAGTTCGCTACGTTTTTCTTCATCAGTGCTCATCAATCTTATATTACGTTTTCTTTCTAAATTATTTTTGTCCTTTAACATCGATAACGTATTAAAGTAATAAAATTTTTCTAAAAATTTCAAAGAAATGCATCAAAGTAAAATTATGTCTCGGTAATCATGTGGCAGTCGTTAGGAGTCAATTTCGAATCTTGCCTAACGCTTAATCAAATTAAGCTCACTAATTTATCCGTTTGACCTAAATAAATCACGTTATTTGACAGAAAACATTTTAATTAATGAACACCCCTACAATTTGACAATCTTCTTCGACGTTGTTTACGTAATTTTATTATTACAGAAGCTGGCAATTATCTAATCAAAGACTATAAATTCAATCCAAAGTGTGGGATTACATTTTAATTAAACTTTATTAAGTCAAATTACTTCAACGAATTAACTCAATTGAAGAAATTTCACTGTTTATTTTGCAATTACATTTATTTACCAACATAAATTATCTTATGTTAGCCAAAAAATTTGAATTTTTTGACAACTGTGCGTTTTCCAAGTTGGAAGCTCTCTTTACCCTTTAGTGACTATAACAAAAAACTCGATAAAATTTATATACCAAGTCGTCAGCATATTTTAGAAAAATTTAAAAATGGAAGTTAAGCTGTAAATTTACGTTTTAGAGTCAACTTATTTAAAAAATTCACAACTTTATGTAGAAATAAAGCCGAGTTGACACGGCGACAGTTACTGCGGATGGGATCCTAACGAGATAACAAGAGATATTTTAATTTTTAACGGTTTCAATTTTGGCATAATTCTTCGTGTTTTTTATACAGCAGCATACTTTCATATAACTTTTTTTATTTAATAAAATTACGACAGCTACTGTAGAAATTAATATTTAGTTATTTATAATAAATATATGGCAAAAAAGTCGAAATGTTAAATTTTTTAATTGGAGTATAAGCATTTTCGTGGATTTATAGATGAGGCCAATCCGTGCAGGTTCAAAATGGAGTCCATTTAAGTCCCCAAACCAAATCAAAATTTGAGAAAGCCAAAATCATACCGACCGATCAGCCTGCTCCCGTGTATAGGGAAACTGATAGAAAATATAATCGCTAACAGGCTCGACCACGCCACGACTGAGAGCCAAATTATTCCAAATGAACAGCTCAACTCACTCCACGGCCCATCACATTCAAGATGAGAGCTGATAACTTTAAACTGACGAAAAAGCAAGCAAAACCCCCAAGGAAACATGCTAACCCCCAAGCTTCTTACCACGTATATTCGCGACATGCCCACAACAAACAGTCAAACGAAAACAGCGCTTTACGCTGACGACACCGATGTGTTCAGCAGCTCCTGACGTCCAATATTTCTAATAAACCGCCTTCAGCGACACTTCGAGAAATGGTTTCGTACCTGGGGCATAGGAGTTAATCCAACAAATCATATTAGGTGCTTCCATTGTCAAGGTCAAGTTCAAGTTGTTGTCAACAACAACCATTAAAAAATATTTTAATCTATATATATAAAAATGGATGTATGTATGTAGGTATGTATGTATGTATGTTCCTTATAGACTCCTAGACCGCTTGACCAATCTTTATGAAATTTGGTGTATAAGCTAATTACGATGCTGCGAAGAAGATAGGCTACTTTAGAACGGCTTTCAACAAACTTTAATAAAATATGTGGGATTACCTGACGCCCATGAATAGATTAACGAGATTCTAACACAAACAGTAACGGATATATAGGCATAGGTTACCGATGATTACCAACGATTTACCATTCCAGTTCAAGCGGCTTCAATTCCCCTTGCGTCTTGCCTTCGCGATTACAATCAACAAAGCACAAGGGCAATCATTAACTATTGCGGGCTTGAATTTGGAGAATTCGTGTTTTTCACACGGTCAATTGTATGTTGCTTGCTCCCGAGTTGGCACACCAAAAAATTTGTACATTTATTCACCGAATGGAACTACCAAAAATATTGTGTATCCTTTAGCATTACGATAAAATAATAATAGACAACGTCCGTTGGGTCAGCTATGATAAATATATCTACAGAGTGTACCTAAATATTGTTACTTTGGTTTAAATAAATATATAAATTTTATCATCCATTCTACCCGTTTTAATCTTTTTCAGAATGTTGCTGCACGAAGTCCAAGAGCCTACATCAAAATACTTCAGGCATAAACAAAGCGTTTTATTTTTAATAACACCCCGAGTGAAGCCGGGTATCCATAACTATATATAGATAGACAAAAGAAAAACCAAAATTACTGTTTTGTTGTGTGTACGCATTGCTGAAGTCCGTTCGTATGAAACAAACGAGTAACGGAAAGCAAGATTGGAAAACGTTCGAGTACGTAGACTAAAGCAAAGTATTTTATTTTTAAAGAGACCCCGGGCGAAGCCGGGTATCCAGCTAGTATAGTAAATTTATTGATAATAATCAGAATAGGTTTCAAATTTATTGGAAATTGGAATGAAAGTAAATTAAAAAAATGCATTTCAAGTTAACTTATTTAAAACTTCTTCTCCTTCTTCGACTTCGCTCTTCTGTTTTTGAACCAGTTGTTCACTGTATCGCACCGAAGTCCAAGCGTTATTGCAATCTCCTCTTTCAGATCGGGTGTCACGTAGTGGATTCCTTCTGAGTATTTTTTTTCTAAATAGACCACATCAGATTTTTTGAACACTGTCCGTTGCAGACGCAAATCAGCACTAAAACTTGCTTTGCTTCTGTTCAATTTTGTTCTTCTCGTATATGGTACATTTTCGTTATAGGTTTGATCATCATCGCTCTCATGTTCATCAGAACTTTTAGAACCTGTTAGAACGTAATCGGGATCATCAATGTCATTGTCGACATCTTCCTCTTCGGACGAATAATCGCTAAACTCATACAAAGGTTTGGTATAATTAATTTCTCCTACACGTCTACTTCGGTAGGGTTCTTTAATTACCTTTAAACCGGCTTCTGTTAAATTGATTCTCGGTGAACTGCTTTCATTTGGCAAAGATTCCATTCCTTGATCCATTTTTGTTTCCATTTGTCGAACTTATATCTTGTAAATGCTTTCCCTATATAGTTGCGAATCAACTCCTTAGCAGATCATTGGATTAACGGATTATAAATATAATTTTATACGCTTTCCTTCGTATTATACTATTTATTGGTTAACCTAAAATTTTTGGTTTAACTTGCAACTGCGTGGAACCTGGAAAACACGAGCAAACTGAAAGTGGTCGACCTCGACATTTTAACCAACGAGGAGGAATTCCTAAGGAGTCCAGCGTCCAGCATATGCTTAAATGGCTGAGATGCTGGGGCGTGGACCACGATTCGTAAAGCTGCCCTAGCAAGGAAGACCGCTCCAGAAAGTGCTGGAGTGCAGTCGTCCATTCGTCCGTTGATTTGTTCAGTCGTTAATCCGTTTATCCGTTAAATTGTTTATCTAAAACCTATATAGAGGAAACAATTTTCCTGAAAATTATAACCGTTCAGTAGTTAGTTAAAAATAATTTATTATCAAATCTTCTGACGAAATGGATCAAAGCTCCGAAAGTTTTGCAAACCAAAGTAGTTTCACAGGAGCCAACAAAGGTTCAGGTGAAGGTGGTGACGAGGTTATTTTTAAGAAAAACGAAGAAAGTTGTAGTTCTGATCACAATGTGTCAGTTTCAAAACCAAACCTTCCCTCCGGCTATTACCTAGTTCACAATACCGAAATCGGTTCATCCAAATCTGTAACTTATTACAGCGTGGAAGATTGGATAGCGCAGCTAATTCTTTCAAAACAATCGGTGGGAATAGTTCATCAAGCTCCATTAGTGCTGCCTGAAGAAATTGTTTTTCTTTCCAAACGGTTTCGTTTATATCCGTTCAATAGTGAAACACTTGGAATATCTAGAGATACGGACACCTGCAGAACAGCATTCACCAAAAAGCAGACCGCCTCTTTAGAAAAAATATTTAATGGAACTCGGTACCTTACACGCCATCAGAAGACAAATATTGCAAATGAGCTTGGAGTTTCGAATGGGGTGGTAACTACATGGTTCAAAAATAGAAGAGCTAGGATGAAACGAGAAGAAAATGAACAAAATAGTGTATAATTTTGAATTAATAAAAACTTTAATAATACATTTTTATGTTAAACCAACAATAACTGCACAAAAAAATTAAATACCTAATATATATTTTTAATAAAAATTGAAAATCAATGAATTATATATTTTTTGCGTTTGATTGATGTGTTTTAAGTACATTTTGGTTTTTCTCTAGGATTCAACAATTGCACTATGTTTGTTTTTCTATTTTAAAATCCGCAAGAGAACTTGGTTTGTGCTATTGCTGATGACCACGATTGAAGAGTTTTTAAAAACACATGGATTCATTAAAATCCTTTTTGTCGTGGAAAGGGGGGCGGGGTTGCAAAGATTTGAAAATTTGTTTGTAAAGAAAATTTTATATTTCCCCGAGTTAAGAAATTGTGCTTTTGCAAAAAAAAAACCCGACATATCAGACGTATAATTTTGATAGTCCTTAAATATTTAATTAAAATTGTTGTTATAAATAATTTAAAAGTGATTTCCTTTGAACTGATTTGGATAAGGAAGAATTTGATTTGGAAGTTTACAGGTGTTGATGTTGATTTGGAGCTTCGAAAGATTATAAAAGATAGATAGGAAATAAAATTGTAATTAATTTCTCGATTAAAAAAAATTGATCCTTTTTTTATAGTGGAGTTTTATGGAATACTTTAATTGAAATTTATTGAAGGAACTACGAAATTAATCAATAGTCGGATACCCACGAGCAGGTATTAATGTAGTTTCATTACGATAGACATTTTTAAACAAAACTTCAGTTTTAAAAAGTAATTGTGTTCTCTAAAAAATGGCACGAAAGATGGGGAGGGACAAAAATTTTTGCTATTTGCCAAAAATAGCCGACATATCGGACACAAAATTTTATATTATTTCAAAATCAACTACTGATGTGTAGTAAAAAACAGTGGAAAAGGTTACAAAATTGGTATTATAATTAAAAATTATTTGGGGAATGGAAACGAAATGAAAAAATTAACATGGAAGAAAATCCAAATGAGGCAGAGGTAAAAACGGAGTAAATATTCAGGAAAATTTATGTAGGTACACAAGACTCAAAATTCCCAAGAATTTCAATGATTTCCAAGGAATTCTAGTGATTTCTAAAATATTCTAGCTCAAGACAATTCCAAATATTCCAATGATTTCCTAAGAATTCTAGTGATTTCCAAGGAATTTCTATGGTTACTATGAATTTTAGTCATTTCAAAGCTATTCCAAAGGTTTTCAAAGAATACCAAGGAATCTCAGTGATTTCGAATGATTTTAAATTCCAGAGCTTTCCAAAAAATTCTAGATATTTCCAAAAGCTTCCAAGGATTTGCATAAGAATTCTATCCGATTGTATAACAACTGCTTTTAGATATTTACCCCACAAAAATGATAGCAGAAATCGACAAAATAAATGATCTAGGCAAGAAACTGGACGAAATAAGTGATCAAGAAAATAAAGTGGGCAAAAGCGAATTATGCAGAACAAACTTATGGAAAATTACAAATTACAAGAAAATAAAATGGAAAAAGGTAAAAATTAGATCTAAAAATTTAATTATTCAAAAATTCGGTTTACCAAAATAAAGAGATAAATGTGACTTATTTGAAAATGGAAATTATTCAAGAAAATAAAAGGATAAATTTTGTTATTTCGATGGAAATTAAGAGGACGATTAGAGATCTGGACTCACAAAGCACATATATTTCTATGGAAGGGTAAGAGATTGAAAGGCAAGGAAAGCACGGACATCTTATAATGGATTTGGGATTATTATTTTGAATGTATAAATGATTTAATTTGAATTTGATCTAAATATTTGTAAAACAGAATAGCCAATACTTGAATGATTTGATTAATAATTTGAAATAAGTTGATTGATAATTTTGGAAATTATTTCTTTGATAATTTTTGATGTTTGATTAAAAATGTAACTATAGTTTAAACTTTAAGATTTCAATCAGATCCTAAATATGCAAGTAAATTTGTGTATGTTACGGTCAATGATGTGAATCGAGCGTTGACGTCAATGTCCATTTATGCTGGCCATTAACGTCATTTTTTGGCCATTGACGTGATTGCCCGTAAAAGGTGGGCAATGAAGTAAATATTTTTAAAATATTTACGACTTTGGCCGGTCAATGACGAATAATTGAACAATGATGATAATTATTATAGAATAAATTTTTAAGAAATTCCAATGTTTTCTAAAATTTTCAGTGATATTTGAGGAATTCTTTTGGATATTTCCAAGAAATTCTAGATACTGAAAATTCAGTAAATATCCAAGATATGCCAGAGATTTCCAAAAAAACAGCAATTTCTAAAGAATTTTAATTTCAGAGATTTCCAAATAATTCAAACAATTTTTAAGGAATTCTAATTGAATTGTGAATTTCGAAAAGGGCTCATCTCGGAAAATTAAAATTTTTCAGGAGACACAAAAAACTGAATTTCTGTTGGACCATTTTTAGGTGAACAGTGCAGTTTTCTTTTTCCAAAATTACTAACTAAAATTAGCAGTCCAACAGAAATTCAGTTTTTTGTGTCTCCTGAAAAATTTTAATTTTCAGAGATGAACCCTTTTTGAAATTCGTAATTTAATTATTTTCAAAGAAATCCAATTATTTTCTAAGAATTACAGAGATTTTCTAGAGAAGTTCAACCATGTGTACATAACTTTTTTGGATTATTTACTTCTTGATTTTAGTTTTCTTTTGTAATTTATAATTCAGAAATCTTTCAATTTTGTAAATAATTCAACTTAGTTCTAATTATATAGATATGGTGGGGGGGGGGGGGATAAATAAAGTAATTTTAAAATCAAATTTTAAATTTATTTGTTAAGGAAGAATTTTAAAATTGCGAAGTTTAAAATTTAGAATATTATTTTATTTTATAAATATTTCTAATTGCCTCGTTTGTGTTCGACTTGTCACCGATTAGCGGAGGAAATGTTGCTTTTTGTCAAAAATAGCAAAATTTCAGCGGAGTTTAAATAAAATTTTAAAATATTCATATTTTGATCGAAGTTGAAAGAAAATTGTATGAATTATCATAAATTGACAGTTATAAGTGGCGGCTTAGCATAAAGGGCACAGAAGCACGTGCCCTCCCATCCCAAAATCAAAACAGTAGAAGGATAGCTTATTTCATTATAAAAATCGAAAATGTCACGAGCTGCCACTGAAAGCTACACGTGTTAATTAATAACAGAAATTTTAAATGAAATTGGAATTATAATTTAAAATTACCGAATTATAATTTTTGAAGAAACGACGAATTATTTGCGATAAACGAGAAAATTTAATTAAACAAATCTTAAAAATCTTTTAGAATTCTTTCGAAATATTTGGAATTCATGGAAATTAATTCTTTAAAACTCTTTGAAATTCCTTAGAAATCATTGAAAGTTGGAATTCCTTGGAAATCACTGGAATTTTTGGAAATAATTGAAATTTCTGAGAATTTGTTGGAATTTTTGGAAATCTTTGAAATTCCAAATCTGGTGCACAAATTTACCCGGATATTTACTCCCCGGTAAATATTTCACCAATTCACCAATTATTTTCAAATAATTCAACCAAATGAACTTGAATTTTAGTAGATGACCGTGGGTGGCTCCAGTAAGACTGCCCGATAGCTTCAATCCGGTGGGCCGGGCCTGGACTCTGGGAGGTATGGGTACACTGGGTATTCCATTTACAATACTTTTCGTAATTATTAAAAAAATGGAAAACTATTAAATCATTCAAATTTTATCTCTCGGTTTTCTGGAAAAGTATAATTTTTTTATACTTTTTATCACGCCCTCCACCGACATAGCAGAAAAAGTTATTAATTGATTTATTTTCATCAACCCAAGAGTTTTTCAATGATTTCCAATTAACTGGCACTGCTCAAAATGTATTAACTTGTTTGATAAATGAAAGATGAATTGTACATGAACCTCGCTCGTACTTTCACTATAATAAAGTGTTAGTAATTCGTGCAGACACTGCATGTCACATTGCCCTATAAATTAAATTTCTATTTGTTCGTTCGTGAAAACATCTCCACTAAAGTCAACAAAATCTCTTACTTCATCTATTCGTTGCTTTATAACACGCACTCAAACGGACCATACATGCAAATTACTGCTTTAGTTTTCGAACGTCAATACTTTCCTATTATTGCTTTGTGTTTTGCAAATTCTAGCCCCAACATCAAAGTTATCCAATAACAAGAATATTTTCAATTTCCTGACAAAAATCCTGCGTATTTTAAATTTTTTACCGCTTTATTGTAACCGTTATTATGCTTTTACGGTAAATTTATCTTGAAGATGTGACAAGAACGCCGTTTAAGTTTTGTATACTTCTCACCCTCAATTTTCCAACCCCTGAATCTAAAGGCAATAATAAATCTTTTAAAATAAGCAACGACAGTTTGTAACATCTTACATTGACATGTTCCACTCATCTATTATTTAAATTGTAATGTAAGAATTAATAATAGCGCGGATAGGCGGGTAAATAAATAAATAAAGTATTTTAATAATTCAAATTTGAATTTTTGGGATCAAGGTCTTAGCGGAGAACCAGAGAAGATAAACTAGAACAACAGTAAGGCGCAACATTGGGGATCATAATAAGCGCACAATAACAAAGAGATTTGAAAATCGATACCCAAATTGTTCTATCATTATCAATTTATCAAATTTTAATGGCTTAGTTTCTGCATAACTAAATTTTTATGATGCACTAAAATAACCGCACAAAATAGAATACCCAAAAGTTCCATAAACGCCATTTCAATGGAAACCTACCAAATTTTTAGTTTACGTGATTATGTTTTTAAAACCGCATACTCGTATATATACGTACGAGCAACTTAAATAAAACGTTGAAACAAAATGAGAACAAAAGAACCAAAAAAACCGATAATAAGCAAGAAAATGTCTTATAATTATTTACTTTGAAGCGTTCATAAAATATAAAAAGAAAACTTGAGGTAATATAGAAAGAAAATGGCTTAATATTTCCTTACATATATCAAGAGAGATAAAAAAGGTAATTTACCTTATTTATATTATTTTTTAAAAATTATTTCGACCTTAGGTATATTTAAACAGCTTCCCTTATTCATAATATTTTAAAAATGTCCTCTTAATTTTAATTTACTTAAAGTTTTGATTAATGACCTCCTTTAGAAATTCTACGTGTTTATTAAGAAGAGAAATTTTAAAAAATTCAGATAATTATTTTTATGACGAAAAAACGTAATTAAAATGTGAATGGTTGAATGCTAATAATGTCGGAGACAATACGAACACGTGCTTATTGTGTAGCTAAAAGGTTTATTTAACACCTTTAAAATATGTTCCTTATAAATAAAAGCTTGAGGGTTGTGCATACAAGACACCCTAAATGTTCTACAAAAAACCTACCCGTGTTGACACAATCGCATTATCTGTCTCTTAAGCAAGAAATGGTTTCGGTTTAAGAGAGCGCTCTTTATTTAGCTTATTCAAACAAATTGATACATATTTAAATAAAATTTAATTTGTAATACAAAAGAAAGAATATAAAAAGATTTTTTATCGGGACCTACTGCTGATAGAATCACTCCGCTTACCCGCTTAACAAAATTGACTTGGGGATGGTATAACACATTGTGCCAAACATGTCAGCCAGCCTTCAAAATTCTGATTTTATTATTAAAATCACGTAACTTTATAATTAAACCCTAAAGGTTAAGGGCTAATTTATCAATTTATAAATAAAATAAGCACTTATTGTTATAAAATACAATTTGTTATGAAAACAAACGCCCACAACTTACAAGTTTCCGAATGAAATTAATATTAATGAATTATTTTAATGTATAATATTTGTTTTTCCAAAACGAAGCATTTATAATCAAATTCATTTTTATTGATTGAATTTTATAATGTTCAAAGTACTCGTATACAATTTAATGGTAAATGTGGGCAGAATGTCTCTTCGTTGACTTGGATACAATGATAAAATTTTCGTATGATTTGCTCGTCGACATTCATAAGATCTTGAGGCATTCGTACGTGAAAGGTTATATTTCCAAGTTTACTTTGGCAACTTGAGTAGGTTTTAAGTAATTTATTCGCAAACCACTTAAAAAATAAAAATATTACAATGCTTTCAAAAGAAAAAAACATACATTTCGTAGACAATACAAACAGGGAAAGATGTTTTTCAAAGCAGTGCCGTTGTGTAAATTTTAATATTTACGTAGTACAAGGTAACTCACCGACTGATTAAACAATTTGTTCGTAAAATAATTTGTTGAATAGAATAGCTTGTGAAAATTATATTTTAACAATATTTGCACATACAAGATACAAATTAAATTAAAAAATAAAATTAATTAACATTTTTCTAAATCAGACCATGAATTAATTAAAAAAATTACAGATTTTTGAGCAAGTGAATAGCAAGTATAATTAAACTTTTATTTAGCTTCTCGTAAAAAAAATTTAATTAATATATGGAATAATAAGCAATGTATAAAATGATAAATGAAAACGAATAAGCTATATGATGTGCATTGTTCATATTCTCGTAGGTGTCTGACCGAACTGTTGCCTTTCTGATAATTATTATTTTCTCCTTCATACACTTTATCAAAAAGTTGGAAATCATGTGCCTGCTAAAGTTTATAGTTCTGGTTTAAAAAACTGCAGAATCCGTTTTAATAGTTTGATCTGGTGCCCGCATACGCCATAATTTTTCGGCACGGATAACTTAACAACAACCACCAAGTTTCTTAGTGAATAAAAGATAGACTACCTACGTATTATCAAAAGTTGAAAAGCTAATCTTGAATTAATCCAGTAAATTACATATTAAAGCAATACAACTGAGATTCACAAATTGAATTGAAGAGAGGATCATTTTCAATCAAATTCAATTACATAATTATTATAGGATATCAAATACAAAGTATAGCAAAGATTAAAATGAAATAAAATAAATTTCAATATCTGAATCAGGTTTACCCTGCATAAATTAATTATATAAATGAGAACCGGGTGGTATTCAGTATTTTATTTTCTATGTTAATGAGATACGCTCTAGCAAATACAAAATATCTAAAATAAAATAGATAAAACCATTTTATCAATCATTTTTGCTTAGATCTCTGTTTATTTAAATTAACCCATAGTAAAATTGAATTTTGGAGAAGTTTTTATAAGATGTAAATACATTCTAAAGCCTAGATGAAACAGGAGCTTACTGTATCTGAAAAGTAAAAAATCCCAATTTAATAAGTAACAAGTAACATAAGGAATTCCCGGTGCTACTAAAATGGAGGTTGGGACTTTTTCAAAAACAAAACTTTTGGGTCGAGGGGTCGTTAACCTAGTAGTTATAGCGGAATTAACTGCTAATAATATTTCTAATATTTCTGGTTTGATGATTGCTAAACAATAAAACAAAATTACAGGCTCATTCCTTATCCGGTTTAATCAGCCTTGAAGTTTAAATGCTGAAATATTCCTTTAATAAAAAGAAATTGAATGTCAGCAGTGGACAAAGAAGCTAAAGAAGAAGGTTTGGGTGTGTTAAGTTAAGTTAACTTCTTGTATATCTACTAAAGCTTGTATATCCGAGTAAGCTCCTCTCTGAGGGAATACAGGACTGACTGACAGTATCCTGGAAGAAGACTGCAAACAGGAAACTAAAGAACTTCGACGAGAAAAACCCAAATAAACAAATGGTTAGAACACCTAAGAAAAGAACAAACCATCAGGTACAAACCTTGGAAGAGAGAATATCACAAATGAGCCTCTCTATGCAGAGGACTCGGAAAAGAACCGATCAAATGAAGTGAACATTAAATGTTCGTAATTAATATGCGCTTGGCACTAAGTAGGCCAGAGGGGAAGAATAGAAAATATTCGGGTTGCACAATATACGAATACAAAACTTGCAAACCTGGGTATAGAGGGTCCTCAGGGTACTAGACATAGCTAACCTGCTAAAAGCAGAAACTTCTTAATTGGAATGCATTCGGCGTATGGGAGAACCAAAACAACAGAGGTTTCAGTGGATCAGGAGGATCTGGAGAAAAACTGAAGTAAACGAGACTTTCCATCGGCTTGATAACGGGATGCCTGGCAAAGCACCGTAAATTTCGAGTGTTCTTAAGGAGCTACGATAACACATGCATTAGATATGAAAAAGTGGGGCACAAGGTGAAAACCTGTTAAAATAGGTAAACCAAATATACAACCGATAAATATCAACTATGTATTAAGTGTTACAGACAGAAACGGCGAAGCATATGCGAGCCCAACAAACATCTAGTGTAGAGCCAAATTGGATAAAGAGTGCAGACGGCAAAGCAGCTAGCTATATATTGCTGTGTATTTCAGTAGACTGAAACCATTCCTGTCCTGGCAGGTACTTCCTGAACAAACCGGCTTCATGAAGGGGAAAGGCACTCGGGAGCATATACTTAACATTCGCCAAATAATCGAAAAAGCAAGAGATTAACAAACCAATCTATATCTGCTTTGTGGATTACCGCAAGGCTTTTGACAGTATAAATGGAGGATGATGTCGGAAATGCGAGTACCAAAACACTTAATTAAGCTGATGCAAGAACTGTATAAGAAGAGCATGGCAAGAATTAAAATAGATGACAGACTCTCTTATCCCATGTAAAGTTGAGAAAGGAGGGAGACAAGGGTGTTATTCTGTCGCCATTGATATTTAACATATACGGTGAATACGTCATGAGGAAAACCTTGGAGGGATGGAGCGACGGTTTTATCATTAGGGGCAGAAATATAAGTAATTTTTGATATGCTGACGACACCGCCTTATTTGCTGACACTGCTGATGAAACGACTAGAAGACGAAAGCTGCAGTTGCAGCTTGATTATAAATAACGACAAGACCAAGATAAAGATTGTGGACTGAGCCAATAATAACCCACAGATACGGCAGATCTCGTGCTACTCCATTGTTAGCCAATACGTATACTTAGGGACACTCATTACAAATGAGGGTGGAAGTACTCAAGAAATCAAAAGGCGCTGGGAAATAGGAAGAAATGCTGTTAGAAATCTGCAGAGAATATGGAAAGATAAAACAGTCACCATCAATACAAAAAAGCTATTGATGAAGTACTTTACGGCGCAGAATCATGGACTCTAAAGAAGCCGGAGAAAAGTTGACGCACTTGAGGTGTGATGCTGGAGAAGAATGTTGCGCATATCATGGACTGAGAGAAGAACCAATGTGTCCGTCGTAAGAGAGATCGATGAGCTCCAAAGGCTGTCTCAGGTTGTGTATCAGCGCGTTCTGAGATACTTTGGACACATAACGCGGGAATGTGATGACGAACTGGAGAAATTGATAATCCAAGGCAAGGTGGAAGGAACCAGACCAAGGGGTCGCTATTCAAATCGCTGGTCGGATCAAGTAAAAGAAATCACCAATAGCTCTCTACGCCATCTTTCAAGAATGGCCAGCAAGAGAGAGAGCTGGCGTGATGTGGTGCGCATAGTCGGGAATGGACGGAACGGATAAAAGTAGTGAAGCTGAGATCACGACTCCTCAGTCAAGAGCATAACGAAGAAGAGAAGAAGAAGAAGAATTTCAGTGTAATCGAGAATTTTATCTTCTTCTTCTATGTGCAATGCTCGGTCCCCCGAACGTCGGCGATCACTGCGGCAAGCGCGTTCCGATCTTCCGCCAGACGAAACAGTTGTTCGGCGTTTCGAATTCCCGTTCATTCTCTAATATTCTTAAGCCACGAAGCCTCCTTCCTATCGACGTCCATCAACCATCACAACCATCACAAACTCATCGAGACAAAATACGGTGTTAAGTTGCTTGACTTAGTAGCTTGAACATAATAAGGTTCACGAGACTTATTAATCTGTAGTCGTTACATTTTTGGCTTTCTTCATTTTTGGAATTGGAATAAATTCAGACACCAACCATTCTTCTGGAAGAAGAATATCAATATCCTGGAATGGATATTGTCTTCTTCGATTAGCTTAAATATCTCTATTGGAATTTCGTCAAGACCAGGTGCTTTCCTATTTTGGCCGTTTTTATCGCGTACATAATTTCGGATTTCAGGATCTCGGGAGTTCTTTCACAGTTTTGGTGATGGATTGGTACTTCTGTTCTTTGATCATAAAATAATTCTTCTATATATGATTCCCAGGCTTTTAACATATCCTCTTCTTCTAAAATATGCTTTCCCAATTTTATATTTATTAATATTATTTAAAAATGCGCAACGTCGTAGTTTTGGGGAGATATGGAAGATATCACAGGCTATGTCTACGAAGCAGAAATACTGCTAATCGAAGTGCGCTATGCTGTCTCTAAGTTGGCTCGGAATAAAATGAAGTTATACATAGAATATCTAATTGTATTTGGAATACAATTATGTGGCCTAAAGATTGGACCAACTCAATAACCATCCCCCTTCACAAAAAGGGCTCCTCCACCAGTAACTGTGACAATTTTCGCCTTCTTGCTCTTGCTATACACGCTAGTAAAATAATGTTATATCTCATCTTGTCGAGATTTCAACCGTACGACTAAATAGTACCTGAGCAGGCGGGTTTTGTTAAAGGAAGAGGTACTCGCGAGCTGATTCTCAAGACCAGACAATTAATCGAAAAGACTAGGGAGTACTATATCCCACTGTACCTATGCTTTGTTGACTACCATAAAGCTTTCGATAATGTTAGGTCTTGGGGGATAAGGAATTGGAGGAGTAAAGATATCCAATCTGCGCTATGCCGATGATACACTGATTATTGCCAACAACGAGCAGGAGCTCCTGACCATCATGCAAAGACTGGAAACCATCAGTCTGGAACATGGCTTTCATATCAACAAAAACAAGATTAAAGTAATGGTTGTTGACAGAGGCAACCCAAATCAACAACAAATACGCCAAATAGGTAACTATGAAGTTGTCGACAAGTTCGTCTACCTTGGTGCCGTCATTACCAACTCTGGATGATGCGAAGACGAGATTCGTAAAATAATCCAGCTTGGAAAAGCGTTCGTGACTCAGCTATAAAATTTTTGGAAGAACCGACACATCACTAATAACATGAAAGTAAACCTAGTCCAAACACTGGTGTTCTGTGTTTGCGATGTGCTGCTGATGGAAGATACTTGGAGTCTCCGATCCAGTCGGAGAGTCCGATCTACGTATGATAGAGAAGGATGGCGCAAGATAATACGGTTGGCTACAGCTAGTTTGTAGACTTGACATAATCACTACGCGTCTGTCAAGACGGATGGACTGGAGAAGGAGGAGGAAGATAAAGAGATCGATCCAAGAAATTTTGGATTTAAATTGAAAATATATTTAGAAAACGATTAAAAAAATTGGTTTTATTTAGCAATGAGGGATTGATATTGGAACTTGGCGAGGTGGATGTGCATTCTTGTTACTTTTTCCCAAATATGAACCTGCTAGAAGTCACACGTGACCTTGAAACTATTCCAAACGACCAAAATAGGCAGAAACCAGCAGTCATCTGGGGAGACTTCAGTCCGAAGATTCCATAATCTAGGAATTTTCTAGGGAGGACAGAAGAGGTCGAACCTTGACAGAATTTATGGCGGTACATGAGATGGTGGAAGTATCTCCTTCCGGATCTGCTCAGACAAACCAGCGGTACTGCCAAAGACCAGATGGGAATGGAAAAACCTGAACGAAGAAAGGTTTGAAAGATATATCAACCAAAACTACACCAGCAAAGCCATCGATCAATATTTAATCGGGCTTAAAGACTCCCGCAGTCCAAAAGTCACCAGACCGTCAGAAAATAATGTAAGAGATCAAACGCAGTTTGTTTAGGGTTGCTGCAAAACACCCCGAAGTAATCAAAGAACTAAAAGCCAAGTATAATAAAGATAAAAACAACTTGAAGAGTGAGATACTAAAATCCAAAGAAATCTAACGGGAAGCCCTGCTCACAAAACTAAACAACGACGTGTTAGGCACAGGCTATAGATAGCGTACAAGAAATTCGAAAGAAGGGGAGCCTTGGTCTTTGTACCGGATCAAACAGAGAGAGTAGTCACCGAAAAGATAGACCCTATCGAACCCTAGTTCGAAAAATATTAAGAAATAAGAAAGCCAACAAAGAACTCGGCGCAGGGAGATGCCGGAAATATTGGAAAAGAAACTGTGCGATGAAAGGCCTACATGAATGTTTGAGACGCTGAACACCTTATCGGCGGAAGGAAGGTTTCCAAGAGAGTGGAAGAGTGCTAACTCTAGTACTGCTTACCACAGGGAACAAACCAGCCCCCTATCACATTGGTGATTCCCGGTACCACCAAGGAAAGGGGGTTTAAGTGAGCAAATATGTCTTTCTGAAAATGTATCATTCTCCTTTCTACTCCAAAATACATTTTTCGTAGGTTTGACCGTATTAGTGCGAGAGACTATTACACTTGACTACATGTCTCAAGCTGACTTTTCTTCTTAGATATTGGACAAGTTCTTCAATTTTCACTATTTTATTTTGTAATCGTCTAATAAGCAATGAAGAGTGAGCGAGAGTTGTGGCTCGCTCAGGTATCCAGTTAAAATTATAAACACAAATTCATCACGGCAGCTGACCCTTAAAGTTTATAGTCATAATTATAACTTTGTCCTTGGTAAAAATTTGACGTGCGAAAGATGGTATTATTGATAACCATTCAATCCAACAATCCAAATAGCTAAATTGAAAGCGACTGATAATAAAAACGAATATTATGGAAAGCTGCAAGTATTTTATATTTTCAACATTTTAAATTCAACTATTACATTTTCATTGCGATATTTATTGCATTCCACGAATTTGTTTTATCCTTTGATAACAATAGTAAGGATTTAAAACATCAATATTAATTTGAAGCAAAAATAATGCAGTTTATTTTAAAGCATTCCTCTAGGAACTTCGGAAACAATATCCGCAACATAGTTTAACTTTCAAAATGAATAATAGAAACGTCCGCCAGTGCAGATAGAAGAGTTTTTATAAATATTTAAACATATATAATATGTAGATACACAAGCACATCGGGTTCGATAAATGTGTACCTCTATTATTAAAATTCAGAAATCGTTTTTCTACATCGTTGCATTTAAAAGCGTACTCTAGCTACTTCTGGTTATGTTTCCTTTTATTTTTTTACATTGTGCTCATCGAACCGACAGATGGGCGTCTGAATATCAAGCATAGACTGAGACTGTGACGTAGTTTGATTTAAAGGAAGAAGAAGTAACTCTTTATTACTACTATTCCTTGGTTGTCAATAAAAATTTACTTCTTTCTTTTCGTCTACCTTATATCTTGATTTTGAAAAGAAAAGCCATTATTAAAATCGTACATGAATAGCCAGAAGCAAATTAGAATTGTGAAATCTAGATTGGCATCTATTTCAAATGCAAACACATTTATTGTTAAATGGAAACCGTTACATATAAAATAGAGCAAGCTTGAAGAATGGCTGATATGATATATAATTATAGCTACCGGACGAAGTAGCAGTTTACAACAGATCTGTGTGCTTTGCATAATAATATCAAATTTTTTGTTTTTTAGCTCTCTTCGTTTGATTGATGTTTTGTTAACAAAAGGACTTTCAAAATTTATATTTTGTGTTGTGCAAATACAAATCTTTAAACTTACGAACGCTTTTGTCTCGTCGTATCATTTATTGTATTGTCAATGAGAAACTAAATAAGGAAATGATCGATCTAAAAGACAGCTACAGTGGCCGTAAAAAGTATTCGTACACTCCTATGTTAGCAATGAAAATTGTACATTTTGAAGACCTTTTTTTGTCATATAAAAATCGATTTTACAGCAAAGCATTTTAGACATGTTTCGTTGCAAATTACATTGCCTTCAATTTTGTTTCTATACATTTTTCTATTCTGTGGAGCCGTTTCTGACTGACAGCGACTTTAACAATGACTCTGTAAAATATAAAAATTATTGTCATCTATATCTCGGAAACGTTACAACAAAATAAAAAAAATAATGGGAATGTTTTCCTTGCAAATTTCATTCTCTACATTTTTGTTCATATACATTTTTATAGATGACAACATTTTTTGAATTTTATAGAGGCTTGTTTAAGTCGCTGTCAGTCAGAAACGGCGCGAAAAAATAGAAAAATGTATAGAAACAAAATTAAAGGCAATGAAATTTACAATAAAACATATTGAAAATGTTTTGCTGTAAAATCGATTTTTATGTGACATAAAAGGTCTTCAAAAGGTACAATTTACATTGCTAACATAGGAGTGTACGAATACTTTTTACGGCCACTGTATGTGTGGATGATCCATAAACTACCATAATTTCAATAGAACATTTTTTAATTCGTGGTTGTTGTCCTGCTCCCTATATGAAAAGAAATGTTAAGTAAACATTTAGTTAACAACTCTGTTTAAAGTTAAATTCCCATCGGTGAAATAATTATTGTATATACATTCATTACATGTATGTATAAACCTAATACAAATATTTAATTTAGGTTAAAGAAAATCAATAATTCACTGAATGACGTTGTCTATTAATAAATTAATGAAGACACATGTTGAGTTGCTTTAAAAAATTATCGAAATTGAAGCCAGATTATTGCAATCATGATTTTGATTAAATTCGTGACACATTAAAATTGACTTATTTACGTAAAAGTAAAACCAAATTGAAATTTTCGAGTTATTATAATGAATTTTCAGTCTACAAAGAAATTGAATTACTAAACAAATCGCGTGACGATATGAAAATTCGGCCAAAAGTATATTATGAAAATTGTACTTATTGCCCAGAATAATAAACGCAGATACCACACTTTGTTCTGCGTGTAGCATACTTTAATATTTGAACTAACATATTATGTATTTTAATCTTCGAGAGAGTCATTTTATGCTTTCAATTTTAATACTAGAATATCGCCAATTTTATAAAAGGTTTTTCTCGACATTTTCAAGGAGCGATTTTTTGGAAAATTTCTTACAGCAGAGTTCATTAGGCCCCCCCCCCAGCACTCGAATAAACCAAAATACCACAGTAAATCATATCAATCGAAAATTATTTATTACTTATATTATGTAATACGTGGTTATTAGATTTCTGAAATTCTTAAAACAAAGGCCTTCAGGCCACACAACCTTTGCAATCAAGTATTATAATATAAAATTCGAAAACAAAAATAAATGCAAAAAGCAAGTTTTGGAAGCAATAAATCCTATGCTGGAAAGTAGAATATAAAATTTTTAAAATACACAATTTTAATTTTATCTATAGCCGAGAAGAGATTAAAGGATATTTAAGTCTGAGAACGAAGAGGACGAAATTGTGGATGCCTGAATTAGATGTCTTATTAGAAACTACAAAGAATAATCGGACGGTGGAAGCTCTGCTTTTGCGGCGGATATTAAAGGAAAAGTCGGCAGTGCAAAAAGTAGATAGGAGGTATTAAAATTATCGTGCTCTTTGATTTCCAACACTTAGGCGGTGCTCATTAAAATAAGCAGGTCCTAGGAAGAAAATCACTTGGGCACTTTATTTAAAAAGGATAAAGATTACATTATCTAAGAAAATAATAATGTTTAAAATAGCTAAAAGAGATAGAAAGTGATGGGTATATCAAGGCAGAAATTCTTTTAAAGCAGAACAAGTTTACTAGCATATTAAATTTCAGGTTTTCTATAGCAGCTGCAAGAGAGGAATGATAAGTTTCTGCAAGAAATACGCCCAACCACACAGATGACGTTCGAATTTGGTTCTCTGATAATCTATTAACTGTCAAGAGTTAAAGTGTTCTTTATGTACATGACACGTGCCTAGATATCAGCAACCAAGAAGAAAATAATTGCTCGAGATACAAACACCGGAGTAATTTCAAATAATTATTCTTCAAGATAAATGTTTACTTAAAATTGAAAAAGAAGTGGGGCTCCTATTATTTCTCTTATTTTTATTCAACGCTCAACTTTAATTTATTCTATCTGCGATAAAACGACCACGATATCTAATTTTGTGGTACATTTAAAATGGAAAACCTTAAGAGGTTCAAAAAATATATTTCTGCTAAAACTACAATATGCAATTTTAGTCGGCGTTATTTAATTTAACGACTTCTGTAGCTGGAGTATCCCTTGTGGTGGAAACGATATCTCGGCAGAAAATCTGTAACTTTCAAAAAATCTTGAAAGGTTTCATATCGCTGATACAAATCTGTTCCAAAATAATCACCTTGCAAATTAACAGCTGCTGCACTTTTGAAAGCTGCACTTTACAAGATTACCATACGGAGGCCCTTCAAAAAATATTTAAATAAGCGGGTATAATTGGGGAAACAAAATTACAAAGTTGTTTTCGCAAGCTTTCCTTGCCTTCCTAAGTAGATTTAAAGCAAATTTGTAAATTTTACATTATAATAAGAGTTAATTAAACGTAAAAATAATTTATGTTTCCTTTATGATTATCTCTCTTTCGGCTTTTCTGAAGTTAAATAAGATTTTATGATACCATAGGTACAGAAAGTAATTGCCTATGGTAAATGTAAATGCTACGACGAGTTAAATAAATTGTAAATCCAATTTCAATTTAGGAAAACATTTAAAGTTTAATATGTTGACTAGGGTACCATAATTTATATCTAATAAAGTTAATTTTTTTAAATTGAAGATTGCGTGGTATTCGGGAGAACTTCGAAAATAATTGAGAGAAGAAAACAAAAGTTCAAAGGACTATAGAAGCTACAAATGGAATCAGGAAAGGAAGAAGCCCCCAGTTGATCTGCTGGCGAGGTCCGGAAGACCATCTTTCTGATCTAATACCCGGGAACTTTAGAATGAGATATGGCCGATAGGGAAAACATATTAGGGGAAATCATGATAGCTTCGAGCCTGGACATCTATTTCCCAACATCCATGGATAACTCACGAGGAAAAGAAGTGGAGAAAGAAGAAAAAAAGTATCCAACGCAAAAGTTGAGATTTTGATCAATTTGTGATATTACAATGCTGGGCTTCAGCATAACAAGCTTCGATAAGGTCCAGCTAAGAAATCTAAGTAAGTCTAACTAGATGTTGTTACGTAACAACAATAACAGGGTTTGCCTGCAGGAAAATATACAAAATTATCCTAACCAGATATTAAGTGCTAGGGATGGTCGATAACCTTCCAACTTTGTGAATGATTCCAGAATAATTAGAAAATAATATTATTGGAGCCTACGTATGTGCAACTGCGGAAATTTTCCAATAATCTCATTTTTAAAGCCAATGATTGAGATGAAAAGTTCAAGAATAGTCCGAGTAATGATAGACAAATTTAGTTCTAGCTTTTCCTACAATTTTTTTTGAAAGTGTTACCTTACATCATGTTACATTTGAAACATTGTGTATGTAAATTTTCAAAATTATAGTGCATCTTTAACAAGGCGAAACAAACATGAAAGAGGAACTTACAAACCATTAATTCAGAAGTACTTGTTAGAATACAAGAGTCGCAATAACCTCCGTTATTATGTAAACAGTTACATAATAAAAATAAATAATAAATATATTATCTTAATAATGTAATTTTAAAATTTGAATACCTAACGACGCTCCTGGTATTAAAAGGGCAGTTTACTAAAATTAAAAGTTTTGATTTAAATTGTAATTACGAGCTTCGTTAATAAAGAAAAGTGTTAAAAATACTGGAACGATATGAAAAAAAAAGAGTAATGCAATAAATTCTAATAGTAAAACAGTGCAGTAAAGCAGTGCTTCCCAAACGACCAAATGGTTCAATGTTACATCCAAAAATAAAAACGCTACAATTAAACGCCCTAAATTTGAGCCAACGCAACTTTTTTTGTGAAAGTGACAAATTGTGAAGGCGTAACCTTTTATTTTAATTTTAAAACTATCGATTGGAATACAGTGCGTGGTAACCTTAATCAAATCAATTTATCTAATTTTCCATATTTACATTAACGCTGCTGTGCTATTGTAGGTCGAGAAAATTAAATTTTTATATGTGTTTACACCGTACGACATTATAACTATAAAGTTTTAAGTTACTAATGAGTGATTACCTATTTATGATTAATTTGGTTGACACATAATTTATTGAGTGTGTACTTACCTTATTTTTCTAACCCCAATAAATTTATATGAAAGAATTCAAAAAATATTAATTACCTGCTGCACTTAACTTTTCCTTAGCTCAGTCGGTGAAATAAAATATGCACGAGACTATTTTTTAGATAGAATACAGATTAATTTTTGTGTTTCAGAATAAATTATTTATTAAATCAATTGTAGCCTATTTAAAAAATTGTGGAAAAACTGCGTCTACCATAAAAGATAAAGAAGTCTTTAAAACTTTTAATTTACGGGTCCAACCCATTGTCGAGGTAACACAATACGAATCCGCACCCCACAGGCAGAACCCGTTTAAGCAGCTCTTAAATCAGCCGCTCATGAAGCCCCCAAGAAAACATACAAAATCCAGGATTGCTCAGGAAAAGCAACCCTTCCAAAACAGCTGAAGAAACTAAGAGCCAACTGGCAAGCGTCAGGGAACTGACTATATAAACCCGACAGGGTCTTGATGTTCAAACACAACGGAGTCTTAGTTGAAAAAAACTTGACTATCATCTCATGCTCACTCAAAACAAAAAACACGAACCCCGAAGACGTCTAAATGACGGGTATTGATTGGTTAAAATAAATTAATTTTATCTAATCAAAGAACCCAGCACACATCAAATGGATATTTGAACACTCCATCCAATGGTTAAGAAATCCTTCGATAAAACTATCTCCATCTTTCTTAATAGGAGGAACTACAAGGACCAGGATCATATAAATGCCATTAGGTGTTACAAATGTCAAAGGTACGGGCATACGAATGCCCGAATGTACGAATCATACTACCGGATGCATTACATGCAGAGTTTATAAAGCCAGGTTTATTGACCAGGTATACTCGATAATAAAAATATATCCTACAAACAGGTAAGCTAAAAGTAACTTACATAAACCTAAGAAACTCTGAGGTAAGAACTGCAGACGCCCAGCACTTTGGAGCTTAAAACGAAATACATTTACCTTTCCCCAAGAACCTTACTCCTACCCATCACACTAGCGGCCTTGACTCAGGATCGATTTTTACCATCACTTCATATATATTGTTATGGGAGTCTGACGTGATTCTTTCCCATTCAATTCAATGAAACACATCAAAGACTTTAATAAAACACTTTTTAATATTTAAATTCAATGAAACCAACATAATTTTCCAAAAACTTCGCAGACCATTAAAATAGGTCCACCCTACCTGAGCAGAGCTGGCAAAAAGCAACCTATCACATATCCTTGAAGGCAGGATACCTCCATCTTACGGCCAACTTAAATATTTAAACATAAATTTACAAATTTTTATAACACGCAGGGCATTTACAAATTTTATACACACATTAAATAAATAAAAACAATACTGAACAAGAAAAATCCAATGCAATCTCGTTTTCTGCACGCCATGCCTCTCTGTCAGTTCAGTCGCCCTCTCTCAAACCTCTGCTTTGCATTGCCTCAAATACGTCTAGTTTTGACACAAATCCTACTGATACCATTTTTTGTCAAGCTGGTCCATAGATTGCCAAACGTGAGATGAATAGGTAAATTCCTTGAGGTTCTTTTTTTATTAATTGTTTTGGTACAAATATTCCATTGACACAAGACCTGCCCTCCCAAAATCAATTATAGTTCTTCTGCTTCCTGAAGGGTTATTTCTATTCTTGCTTTCATCATTTTTCCGTATAATCTTGTCATTGCTTGTACTAATTACACTCAATCCTCGGCAGTTCTTACACTCCTGGCGGTTGCCGTTTTTGAAGATCGACGTTATAATATATGCTTTTTTCCATGCAATTTCTAAGGCATTTGTTCAAGATCTTGTTAAAAGTTCTATAAGTTGCAAAGGGCCAGCTGTAATGAGTTCTATTGGCAAGTTACTTGGGCCCGGTGCTTTTCCATATATCATTGATTCAAGGTCATTGAATACTTCCATCCAGTCAAATTAACGGATATCTAATAATCTAACCATCCGGGCCACCACCACCATTCGTATTTGTTTTCACTCACCAACACTCTCCAAGGACACATTTCAACCAAATTCATAATCTTCTGCTGATGTTCCCCCATAAATTACCGGAAAGAACCTACATCTGGAAGGACTTCAACTGTCCTGAGGTTGACAGCATGCCAAGGGTACTCTGCCTGGAGGAATTCATAATCCATCAGAACATTAACATTTTCAATCTCTTCGAAGTAGGAAAACCAAGTAACATAGATGTGACCCTGAGCACTCCGGATTTCAGTGAATCAACAATAAACTGGTGAATAGCCATTACTAATCACAAGGCTTTGATCTACGAGTTCAATAAAGAATCAATTGGAGTCAGGACACCATACCCTGCGAGAAACTGGAAGAATATACGAAGAATAGGCGGCAGAAGTCGAAGCTACATCTACCAAGCTTTATACTTCCGGAAAAATCGACCGGATAATCAAGGCGATGCCTCACAGGACACTCCAACCCCAGAAAAAAAGCAAAAAAACGGAGGATACTAGTTGGGAAAACTTTGTTGACAACGAAGAAATTCATGAAGAACAACCCAGAAGATAGCATCAGGGAAACTGCGTCGACATCATTTTCTTACAACGTTGAAAGATGATCTTGGTCAAGATATTGTAACGCCAGGACGAACTCTCAGTTTCCTCATGGACAAGCTACTCCTGGATGATGACCTAGCACCGATTAAATAGTGAATCACCAAACTATAAGGTCAGCCTATGGTTTCACCTGTTGCATGATAGCTATGAAAGTATCAGCCCCGACTGTATGAATATTTTTGGGCAGATCCAATAGACCTAGAAATCCAAAGGCTCAACGCATGGAAAACTGTTAAGAATGGGGAAGTCTCCGGATGGACTATGCCCGACTTGCCTAGTCATAGATGAACTCATCTTTAGGATTCTGAAACACTGCGGGGCCTATTATATCCGTTCTTGGATATTAGAACCGTGGAAATAGAAGAAGCAGAACCAGTTGAAGGTAAAACAGCGGACTAAACGGATGGGATGTTACTCGCATTTGTGAAATATTGTCATTTTCTCAGAAGAAAAGACCACTTTGAAATTAAACTCCAATCCTTTTCAAAATAGGTATATTACTTTACAACTAGAAGCAAAGGTAGTACTTTTGTGCCAAGCGGAGCGGGGAGTCGATTTTGCAAAATAAAACATATTAATTTTTTTTAAACGTAAAAGTAATTTTCAAAAATATACATTATCTAATTATCCTACCGGTTTGGACACTAAAGTAGACTAATTGCTTTAGGAAAATGTAAAATTGAAAGTGTGTTAATTGAATCACATAAAGTTAGGTCCTTTTGGCGTTTAGAGTTTGTAGATTTTATGGAGAAGCGGACATTTACTTTAGCGCTTAGGCACTAAAGTTCTATAAAAAAGCAATATTTTGAAGATGTTATTAGATTATTTTCTGGAATCTGAAGATGTTGAAAAGAAAAGAGGTTTCTAGCATTGCAATGCTGTACTGTACGTAAAAGATCTGAGAGTAACGAGATGAAGTTCTCACGCTTTTATTGCTAATTGGAGCAGAGTAGATTTAATAAATTTTAAATTTCTATGTGTATTATTTACTCAGAAAAAAATTGCGTTTTGCTAATTTTTCATAAAAAGCCAATTTGACCGTGACGATGGTGCATAGAGTGAAGTAATAATTAAATGTGTACAGCAAACACAACATACTCAACAATACATAACACCCTTCTTGTTACATGCATGATCAATAGACCGTACTTTCTTCAAGACATGGAATTAAAAGGAAGGTTCCCACAATTGTCAAATGTTCAAATTAAAACACAATAATTGAATTCTGGGAAAATAAAAAGATTTAATGTGATTCTTGGCTTTCAGTTCAAAATTATATAAATAAGGTATTACCTACCTCGTTTGCGATCAATTAAGTTCGAATGGGAGATTTTTACGATTTTTGTTCTATTCAAAGAAATCCAGGCGAATTTGGAATTTTTTTGTGTTAACAAAGGTTTTTGGTTTTAAGAGCATATGGGTTGTGTTTGATTTATATTTCAACAAGGTAACAAGATACGGAAGCATGCGGTGCAATACAATATAGTTGAGTTCTTGAAGGGATTTGCTGCTTCACTGGTCAATGGTAGCTGTCAATTTGACATACATCTTTCGCATTTGACCCAGACAGTTATGTTCTATCTGCAATCGTGATGAATTGATCTATTTGTGCTTTTTATTTTGTATTTCCTATTGAAACGATTGATATATTGTTCATTTTCTATTTAATTTCCACACATTTATTTTCACTTAATCTATTTTATCTGTTATAAAATGATGGATTTCGATTCGATATTAAGTTGAGGAAATGAACACAAATCGTATTTTAATTACCCTATTCTCTATTTTTCCATCTTATTTTTTGCAGACGCTCATATTCGAAACAAAGCGTGAAAAATTAATGGCCAGCTTATTTTGGTAGCAACTCGAGTTAACATAAACTTGGTATAAGTCTAAACATTTATTTTAGAATTTTAAATAAATCCAAAAACTAACTTTTCTTATTTACATTATTAATTAACTTTCCTGGCAAAACTTTGTACATTGTTGTAGTCTGGCTGAAAGTATTATTATACGTAAAACCGAGTTATGTGTATTTTATGTATTTAAACTTAAAAGTATACAAAAAGATTATGTTAGTACATTTTTGTATATTTTTATAAGCTAATTCAGGCTAAAATTGCAAGTCTCAATTACAGACCAAATGTTCCAATAAAGTAGGAAAAAGTATATATCTAATACATTATTCACTATAAGTATGATGCCACAGGATGAGGGTTATAACATTTTACTTACTATAATTTTATTATTTTTACTACTACTAGCAATTGTACCCGGTTTCCTCACAAAAACTTGTATTATAGGATTGTGGACTCTAACCTTCAGTTTGAGCACCACTTTTACTTATCAATCAATAAAACTAAATTAATTTATTACAATTATATTATTACCAAAGAAATGCTACACTTTTAATTCAATTTATTTTCTTTATATTCAATTGAAATATTAAAAATTTGCATACAACAACTAACTTACTACAATGAATGCATTATGTTAATTCCTGTTAATTTTATTCTCATAATTTCATTACGATTCATTGTACACACATAAATATATGAGATCAGATTAAAAATATAACATTGCAATTACTTTCATAATTTAAAACTTGGGGGTGCTGGCTCCCGTAAATCGAATTTTTAGGCAAAATTAGCAAATTTGCCAGGGGGGAAAACATTATTCTGTAAATTTTCTGTCCCACTTGAAATCTATGAGAAGATGGGAATCAATAAAATTTTAACAAATTACAAAATTTTATTGGAGTTTTGAATAGTTTTTATAGTAGATAGTATTAAAATATTGATTGCATAATATGAAAATTTCATAAATAAGTTATTAGAATAATCAACCTGTAATAAATTATTTAAAATTTATAAAAATTGATTTGAAGCCCACTCGACATTCAATAAATGATAGGAATGGGAAATAACTGTTTTTCCTTTCGAGATAAAACCATTACTAACGAATTGCAAAATTGCTGTTTTTTACAAAGGTAAGATATTTTTATGGATTATATTAAAAATTATATGAAAAGGTTTAATTTTGTCGAGCTAAATATAATATTAAAACAAATTTGTAATATACAAAGTTGTACAGTCCATGGCAAATTAGCTTTTAAAAATAATATTGCCTAAATGTAAACCAGTATATTTACAGGACCCTTCTAAGCGAACCTTGAAATTGTACACGAACCCACTCTCCGGAAAGTTTCCAAGATAACCTCCATTCCTTGTCGGGTAGTTTTTGTGTCGTAATAGTTAACGCAAAAACATTGCATTGTACCCTGCACGAAGCCGAATGGAAACTAATAACTTTTCTGTAACCGGCTATGTGCTTCGCCCATTACCTATGGCCGTTAATAATAAAACAGGGTCACGGACACATTCTCAAATCAGGAGCTTATGCAAAAATTTGTGGAGGAGAAGAAGAGGTAGAGGTAAAAACTCATATTGATTGTCGAAATCAATCGTTTAAAGCGTGAACTTCTTCAATAGCGGCAATAAATGCAAAAAAGATACCGACCAGAATATTGAAGATTGATACGTAGTATTTACTAAATAAGTACAGAATTAATTATAAACAATTAGAAAATTAAAAACTATACAGCTATCTCAGAAGTGTACATTCTGGTTTGACCTCTGAAATTCTACAAAAACTATTGTTTTTGCATCAATGAAAAAAAATCATTGAATTGATAAATTCGTACGTTAATACAATGAATTTTGTTCATCGGCACAAATATGATGATTTTTTTTATCATAGTACCGATTTCATCATATTATCAAATATTCAAGATGAGCAATAGTTTTGACATTTGACCTTTGCGTATTTTGATTTGTTCTGAAGTTGATTCAGTTACAAAATGAATTTGGTATTGCCAATGTCCTGATAAAGCTTAAATAAATAATTCAAAATCACTAGACTGAGAGTTTATATTTTATTGGCAAAGATAAATCTATTTCCGCAATATTTATTTAATAATTTTAAATATTTACTAACTATCTAACAATTTATTTATTATTTCTACCTTTTTAACTTTCAAACCATTAGAGAGCTCGGTTACAACGTCCCGTCTCGTGTGCATTTTTAATATATACGTACAAGAATCGACATTAAATACTTACAATTTAAGTTATTTTATAAATGGACAAATAACGATTTTTGTGACCATCCCACAGTTTTTTTTATTCTCTGTTCGATTTATTATTCAAAAAAACAAAAGATAAAAACTGAAAAATTAGTTATAAAAATCACCAACTTCTACATTACATTTTTGTTTATATTGTATCAGATAGGCAAACCGTATGGGAGTTTTGTAGCCTTTTCCTTTGATCCAGCCTTTTTTATGAAAATCGCTTTTCAATTTCTCCATGCTGATATAAAAATTGTTTCCTTTTCATTTTGATATAATATCTACTATATAAAAACTATTGAAAGTCAATTTTGTATTAAATACCCCAGAAAATAATTTAGCTGTGTTTGTTGTGTGCATATTTAAAGAGTGAATCGATATAGAAGATGATGCACAATTAATCGATTTATAAACGTTCATCCTAATGCTGCTGTTTTTTATACAAATTTAATTTAAAAATAAACAAATGAGATTTTTTTTGAGTTATAATTTGAGTAGTACATGCTAGTACAGATGATGCAATTGTAAACTGTAATATAATGTGTCAAATTAACATCTGACAAGTGGAGGAACAACTACTCGAATAAATCAAATTGAATAATTATAAATTCAGATAGAAATAGTCATGTTTTAATAGATATTTAATGTGTTTCATATTTGATCCTATATTGTATAAATCTAACAAAGGATTTTTTAAATTAGATTATGCAGTATCGTGATAACCCGATAATAAAAAGTTGTATTAATATTAATACAGTAAAGGCAATTTTCTGTACAATTTTTAATAAATTATTAAGCCTGTAGATTTAGAAGTAATCAATACAAATAAAGTTATTGTATTAATATAATTAAAAAGTTGTTTTGAAGTAGTTTAAACTTTGTGCAAGTATATTATTTTATTATAAATTTATAATCGAGGTTTACTGGTATTGATTTTGTATATATAATATAGGAGCAATTCAAAACTGCAAATATAGTTTTAAACTTCGGTGATTTTAGTTTTTCCACGAATACAATTTAAATGGCACAATAAAACGTTTAAATTTATTATGTTATGATCAATTTAATGTAAGAACTAATGTGGCAAATTATAACAATGACATTTTCAGACAGCTTTCAAAATTAATCTATTAGACTGAAAATTATATTTTTGCATAAAAGATAAAATTATTGTGCCGAAGAGGATAAATATATTGCTATGATCTAACCCTAAATTTAGAGGTGCAACTTAGACTGCAATCCAAAAAAATATATATATCCAATTTTGAAAAAGTGAAATGAAATTTTCATAAATACAATAAATTTTTTGATTTCATTCAGTTTTATTGTAATTGATTGAGTGTCTTCTTATGAAGGCGTCACGGACTAACGACTTATGAGCCCCTCTAGCTTGATGATCTCCACTAAATCCCTTTTCACGTAATCTTTATCTACATCTTTTATCTTTATCGTGGTAATGTTGTTCAGGTTCCTGACTCTAATCGAGTTGCACACCAGTAGAATTGCTTTCCAATCGAGTTCCAACTTTGTTATGAGTTTTGTCCTTCATTTATGTCATAACAAATATTTATAATCTTAATTTAATTCCCGAGACTTCATTGGAAAAAGGAAGTGGAAATTTGTAATATTTTTTCATATTTATATTTTACTGTTGATTGGGAAATTTGGTACATTCACATAATATGATTGTAGATAATAACATTTGTTAATTATTATGTTAACTGCTATATAATTACACAATTACTCATGCTTAGTTTAGTGTTACATATACATAAATTGCTCAAGAATACTCAAATTATCACTATATGATATTATTTCTCAATTAATTAGCTACTACATGAGTCTTAAAAAATAAACAAAAAATATGTCAACTGGCATAATTTTGTAGCAGTAGAATTTATATTTGAGATAACTGAAATTGCTTTCATCGGAATAACAAAAATGTTTATTCTCATTTATAACTAGCAAAACAACCCACTACTCTGCCTCTGGTTAAAAATTACCAAAACCTAGAACTATTGAATTATTGTATAATTCAACCAAATAAACTTTTAAATTCGAAAATAAACATTATGTTTTGAACAACAATAGCAGCACAACCACATTCTGCTCTTTGGTCTTCCTCTTGGACAGATACATACAATATATAATAACAAACATTTTGGCTTACTCATGTAACAATTAGGAAAGTTACATTTTAATAATGTATACAATACAATTAATATAAGCAATACACCATCTTAAAAAAAAATTATTTTTATTACTCAAAAATTGTCTTCGTTTTTCAAATTTGTTTTATTTTTTTATTAACCTGCTAGGAATGCCAGCTATGCGATTTTAAATTTTAATTACGAAAAGATATTCAAAACTGTGTTTCACACATTGTAACTATTAAGTTTATTAATGCGTAGTTTGTTTATTAAGTAAGCCGAAAATAAACTAGAGAAGAAGAGGAGGATGCTCATAAAACATAAAATTTACATTTCGTGTAAATGACGTGCTCGAATTAGCTTCGCGGGACTCCTGGAAGTAAAACTGAAAGGTGAAAAGGAATTTAAGTTTATAGGATCAAGTTTTTAAATCTGCGTTTCGAAAATAATTACGTTTCGTCAGAAAACTGTTTTCCATTTAACTTTGACTTTTAATTGTCAATTTGGAAGTAATTTAAGATAATTTTAAGAGCCAATGAGCTTTCTACCGAAATAAACTTAGTCGAAAGTTGTGTTATGGTTAATTGTTATTTGAAAATTGCTGTTGGGAACTAAAATCACCCTATTTATATGAAATAATAACATATCGCCGCCGAAGGGTACTTTTTCATACACCACCGCAATTAGAAATATCTCTGGAAGAAGTAACAGTGAGGGCAACATAACAACCACTTTAGATTTTAGAAATTGCGTTGGCATGGCTCGGAGCGAAGTTAAATTAAAAATCTATATCCCTTCATCTATAGTCTTTAATAATGTTGTTTCAAAAAGCGACTGTTGATATAACGTACAAAAGCGAAAATTCTATCGCAATACCAAAAACCCAAGTTTATTTAATCGTTTAGTCCATTTCAACTGGTAAGAAGAATTTTTGTTATTCCAAGAGTTAGAAGAACACTTCCTTTATTAACCCTTGTTTTATTAATACACTAAAGTAATTAAAGTATAAGTGAAAACAAGAAAACCTTACTTCCGAGTGATAGAGAATCGATTTAGACCAGATAAACTTAATTCTCTACTAATTAATAATTGATTCCACAGTAATAATTAATTGCAAAATTTAAATCTAATTTAGTTTGAATGTCACGTAATTGTGAATTATGATGGCAAAGGCTATAAGTCCCGGGTGTTAAATAATTCTAGTTAGGTTTAGCTTAAATTATAACCTAAAAGTTCAATTTTCCTGATTATTATTAATTTTTCCATCCCATTTTATGACAAAAATCTGGAATTAATTTTATTTCGTAAAAAAAGCATTTAATTTATCTAATAATTATCATAGAAACATTAACACTTATTCGTTACATCAAAAGTTGAGCAAGGACGGACGGTAATTAGGGTAGTTAATTCCTCAATGCTGAAACCGACATCTCTTAAATTTTTGAACTTAATATATTTTTCAAACATTACTCCTACTTAATGCAAATTGAGCTGAACTAGTAATTGGACGATTAAATTTTTTGTCGATATTGTTCGCTATAGTTTTGATACAATTTATCATTTTAAAGTTTACTGGTTTGTAAGTTTTAAACTATAAACGTTTTTACGTTTTACTGAAATTCTAACGTAATCTACCCTAAGTTAAAGGAAAGCTAGATTTTAGCTTATTTTATAATTTTTCTTTATCCAATTAAGGTAGGTTTAAACTAACCATAGTTCCTAACTTTATTTAATAAGTTCACATTTTATTTTGTGTGAAAGTTTATAAAATTATAGAATTAATTTAAAATCTGTCCAAGTGAAGTTAGATTAGCTAAGATGTCTGTCTTAACTAACTTAAAGTCGAAGTAATTCAGTTGTATAAGTGAAATTTCATATGATCACGATGCCGGGGAGTGAAGAATAACCAACATCATACAGAGAAGTTGGAAGTAAAATATGAATTGTATAACTAAAATCGGTCAGAGCATTTGGTAGAAAGGAGGCCAGATTTTATTGCCAAAGGTTTCAACCTTATTGGTGCTCTTTTCTGAATTAATGAAAATTCTTCTAAATCGGGCTCATTAGTGCTTCCAATTCCAACGAATTTCCAGCTCGATCATTCTGTATAAGATCTAGTATCTAGAGATGTCAGAAGTCTCTCAACACAGATATTTTCGTAAAAATTAACGCCGGACAGTAGCAAAGTACATACTCCGCTGTTTCCTGCTCTTTGTTATGCAAGATATATGGAGTCATTTGCTTCATCGTGTAGAGGTGTTTGTTTAGTCTGCAGTGTCCAGATATATAAAATCTCGTTTGTTTCCACAAAAGTGTACGTAATGCTCGGATTCGTGAAGTTTCTTGTACTCATCTGCTGGTGCGCAGTTCTAGAGTATATTTTTAACAGAATAGCATCAGCTCCGAGACGCAGCGAAGACCATTATTACCTTGATGTTTTTGACATCAATATGCTGTAACTTGAGCCACTATTGCTTTTGGAATCATTTAGCAGATGGTCCGATTGAAGCAGAGCCGGAAACACTTTGTCTAACCCCGCCAATTTATAAGACTGAAGGATCTGTGGACTCTTCGAAGCTCTCCATATAGAAGTCTAGCCGTGTTGGCCTGAGAGATCATGTAAAACTGTTCAATTGAGCCTTTGGAAATAATCCTTTTTAGAAGTCCCACCAAAACTTGCGTTGTTTTATAGGAAATCAACTTTTTGTATTACAGCTTGTGCAGAGATTGGTTCCCTTCACACTCCGATCACTTAATGTTAGAGCGGGACATCCGGTGAATTAATATTACCACTGTCCATTTATCAGATCGAGTTGTGTTCCTCTCTACCTTAGTTTGCCGTAAGAAAGATTGATTAGTGTTGGCCCCGGATCATATAGAATGCCAGCCTTTTTAGTGATCGACCCCTTCCAAGAAAATCTGAGAGAGAACTGAAAAGCCACGTTGTCAACAGCGTATATATTACATGTAGGGGTTCGTTTTTAACCTCCGGTCACTTTAATATGAGTCTCAGTTGTCCGTCTGATGCGGAACATCACCGAACGCTTCTCAATTCTTCTGAAAGTCAGTTTTGTTGTGTTTAGCAAGTCTGAAGAGCTTTGTACATCCACGGTCGTTAATGAGACAGCTGAGTCCGGCACAACCGATTGATCCGGATTTCAGAGCCAGGAAAACTACATCCGCTCCCAACTGACTCGTCCACCAGGATATTTTCAACCTACCTTACAGATTTCTCCCCGATGGCCTAAAGTTCGATCAAAGAATATACAGCAAATGTATATTATATAAGAGCATCCCTCCCAGGGCCGTCTTTAATCTATTGGAGGCCCTGGGCACATTTAGGACAATGGGGCCCCTTAACTATGATAAGACAGGATTATTTTATTAACAACAGGTAAACTGGTAATAACGGTTATTGGTTGGTGATCTGGCAGGACCTAGGGGCCCCATGGATCGCGGAGCCCTGGACACTGGCCCAGATTGTCTACTGGTAAAGAAGGATCTGATCCCTCCATAGGCACTCTTTTAATCTTAATATTCGCAACACCAATTTTGAGTATACATAAAACCGATCCATTTTGCAATGGACTAATGTTACTATTTCATACGAAATTGCAATGTGACGTCTGCCTTATATTTTGGATGCAAATGATATCGTCGCCTGCATGATGGCATTTTAAAATTTTGATATTTTTAATAGTTTCATTGTGGCTGTTACATTGTTGCTGTTCTTTACGTTTATTTTACATTTTAATATTATTTCTTTATTTATATATTTACATTTCTTTTGAGAATTTTTTATATTATAGAATAAATTTTAATGCTGATTTTATTATTTATCAATTGTTTATTTTGATTTGTACACTATAATACTGATCTATGCTAGGTCTGTGTGACAGGTGCACACACAACCCACCGCAACACAAAGGCAGCCGAAAGGCCATCCCCTCCCCCAGGACACTCAAAGCACCGAGAAGATGCCCACTAAAGAAAATGCAAAACGAGGGGGGGGGGGCAAAGGAAGGTGAGGGGGAGCGAAGGGGCAGCAGTGGCCGGTAACGGCACTCCAACTATAAGTCGAGACATTGCAGGAACATCTGCAGAGACGACCACAAGGCCCGCTGCCGAAAGAGCTCCCAGGAAGAATAATAACCTTTCCACCCTCCCAGCCCCCCAGCAACAGCCCCCTCCCCCGGAACCCAAAATTAGGTCCATGGGGCCTAACACGACTATCACCATTACGCAGATAGCCGCAGGAGTCGCCGGGGAAGACGTAGAAAAGGTCTTGCAAGAAACAGTAGGCAACCAGGAGGAGATAAAAGCAAAAAGCCTCCGAAACGCCGCCGGAGGCACACAGAGAGCGGTCGTCCAGCTGGGCACGGACGCAGCAGAAGGGCTGGAAAAGGAGGGCAAGATAAAGATAGGATGGACCAACTGTAGCGCTCGAAGAAGGCACCTGCCCCCTCGAATGGAAAAGAGTGGAACTGGTGCTGATACGGAAGACCTAGAAACCGCTCGAAAAGCCGTCCTCATACCGACCAATATGCCTCGTGGACCATGCTGGAAAACTGTTCGAAAAGATGATCTTGCGACGACTGATGCAGGACATCAAGAGCAGAGGAAGCCTTTCCGAAAACCAGTTTGAACCAGAAAACCGATAGTGGACACGGTTAGGATGGCAAAAGCAGGTACCCACAGAACGAGAAAGTACTGCCTGGTGGTGACCCTGGATGTGCGGAACGCCTTCAATAATGCCCGATGGAGCCACATACTCAAAGTTCTCCGAGACAGGGAGGTGAACTCTTGGGTTCACCTGAATAATCTTGGGAAGAGACGACAACGAATAGACAATGGAGGCAAAAAGCGGCGTACCGCAGGCATCAGTATTCAGCCCATCCCTGTGAAACCTGATGTATGAGGCCATCTTCACCATCCTAGGCGAAAAAGGGCTCCAACTGATTCCTGAAAAATCTGAAGCCATCCTAGCCATCAGAAAAAGAAGGAAGCCCAACATCTGTATTCAAATGAACAAATCCCCCATCATGATCGGAGACTCCGTACTAGTGCTGGGAGTTACATTGGACAAACACCTCAACTTCGCCCAGCACATCAGGAGACGGCCGCAAAATCTGAGGCATCAGCATCGACCATCGCAAGCTTGAAAGAAACCGAGCAAAGAAACCGAGACCGGCTGCTCAAGGTGCAAAGACATGCTGCACTAAGACCGTGTCAGGCAAAGCCGCGCTGGTACTGACCTCAATACCGCCGGCGGATCTGCAGGCCGGAGAAAGGGCGAGAACCCACTCCGGACAAGTGAGCACTCGACACTAGACCTCTGGCAAACCAGATGCGAAGAAGCCGAGGTCGGCCGGTAGACAAGACGACTTATACCCGACATCAAGAAATGGGTAGTCAGAGGCCATGGCAAGGCAAACTACCGCCTCACACAAGACCTCACTCGCCACGGATGCTTCAACGCATACCCCTCCACCGATTTTCCAGAAGACACTGCCGAACACACCTTCTTCGAATGGCAAAGATGGGAGCAAGCAAGAATCACCGCACAGTTGGGCACAGACACGCAACTGACGCCCGACAACGTTACTACGTTGCTAAGAAGCCCAGAGGACTGGTGCGCCATTGAGCAAATGGTACACGCGGTACTACAAGAAAAGGAAACAGAGGAACGAGAACATCAAGCCGCTGAGAGAGCCAACAGGACGAACGTCACGAATTACGAAAACGGCGACTAACCAAAGAAGGGAAAGAAACAGAAGAAAAACATCACACAAACTGCGACAGATGAAACATCCCGAACGACGATCGAAAGTAAGGCGGGGCCGCGGGGGAGGTTTTAGGCAGTGCAAGTCTGGCACTACCATCATAAATGATGATGGTGTCTCGTACGAGATTTCCTCCTCCCTGCGAAAAGCTAGAACAAACAAAAGGTCAGTGTGACATTGTTACCATTTTTAGATCCTGAAAAAGAGAAAAAATAAATCCTCGAAACGTCGATCGATTAAAACGAACTGTCCAATTTTCAACTAATCGGTTTTGCTTGTTTTAATTTTCATCACTGACTGATGATAACTTAAATAAAACTACGATCTGTTAATATTTATTGGATTGTCTTCGCGAAAAAATACATCAAATTAATTTCAATATGTAGAATGTGTTAATTACTGTTACTAAAAGAGATTATAACTATTAGAAAAAGATTTCAATGATTTTGAGGATTTCACGCTATAAAGTTTTATATTGAAATCAAAATTACGAAAAGTAAATTCAGACGAAGTGTAGTAATTTTTTAGGGAAGGTACGCGGCTTTACGTCCTCAAATGCAAGTCGCCACTGTCTGGTACTAATTAGTTAACTATTAGCATACAACAATACCCATCGGCATTTTCAGCATATTAAATCTTGTTGTGATTGCACTCGATGTATGTACCTGTATTATGTAATGTACGTAATGTGAATATAACATGTTACATCTTTTCTAATAGCGAACTGAATAATTTAACGACAATCGAATACAAAAGCTAGTTGTGATATTGTTAAATCAAGTCTATCATTATCAATAACTTAGATATTATCGATTGGCTCAATTTCTTGTCCAGCCATTTGGACTAACTACTATTAGCAATCAAATCAAATTATATGAATCGCTTCAAAATACGAACGTGGCGGCAAAAAGTGAACGGAACAATAATTAAATTATTAATTTACACAATAAAACGTTGGCGATATATTTTTAGTCGAATAAATCCAATTATAATAAAAAGTTCTTTGTTTTTTCAGCTAAGTGAACATTTTTTAACTTTAAGTTTTAAAAACGTGCTGAAAGTAAAAAATGATAATTAATTTGGTAAATTTCAAAGTGCGCAAACTTTTCAATACTTTCACTTCTTTAAGTTTTATTAATCACCCCAATTACTGAAGTTTTAATTTTTTAAATTTAACAAACCAATTAATACTACAGGGAAAATGCTTAATCTTATCTTATTCCTTGGTCATCGAAATAATTAAGCCTTGGTCTGGAGGAAATTTTTGTTCCTACGTCAAATCATTCGAGTTGTCTGTTTCATTATGCTAATGTTTCTCACGCTATGAAGATTATTAGCTAGAAATTTTTACATAATGAAAAAAAGCTGACGATTTTACCATTACAAATAATGTCGTTTCACATTATTATACGTATGAAGTTACCTGGAATTCTGTATTATTAATGACGTTCCTTTGACGACAATATAATTTCACACAGAAGAATATAAACAGACATTATTCAGGAATATTAATTAACTGAAAATTGATTTCAAAATTAGCGCCACATTTCACGTCGAATTATATTATAGTTTCAGTTCAATAGAAGAACATTCTAATAAATAATTCCAGTAAATTTTGAATAATATAATTTTTTATTTTTCAATAATTCGCCTTAATTTTCACAGCTGTTATTGAAATTTATCAAAATTAATACTTATATTGGATGCAAACGTAGATAAAAGAAAAAACTATCTATATCAGCAATTAATTAATGAATTCGTGAGTTTTCCAACTAACGTTGGCTGCGTTAATATTTTACAGCGCACGGAGGACTATTCAGAAAATTCAAATATTTTGGTTTTGCTAATAAATTGATTCTCCCAGATTCAATAGACACCATCTATCTCTGCATGATTAACAATTCAAGCAGTCACATTATGTAATTTATTCCTAAACGGTACTTATTTAGCTTTAACAATCGGATCCGTACTGTTATGCAGAATTATATTTATCGTCAATAGAAACCATTCGAATTGCATTTTTATCTAAATCCAAATCATACAAAATTAAGTCCTTGTCAAGTTTTTAATTTTATCTACCCACAATTTAAAAGCTAAATAAAATTTAAATTTTTCGCTGTGGTGGAAGCGCTTTATCTAATTTGAACTTTGATAAAAACTTTTTCCAAGTTTATTGCAAATTTGTTTTTAAATAAAAAGTAACTTTGTTATACTTAAATTTCAGTTATTTATACAATTTTTTTTGAATTTATAAAGAAAGTTTTTATTTAATGAAGTGAGATTGATGAAATTAAATCTCAAATTTTTAACTTTTAACTGAATATTCGACATAGTATTGCTTATTATAAGCTATAGTCGTTTACTTTGTCTTACAAAGTGAATTTTAAGAGTAATATATTGACGTGTTTTTTTCTATGGTGAGTCAAACTTAGCTATTTTGAAACTTAGAAATTTGTCATTTTAGAGATATTTTTTGATTGATTGATTGACTGTTCCCTTTTTAATTCTAACTTATGTTTCCTTCCCATCCACTGGTAGCATCGGAAACATTAAGGTTCTCTTTCAGGCATGTTTTTATTTGTACTTTACTGTTCTCTCCACTACAAAATACCATAAGAAACAATTTGGTATTTATGATCATCATGGCCATCAAGTCATCAGCTAAGCCAATTCCTTTAACTCTTACAAATACCAAAAGTTTCTTCTACTTTACTCGTTCAGATCATGGAGGAAACTATATGGATATTTACTACGATACGATTTTTTCTATTAAACACAATTACTGAAATGCTGAGTTATTCCACCTTTGCATGTTTTGTAATTGATTTTATTAAATAGGAACATTTCCATAACAAATATATCCATATGTCGCGGAAGCAAGCACCGCGAGGGGAAGGGGTTGACAG
The DNA here is from genome assembly GCA_963170105.1 of Cantharis lateralis. NCBI lineage: Eukaryota > Metazoa > Arthropoda > Insecta > Coleoptera > Cantharidae > Cantharis > Cantharis lateralis. The sequence goes on from OY720626.1 coordinate 10,767,033, forward strand.
ACTCCAATATTACATTAATTTCTAGTTGTTTTCCTTTTATGATAACAAACTATAAACAACCTCTTCTTAGTCTTATAACTTCTTGTATGACACGGATTTCAAGAAATACGCAATCAATCTACGAAAGACTCAGAATATGCAAACCGACCCGGTACGTGACATTTGGCCGTAATCGACATCAATCCCCACCCCCCACCTAAGGGCCCGTAAGATTTCCCATACTTCCCCCTTTCGGCGTCTAACAGTCCGGCTCCCAAACAGCAGCGCCCAAACGGCGGTGTCAAAAAATCCTGACCCGTCAACAGACGGAGCCGCCACCACGTCATCGCGAAGACCATTCCAAATACCGAAGACTCGATTTGACAAAAAGTGTTCCCTGACTCTGGTTTGAACAGTGTCCACCCAAGTGTTCGTCCTTGTTAAGCGCGAAGAAGTGTGACATATCCAATGGAAACAAATGGTTAAGCGCTCTAAAAGTGATTATCAAATTTCAAATTTCAAATTGAAAATGCGTAAATGTTCCTCATATAAAATGGTCTGTCATGACAAGGGTACGCCAATCGCATTGCAGCTCTCTGTACAGATTCAAGCATGTTAACATCGGGAAATGGCCCAGTTCGGCACAGCTGTTTTGCCGCAGACCCGATTCGGCGCGAGTACGGTTCGACTCAGGCCTGATTATTATTCCGAATATTCGAACCGAATCGGGTCTGCACCGAACTGTACTCGAGTCGGAACGGATCTATGTCGAACCGTACTCGCGCCGTATTAGGTCTGTGCCGAACCGTACTCGCAAGGAATTACTGCGCGGAAACGGCTGCGTCAAACTGGGTCAGCGTCGAAACAGCTGCACCATAATGGCTGCGGAGAAACGGTTGCCCCGAACTGTACCCGACCCTTGTATGACTCAACAACTTTGAATCTCGAACCGTCAACCGTGTATTCCAACCACGGATTGTTCTTACCGAGATGCATGACAATACGCTTATCAATGTTTAGCGGAACCAACCAATCTGAACACCACTTCATCAACACCTCCAAATCATCTTGCAGAATATCATAGGATGAAGAATTGGGATTATTGTAAATTTTGGTGTCATCGGCATATGAGGAAATTGAGGACAAGATCAAGGATGGTAGAACTGCACAGTATATATAAGAAATAACAATAGACCAAGCACAGGTCTTTGGGGAACGCCACTGAGAACGAACGCATCGCGAGAGAACGTCTGTCCAATCCGCACCCTGAAGGTTCGATCACTAAGAAACGCAGACATCCACTGCAGCAATTTTCCTCCAACACCAAAATGAGCTAATTTCTTTAAAAGCCTTCTCCTGGGTACTCTATCAAATGCTTTTGTCAGTCATTAACACATGTCATCAAGTTAGTTATGATGGAACGACCTGGTAGAACCCATGCTACGATTCAGGTATTACGTTGTTGTCAATAAAGAACTGAATCCTCAGCAATTATAATTTCCATTAATTTGGCCGCTATCGGAGTAAGGCTGATTGGACGATAGTTGTCTGCATCAAGTTTGTTACCCTTCTTAAATATTGGAGTTACCGAAGATAGACGCCAAATATCCGGAAGTTCGCAATTAGTAAATGAGTTCTTCATGATCAACGATAAGGGCAGAGAAATAGTGTCGCGACACTGATTCAATCCGGGCGATATCTCACTCTTCAATCTATAGATACATCTTTCAAATCGATTTGGCGGAAAATTGAATATTGACAGAACTCCGGGAGGACAGGGACAATTAATTTCCGGAAGAGACCCGTCGGATTCTTGTACAAACGACGATTCGAATTTCTCACGAAGAAGATTAGCTGTTTCTAAATCGCTGCTACAGATATTTCCATCTGGTCGCATTATTCGTGAAATAGTTATTTTAGGAGACAGTGCAGATCTAATGTATTTATAAAACTTCTTTGAACTGCCCCCGACGATGAGACTTTCTTCATAATTTCTTCTTGTAGTTGACAACTTAGCTTTAAAGAGATTAGAAAGTTGTCTCTTCTTCCCCATAAGTGTCCTTAGCTCAATTGTGATCCAGGGTTTGCTAGGATTATAAGTTATTGTTCTTTCATATGAATTGGCTGATATAGAGGCATCAATCCTCTTCTGAAACTCATGCCACTGATCATTGGTGTGAAGATCACCCAACGCAGAAACCCAATCGACGTGGCATGATTGGTAAAACATGGGAACTGAAACCAAGAATGGTACCTACAGTGACATATTCAACCCTGGTCTGTTGGCAACCAACTAAGAAAAGGGAAAGCATAAACAGGCTTGGAAAAGCTGAAAACAAACTACAAAGACTTGCATGCCAAGCTAGGAATTATGGGGGCAATAAAATCAACGCCCGCCGCAGCCATGGGGGCTTTTCTGGAATTGCATCCACTGCACTTAGTGGTGCAAACAGAAGTCTTACCAGCAGCGTACAGGCTGACAATCAATGGATTGGCTAATATTATCCCAACAGAGGGATGCCGCACCATGATCTTTAACTCGAAGACAGGAGAAACATATGCTCAGCATGCAATCGGGCAGAACTAGCTCGGAAAGAAACTTCAGAAAACCATTCTAAGTAATAATGCCCGAGAGGCAACCGATATCATACCATCTGGTATACAGATGGATCTAAGACAACGATAAGTACTGGGTGAATGTTCAGTAGGGGTCCATCCAGCAAGCCAACAGCAAAAAGATAATCTGGCTGAGTAGAAACAGCTAAGAAGGATGGTAGGACTTTTTATAAGCCACTGCTGTGTGGTGATGCGGAGGAAACTCTTCACAACATCTTATGCAAATGCCCGAATTTGTCTGGAAAAATAAAATAAGTAAAAACACAATAAGCTTAAGTTTCGGTGCAGTGGGCGAAACACCACAACCCGTTAATTAATAATAAATAGTGATTTTAATAAGTATTACATTATTACATATTACTTTTTGATGATTTTGAAACATTTCTCTCTGATTTATTATTATTATCAAAAGTTTTAAAAGCAATAATGTAACGACGGGGGGGTCTGGGAGATATGGAATACCCTCCAGAACAAAACGAATTATTTGAATTCACCAAGATCACAAAAATTGAATTGAAAATACCCCTGCAGAGTATATGTAATGACTTTTAAATAAAAAAAAACTAGTTGACTGGTATTGAAAGTAAAATTTGAAAGGTTCAAAGATTGAAAGTTCAAAAACTTAAAAGTGAAACTTTCAATAACAATAAATGGATTACGTATTGGTAAACCTATTCGTTTATTCTTCGAGCAATCATCAAGAGATGCAATATAACCTAAGGAGTAATATGTGTCAAATTAAAATCTGGCAAAATGATAAAACTATAGCTGTACAGCTACTTAAATAAATTAAATTATAAATTCATAAACTGCTTATAAGAGGCTTATTTAATCATTTTCCTACTGAAATATTGAAATTTGCATATTTTTCAAAAAATCCAATTAATTAATAACCAGCAATATGTCATACTTGTATAATATACAAGCTCATTTCCAGAAGGAGTATAATTTTTGAGGAGAATTTTTTGAAGAGAAAATATTTCTGACTTTGCGACGATATATTACAATCAAGTCGACTCGAGACGATAAACCTTTTTAATGTTCCTTTATCACCGACATCTGAAATTCAGTGTAATTGAAAAGATTCAACTTATTTTATATTTATCCACTTCCCTTTACATGAATCTTCGGCAACTTACTAAATTTTATAAACTTTAAATTGCAATTAAATTGCAAATTTAAAAAGGGACCGAGTAAAGAATAAACTACTAGATAAATCAATTTGCTTTATAAGAAAATTCTACATCATAGATGCTACAGACGGAAGCTGAACTTTATTAAAGTAGACGCCGTTTTCAAACTGAAATTACTGGCGTTTTTTTAATAATAAAGCAGATAGGCTACGAAAATAGACAAAAGTCTGCATAAGAAGTGCGGATCAAGTGGAACTGAGAATTTTATAAATTAAGCTTTCGGTTGTGATTTAAGGTTTACACACCGATAAAATTATTATCAAGGAGAAAATTCCTTTTATCCCAAAAATCCGCGTTCGGTGGATTACATGATCTTCCAGCAGTCGTCATATTACAACATCGCGTCAAGTTAATTTAATTAATATGTATCATCATATAGCATTGTAATTAAATAAGGAAAGCGTTTTAATGTTTTAATTTCAGCTCGTCTGGCGGGTTTAATTAAATTAAACATACCTGAGCTTGTATTTTCAATTTTTATGATGGATAGTCAGTACTGAAAAATTTATATTTTCTTTTTACAAGATGTACTTAAGTCGTAAAAACTAACACAAAGCGTAAACCGCCAAGTCTAAAGGGTACTTTTAAAATGTTTTATATAATTCCATATTATTAGGTAAAGCTCATGGAAAGCTTTTTTGAGAGAAGTATTTCTATAATTATAATTTCTAAATTGTATCGTTTTGCTTAATTGGAAATCTTAAAAATTAGTTACCACTGATCTAGGGTAGATAGTTCAAACGAGACGATCGACCAAAACGATAAGGAAAAAACAGGACGAAAATAGAATTGAATTAAGAAATAAATGTACAATTTCCTGAAACAAGGAATAAATTTAGGGTGACGATTTTTAAAATCGTTTTTTAATGTTGTCGATCCAGGTTTGGCCAGCCTCTGGGATTAAATCTATCCACTACTGTTCATTTTCACCTTGCGTTGGCGTTACAATTAAAAAAATAATATGTTCTGGCTAGGCATATAATTATACCGGTGGTGGTGCCAGGAAAGTGTAATTAAGATAGAACAGTAGTTTCACATAAAAAAAAAATAAGCACTTAATCATGAAAAAAGTATGTGTGTAGTTTGTATTAAAAAATGTAAAAAGCCCAAAGCTTGGTGAATTTGTGCAAATAATTAGAGACGTCTGCAACAAAAAGAATAAAGTAGCCTGGAGTTAAGATAAAAGGAAAATAGAACCGACAGATTCGCGTGTGCTGCCTGCAGGCCGTCGAGTTGCCCCTTTCGAGTAACAATCATCATTCATTTCACATAATTTGATAACGCCATACCCTGGCCGCTTTGAAGATACAACAGCGTATCATCCTACAGGCCTCCGGCCGAAGAGGCCAACTAATCACTCCCTATATACTAAACGCCAAAATGCCCCAGCGGTACGTACACGACGTAGGGGAGATAATTACTAATTACTAATATGTGAAACGAGATATACCGAATTGGGTTGTAATTTACTATAGATTCGAAATGTTAAGTATCTACGTAATACTATACGCCCATGTCAAACCACATTGTTTTACTGAAAATTAATATTAATAAATACAATAACGTAAAATTTGATGTAAAATGTAGAATAAAAGCTTTTATAATTTAGTTTAAAATTAATTAAATAACAAAAAATATTTGTACTTTATTCTACAACCGCTCAAAATTATTATAATACCTTTTTAACGGAAACAAATGCATTATTGTTCAAAATTTAACATTAAAAATATTAAAATACTAGAAGCAATTTAAAACAAAGGAATTTTTGTTCTCCAGAGATTTGAATGGAAATACAGGGTGTAGTCTCGTTTCCTTTTTCCCGCATACTTTTACAAGTGTGCGGAAAAGTATTACTTATTTCCGCACTAGGGCGGAAAAGTAGTACTTTCTACACACTTTTGAATATCACAAAGTAAGGCTTTTCCGAACATTGTTAGAAAAAGTAATATAATGAAATAATAAAAACTTGCTAACAAAATAAATAGATGAGACAGAAATAAAAAAATTTATTAATGAATGATATATTAATCTGTTTAAATAATTCTCTAAAAATCTCTATTATTTCTATAGTGAATTGATATCAACAAAGTTGAAACACCTCCAACACAGTTACTGTATAAATTTACACATTTTATGTTGAACATAATATTTTGTATTTGTAGTTCAAATACAAATACATTTCAAATTAAATGTTTTGTTGGATTAATTATTAAATAAATTATTTTAATTATAACATACGTATAATTAATGATATAATAATGAACCATTATATCAAATAAATATTTAAATAAAAATTAAAGCATATAGGTAACATTGTAATAACATTTTGGAGTTAAAATTATGTGAGTGTTGTTGATCTTCCATTGAATTTGGTTAAAAAATTTTATATTATATTACACATATTTTCGTGCATTTTTTTCTAGTTTACTTAATTTTTTTTTGTTTCAACTTTTGAAATAAAATTAATTTTGAGAGAACTGATTTAGATTTTGGGGAGGGCTAAATGTATTTGCCATTCAGTGAGAACAAATATTTATTTATCAATTACTAAAATTCAGGAAGTCCGACTGCAATCGTAAAAATATCAGAAAAAAACAAAAAAAAATCTTCAAAACTAAAACTAAAACATTAAATTTGAACTTTAATCCCCCCCCCCCCGAAATATTTGAAGATTATTGAAAGGTAGGACTGCAAGAAATACTGAAATAGTAGGATAGAATGTAAAGAAAATTCGATACAAAATTTTAACTATTTATATTTTAATATTTATTTTGTATTTTAAAAAATATATATATTTAATATTTAGAAATCTCTATATTTGGTATACAGGGTGTACAAATAAAGTATGCGATGCAGTGGCGTAATCAGCAGCGTTCCGAGAACACGGGCTCGGGCCCGGCCGAAGTTTCTAAGATTACCTACAAATATGGTAAAAAAAATGTTAGTAAAAGCCCGGCCCAAAGTGGTTTAGGGTTGATTTGGGGCGGGGGGGACGAAGAATGGTATTATTACGATTTCCGACGTAAGTTGACGACAAAATAAAAAGTATACAAAATAAAAGATCTAACTAACTAGAAAAAATATACCACTTTTGTAGAAGTCACTTTTTAACATAACCTGAAACTGTCGGAAATCTTTTTTTTTTCCGATTTTAATTTTTCATTTCCGCACAAATAATTTAATTTTGACGAAACTTGGTAAAAGTATACCTTTCTATGTCTTAAGTATACACAAATATTTTTAGATAAAAAAATTAAGAAGTTTCCGAGATATTAATTTTTTTCTGTCCGAAACACTTTTTCTCCAAGCAAAATTCTACTTATGAAAATCATCGTACATAGTTCTGCCGGGTCCCTCTCTCCCTCTGTATTTCGCTCTGTCTCTCTGTTTCTCTCTGTCTCTCTCTCTGTGTCTCGCTCTGTCCCTCTCTCTCTCTCTCTTTATCTCTCTCTCTCTGTCTCGCTCTGTCTCTCTCTCTTTCTCTCTCTCTTTATCTCTCTCTCTCTGTGTCTCGCTCTGTTTCTCTGATGTCTCTCTATAAAATATAATAAAAATAAATAAAATTTTAAGAAAAAATGTTCTTTTGTTTTTTACTTTCGGAGTTTTTCCTTCAGTGTTTTGACGTGCTAGTGGGTATGTAGCGCCCCCTCTCGTCCTAAAACATAAAAAAAAACAAAATATACTTAAATTTGTAGTGTAGTTTAGTTTTAAATACTAATAAAGACGTAAATAACACGAGTTTTTTTTGTAAATATACAGAATTTCGGATATCCAAGGAATGTTAATTACATACATTTTCAAATATTCCAGATGTTTTCAAGATATTCTATATGGGTTTTTAAAGTATTTTAAAAGTATTTTAAGTAGTAATTTTCAAAGAATTTCAAGAATTTAGATTTCCAAGATCAGAATTTGAGATTTACGCAGGCCCGTAGTCAGGATTTCATTTGGGGGGGGGGGGCACTTGTAAGAAGTAAAATTTTCGGTGGTCAATTTACCACCACCCAGGTCAACAGGGTTTAAACGTTGAAATTATTGAAGGAATTACTGCAATATAGAAACGTAGCAAGAAAAATGAAAGAAACAAAAATTATTTTCCAAATAAATGCTTAAAATGACTTCGACAAAGGAATTAGGTAAGCCTTAACTCATAATTTTAATAGTAATTTCACGTAAATCGGGCCCCTTTCTTTGCAGGGCCTGGATTGGTGTTTTTTTCTGAACATTTCGGGGGGAGCACGTGCCCCCAGGTGCCCTCCCCTGGCTACGGGCCTGGATTAAAATGTATTTTGAACAAAAGGAACTTAAGTGTCGCTTATCGCCGGCACTAAAGTAAAGCAATTGTTTTCACAAAAAGTGTGACTTTCCGTTTAACAATAATTATAAAATGACAGAGTCAATTTTTTTTGACATTTTCACAAAAACTTCTTCTTAAATTTGCCTACGGCACTGAGATATGATAAAATAAATAAGAATACCTCCAGTTGTCGACCGAAATCTCCGGCCAAAATATTGCGTCAAAAAGTCTAATTTTCCTCTGTCGTTTGTATTTTTCAAACCCTTATATTAGGCATTTCTCCAATTATATCTGCAAAGGATATTCAAATCTACTTCAATAACAGCCTCATGAAGTCACTATTTTTGGTGTTTTAACCAACTCTACTTCTTATTTACATGGAGCTAATATTCATAGGCGTAACTGAGGGGGAGATGCTGAACAGGGTTTAGTCTCCCTAAAATCACAATTAGCCCCCCCTCCCAAATTAATTAATTGAAGCCAGTGTCGGTAGGCGTTTGGCTCTGGATCGGACCGTAAAAGACAAGACGTAAAAAGCTAAAAAAAAATGTTGTTATATTTGTAGTCCACCCCTCAAAATATCAGGCCTAGTTGCGTCTATAATCATACGCCGCTGTTGTGTAAAATTTGCAAAAAACAGTATATGCACCTTGGGACTAAAGTGAAAGTAAGTGAACAGGACCACTTTATTTCCTTGGTGCATAATGCACTATTTGTTTTGTGTTTTATTAAACCATCTTTAGGCAGTGGCGTAGCTATGATAGGGCAGTTCGGTGCAGTGCACAGGAGTACAGACTGAATGAACGCTCCGCAGGAGCGCCAACAGAAAATAATTTAAAACGCTAAAATATAAATTTTTGCAGGAAAACACTTTTTATTTGATTCATAATGAATTTTTTGAGGTACCTGCGTAAAAGTTCTTATTACTTGACATAAACAGGTCTCACTTCCTGTCTTATATAATAGCAGAATGTGTCGAATAAACATACACCGAAAAAATTTTTTGGACCAATGAACTCATTAAAAATCTTTCATAAATACAATGAACGAATTTATTAAAACAATAAAAATATTATAAATACAATGAACCCTTTATAAATAAAATAATCAATTTCTTTCATTAATACTATTAAATTTGTCATAAATATAGTGAAGAAATATAGTTCATTGGTTGAAATTTCATTGATTTAATGAAACTTTCATTGAATTTTCATTGTATATATGACAGCTTTTGGGTCAGCGAAAACGTCGGAAGGTTGAAATAAATATTAAAACGTAACTTTGCTTATAACCACTTTATTTTGGAACAGGGGGCCCCATGAAATATTTTATACCGAGCCCCCAACAACACTTTCTACGCCCCTGTCTTCAGGCTTAATAAAACCTGGTATTTTTTGAAGGGTGGAATAAATTCAACCTTTTGAATTTATTCTTTCTTTTTTTTACAATTTATTTTATATAATTGACGCTGTGCCCTGAAGATGGTTTAATAAAACCGAAACCGGTAGGTATTAAAATTGTATTTATTTATTTATCTTAAAATAATATTATTTTAAGAGTAATATTATTATTGCTGATTTAAGTTTATTTGTTTGCGAGGTATGGAAACCCCCCAAACTCTTTAATAATATTTTTTGAAAAACTAAAAATAAAGTGGAAATTTTTTCTTTTACAATTGAGATATTTTTTAACTCAAATTTATATTAGGAGTATAATAATTCTACCACATCGATTATGTCGGGCTGGAGGGTATTCCATACCCCCCAAACCCCCCGGTTTGTAACAGTATAACTTATGTAATCTCTATTGGGCGGTGCTAAAAGTTCTAAGTTTTGAATACGTACTACTCAGTGCACACTGAGCTTAGATCTGACCAATGGGATACTAGTAATTTTTAAATTGCTAACCGAAAAACTGGATAAACAAAAGGGCCACCGAAGTTGGCATAGTAAGAATCCAGCTTCAAAAATTATTTTATTGAGTACTACCTACTTTAAAATGTTAATTTTATCTCGTGAGCCCACGTACTCAACTACTAATTAAATCTGCAAAGGGCAGGATGATCCACGTTTACCCATCATTCATGATAAACCTACTTAAAAATTAAAAAAGCTGAACACTCCATAATCGACTACAAGCAAAAAAATGTCACTCACTGATTTCTAAGTTTATTAAAAAGCACTTAAAAGTTATGTTCGGGCGTTAAATCTAAATTCAACAAAGATCCCTAATTGATTGATTTGTGTTTATTAAAATTTTGGTGAGAAAGTGTTGATTTAACGAGTGTTGTTACCGTTTCCCACAGTTAGGGTGGCTTGTTTACTAAAAATAACTAAAATCTCTTCATTACAATAAAGTAGGGGGTGGTTGAGCTAATAAAGAACCGAAATAAAGAAATTTCCTTTCAGCATAATTATTATTTAATACAAAGCCACGAACGAATAGAGCTTTTCCCTTTAATTAGCTTTTTCTACAAATCCATTTATATTCAACTGCTATTTCAAATCATGCAACGGTGCTTATTTTGTAAATGTCTTTATTAAATACTTAACCCTTTGTAATATATGTGAACTCTGATTAAATTATTTATTTAAATTAGTTTTTTTAAGAAAATAATTAAAAGTTGGCTGCAAGAATTCTAGTAATAGTTTTGTTAAAATGCAAATTGCGAAGTGCACTACAACTAACTGCATAATTATATTTCACGTTTTAAGAGGGAAATGCTAATATTGTTGATTTAATCATTCAATTGCATTGTTTTGCGCTTTATTTAGGTTGAGAAATTACTATTCTGTTATGCGAAAAGTTAATTTAGAAATATTCAATTAAATTTTATATTTCGGAAATCTTATCTCGGATTTCTATTAAACTAAAAATAGGATTATAAAAAAATTTAATTATTATTTTCAAAAATTGCGTGTGACAGTAAAAAGTTACGGAAAATGTATCACGAGCTTGAAAAAATGAAAGAAAATCTTATATTATGTCGACTTGAAAATATTTACCTCGTGTTTCGTTTTATATAACGAAAACCTAAGATACCTACATATTATTTCTATTTCATTTTTATTGCTACGTTTTTTAAATAATATGTTATTGTAAGATTTTATCAAAATTTCGCTTCTTGTTTTTATATTAAATATTTAATATTAACCCTCTTAAGAAAATCTTGATTATAATTTGCCTACTTTGTTTCTGTAATGAATTATTATTGAAAACAAAAAGAATTTCTTAATTTGCATCAAATTTAATTTAGGATCTTCAGTTTATTTTTGAATTAAACTCATAATAACAAATATTAATTTTTCGACTAAATTTACATTTACTACAAATATTATGATAAATCGATCGATTTTGCGTGCCAATTTGGTTAACCATACAACCGCAACTTCTTTGTTATTTATAAGTATTAAAATTTATCATGTTATGGTAGCATTTACACTTGTTATTGGCTTTGCCTTTCAACAAAGCATCGAGATTCTAATTTATGCTCGAAAATTTTTTAATAACATATTTGGAAATTGGAAGGATCATAATGAGTTTTAAATTTTGTCGCTACACTTAACAATGACGACTTTTTAAATATAGGCATTGAAAACGGTCGTAAAATTTGAATTTGTTACGATTTGAAAGCTTATTTCTGTAAATCAAAACTTATCAGTAGATACTTTCATTGAAATATATCTTTTGCCACGTAGGTACTTTCAAAATTTATTTGAAATGATATGTTACGGTGTATTATATGCCAATATTTTTGGGAAACGCAAGTGCCTACTATACATAAATTAGCCTCCCTAACATAAGTTTCATAAATTTCATTTTTATTCAATTCCAATTTTTTAGCAATATCACGAAACCCCCTATTCCTAGGTATATAATAGATGTCACGGTAATAGGCAATGATGGCACGCTTTCAGCACACCGTACTGAATATTTGATAGATTTTCAAGTAAAACATTCATTTTTTGCAATAATCCGACGTAAGGGACTCCCCCACTGCTAGATGCTAAACAGATAAATAAGATTAAACTTAACAAAACCATAAGACTCATTAGACCCCTTACTATACTCGAAAGTGAAATTTCTAAAAATATTCTTTATGATTTGTGTAGTTTGTACAATATTATAACAAAGTATGCATTGATTTTATTAATTGAACAGCATAACAGTTTAATAGCCAGTGGCACGGCATATTGAAATTTGAAAAGTTTTCACGTGTTGCTTCTGATTAAATGTAATGAAAATGCATGCTATGGATGAGGATAATCTGCATTTAAAACTGAATACGCCTACAGGGCGAATGAAAATGGAGAATTAGTAAATCGAAATAATAACTGAAAATGTCGCAAAAACAGTCTTATATTTGTGAAGGGCTTCTTCGACATCATAATTTAACAATCAATTTTTGATACGATCCCATTTTATCCAAAATCTTGAAATTTTCATTCAAATTTTATAACCAAAATTTGTAATAAAGTTCACTTTTGTGTATTTTTTATGATATTCTTTGGCAGAATGTTATTTAAAATTCAAATATAATATTCTTTATAATGTAAAGAGAAAGTTTTAGTATTCTAACACAAAAGTCTGCTTACATAAGCGGATTTGCCGAAGTTTAGAAGATTTATCGGGTCAAATTCGCAACATATGACATTTTATTTAAATATATGTAGACTGACAATGATTATGTTGACATGATATTGTTGAACAAAATAAAATTTATTTAAGTGGTAACCTACATGTCAACATATTTTACTTCGTGTTAGTTTGCTGATGGAAAAAATTTAATATTTCGAAATATTTACTATACACCGTCAGCGAAACAATATCATTTTTTAATAAACTGCGATGCTTTAAAATGTAACTTATGAAAGCGAGCTATTCGCTTTCGGGAATATAATATGCATATACATATGTAATGGGGTGTAACCATTAAAATTATAACAAACTTTCGAAGCACTCAAAGTGCATAACTATTTAGGTACTAAATTCTCTTTGTTTCGTTTGCATGTACATACTTATATAAATAATATACAAGCTGGCCAAGTTCTTCAGGAAAACTTTTTATTTATTTGTATATTATTATTATTATGATTTCGAAAGACAAATGTTTACATTATTTGTAAATTAATAGGCCATCCGGAATGAATGAAAAATTCTGAATCAATAAATCAACTCGAAACCCTTCAACTTCAAGTTAGCTTCTCTCGGCTTAAGCAAACTTTAACTAAAAATGTTTTAAATTGTCTTCCTAGTTTATTTGCTTTAGTTGACAATATCCTGTTGTAATTTGTATTAAACTTTAATGTAAAAGTTCCTTGCTAAGTAAAAGACAAAGCAGAGAGTATTAAAATCAAATGCAAGTTGTGTAGGTATATAAAATCTTACTTGCAGTTAGTTTACAAGAAAAATTGCTCGAGTTAATAGACAAGTTACTAACCATCACATACAGCCGTGGTCAGAAGTATAAGATCATCCTGTTATTCTGTAAACCACAAAGGCACCACCTTCCTGGTAATAAACTGATTTATCGTTAATTAAACGATCGTGTTTTTAAAAGTCCTTATTCGATCATAGATAGGACAACGGTGTCCTAATATCTCAGCTGCGGTGTGTAATGGCATGGTTAATGTAATCTTATGGTTTGACTTTTAATTTAGTTTAATCTGGAAACACACAAATTATGTCTATAAACGTACCAACTAAATTCCAACTCTGCATTAACGATCCCATACCGACAAGATAACCCCGAGATAATAGGCCGCCTAAAAGGTGTGAACTGAAATATCAAAATCTTCCCAAATTTCGTTACACAATACAAAATTTCTCATAAAATCTATTTTTTCGTTAATCGTCTTTGCTTAATTTTTAATTTTATATTTATCGGTTAAATGTGACGGAGTAGCATGGTTTGTGTCATTTTTAAGCACTTACAGCTGTTCTTAGCCCTTATTTAGATGCTTATCAAGATTCGTGAAAAAATGTACGCCGTAATCTTGTTAGCTAAATATATTCGACTTTTACCTACTTATTTAAACCAGGACCTGACATGTTAATCCAGTTATTAAATCCAAAAATTTTATTTTAAAATTCTATTTTAAAAAAGTAATTTGTGTAAACGTCAATAAATTTACTGAAATTTGAGGTGCAAGTTGAACTAAAAGTGTAAGTCTTAGTGCGACGCAAAGTGTGCCTACTGTATCTTTTACATAGTTTCGTTTTCACATTTAGGTAGACCCCCGTATATAGGTAATTTATTACAAATTGCTATTTGTTTTTAAAACTGATGATCTCACAAATAAAAACCTTTTGAAAGCCGCATAAGCTCGAATAACACGGAGCACACGTACCGACAACAAAATGAGCGAATCACCGCATTTATATGAAAAATCGATTATTTCCTAAATCTACGTTTGTGCTGGTTTGTGCAGAAAGTTCATCGTTTGTGCCGAAACGACAAAAAAGTTACAAGAATTTTAAAGTTGGGGGGGGGGGGTGCTAGATTTCTATAGATAATCGAACTTAAGCAAAATTCCAGAAATAGGTACCGTCATATAATTTCCATAATGTAATGTTATTTTTGGTGAAAATATACACATTGAAATCGATGCATTTCGTCGGCTACCCCATTTCGAATTTTAAATTCAAAATCGTTTGTACCTGTTTGTACCTTCTTTATTTCCGTTCGTACCCATTTAGTTTTTCAGATATTTTAAAATATCTAAAATAGGCATTTGCCACCCGCTCCCCATTTTAAATTTTACGTTTGCTTGTACGTTCTTTATTTTCCGGTGTATCTATCTATTTAGGTGTTGACGGATTTTGAAATATCTATTCACCAGCCACCCCCATTTCAAATTTCGGATCCAAAATAGTTTTAATAGGTCATTTCCACTCCCCACTCCATGATGGCCGTCTGGGAAGTTCGTGTCAAAACAAATGCCAGGTTTTTTAAAATTATGGGTACTTTCGTTAAAAAATTCTTGGGGCCGGTCAATGTATTGGGAGCTCGAATTTCGCCGAAATTTTTGCACTGGGTGGTAGGTAATGGTAGTAGATATAAATAATAAAATTTGCGGATGGTCCAGTAATGTTTCCAAAATTAGCAAAAATCCTGGATCCGAGATTTGCCGTGGTTGCGCTTGTCAAAACTGACTCTCCGTCAACTCTCGCTCGGCTCATTAAAAACATCCCCCGGAGGGCAAGGACCTCGAAAAATGACGAAATTCGAAGACTGGGATCCTAGGTTTGCCAATGTCAGCTGCAGGGAAAACCCCTGTGTAAATTGTTACAAACGCCGGATGGCAAATGCACTCGAAAATGGAGAAACTTGAACGATGTTATCACTTCAACGGCATGCACTTGAATGAACACGCTCTCTCCCCACTTAAATCAGGTTGCTATGACCCAAGTAGAGCACACGTACCGGCAATATAATGGCTTTTTAATGCTAACGTGAAGGTAAACTTGTAAAATATTCATCAAAAAGTCGATTTTCAAAATTAAATTGTGAAGTAATCGTTGGGCCGATTTTATTTATCCTCACCTCATAAGAAAGCTTAAATTTTAATGGTTTTTTATCGTACTTTTGAAAGAAAAGCTCCCAAAAGATCGACAGTAACCAAAATCTTTTTTCAGGAATTTTGTCGACTTTTTTGCATTTTTAGCTTTTGTAATCCGACAGTGATTGTTTTATATAACAAGCGAAACAGCTAAAATCTACTATTATACTTAGAAATAATTGAATAAATTTGATAAAATTTTGAAAAAATTAATTTAATTCATTCAATTATTTATTATAAAGCAATTATACTATTGGATCACAAAAGCTAAAGATGCAAAACTATTCGACAAAATTCCTTAAAAATTATATTTTTTTTGTTGAAGCTAATATAGAATAAATTTTGGCATTAGATTTGACATGAACCTCCCAGGCGACTATCTTGGAGGGGAGTGGAAATAACTTATTGTCTGTACCTCGTTTGTTTATTGTTTTTCTTCTTTCAATTGTTTTTCTGAAACAATTGAAATTTTGTTTGAAATTGGTTTCCTGAAACAATTGAAATTTTGTTTGAAATTGGTTTCCTGAAACAATTGAAATTAGTTATTATAATTTTAAAATGTAAAAATTTAATATCTACGAAAATAATAATCAATCAATATGGAAATTTGGAAGATGTACAGTAGCGCTCAAAAGTATGTTGGCAAACAGTTTTTTTAAGAACTTTTTCAAATTTGAGCATTTTTCTTTCATTATAATATAGAAAGTTAGAGTTATACCTTTTAATTTAAAAGCCTTTAAAAAATAATATTACAAAAATAAAACAATAATGTTGAAATATAAAACTGTTCTTGTAGAAAAAACTGTTTTGCCATACTTTTGAGGGCTACTGTATAGAGCAAGCATTCTGCCAAAACAATTTTTAGAAAAAAAAAGATAGGGTTTTTGAGAAAAATTAGAATATTTTTGGTATTTTTGAACATTTTTTGGATAAAAATATTCAAAACTAAATTCAATGTTCTACGTGAGAGAATAAACAATTAATTCAGAAATTACAAAATGACCGAATTGGCAGCGATTTTTCTAATGGCATATAAATATACTGAAATTTTAAGAATAACTATTTCAAAATCTTAAAATACCGCTATCGAGCATCGGGAATTCTTTTAACGGGAAAAACAAAATATGAGTCTCATTTTATATAAACAACAACAAATTTCAGAGAAAACGATTTCTGAAACAGCTTAGCCAGCTTGTATGATGTGATATGGATTCAATCAGGTAAATAATTATAAAATTTCACAAATGAACATTTCCGAAAATCATAATAAATCAAAATTGATTTATTATACCCCCAAACATATTACATCTTTAGAAAAACTGTGGATTTTTGAGAAAAACCACTTTCCATTTCTTCAGAAAAATTGCAATATTTTTGGTTTTTTGATTTTTACGTTTTTGAGAATCTAGTACGATTTTCTATGTAAGAAAAAACGAATCAATCCGGTAATTTACTCGAATTGGCAGCGATTTTTCTTGTAAGTACTGACTACCCAATTTTTGAAAATTCCTCTGTCAGGGGACAGGATATGTTTTGGGGTAAAAATAACGAAGAAAAAAAAACAGGAACAAACGAAGTATGCGGTTAAAACTATTTAAAACCCAAAAATTGAAATGAGGGGAGGAACTAGATATTTCAAAACATCTGAAAAACTAAATAAAAATTATATATTGTCCTGTATTTTTCCAAATTCAATTGTTTTTTAAGAATTTTGAGGTCAAATACTTGCCAAAAATGCTACATTTGATTTTAAATTTGAATTTCACTGGAACATAAAATTTTAAAAAGTTTGCAATTTAGAAAGAGATGTATTGGACCATTTGAATTGGTAAAATGAGTCTCTGTCAGCATTGCGAAAATAAATTTAATCATTTTTTGTATAATAATAATAAAACATATTTAATATTTATTGAAGGAATCGCAAATTTAAATAATAATTACAATTTTGTTTTAAGAAAGTAAACATAAAGAACTTGAAAATATTGATAAGAGTCTCATGCTCACTAGTGCAGTATTGGGATTCGAGAAGTTTGATTATTTTTTATTTAAATTTCTTGCCCCAATCCTTCTCCTCCAGTATATCCGTCTTAACAGACCCGTAGTGATTACATACAAATCTGTATTAAGGAGCACTTCAATGGTGGTCAACCAACGTTTAGGGGATATACCGTTTACCGTGCCTGCACTCGCTCTCAGGTTTTCCTTGTACCATCAGTTTTTCTAGTTTGTCACTTCCAGTAATGTGCCCAAAGAATCTAAGTATTGTGCCAGTACCGATAAATTGGTTCTGTGTTCAGTCCAGGAACCTCCAAGCATTTTCTGCCAGCACCACATCTCGCGCTGCCAGTCCACAACAGGAAAAGTTCAAGTTTCCCATCTTTAATCCAATCTTTAGGCCATACAGTTGTCTTCTAGATACAGCTATATATTTTATTTATCAGCTTAATACTGTTGTCAGGCAGAATTTTGATAACTTCCGCATCAATCAGGTCCATACCAGGAGACTTATTCGGGGCCAGCTTAGAGACAGCATGCTGCACTTCGGCCAGTAATATTTCTAGTTCACAGATATAATCTGTGATATCTTCGTCACTAAAATTTCTCATTAGAGCATTGTTTTCGTCCTTTAAAGCTCAATCTTAGGTTTAAAAATCCTGGTCATTCCTTTAATCGTTATAAATACTTCCCGGGTATTTAATACATCAGCATGTCTTTGAATTTATGCTTCTCTTCGGTATAAAAATGCCCTTTTTTTCCACAATGTAAGTGATTTGTGAAAACTGGCAGTTTTCCTAACTCTTTGGTACATTGGCCAACTTGGGTCCGTTCGTGGAAACGGAAGCTATTTATGTATAAATATTTATTGACAGAAGGAAAAAATTATAGAAGAAGATAGGGAAAAAAGGAACTTATAATAGTTTATGGTGGAAATTTATAATATTTGAAGTTAAAAATTGGAAGAACAATGGAATAACATTTGATATACCTACTAATCTTATTTAACGGTTCCATTTATAAAATGTATTTAGAACGAAATTTAAAGTTATACGGGCAAAGTATTTGGAAAATTGTGATTTTTCTGGAAGGCCATTGGAAAATTTTGGGGCTGAAAATATACAATTCAATATAAATTGATAATAATCGATAATAAAATTGGAACCAAATCATGGAGCGAAAAAGTAGTGGAACACAGCAGATTTCCGGCTGACTTCTTTTAAGTCCGAATTTGATTAATCGAATTTTGATTGGCGAATTAATTTAATTAAAATTTTGATTCTCGGTTTTGATTACGATGTAATTAATCTCTGTTTTTACGGTACGCGACATTTGGGACTGTTAATCCCGCCCATGGCATGTCTGTATGTTATTGAATTGTTTTTAAGCATAATTTGTCAAATTGAATGTTACTGCAGAAGCTATTTTGGCCAAAAATATATTAAAATAAAGATTTTTGGCAGCGCAACAATGGCTGACTTCAAATATTTTACGTTAATAAAAAAATTAACCATCAGAGGTGGGTTACAGAAGAAAAGACAGACTGAAATGGCCTTTTTTATGTAATATACTGTATTTTTACCTCCGCAATCCAATCCTACCTGCTGTTCTAGGTAGGACAATCTTGTTGAACCACAGGAGAACGAAAATAAAGGGAAATAAGAGTGGGGACCGAACGCGAAGGGCTTCGGTAACAGCGAACGATGACGGCGAATGGCAAATTGTATTTACAATGTTTTTAAAAAAAATTAATATATTGTCCTTAGTATTTGTATTGATATTTGAATAAGTTAAGACAAAAATATAAAATAAAAACGCAACTTTAAACAAATATGTTTTAAAATTGTTATGAAAATTTATAACCGTAACGACGACATTTCGCACCTTATATACTATGTTCATTTATTATATAGTTCATTAAACTAATTAAAATGAATTTGAAAAGGCGCTTAACAATAAGAAAACATGTTCAGTAAGAATAACGATACCAATTCGTTTTAGAGAATAAGATGTTTTGCTAGTTTTCAAATGGAGATGTAGCTATGTAATTTGATAACCCTAGGTGGTGACCACACCTTGTAGACTATTAATATACATCTAGAATATAGCAATAACATGCATAGTTGAGCGAGAAGTTGCGATAAGTACGGTATTTTCCTTTGCATTACTTTTTTTTTTCTAAAAATGTCTTGGCGAAAAGTGCATATAAAAAGGATGATAGCTCTGCTGCGTCCAAACTACAAATAAGTGACTTTCTGTGTAGATTTTAGAGAACTCTTTTATCTCCCATCTAAACGTCAAATCGATTCTTCCAGTACAAGAACATCTATCCTTCCAAACCTTCAATTTATTTTTTTTTCCCAACTCAAAGTTACTTCTGCAGTAATATGCAATACTCTATGTCTCCATATGCATCTTTAGCTAGAACAAACATCAAGGCTTATGACCTTTGGCTTCCACAGTACAAATTTTTAACTTGATTTTTGTTACTGTAAGTTGAATTTAAATTTTAAATTTATGCAAATTAATAATTCGGTTAATTATAGTCGGGTTAGTCTGATCTTGATGATAATAGACTTCTACCTTCTTACGCCAGATCTGGCAAATTAGACGTCCACACTTCTAATGCTCCAGATTTTGGAAGGTCAAAACTTTCAATTTTTTAACAATAAAAGAAGTTCTAATGATTTGATCTTTCAATTACAAAGAATTGAGAAGTAAAGTAGTTTTCATCAGTAAATTTAAAATAATTATCCAAAAAAATTGTTAATTGCGCTAACGACTTGGCATTTTTCGAATCGCATAAATAAATTACGGTCTTTTTTTGATATAAAATTAAAAATTGTTTGCAGATGCTGTTGAAGAAATGTAGTAAGAAGTAGGTTGTGGCAACGTCGTACAAACTTGTTTGGTTTTTATTCAAGTTCAACGTGGTTACTGGAATTGCCTGTAGGTAAGCCATTGACCTAAGTTGATCGTTGAAGAACAAAATGTAAAGAAGTCGATTTTAGCTTCTTCTAGTACCTTTTACAGAGGAAAACTCGTTGAAATTACCTAATATGAAACCTTGCTTCCAATAATAATTGTTGCCATATTGGAGTAATTCCATTTTATTGGTGACGTGATTTTCAATTCATAAAAATACTTTTTCTAATATAATATTAAAACTGACGGTCGTCATTTTTTGTATATAATCAAGTTGTATTAGTTCTAAAGTGCATGTGCATGTTCTGCAATCAAATGAGATCAGCTATCTCATTATTCAGTTCAAAATTCATCTCAGTAATTCAACTTGAAGGTTTATAGTATAAATATGACAATCTTTTTAATATTTAAACTTAGAAGGCACGATTTAGAGCAAGCTTCAGGAATAAGATCGATAATTGAAGGATTCATCATCTGATGGAATTCATTTGGAATATAACACAGTAGATTGCTGCCTTCGAATTATTTTTACTTCGGTCAGTAACTTACAGTAAAAGAATAAAAATTCACAATCCGAAAGGAATCAAAAATTATGTTGGGCAAATGGTCAGCATCAACAATCTAAAATGTAAATTTATGTAAAATGTAAATTTCATAGTTTTCATTTGCGTATCTTTCGCAAATTTATAATCAATAGCTTAAGAACGTAATTTTGTGGAAAAATTGAATTTTCAATTATAGCAACATTGATTTATGGTTTTCTGCTAAGGGTGATTAACCATCACTAATTATCCAACTACGAGAAACTATTAATTTTACAATCAAATTAGTCAATTACTACTTAATGTAAGGTTAAAATTTTAAATGATATAATTACATGTAATTTTTGCCTAATTTTATTTAAATTAAGAAAAAGTGGTTTTTATTTAGTAATTATAACAGACAAAATTAGTTTCTTGTAAATAATTAATTTGACTTAGACGTTCGTGCTCATTAAAATGTACAACATTCGGGAAAAAATGATAAAACTCAAAGTTTTTTTTCTAATCGTTGTTTTATTAGGTTGTAATACAAAAAGAAAATGTTAACAATAGATTTTTAAGGTGGAACATATAATTACGAAGTCATTAGGAGTAATAACATCATTTCACTTTTAAATTGTACTTCGGGAGTTGTGGTTAATTTAAGAAGTTTTATTTTTTTTAATTTTATAAGAAGCTCGACGGAAATACAGTTACGCCGAATAATATAAATAATAATAAGCCAAGATAGAAATAATATCGTGCCATTAAAAAAAAAAGTTCAAATTAATTTTTTGTGAATAAATTAGAAGTAATCGATTATAAAGTTTAAGTAGGAAATTTTTTTAAAGTCAGGGAGCTTTCACCATCAGCGAAACCAGACGGGGTCAAGTTCGCGTGTCGGTGTAGGCTCAATGCAAATTAGCAGTGATCTTTCAAATTAATGTTATGTTCAAGACAATGGAAAGTAATAATAATAATTAATCAATTACTGGGCAGACAGATTGACTACTTCGCGGTTAAAAATCAAATCAAACTTCCACAAATCTTATTCTTTTTAATTTGAAAACCGAGTAACTACGTAATTAACCGCCGACGTCACTTTCAACTAATCGCCGTTAAAGAAATAAACTAACTACATTAAACTACAACTTTAAGTTACACGAATTTTGAATAGAAATGTAAATTATTCAGACAAGGCGCTTTGCAATTTTGTTTTTCGAGAAAGTTTAGCTTAAAACTAAAATGGCATTAGACGTAGTTAAGTCTTAACCTTTACAATGCAACATTATTTTGCTCTCAACACATTGGCGTTTAAGACTTTGTTGCAGTTGAAATAAGTTCAGTTTTCTGTTGCATCAATAATAAAATTATTTTAAAGTTTCTCAAAGTTTGAACTGACAAGAATCGATGATAGACACCATTTGAACTCCAGTAAAATCTAATTTATTTTGTTACAAAACTCTGTAATCAAATAAAAAAACTATAAAACAAAACAGGGAGATTATCCGCGTCTAGCGGTGTGAACTTGGCTTTATGGGACATAAAGGAACCAATGAACGTCTGCAGAACGGAAAGAACTTTGTAACTAAAAGATAACACACAATTTTACCTAAGTTTAAATAATTTTCGATTAATGAGTTTATGATCACTGCGGTAATTAGTAGTAATCTATTTCATCACGTACGCTGGGATTTAAGCCATTTCCAGACATTTAAACAACTTCGACACTTTGAATTTTATAATCTTGGTTTAGAGATTTTGTCATACCTTAATTGAAATTTGAGTAATTGTCGGCTTTACATTTTACAGTGTAGTACAGATTTTTAGGCGAGCTTAAATTTTATTATTTGTAAACAGAGGAGCAACTTGTATATGGAAATTCTTTTTGGACGTTTACCAGCTCAGTTACCGATTTTCTAGGGTTCGAGACAGCAATTGTTTTTTGGATATTTAGTAAAACTGTTTAAAATTCGAGTGCAGTGTTCGCAATCATCTTGAAGATTTCATTTCAGTCATCATACTTGTTTTTCTTACAATTTTGTAAATAATTTCATTGTTTATGCGCACCACTTTTTTTTAATCCGCTATAATTTCAGTCATCATGCTTAAATTTTTATAATTTTCGCTATTTCTTGTTTTTTCGGATTTGATAACTTTGGAAGAATAACTTCGCGGTCGTCTAATTAATGTTTTGAAAATAATTTTAACTTATAATTCCAATGATTTCCAAAATATTCAATGAATTTCAGTATTTCAGTAAGAATTTCTTAGAAATTAGAAATATATTTCTTAAATTTATTATTATTATTAAAATCCAGAGATTTCCAAGGAATTACAGAGATATCCAAAGAATTCCAAAAATGTCCAAGAAATTGCAGTGATAATCCTAGTCTTCAGATTTCCCAAGAATTACAATATTTCCAATTAATTCCAGAGATTCCAAGAGAATTCTAACCATTGTGTGTATACTACTTTTTTGTTTTTTGGGGTATTTACCCCTTGGTTTAAACTTTAAAGCATTGTCAATGCGTATAAAGAGTTCCTACTGATTAAATTACAGAAAACTAAAAATTGAATAAAAAATTGTCACACAACAGATAAATGGATATCGCTCTGGGTTTGTTGTTGCAAACAACGGCTACGTTCTACAAATACCAATATTATAATTACGTACAAAACTCTGATTTTATTTCTATAATCTCTGCTCATTGGTGACCTTCTTTTTATTTAACTTATAAATTGAACCCCTTTTTGAGGTTCAGTGCGGTCTTCAGGCTGCTCAACCTAGAAAATCTAGTAATAATTATTTAACAAACATACCTGTAGTGATACGCATTAAATTTGAAATTACCGCTTCAGGTACTTTGAAAGTACCCCCTTAAGATAACATTTGTACTGTCAAAGTGGTATACCCCCTTAACTGTAACTTTTAACATTAAGGAGCAAAGAGCAAATATAAATATCTCAAAAAAAATTGTACTTTCTACATATTCAGGGCCGGCGAGAACTTTTGTGAGCCCCAGGGCTGATTGATTACTCCGGACCCCCTTCACTTATACTTGACTATTACTTCGACGGGAACGGACAACGACGGGGTCTCCAGAAGACCCGGGCCCCGGGGCTCTGGCCCCTCCTGCCCCTTCCTCTCGCCGGCGCTGTACTGATTATCGGGATTGGACAAAATCCTGATGCCGCCATCCCGCCGCCAAAATTCCGGCGAACCATAATCCTGCCAAACCACAAACCCGCCAAACAAAAATCCAGCCAGACCAAAATCCCACCGAACCACAATTCGGTGGCCACAATCCCGCCAAACAAAAATCCAGCCGGACGGAAATCCTACCGGATCAAAAGTACGAACTCAATTTTACGAACTTAAAATTAGTAAAATTAAATATTATATTAAAATAAAGAAATATCTCTTTTAATAAACGAAAAAAGGATTTAAAAATTAAATTACAAGTAAACAAATTCAATTATATTATTATTAAAATATGTATAGATTAGGTTACACTGAAGAAAATTATAGATGAAATTTTATCATTTTTGCGCCGATGAACAAAATTCATCACATAGTATTCATAGTATTCATGAAAAAAATTATTGTATTTATGAATTTGTTCATCAATATCAAAAATGATGAATTTTTCATCGAATTGATGATTAATTTTTTTTCTGTGCAGGTTAGGTTATGCACCGGCTTTTGGCGGCGGGAATTGTGACCGCGGGATTGTGGTTCGACGAGTTTTTGGTTCGGCGGGATTTTAGTCCGACTGGATTCTGTTCGGTGGGATTTTGGTCCGGCTGTACTGGATTTGACAGAATTTTGGTCGACGGGATTATGGTCTGGCGGAAATTTGGCAGGGGTATTTTGGCGATGGCCTATGGTCGCGGAATTTTGTCCTAGACCGACATATTATAGTTGGAATTCCTTGGAAATTTTTAAAATACTTGGAAATCTCTGAAATTCCTTAGAAATAACTAAAATACTTAATAAATTATTTAAATTTCTTGGAAATCATTAGACGTCTTGGTCTTGGAAATCATTAGAATTCGATGGAAATCACTAGAATTCTTAGAAGTTCTTGTAAATCACTGGAATTTTGCGGAAATTATTACAATTCTCATGAAATCTCTAGAATTAGAATTTCCTTAAACTCACTAGAGTTCTTGGAAATCATTGAACGTCTTGGTCTTGGAAATCTTTAGAATTCGTTGGAAATTACTAGAATTCAGCGGAAACTCCTGCAATTCTCTGGAAATTTCTAGAATCAGAATTCTTCCTAAATCACTGGAATTCTTGGAAATTGTTGGAATTCTTTAGAAATCACTGGAATTCCTAGGAAGTCATTAAAATTTCTTGGAATTTCTAGTTTTGCGTACACAAATTTACCTGGATATTTAACCCTAATTTTTCGTTTAGATGGAGATGGTTTCTGTTATTAATTTAAATTTGTTAATTGGAAAATTTTTTATAATTATGTTTCAATTTTTTTAAAGTCAAGTTTAAAATTAAAAAGATTTTGTTACCTTGCAAGCGTGGACTTGCAACAAAAATTTTTCTTTTTGATTCCGTAAGCCAACGCGCATGGACGCATTGATAAAATGCGTTATATTTTGAGTCATTATATTAATTTTCACAAACTGCTGAATATGAGACAAGAACGTGAAAGAGAGAATATAGAAATATAAAATGACATTAACTAGGAAATCGTAACTCCAACACTTGACTCGATGAAGTAATGTTAGTGATTCAGAAAATGAAAAATGGTAAGGCACCCGGAGGAGACAAAATATGCGTGGAACACATCAAATACGGAGGAGAAGAACTATGGGAAAGGTCGTGAAGACTGGTTCAAATGGTATGGAAAGAAGAGAGAATGTCCAGATGGTAGGAGACTATAAATTTAGATTCAGTGAGGAAAGGTCCAGAACAGATACAAAAGAAGAAAACGATACGATGCGATGAGAGAAATGAATATCCCAAGTAAATTGACAAAATTAATAAAAATAACTTTGGAATACACCACAGCACGTATCAGAACCAAGGAACATGATGCAGAATACTTTACGATCAGCAGTGCTGATCAGTGGAAGATATCGTAAAAGAATGCAAGAGATGTTTATGAAAATGGAAGAGAAAGCAAGAGATATGGAACTGCTGGTGAATCAAATTAAGACCAAGTATATGAAGTGCGATTGAGGTGCCACGTCAAGCCAGAAAGAAATTAAAACAGGTAGGCTCCGCTTTGAAGAGGTAGAGGGATTCGATTATTTGGGAATACAAATTGCGGTGTATTTTTATATATATAATTTAACTCAATCAAAATTAACACGCATCCTTAATTTTTATTTATTAATTTCTTACCATCATCCAAATTTATTTTTAATCTTCCACAATCCAAATTCAATTTTTAATTATCCACAAGCCATTCTTTTTTATTTTATATCCAAATTCAAACTATTTCAAATTATTTTCTTTTATTTTAATGAAACGCATCAAAACCTTTTGCAAAATCTTATTTCAACAATTTTCAAATTTACAACTTCGCAGTCCATTTTATGGTCTACCCTACCTGAGCCGGGCTGGCGGTAAAAAAGCCTTTTATAAGTTTCTGTACTTCGTCGAAGATTGAACCTGCGACTACTCCATGCTAACCTAGCATTCTACCTTTGGCCTACACAGGACACTTCCAAAATTTAAACAAACATGAACAGTTCTAAAGAAGAAAAATCCATGGCAATATAAACAAGTATAGGAACAGACTGAAAGAACAAAGAAGAAGAGTTCAATCTGACAACAGACTAACAGACAAGAAACTGAACAGAGAAACCAAGATGAAGATCTAAAAACGTTAGAGTCAGAGTCAGCGTCAGAGCCATTGTGTTTTACACAGGCGAAGATTGAGCGCCTCATAGTGTTTAAAAGAAAGATCCTACGTAAGATACTGGGCCCAAGAAGAGAAGATAATGGTGAATGGAAAGCACTGATGAACTACAAAATAGAAAGGGAGATGCAGGAAAAAGATCTGGTGAAGTACACCAAGGCACGAAAAATTTCATGGTTCGGTTACATTATGAGATGCTTCTATGGAAAGTAAAGATAGAAAGCGAGGAAGACCAAAAAGATGGTGGAATCAGGTCAAGTGTGACCTGAGAGCGATGAAGGTTGAAGAGTGGCGGCTGAAGCAGGACAGACCGGCATAGAAGAGAATTACTGAGGAGGTCACGAGGCATGCAAGTCTGTAATGAAGATGAAATGAATCGAGGAGAAGAAAATGAAGAGAAAGAAAAGAATGTAGAATATTAAATGAGAGCTAATCCTCCCCTTCTCAAACGGATTCGTAAATCCCGCAGGGATAAGCAATATTAATAATAAATATAACTATAATAATAAATATCGTTCCTTAGAATTGAAGTTTTATTAACTAAATTGATGATAAAAAAGGAACAATTGAAATTAATTTAAAATTTATATAAAATCGGGAGTTGGAGTGAAAGGAGAATAAAACTTGGATATAAAAAAATAATAATTATGATGAAAACAAAGAAGAGTAACAAACATTGGTGAAAAATTTTATTTATTACACTCACCGACACCCGAGAGCCAGCCGAAAAGTATAGTTTACGATTAAAAATTAATAGCCGAAATAATTAATTTTAGAAGTGAACAAAGAGAATTAAAACAGTCCATGCTACAAAAACAAATGTATCCGGGTGGGAATTTTGACTTTTATTAAATTTTAAAAAATTACAACCCCGAACATTACAATATATAGATTTATCCGTCACTCAGCTGTAGAAACCTTCCAATATTTTAGTTTGCATACTTAAAATTGATCAAACCAGATGTGCGTTTGGAAGAATAATCGTTGAGTGTTAGCATGGAATTCATTTATAGTGCAAGTCGACTGACCAAGTTGTGCGTCCTGAGGCCGCACTGATCCATTACTTTCCAGTAAACTCGCAACTCTTACTTAAAACAGTGTCGCATCGAAGATTTGTTGGAAGGGTGCATTCACTATGCCACTTCCTATAATCTTGAGGTTCGGTTACATGGAATATAGATTACAATTTTTCAAATTTGGGTTTTAAATGGGATAATCGAGTCATTTTTAAATAATAGGAGTATAACAATTAAGAAGACTTAGGTTGACAGGGATCAGAGTCGCATAGAGCACGCAGTTTAAACAAATCGGGAGGTAGCAAACAAGAATTATTTTTTTTATTATCCAGAAAGCAGATATTATTATGGTGAAATAATTATATTAGTTTGAAACTAACTAACTAAACAGATTTAAATTAAATAATTTAACAACCCAATTTAATTTTTGGATTAGTTATGTAGACATAGGCGAGGTGCTTTAACTGGGGGTTTCCTTCTCTTATTCGTTTAACTATTTAGGATTCCACTCAATCGATTTGATTTCGTGTTAACACTTAACCGTAAATCCAGTGTTTGCTGGAATACCTTCAATGATGTATAAACGTATTGCCCTATTACCTCGAAGGGTTCGGTATTCGATATAACAATAGTCTCTTGCAATATACAATCTCGTATATCGAAACCAATTTCTTCTTTGACTTCTCGAATGACATTCAGAATTATCTTTATAGCTATTTTATTCTCTGGATATCGTACTTCACACCAATATCTGTATTTGAAAATAAATATGACCTTCAAGAGAGTCGGCTTAATGATTCCCTGCCAGAACGAGGCGGAAGGCCGAAGCTTGAGCTGCTAAAAATTATTTATATATTTCTTTCAAATTTTGTAAATCCGTAAGGATGGTTCTGGGTTATGAATATACGGAAGCAAACGTAAATAGAGTGGCCTTATTTAAATCACTCCTCTTGAATACATAATATATATTATTGATTACCCTTTCAAATAATAGTAGAAAGCAATTATGTATTCACATAATATTACAGGGTTTCCTGTATGTTATTTTACATTGCTTATAAAGAAAACGATGGTGGAGACCGGGCTAGCTGGTACCTACATACTTTTCAAATTTTTCATATATTGTTTAGAATCTGAAATTAATTAAATTTTACCAAATTGTCGTGACGAAACGGCTATGACAAACTTCCATTTCGACTTTTTCGGTTTGCTCGATGGTTTACCATAAAACTAAGAATATTTTTTATTAGAGAAAAACCAGTTGCGAATTACATTTAAAAAGTTTTCCGTTATATCACTACGACGATAAAATAATTAACCGTATCTACGATTACCCTTGAAAGAATAAAAACTTCTTTGAATGCAGTTTTACCAGTTTGGTAAAATAAAAAGTATGTTTAAAGAGTCGTAAATGTATGTACTTCTTCGCAACTGTTGCGTATCATCGATGCCCTTCATACAAAATAAATTCGCAGTGTTTTCTTTCAATTAATTTTTGGAGAATGAATCTGTGTTTTTGGGAATCCCAACCCCTATTAAATGATTAACAATGTTTTAAAATCCGACAAGGGTTATTATTACAATTGTGTACTTTGTACTGTAATAGCATAATAAATAATAATAATTATGTATGTAAGGTATTAATTCGTATTTGTTGTTAAGTTTAAGTATATCTAAAGTACACGGCACTGGTAATTCATATTAAATTGTTAAAATTACTGTAATAAACAAAATAAAAGCAATAATTAGCAAGTTTGTTTATGTTTTACTTTTCATCAACTTTGCAATTATTTTTAGATTTTAACACTTAGAAAATCGTGAGAAATATTAAATTTTTATATCAGCGGTTCTTATTATGATGCGCATTTGTAATTTTCACGACGGTTAAAACAATAGAAAACATTTAAACGGCCATGTAATAGGGTAATAAGGACAATGACTTTATATGAAAGACAAATAACCTGTAAATAATTAGACACTACAAATAAAAGCAATTAATTTAAATAAATTTAGAACCTTACCTTGTTAAAATTTGTATAGAATAGAAATAGAATTTATTATCCACCACTGAAACTTCATTTCAAACTTTAAATTTGAACAATATCTACAACAATGTCTGTTCCCTCAAAGAAAAGAGAAAAGCAGAGGCGTAACAATGGAAACTAATAATAATTTAGAAAAAAAATTAATAATTTTGATAAATAAAATAAATGCAGTTTCTTTTTTTATTTGTTTATTCACTTTATTTGTATGTTATCATACTAACATTATTTGTGCATAATATAGAGGTAAATTACTCATATGGCAAATGTAAATAAAAACATTCAATTAATTAATTTCAAATCAATTGGATAAATATGCAGATATATAATTGTAATTGTATTGGATCTGCAAAATATTGGCAATGTCTTATTTTTAAAAATTAATTATAAAAATTTTACTAGGAAAGCAATAAATTCTAATACAATAATTAACAATCTCTAAAAACACCAATTAAAATTTTGTAATTATAAAAACACCTAGTAATCAATAATATATTTTTAATAATACTTTTTGATCCTTCAATTATTTTTCTTCTTGATTTTGCATAATGTAAATTAAATAGCTTAAGGGTAGCTACATGGATTTTCCCATATTTTTAATATTATACCTTGCCATTAAAAAGAAAATATAATGAAAATAAAGTAAAAATATCAGAAAATGCACCTGCTGTTTATATATTGTTTAGACTGGAGCTAGGTATCTCGAATATCATCGCAATATGAGCATTTGGCAGTTAGGTTCACGTTAGCAGTTTCATGGTCGTTTGAAAAATTGGTAATCTTAATTTTATATTATCATTTGCAACACTGAGTCAAGTCGAAACCTGCAATTCGTTAATACCTTTTTGACTATAAATTTTTTTGCTAGTTTTTCATTCCTCCTTGCTGCCGATATCTTTTTTCTATGTTGTTTTGCTACAAATTTGGTACGTTCAACTTCCATTGCATTTTCTTGATAAATAAAGATTGTTGATAGGAAGTTAAAAATTCAAGTAAATTTGTGTACCTAAACTCGGAATTCCAAAGATTTCAACAATTTTCAACGAATTTTAATTTATAAGATTTCGAGAGAATTTTAATTTATTTCCGAAAATTCCAATGATTTTTTACGAAATTCTAATGATTTCAAAGAATTCCATTGAAAAATTCTAAAGAATTTCAGGAATTTCTAAGGAATTTTATAGATTTCTAATAATTTCCAAGGAATTCCAATGATTTCCAAGGATTCCAAAGATTCGAGTTAAAAATGCATTAATAATAAACCAAGAGAACTTCTACCTTACTTGTAGTTATCCTTAAAATTTTACTAAGAATATTCTCTAAATCTCTGCTGCAATTCTAGTAAGAAATTGATTTACTCCCAGACCTCTCGATTTGTAAAATTTGATAGAACGGTCTTTCTGTTTGTCAAATTTTAAGTTAGCAACCTGAAAGCAAGGGGTAAATATTCAGGTAAATTTGTGTACACAAGACTCCAATTCCAAAGACTTCCAATGAATTCCAAAGATTTCCACATATATCCAAGGAATTCTAATTTCAGAGCTATAAAAAAATTCTAATGATTTCCTGAGAATTCTAGTGATTTTCAACGAATTCCAATGATTTTCAAATAATTCCAGTAATTTCCAACGAATTCTAGATATTTCCAAAGAATTCTAATTTGAGAGATTTCCAAAAATTCTAATGATTTCCTAAGAATGCTAGTGATTTTCAAGGTTTTCCAATGATTTTCAAAAAATTCCAGTACTTTCCAAGGAATTCTAGATATTTCCAAGGAATTCTAATTTGAGAGATTTCTAATCATTTCAATGATTTCTTATTTCTAATTTCCATGTTTTCTAAGAAATTTCGGAAAATTCCAAAGAATTACAGTGATTACCAAGAAATTCCAGAAGATTTCCAGTTATATTCAAGGAATTCTAATTTGAGAGATTTCTAAAAAAATTTATGATTTCCTAAAAATGCTAGTGATTTTCAATAAATTCCAGTGATTTTTAAGGAATTCCAGTGTTTTTGAAGAATTTCCAAAGAATTCTAATTTGAGAGATTTCTAAGCATTTCAATGATTTCTTAAGAATCTCAATGATTTCTAAAAAATTCCTAGTTCCAAAGAATTACAGTGATTTCCAAGAAATTCCAGAAGATTTCCAGATATATTCAAGGAATTCTAATTTGAGAGATTTCAAAAATTATAATAATTTCCTAAGAATTCTAGTGATTTTTCAGGGAATTCCAATGATTTACATAAAATTCCAGTAATTGCCAAGGAATTCTAGATTTTTCCAAGAAATTCGAATTTGAGAGATTTCTAAAAATTCCAATGAATTTCTTAGAATTCTAGAGACTTTTAGTAAGTTCCAGTAATTTCCAAAGAATTCTAGATATTTCCAAGAAATTTCAAAAATTTCGAAAGAATTCTAATTTGAGAGATTTCTAAAAATTTCAATTATTTCTCAAGAATTTTAGAGATTTCCAAGGAATTCCACCGATCCCAAAGAATTCCAATGATATCCAAAAAGTTCAATGATTTCAAAAAAATTCCGAGAAATTCCAAAGAATTCCAGTGATTTCCAAGAAATTCCAGAGAATTCCAACCATGGGTACACAACTTTTTTGGGATATTTACCCCTTGCCTGAAAGAGTTGTGAGATTACGGGAAAGTAACTGATCAGTGCGACATTCAGGCCGCACCACTTAGGAATCGACTTGAACAAAAAATAAACTCGCTTACTCCAGGGTATAAATATCCAGGTAAATTTGTGTACCATACACAAAACTGGAAATTCCAAAGAATTCCAATGATTTGCAACAATTTCCGTTTAATTCTAGAGGTTTCCAAAGAATCTAATAATTTCTAAATAATTTCAGTAATTTACAAAAAATTCCAGTGATTTCCCAAGAATTCTATTGATTTCTAAGAAATAAAGAATTCAAATTCTAGAGGTTTCCAAAGAATCTAATGATTTCTGAAGAATTTCAGTTATTTACAAAAAATTCCTAAAATTCTAGCGATTTCCAAGAAATTCCAAAGATTTCCAAGGATTTCTAGTGATTTTTAAAGAATTTTAGTTATTTGCAAAAATATTTCAATAATTTCCAAGGAATTATAATTATTTCCAAGGAATTCTCGAGGTTTCCAAGAATTCCAAAGATTTCCAATAAAATTTTAACCAGAAGGTAAATATCCAGAACAATCATTGGTGTACACAAGAATCGAAATTCCAAAGATTTCAAACAATTCAAATGATTTCCAAGAATTCCAATGATTTCCAAAGAATTCGAAAGATTTCCAATGAATTCCAAAGATTTCTAATGAATTCCAAGCATTTCCAAGAAATTCTAATGATTTCCACGGATTCCAAAGATTTCCATGAATTCCAAATATATTCAAAGAATTCCAAATATATTCAAAGAATTCCAAAGATTTCCAAGAGAATTCCAACCACGTGTACACAACTTTTTGGGATATTTACCCCTTGATTTTAACCATTTGTACACAATTTTTTCAGGATATTTACCCCACAGGTCACTTTCTCTACAACGACGTTAAAGCCAAAAAAAGATCGACTTTTTTTACTTTTTTTTACCGAACCAAATACATAGCTACCGATTGAATTTCAAGCAAATCGAGGTGTACGCCGATTATACAGTTTACCAATAAAGTTCCAAAGTATTATTTATTAAGTCAGGATACCACCAAACTGTTTAGAAATCAGAGGAATCTAGGAAAATTTGTGTACACAAGAATCGGAATATTCCAGTGATTTCTAAGAAATTTCAAATGAATTCCAACGATTTCTAAGAATTCCAACCTATTCCAGAGATTTCCAAAGAACTTTAATGGTTTTCGAGGTATTTCAATTATTTCTATTTCAGAGATTTTCGGGGAATTCCAGCGATTTCAGAAATTTCAGAGATTTCCAAAGAATTTAAGTAATTTCCAAGGAATTCCAAAAATTTTAATTTTAGAGATTTCCAAAGAGTTACAATAATTTCCAATGAATTCCAGAAATTTCCAAGGATTTCCATGAATTCCAAATATTTCCAAGAAAATTCCAATCATGTGTACACAACTGTTTTGATATATTTGCTTCTTGTAAAATTCCTGCTAACATTTTAATCTTTATAAGCATTAAATAAGCTGAATTTCAAATTTTTAGTTGCATATTTGAATGCATGGCAACTTTTTCCAATTGTGCAGTTTCCCTAGATCCTCGATCCCTCGATCATCTTTTGGTGATAGCGTTTATCTTGAATTAAAACTTACAAAACTCCAATTCCTTAAATTGATTAATTACAAATAAGTAATTTCGTTAATGAATAGGTAATTATTTAAATTTCAGCTTTAAACTTGATAAAATTAAAAGCTCAAAGCTAAATTACAATGATATTTGTATGCACAGCAATGATTATTTTTCCATTCAATTGAATTTTAATCCAATCTGTTCAACAGAAAATTATTCAATAATCAATTAATTCAGTTACTGCTACATATATTATTCGTTTAACTTAATTTCTCTTTCCAATTTTATTACTTAAAATAATTATTAATAACTAAACAACATACTCTATATTTGTAATTAACAATTACAAAGTGATTGTTAATTTGGCTCATAGATTTAAATAATTTAAATAGAAATCCGAATTCGATCAATCGCAAACATGATTTGCAAAACAACTATATTTTTTGCTAAAGTAGAAAATTCTAATCAAAACAAAACAATTAAACAAACTGAAAATTTTTTAGCCACAAAAAAATATCGAAATTTCGTTTCTTGTCTGTATTTTGTATTGTACAATTTTATTCTGCATAATTACAGTTAGGGGAAGGAAATGTTATAATACTTACATTGTTAAAAATGTAATTAAAATTATAAATAAAGAGTTGCTTTAATTTTAAAAATCTGATTATAAATAAGAATTTTATATTCACATTTTGTTTTATATTTTTTAAGAATAACCGGAATGACTTACTTTATCGAAAAATATCTAGAGAGTAATTATGTCGAGTAATAAATTTATATTATTAACTAGAAAAATAGAATTTAGTTTATCTTTATTAATCTTTGTAAATAACTTTGCTAGTTATTCATTTATAAAAATATAAAAGCACGGATTCTATAGAGCTTAAAAATGTGAATTAAATTGAAATTTTATTGTTAAAATCCGATTAAAACTAAAAAAGTATATCTTTTTATATTTACTCCATGCAACCAATTAATGCTATTATTCCTAATGAAAGCGTTTAGCTTAACTTAAAATTAGAGAGCTTAAAAATTTTAACAGCAAAGCAACTGCGAAATTATTTTAATAACCCAAGAGTTTTGCCAGAAGCTTAAATTATCGAAAATGTTTTTCTTTTGGTTTAAAAGCTTACAACTATAAATTGCCAATAATAAAGTTTAGGAGCGGGAAATATATTAGCTTTATTGATAGGAGATTAGTGTCTTGAGCAGTAATTGATCAGCACTCGGATCACCCCTTTAACATCCATCAGTTTTCATTTTGAAAATATTAATAACTCTTCGAAAGAAAAATTAGTTGCAAAAATTTAGTAGGTACAAAGTTTTTTAAAAACAAACTTTCCTTGGTTTCTTCGTTTTGCTATCTATCTGAAAGTAATCTAGATCGAGCAACTAAAATTGAAAAAATTTTGATTTTCTAATCAACTTGCCGATAAAAAAACGACACAAAAACTAAACGAACCAACTTGAACAATTTCAGGCGATGTGATGTGTTCATAAAAATTTTCAATCGTAAAATTTAATTTTTAGATGTTGACAAAGGATTAAAAAATCGTAACAATTTCACAGTCACAATTGAAATAAAATGGATGCGTAAATTTGTACAACAGGATTAAATTTTTATTTTTACGATTCCAGTTGTTTTTATGATTATCAAACTTCACAGACAAATATAAAAATTATTGCGAATAAACATTAAACAATTTTATGTCGCGATTTTTACAATTCCTAAAACTTTTTATTGTTACTAACTGAATTTATTTAACACTTGAAAATTGTATTATAAATTACAATTACTAGTAAGTTGCGTTGTTCGTTGATGAAAACATTGCGTCGGGGGCTAATCGTGCCCACGGGGTCACGGGGAACCCGCCGCAAGATTTGTGGTGCATTTTGAAGCAATCACGATGAAACGTTTGACCCTTTGACCATTTAATTGGGAAAGTTAACGCTCGCTATCCGACATATATTTAGTAAGTTACTTTAGTTTTCTTATTAACTTGATGAAAGTTAGTTGCGTAAAAATGGCAACAAAGTAAATAGTTGCAGGTGAAAAATAAACGACGTCGTAGGGTTTGTGTCGATGAGGGTAAATTACATTTTGGACGGTCTAATCTGTCGTTCTTTGGTCTGGTTCATAGTGACTAATTTCCTATACTGCAGATTTCTTGTCAACTTTAGCAACACCCCGGCTATACTTTATGCCACCAACTTAGTTTAACTTCGAAAACTGGACCATTTTTCTTGCAGGCTCACGTTACGTGTAGTTTAGATTGATTACGTCCTTGTCGTTCTAAAGATTCGCGTTATCAAGTTTAATCCTCGCTTTAGCTTATCAAGTACATACATAAAAAATTCTTTGACTAATAAAAATAAAAAGTTTTAACAAGTTTTAGATGATTTTTAAATCGAGTTTCAAGTCGCTTCAAAATTAAACTTTTCAAATAATTAAAAAAACATTGTTAAGTAGCATAAGTTTTAAATTATGATTAAGGAACGAACGAATTAATTACTATTTCATGAGAACCTTCTACACATTCAAATCTTAAAATTTAATGTCAATTTATACAACATTGCAATAATTTTCTAATTGTTCTTCTATCTTGGTCGTCGACCCCCGATATGTTGAAAAAAATCCTCAAGTCCAAAATCCACCTGCAACATCAACATTAACGTTAATATATTGCTATGTTTTCCACCATTCAATTTTGGTAATCTAAAAAACCTATAAAATTCGTTTTATACAATATAAGTATATTATTTTGAGCATTATTGTTAGCAAGTAAATGTTATTTCGGTTATAATCGGTTAATTTGGCGCTATCACTGATATCTAGCGTTGCATGATAACAGATATTCAATAGCAAACCTAGAAAGTGATTTAATTACAAATAGGGAGAGAAGAATGGCAATACTTCTCTCGACGTTTAAACGGAAATACATTGTACTGCATTGCGTATTGTTGTATTTTCAATTTTCTATGAAGATATATTTATATGAACTGTGCTAAATCAATTATATTAAATTTTAATTTAGAAGCAATATAACGTAGGTAACACAAATTAATAACTATTAATTAAAGACGGTTTGACTATGACGTCACCACTCACAAATAGTAGGTATTTACAATATTCTTTAAATTAATTTGACTTTTATTGCTGGTTGGCTGATTCCAGGGAGAAACATATCTAATTTTCGGAGATACTTACGTTTATTTTCTAGCTTCTTTGCCTCGATAACCGGAATATTTCCCATGTTCTACAGGAGATGATCTTGGAAAAGGAATTCCTGAATCCCGGGAATCGCTCACAGTCAACTGGTATTGGAGGTTAACGGTCTTGAGTAGAATAATGTCCACTCGTGGCCTAGTAGGCCATCAACCACAAAGTCCAGGTAAGGGAATAAGGTTGAGGAGTGTTCGGCCTGCTACATACTCATTGTTGTGATTGGCGTTCAGGTTCCCAGCTTGAGAGTGTTTGATGCCGCCTAGAGGTAGAGTAGGGTCCTTCTAACTTGGTCATGTGCATCTTGGAGTTTGGCTTTGGTGAACAGAATTTCCACCAAAATCCTCTCGATCGCCTATCATTTCTCCTAGCTTTCCAGCACCAGATTCACGATGTTGGATAAAGTCAGGTTTATCACCAACTGCTTTTGGGCGGCTTGTCTCAGGCTCGTCCATTTGATGCAGCGAGAGATGGTGTGTTCTACATCATTCACAGAAGTGGAAGTTGGGGGAATTCTCTTGAAGGGATGCAGATAGCCTCTGAGACATCCATGTCCGTTCGGAGCCCGGATGGTTTTGTACTCCAAGAGAGTCTTGTTTCCCGATCTGTATTTGGCGTTTTTCATCTCCGCCTTAAGGTAGATTGGCAGAAGGGACGCCAATATAAGGACCGTATCCGTGAATACCATCCTGTAAGCTCTGCATATCCTCAGGGCACTCCTCCTCTGGGATTTCTCCAACAATTGCGTGTACGTCACCTTTTCAAGGGCAGAGACCCATATCGGGGCGGTGTACAGCATGATTAACTCAGTCACAGTACACAGAAGTCTTCTCTTAGCCCGACTTGGGCCACACATCTTGGCCAGTGCCTCCATTGTTGCCGTTGGCAACATTCTTGAGGTTTGAAGGACAGACACCGGTCTATGTCTACTCCCAGCACCCTGACCTGGTGAAAGTAATTCAATTACAAATTAACAATTACTTTGTCAATGTTGAAAATGATTGAAATACCAAATACTAAATATTCTTAAAAGTAATTGACATAATAATTACTAAATTATTTTACTGAGAAAAAGTAATTCAATTATCAAATACTTCTTAAATTAAATTAAATATTTAAAAATTAAAAGACTAATTTTTTCAAAACTCGAAAAAATGAATAGTAAAAATGATCTTAAGTCTACGAAAACTGCAAATAAATATCTGGGGGTTTCACTATCTAACCGTCAAAAGCAGCAAAAAAATTTTTTTATCGAAACTTTCTACAATATTATTCAAAAATTAGTGATTTATAGCACATTATCAGCAAAAATTAAAAGGTATGTATGTATGTTGAGATAAAACAGCTATAAGTTGTACATAATGCTACCGTCGAGTACGACCTACTAAAGATATATACAAAGAGTGGGTTAATTATTTACAGTGTGGTTCGAAGTTTCTCGGAACAAGTGTTGTAGAACTTTACTCGCTTACCTTTACCAGGTCCCTTTAGTTAGGGGGTGTCTTTAGCGGACCAGCCAGAAAGAAAACATTGTAGCTTCTGCTCAATGTACCACGTACCAGTCCAGATTACGCAGCAGCTTGCTGTTCCTCAAGCTTAGCGTTTATCAGCGACAGGTATAAAGAAGAGCCGCATGGCTCACAGTTACCGTAGAAACGACTTTAACCACACTTTTTACTTTTTCTCTGTCAATTTTAAACAATATCTATAATTATAAAAACGAGAAAATATTTCCTTTTTTATCATGTAATTGATTCAAGATTAACTGATTGATTCAAGAGATCGCTTGATACCCAAAGTATAGCAATTGCTCAAAGTAATTCAATTACCCAATGTATTTCAATTACTCCAAGTATTTCAATTACTCCAAGTATTTCAAAAAGGAAATTTTCAATTAATGACTATTATGAAATAGAAAAATTTTAAAAATGTCTTGAATTTTATTGGTTAAAATTAAAAGTTAATTGCCCTTCCCCATTTAGACGCCCATGTATAGTACTGCTACACTCAGGGCTGCATTTGGACTAAATTTTCGGGGGGGGGGGGTAATGTTAAAGTTTAATGTTTTTGTTTTAGTGTTAAAAATTTCTTTGTTTTTTCTGATTTTTGTACAATTGCAATCGGACTTTCTGAACTTTGTTAATTGATAAATAATTTCGGGGGGGGGGGGGGGGGGGTACCTCTAAATCCTCCTTCTAAATACGACCTTGACTACAGTGCTTCTGCTCAATCTACTACTACTCTTTCAACCATTTTTTTATTTCGCTTGAATAATTTTTTAAAGGCAAACAAATTTTTGTTTTGCCAAAAGTTTGTTTAAAAAATATTGTTTAAAGGGAATGGTTTTTGTGACGCAACGAAAAATGTTGTTGATGAGTATATTTATAGTATTTAACTATATTTAACTAGTATTTAGCAAAAAAAATGAATGCAGTTTGTTCAGCCGTTATATTGTAAAAAAAGTCAAAACAATTTTTAGTAGTAGTATCAAAAAACGGTTGATTAGGATTAAACTGGATCAGTTCTAGATTTCAATTAACAAAAAAGTAATTCAACAACGAATAAGTAATTCAGTAAACGGAAAATCAATTCAATACAGAAAAAGTAATTCAATTACAGAAGAAAGATTTAAAATTCAATTACCAAATACTCAATTACTTTTTCTATCTAAAGGCTATCCAAGCCTTTTAATTGAATTACTTTCAGCTCTGCACGTTGTAATGTTGTACCCCCCAACGAAAACCAAACTGGTCTGATCCACTTTTTCCCCGAGACCACGACCGCCTCTGTTTTCTCCGGAACAAGATGAAGACCCCTAGCGGCCATCCAGCAATAGATGTCGGCCGCCGTGCTGTTGACCAGGCGCTCCAAATCACCTCCGTCTCAGCTTCGACCACAACTGTGTGTATGAAAACATTCAACTTGACCTTGAGAATTTTTATTTTATTTTTACTACTTTTATATTTTATACATATTTTTCATGTAGTATCTTGAGAACCTTGTCGGATTCTTTAACTATTGCTACCTTTGATTTGCTAAATTCCATGATGATATTATCGATTTCGTCTTGGTTCATGCCATTCCTGGCTAATAAGGTCAAGATGAAGCTAGTTCTTTCGTTGAAATTGGAATTTTGCTCCCGAGCATTTGCGACTGGGTTCGCTTGTTGCTTTCTTTTTTATCCTGATTCCTGGGAAACAGGTTCTTTGCCGTTCGATGTGCATAAAACTCCACATGTCCACAAGATTTGGAGGTTCTGGAGGAATTGGAAAATCTCTTCTGCGGCTTTCGAAGCTGGCGGAATGGGGACCTACGCACTTGGCCCCTCCTTTGTCTTTGTGCAAGTGAATATTATATGTATGTCCTCCGGAACATTTTACGCATTTTGGTGTTTCACCTATTTGGGTGGGAGTCCCTTTGATGACTATTTTCAGAGGGGTGTCGTGTTTCATTTTACAGAAGTAAAAGTCATGGCCGGCTGATTCGAAGTGCTTTATCATTTGTTGATAGTCTTCGAGGCCCATTGGAGTGATAGTCATTCCTTCTGCCAATTATTACTAAAGCTCAGGAAGGAAAATTAGAAAAAATCTTCCAAACTAAAACAAAAACATTAAATGTTGGTAATTAAACCTCCCTCCCGAAAATTTACTCTAAATACGGTCCTGCGTCCTGCAACGGCTTTCACACGTGTAAATTTTATTTTTACCTTGTCGAATTCTTCTTCGATGGTAATCCATTTGAACATATCTTTCAATTGATGGGGGTTGACTCCTTTTAGTTGCCGGAGGGGTCTTGCTCTTTGTTATAGACGTAGCAATGCTTTCGAGGCTGGACGGGAACGACGATGAGGAGCTGGATCCACTCCAGGACTCGCTATTCTAGGAATAAGAATCCCTCTAAATCCGTCAACCAACGCACGTTCTCATCCCGTCTATAGATGAGGTTGGAGTGGCCGGACTATAGCGTTGCTTCTTGTTGGAGTGGACTAAAAAAATTTCCTTCTGTGTTCTTTTTTTCAGTATTCTGTAGTGGAGGATCTTGACTATTTCTGACTTATTTTGACTTAGTTCGCCCCTCAGCTTTAATTTTTCCTGTTACATGGACTGACAAGAGAATGGAATAAATTCATTAATTATTTAGCGATTATTTTCAGTTAAATTAATCGATATTTTGAATTAATGCTCAGTTTAATCGATTCATTTTAATGTGATCTCTCAAATATCACAAAAAATTTATTTTTTCTTATATCTACAACCATCTGTGGGCCTGGTTACTTAACATCCTTCGCCCAACATTAGCATTAATATTGAATTTTTTTTGAACTAATTTAGACGATTCTAATCATGGGAGATGACAGACCCGAACTGGACCTGAAGGAAAAAAAAGCAAACTCTGAATGAACTAGTGCATTTCAGGGGATTGCGATTGCAAAACCTATGAAATACTCCCCAACCCGGAACTAATATAATCGATATACTAGATTTATGGATTATCTGTTAAAATTTAAGCTGGAGGTATAATTCTACATGATATTGGTTACATTGGGCAGTGAGAGTTTCATACCCCCCAGACCTCCCAGTTTGCAACAGTGTTTAGATATGACATATTTTTACGCATAATTTTAAGTTTGACACTTGTGTGACATAGTCAGGTTTTTTGATATTTGGAGAAGTACGCATTATTGTGTTTTGAATCTATCTAAGTCTGGAAACTAAATTTATTCTAGTTTGGGTCTGTTTACCATCGTAAATATGTGTTTTTCGCTAACATATCGTCTTTTTGTATAACAAAGAGCCTTTCGAGCAGTTTTGTAGCCAGAATTTGGAAGAGGAAGGTTTCATTGTTTATAAGAAGTAATTAGTAATCTGCATGGGAGATCATATTAATATCCCCACGAAGAAGGAAATGTTTTGTTTGTCTTCTACTGCCTTCTATTTTTCGTAATGAGCTCAAAAATCATAATCGTCACATTATATTTAAAAAATTTGTGCTACTTAGCAATGTTATTTTAATTATTCGAAATGTTTTATTTTATATTTATATTTTCTTTAATTCATGGAATATTTGATTTGAATATTACTCAGCAAACCTAAATATTCAAATACATTTACCTCCGTAGGATCGACGTATTACTGACGATGAATGACTGGATTTAACGAACCTAAACAAAAATTTCCCTTAGAAAAATGTCTTCTATCGCCACCTTAAGGATTCGCCATAATTGCAAGGAAACTCTGTGTATGGAAATCTTCCTTTACATATCAAAAGTTAAATATTTGGTTAGTTTTTTAATTAACGCTCTAACGATAATTGAATGAAAATCCCATTTTATGGTTAAAATACAAATAAAAAATTATGATTACAGTTTTTCATTTAAATATTTGATAATAATTTTAAAATTTATCTAGAGTTTTGATCGGATAGTTTCTTTTTGTCATCGATTATTATTATTGGAAACCGATCAAATAATTATTACACCGCAATTTCAAAATTAAAAAATAAATATTAAAAACACATATTAAACTATGAATATTTGGGGAAGCATTTTTTTAATCATTTTCATGTCGTTGTTATATTGTAGAATGTTTTAGTTATTCACAAATTTCTGATTTTTGGTATAACTAATTATAATAAAGAATAATTTTAATTGTCTTCTTAACCACCCTGTATTATATAATTTCCTGTTTAATGTAGTTTCAGTTTCTCCTTTTATAATTTAATCAGATTCGCAGACATTTTATCATTTACCTTCCACTCATTCTTCTTAATATAAATTAGTTTGGGTATAGTAGTTAGAAGATATAATCAAGATTCGTTTATGATAAAAAATTTAATAAAACTAAACAATGGTTTACCTGCAATGCAAAATTGTGTTATTATTAAAGAAGTTTGAATAAATATGAAAG
This sequence comes from Cantharis lateralis, assembly GCA_963170105.1. NCBI lineage: Eukaryota > Metazoa > Arthropoda > Insecta > Coleoptera > Cantharidae > Cantharis > Cantharis lateralis. Next base: position 10,810,443 of record OY720626.1, read on the forward strand.
AAGGAAATATTTAGTTTTTTGGCAAGGCAAATAAAAACCTCAGGCATTGTCTTATTTGCTTTTTCTGAACGAGGAAGGATGCTAGAATTTTATAATTCATATTTCCGGTGTAATTTAAATTTGCAATTATTGCGTTCGTCTACAAAACAATTAAGTTAATTGTTTTTAGTGGCTGTTAAAGCATCTGGACGAAATTAAAAACTCGAGTAGAAAATTGGTTATTTTAAGAAAAATATTTTGCGAAAAATAGAATAAAAATATGTTGGTTATACACAATACAAGAGCATCCATATATTTTAGTTCTCTGTAACGCCATTATTTTGCACTTACAAGTGGGTTATAAATTTTTGTTATTGTAAATCTTAACTCGGTATCGACATGCGGTGCTTTTTCACCATATTTATGCTTGTTTTGAATTTTTCTTTTTATTTTTCTGAAGTATTGTGTAAATTACCAGGCAAGTATGAAAAACATGCATTCGCTCGAATAAACCAAACTTGATTGCTGCTTTTCTATTTATACAGGGACGAATGGTAAGGACACGAAAGCAAATATATGAAAGCATTTTTGCCGAAAATTGCTATTCCGATTTTGGGCGTCCCTTTTTATGCCGTGTGTACAAATACTCAAATGGAAACATTGTCCTTAAATATATTTTATATCGCGTCTGCATGATAAGCCATAAGAAAGCAAACAAATCGAATTCAAATTATCTCACAGCATCGGCAGTTCAAAAAACATGGTAGTAAATAATTTCATCTTATACTTTGCTTGTTGGGCAAATTTCCAAGAGTTTATCGTTTAATCAAAGCAGCTTAAATTATTCATACCCAGGAAACTTGTACTTGCAAGAACGATGACAAAACGGTAACTTTTTAATGTACATGGTATAATTACACGACGACTTCCATTAAGTAGACACCCGGTAAGAAATGCATTGCAATTTGCAATTACTAATAAGTATTTAGTATTCATTAACTTTTGAGAATAAAGTGTATCATTTGCATTTCTCTTTGATCTAAATACATCAACAGGTTGCTAGGTAGATACCTAGACTGCTTACTTAACAAATATTGATTTTCATAATTGGACTTAGCATGATTTAATGATCTATCCTAAGATCATCACAAAAATTCGTCGAAACTCTAGATTAAACTACAAAATTCAGTCCACGTACAAAAAATACTAATAAAATGTTTATTTCTTTATAGGCAAATTGGTAGACTGAAAACCACCCTGTACATTGTATCCTCATGAGGAGCTATTTCAAGCTAATTTGTTTATATATTTGCTAGATTTTTTTTAAATAATTCAGTAGCAGTTCTACCTCCTACATTGCCTACATTGCTACTTGCGGGTAGGCCGAAACCAATTAAATCTGATTACACCCAGGTCTTCCTACATACACTTTTCCAATAAAATGAATTGTTTTATTACATATTTATAGCTATATTATTATACAGCTATAACTCAAAATTATCACTTAAAAATTAAACCAATTCATGAAATATTACGTCCACGCCCAGTGGTAGTATTTATATTATTTCTTACTGATTTCAAATGGCGATTATGCGTTTCTTATATCTATCTTTGATTATTATTATTTATTATATTTTTATTTATTATAATTTATTGTTTTGCTTTTTTTTCATGCTTGGTAAATATTAGAAAATTTTATCTGATTGGAAAATTCAGTCTATAAACCGCAAGACTACCAACAAAACTTTAACGCATCAAATTAAAATGTTTTTTTACATGCAATAGTTTGGCTTTCACCCTTGTGAAGATGACACGAGAGGTACTTACCTAGCCAGGAATCGAACCGCAAGCCGACTTTTTTAACCATAATTTTTTTTGGAAATATTAAAATAAATTACTGTTGGGCAGTAACTTTTTACTTAGCAAATGAGATAATGTTTGAAGTTTTGCAGTGAATTCGAATAAATAACAATAAATTGCAGACTAGCCGCAAAACATACATTTGCTCCAAGTATATCAAGCTAATTTTTCTTAAAAGCTTGATGATCAATGGAATTCTAAAATAATTAAAATAATTTAAGAAATTGTTTCTCTACATTGTTTATACTATTTTTGAAATAAAAAAAATTTAGCAGAGCGTGGTTTCGATCCACGGACCTCTGGGTTATGGGCCCAGCACGCTTCCACTGCGCCACTCTGCTCCTTGCATTTTTGGCCAAAATTTTCTAATTTGCAAAATTTGTAAATTATATTTAAGACTAAAAGGTTTAAGGTTTCTTTAATATTGAGTTAGTTGGTATTGGCTGATTTCGTCTGATCTCGTACGCAGTGACGACGCCAGCATTAGTTCTATGCCGGGGCGAAGTAAAATTAGCAAGTTGGTACGGGGGCGGAGTATAAATAATCTTTTAAAAATGCTGATTAAACGCTACTCAAAAGTTTGCTAAACGGAATGGGAATCGGAAGGATCACTCGGCAGAGCGGCAGGACAAGTACAGCACTCGTATTAAGTTCGTTTGACCGAGTATAACGCTCCGCATCACTTAGATTGTGCATCGAACGTGCACGATTTGAGCTTCAACTCGTAGGAGGGTTATACTCGCAAGTACAATATCATTAGCAATCGTGTTCTCATGTTCATTTGGGATATGACATGGTCGCACAAAAAAATACACTTGATTGTCACAATATCCCTTCCCCCCAACGTGATCAATCATGATGTTTTTCTCCCCTCCCACCCCCGTTTGAACATCACGTGATTAAAGGACGACCCTTACCGGATGGCCATACAAAGTCCAAGAGTACTTTGCAAAATTAAAATTTAAAGTATTACAAATTTTGATTGGACTAAAATTGTACATCCAGCGGATTTTCCTGGATGGACATACAAAGAATGTCGAAAATTGGACGTTCACCAGATGGCCATACAAAGGCCAAGAATACTTTTCAAAATTTAAAGTATTACAAATTTTGATTGGACTAAAATTGTACAGCCAGCGGATATTCCTGGATGGACATACAAAGAATGTCGAAAATTGGACGTTCACCGGATGACCATATAAGGTCCATGGACGTATGTACCTTTCCTGGACTTTAGTTGAACGTCCATTGTTTGTCTTGTGTTATCTGGTAAATAATATGCAATAGTAGCCAGTGAATCTTAACGATTCTGTTAATTTTTTTAAATATAAAGAATTGGTTTTCCAATTTAAAAAATTTAATTTATTATCGTGAGCGCTTGAAAATTCTCTAATTTTTTTAGTGAATTCTTACCGGGGCGAACACTTTTTCAACCGGGGCGATCGCCCCGTCTGCCACCCCCGTAGCGTCGTCACTGCTCGTACGTTAAACCATAAAACCTTACGCTAAAAGTTTTAAAAACTAATAATTATGTCTATTTTCCGATTTTCCTTTATTTTCTGAAATTGCTACTTTCAATATGTTGATTTAAGCAAATGTTCTTAATTTTAGCTGCATTTGTATTATATTAAATTAAATGGTGTACGGGAACTAAAATACGAAAAACTGCCATTCTCTATCATAAATTTTAAAAATTTGTCATAAAATATCATAAATTTTGAATTAAATTCCAACAAAACAGGTTAAATTGGAATATGATGGAAAAATATCAAGACCAAAAGTAATTTAAAAATCTTTGAAATTGATGCTTGTGATTTACATATGAATTTTGGCACAAATGGTACAGAATTTAGTCATAGTGACAAAAAAACTTTTATGAGAAAATGTCATAAATTTTAGATTAAGGGCAGCATCTCACCTACAAAAGCAGATGATATAATATTTCAATGCAATAGAGAAAGATCAAAATATTTCGCAATTTCTCGATATTAACAAAAAAGTATTAAGAATTCAAGAATAAAATAATGTTGATTTTACAATTTAATTTAAAAATTCGGTTTTTCTGGTATACATAAGCCAAAGCTTAATAGAATAAATATATTAAATACCTATTTATAATGGTTTAATGTTGCAAAAATTAGTTTTATCGAAAGACATATTTTCATATTTCAGTTATTCTACTTTATTCCTAAATATACAATATTTTTTGTTAGAATCGAAAAATTGTAACATTTTGGTCTCTCTATTGCATTGTCGGTGAGATCCCACCCTTAAGTTGTCATAAATTGAAGCTGGAGGTTCTCTAGTAATCTATCAGTTCTACTACTGGTGATAAAAAGCAAGGAATGCACTGGAGGGTATTCCATACCCCCCAGACCCCCCGGTTTGCCAATTGACAGTAATTACAGTTGCAATAATGAATAAATATGTTAAATTTCCAATCATCTAAAAAAAGCTGCCTAAGAACAATTTTGATTACAAGCTCTGCAATTGATTGCGATCTACTCTTGGGTGTGCAAAAATAAAATTACTTCTATGACCTAAAACAGTGAGTGTAAACCGGGGAGTCTGGGGGGTATGGAATACCCTCCAGTCAAGGGCGATCATATCAATAATTTATAGGGGAGGCCATTTCTGAAAAATACGTAGACCTTGTTAAAATGAAATTAATTTAAATCAAACTTATAGACAATTTTACAACAAAATACTCAGCAAGACATAGATCCGCCCCTTCCTAAATATACAATATTTTTTGTTAGAATCGAAAAATTGTAACATTTCGGTCTCTCTATTGCATTGTCGGTGATCTCTATTTTCGGTGAGATCCCACCTTCAAATTGTCATAAATAAGGAACATGCATTAATAAATTTTTTTAGTTAAAATAGCATTTTCCGATTAATCCAATATATTAAATATTAAATCAGCAAAAATTACTTCTGTTGATTCTACTTTGTTATAAATAATCCATTTTAAAATTGAATGATTATTTAAAATAAATCATGTGACCATAAACGCTAGCGCCACAGGTATGACGTCATCAGGCATAAATGCCCCGAGCTCTTGATTACTCGTATGTGACTGTTCGCGCGGAACAGTAAAAAAACAGCTTATTTGGTGTATTTGTTGTATTGTTATTACATTTCGGAACAATACAATACTTATAGCTCGTCTTCTTGTTGGTTTCTGTGAAAATAACAGCCTTTAACACTAACAAACTTCAACTGTCAAAGCACAAAAATTTTAAATTAACTGCGCTTTAATTAAAAAGCATGGAGCAAGCTATGAATATTGTGCCTCGAGACGTCACAATAAAATGACGATTTGCGCGGTCGTTTCATTCTATTCAAATTGATAGATTTTTAAATATTTTTTAAATTGTTATCGAAACGAACATAAATGAATTAAATTGTATTAATCAGTATATTTTAGTATTTTTTATCCAACTACGCAATAAAAAAAAATGATGCATCTTCCTTATTCATAAATATATTTTATTTGTAACTGGTGGCCGCCCTGTAGACGTTTTTCAGGTTTTATATTAAATATAAAATTATCATAGTTATTTAAAGTTAAGGTGTAGGTGTTTGTATTATTTAATAACATTAATTTTATATTTTTTGGTAAGAAAAACAAAAATAAAAACTTTTATAATTATAATATTATACAATTTTGCTTTGTGGATGATTTTTGTTTACATTTTACAATAGTTCACAGGATTATTTAAAAAATTGAAAAAAAATTGTCGTTTCACATTTTTCATACAATTTCTGAAATAAAAAAAATAGCAGAGCGTGGTTTCGATCCACGGACCTCTGGGTTATGGGCCCAGCACGCTTCCACTGCGCCACTCTGCTCTATGCATTTTCACCAAAAATTTGCAAATTTCTTTTTTTGCATTGAAACAATTACGATTGACAGACGAAACACAAAAAGTGCATTCACTCCGAATAAAATTTGCCTTCCTTTTTAATAGGCAAATGCTCTAAACGTTTGGTAGTATATTATGATTATCTTGTCGAATTTTTGATAGAGCTCTGCTCGTTAGCACGTTGGCATTGTCAAGTATTTAGCGTGACAACGTATGTACATACATCAAGATTGCAACCGTTAGTGCAATATTGCATAATTAAGAGGTGGTTAACTATGTATACGGTACTGAAGAGAACTAATCAGTCGGAAACACAGTGTCTACCATTCATCCTTAATTATGCAAAAGTGTTCGTAAACATAATCATTCAATTTAATTAACATTACTTTTACTGTCGGCAACGAGCGGTTACAAAAAAAGTTATATATGACTGGCGAGTGAGTGACATTAACGCCGAATTTAATACCTCTTTCCATATTTTTACTTTTAAATGCAATTACTACATAAGTCAATAAAAATTAAAAAATGTATCATAAATAATGTCAACTAATAAATTTTCTATATATCTGCTACCGTTCGAAAAAGTACACATTCAATATTAATTTCCGATACAAAATCAGCTACTTTATGAGCAATGTAACTAATACAATCCTGTAATAATGTCGGAATCAGGACCGGATTAAGCTTAAAATCGCCACTAAGCAAATTTCAATTTCTACTGCCTCAGATTTCGACAATATTTTTTGAAAAAGGGTTAGTAAATAGGCTATAGTATACATAAAAAAAAATCTGCAGAATACCAGGTAATTTTTCCAAAATTTTCATAAATATTTTCTTTGAACTCAATTAACATTGTCATCTAGTGATTGGCTACACACGGCAAGTTGGAGAATGAACCTGTAAGTTTTACTTAACACAAATTTTTTTCGAATTATTCAAAATTAGTGTATTTTAGAGACCCCCGATCCGAAATTTACCTTAGTTACGCCTGTCAAAATTGACTCTCCTCCAAACTACGCTCGGGCTCTCCAAGCCGTTTTGACATACTCCGAACTTGCTAAAAACATGCCTGAAGTGTGACCGAACTCAAAAAATTCGGCCGTAAATAACCGAATACAATCTAAAATAACTTTATTAAACCAGGGGGGGGCATGTTAGTACGAGCACGGCTACAGCGTACTACTCGCTACGACATAGAGCAGTGGCGGATCCAGGGGTGCGATGGAAGTGACCCCCCCCTTTGAGCTCCAAAACATTCTTACACCAAAAAATTCTGACGCGTTAACTTTAACCCTTATGCGGCCATAAAATTTTTCACCATATATCTGTAGTACATACCCGGGTTCATTGAATATTATCATTTTTTTGTTGATGTTTTGTGTGCAGAGAACCTGTTTTCGTAGAGATGTCGCCGAAATTATTATTTATTATTATCTACTAGTAGATACTACTTTTTATTTTTCTTATTCAATAAATTTTTAATTTTTTGCCCCCCCTATGGTAATTGTCTAGATCCGCCACTGCATCCGAGTCAAGTGCAGCGGGCTTTTCCCACATACATACCCTTATGCCCGGTTTCATAAAACTTTTAACAAACGATTAAGCAGGTAACAAGCCGTTAAGTGTAAATTTTGGTTTCATAAAGGCTTGTTAACACTAATCAGCCGTTAAACTTTAACAGGCCAAATTTCTCCGCTTAAGTACTTAACAAGAGATTTGACAAGAGATTTCTAACCTAAAATATGAATTTATACTATGACACTACATGACAAATAAGTTTTCAATAACAAAATATTTCTCGATTTGTAATATTTTCTTCTATAATTAACAAAAGTTAGCAAAACTAGATATCTACATACACAAAATAAATTATATAAATCTTGTAATTATTTTTTTAAGTACATTGATACCTAATAATGGAAAATTTTATTAATTCTTTTTTTAATTTTTCATCAATATTATTTTATTCGTGTTAGAATAAGTAACGATATAAGGAACTTAAATCTTAAAACGATTCAATTATAATTAATTGCCGTGTAAGAAAGATGCATACGGTTGTGATTCCTTTAAAATTTAAAAAACAAATAGTAGTTTATTATTGGTATTGTGAACAACTTACTGTCCACGCAATTTTAAATCGACATGTCATATTTTGTAAATAAAAATTTGCAGTGTAAAACAGTGCAAAGTAAAATGTTACAGTGAAGTTACTAAAAAAGTTAACGAAAAATCTAGTGACATTTCGTTAGCTAATTTAACAAGAGATATGCTTTATGAAACCGAACAAAATTTAATCGCTTGTTCAAGTTAAGAAACCATTAGGTAACGAATGATTATAGCAGTCTTTATGAAACCGGGCATTTTTCTAGTATTTAGGTTGAGCTCACGGACCTTCGGATTTTCGAATTATTTTGTTAAATTATGAATGAATTTAAATTATGAATTCAATAAAATTGTGATAGAAACATTATCAATAAACCAGTGAGCTGAAACTTGAGCACGGACGCACAGCATTTGGGGTAGTTAACTCTTCAGTATTGAATCAAGCAACATATTATCGCCTACTTACCTATTCAGTACCTATTCAATATAATTATTTTTAATAAAATAACTTTTCTAACGTGTATACATGTAAATTATTGTATAATAAACAACGATAAAAATATATAGTTACTATTTCAAAATGGCTCTGGTTTGAAAGCTATGGACGCAAAAAAATTAAAGAAGTTAATTTAAATAAACAATATATAATTTAAATTCACAATATATAATTTAAATTCACAATTTTTGAATTATAATCTCCATAAAACATCAGCGCAACTCAAATTTAATTAAAATGCTATAGTAAAGCGTCAAACAGAATGCTGACATTTGACGTCAGCGATGGGCGGAAAAAATGTAGTAACCAAAAAGTTTTTACAAAATCGACTCTTTTGTTTCCGATATAAAACACAATAATACTTATATTTTCTTTTTTCAAGAGAAGAAATTTTCCGCTTGAAAGTTGCTGCTGTTTTGTTTCTGAAACAAAAGTACAAAGCAGTGGTCCTGCATATTATGGTGTACTTGTTAAGTTTCTCAAAATTGCAACCTTAAGTACTAACAAAAACAAGATAACGTATTAAGATAATAAGAACATTAGCTCGAATGAATATCGTAATTTTTAAGTACATTGCAACAAACTTAAAGCAAATATCCCTTATTATGTAATTTTCTGGCTTATCTACGAAATCTATAAGAGCAGAGTGGCGCAGTGGAAGCGTGCTGGGCCCATAACCCAGAGGTCCGTGGATCGAAACCATGCTCTGCTAACTTTTTTTCTTGTATTATGTTTTGCCCAATACCTGTCATTTCCCACACGTTTTATCCGAACAATGAAAATATACAAAAAAATAAATATAGTTCCCGATTGTTGCTTTATATTGCACGTTCGATGAATTTTACATAATAATAGATAAAGTAATCACAATCGTATTAACAACAATTGTGCCTAATAGTTGATTTCATTCGTATCTATAAATCAATAAGCAATATCATGGTGAAAGTAAACACAATTTTCAGATCGTATCAAAATAACGGTTTGTGATTTTCATGAATAAATTAGGAACGAACCCCCACAGGTGTTGAAATTATAATCGTGAAAGTTGGAATCAAAGTTATTAATTAAACGGGTATATTTCGCATGAACAGTAAAAGCGATTGATTTTGATTTTTTTTTTTTAATTTTGAGTTATACAAAGACAACGGCGTCGTCACGTTCCTGTGGTTCCCGCATCTTAATTATAGCGCGTGTAGGTAGGTATTCGCTAATCAAGCTCTACATTTCCACAACCCTCGGCACGCATAACAGGAAAGGGCGCAAGCAAGCCGCCAGACAGACGTTACTTTACACCCCTACATTCTGACAAACTTCCCTTACCTAACCTACCCTATAATAACGACGACATTTGGCCTGCGCGTGCTCTACCCCAATGAATATATGAAAGTAACGATGAACGCAGTTTTTGCATTCTTTTGTAAAACAGAATTGAAACCACCCCTGGGAAAACTAATGTAGGTATGCGCCGTTTGTAAAATAATTTACTAAATGGTTGTACAATATCGTCTTTGTGTATCCGAGCTAATTTTAATTAAGCCTTAATGGTCCGTAATATATTTTTGTTATTTTGTTGAAATTTAGTGCAACCTAAGCTTTGCAGCTGGCTGTTTATTTACCCAAACGAGTTCGTTTTCTTTATATTTTCTAATTAAAATATCACTTAGTCATATTTAATAAGTTTGCTGCAAATTATTTTATACGATACTTTCATAATTTAATTTAAAACCGTATCGGCAGCCGGGCGAAACCGGGTACGAAAGCTAGTTTAATATGCCCAGCATTGTCCTGGAAATTAGAAAACTTGTGATGTTAATTTAATTAAATAGTGGAATGTGTATCTGCCCGGGTGTCCATATCAAAATCTACTCTACCACTATTATTATAATAAGTATAGCAGGAAAACGGGGTAAATTGTTTTTCTCCCAAAAAAACAACCCGCCGCTGTTTTCTTCCCGCCATAAAAATAAAAAACGTAATAGCAATTAATTTCGAAGACCCTTTTCACGTTATTATTACGGTCATCAAAATTTGACTTTTACTCGAATTTGTTTTGTATCGCAAGACATCAAAATTGTTATCAACAAAACCGTAAAAGACTTAACAACTTAAATTTACTTCTGCGGAGTTTTATGATAAAATAAAAACAATTCAATTTTAAGCAGATTACGGTAAATAAATATTTTTTGACGACATGCAATTTATTTGACACGAAAAAAATATCCGGAAGTTGGAAAATTTATTGGCAGTATTGATTGCTGTTGTGTCGATTATTATCACTTAGCTTTTCTAGGTTGACAAAAACTTATTCCTCTATTTACGATTTTATACTGCCAAAAAAACAAGAAGTCCTCCAGATATAGCGAAATTCATTGCAGGAAAGGATCCAATAGGAAGATATAGTTTTGTAATTTTTTGGATTGACAAAAAATAGGAAAGAAATTTTCTTTTAAAAGAAATAAATTCATCAGGTGGAATATGTTTTCGATCATAATATCCAATTTTTTTCAGTCTTGTATTTTGTGATGCTTGATCGGCAGCGCAACATTATTTTTAATAAATAAGTGACAAAAACTTGATTTATGCTCAAGCTTTGTAAAATAATGTAAATACGTTACTGACATTGTTACGTAACATTGAATTTTCTATCACAAATGGATGATCAATAACCGTTGAGATACATAACGGCAAAATTGCGAAGAAATTGTACAAATATTGTATAATATGAAATTTTCTTGCTATTTTTGAAATAAAAAAAAAATTAGCAGAACATGGTTTCGATCCACGGACCTCTGGGTTATGGGCCCAGCACGCTTCCACTGCGCCACTCTGCTCGATGTATTTCGACTCAAAATTTCCGAATTTGCAAAACTGATATTCCAATACCGGTTCTGATATAAAATGTATCGAGCTATTTTTTTCTTTTACTACGATGCGCTGCTTGCTTCTGATTTTAAAACGCTTTCGTTGCCTTGGAGCAGTTTAATTTTAGAATTTCTGATATTTCAATAAAATTGGTTTTTCAAAAAAAAATTATAATAAAAAATAATACTTACTGTATGCCAAATAAAAAAAAAACAAATTATCAAAACGTGGTTTCGATTCGCGAATCTCTGTTATGAATTGCTTTATAATATTATCTTTTTTTGAATTAATATTTGGTATAGGTATGGAATTAATTTTTGATGTATAGAAAATAATATCTTGTTCGTTGAGAATAACATTCGATATAATATATCAAATATATTAATATTCGACAAAAGTCAAATACACATTGGTTATAAGAATATTTTGAAATTACAGAATTAATAAATGTGCTATAGAAATAATACACTAACTTCTCCTATTTCTTCTTTTTTTTTGTATCTTCTTTTAGTTCCAGTTTATTTTAAAAGCAATTTTCAGTATAGACATCAATTTAAAATTATAGATATTTTTCTTCCCTTCTTCCTCCACTTTTCCATCCTGTTTTTTCACTTTTAATATTACTTTGAATAATATACATAATATTGGATATTCAAAGCAATGTTAGAAAGCATACAATTTCAGTGGTGTAATTATCTCTTTACATGATTATCTTATCTTTATAAGCAGCAAAGAAATAACTTTCAAATGTTTAATTTTAGTTTACTCTATAATAAATTTTAGAAGTTATTGTTTTGAAAGTGAACATAAAATTTAATAATGATAAGAGTCTCATGTAAAAAGATGCTGTATTCGGGTAGGGGAATTTTATTTTTTTATAAAATTATAAAAACCTACCCTGGTACATTGCAATATATAAGCGAAAATATTTGAACTTATACAATTTTTTTCTATTTCTTTTCTATTTTGCTGTTATATAATGAGCATTTTTAACTCAAACCTCGAGTATTCTTATTTGTAGTTGTCCTAAACATTCATTAAAAATTAATCCAATCATAAAATCTTGACTGGAAACCAATTACGTCACTTCTAAGCGTTTTTATCCAGTTTAGGTGGCTGAAGCTTCAGTTTAACCGCACTGTTTATCTTTAGGATGCAGCCTAAAGGTGAGATATCTCATCTACTGTATTCTATCTGCGGAGAATGCATTTAAATAATTAATAACTTTTGAAACCTCCTTTAAGTTATGCACACGATGTGATGCTATCATGTACGTGAGCAGGTAACATTGTGTTTGAAATTATTTATGTTTGATTAATAAATGTTGTTTTACATTTCAACTTGTTTGTTAAGTAGATCAGTTTACCTCTTCTTACACATGGCTTTGTTTAAGTTTGTTCTACCATGAAATTGTTTAAGCTTTAGCAACTTAGAAACTCCAGATATGAAATCAAATTTATTTTGAGCTTGCTGCTTTTGTTACAGCTAATAAATCGATATTTCACGATGGTAGTAACTTCAATATTGTCACAATTTACAAAGCTTATAATAAAGCTTCCTTATGATTTTATAATCAGCCAGGCTGCAAAGCCATACAAAATGAAAATTTTCTCAATCCATGACGCTTTCATAGCTGCGAAACCGTGACGAAATAGGTGTAAGCTGAAGTTCTTGCCATTTTCAAAAATGTTCAATAGGAAACATAATAATATTATAGAAAATATATCATTTTTGCAATTAATGTTCCTGTGTTTAAACTGTTTCCTATATGCTAAAACAAAAAAAAAGGTTTATAAAACTCATTCAAAAAAGAAACTTCTTCAAAATATAAGATTTCAATATCCATCACCAAGAGATTTGTTTTCTTTGAGTTTCCGGTTCAAATAAACTCAAGACATAACTTTCTTTTTTTGCATTATTTGAATAACTTCTTTGATCTTCACGTCAGGAGATTTTTTTTGTAAAACATGAAATTTCACCAGTTTTAAAGTAAATTTACTCTTATCAACCGAATAATTTTCAGAAGTAAAATTACACTCATTTTTTACAGTGTACATATTGTTTTTGTACATGCTGACGTCACAGCGTCTTTAAACGCATTTTGTATGTATGTATGTATAATATGTATACCACATGAAAATTATTTTTTTTAATATCGTTCGTTTAGAAATTACAAGGGTTTAAAGTTTAGTAAAATAAACTGAAAATCGAAAATTTACTTCACTTAAATAAATTATATCTCCGGTCCGGTTCTACTTATCCTACAAGCTTCGTAAAAAAATTATTTTAAAACTATTTAATGAGGGTTTCGTTATATATTTATTAAATTCAATGACAACAAAAAATTCTATTCAAAACCGCAAAATTTATAAAAAGTAAACATATTGCTTCTTGTCTGAAGTAATAGCGGAGTCAAAATGGCAAATGGGGGCATTTGAATTAAAATTATTGTGTTATTGTAAGTCTATTATTGTAAAATTGTGAAAAACAGATGAAAAATTAAGTACTAAGACTGAAATAATTCCAGATATAAAATTGATAACAATAGGGCAACAACCCCTAAATTGGCTCAGGATATTGCAAATCTCTTTATTCGGCTCAGGATGTTGCAAATTCAACCAAGAAATATAATATTTTCTAGCATGGCATATTTTTTAAATTAAATGGTTTCCATTACTCATATCAATAAAATGAACTAACAATGTAAGAAAGAAATTAGACATATGGGGTGAAAAAAATGCTTGCAATTATATTTATTTGTAACCGGTTTAAAGTTACCTAATTTAATATTGGCTTTCAATTGTAAATGGCGGTGACGTAAAAGCGCGAATAACTCTAATAATATTCATAAGCTTAAAATTGGGTAATAATAGCGCAAACATCAAATCATCATTTTGAAATTAGAAAATTCCACACTAAATTTCTGACGGCGAAATAGGTCGACGATTGACGGTGAAACGATGATGGCGAAGTGGCGAGGCGAAATGTAACAACCCCCTTTAGAGTAATACCTTGAGTAAATATCCTATAAAAACTTTGTGCGCATAACTTAAAATTCTACAAATTTGCGGTGGTTTTTAATGAATGAATTTTTATAGAATTCCAAGAATTTTAACAGAATTCTAAAGATTTTCATACCATTCCAGTGATTTTCACATTCAGTGACTACCAAAGATGTTTAGGGATTTTTAAAGAGAGAATGCAATAATTTTGAATAGAATTTTAAAACAGTACAAGCAATTCTAAGATATTCCAATGGTTTCCAAAGGAAATCCATACAAGGATAATTCTAAAGAATTTCAGTGATTTTCATGGAATAGCTAAGTTTTCATAGAATTTCTAGTGAATTACAAAAATTGTCCAAGAATTCTAGGGATTTTCAAGAAATTCCATTGATTCCCAAGATATCGGATTTCGAAAATGTAAGTAATTCTAAGAAATTCTAGAAATTTTTAAGGACTTCCAATGATTTTCAACTTACAAAGAATTTCAAAAAAATTCCAAACAAGTGTAATTCTAAAGAATTCCAGTGATTTCTTTGAAATAGCCAAGCTTTCAAAGAATTTCTGAAAAATTCCAAGATTTTCAAATATTCTATTAATTTCCAAGATATTGCAGATTTCCAAAAACTAAGTCATTCTAAGAAATTTCAAATACTTCTAATGATTTTTAACTTGCAAGAAATTCAAATGATTTTAAAAAAACTTTTTCCAGATCTTCTTAGGTTCTAAGAAATTCAAGAAATTTCAATAATTTTCAATGAAACTTTAAAAGGTTTAATTCCAAGAATTTCGAAGAAATTTTTCAATGAATTCCAATATAGAATTTTAGACAAGCAGACTCAAAATTTTTGAGAGATACATTAATTCTAACGAATTCATTTGTAAATTCAATCAATTTTCTGAATCCTAAACCGGATTTTAACAAAATTTGAGTTTCAAATTTTAATATTTTAGTAAGAAAGTTGATTTGATTTTCGAGAATGAATTTCAAAAATAAAACTTGATTTAATAAAAAAAACTTACTTATGCAATCGGAAGATCAAGCTAAGAAATTTTGTGCAGTCCGAGGTTCGAATCCACAACTGAACCTGTAATCAGTGGCGTAGCTATCATAGGGCAGTTCGGTGCGGCGCACAGAAAATAACAGAAAATAACTCAAAACGTTAGAAAGTTTTACTTGCTTCCTAATGCATTTTTTTCGGTTACTGTCGATCTTTTAGAGATTTTCCTTGAAAAATAAGAAAAGATTTCTTTAAATATTCTGAAAGGAAAATTTAATCTTTCCTATGAGGTGGAGATTAATAAAATCCACCCAACGGTTACTTCACAATTTAATTATGAAAATCGACATTTTGATGAAAATTTACAAGTTATAAGTGGGGAGATTAACATTCCGGTTTGGTATTTATGTTCACCGAAGCGTAAGCAATTTTTTTAAAGTCTTCTTGGCCCATTGCTACAAAATACAAATATCAGATGAAGAAGATTCACCAACTTACATTTCCGCATGAAAACATGCGGCTACGGGCGGTTTTCACAACCCCTGACATTGGCAAATCTCGGATCTCAGCATTAGAATTTCGTCAATTAAGAGTTCTGTTGTGCCCCGGGGGATTTTTTTATTGAATCTAGAAATTGTCAAAACGGCTCGGGTCCACCTCACTCGAGCGCTGCGAGCCGTTATGACAAGCGCAACCACGGAAAATGTCGGATCTAGGATTTTTGTTAATTTTGGATAAACTCTACTGGACTATCCGCAAATTTTATTATTTACTTCTACTATATAGACAATTACCTACCACCCAGTGCAAAAATTTCGGTGAAATTCGAGATCTTAAAACTTCGACCGACCCCCTTTATTTTAGGACGGGGGGGGGGGCTCCTCATATATTTTGCACCGGGGCCCCAACAACACTCGCTACGCCCCTACCTGTAATCACACCAATCCACTGCTAAGCTGTGTTTTAGCTTTTTGTTAGGAATTTTTAACTCAAATATTATTCAGCTGATGATTTTAGATTAATCTAAAATAACTGGTTAGTGAGAGTTAAATTCGACAGAGCATATAAAATAAACTGTTACAGACCGGAGGGTTTCTGTACGTCGAACGTGTGCAAATAGTTGCAGCAATGCGTTTGAGTGGGAGAAGCCGGTCGCAGTTGACTACTAGCCGTGCGGCTACAAACATCATTTAATTATTTATTTATTTTAAATTGCATTTCGTTAATTATAGCCGAATTTAACTTAAAAACAAAGATGTGTGAGATATGCAGAGATCTGCGTCTTTCTTGGTCTGCCATTTTCGAGTGCAATTTATCCTCAAAATTACTTTTGTAACATAAAAGCATACCATGGGCGGAGCTAACCTTTCGGAAACTGCCAATCCAGTAGTCGCTTTCAACTTTTTTTTAACAATTTAATGTTTATATCGGTTATGTTCGCTCTCAACCAACATAATTTCATTAAAAAACTGTATTATCCGGGTAAAGGTTAGCGCACTATCCTCCAGATGTTTATTTTCTCATAGCGTTCAATTTAAATCGGGAACTCTTATTGGAAAATCCTACAATTATTATGTTCTCGTTGTTGGTAGAGCTGCATTAAAAATTTTTCCTACAAAACGTAAACTACTTGTATCATTATCGTACTCATAATAGAGTGAAAATGAATAATCCATAAAGAAATTTTTACATAAAATAAACTCGGTTTCATTAGCGGAACTGATTGTTTCCTCAGTAAGTTTCGGTGTGCGGCCAAATAAAAGGTTTAAAGGAGAATTTAAAATTAGAGAAAATATGAGGTAATTGATTTGCATAATGCTTCATCACAATTTTCAAATCAATTTTGTCTAACAAATTTGTTTACTATGTTAACGCACGCCGAAGCTAACATAAAGAAGAAATTTTTAGCTAAATAAATATATCGACGATGATTCTTTTAAATTGCTACCACTAATTTATTGAACATCGCATAAAAAGATTTAGCGATGTTGTAGATATTTTGATTAATCATTATAAATTTTTTCTTGTCCATGTACCGTTAACATTACCAACATAATTCCATTGCTACTTTATCATTATCGTACACTCTTTTACAAGCACTAAAAAAATTTAATTAACATTTTGAAATGAACCAATTAAATTATTCAGTTAGTTACTTAAAATTATTAAATATTAAAGGCAATTATCTTAATGTATTTAAAAAGTTGTTGATTTATGTAGCGTCGAGGAGGACGAGTGCCCTTTTAAAGAAGTAATACGTAGAGTACTTTTAAAGCAGTCGCGAAAATTTTTAAAGGGTAAGTTTGAAGGGCCGGTAAGTAAGCGAAATGACTTTTAAATTTCATATACTTGCAATTTTATTTTTAAATCAGCTTCGCGGACGAAAAACCGTTTGGCTTTTACAAGTATAACGAGCCACATGCACTCGAAAGCAGCAGGTGGGCTTCAAGAATATTTTCTGCGATTTTAAATCTTACCAAACGCCATCACACGGTTCATCTGCTCGAATAGAAAAGATTTAATTTTCAACTACTAATTATTATGTTTCTTTGAGTTCCTTCAAGTCGCATAATTTGGCTAATAGAACCATCTCTCGACTCTTTGATTTTGGGAGAAAATTAAGCGATACTACGTGAAGCCTCCCTTTCTCGAATTAGGAAAAATACGATCCACTTATTGTGTACTTAAGGACCCAAAAGTCAACATAAAACGTCATTATATTTATTTCCAAGGTTTACAAAAGCGTTTCAGCGCAGGTTAGTGTTTAAACGAACAATAAATAAGACAGGAAATAAGGTGGTGTCCATTTAAAAGCCAACGGAAACGGTATTGAATGATGACTTTTGCCCTTCCTTTACGCCATTTAAGCACATGTGTTTCCAAGTCAGACGCATTTGGGATAAATTTCAAACTTTACTGATGCGACTATTTTGGCTCAACTTTAATTATATCCTGTGGTAATAAATTTTAAATCAAATTAATTCTAAGCAACAAAATAATTTAAATTCATTTATTAATTACTCTCACATGAACGACCTTCCTGAACTTGCCGCCTCGACACAACGTGTAAATTCAAATACATTTTTTATTTGCCTCCCGAGATAAACTTAAGATTAGACGTCACAAAAAAGCTACAGAAATGGGGATGGCTTTTGCGTGTGTACAAGCTGGAATTATAATTACCAGTAATGCGACACTAATTTGAAAAACAAAACAGTAAAAAGTGCGGGAAAAAATGAGCAAACAAGTCATGTGGTAAGCTATTGCTTTCCGTATTCCGTAATCTTCTTCTTTGTTTATTAATTTTTTTGTTCACGTATTAAATTTGGCAGATGTTGGCCAAATATATCAAATATTTGAAATTGAACTTCAAGTACCTTTGCCGGATACCCTTACACCCTTATTACCCTTATGCGATCGTATAGTGGGAATTTAACCTTTGGGATAAAAAGTTGTTATGTTCCACCAACACATTGAATTTTCTTGAATTATCCCGCATACAATAAATACTGCTGGCGTTCTCACTGACGATTTCTCAGGAAATTCTATATATTAGAGTAAAGCTATTGTTTGGACATAAAAATTATTTTCACCTGCTAACTTTGCTGAATAGCGTAGAGCAGGTAAAAAAATATAAGGCATGAAAGAATCACTTGATGCTAACCTCCTAAATTGTAACGTAAATAATTTGAACGAACTGCTTCGTAGTTTTATTAAAGTATCTGGCGCCCGTTATTTCCACAGTTCGTCTATTAAAAAACAAATAAACGCGTTAATTGGACAGATTATATGCAAAAATATAATAAAAACGCATTGATCTGGAGTTTTTTTGATAAAATTAAATGAGGTTATTTCTTTAAGCAAAAAAATATTTCCTTACTCCGGTTTTTTTAATTGTTTTTTGCAGTTTTTACGCCTTGATTTCAACAGTAACAAAAAACATTTTTAGAAAATTAAAGATTTGAATAAACAATACCATCGAGAAAAGGTAAAGAAATATAAATCACTATGTGGCTTAATAATTCGAAAGAATAAATAATAACTGAGGCAGAGATTCAAAGAATTCAATTATTTTTTGTCGTTTCAATTTTTAAATTGAATGTAATCTATTAAATGTAAAATATTAAAAACAGTAAATTTACTACAGCCATACAAATTTGTAAAGGTGCAATTAAATTCCCGAACAATTTGTCAAAATTAAATTGATTAATAATCTTCTAAATGAATTTTGACTTTTGTCCATCAAAGCCTATTGTCTTCTCTGGAGAAAATTGATTCATCTTGAAGAATAGAGGTAAAAGAATCTGAAAAGGTAATACTCAGGTGGATGTGACTTACAGAGTACATTTTTTTGTATAATATCATAGAAATATATTATACACAAATAATTAAAAATGATTGGCGATTCAGATGGTTGTTCGGCTTTCGGCAGCTTTTCAACTCGAATAAAGAGGAGAGGGTGCACGGATTCAAATGCCAGAAGTCGATTTTTGCTTTAATGTGCCAGGCCTTCCCCGACAGTCCGAAGACTACGGATCAGAATACTCAAGATCTCAAGAATGGTAATTTTCTGCCTGATCATGGGTCAAGATCTTCCGACAATCTTCTACCGTTTGACGTTATTCTGCCCTTTCGGGACTTTGCTCTTCGTGTTGCCTTGATGTAACCTCTGAGGTCTCTTAATATAAGCTTCTCCTCAGGCGCCACTCTTCGGAGATTTTCTAGTACCTCTTCTCTTGGCGCTAGTTCCTCAATGTCTCTTATAGTAAAAAAAACCTACGAGGTCTTTCACGTCTTCTTGCCCAATTTAGTTTTTTAGGGCATTTTTTAGGTCGTTGAGCTGGTTGTTTTTCTCCAGCTCCACTACGATGTCTCCCGATCTTGTTTTCCTTATCGCGCTGATCAGGGAAGTCTCTTTTGCTCCCCTTAGTGCGGTTCTTATCATGCCCATTTTCTCAATGAAGTTATTCGTGTTTGCCTTGATGATCATGGCGTCTCTTCGTGGTGGCTCTCTTTTGAGTCCTACTGTCACCTTTTTATAGGGAGCGCTGGATCCACTGCCTCCATCGTCCATCATTCTTTGAATGATTTGCAGTTGCGCAGTCTCTTCTTATTCTAGTAGGTTAGTCTTTGTTTGGGGCCCGTCAGCGACGGTGCCTCGTGTCTCCGTTACCCTTTTCGTTCTATCTACTGGCTGCTGTTTGCGTGCACTTGTGCTATGGTTGGTTTTGGCATGGGGGTTATTTGCCTCCCAGATATCGCCCTTTCCATACTTTGGATTAACTTGTTTACCTGGTTCACCAGCTCTTGGTTTTCCTCTTTCTTGTTTAGTTATATTGTCTTGATCTCATCCATTAGTTCCTGATTCTGATTCTGGAGTTGTTTGATAGTGTCGCCCTGTGATTTCATTATATGTAATACTTTATCTAAGGTGTGCTGTAGTCTTTTATAATTTCCTTGTAACCCCGCTTGGTCTGCTGGGACCGCGGCTGTCGCTGTTGACTCCGTAGAATCTTGGCGTTTTAGCAGTTCTAGGACTTGTTTCAGTTCGTCTGGTCTTACTGCCGTTGCCTCTCTCTTTTCATAATGCCGTATGTGCGTCGTTAGGAACTGATTCAACAACAAGGTCTTGAAGGGCAGATATATTGACCTAGTCTGCGACGTGTTAAGATTATCTGTTATTTTCTTGATGGAGTCTTCAATCTGGGCTCCAGTTGAGTCGTCTGTCAAAGAGTTCCTCCGAGAGCTAGTCTAGGGAGGATCCTCTGACACCGAGTTCCTTCTCGAACCGTTTTTGTTTGTTTTTGTTGCGCCCCGGCCTGGATAGCCACCGGTAGCGCAGAGCAGTCGCTGGCTGACAGTCGGTGGGGGCCCGCTCCAACACCCGACATACCAACCAATACGTGGCTCCGAGCTTCCCCTGCATCGTAACTTTCGAATCCGTTGCTTTGTTCATTTCATGTTGGGTAGAGAGATTTTTGGGCAGGGCATCTTACCCTGTTACCTCTCGCGTTAGCCTTGCGGATTTCTCTCATCCACCAGGGTTGGGTATCCGATCTCTGAGATTTCTCCACAAAGTACCAGGGACCACCAGCGTGGAGGTGCGAGTAGGATTTTGGTCCCCTTCACTGCACCCCTTGATAGCACCCACTCCCTGACGACCTTCAAACACGCCTCAGCTGTAATGCCCAGCTCAGGAAGTGCAATAGATAGTCGACCATAAAGTTCCAGATAAATAGGCCAACTATTAAGCCCTGATGATAACCCCTAAAAATACACATCCAGATCATCTCGCCGATGACGCACACTCATCTGTTGCTGAAATAGTTCATCCAAAGCCAAGGTTCCGGAGAGCAAACACCATTCAGCTGTTCCAGGACAGTTGATCACAACAGACCATCAAAGCCCCAATATAATATGGCTCCTACAATGTTACAAAACGGCCATCAGGCAGATTGTCTAAAATATTGCGGGTTTGGCCGATCTCTGTCATGGGATTTAAGTAGGATGACCAGACGAGAGGATTCCATCTGTGATACTTTCATACTCTTTAAACGTTTCCAGACGCCGCCAGTCGTCAAGTCTCAGTAATCCGCTCCGGAGTGCCAATATCTCTAGGGGAAGGTAATCCTCACAGGTAGTTTGAAGATACTACTCCGCCCCGCCGGCCTTCAATCTACCTTTCTCGTCTTTGCATGCAATATTTTAATTAAAACCTAAGGACGAAGGAGGATAGGATGATGATCACAGACTCTCTCGCCATCCAAGACCTCCCAGGATATCATGTTACTCGAAATTTACTCTCTAGTTTGTCGCTTGCCCAACTGAAAGTATATACCCACATCAAGACCGGCATTCAGCACCTAGATTCCCCCTATCCATAACTTCTCCAGCATCCTGCCTCTCTGGGTATTCTCGCTTCCAACTCTCACCCGTTTACTATGCCACATTCCAGACGTGGGGTTAGCGTTCTTACCTTCTACCTTGACTAATCAGTTCCAAGGCAACGATAGCATCACCGACATGTAGAAAATAAACAGAAATCGCCCGATAAAGGATAAAGATATATCGAAATATCAAAGGTGACATAACGAAGGTGACTCCTTCACATTTTTGCTAAGAGTTTCTAGAACCGCTCTGGACCTCGCTTTTGCTTGGCATCTCTTTTTTGAAGATGACGGGTGCAGTACAAGGAATCAGATAGCGACAACTGCTAAATTAACTATCAAATTAATTCAAGAAAAGAAAACTCTGATTATAAAGATTAGAGGATAAATATGGAAGAAGATAGACGACGACAACCTAAGACCACAGATGATACCCCTAGAACCGTCCGAGAGAACCATTTTTCTGACCGGTATACTATTGTTGCAAAGTAAACCTATAATAAAATTACTAGTAGACGTCTTGATTTAGCAAATCAATCAAAAATTAAGCTCTAAGAAGCAAGGAATATGATGGCAGCTGAAATAAATACCACTAAAAGAAAAATGTGAAATAATCTTCTCCAGAACTTACATTGAGACATTGTAGGAAAATCCGTTATAATAGAGAACTTTCTGATCTTCAATCAAGAATTCTATTCGTGATTTAATACCCCATTATACGATTAAAATTAAAAAGCAATTGTTTTACTTTACTGCCGATGACGGGCGGCACTGAAGCACTTTAAAGCCTCCCTATCATTTTATTTAATATTAGATCATGCGTAGAAGTAGTATTTTACTAATTTCTATTAATCATTTTATTGTGCACTGAGTGCGCACTTGGTCCGTGGTCAATGTAAAGCAAAATTAAATCTAGAAACACGTATAAATTAAACTGTTGTAGACCGGGGGGTCTGGGGGGAATGGAATACCATCCAGGTATCTCTACACCATAAAGCTTTTTAAGTTATAGCTATTGTTCTGTAGTTTTAAATTTCATTCCTCTTCATTTCTCTCCTTTTCCTCATACATATTGTTAATTGCACATTTTATTTTAATTTTTCACTTTCATATCAAAAATATTGAGTTCGGTTTTGACATTCCGTCCAGCCAACCTGCTCTTCTTGATTTTATTTTGTGTTCTATAAAATTCCTTGCAGCTTTCCATCCGATGAAAAACTGTTGAAAAATAAAAATGATTATTTTTTGTTCAAAATAGTCAAATGACACTACGCTTCCAGCATAATACGTATTTATAAATTAATTAATACAGAGTGAAATACCACTTTGTTCCAATTCGAATTCCATTCCAATTAGCTTTATTTTATATCTGTATACTTGCCACACTTTTGCTTTATTAGATCACATTAAAATACTTTTTCAAGTTACATAAAAGTGCATTTCCTCTAAAAATAGAAAACACTCAATAAACCAAATTGAAGTTTGTTTAGAGGCAAATTAAAACTTTTTAAAATAGAACGTAAACCTGCATTCTAAATTCTTACATTAACTTGAAATATACAGACAATTAGCTAAAAAGCTTTCATTTTTTCTTGCTTCTTTAATCTTGGCGCAATGAAATTTTGTTTGAATGGAACACATCTTTTCTCTGCTTAGTTTATTAGTTAGCAGAACTTTAGAATTTGGAATTTGCAAAATAAATTAATTATCAAACAATTTTCCATGTTTCATAGTTAATACGCTCAACATGTCTGCTGCTGAAGAAATAGAGGCAAATTTGATGTGCATAAGTAGTATGGCACGTGCTGCACATTGTTCTCATCAAGAACGTGAATGTTTTAAAAAAGAAACGAACAGAATTTCACAATGAAGTAAGTAAATGAAATTTTTATACGCTGTAATTGTTGCTCTTGTTTGATGATTTTTTTCGACGCCCTCCAGGCATCCGGATATGTAATTTATATACGTGCCGACCGGTATTTTGTTTTGGTTTTCAATATTCGGTGGTTTTTGTTACCACTTTAATCGAATAGTTACCAAGTGAATAAGAATTTCGATTTGTTGCAAATTGTAAGTTTCAAACTCAATGGTCGGATGGTTAAACTGTAGATAAATGTGATTTTATTAGCTTTCATTGTTAAATAAAAGCTTTCATCCTATAAAACCGCATTAAATTTTAAAAAATTAAAAAGAAATTTTCGTCTACAAATTTACTAAACTGTAAAGCCTAAATAAAATCCAATTAATTTATACATAATTGTTTTTTAAATTTACGAACTCCCTATGTTTATTACTTGAGCTTCCAATATGGGAACATATAAAAACCAGTTTCCTACCCTAGTGATAGATTGGAATTTATTCATTAAAATTTTAATTTAAAACAAAAAATTAATTTTGGGTGGGTGGACAGTAGAACATCAAAAATGGCTTGCGGTTTTTAGTTTTGGAGTATCCGATACCTGAAAAGAGAATTAGTTAGAAAGAATTTAAAAAAAATTATTAAGAGGTTACACCCATGTACAAGATGGAGTGATCGTTACAAGTTCAAGTCTTAAAATGACCGCATAAGTTACTACTTTACTCATTCAGTTCCTGGTGTGAAGTGAACGGTTTACCACGATTAATTAATGTGACAATCAGCTGGTAAGCCTGGGTTGGAATCCTGGCTGGAATTGAGGAACAGTTATTATTTGGCTCATTTTCATGCGGAAAAGTTTTTCTTACGTTAAGAAATTTACATTCAGTAAATTTTCTATCACGAAGTTCTTTCTAGTCTAATTTCGTATTCAACAACGTACTAAACGTGTTACTACAAGGCCCTTAAAAAAATTTGCTGGCGGTAATAATCGTTTTACACAAAGTGAGTTAATTTAAAATTTTCAATTAAACCATTAAATACAAACAATAGGAAGTTAAAATTTTTTGCATTATTCTAATTAACTTAATTAAAAGTTTTATCTCAAAGTTTTCAAGTTTAGTCGGTTTCTCTTTTAAATTCAAAACCAACCTTTCTATCTCGCCCTAGTCTGCAAAATTTTAGCTGCGGGCCTATTACCTGGATTCTCTCTTGAAATTTAATTTTATAGTTTTCGTACCTTTTACCTGAACGTTACCGTTCTTGTCATGCCATATGTACGGTTACCTGTTCGTATTATTCAATTTTTAAGGGCGGTTCAAGAGGTCTACCTGAAAAATGCAATTTATCAATTTCAAAATGAACTTAAATTGCTTCACGTTTAATAAAATTTTAGGTTTATGGTGGCGTCTGCACCATTAATGGTGAAGTCAAATATTTATTGTCATTCAAATTTTTTAAATATGCTCAATAAAAGTGCGACTTTATGACGTTCAAATAAGCCGGCAGAAACTCAAAAATCCAGTTGGACAGCAGACGTGTATCAAAATTTTCAGCTTGAGCGTGCGTTGTCAGTAAAATTGGTTCGAATAGTTGTAAAGCGTTAAATTAACAAAGGTGCAAGCTAATCTTCTTCTTCGTAGATTAGATAGCAGTTGTTTCTTTGCAAAGCAGATGGCACACATTCAAAATAGTTCTTGTGAAAAAGAAACGACACCTGACTCCTTTCGTCCTTGTAAAAAAACTGCTTTTAATTTTTACCCAAGCGAAAGATATATTCGGAAGCTACGATTGTGTTTATTAAACTACAAACTTGATAGGCAACAATTATCCTTCGGGAAGGCTATAATTTAAGAAGCGATAAATTTTTCAAAGTAACGTGATCATTAGTTTCAGCTTTTTTTATGGAAAAGAAATCAAAATTTGTTATTTCGTGATGAAATCCATTAAATTTTTCATCCATTATTATACTAAGCACGTCTGTAGCGATTATCAGAAACGAAACTAGCCAGAAATACGTGGGGGAAGAAGTCTCTGCAGGCTGATGCCACCCAAATTAAATTATGTCATGTGTCAAGTGTCACAACCATCTCCAATTTGAGATTTGAATTTAAAATTAAGCAGCAAAATTTCCAAATGTCGGAAGAGCTGGAAAATCTTAATATTTTCTTAATTATCGTAATTACCAGCCATCAGAGGCGGACTGGCCAAGTGGAGGGCCGGCGTAACGGCAACTTAGGGAGAGGCTGGAGGTCAAAAAAATTGAGACTAGATTTTTAGAACGCCAAAATCAATGGGTTGAATACAAATTTCCACTTCAACTAGTGCATTTGGAAATGCATCCAAGGCAATTTTAACCTCGGAACAAAGTTCGAAGACAAATATGACTTCGATTTTGCTTTTTGCTGCTGAAGTTACCTGCTTGCTTTTAGTTTCTAAGAGCTTTTATTGACTTCCGGCTACCTCAAAGCAATCGTAGATAGTCGACAACTTATTAAGTTAAATATACAATTTTGTAGTATATTATACTTTTCAAATGAAATGAATTTTTGCTGCCTCAATAATTTTTATAGAAAAATCAAAATTTAAACTGTGTAAATAAAAATTATAGAAAAAATAATCCTCATTAATTGGAATAAAAATGATGAGCTTGTGATTTAGAGTACTGTTTTATGTCAAAAACACCCTATATATTTACAGAAAAATACAATGGAATATACATCCGTTGTATATTTTATATAATAAAATTAAGTTAGTATACTTAAAACAAATAATGTATCAAGAATTTTTATTTAGAAGGCCTACAAGTGCACAAGTTCGTTCTATATTTATTACAATGTTAATCAAGTCTTAATAAAAAATGTTTGCTACATTTTATGAAAATATTTTTAATTTCTTACAGTTTACAAAAAAAAAGTTATTTTCAAAAGGAGGCAGAACCTCATAATATTAAAATATTTACACTTACATAGGCAGGAACCTACTTAATTATATTTTTTATAAATATTCCGTATCTGCTCCCGATCATTTTTTGTGTGAGACTTATTTTATATTTTAATTATAATTGAAAGCATTTTCTTTTTTTTTTTGGTTTCCCTTTCAAGAAAAATTGCCCACACATTGTGGTTTATAAGGTAAACTTTATGAAATTTAAACAAAATATAAATATGGACCGCCGGGAAAATTTATAGTTTATCACAGAGAATGTTTGAATTTTCCCTAAATTCAGAGCGCTGCAACCCATAGTAATACTTTTCTGAAGTTGTTTGTCGAGAATAATAAAAATTCTTTTTCAAAAATTATTACCAAGTCGTCGACGAAAGATCCATTTGAAAATTTTTAAAATAATTATTATAAAGTAATTTTTTTGTCTACAAAATATTTATCTTTCTCGTAATGAAAATGGAATTTATTTCATTCGGTAATTTAACAACTTGATTTAATTTAAATTTCCTTATTTAACATAATAATTTGAATTTGCTTCAATAAATAATGTGTAACATGTTTTATCCATCCACATATATAATTATTCAACTTAACTGATAATTAAATATTGCAAACCAAAGTATAAAGAACACTTAATCAAACCAACGACTTGCAATATTTCTGATACCTCGTTGATAAATCATTACCAAATATGAATAATTGAAAATAGCAAAAAAATTAAGTCCAAACTTAAATATATTTTATAGAAAAAAAAAGTCCACAAAATAAATTGAAATTTCGGATCCTCTAAGAATTTAATTAAATATGTAATTAAAATCTTAAATTTAATATTTTTCTAGGGGAATTCCATTCCATAGGACCATTCTTCACTGAAATAAAATATTTAGTAAAATTATAGATTTTAATTTACTTTTTTGGTTTCGTAGTTATTGTCTCGAGCGCAGTTGTTACGCCGCTGGTTTGTAATATCCGTTAAAACAAATAAAAATTGAGTTAAAATTAAGAATGCCGTAAACAGGAAAATTAACGACCTCAACAAATAAAAGTTAACGCTTATATCTAACAGGATGATACGTCGTCAGGACAAATTCGTGTTTCCAATACAGTTAATGAATTCAAGATTACTAAAATAGAAAGCTTCGTTTTTGAAAATGAAACATTACTGATCGATTACCAATTAGGCCGAAGTTTTACAATCCTGTCTCTTCCAGAAAATGATAGCGTACATTACTTTCATCACGAACCTTTCCATTATGATTATTGTAAGAAATAAATTGCTCATTCACACTTGGTATCTTAGATGCTTCGTGTAGGAAATAAAATTTTAAAATCAATTTATTTATCGATAAAAATCTCGTGAAGCTTTTGATTAGATCCCGACGATTAAATGGAACAAACTAATTATGTGTGATTGCGATTCTACTTTTATCCTCGTGCTGATTCCTGTAATATTTCGATTATAAATCAGCAACATCATTTAATTAACAAACATCAGTGTAGAATCCATAAATAAAAGATATTTCTTTAATAAGAAAATAAATTGAATAAAATATCTCAAAGACGATTGTTTGTTAGTTTCATTAAAAAATTAATTATCCCTTCGACTGAAATTTTAATCAGGTCTGAATTTAATATTTGTGAAAAAATTTAATTAATATCTTAGCCGTGAAAGCTCGCTCGTAATGCGAAAAACTAAATCCTGTGCTTTAATTTTCAATTTTCTCACTGGAATTCAAGGCTGTCAGTATCGTTAGGATAGGTTAGGTCAGCTTGAACAAGGTTCATTCAGTCACCAAATTGTTGCTGAAACTTTTCCCGAGTTTCAACCTAATTTTCACTTTTCAAATTTTTTTCTTTTGCCCTATTTTATAATTTACGTTTTCGTCTCCAGCTTTGTTCAAACTCTCGCGAAATATATTTTTTGCGCTCAGTTACGGTTTTCGGTAAACTGGTAAACTGAAACTTTCATGTATGCTCGTTTTTATTTCCCGATTTTAATTTTTTGCAATTTTAATTGCAGAATTTGCGCTTCTACATATTTTATAAAGCTTAATGAAGAACCGAACTTTTTTTTATTTGGTATTGTATTTTGGTTTGCATATCATATAAAATTCATATTGTTCACGTACTTCGTCGTTAACTTTTCAAACCCGTCAATTGTTAACTCTTTCCAGCAGCGCAGCGGTTCAGAAAGTTAGATTTTCCAAGAATTTATTTCATATCATATATTAAGTATTTACATCTTTAAAAATTTCATTTATTTGTATTTCCAAAAATATTAGTTGTTGCCAACTTTACGCTGAAATTCAATTGGCCTATACATAAATAATCGACTTGCCAAAATTAGGCATTCAATCTCTCAAGTGTAATAATTTAACTATAAAACATCCGGAAATTTTGTAAAATATCCTCAATCCAGTTCTGGAATTAACTGTACGTATCCTGTAGGTATACAAAATATACTTATCTCTTTTGCTTTAGTTCGTTTTAACAAATAAGTTATCTTTTATGAAATTAATTAGAAAAAGAAATAAGAACGTCATAGAAATCCAGAAGCTTAATATAATAAGTAGCTCTTAAACAACTTCATATAGAACAAATTAATGAGTATTTTTTGCAACACATAAAATTTATTTTCAAAATTTTAATAAATAAAAGAAATATAAAGCTATTGTATTAAATATCGATCTTTTTATAAATTACAAATTTCAAAATTCCACATTACATCTGAATGTAGCTATAATGCTGGATGTAGGAATTCCTTAATGTCTCGTCGTCCTATTGGTAATACGATGTAGCGATACTTCATTAAGCGGATCATGTATCCAACGGAGAATGAAAGATGAGGTAAGTGGTGTCATAAGACACGTTACAAGACTGAAGATGAAGATTAGCTTAAGACGTATTAAAATAATTGTTCTAAATTATTTTGTATATTTTTTACAAGTATCTAAATTATAATTTTTTTTACCATAACGTTCAAAATCAATTCAAATTATAGATAGCACAAAATTAAGTACAGACTTCCATTTTTCATCGATGTTTCAATAACAATTTTAATTTTGTACCATTAAATAAAATTGTTATCCTGCTAAGGTGATTAAGTGACTGCCGAAGTGAAATAGTTTAATAATACTTAAAAATTACTATTATAAAAATATGAGAAAGATAATGTCTTTTTTTATTTATATTTCTATAAAATGTCAATATAATTTAATAAATTATATACCTGGTGTATAAAATAACCGTTATTCTACGAATTTGAATATATATACTATCAAAATCACTTGGCGATCGCCGGGGCCCCCCTCAGCTAAAGAGAAGGGGAAATTAAACATAATTTTAAAAAATATATCTAGTAAAATGTAACTAGAATAAAAATAATATAATGTGATTTTTCTACGTAAAATTAAAAAGTTTTTCTGGAGAAAAACCGTCCTTCTGCTGGGGAGACCCCCCCGAAAACCCAACTCCCTGGATAGCCCCGAATTTATTGTTTATAAGTTTACTGTTTCCCATGTCAGTATAATGCACTAATGATGTAAATATTCAGCTAATAAAATCGGTCATTGTTCCCAGTGGTCTATTTTAAATTCTCGTTAATCCATTCATGCGCGTCAATGGTAAAAACTTGCCAATTCCAAAAATTAAAAAATTAAAGAAATTTAAAAAAAAATACAAATTATACATAGGTATAGTACAAACAGAAGGTTAATAATACACCGGCTTTATTAATCCTACTGTAATTGAACGATGCTAAAGGTAAATAATTTAAACTTATTTAAATTCTAAAACTTCATGGTAAACATTTTTATCACAGAGGGCTTCAGTGATACAATCTGGGTGATTCTTGGTGGGGGGGGGGTCAATTACTCCTTTGCCCACTCATTTTTGACGGATTTAAAAATAGGTTTTATATTTACATAAGTCTGGCTAATTGACAGAACGTCAGGGTCAAAAAAAAATAAAAAAATAAAGTAAATTTCTACGAGATCTCATCTTTTTGATTAGAAAGCATTACCTACTGGTACTTTTTTGGAAAGTAAACGGTCACTTTTTTTGTAAACGACGAAAATTGCCTTATCGACTTAGCTCTTTTGATCTTGAATTGAGATAGTTTTTGAACTTCGCTCTCGCTTCCACAATATTCAGCTAGTTGTCAGATCAATTAGGGCCTTCTACACGAAAAGAACCTGGTTCTTAAGAGTTTAGAACAAATTACTGTTTGTCACCAGGAGAGGAATAATTTTTATCTCGAAATTTTTTTTTAAAGAAATTTCAGAATTTATTGAATCAATTCAAAATCAACCAATACAAAATTAAGGCTTCAGGGCCGGGTAAATCTTAAAGTGTACTACTAGGAACGAAATTTTCTGACATTAGAAAACTTATGAAGATAATGCTCGAGGCAATTGGTTCAAATAATTTAAAAAATTAACATAATTTAAAATGAATAATTAGCCTTAAATTGAACATTGAATAGGTACCATAAACTATTCCAAATTTTTCAGTATCAATGGACGTGTTTTGTCTGTTAAAATTTTCATTTACGCTAAAAATTAAATTTCAACATCACAAGAAGTAACTCGAGCATATTTAAACACAAATTCCATTGCTATATACTGACTGGACTGACAACACTTGACTGATTTAGATTGGAATACAATTCAATAGAAACTAATTAGAGCAAACTATTAATAATTTTTTCATTATTTAGTTGAAATATTAAGTTAAAATTAAAATCAGCAGCGAATCCGGCTATCATTCTTGGGGGGGGGGAGGGGAAATACGAAGATTTCTTCAAAAATTGCGAATGACTGAACAAACCTAACCTAATCTCAACATTATATTAGCTATTCAATTCAATTTACTATTTTATTTTGTAAGAAAATAGATATTTTCGATACTATGTAGGAAAATTAAGATTTTTCCATTCAAGGCGAAGTTATAATTTTCCACTAGTATCGAACAATATTTTTTCTAATAATATTTTAAAAAGAACCAATAACATATTTTTTATGCCTGAATTAAAAGATCACACGTTTTTTTAAATCTATGTTTTTACAAATTGTGTTTTTAGAATAGCTGAAAATGTCAATGTCAATTATGTCGGAATGTTCGGATGTTGAGGAATCTGCGGCATTAGCGGTTCAAGCTCAGAGGCAAATATGAAAAGGCATATCTGCAATCTAACAAGTGGTGCAAAGAAAGGCGAGTGAAAAACGTAAATGAATGTTGACCCACACCGATGTTTCCTACACGTTTACGTTGAAGGTAATAAAATTTTACTATTTCGCTGATTTTACAAGATCTTTCATTGTTTAATTTTTGGTGCGGAAAAGTATTATGTACTTTTCGCACTAGGGCGGAAAAGTAGTACTTTTCCACACAGTTTTTAATATCACAAAGTAAGACTTTTTAAAACATAATTACACTACACAGAAAGCAAATTTTAATTAGGTCAACCCCAAAATCGAGCTCTGGTCCGTAACATAGCATAATATATTATCAACAATCGTATAAAATTTAAATAGAATTGTCTATTCTCGATTAATACAACTGAAATAACACCTTGGCTACGCTTCGGTTTAATTAAGAAAAGTCAATAAACGATAATAACTATCCTATGATGGTGGTTGTCTATATTATGTAATGTAACTGTGATTGGTTAATAATTTCCCATACATGACTAGAAATGGGCGAATTTAATTGGATTTCTGTTTAAGCAAATCATTTTCGATGCATTTCACGAACTGCAGAAATGTAGATAACGGTGCGGATTTCGTGCAAAAGCAGCCGTAAATTTTTAATATTGTTAAAACGTCTTGGATATATATAGAAAACTTTCTTAAAAAATGTATTGAATTACACCCATGCCTAGTTCCAATTCTGATCGATAAATATTATGCGATTTTCTTAAATTTGCGCAAAATTATATTTATATGACAGAAATTCATTGATTGCTAATAAAAACTTATTTCCTCTTGCTTAGCGCCTAGCTTTTTGCGGAGACGGAAGATTTGTTGAAATGGCAGTGTTCTAAAGCAAAAATTTTTGCGATGTGTTATTAAACTGTCAACATCAATGATTTGATATCCTTGTAATTTATTACGTATAAAATAATGGTAGGACAATTCCATTATTTCCGCGTGTTGCTCGGAGGTTCTGCACATAATAGGTTCCTGTTTAAAAATTTAAAATAAATCGTGCCGTTGTTGGTAAATTTGCGCTATTAAAACGTAATTATTTAAAAAATCATCTAGGTGTAATTAAGCGAGTTGTCTAGACATAACAAGCGAATAAAAGCTATAAACACGTCTAATTTAGAGTTAGTTCGCCATTTTTAAATGAACCGTAATCTAGACGCGCCTAACAGGTAGGTTCTAGTTTTTCCTCATACATAATAGAAGAAGAAAAAAACACAAAAGTAAATTTGAGCTCGAAGTTTGTTGGGTTTTTATTGTCTTATATGTTAGCTGCTTGCTATATTGTTTTAATCAAGTTAAGGACTTTTGAAGTGATCTTTATTTGCTGTTTAAAGTTAGCAGTTACAGGTAAAAATTGGATTTGTTTTACTTGAAACATAAGGGGCCAAAGTTGTAAAACATTTAAGGTCGAAATATAATTACGGCTACATCCTTAGGGTCACAATAACAAGAAACCGAAAGCGTCTGTCTAATTTATTTTTAAACGAAGTTTCGTAATAAACTTGAACGTTGTTTAATTATTCACAGGTAAATGTCAATATTTGTGCTTTAACACAAAAAACGTGGACAATTTCTTGTAACCAATCCAAACACTAGTATGCACCGCCTAAAGTAAACACTAAAAAAAAGGGTCTTAAAAATACTACGTTGGCGTACTTTAATTATCCGACATTTAAGGATTTGAGAGGTTTTTGCTTATAAAACGGTTAAGAAAAACTAAAATAGTGAAAAGGTGGAGCTTTAAAAGCAGTCAGTAGCTTTTAGGGCATCTCGTTTTACTTATATTTCCATTTCGTGACTGCTAACGCGACAGATGCTTGTTGATTGTTGGACTATCCTTTTTCATATTATTGTTAAGGAATCTCTCTCTTTCTCGACCATTTAGCGACTACAGCGCTCTAACGGTTCCGCGGCTAAAATCAACCTTACCGCTCATTCTAAACCACCGCTTGGTAGTGCGCAGAGCTTCCGCTACAAATGCACGAAATTTTCGCGCGTCCTTAATTTAAATATTTTGTGATTGTGAAAATTTGTGGAAGCATTAAAATGACAAGTTGTTATCGCCACTAAAGGACTGTTCAGTTGTTTTCCAGTGCAACGGACAAACTTGGATTAAAGTTTTCAGTGTTGTGAAACTTTCAGAAAAGTTTTTTTTAGTTTTCATTTTGAAAAAAATGACGGTTATTTGAAAGTGCACAGTGATTTTTGTTTTGTTTTTTTCTAATTCAAGAACTATTAAAAATGGGTCCATCAAATTTAGCGAGGATTTTTCAACTTTGTTTTAAAAATTGTGAGTAGCAGCTTTTTATTTTTGCAAAGTTAAAAATTCTTAACAAAATTTATGGGGATGATAACGAGATTAGTTTGTTGTGCGACCGGATTTGCAAGGCTTCTAGTTAGTAAGTGCTCTCTTTCGAGTCCTTCTACGTGTGGTGTGAATTTTCATGTAAATGAATTTTCTCGCGATGGTATCATTTTTGTAGGATTTTCCTAGATGCGATTATCGAAAATAGATTTGAAAGCATTTACCCCAGAGAATTGCGAATGTTTAATCGCTACTTCACGCACGTCCGCTCACCAAATGGTTGAAATTAAATTATTTGCAGGACATTTTAGTGCAGTTTACTAAATTGGATTTATTTGTGTGACACGTGACAAAATGGCTTAAAACGTGTTAACATGTCCTGTGGGACTCGCGAGCATTTTCTCTACATTGAGATGCTAATTACATTTAGAGAGTCATCACGAATTTTTTTACATACAAACCACCTCTTTTGAATTTTAAATTTACGTCCTTTTCCATTTTATAAACTCATCCACCCAGCATTGTGCATTCAAAAATTCAATAAAAGTGTCCCACACCAAAAGGTGCAGCTTGGGTTTTACCTGCTGACCATACCACGAAAAAGGTGAAATATTTTCCAAGAAAGATAAAAATGGATTTTGTCCGCGATAATCCTGCAAACCGCACATTACAACCATTTTTAATTGAACGTGCGGCTTAATCCTTGCTAATCGCATTTATGAAATAATTAGGACTTTTCAAATTGTTAAGTAAACAAAACGAGAGAGCTTGAAAGTTGTCGCCAAAAAAATTTAATTCGCTTATTATTTTTTCCCAACTTTCCTCTTTAACTTTTAATTAATTTTAATATTCCAACGAGATAATTTTTAATTTTAACTCGCTCGTGTGCGATACATAAGCGGACGAAAAATTAGAATAATCGGTTTCGGCGATAAAAACACCACCTTCTATCAAAATGTGATACTACACTCATGAGTAATCAATTTTGAAGTAAACAAAGATAATTGGGTAATTAGAGAACAAGGGGTAATTAATTTGTCTGGTGATAACAGAAAAAGTTATCACAAAGTTAATAAGTCGTGTATGAGAATGGAAGTGACGAATGGGCTTAGAGGATTATAAGCCACGAATCGGTTATAAAAAACCAACCGAAGAATGAATAATACATGACGATGTGGATTAAATCATTCTTCACACTATGATGATGATGGATGATCCATAATTTACAAGATGCGAAGTGATAAGAAAAAAATTGATTAGGCCGTGCAGAAAACTGGAAAATTTTAAATTTCAACCAAATTGTATACGCAATCAAAGAATGCACGCAAATTACAAAATCCCAGGCTTTCTTTTACTTGGATTTTTACGAACTTGGGTGCTTTTAAGGAAAACTTGAAAATTCCTTCGAACGGAATTTTTTTACGCGTCTGAAGATACCTGACTCTTAGCTGCTCTGTATAATTATTGTTAAAGAAAGCACGTTTTTAAAAATGTGACTTATCTTGGAAAAATAATCACAGATTATAACCCGAGAGCTATGAATTTCATTTGTTTTATAACAAAAAATCTTGGTTTATTTAGTGTTAATTTGCTGTCATTTCAGAAAGTATGACTGACAGCTGGAGTTTTGGGGAAATAATCTTAGGGTAAACCCCGAGAGCAATAAATTTTGCCCGGCAATATTTTTTTTAAATATAGGTAACCGTATACGTGATAAAATTCATAGCTCAAGGGTATATTATGTCAAGATTGTTTCAAAATTAACATACTGCGATACAAATCTGACAATCTGAACCGGACATTTTGACACGGAGACTGTGTTTCAAAGTTGGTAATAAAATGGTATAAATAATCATAGGTTATATTCGGAGAACTATAAATTTGCCGGTTTAAACAACGGATAACTGTAGTTTTTAAAAGTCTGCATAGTACATGTACGATACTTAATAATTTACGTTAAAAGCTTTAGACCGTAAGGTAGAGAACATTTTGCTGTAAAGCAAAATTATTCTACTCGTCACGTTTTACATTTGCAAAAGTCAGCATTGTGTCTGTGACCCCGTTTTATTGGAGATGATCATCAGCAGTTGATCGCTCTAACTACCAGGCAGGATGGAGACGTCCTCCACCCGGTACTGCGACACTTTTTTCCCTGAGAGAAATTAATTCAAGTACAAGGCTGCGTGCTGTATTCCCTTCTAATTGGTAATTGCCTATCAAAATCAATAAACAAAATTAATTTTTCCATCATTGTAGCTACAGAAATTATAAATAGCAATTGAAATTTAAATTAAAAGTAAACAAACTTTTATTTTGTAAAAATATTTGAGTTGATTGTAATTATTTCTGGAACTATCCAATTAGACAACTCCCTCTAGTGGCAATGGCAATTGCCTACTTATTGGCACCCAACGTGGGGCTATTTGTTTAAAATGTTAAAATGTAAAAACGACGAAGAATTTTCCTATTTGGAATGAAAATCTCTTTATACGACCTGGATTATGGAGAAATATGATGATTGGGAATTTTGAAATTGCAGTTTGTTTAGGGTTGATAAAACTGTGTTCGGTATGAAATTGCATCTAATATGGCATTGATGAGAATTCAGAAAAAGGTGCAAAGAAAGAAATAATAATCACGTTTTTCTGTAGGGTTTTTCGAACACGTTTTCAGCGATTTCAATTAAAATTCAAATAAAAGCTTTTCTCTTCAAAAAAATTCCATTATTTTTCCGTTACATGATAATTTAAGTCGATTATTTCTAGTAACCGTTTGTGTTTATTTGACTTTCCAATTTGGTGTAAATATCTCAATAATTTGGTCGTTTTTCCTATTCGGAGATGTTTTTCGAATTTTTCGCAATTTTTTTCCAAAATTAATTTCCTGCAAGCGTCATGAAATATTGCGTGTATGTGCTAACACGAGATATGTAACAAAATAATTGGATATATTTTTGTATAGCTACTCGATGTATCGTTTCTTATAAATTTCAATTTTGGCAAATTAAGCACCGTAATGATGATAATAATAATATCGTGTCAGTCGTTATTATTAATCTTAGTTAAAATTTCTCTGGTAAACAGCATTCATTTTTATCTGTAATTACTAAAGTTAATTAAAATTTGTGCTGAATATGTAAATTAAAAATTATTACGATTTTTACTATCTTACACGACAAAGAAAGCTTACTATGTATGTTTGTAATTCATTTTATGTAAATTACATTTTCGGTCTTTAATTATAATTATTTTCTACCAACTTTACAGGTAGGTAGATATTATTTGTACAATATAAAACGTAAATATGTTTAGTTTTACGAACTTTTAATGCTGCCTACAAAAAAATTAATTAATTATTAAAATCGAACGGTAATGTAATACATACAAGTTTTACCAAACTCGTCCACGTAATTTCCAAAAACTTATTTATACGTTACGCCCTCCATTTTATTAATTACCGCCCGAATCAGTTACAGTTAATTTTGGATATAACTCCCGAACAACTATACTTTAAGCTCGGATGAAAGTAATTTACATGTTAGAGCGGCCGACCTCTGAACCCCACTTTCAAGATCACTCGGTCCTGAAAAACGTCCAAATTGATTCTTATCCTGTCTGTTTTCATTACAGATGAAACACATTTTTTATCAAGTTTGTGTTGGGAGCATGAACGGAGAGGAGAGTATTGGTTAATAAAGTCGAAGGATATACAGTATCGACTAAATTAAATTTATGTACAGCAGCGAGATCTATCAGCTTGAGGTTAATGTTATATCTTGTTATTTGCTTTTGAAGTGTTTGCTTATAATACGAGCAGCCATCGTAAATTTTTATGTTGCACTTGTAGTTATGAAAATCTGCAGATGCAGATTATGTTCGTCGAACGCAAAGCGAATGCTAATGGCCACATTTCTATAGTCAAGACAAAAATAACCCTTTTAAAACCAACGGAAGTGAAGCAGCAATAGCAAGAGCAATTACATTTTCAAGTTATAGTTAGCGGGCACGTTCCTTCTGCAAATGCGTCTTGGATAAAAAGTTATCAGACAGATATTGCTCAAATGCTTTTAAACGTTTCAAATAAGGTCGGAGAAATATTGTCATGCCGCGTTTTTTCGATTAAATATCAAGAGTCAATCATGCGAGCACGTAACGAGCAATATCAGCACACTTCATAACATAACCTTGGTATTTACTACTAACAAATACACAGACAAACCTTTCCTAAATGGAATTAAATACATTCTCCATTTATAAAAGTCAACGCCCAGTTTCTGCAGAAGCAGGAAGTGATCGAGTTTCTCAATCACTTCGACTTTCTTATAATCGGTGCCCTATTTTGCACATAACTCTTAAACGGTGCTAGATACCAAAGAAAGTTTCCAATAAAAAACGTAAAGAACGAAACAAACGCAAAATTTTATTACCGACATTTTCTCTGTACACTTAACGGTTTCCAAGT
Organism: Cantharis lateralis; assembly: GCA_963170105.1. Taxonomy (NCBI): domain Eukaryota; kingdom Metazoa; phylum Arthropoda; class Insecta; order Coleoptera; family Cantharidae; genus Cantharis; species Cantharis lateralis. The sequence goes on from OY720626.1 coordinate 10,849,276, forward strand.
TATGAGTCTTTCAACCTCGATGGACATCCACCGACGATTTTATTATGGTCCAAGCACTTAGCATGGTTTTTAAGGACAAAGGCACCGGAAAATGACTAATTTTGATACAACAATGATAATTACAAGTTATTCATCTTAAATTCTCACGAAAATGTTTTTTATAACAAAAAATGAGTTATTCACACGTAGCCATATTTATTTATCATCACGAGCGGCGTGGCTGGAAAAAAGTGAGGAAACGAAAAAAATTATAACAAATTTGGAACTATTTCGATGTGCTTACTTACTTACATCGACCAAGGTAGTAAAATTTCACTTGCCTGTAAAGTTGAACAAACAAAATTAGTAATTAGCTAACAAGAAAGTTTTCAAAATGTAATTAAAAGTAGTCAGTTTTCAAACTCGAAAGTAAACTTAAGCGATAATTATCTCATGTTTTTCGCAAAATATTAAATTTCACATTTTGTTATCAAAATTTATTCAACCCCTTACGGTAGCAATTTCTTAACCCTATTTACATGTAACTCTAGCATGGCTCCTGTTATTTCAACTTATATGTTGTAATAACTACTCCGGGTCATTAATGAGTTTTAAAGAAAATTACAAGAAGCTCGCAGCGTTTAAAATCCAATAAATTAACTAAGCGTCAGAGTTTTTTACTTTAACGAGATTTCCCGCAAAATTTATTTCATTATATTATCACGCCTTTTCCTTATTTACAATGTTCGGGCATGTATTACATCCAACAATTATTCATCAACTCGTTTTGCATTTTTTTATTTTTACGACAACTTTTATTTACAGCCGGTGCGCACGCACCGCAACACCCTGATTTTTGTTACGCTCATTTCTTTTACTTTACAATTCCCGACGGAAATCTGCATTTTAATGTGTCTTTACGTCACACGAGAATCCCGGAATGTGGAAAAACGAACAAATTACCGTTGGCCGTTTAAATTTCCCGCGTAATGGCGCAGTCGGAGGGGATTCACCTCTTTTCCTACAAAAAAACTTCATAATAACGAAGTAATTCCAGAAGGTAATTACGCTGTCCAATAAATTAAAATTACCGTGGTCTACAAGAATATTAGGAATAATAGCGACGAATTAAGTGAAAAAACTTTTCCTTCGTATAAAAAAAATCAGGTTTTTGTTTTTCTTCTCCAAACAAATAAGATTAATGCGTAGCATTAAAACATTCATCCGCTTTTAAAAGAGAAGCACTTAAATAATTTCTCTCAAGTTTTGCGTCTCTCAACGTCAAACATTTAAATATGAAAAGTTAAACTTTTTTATATATACCAACAGACTACCTGCAAGGAGAAGACGCAAAATTGACATGGAAGAATCGTAACGATTATGTCGAGTTCGTCCCGAAGGTCCGCCAAATTTTATTCCCGACACATCTTGGAGGACTTGTAGGACACGTACTAACGACATCTTTTGTCAGTATGAAATATACTTACGTAATTACAACAAAACAAAGACAGCTTTCGAGTTTTTTTTATTTTTAATGGGATAATAAACTTACGCTACGTAATTAAAGCAATTTACAATTTCTTTGCCAACCATTAACATAATTGAAAATAATTGCGCCATGATATACAAGTCTCTTTTCAGACGGTTAAAATATATCACGATCAATTTAAATGTCACGGTGTAATTGTTGCAGGGAACGAGAAATCTTGATATGAAATATGTGATTGAATCAAGAAAATAAACAAAGTTGACTGCAGAGCTCTTTGCAAGAAACGAACGGAAATTGAAGTAGTGAAAATTTTTCTACGGTCATATTTTAGTTTATTAGTTTTGTATGATATTGAAGAATCTTCAATTTTCATCTTTTCAAAAATGAGATTTTAGATTGAGTTGTTTGACTTTCTCACCTTTTTATTTTTATTTCAAATAAATCACCCACCGAAAACGAAGTTCAAACTAATATTAGTATATTTAATATACTTATTTCGCCCCCCCCCCTTTTGTGAATATCTATAGTTTTCTGTATAAGTTTCCTGGACACACTGCTGTGATCTAAAGGCTGTATACTATGGAGGAGACCACCCTATTAATTATATTATGTCTTAGTCAGTCATCTTGGCTTTATGGCAATTATGGAAATTTAATATAAATCAACTTGGTGTTGACACAAAACAACCTTTTAAATGGAAAACTAAAGAACGAACGCGCCATTTAACCATAATTTGCGTCCTAAATTCAATTTGAATTCTGCATCCGACAAATGCATCTTAAAGGCGTCACATGCGTGGTTTATGCAAAAGAATGGTATATTGGAGTATCATAAATACTAAAAGGGGGAGTAAAAGAAACACAGACAAAAGAAGCTAGGGGAGAGAGCAACCCCGCGGTGAATCAAATAAAGGGTAAAAAGGATCAAAAGGTTACCAAAACTTCGCCATAATAATTTATAGCATTTTCGTTGGCTTTTGGTTGATACGACAAATGCAATATTAAGAAAGCAGCTTACTACCCCTAATGTGACGGAGACATCATTGCAGGTGGATTTGATTATAAAAACTTGTCGTTACGGTCCTGAACAAGTTTGTTTGAAAAGTTAATTATTTGATTATGTTACGGTCGATCTAGTTTAATGAAATATTGTAAAAATTAATATGTGAAATTTAGTTAACGGTAGGTTATTTGTATTCGCTTGCCAATAAAATGTAATGTAATTGGCGTAGCATGTTGCGGTTATGCCATTTTACTTTGTGCATACTAAACAGATTAAAAATTTAGCATTTATCAAAATGTAGACGTTTCGCAATGAGTTTTACAGCTTAGTATTTTAATGAATATAAATTATAAAATGGCGTCATTTGGGCGCGAGTTATAATAATGTTTTTGTTAAGCATTTATATTATAAAACGAGTGTAAGCGAATAGATTTGTTATAAATTAAGCTTTAGTAAAGTATTTAATGTATCATTTATCATAAAAATGTCAACAAACTCGTTTGTGTCTTTTCGTAGCGTTCTCTTAACGGTTCGATGGCAAACTTGGACGATTCAAATGCAAACATGTTTCTCCGGCGTATAGGTTGGCGAAGAGATTCTCTAAGGATGATCATTAAAATTTATAATGAGCTTTTGAGATAACCGAAAGTTTTGAATGCTAAACAAAAGTACAGATTTCGAAATTGATAACTTGAGAATTGTTTAACTAATTCTTCCCCCTTTTATGATCGACAATCACGTACGAAGGTCCCATCCGAATAACGTTTTAATTAACGAAACTAATAATTTTGCACGACACACCCTTCTTCGTAGGGGTTGCGAAAAGTGTTAATAGTAGCAGATGCCATTATTCAACTTCTATTTTGCATGACCTAACAACAACATAAAATTTACACATATGTGATTTTGAAAACCAATTTAAAAGTTTGAATTTCCTTGCCACAATATACATCTTTTATCAAATAAGGAGATTTATGTACCGTAAAATGATTCCCTATCCTTTAAGAGATTCCTAAAGACCTCACTTTATGAGGCGAAGCTTTTCATTATTAACAACCTCGACATCCCAAATAAGATATTTTTGTAATTTCATTGTATTCGACAATTTTAATTATCCTTCATATTTTTTCGCAATTCGCCAATAGCGACGACGAGAATAAAAAAAGAAAAATCCCATTTGGTTATATATGAAAAATTTAGGCAACCACAATTTGTTTTTATCGAATCTACTATATATAGAAATTTGTCCCCGAATTCAATGAGTTTTGCATTTCTAAAAGCAAGAAAATTATATTTTCGGCTTTGTATAACACAACATCGACGTTTTATTTTACAGCAAATTTAAAAAAAACTTGCAAAACTTTTGATTGTTATTGTACGGATGTTAATTAATTTTATGTCGATTAAAATGACATTTTTAATTATTATTTCAAGTCGACTATTATGAAAGCTTATTACGTAACACCCTATGGAAAGCGTTTTATCATTGGAAAGGTGGAACCTATAAACAATGAAAATAACTACTTTACATGTCGATGATATTCAAGGATAACCTTCTCGGTGTTATCCGACCTCCTTACACGCTAAAACTTAGACAAAGGTTTGGTTTTGTCGATATCTTTTTACTTTTTCTTTGAGCATAAGTATCCACATTGGAAGCTTCTTTCTTTCACAACAGTCTTTAATTTCACACTTGGCACTATCCTGGTTATCTAGCTCAGTCGGTTAAATAGATTTTACATGAGACTCCGTGTGTGTTGTTTGGCAACAGTTGAGCTGGGCTTTACTTTAGAAATTTTAAACGATTTTAATGCATTAACTTGATTTGTTGAAAAATTCGATCATCATATATAGACTAATTCTTCCTGATGGTTATAAAATGCACTTATGGAATGAAATCGTCTAGTTTTTCTTATCTTATTTCTATAGCAATACTCCACGTTTTATTGTTTACTTTGAAGTAAAAACATATTTATCATGAAACTTTTAGCGCGCAGCTTTCACAAAAGATTGCAACGACAATTTTAAAGGATTACGTGCACTTCTGTGGATGCACGAGTAGTTAGATACGTACAAAGATTTTAAGATATCGATCACCGTATTATATAGAACACAACAAATCCCTCAGAAGCGTATTTAATGGTGCTCCACTTTAATTTAAAAATAAATTAATAAATTTTCGACTTAATATCAAATTAATTTTTTTATTGTGCGCCTAAATACATCGACGTCAAAATTTTGATACTAATGAATAATCGTACTAATTTCGTAGTAGTTATTGTGAGCGATCCAATAATTAATAATCGCCATTTTATACATGTCAAATACAATAATGATTCATGGTTAATTCGGTGTTATTTAAAAATTGCGTTTTTAAATTTTGCAGGTGAATGAAACTTCTGCTAGATTTATTATCACATCCTGTTTGTTTTGCTATAATACAAACTCGGTTGAGGAAGCGGTTCGATAAGATTTGATATGAAAATTATTGACCATAAATATTATCCTTCTCAAGTACAGCACTCCTTCGTAACGGTTTATCCTGAACCGCCCTTGTAATAGTTACGTCGAAAATTTGTTTATTTCATTACACATTATTTTATGAAACGAATTGAATTAACTAATGCGTTTGGAAGTAAATGAGTATAAATTATTTATAAATTTCCATGAACACTGATGTTTGTATACGTACAGTTTTGGATTTCAGTTTTCACAAAGCAGAAATTCAATTAAATTGGATGTTTTGACTTCGAAACATTAAATAATTCAAATATTAGTAGTAGTAGGTATACAAATTTTACTAAACCTACATATTTTATAAATCATATTAATGTTAGTCAGGCCGTTTTTAAAATCCCATTACGCACCCACTTCGGGGCTAAATAAAAAACTGGTAATTTCTCAGGTTTTCCAAAAAAATAATTCCATTTCTCGTGGGTTGAACTTTGCAGTTTATAAATAAGAAGATATATTTTTCAATTTGGTTTTAGTTTACCCTACGTTACAGAGGCAAGGCATCTTAGGCATTCCCGTGTGGGTTATCAACTTACAAAACGTATTGGGGAGCTTATGTTTACACATGCCAGATTATTTTTGCAGCTGCCATTTTGATAATTACCCAGAGGCAACAACGCGAAATCTTTGAAAAACAACATTTTTGCATTTTTCGATTTGCTCCTGCTTAATATTCTTCGAGTTTGTTATTTATACAAATTTGGATGCCGTCTGCATACAAATGACATTAAATCTTCTAATTAGGATTGTTTGCACAACAAAAATTATCATCTCGAATTTATTTCAGCTATTACGCCATCATCAAATTTATTCTACATTAAGACTGTGCTCGGAGTTTAATAACATAAATTTGTTATTGCACTAATTACTGCGATAAAGCAAAATTAGCCATCGTTAAACAATTTTTTTCGCGAAATTTATCGTAATTGCTGCAAATTAAGCGCTTAAAGATTGGTGCGGTGTATGAAGTTAATTTGTAAAGATCAAGAATAGAAGTGCCAAGGATTTTAGAAGATTAAGGATTTACATTGGCTCGAAGTGCTAAAATGGTGGGATCAGGTGGGATAAAGTAAACTCGCAGGATACACTTGGGCGACATTCTGTTGGTTTTGTATATATCACAAAAAATTATTATCGATTTCCGTTTACTTTTCAGTATTTAATTTATTAAATGCAAATTTTAATTAGGCAAATAGAAGCTCAAACGATCATTTGCCAAGATAAACAGCCATCTAATTAGTTTCAACTTTTGTATTAAGGTAATTAATATTTCATTTCGGGCACTTGAAATAAAAATTTTAGATTCGATTTTAATTAATGCTAAGTGTCGAAGAACTCGGTGGCGGCGGATTTTCTTGAGCCACCCCCGTATTAGGAATCCTATTTACATAAACCATTTTCATCATCAAAAAGCCTGCCTGAACACAAATATAACACTCTTGAGATATAGAACAATGGAAATTTTAGTTTTACCAGAACAACATAAATCATATTTGTGATTACATAAGTTTTAACTGAAACGCGCAATACAATTTCAGGTTTCCAATTTTTTTTTTCAATTTCATCGACAATTTTGTATTATCTCGCAGATAGACTAATGCAATATTTCTTGCTCTAGTTGCAACATTCAAACCCAACGAAACGAGCAGGCTTACTTAAATTATTATTTCCTATCTAAAAATGATAACTTCGCCTGCCTGCCGAGCATAGAAATTGTTTGTCGCAATTGTTACTTCGTTAACGTTCCATTTATATTTTAAAAAACCCAACTATTGTTAATGTGGTACACGCAGCTGCCGTTAGAGAAAGTGTCCAACTTTCTATAGCAGCACTAAAATATTTCGTTTTTTTCAAGGTGTCTATCGATTTTACACCAACTTTCAAACTTCCAGAAAACCTTAAATTACATATGTAAATTTTTCTCCGCTAGGTAATTCCAATTACTACATGATAACTTAGTCTTTGCGTTTATGATAACATCGGTAAAATAATCTCGTGCATGTAAAATTTGAAAAGGTACAATTTGATGTCAATTATAGATAATGCATGCTAGGGTATGAGCGTACTTTTTTTTTTAATTTCAGTAGGTATCGATTTATTAAATATGATGTACCATGTGAAGTGTGCCGGTGCTGTTGAAACCACTACAGTTACACAATTACCTGATCTGTTTCCACTCTATTGCTTTGAACAACAATTTGGTTTCATTATTGACTTGCACCACAACCATCAGAGTGATTTAAAAAAGTGGCTATTTATTAATTTGTAACGGCCAAATGTATTTTTTAATGGATACGGGCGCAATTTACACTCGAATTGCATTAAACGGTTCAAATGTGAAAATGTCTGCAGATTTTTATTGTGTAATTTATAAATTTTTTACAATATCGTCGTATATTCCTAGATATTGGCAAAACACTTGAGCACAGATGATGTTTACATCTTCAGCAATTTTTTTACTCAACTATGTACGACAAGACCGAGGCTAGTTGGTTACACAATCCAATTATTCTTGTTTCCTTCTTCGGCGTAAGAACCTACTCGTCCCATTTTTTAAATTTCATATACTTCTCGAGTGGTTTAGAAGTGGTTAAACGAGTAAACAAAACAAAAAATAAATTTGTTAAATTGCAATATGGAACTTGTACCTCCCCCCCCTCAATTCTTTGCTGAAGTGTTATCACACTCATAGCGAATTCGTGCTCATGTTATAACAATACTTTTATCTAGGCACTAATTATCTAAATTGCTCTACTGCGATAAGTCATAACTAAAACATACGTACCTAGAACGAGCACGACTATTGTTCAAATTAAATTTAGTAAAATATGTATTAATAACTCGCATGGTTTAACGCTAATTATGAACACGATAAGTTTGTGTTTGTTATTCCTTGCATAATTAATACGTAGAATAACAAATAATTCTTAAAATCCGGGCCAGCTAGCCCCGGTCTCCCTATCATCCCCACATCTTGGTTTAATTCGAAAAAATGTTCAGCTTTCTTTTTGGTCTGGAAACCTTTTTTAATATTTCCTTCCGTAAGGCCTGAAATTGAAAGGAAGCAAAAGGTTGATTTTTGTACCGTAAAAATTAATTTAGCGCATAATTTTTACACAATATATCGAATTGTAATGAACCTTTCGATTTGTAATCCGTTATCAAGCCTGTAAGCTCTCCTCCATGCATTTTCAATAAATCTACCACATTATTTTTGTTTTCGCGTAACATTTTATCCGATTTTAATATTACAAAAAAATTGTTTGAGTAATGAAATTTGTGAGCTTTCTTTTCGCGATGCACAAATTTTTTAATATTTCACTTTGTAAGGCCGTAAAATTCAAAAAGTTTGCGAAAAGTGCTCAAACAATATTTTAAATTTCTTGTCTGCCATGTTTATTGAATTCATAAAATTTTTCGTATTTAACCGAAATTTACATTTTAAAAAGCAAAATTATGTAATTTTTGTAATAAATTTTATATTTCCTACATTATATGCATATTTATAATTTACACCGTTAGTTGCATTAACTCTGTGAAGTAAATTAATATTACAATTCCAAAAACTGTATGTGTCAAATTTGTATACTCCTAAAAAGCTCCATGACAATTAAAAATCTCACATTGTAATGTTCATTAATTTAACCCAGTTTCTTTTATTTGCATAAAATTTTACGAGCTACGGTATTTAAAAAAACCAGATTAGTTCAAAGCATGGATTTCTTAGCTGTAAAGTTTGTTCATCCCCTTAAGATGAAGGGTTTAACGTAACCGTTACGTTTAGTACGTCGTAACTGAAACAGGAAAATTTGAATAATATAAATCTAAATTGCACCTTCACTCACTTAAAAGAATCCATTTGAAAAAACTACAGTGGAAAACAACCTACGAGGACGTTTTAAACACCATGGCCCTAACAATAAGAAAGAACTTGAGAATTAATTTGAATACCAAATCGTGTATCTCCTTAAAGATGTGAAAAACCCCAAGAAGTTTGGTTTTGATTTACGTTAATGTCTTGGAATAATTGAAATCGGCGCTGATAGCGAACTTTCCGAACTCTTCTCGTACGCGCATCCGTTTTAATTTTTATGGACAATTAATGTTGCTTATACACTTTCCAAGTCGATGATTGGGTCTCGGGAACTTGAAATCTATAATTAACGTCGTATTGAATGACACCAGTTTGCAAAGTTCGGAAAAAGTGCAAACTTGGAATTTTCTTTTGGTTTTATTGCCGTTTCCGTATATTTATTACTTCGCTAGTTGTATAACTTTTAAACAACTTAAAAGCTCGTCTCGATAAATTTGTTTTAATTTTTTAAATTTTCCAACTTTAATAATGAAATTTGGGCTACTGAACTTGACAGATTTAATATTGTAGTATAATGCGAAATGCAGACGAGAAGTCATTTTGGGGTCGGTTGAATATTACAGATAACACGAGGATTTTGTATCGGAAGTCATTACTTAAAATTCAACTTTCACTATTTCTTCGTAGATCCATCATCCTTGTCATCCTGCGATGCTAGCGCTCTTCGAACGACTCCAAACTTTCGTGCGCTGAAAGAGCTTTTGGGCTTGTAAAATGTTTTCCAAAGCAAATTGTTTGATTTTTCATAAAATTTTGGAGAAATTTGATGGATCACTTGAAAAGTTAAGGAATGGCGATAATTGTTATGCAAATTTAACAAAAATTAGCGCCGCGCGATTATGCTAATTAACGCTAAGTAATTTAATTTAAAAATAATTGTCGGCAAATAAGTTGCGTTTTGGTCGCACATAAACTTAAGCGAACTAATTGGATCGATTGATTTTTTTAATTAAACTTAACCGTTGGCTGGTGATTTTGTGACGAAACGTTTACGAGGATGCGACGAAAAGTTTCGCGGTCGGGTGGGTAATTTAATGGTAAACGTTGCTTTAATTACCTCTGTACTTGTAAATATTACATGAGGTTTAAGGAGGTAAATTATGTATGTACATCCTGGTCGTAAGGTGCATCGAAGTGTGTTAAAGGTCAGGAAATTTGCCAACAAAATAATGTTAATCTTCTTTTGAGCTTAAGAGCTTTCAGCATTATCTGATTAGAATAAAATTGGCTTTGATTAAGAATTAAAATGAAGAGCTTCACCGACAATCTAAAATTTAATTTTTGAAAATTTCAATTTCAATTTTAGTTAGCAATTTTGGTAGGAAACCTAATTTGTGTGAAATTAACTTTTAACAAAAGAAGAAAATGATGTTGCTGTATTTTGGCTTCCTCACTAAGAGGTAAGCCTCTTAATTTTCATAAATGTGTGTGCTTGGTGGAAATTTTAAAGATTTATTCGAACGAAACGAGCAGACGCGAGGACATTTTGGTTGCGCCATTAAAAGAACTTGAAAGTTATATTGTCGATAAAAATTATAATAAAAAAATATCGTCCCATAAAAAAATAGCCGAGCGCCTCTTAGCGCGCTTTCTTAGTGCCGCACCTATGGAGGTAAACGTTTTTATTTTTTGAATTTTTAGCAAAAAGCGCGATAAATATTTAAAATACAAGAGCAGTTCTCTTAAAAGGTTTCTTTTGGTCATTATTCAGGAAGACGAATTTGAAAAAGTTTGCCCATAGTGTCCTATCTATATGCGATTTTTAGATTGAATAAAATTTACATCTTTTAGTGCCGAAGCCGCGCTAAAGAGCGCTTTATTGCATGTTAAGTCGCCATTTTATTATGCATTTTTTTATTTGTGCAATTCTTGACTACCCCTATACAAATTTAAATAAAATGAGCAAAATAAATAGATCTCTTCCGCCCAGTAAATTTGCTATCTCGAGCGAAAACTTTTAAAGAGAAACATTTGTTTTAAGAATTGTCAACATTAGAAAAGAATTTTCCAGCTTCACAACGAAACCGAAATTTAAATTGTAAATAAGAATTTGAGCTCCAATTTATGGTCGAGTAATAATTGAAAATTTATTAATCAACATCATTATTTTTTTTCTTCTCTTCCCGTTTTGTCTTCCACTTCCTCAAATAAATAAAGACCATTAAATCCAATCGCTTTCGGGATTGAGTTATCAACGGATTGATGGTGATCGTAAATGTTTACAATTTATGGTTGCTTTTATATTTTGTTAAATAAACCCCGTGCGCAATTAAATTCATAAGTTTCTGCTTCCCATCTCGATTTCATAAAAAAATATTTTAACCCTTAACGATGTTAAATTATTACCAACTAACGTAATTATTGCTTTAGTAAAATCACATTATTCAATTAGGCTTGCATTGTAAATTTGCTTACCTTGGGAAACATATTGATAATGTAATAATATTGATGATCCATTTTCCAGGAGACCCTTTTGCGACTTGCAAAAGTTATATCCAATTTATTTCAATTATTCACCACCATTTTAAAATGTAACCTCCACTAAAAGCCTGTCAATTAAATATCAAATTGAAGCATTTTTCCCAATTTACCCGAAAATGAATTTAAATCGAACCCACCAAAGTAAATATCATCCAAGAAATGGATAACCAAAGAAAACACCACTACGTCGAAAACAGAGGAGTTTCGTTATTTTCAATCACCGCTCCTAATTTTTCCGAAAATATCGTTTCCAGCGATTTTAGAAATTAACTTGATTGTTATGAGACACATAAACGGACTTACCGTTAGTGTACAGGATTAACTCGAAATAAACCTTTCAAAGCAGGAAATTAATATATTTTTATTGCCCGAGTGCTTTAACTTCTGTTTTATTGCTTTCATAAAAAATCTTATATCCACAACAATGCTAAGCCGAAGCGAATCGCAAATTTTATTCTAAGCGTAATTTTCTTAAATTTAAAATGATGACAACCGCACCAGCAAAACGGAGCAATTTAGTTTTTATTTACTCTTGACGTCATAGGTTAGTACTTTACTCTTTCCGTTCACGGTATCAAGTAGACGGTGGACGGAAAATATCTTTTTCCGTATTCAATTTATTGTTATTTGGATTCCTTTGTTCTTTTTATAACAATGCTCTTTTCTTCTTAGAAGTTCAAATTGTATGGTTCCCTCTTACAAATTAGGGGTTCGTCAGATTGATTTTTTCGAGTACGCGTTTGAAGATTTAACCACACGACATCTGCTCTGCTCAAATCGTGATCGTGCAAAATATTTACAATTTGAGTGCTGTTATCTCTCATTCCCTTACACGTTCATTATATTCTACAATGTAAGTACATGGTGCACTTAAAAAACCACCCTTTCTTCTCTTCACTTGATAGTCACGAGTACTTTATGCCGCCCGCACGTTGCACATTCCCCCTTTTACAACCGTCTATTAGCACAGCTTACCAAATATTTTGTTGCTTTTTTCAGATTTTCTATTCGCAAGCACCGAAGGTAAAGGGTGCGACCAAATTAAATATTTGCCATTTTCCAGGTGATGATAATAAGCGTCCCGTAATAAACCGTCGTTAAGCATTTACGATTATCTAATTAAACGCGCTTACCCTTCACCTATACTTGATTTTCCGTGTTTGTCCATTTTAGATTTAAATTTATATTATTCATTATTTTATTATCACAGCAAATGCACACTACAGTTCGATTATAATCCCATTATCGTCTGGGATTTGCATAAAAATTCGAATTAAATTAATCTTTAACGGGAAACTAGTTTTCGAAAGCGACGACGGAAGGTTCGGTTTTGTCGCTAATAATTTTTTCCTCCTTTTGGATTAAATAATATGTAAGTAGTGAAAACTTGAATTAAGAAAGTTTAATCGAATTTCCCCCGGTGGATTAGCTAGTTACGAGGGTTGTTAAAAAATATCTTTTATGAAGGTATCCGCGTAAAAAATTGATGAGTTGCAATTAAAGTCGAAAACAGAAGAGATGATTGATGGAATTTTTATTCACTTTTAATCTCCCCATTATTTTTGTAATTTAAGCTCCGATATGTTTGTATGTGCTGAGGTAATTGCAATAAAGTTAGGAAATCAAGCTTTCTGGGGTCCATTTATGCGATGAGCACCAATCCGAACGGTTAATAAAAGAATTATTTTTTAATATCTCATAACTGTGTTGGGAAGTTTGTTACGAAATGTTGAGTTCCTTTTTCAACTTTCTTCGTCATATGAAAACGATGCGGATTTCGGATGCTGGAAGGAGGACATGAGGTCGCGTGTGTGTCCCACTCAGGGGTCACATAGCGGCTGTAATAACCGTGAGCCTACTATTCAAGAAATTGTAAAACGAACCAATAATATGCTCCTTTTAGTCGATAAAAATTTTATTACATATTAGAAGTCGAATCAAATATTTTATTATTTGTTAAAAGCGAAGGAAATGTTGGCACACAATTTCAACAATAAATTTTGCTCTATTCACCGTTTGAAGCTTTAAAACATAATATATGACGAAACTGTGTGTGTGCATTTTCAATTGGAGCACAGGACGAAGTTTTCTCTATTATGCGAGCTTGTTTGAATGAATATCAGTTCCATTATAATTTACTTTATCGCACCTGTGCGCTCCTTTGTCGTTGGTTTATTAATTTCGCATAACTCACGTTTTTCCAAAGCACAACAAACTTTAATTAAGTGCTTCGCACATTAAACAAGGAATTGGTAATAACAGATTTTGTTTTTCCTTTCGTAATAACAAATTCTGATTTTTTTTTACTAATGCATTGTTGAAAAAATTTATCGTCTGATTGTATTTTAACGACTTATTGTGGATAAATTAGGTCGAAAAGTTTTTATTCGAGTACTTAACAATCGCTTACCTATACAGGGGGGGACCAGAAGAAGCGTGCACGTCCTGGACGCGCTCCACGAGCGGCAACTCTTCGTTATGTTCCACTTGTGCACAGTTTTTCTGCAGCGACCCCGTAACTTGACAAATTAATACCGATTTGAAACAAAAAGTTGGTTAATTTACAAATTAGATTATCATTGTTTTGATATCATTAAACTTAGATTTGGATTGTTGGAGCACGCAGATTGGATAAAAAGTATTTTTTTTGCTAAGAGGCTTAATACATTTTTGTGTATTGATGAGTATTCTGAGTGCTTTTGTTGATATAACCAAGTTTTTCCTTCATTCTTTTATTGACAAATGTGTATGCATATAAACAGACTTTTAACCAGCATCATAATAGACTTTCCGAACTTTTCAATATCTCATCATATTTATTTTATTGATTGGATTCAAATTTTATGGAGTAATCCGATAACAAAAGAGGCTTTCCTTGTTGTGTTTTATTTCGAATCAAATGGACTTTTTATGTCCACGTATTAGATTTAAAAATTAATATCGAATTTGAGTGTTCCTTTTTCATCATCTCGAGTTATTAAAAAGCCCGGAATTTACAAGCCAATTTGCCTAAGTGGCAGTTTTAGCGTAATTGGTTTTATAATCACGCGTTCATGTTTAACTCTTATTTAGGTAATTTTCACCTAAAACACGGGACGAATTTCTCCAAATTTCCATATTAAAATTAAGTTGTAATCGAAATGGACCGATTAGAATCTGGAATTGAAAATTTACACACGAGGACTCGAGACCGTGTTCGGGCTATTCCCCACAAAAGACTCAATTTTAAAAGGTTAAATTTTTTTGATTCGTTTTAGATTTATGGAGGAAAAAACAAAAGAAGTTAGAGAATCTCGGCTCGGGTTCCCTTTGTAGAGGATTTAACTTCTACTCACTTTTCTTTAACTCCCAGTAACCTTTATTTGCAGTAGAAGTCTTCTAGTTTCTCGATTGGAAATTGTCGTGCTTTGAATTTAGAACTAACACTGCTTTTACAGTTTTCCCATGTGTAAAACAAAAGGAAACAGTTAAATTCGTAAATGCGTACAAGAAGTGTTTCGTAAATATGCTGCTGTTCTCTTGTGACGTTCTCATTTCAAAATGCAAAATTCATTTCCTGTTTTTCATTCCGAATATTACCGTGAGAAATTAACCAATAAAACTACTTTTCAAGATTACGACAGAATTGAATTTAATTCATTTTTATACATTTTTAAATTTCGCTTCATTTTTATTAGTTACGAATAAGCATTTCCCTAAGAAACGAAATCAATTTAATTTTTTTTTTTTTTGAATAGAAGTAAAAGTTTCCCAAGTTATTGTATCGAATGCTGCGACTTGAAACTTTTTGCAATTATGCCGCCCGGAATCCTCTTAAGACGAAATTAAAACATTTTTTAATTTTTCCAGAGGAAATTTAATTTTATTGCGCTAATAGATTTATGTTTCATTATCAAAATTACCAGTTACCAGCAAAAATACGCCACCGGAAGTCGACCGTAAGAATTAAGACGCAACGAACTAATTAAAATATTTCTATTAAAATAATAAAAATATTTATAACTCCAATAATATTAGTTCGATTTATTGTAAACAACGAAGCTAACCAGTTTCTTTGTTGTGTATAATAATAAATTGTGCAAATTTTTTACTTTTTTAACTTGAGCGTTGCGACCGGGCCATATGAACAAACAATTCGGGTTGCTTCTTAATAATTCTATTTTTTGAAATTTTGCTCGCCTCCAGCCAAACCAGGTTCTTTGCAGATCTACAACTGTTTGGCATTATTTTCGATTTCTCCACCCTTCTTTTTTGCGCGAGTACTCGAAGTATGCGTAGTATTGGTTTAATGTTTTTCGAATGGTTTTTATCGTCGTGGCAACTTCAATTGCATGATAATTAAATTTTTTTAACGAGAATAATTTCAACGGGAAGTGTTATTTTTTACCGAAATAGCCTTAATGAAAATCTGGAAAATATCAACTGGTAGTGGGAAGACCATAGAAGGCTGTACACTGCTGATCCCTCTGGATATTTTTTCAAAATAACCGACGCTGTTTTCTCACCAATTTCACATTGTCCGATGGCCGACTATTATTTTAAGGTGCAATTTGGCGAATATTTAAATACCGTTGTGCATGCGACTACGTTGTAATTATTAAAATATCCAGAAGCGATTCGACCACTTTTTTGTGGTGCTATCTATCACATACAGCTCGTTCTAATAATTCCAAGTCGGTTAATGACGTTTGCTCGTGGCTATTGTCGAAAAGATAACAATTTTTGTTGTAAATCTGTATCATTATTTCTTGGTGCAGAATTTTTTTTTGTATTAATAATTTCTAATACCAGAGCACAAAAAGTATATGATGGAAACGGCTCTTATTTAAAGCGATTTCTGTACGGCATACTATAAATAGGTTCATTAAAACAATGTCGTTCGTTAAACTAATGTCTGCCTGTCAGTAAATTCCAAGGTATCTCATATCGTCCTATTATGATAAATGCCGAACGAAGTGGTGGAAAATGTTCCTTACGTGGCATAAGAAAGATCGTCTCTTTGGACTCCGACTGTATCGATCTCGCAAAATAAAAAACTGCTCTAAAACACGGGACTGTACATGAATTTATAACTCGATTCTATAATAATTTTCATTCTCGTGTTTACATTGGATATGGCTAATGAAGGTAAACATTTTCCTAGAAGTTTCAGATCATCTCTGCCTTAGGTTATGGAAATTTAGCTTTAGATGAATCTTCACCTCATTTGCAATTGTGTGACTAAATCATCTAATGAGTGGACAAAATTCAAAGAACTGTTGATGTAAAAATTTGGAATGCGTTACCTGACCCTTAAAACTCATTTAATTAAGTCGAAGGTTTGGTTAAAATTAATTGGTTTTTATTTTTTCAGGTTTCAAATTAATCTGCGTGTCTCAAGCGTTCTTCTTATTTGGTAAGTTCTACAAAACATTTATTAATCTCGTTTTTAAATACAAACAAGAAAATTGTGCTCAGTTATTATTTGATCCTTTGGAAACGGAAAAGACCGGTTTATTTAAAGTCTTAACTGCTAATGAACGACGTCAAAAGATTATATTCATTTTTTATTACTCAAATCGTTAATTTACATTAAAAAAAAGTTTTAATATTGAAATATGCATTTGTATTCAAACTTTTATTTATCTTCCTTAATAAATCTCATTATTCACATTTTATTTTTAAAAATTCTATAAGTCTTGATTTATTAAGATTAATTAACGAATTAAACGCTTTTTCAAGGATAATCGGGTCGACTTTCTCATTTGCCAACAAATTGTTACAGTTATAATGCAAGGTCCTGGCTTTAATCGACGTTCTGTAATTTAAAATTAATATTTTCAATCTCTTTACACAAGGCCGGCTTATATCAAAACAAACCTAATTTTAATTTTACTCAAATATCTTCAAATCCTTATTAAAAACGACTACATCTAACAACTGCTCTTAATATGTTCCTTTGTGGTTCAAATCGCAAAATATTACTCTTTCGTCATCAATTCAAGCACAGTCAAATGATTGTCCATAAGGAAATAATGTCGTGAATCATTTTTTTTTTTTTTGCTTCTCATTATAACAGATAAGAACGAAAATGTTATCAATCAAACATAGCTGACTTTAAGCTTTTTTTAAAGGAATACAATTTATTATTTTTGATTGTTCATCGAAATAAATTTTTCGTTGTAAACCAACCCCACTCTCGTAAGGACTACTTTTTTTATCTTTTCAACGTATTCCATACCCCCCAGACCCTACGGTCTGCAACAGTTTAAACTGCGTACTCTCTCTAACTTTTCTTCTTTCTTTAGACCCCTTTAGATAAAATATACAGATCATCCAAACTGCATTTTTGGTCCAATAATTGAAAAAGAGCGCATTGTTCCTTTTTGTAGCGTTCCATGACTTCTAAAGCAACGTGGTGTAAGGCAAGGAATGGAAGGGTGAAACACCAGATCCGGACTGGCCATCCCGGAAGGATATCTCTAAAATCCTTATTTCTTACAAGCGGAGGTAGTCAATGTTTGGACGACGTTAGTTACTATTATGGAATAAGTTTTTATTGCCATCTATTTTAAATCAAAGAAGCTTTTTTAACGTTAACGAACGTAATAAAAAAAAACTATCGACTCATTTAAAAAAGCTCTTTGCTCGAGCTTTTTGATGACGACATTATTAAATGAATATTTAATAAAACTTAATTGCAATTTTAAAAATTATTAATTACTTTTTTTTTAATAGTTGTCATGGTGAAGGTATATACCTACATTAATTTATAAATAGCCAGATGCATTAATTTCGTTATCACTTGGAAAATGAAACGTGACGATCGTTTATAATGGATATTCGTTATATGAATTTAATTATCTGTGAATAATAATCTTAAATTTAGTCTAACAGCAATGCTAATGACGATTGTATCTTCACGAGTGCCACCATGGTTGGTAACCTGGTCTACTTCTGTAAAATCTTGCTTGTCGATAAGAAACCAGGCTGCACTAAAGAGTCTCGGAGGATTTAGTCTGAAGGCCTACTCCTATTCCATAGGGGAACGATGTGATTGGTTGTTTTTCTTTTGTTCTACCAAATTATACGACGAAAGTTAAATAAGTATCCACTTTAATAACAATAATTATTATATGTATAACTCATAACTTGATCGTTTTCCACTTGATATATTGGTAATTCTGAACAGTTTCCACGCATATCGTCCAATAAATCTAAAGCTGAAAACAAATGAAGTTTTATTTATCTTTCTTATTTATCTTAGTACTAATTCAGATGGTCGTGACGTCAGTCCGCCTTACATGATTTCAATTATAGTTAAATTTTTCGTTGGTTAAAAAATAATAAATTAGCAAAAACCGCATCAGTGCTCGTATACATTTCGGTTGATAATTTTTTGCAGTAAACAAAAGGAAAGGAAAATGGTTTTTATTTCAATGTATAATTATTTCGAAAGATACAACAATACAAAATGTTCTATCAATTTTTATTGGAAAATATGAAAACGTAAATGTGGAACTACTATCCGCATCCGGGTGGACGAATATCAACCCTAAAGCTAAATCCGACTCTCCAAATGATCCAATCTGACGAAATGAAAAAATTTGAATTTTCTATTTATAGGGAACTATAAAGTAATAAAATGCTAGCAATTGCTCATTCCTGACCTGAATTACTTGATCGTAAATTTATCTGGAAATTCAATTTTAAAAATCATGTACCAATAATTGAAAAACTAAATTTGCAATTAATTTGCTTGTAGATCCGGCTTAGCATCGACCAGAAAAGTGTTTCGAATTACAAGAAGCTTACGAATTTCTATTTGTTTTCCAATGTGGACTTTTTTTACGATTGCATCTTGTGAGCTTAATTTGCTTCCAATCGTTCCGATTGATGGATTTATTACGCAATTTAACACTGGAAACATCAAACTTTGAGTTTGCAGAAAAGTTCTCGTTGTTATTCATTTGCGTTTTTAATTGAGTTTTCCAAATTTGTAGATTTATTTTGAAGTGTGTTCGGAATATAAATATATAACTTGGGCGGACATTCAAAGGAAGAAATTTTCCCTTTTTTATATATTTAGCATAATATTGACTAAAGTGTTTTATTTAGTAATGTATGCGTTTCACGTCATAAATTTGCTAGAATGAAAAGAGCCAAAATGAAAAAAGGTCCTGAATAATTAATTATTTATGATCATTTTGTGCATTCAAAATTTGGATTAAGGAACCTCGTACGTTCCCGCCAACTTTTCAAAATGCCGCAGTTATTTCTGCGTAAATTGGTTTGAAGCTTAAAAAAGATTTTTCCCAAGGAAAGATCCTTATATTTTAAAAATCTAACTAACCATGAAAGTAATCCCGCTGCGCAGATATATCCGTAGCAACCAAATAGTAACTCGGGCCAAGTTTCGCATTATTAAGGAAAAATAAGATCCCGAAGTTTAAAATCGTAAAAAAATAATTATGGACGTCATCAAGTTAAATAATTTTTTAGCCATTTAAATTTTTAACGTAATTTTTCATCCCGTCTATTCAAACAATTTCACGCAATTTTCTTAATGCGTCGGCATTTTTTAACTCACATTAAATTGATAACAATGTTCAATCTGGCAGCTGGGATTTCTCTTGACTTTATCATTAGGAAATTAAAATTCCAACAACTACAAGTCGATAATTTAATTTAGTTTAAGAATATTGGCGCGTCGCTTTAAAGTGAAAAATGCTCCAATTTTGACGACGTTATCCACTTTAACCTCAGTCTCATGCTCTCTTCCTTTCGGGTCCACTCACGTATGAGCAAATTTACAGTAATCGTATGTTTAGTATCATCCGAGTTTTTTGCGCGTAATGGCCCGGAATTATTTCGACATTTCTCACCCTGAAAAGACAATCAACTATTCACCGTTCATTACTCAGCCTTTTTGCAATAAAAATGTTTCCATCGTAAATAAAATGTGCACACCCTCGCACAGATGTTGCGATATCGTGATATTCCAATGGGAGTTAGTCGTTTGGTTCCCGTAGGAGAAATCCCTAATGGGCAGGAGTTGATGACGACAAACTCTTTCGGTTGAGTAAATGCATTAAGTTGGGGTGAGGACGTGGGAAGGAATGGAACACAGAACATGGGTTTTTATCAAGTGGCCAGGGAACTTAAATTCCGCTTCGAATAATGGACGTAGGTGTTATTGAAACGGAGGGGGAGGGGTGTAGTAACAAGTGTAATCGGACGATCTAAATTGGAAAATTTAACTTGGGCTCATGAGAAAGCGTTTTACCTAAACGATACAAGTTTTAAAAATCGGATTAAACTCCGAAATGGGGAAACCGTTCGCTATTGTTTAGAAAATTTTTTTTTGATGAGCAAGTGATAACTTTGGTTACAATTTAAATTTCAAATTTCCTGCCGAGAAAAAAAAATTGGTATAATTTTGTTTCGAGACGTGTTAATGCTACGTCAACTTCTTGAGGGTAGAATAATGAAAACACTCGCCTTGACAAAGAATCATCGCATTTTACTTTAAAGTTTTCATATAAAACTGAAGAAGATTTTTGATAAAATTCCAATATTGATGGTGAGTTCCGTTAGATTTGACAAGAAATGGAAATCACAAACATCCTTATCGGCTATTCAATTTGAAATCTAATTTTACCAACCGCTATCTCTTCAGCCGCTAGCTAAATTTCTTCCGAATTTATAAGAAACTTTCGATTTTGCTATTGCACGCAAATATTTCAGACATTAGGGCGCGAAATTTGCTTTCAAATGGTTAAATCGTGATCACAATTGATTATTATAGAAATGTATTCTATCGGCAAAAAACAATTTTCTTCAAATTTATACTCCTCGAAACTTTTCAAACTATGGAAATTTAACTGTCAGGTACAGATTGATATGACTGATCAGATAAAAATAACAACGTTTACCACGCAATTTAAAAGTTTAATAGTTTTTTCTAACAACTCCTATCAAAATAATTTTTATTTTATATTTTTTTCCCGCTCCCCTATACTCGTCTCTTTCGTGTTTTGATAGGTCGACTTAAAAATACATGTGTGCTATCCCTGTTTTTCCCCTGCATTACTTTTTTATAATAAAATATAAAATTACGATCGAAAACGAAAGGAAAAATGTTATTCTTATTATTTATTATTGCAAGCTTATTGTTCATTTCGATAAAAGAAGCAAATTCATTACACAAAATCTGAAGGACAAAAAACGATACACTTCTGTCAATATTTTACAAATGTTTCCCGTGCTCGCAAAATAGCTTTTCAGACATTTCAATGTAAATAACAAAAAGTCGTTTTTAGTTTGTCATCATTTTTTATTTCACGAATTTTTACTTTTTAACGTGCGCAATTTTGTTTCGAATTTGTCAAACGATATCGTTACTTGTGCGTTTTATATGAAAATTCTGCATGAAGGAACGTCCTCGAAGACAACTTTTCTATTTCTACAAACAAATCATCTCGTAATATAAAAACAATTTTTCATAGCTCAAATACAGCCTGCTCCAAAATATTTACGTTAAAAATCATTTGATCGTACAACATAGGATCCTCTATTTTATTTGTAGTTCTTCAAGCCAAATCGATTAATCCACCCCCCCAGACCTCCCGGTGGGTACATTTCCGGTATATTTGTACTGCCAAATCTCAAATTATTCCATAAAATTTTGCTTTTCTTACCATTTTCTTACTTTTGTCATAGTAAATAAACGTCTACTTTACACCATGAACTGAAAGATACTAAATTCCGTACAATTCATGAGGTTCTGGAGGGTATTCCATACCCCCCAGACCCCCCGGTTTGGAAGACCGAAGGTTTATAGAAATATTTTGTGAATAATTTTATTATAATAGAATTTGTTTGCTTTTATTTTACTTTATTGGGATTTTAAATCGCCCTCTCACGTATCAGCTGCCACTGAAATATATAACCTTTCACCTGCTAGCCTTTTAATTAGCCACGACACTACTTAATTCTTACGGGCGGCTTCCATTGTGCACCCGATGTAATTTTATTTAAAAATTGTAAGTTGTTTAATTTTTTCTGAATTGCAATTCACTGTGTGCTTCGTCGTTCAGTAATTGGTTCATTAAGGTGAGTTTTCGACGCAAATTAAAAATTTACATCATAAAAGGTCGGCAGGGGTCTGTGACCATTTTGAAGTATTCGGAATAATTGACCAATCAAAATGCTAATCGATCTAAAAATTTTTTATTTTAAGTTATTTAAAGTCAAAATAAAATAGTAATTTACGTTATCAGGGCAGAAAGTTGTAGTGACCTAGCATCATCGTCGAGCAACGTCCATGTTATTTGTGTGGATCTAGAAATCGGCGAAGGGAAACATAGGAATGATCCCATGGTTACATTTTGGTAACCAGGGTTTATCAACAGGACTCAGATATCAGTCCTCATATCAATATCAAACGGACAACACGTCCACTTGTGTCCATTTACAAATGTTTTTAATATACAATTTATTTGTTAATGGACGCAAGTGGACGTGTTGTCCGTTTGATATTGATATGAGGACTGATGTCTGAGTCCTGTTGATAAACCCTGGTTACCAAAATGTAACCATGGGATCATTCCTATGTTTCCCTTCGCCGATTTCTAGATCCACACAAATAACATGGACGTTGCTCGACGATGATGCTAGGTCACTACACACTCCCGTTTCTGGAAAAGTTGTTACCCAAGGAAAGGAAGGAATGAAAATTGAAATGAAAATAAATTAAAAATGCCGTATTAATGCCAAATGTGGTAAGATAAATAGTTAACTAATTATCTTCTAAAAAATACGCGGGTTTTAATCTATCAATTGAAATTGATTTTTCAGTGTTATTAATTTTAACCAGAAAATGTTTCTCTTGACGGCTAACAACTAAGTGCGGACCGCTATATGCTGGTTTCAAAACTTTCCAACGTTCATCTGTTGGTCAACAATTATAATTTGAAAAAATCGCTGTTTTTGTAAATTTACATGAAAGAGTAATTGCTGTATTTGTATCCGCAAATCAAAGAACAAAAATCAAATTTTTGGAAACCACACAAGACCTCTGGACTTTCTAGATGAACCCGTTAGGTTTTAGAATTATTTATAAGATATTATTGGGGTGTGTTGATTATTTTTGGAAGAAAATTTCTCGCTTACCTAATAAATTTCGTGTTTGCGTTGCTTAAGCAATCACCAAATATTTTCTAGGAACCAAAATTGGCCAACGGTAAAATAAATTATTAATTAATTTACTTAAAGGGAGGCGAATAGTTTGATTAACTTTGTAATTAATTTATGAACAGAAAAAGTAATTAAAACGATCGATTTTTAACGACCCATTGTTAAAAGGAGGTCTACAAAAATGCTATATTATCATAAAATAAAATGGAACAACTGGCAGCTGCTTGAGAATTAAAAAAAATATTCAAAATTGTTCTAATATTTTGAGCGCATCAGGAAAAAAGGGCAATTCAAACGTTGTAATTTAAAATTTTTTGCTCGGTGTAATTCGTTGTACCTTTTGATAATTTTTTAGGTCGATATTAATGTAAATTTGCGAAACAAGAAGTATTAGCCCCAAGGCATTCGAACGTAAAATTTCAAATAATAACAAGAAACAACGTGAAAAACCTCGTGATTGGTTTTATAATTAAATTTACCTAATATTTGAGATCGAAAAATTATTTGTATTGAATTAGCCGCTGTTTTCCTAATTATCGCAGGGCTGTAATCACTTAAAAGGTTAATTAGCACTTAAATGTTGGGACACCTGATTTTTAAAGTAAGAAAATTTTAACTCGATTTGTTCCCGCAAACCAATTTACTTGCTCACATAAGACTAATTAAAACTTCTTGTAAAGTTTGTGTCAATTTAACTATTAAATTTGGTTCTGAATTATCCTAAGTTAACTAAATCGTCACACCAAGACCCACACTTTTTGCCGGACGTACACCTCCATTAAAAAGAAGTTAGGAGTGGCCCCGGACGGTGAAATCTTAATTAATATCAGTGTGATACTTTGGTCAAATTGAGGTGTTAATTATGTTGTAGGATTAATTTTTTCTCTTGATAAGTGGGACGGAATTTTCAGTAAATTGTCCGAATGTTTCTTTCGGAATTTTCTTCTTTTTTTTAATAAAAGCACTTTTTAATTTACTGCTCCATATTTCTGTGTACACTTCTCCATTGCTTCCTAAAGGAACTAGCGATGTTTACTCTAATCTCAGTTTTATTGTGAGCCGTAAATTCTGTACTATCCTTTATAATTGTATGCCATAGCGGTGTTAATGAAAGGCGCACTTTAAGGCTCGAAGGAGCGTTTCCCTTTAAATAATCAAAAAAGAAGTAGAATGATAAAATTGGTTCATAAAATTTATTGTGCGGAGTGGTGTGCCAAAAATGGAACATAAATTTGTGAAGTTTTTTGTAAAATAATTAAATCAAATTTTCCAGCAGGGTTATTTGTCACCGAAAGTCGATTAAGGATATCGGTTCCGGCTTCTCTGAATATTCTGCGGTCTTTCGACGATTAAACTGCTACTTACAAATTGAAACAGAGCGATTTTACAAGAAATCGATGATGGTGAAAGTGACATTTTTGCTTATCTCAGATTTAAACAAGAATTTTGTTGCAATTTTATTAATTTAAGTGGAGGAGCGATTAAAGGGGCAAGTTTACGAGTGTTTAAGTATCATAAAGCGTTCCCGTTGTAATTGTATCTGGAACTTCATAAATCTTTTCTTTTTACCAGGACGGAAAAAATAGAACAAACGCAAAGAATAAACGCGAAAGTCAGCAAAGTGTGGTCGTAGTAATCAAGAAATCCACAAACTCTTTTGATATCGTCTGTTTCGCCTCTTATTTCAAAGACGAGATTTGAAATTTTCCTGAATGTAAAAAGTTGTTAAATAAATGGTGGTTACTTTTTTATCAAGCTACTTTCAAAGCTGTATTGTGTTGTGGATTTTTCACTGAATTGTAATGTCCTTTTTGTAACAACTTCTTAGAGTGAGTTAGCCCCCCCTTCTTACGATTAAGATATTCCTTTGTTGTTCGTAATAGAATGTCTTTGTGAACTGTTTTGTCATTTCTTATTCTATTGTGTTCCCTGATTCTCGACTCTTACGTAACCAAAACCAATTATATTTAAATAAAAGGGGAAATAATTACATGTGTTTCAATCTTGTTACTCATTCATGATTAATTTTAATATAATGGGCTTCGGAGCTACGTACGATTTACTTACGACATCTACGCATCATCGACTTTCTTTTTTTTCTTAATTTACTCCTTGCCGCTGCAATTCCCTATAAAATTGATTAACTATCGCAAGGGCGTAGGTCGAGATGGATTTTAGTACAAAGAAATGAAGTCTGGTCAATTAAATGTGAACCTTGGGGGTATGAAATACTCCAGTGGTTTCCAAATCACTCCAATCTACACAACGGCATCCATCTTAAAACTGTCTCGATTTGATTACACCACTTTAGCTGTTATTTGAGAAACACTTGATCAAATTTATTGCACAAATCTGGACTCCTCCAAAACTAATTTTTACAATGTTCATTCATCCCAAATATGTTGAAGTAAAGGATCGAGTTTAATCGCAAAATATCCAAGGTATGAAGAGATTTTATTTCAAAATTACCGCATTTCAATATTACGTAAATTCCTCTGTCTGTGTAGCCTGTGTGGAGAACAAAATTATTACGATCATCGGAATCCTGCGACCGTGCGACAGCCTCATAGCTTAGCGGTTAGCACGTAAACAGGATATATTACAGGACCAAAATGTATATATTGCTATGGTCTTCTCTTAATTCCTTTTTTCTTATAGAAATATTAAATTATAACATTCAAAAGCTAAACTGGATGCAGGTGCGTAGATGAGATCTTTTCGATAGCCCGAGCAAATATTTATGCACACAGAAATATTTGATAGAATCTAAAAAATTTATCGTTGTAATAATTTAGTTTTGCGAGTTTTCTAAACCAATCTCGTGGGAAGACGAAAAGTAGCTTTCCAAATTTTCTTAATCCACAAATTTAGTGTTCAAAGAATATGAAAACCCTGAGAAATAACAACAACAAGTTTAATACCCCTACTTACTAATGTTACCCCAAAGTTTTAAGTCATTGTCAACTTCTTCCCTTGTTTGCAATAGGATTTAATGTTTGTTTTCCCGTCGTGCTTATACCAATTATCAAATAAAATGGAATTAAAATTCACGTCGAACAAGACAGTTGTTTTTTTTAATTTTAAACATTTATTGTAGTTTGTTCAACATTTTAAATGAAAATTCGAAACGAGGTTCATTCGGAAAATTTTCTTTCGATTCCATTAAAAAGTTGAAACTGGATTTTAGTTTGCAAATTGTAATTTCAAGTTGGAAAGTTTTGTGCGAAACAATTTAATACTCGAGATTTGTCCGAGAATACTAGAAACACGGAAGGTATCGAAAAGGTTACAAAAGAAAATGATACGCGAAACGATAAGCCCTCCTGAAATAGGCCTTTCTTTTAAGTCGGAATTTCTGTGTAGGAAATGCGCCATCCATCTTAACTTTTTTTTTACTGGAATGTAGCCACACGATTCGTTCGTTCTATCAGGAAAAAACGTCATTAATCAATGTTTGTCATACAATTCCATTTATCTATTAATCATTATTGGTAAACTCTTAAAGGTAAAACACAAAGTCTTTCATTTTTTTTTAAATCACAAGATATAATGGTCCGCCTTGTATAATTTCGTTTTTAATTTTCTCGTTTTTATTGTTGACGAAACGAAATTAAATTGCTAATTTCGACAATTTAACATTTAATTGTTATGAAAGTTGCGTTAATTAAATCGTGTATTTTTTATACAAATCACCCAACCAAATTACTCTCTTAGGTGTAACGCCACGATTGCATGATTTCATAATTTTTTGTGAAGTGAATGTCGACTTCAATTATGAGAAAAATTCAAATTTGGAGTGTTAATTAAAGTTCCCATGGTAGTCGCCGACTTACGAAACACCCTATCGATTCCCAAACCTTATTTCTCTCATTTTCCGCATTATTATAAATTTTAATGCTTTCTTTGAACTTTTAGAAATTGTTTTCCTGTTTGCTCTCAATTTATAGATGCTTAAAAATTAATCGAAGACTTTCCTCCTGCAACATTATATTGGTTTGTTATCAAAATTTAATAGAATTCTGAGGCAAATTTCATTTGTTGTGTGTATCTTATAAATTTTTTATGCATTCAATTTAAAAGAAAAAAATACATCAGCTCTTTTCTTTACATTTTATTAGAAAAACCGGAAAATTAAATTACTACTGTTTTCTCATTTTTTCTGGATCATATTGAAAATATTTTTACAGCAATTTTCGTTTAGTATACTCGGACACTAATAGCGGGCTTCACATAATTTTGGGCGAAATCCCTGTCACACATGAAAGGAAAGAAATAATCGAGGTTTTTCAGAAAGCTTTTTTATTACCACTTTCATTTCATCAGAAAGGATAATTTTTGGGTAATTTTTTCCTTGAGGAAAACGACGTTTTTCTAAAGCGTTTAATATACCCGCAAGGTTTATTACTGGCTTAAAAATTTGACGCTCCAGTTGAGGATGAAGAGAGACATTGGCAATAAAGATACTAAAAGCGAGTTCAAAGCAATAAAGTGTAATTAATTACATTGATAATTATCTTATGGTGGATCTAAAACACGATCGCTTTGTGATATCGCAAAATCTTATTCACGTAAATTTATGGGACTGAGTGGCGCCGAATCATCCCCATTTTTTGATTATGAAACTTCTTGGAGCGCATCCCAACTTAAATAGTTACGATATTGTAACTCAAACTCAATTCTCGCAAAATAAAAATGCATTTTCCAAATTTTCGAGCTACGGAAACCTATTTTACATTCGTGCGGTGCTCTCCCCAATCCACCTAATTGTTTTTAAATAGAAATATTTAATATGTAGTTTAATTAAGTCGAGGGAGTACCAGTTCGCATTTTTATGGCTAATTACTTGTTTACTAAACTTGGAAGATTTATGCAATGGAGGAAAAGTTAAAAAAGCGTGCAATTTTAACTCGGAAAAGTTAATTAAGGAAAAATTTTGCTGGAATTTTCTTTCGATTAACTTACATACCTAAACTCGTTTTGTTCCATAATCAGATCGACTGCAATGTTACTTTTCCGAACTTGCACCCCAAATTGAAATTTTGATTTTATCGAACACCATCTTTCTTATGGTTTTCCGTTTCATTTGCTTTGCAAGATAAGCTGCAAGGGCGACACACACTTACAGGTTTCCATATCGTCAATTTTTGAGGATAATCGAATTTTGTGTTCTAGACCCTTCATTTCCGCTGCATTTTAGGAAGATGAGTTTAAATTTTTGAAGAGTTTATGAACGGCATTTTTCTTTTGATTTATAATCGGGACTCACCCAAACGCGATTGGTGTCATTTTATTTTCGGTCCCCTAATGAAGACATATGAGTTACACTTTGATATAAAAATCTGCCGCGTGTAACACGCTCACCTACTTTCGACTTCAAAATGATTGTAAATTACTATTTTAAGCAATTATTAAATTACTTGACGTGTTAAAAATAAAAGTTGACAAGAAAAGTAATTTTTTTAATTTTACATTTAAAGAACTTCTCTTTCATAATAAATTGCTTATTTGCATGTAAATAAAATTCGAGCGAAACAAATTTAAAAAAGTCACCAAATTATGTGTAATTTTTATTAGTTTCGGTACAATTTTTGAAAAGAGCAAATGGAAAATGCGATGGGTATCGGAGGTAATAAAAAATATAGCTCTGGAATATTTGTGTTATCGATTTTTTCGAGTAGATTAGCTGGAAATAATTGAACGGAATTTGATACAAATCAAATGGTTATTATTTTGGTTTCGACCAAGAAAGTTGCACTTAACTAAATTTTTTTGATAGTTTAGGCAATATTCGACAATGACAAATCACGTAATATCAAAAATGGGGTTAAACAAAATCCATTAGCCGAAATATTGCCGTCCTTTTTGTACTTACGTAATATTAAATTCATTCATATTTTAATGTACAAATCTTTGATTAAAAGCGGATACGAACGCCGAGCTCGCGCAATTTACTAGAAGATTTTCAATTACATTACCAACACACAAAAAGTGCCCCGTTTTTACAATTCGAAATGAAAGTACTGACCCGTTTAATTCGACTAATCAATGATTCACAATTTGGTAATTTGTAAATTACAGAAAAATTAGGATAATTAAATCAATTTAACTTCGACTGTTTGCTTTTATGATAATTACCGATAAAGTTATAAAACTCCGGCAAACTTTCGGGTGATCGAACATATAATTTATCTTTGGCAAAAAACGTAATAAATAAATTCGGTTTGCTTGTGGGAGTAGTAAAGGGTTAAAGAGACCCGCAATACCTTAGACGGTATAATTTACCATTTCCTCACGTATTAGTGCAATTTTTCCGGAATCGTTTCTCTTGTCACGAAAGCAGGACTTTCCATTCCAATCACAATGAACTTAAAAATCAATCAATTTTATTATTATTGATAATTTTAGTTAATAAACCGTCGTAGTACATTTGATTCTCGTAAGTAGTCGTTAACCCAGTTGCGTTCATTAAATTGCAGTTTAATAGTAATGAAATTTCACAATACTTTTTCTTTAAATTGAAAAGTTGAAATTCGTGTGAATAATATATTTTTAAATGGTTACATTTGTGGAAGGGAAGGAATTAACTTTTTACGCCGCAAAGGGTTTAAAAAAGGAACAATTTTTCGACCTTTCGCTTAATATGCAAAGTACATTAGCGAAACGACGGTAATCACGCTTTGTGTTAATCTGTGTAGATAAATATTACAGTTATCTTCCCAACTGCTTGTAATTCCCCCGTCATTCTCTTACGATATCGGGGGGTGAGTATACAGTGGAGTTCCGGATAGGACCACCACGAACTATGTTTTCCTCTTTGTGGTTTTACATCGTGACCGAACGAGATTGTCGATTATTGCAGTTGTGGGTGGTCACAGTTGATAACATTATTACGGTACAAAACCCATTTATTTTAGTTTTAACGTGCTGGTGTTACCATCAAATCCTCAACTTTTAATTTGGCCACACAAAAGATGTCCTTTAGATAATCTCAACATTTCAGATTTCCCAGAATCGATCGATACCCGCCTTTTTTGTCTGCGGTTTCGGGGAACCACCTCCGATAAATTACGCGCCGCTAAATTTGCATTACACAAAAAGATATGTCGGTTGTGTCTGGACACGGTCTATACATAAAATTTGAAAACTAATCTGACGCTAAATTACCTTCCTTACTCTGAGGTTTAGAAAAATGTAAAATATGGGTGTAGCGAACATAGCAGAGCTTGTGTAACTTTCACACAATATAAATTTTCTGTAAAATAAGAAAATAACAATTTGCTTCGCCGTACAAAACAAACTTTCTCAGCAAACAACCTCCCTGCCATTATAATCTAAAAAAATACAGTCCATTTCCACGCTATTGGTATTAATATAATACCAACGCCTAATGTAACAATAACCTGAAATGAAGTTCCACGACACATTTCAGAAACCTGAGATAGTCAGGCAAAGGATCAGATTTTACCTTCAAGTGTCACACGGTTTACGATACTGGATTATTCACGTTTTAGTTTTATGCGTACGAGGTTGGTTCAAATCAGAATTAATGTTGGTTTAAAAGAGCACTTGCTCCCTTCCCGATAGCGCCTAGGTTGCGAATTTAATTATTGTACATTACCATTACAAATTCATTATTATATAAATGAGGTACAAGATATATTTTGTAATATATAATACTAATAAATTTAGTTACAATAATATAATAATTGAATATGAATTATATTTATGAAAATATAATCAATATTGTCTGGAGAAATATGTCTCGTTCATGCATGAATATATTATTATTTCTATCTATAATATATAATAATTCGGTTTTGTATTGTCTTGCGACGTTGTTCGATGCCTAGATGCTATTTTAAGATCGTTGTTGACTTGCGCAATGTAGTTGTGGTTCACACGTAGATGGGTGACCGCTTCGAGACCACCATTTGTCACAACTTACGTTGAATTGTGCGGCCTGTAAGCCTCTTACAATGGAAAAGTTTTATTTCATATAATTAATGGAATACTGCGCGAAGGGGGGGGGGCACGAGTACGTATTTAAATGTACATTAATATTTAGTTAAGATAAATACCTAAGTGTGTTTAACTTGATCTACGTGTGCTTTAAAGAGTTTAGCTTTATTAGGTTAGATAAAGTTCACGAGTGCACCCTATGCACATAGCACTCTTTAATCAGAGCGTAGAATGAAAGTATGCTTTCGATATGTTGCTCTATAACGCTTATCTCGTTCAACCTCTTCTCTAGGTTCCCAATTTTTGCTTAGCTTTTGTGTAATAATATCTCATCAACGTAGAGAAATTTTCCCCCTTCGAAACTCTCCTTTTGTTTTCCCCGCATTTTTTGTTAGACCTCATATTATTTCCATTAATTTTAATTTTTCAGTTTTTCATTTGGACCCAGCTTTGTCTGCAGTTCAGGCTTTTTTTATATTTTGTGTTACATTATCATTTAATGAAAATTTTACCCCATACCAAATATTTTCCGTGTTTAAACTGGATGCAACCGCACCAATTGTTGGAAATTATTAAAGGAATTTTTACCTTCCGTGACACTTTTCCGAACACTTGATGTTGCATAATTAATTTAACAAAATTCTTCAAATATCATGCACGCTATTTATAATTGCACACATAATATAGGTATGTAGTTGAAAACTATGTACATGTAGAATGTCAGTTAAATTAAATAATAGAAATTTTTTAATGCAATAAATCGTGTTTGGTTGATTGGGTCGAGAATGGATTGGTGTTGTTGGAACATTTTTGAAACATTTTCGTGGTTTGCGGGTGACAATTAATTATTGTACAACAAAATCGAAATAACAATTAATCAAATTACTAATTTAATATCTGTTAATTCCACAATCTATAATTGTTTGAGAAATTAGATAGGGCTTTGGTATCACAACAATGACAATTGTATAGTGGAGCGTCAGCTATTAGGTTTTGCAATTAAATTTTGATAATCAGTCATAAATTTTTAATTAATCGTAAATATTTAATAGTCATTCGGTAAGCCGAACGACTGGTTAATGAAACATTAATTGAGGTAATATTAATCTTTTTACTATATGCCTACATTTTCTGTTAATGTTTACTTGGGAGAATTTAAAAAATCCATGACGAATTTTGAATAGACAAAAGCGATTGGACCAAAAACGCGACACCGTTATACTTTTAGCTTTTTTTAAACTTGGTGTTCATATTACGGCCAAATAAGCCTTCCAGCTGGATTTCGAGAGAATTTTAACTACTTTGCATTCATTAATTTTATTTTATCGTTAACGTTCTCCAAAGTACCACACCCAACAAGAAATTAGAAATAAGTTTTGTGTTCGTTTTTAAAATCAAACCTTTAATCCTTATCTGACCTACCTCTGCACTAATTACACTCTTCTAGGTGGGTGCCCGCTTGCCTTTGTCCACCACGTAAAAGATCTTAAAGATTTTTATTATACGTAAATTCTTACACACGGCAAACACCACCTATTCATTATGTATCTTGACGTTAATTATAAAAACACTCATCGAAAATTGATAGGTCGAGGCAATTTATTTTCAAATTGGGTTTTCTACGCTCCTAGTAGATAAATAAGTTATTTCTATCCATCAAAAATAACACACTTATTATTTTTCCTTTTTTTAATTATGAGCTTACGATTTTCTAGTAGCTTCTTCACTTCAACGCCGGGTTATATTTCACCCCTATTTGCTCTTAACATAATTACACACGAAATAAATTTCGTTATTAATTCTCAAAACTCACCCCCTCGACGTAACGATGATAACCTACCGGGTTAGGTCAAAAATTAATGTTGCTACTTCATCATGGAAAAGTGCACTTTGCGATCGTCCTCGTAGATCGACCTCATTTTACCACCCCTTCGCGGTAATAAAATATCCTTATGTTTTTAAGTTTAAAGTCCTTGAGTGGCATTAAGAAATACGTGTAGGCGATAGAAAAATTTAGCCTGACATTATCTTTAATAAAAAATCTGGCGGAAATATTTTAACATGACGCTTATTATAAAAGGGACGAAGCGAAAGGAAAAAATTAAAAGCAGAAACGAATTTAAGTTAGTCGGGAATGTGTTTCAGTGTTTCGCCCCTACCTACTACCTACCCTTAACTTAAAGTTGTTCTATCAAAGAATGATTATAAAAGTTACATTAAGTGCTTTCAACATTCGTAAGTGCCACATTCGGGGTCTCCATGGGACGATTTTTTCTTGTCTACGTACATTTTTATACTCCTCAGGTCATATACAATAAATAAAATGATACCGCCCTCCTTGTACCGGTAACAATGGTATCTACAAATTACTTAGTGGCCGCTTTTCAGAGAGGAATTTTACAATTCAAAAATCTTTTTTATGTTTAATTTTTCGAGCGTATTATACGGATTTTGCCTTCTTTGTTGTCTCTTTTGGGTGTCGAATTTATTCGACGTTATTGGGAATCATAAGAATCGAGCAGGTATGCCGGTAGCACGCGGATTCGATTTTTTTCTGAAATATCTCACGAGAAACAAAATTTTTATGTTGCCGAATATTTTGTTATTCGTGACGTAATATAAATTGATAATAATAAATCACGTTTTCTATTCATGATTCTTCGTTTTGATGTTATGTTAGCTATTTTAACGGTACAGGTACCACCCGCAAACCAACTTCGACAAAAAAATTGTAACTTTAATATTTATCATTGTCTGAATACTTTAAAAATTGATTTTTTTCGGTGTTCGTATGTTGAAAAGCACCAAATACACGTGAATACGTACCATCAGACTTGATTCCATTAATCATCCACGTTATTAATGGGGTAATAAAATTAGACTTGTTTGGTTAGCCGTTGTCCATCAAATAAATATTTTTACTCGCACTTCTATTAATTTTAATTTAAGATGTCGAGTTTTTTTTAATATTGAATTACCTAAAATAAGTTAATCATACTTTTGATAAAACGTAAATTACACGTAATAATAACGTAACGACATTGATAATAATTATATTTTTAAGCTATGTCACTTAAACGGCAGTATCAGCGTTAATCTTTTTATTGTCGGTAATTGGAGGTTGTAAAAACTGTGTACTCTGTACTGTTTTTCGTAAAAGTTTAAAATTTACTATCTTTAACAACCGCATTACAACGACCGTCTACGCCTTTCAACCCATTAATCTTATGCGAACGCTTCCATCTGATTTAATGTTTTTAAACTTTACGCTGCAGCATAATTTATGCACTTCTCTGCCTGAATGGAGCTTTAAGCTTGAAAACTCATAGCTTTCCACAAAACAATATTGTTTTAAAAACAAATCAAACAAATACTGTTATGGGGCAACCCTCTTCTCAATCATTGCATCTGTTACTTCTATGTGTGGTAGGTGTGACAATTGCATACCTGTTAAAACGTCAAGTTGGAAAATTTATACCTCGAACTACGAAAGATGGTTTTATAGCTTTAAAGTTATAGGTAAATTAACAGTGTTTGCTGTTTAAATCCCGTCATCTCGTAAATGCCATTCCATTAAAATCAATTGGTCAATAAAATTGAGATATCTCAAAACCTGTTTGCTGTGCAGAAAACGATATTTCAAAAAATATTTAGCCTGCACGATTACATCTCCAAACCAATCCGAAGATTTTAAATCGGTTGAACCGCAGTCAAACAATTGTGCGTGCTACAAAAAACCTTATTACGACAGATGGAACAATAATTATTTTTTCAAATCAGAATTTAAGTCGGTTAACCTCGGAGTCCAACAAACTCTAAATACGGATTACGTGGAAAGAGATTCGCCAGCGGGCCTACGTTTAAATGAAGTTTTTTACTTCAATCGTCACTACTACACATTTTGAAAGTATGAATGATAATGTAATAAAAATTTCGTTATCCTCTAGGCCAAAACAGCGGACCAGAAAACGGTGAGAGGTATCAAAAATGTTGAATATATTCAATTAACGTTTTTCAGGAGAGGTTGTCGACCAGCTAGGGCAAATATACTGAAAACGATTTAAAATATCCTGTATTGATTGATATACAAAAAGTATTATTTACATATGGATGAAATTTAAATTATTTAATGCAGCCGATTGGTTAGTAAAATTAATTGTGGTCTCTTGTTTTGCGAGTGGAAAATAGAAATAAAATACCAGAGCTAAAATATCCAAACGAAAGCAGTAGATATATAAAATTTTAATAACCCGTTATAGAGAGCAAATACGTCAATATTTCTATAAAATGTAAATAAACACAGCGGATTATATTGTTATTATTTTGGTAATTCAGAAAAAGCTGGAATGTTTTATCTATCGAATAATTGGAGAGGTGTTATAAACGATAGGTGGTCGCTACTAGTTTGTATATTCCGCACAGCATGTCTTCTGACTTTTATTTAGCTCTCCTTCTCTTTTTGGTCCACCACAATTTTAACGATAACATCTGGAATTACATCTTCGTCAAGAGTTATCTCGGAGGGTGGTCCGTCCGTCCTTCCAATCGCATTACGCGACTCGACTTAAATTTGTTTGTTAATATTCTTCTCGTCATTAGCATGGAGGCAAAGGAAACTGTCTTGTAATGGTCACAATAATGGTTTATGTTTTGCTGTCGTCGGCACGGGAAATTTAAATGACACCGTGATCAATGATCATAAAGAAGTGAATTATCATCTTAAGGGGTGCTGCTATTGTTACTGCAACAATAAACCTGTAATTATTTTTCACCCTCTTCGAGGTGAAAACTTTACG
Organism: Cantharis lateralis; assembly: GCA_963170105.1. Lineage (NCBI taxonomy): Eukaryota > Metazoa > Arthropoda > Insecta > Coleoptera > Cantharidae > Cantharis > Cantharis lateralis. The sequence goes on from OY720626.1 coordinate 10,885,547, forward strand.
AAATTTCATTTGTATGAAATTAATGGCGCAATGTCGTGAACAGATTAATTCGAAATCAAAAATTTTCGAATAGAGGTAATCTTTGTGGTCGTCGCGTGATAGAAATTTTTTCTTTTGAATTTTGTTTACTTTAAATAACAAAGTTACGAACCGTGCAGCTGTTTTTGTCGTGTTCTGGGTTTTTTAGTTCGTTAGTATGCATTATTTGTTGTCGAAGAAGTTAAATCGAACGCCTCCACGATCGTGAGGTAACAATGGAAATTAACGATGCATAACCAAACTACTTCACTCCTCAACTCGGAAGCTCGAATAATTTTATTGTAAATCTCGTTTAGAAAACTTCCATCATCGAGTCTGTTGACCCGTTCCAGAAGCGGTGACCTAACGAGGACGACGTTGTAACATCTTACTTCTTCGATAGTCCGAATAATAATTTTCTCGACCGAACTTTTAATTAAAGGGGCCCTCGTAGAAAACCACGACTGTGCGGACAAATCAAAAAACTTTATTTGAATTTCGAGTTCGACAGTTAGCCTAAGGGAGGCAGGTGCTAACTTGACCTCGGTAAATGTGGCAACGTCGTTAGGTTAGTTTTTTCTGTATTGGAAACCGGTTGAAGCCGTTAAAACAACCGACTGGCTTAAAGCTCCGGCGTACGCCCAACTTGTGCTCTTATCGAGCATCGGAGTCTCCGATATTATTTGTTTGCTTTTATTAGATTTTGACGGTTATAGTTATTCATATTGCTTTCCTTATAATAATTTCAACGAAATGTTACATATTTTATCGGTCCGTTTATTTATTTATCCTTTCAAATATTTGCGATTTCAGAAATCCAAAATATACGACAGTTTTATCTAACCGTGGGTGTAACTGTCTCGTAATCGTAAAAAATACACCAAATTTTATTTTTATTTCCAATATTTATTATAAGAACGTACCCACGTCTAATTAGAAATTAAACTCTTGCAATTACGAAATACAATAATTAATTTTGTTGGAAGGTGTTTTTATTATCGTTCGTTTTCATCTTTACATTCCTAAAATCCATTAGAGCATATTAATAAGAAACATCTACTTCAAAGCGATTTTGAAATCGCAGGTATGTTGCAGCTGCCGAAACAGAAATTCGATGGCAACTTTGAATGCAGTTAAAAATGTGGTCGTAATAGAAGAAATTAACCCTCGAGTGAACGCGTCGGCGCACAAAACGCTTGTTTGAAGTTTAATTTGCGTCACAGGCCTGTAACTTCATTCGTCCTTTGGTCATCCAGAAGCTTTGATCTAAAAAGTTAGTTTTCACGATCAAAATAGGGATTCTGCAAAGAATAAGAACAGAATCGAAAAACTTTTTAATTAAAATCTTTTAGTTCTAGAGTCGCTTATTTAAATCTCGAGCAATCTTGGAATCTTCTGTTTCACATTACGAAACCCGTTCTGCACCTGCTCGAAAGTTACTGATTTTTTGTATCAGCTTTCAAAAATTTTATTTCTTCTGCTCACTTTAATACGACCTCAACGCTTAACAATGTAGACCTTTTTGAAACAACAAAATTTCGCGTACTTGGGTTACTTTCGCTAACAAGAAAGCTCGTTATTTTCAAGATTACTTTACAAACGGAAACCTTAAAAAGAGTTTTATGGGTAAATAATATAACCTGTTGAATCCTTATCGGATAAAGTTGAAAGAAGAAGAAAAAAATGCAGTTTTTCAAATCCACTTTTATATTTGACGCAAATAAAAACCGTATGTGTTCTTTATATCCAATAGAAATATAATACCAAAGGAAATTTGAAAAGAACGACCCTCATTGTTTATCAAATCCGGAAGAATTGCTGAAATACAAGCTGTGCGGGAACTTTTAATTACGCGCTCTTTATAGGGTTAAAAAATCGGGATAACATTTTAATGGTCACGAAAAAAGCTCCTAAGTGACGATAAAAGCTACCCCGACTGGAAGAAACGAATATTTTCAGTTCGATCACGTCTAGCTTTATTACACGTGTGGACATTTCGACGTGGAATATTAAATTTTGGCATAATTCGATATCAAAAATGGAACATTTTAGTTATATGTACTAGAATTTCGCATTTTGTGGTTAATTTTCGACGAACAATTTAGATAACCAAAATTGGGAGATTTAATGCGTAATGGCTCAATAATGTTAATAATTACTTTATTTTACCCAATCGATATTTCAGTGGAAGCACGCACGCATTTTAATTTTCAATTTTCAAAATTAAGTTGTTCAATTAACTTTGTAAGCTGAATATTATGATGATCAATAATTATTTCTAAATGCCGAATTTCGGAAAGCAGTAGAAAATTTTACACCTTCAACTATCAATGATATTCAAATAAATTGAAATGTGTCTGCCGACGTTGTTTATTTAACTACAAAATAGTATTTCAAGTAAATAATATTGAAAATTCTCTTTCAAGGTACAAATTTCGAACACGACAGAAGCCTTACGTAAACTTTGCATCAGCGAAACTTGCTTTCAAGTGTAATTTAATCGAACACACTCCGAGAAAATAAAATTTGCATGTCGTTTTGCAAAAATAACCAGCCAGAAAAATCCATACAGGGTGAACGCTAGTTCACTGACTGGAAGTCGGCCGTAAGAATTAAGACCAAAATTTTTAATCTACGTTGAAACGTTGCAATAAACCGCCAGATTTGTACTAAATACCATGGGTTCTTTGTTCTGAAGTACAAATGAAACCGCACATCGATACATTGACATTTCAATATGTATAATATTTTTAAAAGGTTCGAGTTAATACAATGGTTACATTCACTAAAGTTGACTTCATCTATGCCATGGTTGTGATATGCTGAAAACTTTGAAAAACAAAAACTTTGAAGTTCAGGTAGCTTTTTGTACGCACTATTTATTATTAATTTAATTTCGTATGGTTTGGCAGCGTTTCGAGAAAAAGCTCGCTGAAATTTACAATTCCATTAATAATGGCGTGATTTAATTGGAAGAAGCCAGCAAATTTTGCTTTTGAATAAAGTTTTTACTAAGGAGGTGAACCAGAACAAGACATCGCTCGCTCATTCCATCTTAAGAAATATTCAAATTTGAATGTAAAACTGAAACTCGAGAGCAACAAGTTACTTTGGTTACAAATTGAAGTGACAAATTTTGCATGCTTGAAAGAATTTGAAAAATCATATTACGAAATTGGTGTTTTTCTCGAGCTGCTAAGTCCGAAACCTCGTTAATTTCACGTTAATCCTGGATAATCTAAATTAAAAAAGCCGATCGTTATTTTACCTTAATCCGGGACTGTAGGCACCGCCGTCGTTTGCTCATTTTTGTAAACGCCAATTTTATCGACTGTTAGCTGAAAGAACAAAACTAATATTATTTTTTACGATAACTATCGGTGCTAGCGAAACTTTTACGCTAAATTTATTTAACGGCCTAAAAACATCTATGTAAATTCACCAAGTGTAAACAAAATAACAAATGACAAATTTTTTAGGGTTATTGATTTCTTATAATCCTCAATTATCTTTTTATTTACTAATTTTTGTAAATCAAACAGAGTGTATGTGGTGACACCATTTGAATTCAACGTACCGTAAAATCCCTATATAGCTCAATAAAAGATTGATTTGTTTTTTGATTGTCACGAGTCCACGATTAAAGGGAGTTTTTTATTGTGTAACTATCGAACCACAAAATTAACTTGTATTTGTCATTATTCTGAGTTTTATTTTTTTTTGCTCAAGAAAGAAAGTTCATGTTTGCCATTGAGGAACGCAGCAATTATATTGAACAGAACGTTGTAATTATCTACACCAGTAATTAACGGAAAAACGATCTTTTTGCACGATTTACGTTATTATTTTCTATAGTTCAACAACATCCGATTATTGCACCTAAAGCAGGACCGTACTGAAAGCTTGGTTTTCGATTTTAAAGCCGGCCCTGTCCTAAAGCCATTTAATTCGTTCAATAAAAAAGAACTTTTGTATCGTCGTTATTTTTATTAAAGTTGAAAAAAGTAAACAATTTTCTTGTATACTATCGGCGCCATGCAATTTCAATACTTTTATCCGGACTTTTATTTTTGAATCCATAATGGAATGTTCGTGTTGAACGTTTAAAATGTATAGTTGCTGCCACATGTGCTTTTCAACCAATTTGCATTTTTATTTATTTTCAGTTGCCGTTATCCATATATCAGCCGCAGAAGAAATAATAGACACGAGAGAAGGCGATGATGTTACCTTAGAATGTAGGTTTTCTCCAATAACATCGAGAGAGGCGCCCACTTATTATTGGGCCAGGAATAACAAGCAAACGCACGACAATGTTGCAATCGGAAACGTTCCACTAGATAACAATTACAGGTAAGCTATTTTTCAGTTTTTTAAACTTTCGAGTAACGATGGTTTCCATGGAAACGCAAGAGCTCCTTATCAAAGCTCAAAAAGTATCTATTAAATACCTACATTTGCAAAAATAAAATAAATAAAGAAATAAAGAAATAATTTTCAAATAAATATAAAATAACAAGAAATTATCCCATTTTATTCCATATAGAGAAAAATCAAATAAAACAAAATTCATAAAATCAATATTTGCTATATGCAAATAATGTTTGTTATATACAAATTATATTTGTTACATTTTAGTGTAGCAAACAATTGAAAATAGATAAATTATAAATGTAGTATACTGTAATAAGTATAAAATAATTAATGTTATGAGATATTATAAAATATGAAAGCGTAATTTATTGCTTATTGATTTATTGAACTAAAAAAACCAAAGTTTGCTTACAAAACAAAATCCTATAGTGGCAGTACGCACCAGGGTATCTGGGGGGTAAGGAATACTCCCCGGTACCTCACTTACTGTATGGAACAAAATTGAAATTATTAAGTATAAATAAATAAAGTCAAAGATACAGGACTAAATAGATAGAAGGACATAATTAACTCTGTTTTGGATTTAGGATTAATGTTAAATTTTATTTAAAAAATTAATTACCAAATTTTCTTTGTTATACCAACAAAATATGCCATTATTATTTAGAACACAGTTATTTTATTCGCTAACTTCAATTAAATTATAATAAATAATAAAACAAGTTTCTTTATTTATAATTGAGTTTTTATCTCTTTATTTTCCAACTTAAAAGCACTTTAAATTTTTTCTTTACAATGAAGTAATCGCTTTAAAAAGTTTAATTTTGTAATTAGCCCTTTCTATTGACATAACTTTAATTCTACACTGGAAAATGTAAGTTGACGACAACAAACAATTCTCCATCATGAAAACAACAATGTTGTTCAAATCAAGATCCTACCACTTTACTCCATGAACTGAAAGAGTAAAGTAGTAACTTATGCTGCCAAGAGCGGATGAAAATGCATCTTTCCTTCCTCTTTTCCAATGCCAATTCAGATCGAGCATGTAATTTATTCACCCCCCGCGATCTAATTAGTTCCTCAATTTCCATCTTTAGCGTGCACTATACCCAAAGGACTTCCTGCAATATTGTTAGGCAAAAGAATTACTTTTAAATCCAGATTAGATCAAAGGCCTTTGCTTGGGAGTTCTGGAGTAGCTGGATCTGTACATCCAGAACCCAGAGCTTTGTTTTAAAAATTACAATGTGTTATAAATCGAAACACTTATTTTCAATTTTCTTTTATCCATACTTTTGATATAAGATATCTCGACTCGGTCTTGACCTGCACAATACCCCATGGACTGTATCTATAAACTTAGCTTTTATAGTCGAGCTTTTAGAAATTGGAGGAATATTTTTCTTTCTATGCGGCTATCTCATCAGGATATTTGCCAAACTCTTTTGTTCAAAGTGGATTATCTGAAAACTTGCGCAAGTTTTAAGAAAACCATTACAGATTTGATTTTATTGTTAGTTTTTCTTGCCATTTGGTTTTATGTCTCTCACGTTTCTTAACATTCATCAAGCACAATGCAATACGTGATATGTTGTACAAAGGCATATGTCTCCACATTCTGTTTAATAATAACTGCAAGTTTCTTTTATTTATTTTACACTTTTATTGTTATCGCCAAATGGAATTCGATATTTTAGAAATTTATTATTCGCACGCCTCGCCTTTAAATTTAATATTGAGGAAGGCGACGTAGGTACTCGCGATATTTTTTGAATTTTGACGTTACGTAATTTATTGTATTAATTATTTTCTTCTCTAAACAGATTAAATTATCATCCCGAGAATGGAATATACGATCTCTTAATTTCCAACGCTAGTTACGATAGGGATAATGGGAAATTTGAATGTAAAGTAAAAGCAGGAGGTTCTGGAGCTAATTTACATGCACAAAGATACACCCTTACTGTGTTGACGCTTCCACAACAACCTACAGTTACTCCGGGAACACATGTTACCGCAACTGAAGGAAAGAAACAGGAGCTGACTTGTTCCAGTGTTGGAGGCTCGCCGGATCCCATCGTGCGTTGGTACAGAGAAGGTAAGCGCATCCTTTCGTTTCTAATTTTTAAAAAGTGGAAAAATAAAAAAAATTGCCCACATATTTTTTCTTTTCAAACTAAAATGTTTAGTTTGTAAAAACAAATGATGGTTTTGGACGTACGATATATGTGTGTAATTCCTACGGAACTTATAAAGCACTTCCGTTTCGTAATCGACAAACTTGGATAAAATATGTTGCTTTTAGTCATATCAAACAAAAAAAAGCAAAATAATTCACCCAAGAACCTTTTGGAAAATCCTTTAAAATTTATTTTCGAGCTTCGCCAGGTTCAAATGTGAGGAGGCTTTAACATAATGGGATTAGAAAAGTTTTCGTTGGATTGATTTGATTGACGCCTTTATTTGTTGTAATTAATCATAATCAATATTTAATTTTCGCTCACTTTTATAAATTATAAATAGGACCAACTAAAACCGAAACTTCCAAGTTTTGTGAAAGCTTGCAAAGTTGAAAAGGAAATACGGGAGGGTTCCAACAAAACAAAGTTGAAGGAAGCAGCTTCGAACGCTCCAGGTCGTTTTTGGATGGCTTCTTCCAAAAATTATCGCGTTTTTCCGCTGTCGGTGTATATATCATTCCCGCGGTTCTTCCGTTTTGGATGGGCGACACGTTGTGACGATCCGACCTCGTATCTCTCCCACGTTTCATAAATTATCGCGTATCGTTATATTTAATATACTTGGGATCCATTAAAAGCGGCTATCGATATTGAAATAAATAATTTTACGATAAATTTATTGCATTTGGAAACAGTTTTGGATCAAAAAGAGCACGAAGAGTATTATGATGTTGAATTTATGTAAATTCACTTTTATTGCCGCCTAACTAAACCGATATTTAATATTTAACCCAGTCGACCCACTATATTTTCATTTGTGTAAGTTTGCGTGTATTAATTACAAAAACTTCATACGTTTCGCTTTCCCGAATTGTAAATGTTAATGGGTCAAAGGCAACATTATCGTCTCTTTATGTAAATCAAACGTTTAGGAAGGTTTATCAAAATTATAAAATTACTGTCACCATGTTCATTAAATTTACGGTTATTTATTTAATGGGATTATTTGGAAATCGGTCGGGCTGAGATTTTTACGTTGAAACTAAAAATAGTCGGGCGCCACACTCGAAAAATTCCCAAGAGAAAATAAAAGGTTAAGTATAGGTTAGGTCAGGTAAGATCGCCTCCGGCGAGATTTTTTCCGCCGCCCATTTCGGCTTTATTCTTAAAATTTCGGTTGACATGGACAGGAAAACGAGCAATCAGTCACCCTTAAAATTATTTCCTCCGTAGGCAGCCGCGGAATTAATGAATTTCAATACAAAAGATTATATCTTTCTTTCTTGTTATTCCCAAGTTTGTTCTTTGGGGGTAAAAGTCGTCTAATTGATTGTTTTTCCTGAATGTAAGTGGAAGCGAGTCTTGGCGTTGGTGCCATTCATACGTCCAATCGGAAATATCATTAAGTAGAGTAATTTACATGGTTAAATTGTTAACAAAGGCCGAGCCCGTAATTAAGCATAAACAAAAATACGTACAGGTGTGTGCATAGAATATAAATCAACTTAAACGAATCTAATTTCATTGTGGTTGAATCCGAGCTCATTAATACAGAGTTGTACGAGGAAGGAGGAAAATGCAAATTTTCCATGAGAAATTCTATGTTAATGCAAATTGGTTGCATTATATGCAATAAATTTTCTAGACCAAAAATTTCTCACCAACTTTTTTAAATTTGATGGCTAATATAATTGCACTCGTAACGTACGATTTCGTTATACTCCAACGATTTTAACGTTATCAGCTTCGGTAACCATAATGGAAGTCTTTATCAAGGAGTTATTGCATCGCATCTTGAAAATTTTTGATTCCATCTACCTGGACGGTTCGGGCCAAAACCTTCGCTCCTCGTCCGTTTCCATGCGAAGGCAAACTTCCGATTTTAATTTGAAATTTAATAATTTACACGTTTATACGCTTTTTATTCGAAACCAGAGGTTAGAGCAATTAAGAAAGGATTTGCGTTTTGCATCGCTTCCCAAATTCCCACGGCAGCTTAATAATTTACGCCATCGAATCCGACGTTCCTACGTCGGAATAAACAAATACAAATTGGGTTATGTACTCGATTATGTATAACGAATTAACGAGCACCTCTTTATTGATTGCAATTAAATAATGCACGTACCGAGTTAATAAGAAATAATTTAGTCGGCCTGATCTATAATGTATAAAGCATCGTACTTATTTAGACATTTAAAGTTCCCTTCTTTGTTCTCTTTCTGTGCTGGGATGAAAATATAAACGAAACCCAAGTTTTGGGTTCATGTCACGCATATGTTCCTGCTGGAAATCTTTTAAGCTTTTCGCCATCATATTTTTTCATTATTCTATAATAAGAATAACAATTACGATTTCGTGTGACAAAATAACGACAAAGAAATGGACGCAATTTTAAATCTATTTTTTTAATTCATTATTTGATTCCTTTGGCTCCAATTCCAGTCACGTCCTGTTTTTAACCAAATTGAACGACAAAATTTGTATAAAAACATGAATTTTTAATGTCCATCGCCGGAGGCTTTACTGCATGCGATTAGCTGACTTTTTGCTACATTTCTGGACCACAGCGTAATACTATCATCCCTATAGTTTGTTTCATACAAGAAGAACCTGACGATAGCCGACCAATTTTCTCGAATCCATATCGAACTCATTTTATTTACTCGATAAATTACGAGGTAGCTAAAAAAGGTAAAAATAAATTCCATAAACGTAAATATTGAAAGTTCATTTACATATAGATTGGTGTGACTGCATTTACATTTCCAACGGTATAATTTTTTAGCCAATTAAAACCATTTTTAGTTTGCTTAAGGCTTTCTTCTTCTATGTATTTACACGAAAAAGGAAAAAAGTTGTGCCACTACTTCGATAGTCTTACATTTAATTAGGATTCTTTAAATTAATCCTGCTCTTTATTGGCACAATTTAATTTAAAATGTAATGAGTTTCCTACTTGGATAATTTTCTTTCGGTATGCAGTGTGAACAACATTGAACGATGTATTCTTTATTTGTATACCCATCAAACTAATCCCGACTATTTGCAAATATTTCATTTCGTTCAGCAAACCCTGCAATCTTCTCAGTTTAACAATCCTTTTATTTACTTTATTGCTAGTTTTTAGTGTTAACGAAAGAAAAATTTTGTTTCTGGATAAATTGAATAAAGTTTAAAGAACGATAGATGTTATCAATTTGTGATGTAAATAGAATTTGATGATGTTTTTTACCACACCGATTTGGAGTTATTATTTTTAATAAATATTTATTTTAATAATATTTTATATTATAATATTAATATTAATTTTATATAATAATATTAATATTTAAATATTTTAATAAATATTTAATATTTATTTAGCAACCAATTATTGGAGCTTACGATTTAAAAAAAAACTAATTTAATCGCTTTATTAATAATTAACGACGCGGGCGATAGAGTGCCGCCCTCTCAAAAAAAAGTTATTGTTATTGCCAGCTCTATCTATCACAATAAAAAAGTTTAATTTTTAAACCCAATTTATGCTCAATTTTCCCGATTATTAAAGGTCTTATGGGAATTTTGAACATAAATAGAATTCAGACAGTGCAGCCTTACGGCCGCAGAACCTTGACATTCTACGTTTATCTTATAAAATAAAATTGTTTTCTTTACGCATTTCTGAGATGATTTCGCCAAGACAATCAGATGTTTTTTGTTAGTGCTCTTCCGTTCCCCAAGCGCTGCTGGGGTGATTTTCGATAATTAGTGGAAAATTCAAGCTTCGACAGGATGCCCCTTTCAAATTTTTATTTACTATATTTTCAAAAAGACAAATCTTGTGTTTTTACGTTTACATAACCAATTTGAATCTATTCAACCACATCTTTGGTTTTTTCTCAATTATCTCAAGTTTTGCAATTAATTTAGTGAAGGAAATAATTACTTATGCTAGTAGCATAACTTCAGGTGATATCGAGTTCCAAGTTTAATTGTATTTCATTGTGTTGAATTAGTTCTAACCCCATTGGTAATTAAATATGCTTCTACCGATTTCTCCCTGACCTGTTACACATCGCAACACAATTACAACGATTTTCTTCTTCTTGATGGACTACTAAAAATGTACAACCAAAATAAACATCAAATTTGTCCTTAAACTTCATTTTGGACCGTTTTTCTCCTAAATTGTCCCAGTTAACTATTTTATTAAAGTAGAAAAGTTACGAGACAAACGCAAACTCTTTAAAAGTTTAATGAAAGTGCTGTCGTTTTATTGTGAATTTTTTTGAAATTGACAAGAAGGTTTTGTAAAGCTCGAAAGTCTTTAAACTTCAATTATACGTCAAATATTATACGTTCTCTGAGTAGTTTCCAACTAGTATTATCAACAGACGAATTAAGGGCTTTTCTTTAAACTTTACGCCAAGTTGCTTGCAATAGACACCTGAAAAAACTTTATTGCTCAGAAAATACACAAAGAGTTCGAATTTGTAGCAAAATTTTACTCCTTCCTTATTGGACCTTTGGAGAGGCTCAGTCGACAGTTTACGTACGATCGTAAACCTGGATTGACAATAAAATAAATTTGTTGAAAATAAAATCGAAATAAAAAAAATATTTAATTTCAGATTCGACTTATCCGTTGGAAGCTGCACTGAAAAACGGCGGTTCGAGAGATCATGCGACTACCGCAACACTTTCTTTGACTCCTGGAAAGGACGACGATGGTGCCATTTTTCGATGTGAGGTTTGGAACAGAGCAATGCCAGAGGGAAACAAACTTGAAACGGCTGTAACTCTTAATGTCAACTGTAAGTTTCGTTTTTGTTTATTATCTTTTTTGGAGTTTTTATTACCCAATCTTTGTAAAAAATTTATTTACATTTCTCTCGCGGGCCACATGCGTCTCATATGTAACAGTAACGTAGCGCTTATTTGGTCACAAATGTTATTATTGCCAAACTTTATTTGACAAAATTAAATTTCACTTCGGAGATTAGATTTGTCAAGTCGGTCGAGCTGTAGCATCAAAAAGCGATTAAACCGCAGTCTTTTTTATTTGACCGCCCTCGTACACCCACTTGTCGAATCCACACACGTTTATCATATAAATTATGGATCTATTGCACCTACGGTCAACAGTAAAAGTCGTTAGAGCACTTTTAGAATTTTTTAGGAGGTCTGCGATAATAGGCGTAATTTTGGATCGTTTGAAGGGAACAATCGATTACTTACCGAACACCCCTCGTCGAATCTCATTGAAAATTACTACATTGTAATCACGAACACGGTAATTATCTCTCTATCAACAAATGGAAATTAATTATCCAGTGCGGCTGATAATGTCGAAATATATTCAAAATTCGAACCCCAAATTATACCTTTAAGTTATCTTGATTAAATCTAAATCCGTTTTAACCTACAGGTACACTTTTATTTACACGTTGATGGACCAAATTGCTGTCCAGAAACTGAAATAGGAAATTTTATAGGTTTATTGCCGGTCATTACAGAAAAAAATTTAAACCATAATCCGAGAGTGTGGTCATTAGTTACACAAGCGATTCGGGTAGTTTTTGTCAACCGCAACTTCACTTTCGTATTTTTTCTCCTAATTTCCTGCTCTAATTTTAAAGGAATTTTTACTACAATTAAGTATTTAAACTTTTTTTGAAGGATACCATTAAATGGAGGGCTATAAGAGAGTCCTAAAATGAACATATATAAAAAGTATCAATTCCAACTACTTCTAACGAGCAATTTTGCTGAATTGACAGACGTAAGTGACCGTTGTAACTGATTAATGATCAATGATCGGTTACGTGGGTTAGTGACCGAATCAACCTTACTTTCATTTTTTTGAACCCTCCAATTGGACATTAAAAATTAAAGTTAAAGTTTTAACTTACAAGGGTTGTTCGGAATGTTTCCCAATTTATCAAGATGTAGCGGGATTGAAACTCAATTTCCAATCTGACTTAAACAGCCATGGGATATAAATACCAGAGGAAAGAAAGGAAATCAATTGAAAAAAAGAATATTAAAGGGGAGAAAGCCGGAAAGGAAAGAACAAGCCCTCCCCCCATTACTGATATCAATCCGGGGGGGTTGAATGGTTTTTTCAGAGGACAGGCTAAAGATCCGGGAGATCTGGATGATCTATAATTGTTTTTAATTTTTAACTTACAGATGAATTGGGCCAATAACCTGTCTTTCCACAATATTATTTACGATTTAAAGTGAATACTAAATAGAAGGTTAGGGTAGTAAATATTGTCAAATATAATATGCCAAATCCAATTTCACATTACAAAATTCTTCGAAGGCTTCAAGCTGAGATGATATTGCATTCCTTAACTTTTAGCTTAACTTTTGAAAATGAAAATATGGAAAATGAACTTCATATTCTGTTTTTATTTTTCAACGCACTGATAGCTAATCAATCAATCTTTTTGCTATTAAAGGAAGCTGATTTTGGCTTTTATACACTTTTGCCGCAATCGATGAGCCTTTTTGGTAAATCATAAAACCACAGTTTTGGGACTTCCCGTAGAAAGTATAAAAAAAATTAAACATATTTTTTTAAATTCATTTTTGAGCTTTCTCTTCCCCATTAAAAAGTTTATTTTGAAAGCTTTTTGCTCGCTCTCGAAATAAAAAGTGAACTTTTTTGCTCTTTTATGAAAAAAGTTTCATCAGGATCTTCTATGCGCGTCGTGGATAATGATGGCTTATTGTTGTATTTCTGTTTATGAAAAAATAAATATATTAATTTCCCAAGTTTTTTCCTCAAAATGGAAATACTGATTCATTTTTCAGAATGCCCACTGCGACGAAAAGAAAGAAATGTTTTTTATTCCGAGCTTATTGTATTTCATAGTTTCGATTAGGAAACTGAATTAATTATTGAAAAATTTATCACTTTTGTCAATATAAACCCCATTTTTTGCGCGCTCACAAAGATTAACTATAAAATTGCGCACTTCCAAAGATTTATGAGTTTGATTTCTGCTTTATTGACGAAATTATTAGTTAATCTGGCTTTATCTATTTGGGCAAACGCATTTTTCCTTGTTTATAAAACTTTTGATTTACATCATAAATTTTTCTAATTAGGTTAATATGGTCCATATTTTCACATCGACGCACCACACGCGCGCTTTTAAAAAAACAAACAAGAAATATTTGCAAAAAATATTCCAAACTTCCTGTTTCCTGATAAACTGCAGCGACGAAAGAATAAATTTTTGGATGGTTCGATTCCATATTGAGAATTTTTTAATTTAGTGTTTCAAGATAATATTATAGTCTTCACGAAGGTTTCTTGAAATCTCGTTTCGTCGCCCACTCTCAGGTCGATTAATCCGGTTTTAGCTCGATTAAACAACTTAATTATTACACAAATATTAAATATTGATTATTTCTGGTCGAGGTAGAAATTACAGGTAATCAATAAATGGCTGGAACTTTCGGAATCTTGTATAATATCCTTGGCTAAGAAAATTATCCAAGTTAGTTGACATTTACATGCGTCTATTAATAGACGACGCATATTAAGAATGTGAGGATGTGTTAACTAATGGCACAGGGAAAAAAATTAAAAATATTTATCGTTTGCTTCTACGCGTTTATTTTTGAAGAAAAAATGCTGAACCAAAGTTTGTTATTCCACAAGATATGTTTTGGACGAGCCCGTACGTCCGTCCGCGCAAAATCTAATGATACATTAGGATTAACTCAGTTAACTGAAAGGCTGTTGGATTTGATAGAATTCCAAGCTAATCTCGCAATAGACACGCTATAAACATTAACGCTTTTTCTACAGAGAAATGAAAGACAACATCTGGTTTATTCCCAGTTATATGAAGCGTCTGCCGGATACACTTGTTTAAACCCCCCATTTACGCGCCACATTGTAAAAACACCTTACGATTTTTAATGTTTATTTCTTTTAAATTATTTTAGCACTTATTTTATTAATCGACATGACGTTCTACATGCAATTTCAAGACGAATGACTTGAAGTTATTTATATCCACTCGACACGTTAGGTGCAATAACACTTTTAAAAAAAGCTATTAGCCTTATCCTGATTTACAACATCAATAAATCTTCAAAGTTATATTTTAAACATTCCCCACAGTAGCAGCAATAACATTCAAATTTATTTCCTCTTCCAAAACAACCAACTAAATGCATTCGTTTAATTTTAGATTTTCCTCGCGTGGACGTGGGACCTGAAAATCCTCTAAGAGTCGAGAGAGACTCGTCCGCAACGTTACAATGTTCCGTTGACGCTAAGCCAAAAGTGAACATAGTTCGTTGGACACGCAACGGTCGTTTTATTAGCAACTCTAATAGCCACCTCCTTCACCGTGTTAGCATTCAGGATGCCGGCAAATACACCTGCAGCGCCGATAACGGTCTCGGTAAAATTGGAGAGAAGGAAATTCTTTTGGATGTTCTATACGCTCCAGTGGTCACCCTAGAAGCAAAAACGCAAGAAGCGGAAGAAGGAGAGGCCGTTTCGATTAAATGCAACATTAGCGCAAACCCTAACCCAACCACCATCGAATGGATAAAAGACGGTAAACCAGACTTCCGACAATCTGGCGATACTCTGCGACTAAGTCATGTAACGGCCGAAAATTCGGGCACCTACGTGTGCCGCGCCATCAATATCATCACTCCCAGTTCCACTCCGATTAGACGAAACGAAAAAATTGGAAACGCTTCCATCGCCCTTCTAATCAGACACAAACCTGGAAAGGCACGAATTATGCCAGACAAACCCATCGCGACGGAAGGATCCCCTGTTACGCTTACTTGTACGGCAACACCACCGGGATGGCCCGCACCTCAATACAGATGGTTTAGGCCGGGAAGCGATGGCCAACAAACCGTCCTAGCAACCGGCACAAAATATACCATCCCAAATGTTAACCTCAACAGCGAAGGAGTTTATTACTGTCAAGCAACAAACGAACTCGGGCACGGAGAAGTAGCATCGGTCAACTTGGAAGTCCACCAACCACCCAGCTTCAAATACAAACTGAAACCTCTAGAAACAAAGCGAGTAGGCGATCCAAACTTTTCCGTCGCTTGCAGTGCGAAAGGAAAACCTCGGCCCGTCGTCAGATGGCTGAAAAACGACGAAGAACTAACCGCAGACGCAAACTTATACGAAGTAAAAACCGAAATGACCGAAATCAGCAACGGCGCCGTTAGTGTCCAATCCATCTTGAAGTTTAACGGAAAAGCCAGACCAAACCGAAACGAACTCTTGCCATCCGATCGGGGCGTCTATACCTGCGTCTTTGAAAACGAAGTCAGAAGAACCGAATCCAGCATGCATTTGCGCATCGAACGTAAGTATTTACCTACGAGGTTTTTGGTGTAAAAAATAAACTGATTTTCTTTCAGACGAACCAATCGTTCTTCATCAGTACAACAAGGTCGCGTACGATTTGCACGAAACCGCCGAAGTGGTTTGCAAAATCCAAGCTTATCCGAAACCTGAATTCAAGTGGTATTACGGTGTAAATTCGTCTCCGCTCCTTTCGTCATCTGAAGGTCACTACATCGTGAACACCAACGTGGACGAAAACGACATGTACACCAGCATTCTAAAAATTTCCAACATCAAACAACAGGATTACGGCGAATACAACTGCCAAGTCATCAATAATTTAGGAAGTATCGAAGCCAAAATTCGTTTGCAACCGAAAGGTGCTCCCGAAAAGCCAACCAAGTTATTGGCTCAATACGTTGGTCACAACTTTGTAACCTTAAACTGGGAACCTGGATTTAATGGCGGAATTTACAACACCAAATACTACGTCTCCTACAAGAAAGTTCCCAGCAATGAAGACGTTCTGATTGAAGGTTGCGGTATGGTGACGAGATCTGTTGATTGGAAAGAAATCGACTGTCAACAAAATGTGCCTTGCAATGTTTCGCACTTGGATCAACACCAAAGTTACATTTTTAAGGTAGGTTTAGGCGAGGTTGAAAATTTTGAACAACTTTAACAAGCATTTTTTTTGTAGGTGAAAGCTTTGAACATCAAAGGCAATAGCGACAATTCGCAAGATGTCGGAGTTTCAACACGAGTCGATAGAATTCCGCTACCACAAAGGGTAGCGTACGACCCTTCGTCTCACGCACTTTCTGTCAACATTCCACCTACCTGCCTTCCACTGGTCGCTGTAGTCGAAACCATCAACAGCGAAAATTTACCTTTAACAAATTGGCAGGTTGTGGATACGCTTCAATTACAAGTTTCTGGTATTTCCCCGACTTATAAAGAAACCGTATTGGACCACATGACTTCGAGACAGCACAAAGGCTTAGGAAGATCCTTGGTTGACGACGAACCAATCGGAGTGAACGACGATAACACCTCAAGAGTGCGAGTTAGATTGTGTTTGAAGATGCATCACGACCGCTGTGGTGAATACGTCGAAGCCGAATTGGGTTCTGCTTTCATAAAGGAAGCATCTGCGGTTACAACTCCGACTTTCATAGCCATCATTGTTTCCTGCATCGTTTGTTTGTTGTTCGTTGCACTTCTGTTCATGTTCTGCAGATGCAAGAGAAACCAATCGAAAAAGTCGGAATCAAAAGACTATGAAATGGATTCTGTCAGACCGACGATCATGACGCAACAAAACCAAGCACCTCCACCTTATTATCCTTCCACTGGTATGGAAAATAAGGCGTTGGAGCATTCTTTGGACTTGGCTCTCGCGATGGAAGATCCAAAAAATTCGGTTTATGCTGCTCAAAATGGATACGGATACGTCACGAATCCAAACATGCAGTCCCACCAGAACATCAACAGCAGCGAATGTAAGTTTTTTCGAGGTCAGTTTTTCGAATGGTTAACTAATTTTGAATTTCTTCTAGGGGCCAATATGGGTTACTTGGATTCCAATTATTCCAATTCGAATAACGGGGGTAGTGTGAATTCTCAAGACTCCTTATGGCAGATGAAAATGGCTGCTGCCGCTAACAACTCAACCAATCAGTTGCAAAATGCTCATATTGATAGACAAAACTCTTACGGTTACGATCCTATCACTCATGGAGGTTATGGAGCCGTAGACGATTACGCTCACTATCCTCACATCACCACTCAGAGTAACCATGGAGACGATTATATGAGAAATAGTAACAACCCATCTAGACAAGATTATTGTAGTGATCCATACGCTGCTGTACATAAGCCCAAGAAACGAATTGAGCAACACATAGGTAAGTTTCTTCTTTTCTTCCCAGTTTTTTTATAAATTATTATAAAAATAAATTTAAATTGCAGATTCGCCTTACCATGACGTGAATGGCCTTCCCGATCCATACATAGAACAAATGGAAGATGAAAAACCTCCCCAGCACATGTCCCTTAGTTATGAAGAAAGTCTGGAAAGTGGTTATTCGACACCAAATTCTAGAACAAGGAGAGTAATTCGTGAAATTATAGTGTGAAAGTGAATTAATCGAAAACATATTCTTTTATAATTAACTTTTACGTGTTTTCACTCTTAAATGTGTTTTTTAAAAATAATAAAATCAGTGCTTCAAATTTTTAAAAAATTATCAATGTTAACTGGTGTTATAATTTTTATATTAGTGTACCTGATGGACAAGCTATAATTTTTCTGTTCTTACATGTTAAAGTATTTGTTGTTGTGTTTTAATGGTTAATAATGAAAACTTCACGAAACGACGTAAAGACTGTTAATATAAACACTTGAAAGTGCCGGCATCTAAACTGCCACATAGCAATATATAGACGATTATATAATTTTTAAATTGTGATCAAATTTGCAATAAGTAATTGTAGTTATTGAACTGCTACAATTATTCACTTTTTGTTGTACAATTCGATATCTTTCATTGTTGTTAATGCAGCGTTTCTTGAAACAACACTTTGTTTGAGAAACACTGGGTTAATGCACGTAATATTTGTTTGCACCGTTTTTGCACACAAAAATTATGTTCCATTATAATTTTACCCTTTAAATACATTTTTAGTTGTGCCAAAAAATTATGCAATGAAAGACCATTTAATTTTTTATTTACACGTTTGTACAGTCAGTTTGTAAATTTTTTATTACATTTTTGTACTTAATTTTAATTACGAAAATTGCTTGGAAACGAAAGAAACCCAAATTGTTGTTCTTTTTATTTATATTGCACGACTGCAACGGCTAAAGTACGTTCCCCTTTTTTCACTTCAAAGTTGAAAGAATCACTGCCATTGGAAAGAGTGGACTGGACTAATTCGCTTAGATGCTCAACACACTGAAACGGAACAACAATTTAAACAAAAAAATTTATTTTTAAGCAAATTTTCAAAACAAAAACGAAAGAAATTTTGATATTTATTTATTAAATTAATGCTCGCAAGATATTTAACAAATCAAAAGGTTATCCTGATCTCAAAACGCATAGAAATTTTAATAAACGAAATAAATTTTTAAATTGAATTTTTTACTTATTTAATGAAATTTTATATTTTATTTTATGTATTATTTTGTAAATAATTTTAAAGAGACTTGTAAATGTAAGATTACTTAAAGCATATTTTAATTTTAATAATGTAAATAGGAACAAATTTTTGATTTATATTGTATTTTGATTTTTGTAAATAAATGAATGTTTTAAGAAATTTTTGTTTTTTTTTAATTTTGAATTGCTTTTATTTGAAATTCATATTTACATTATGTGGAATACACATGTTAGGATCATTAGCGGAGTTAGAACATCAATTTTACCCCCCAAAAAAACTAAGAAGGGGTAGCGACAGACATGGACCATGAACCGGCCTATCAGCAGGCCTGGTATGAAAATAATTTAATTTCCGGGAAATCTAGGTATACTTAAAATATAAAAAAAAGCCTTTTCCCCAAAGATCAAAAAAATCTAACTTGATTAGGTATTCAATTTTTTATCAAACGTACAGATTAAATTTTAAGTGAAACCAATTGTTTTACTTTACTGCCGGAGACGGTCAACGCCGAAAAAGAGCTCCCCATATTTTTGTTTAATGGGGTTTCTAGCTGGTAAATTGAGTCCGCATTCAATGTGTACTAAGGTCACATTTAGAGCACTTCACTAAATCCTATTGGGCAAGTGTAATCTTAGTGTGCATTGAGAGCGTACTTAAAACTTAAACTAACAACTAAACACGCTATAACTTCTAGCAGCGTCTGGTCAGGGCCGTATTCCATTATTTGCTTTAAATGATTCAAGTAAATTCAAAACTAAAAAAGTACACAAGTTTGGGGGGTTTCCAGACTATATAAATTTATAATATATTCTATAATTTTTTAAAAAATATTTAAAAAAATATCAGCATAACGTACAGAATGGATCGCATAGTTTTATCGGAATTGCTTCCTGATGATAATTATCAGGAGTTGCTTTCAAAGAGGAAATTCTCGATTTAAATCTTTCGCTTTCTAGATACTCGGCCCTTACGTGTATCTCTGACCTTCCTTAAACTTTCTTTTAAAATGCAGAAAAATAATTACCTATGCGACTAGTAATTATCACAACCTCCACTCCTGATTAAATTAATTGCATAATTAGGTATTTTCACTTTTTATGCTCTAAAAATTATTGAAAAAATTAAATTCGTCAATAACTCAAGCAACAGTCAAGTAACTCAATTACAAAATTAACAGTGCAGTTTAACTACTACAACTAAGTAAGAAATTCTACTTCGAAAAAATTTAAAACTAACCGCGATGGATGAATTGAAAACAATCATGGTAAGTAAGACTTTTATTTAAAATAATAAATAATGATTTAACTTTAATATTATTTCACAAACCTGACGTTTACATAAATTGATTCGCTACCTACTCGATTTCTAAATTCAAAAAAATCTTTTTAAGATAGCTCCATTTCAAAATTCGGGTTCATACAAAATAATAATTAAAAAAAATTAAAATGAATTAATCGGGCAACGAAATTGTCTTCTTTTGCTCCTAATAAAGCAATATCATATTTAATGTCTAATTTCGCAGACTTGATTGCGCCCGTGAAGTGCTCATTTTACTCAGGGAAGATGATCGTAAATAAATTTGATGGCACTGTGCCTCAAAATTAACAGTTTCGAGTTTGAAATAAAAAAGGTGCAAATATTTCAAAATTGTAACCTAAACCGTGCAAGCGTGGCGGCTTGCGAAGTAGGCTTGAAGGTGCAGAGCCCGACCACTTGAAAAAGGGTCCATACTCGGCACTTTGAAAAAGTATTCCGTTTTATAAAATATCAGTTGTTACTATGATTACTAAAAAATCGGCGATTGAGGTAGTAGTCCGGGTTTCGACGGAAAAGTCCAGTCAAATAAGATAAAATAAAGGGCAAACCTCGGAATGGAAGGGAATAAGCTGTAAATTGGTATAAACCATTGTTTTGGCATTCTAAATACTGGTAGAAAAGTCTCATATAATCTCGTGTCCGCGTCCCAAGATATTAAAGGTCAAAAGGTCACGAAAATCGGTTGTTTGTTAAAAATTATTGACAAGGGAAAGTAGTATCTCCAACGCGTGAGTCATCACCTGGGGAACAAGGCATGCAAATTGACCGTTCTATTTCGGAAGCAATAAAAATTAACATTGAATTTAAAATTTATAATATCCGGGCAAACAATTTTGAATAGTTTTACGATTATGATTTTGTTGTGGGGAAAATTAACCTAAAACTTAAATTTAAAAAGAGTCTCATGCAAAAAGTGCTGTACTCGGGTCGAGGAACTTTTATTTATTTTAAATAATAAAACCTATCCCGGTACATTGCAATATATTTTATATTTAAATTGAATCCAAAATTTGAAGTCCAAAATGGACTCTATATTACAATCATACCTCTGCCAGGTGTTTTGTTTAAATTAGTGGCAAGTTACCTTTGTGACGGCATAAATCCAATGTGGCAGCCATTTATTTCGCTAAACTTTGCATTTAAGATTTTTTCGTATAGTTTATTAATTTCGTAGTTAACACTGAAATTTAATAATAAAATTTTTTATTAAATTATAATTTAATAAACCCCAATTTTATGAAATTTTTGGTAAAACTTTTCTTGCGTTGTTTCTATCATTCTATGCAGGAGAGTACTCAGAGATTTCCAGTGGAAAGGTTTTATGGCTAAAACATTAGCCATAATTCTGGCTGTTGCCCTAGGTAAAAATAAGTACCCATTGCTATTCGTTTAGTGGCGTAATCACCGGAGTTTCGCGGGTTTAGAGAAACCAACGTTTGGAACGGTTCCTGCGCCATGGGTCATCAATATGTTTAATTTTGTTCATCGGCGCAAAAATTATAAATTTTTCATCAAAATGATGAACCAATTTTTTCAGTAATTGATATTTATTTAACCCTTTCGGTCCTGGATTTTTCCTACTTATCGGAAAAGTTTTTCCTGGACATGCATTTTTTCAGTTGTTCTTAAATTTTAAATCTGTTATTCTTAGAACGTTTTCATACGAAAAGGAAATGTGGTTTTGTTAATATGGCCTACGAAATATATAGACAGGTGATGGAAATTAGTCAGCTTTTCTAGCGATAACTGCAAAGTTTATTCATCAATCATACTTGGAAACAAAACTTGTAAAACTTCTCTGACAGCAAACACCGTCAAATAAATCACGTTTCTCTTTATCTGCAATTTTTCTTCTCTAAACTTATTGCTAATGACACCTATCGAGAAATGTGGATTATTCCTGCATTGGAGGTGAAAGATCGCTTTAGAAATTATTGGGTTCGAAGCTTGGTTTATACCAAACAGGATCATCTTATATTTTTTTCAAAAAACGCATTAAATTTGATGAACAAAGGCAATTTTTATAATTTTTACCTTTTTGGCAAAATATGAACGAATATATCGATTCGGAACCGGCGCAGCCGCGCAAAATTTGTTTATAACGACGACGTCGCCGTCGCCCTGGTTGTGTGCAGTTCCACAAATGTGATTTTAAAAAATGTGATATCTCTTAAGTTTACTAATTTTACAAATAATAAATAAGTTTATCGATAATTTAACAATGAACAATATACTCGACAGTATTAAGAATAAAAGAAATTCTTTATTTATTACTAAATGTCATCGTTCTTAGACCGATTGTTATTATCATTTATTGTTAAACGATTAACAGTTATACGACTTTGTTTATTATCCAAAAATAAACTTTAGATAAATAAATTACAAAATGATCGATTTCGATACTGAAGAGCATTGTGCGTAGTCAACACCATCCACCCGCATATCGATAAGTTTTCATTCCAAAAGACAACCACTCAAAGTATTTCTTATTGTCACCAAAATGGGGAACACGCAAACCGGTGATAGCAAATCAATAAAGAGTGGAAAAGTAAAAAGTTTGATGAAAATACGCGGAAAACGCGGCAAAAATGACGACACGGTGCAATTCACCAACATTGCGACAATAAAACAAAACGCTGACAAGGTCGAATCTAGCCAAGCGATACCGGTGGAAAAATGTGCTCAACCAAAACGAACTGAAGCGATTATCACGGATTCGTGGAAGAAAGCAAACGCAAAAGAAATAGATATAAAAAGTGGCGAATCCAGTTCGGAATCCATTTTCACGGATCCACTAACACCTGTTGGATTTTCTACCGAAATAAATAAATGCTACTACAGTGAAGAAAGTGTAAGTTTTGATGTCGTAGTTCCAGACACAGTGCAGGACAGTTTTCAAAATTTGCCCCTAAACAATTTCAAATTAAATTCCTATGAAATACGAAAATCCGAAGAGTTGACCAAAAAGTTGAACAAGCTTGGCGTGTCCAGGACCAGTCAAATTAGTCTCGATAGTGATCCGAGAGAATGGTTTGTGTCGTCTAATGTCGAATGTGTTACCAAAGAGTACAAATACCCAAACGAGCTCAATACAACTTCGGAGAGTGGAATAATAAGAGATATCGATGACCTTAGCTACTCCAACAGCAAAGGTAACATGTCGGAATCTGTCACTCCAGATTCTCCGAAACTTCAACACAGCTCCAGTCACTTTTCCGATGTTTGCGTATCGACAGGTTAGTAATAACATCGGATTTCGTCTTCAGATGTTAAGGTGAAATTTTTAGGTATTCCGGAATACAAGAGGAATATGTCTGTGCCATCGAACTTCTCGGATGCTAAAAGTGAAAGTTTGGTTCTTAAAAAGGTTACGTCACTCACGTTGGATAAGCTGGCATTGGAAAAGGTGACTAAACCGAAGTTCGTGCCAGAAAAGTTGGATTTTGCTTTGTACGAGAAGTTCGAAGGTAAGTTTCTGACGCAGACTCCTGCGCTTCGCTATTTTGATAATCTTACCGCTCAGTAGATTGAGTACGGGGGACCTACTGTGTAACATCCATTCGAAACAGATTCAAACATCTGAATAAAAATAGTATATACCGAAAAATTTTAATACATATAAGACAACTGATAATCAATAATAATCAAAACTAATAATTAAAGTTGTTCGATTCAAAAGCAAATCGAAAATTTATAATTTATCAGTAAAAGATAACGTTGCGGACCACTGCGGAATAAAGTCGGTAAAAAAATTGCGCACCCGAGTGCCAAGAGCCATTGGCACGTCCCTGATCTGGTCGTATATTCATGAAACCAACTTACTGTAAATTCAATTTCTATTTATAGAAAACCAAAAGAAATTCTTATCCTACGATTTGTGTTTTAAAAAGATAGTAAATCCACTGAGATTTTTCTGCGTTCCACACTCGTGGTTCGGTTTTCTTATTTCCATTATTTAACAAAAATTTTAAAGAAAGATGAAACCAAGCAGCAGAGGAATTAGTGCTGTTAGTGAATCTTTAAAATAAATATATTCCTTTTGCACGAGCGAGCGTAAAGTGTCACTTTTTGGCCCGCATTTTCCGTCTTAGAACGATAAATTAATAACATCTTTGAAGACTGCAGTTTAATATCAGTTCCGAAAGACATTCTTTAGAGAAGAGTTTTGGGCATTCATACCTTGCAGTTGCCTACATCGGTTTGGGAAGTGGGTGTGCTGTTGCTTGCAGCAAAAATCACAATAATATACTTACTTCGGAATATTGACCGGAACTTTAAAATTTTTAAATTCTAAATAAATTTCATAAAATGGTAAAGTTAAATCCAACTTGATACGGTACCAAATATATTTTCGTCGTTCCTTCGAAAATTTGCAATTAAGCTAATTGACAAATTTCCTATTTCTATTAGTCACACGCTTTTTTACACCAAATTCAATTTAATTTCATGAATATATGAATATGAATAAAAATATGCTTATGACCACTCCGCCATGTTGGCGCCAAAAAGGCCTCTGTTTAATCCCGTGGAGAGATGAGATTAATGATATATTGGGGTGACTTTTGTTCGTTAGCAGTCTCACTAACGAGTTTTTTAGGCTTGGAACCCAAAAGTCACCCCTGTTGGGGTAGAGTAAAACTCTAATCAAATCTAATCAAAGCGTAATTACCGAAAGAGAGAAATATAGATAACGAGACCAATTCTCTATAATTTTAATGTAAAAACTATATAACAAAACCAGAAAAAACAACCATAATAAAATTTTTAATTTAAACTCGGCATCCTAAATGAACAGATATTGTTCCGCCACTGTTCTCTCATCTTGTGAAGGGCGGATACAAGGGGGGGTAATCCCCATGACTCGTCAAAAACCACACAATGTTGTTAAATTTTAAGAATATTCTTAAATTTTCAACTGAATATATTTATTACCCCCCCCCCCCCCAGCAAAAATGGTCTTATTTATCACCGCGTGAATAGAATAATTTACTAAAACAAAAGATAAAGAAAATCAACACACATTTCACCCCATTTACTCCTCGACGAACTTTGGCTGGATCCGCCCTTGCATCTTATCAAATGTCAATTTGGTTTCTTCTACATTTTATAAATTACTTCTAATTACTTAAATAAGTTACAATTAAATAAATTAACGATTTCCGTGAATGACAATCCAAGCCAAGTTGATATGTCATTCCTTCTATTATGCACATCCGATTAGTAAATTTTTATTGTTCACCTAAAAATTGAAGTTCAAGCGCATAAGCTGGTTTATATCTCGGTATATATTATTGTTATGTAATTTATTACAAATAATGCAATTTTTTTGTATTTATTTTTATTTTCTAAAGAATTATTTGGATAGGAAAAACGAAAACGTAGTTGTTGCTAGCGACAGGCAACGCGGAAGGACGTCCGATATTGTGGTCAGAATTTTGGATAAAATTTAGAGTAAAATTTTGCAATTAAAAGTGTTTCTTTTGATAAAAATTAGTTTGATTTTGATTTGGTTAGATAAAATTTCATCGTTAGACGATAAGATTTGGATCTTTGAAAAATTTAATCTGCACAGTAGCAAGAGTGCATTGGAGATAAGGAAAGGTGGATTAGAGCTGGATTGATTTGGATAAAGAGAAGTAAAATTTAAAATAAAAAAACGAAAAGTTTAGAAAATTGAAAGTTTGTTTTTCACATCTGTTGTTTTTCAAGCTTTTGATTATTTTTTCGATGTTTTCTGATGTAGGTGCTGGTAGATCTTGTGCATCTTCCTTTATTTCATCAATCTGTGGTTCTTCTTCTTCATACATTTGATTTGTGTCCTTGTTAAGTAACTCCGCGAAATATTCTGTCCATATCTCCAACACTTCATCCTGGTTTCCAATTAAATTTCATTCCTTATCCTTAAACATCATTGATTTTACTTGGTATCCTCTCTTTACTCGTTTTACTCCTTGATAGAAATTTCTCATTTCTTTGCTTCTGTGTTTTTCTTCGATTTCTTCTAATCTATCTATCGTGTGCTTTCTTTTCTTTTCTCTGATTATACTTTTGCATTTTTTCTTTGTAATCTTTGTAAAATTAACTTTTTTCAACATATTAGTTTTCATTTTCTTCTTGTCTACATTTGTTGGTATGGTTTCTCTAAATTTTGTCCCTACCATAAAGTGATCTGAATCAATATCTGGGCCTCTATAAGTTCTTACGTTTCTTGTACTTGCTTCATCTCTTCGTTGTACCAAAACGTAGTCGATTTGATTCAATGTCTTCCATCTGGTGTTATCCATGTTCCTTTGTGGATGTCTTTATGTTGGTAGTGTGTGTTCATTATCTTCATGTTATGTTCCACTGCAAAATCGATCAAAAAGCCACCATTTTCGTTAGATTCTTCCTGCAATCTGAATTTTCCAATTGTTGGTTGAAACGCTGCCTCTCTTCCTGTTTTAGCGTTACAATCCCCAATTACCATTTTTATATCATAACTTGGGATCTCTGCGTACTCTTTATCCAATGTATCATAGAATTTTTCTTTCAGTCCTATTTGTTTTTCTTCCGTTGGTGGTGGTTATTTTCTGAAATTTTCCTCTTAATCTTATGGAGCACATTCAGTCCGATATTGGTTAGCCCGTTACATTTCAAGATTTGCAATTTTGCTCACAAAAAAACTGTCTTTTTAGATAGGTAATTAAAAAAATCGAAAATCCAATTCAGCGCACCAAGCAATAAACAAGATGCCCTAAAGGTAAAAAAGTGAAATTAATATTCCACCCGAACCGCCCAATGATGAGAACGAAATTTTTGGCACCGAAATCCTTTCAGGAATAAATTTTGAAAAATTCCATTAGGTCGAAGTGAAACTGAGTGACGAAACATTTCGACATCTGTAAACTCATTTGAAAAGTTAAACTTGGATGCTATCCTTATGAATAATACTAGAAAAACTGAATACACCAAACCTACCAAAATCCAGAAATATTCCATTCCGGTTGTAATGGCTGAACGCAATTTAGTGGCTTGTGTGAAAACTGGGTCAGTAAAAACAGCAGCATTTATAATTTCAATCTTGAATAAGATCATATCGAACCGCAATTGATTATTGTTTCAGCAACTAGGGAATTAGCGCATTAAATCTATCAAGAACCACGCAAATTATCCTACAAAGCAGAAATCTACACAGAAATAGCATATGGAAGAACTTCAGTAAATTTGAAGAGATAGGCTTTAGAATGGTCGGGGAGAAGCGTTACATGATTTTAGAAGCGGAAAGGGTCGCGTCTTGGTAGCAACCGAAGGCTATATTCACCGTATTGGTCGTACGGGTAGAATTTAAAATTTAGGCAAATCTCAGGCGCGGATACAGAGGGAGGCAATGGGGGCAATTGCCCCCCCTTGACTCATGACCAAAGCACTGTATTTTGACCAATTTCATAATTATTTTATCAAATAACAATCTAAAATTTTATTTAATTTTTTGTTTAAAACAAATTTTTTTGGAAGATAATTCTATGTAATCACCAGTTTTTATGATGTAAATCACGATTCTGACATTGCTGTTCGTTTGGCGAAAATTTTAAAACAATCTGATTAAAATATTCGGAATATTTTTGCTGTATGGAGAAAAAGAAGGTGAAAATAATGGTTTTTCGTTTGATGATTATGATGTGAGGCAAAATTATAAGCAAGTACTGGTGTAGAAGAGCAATAGGATGTTTCACTTTATTTGTTTAATTTATAAAATTAATTGTTAATTTTTGAATATTTTGTATTATAATAAAATTTTGATATTTAATTTTTATGATTTTGAATTATTATTGATGTGGTCTATGTCTGAAAATACGGGATTATTAGTAAATATTGTAATATTGATAATTTGAAAAGTTAGTTAATTTTTATTATAAAATACAACAAATATCTTCCCTCTACCATTGCTAGTCATAAAACAGCTTAGTCAATCTATAAATAAACAGGTACCAGCTTTGGTCTTGGGCTTTGGTCTTGGGTAAATATCAGGTATAAGGGCAGAACGCCACTGCTGCAATTTTTTTTTAAATTTTATTGAGAAACTATCAGTATAGATACCATTTAAAATTTCCTGTTTTTTTTTTAAGTGTTAAAATTGAAATAATACTGAAATTTCCTTTGTGGTGTAAGTAAAATTGCTAATTTTTTAATTACCTTTATAACAGTAAATTATTGTAGATTATTATTTTTTTTAAACAACCCTCCCAAAAGTAGTTGCAAAATATTTGTTAAGTACCGTAGAACGGGGTGAAGTAAATCAGATGGGGTGAAGCGAATCACAGCCGCAATATTTTGAATTTTGCGGGTTTTTCGATTGGCCAAAAATTTCTTGCTTTATGTTGGTACTTATCAATAGCTTATATACTTCTGCAATCTTTTTTTATATTTAGTAGTGATTTAAAGTTCTTGGTGGTAAGTAATTAATTTTCATAAAAATTGCAGACTTTTTCTCATTTTAGAAAATAAAAAATTAAACACGTGCACCACATACAATTATGGTGTTGCAGCGATGAATTAATTTTTATTTAGCAACCATAACATTCATATAAAAAAAGCAAAAAAAAATTCACAAAATTTTGTATAATGCGTTGCACAGTAGTGTTTAAAAATTTAATTCGACAAATCGTGGGGTGAAGTGAATCACGCTTCGGTATAAATTTTTTAGGGCAGAAGAAAGTTTTAAAATTAAATTATTTTACATATCCTCAAATCAACGATGAACAGTTAGCCACCGTTTAATTTTCATATCTTTTATTTTTATTTAACAGTTTTTAATATAAGGGGTGAAACTGAAATAATAGACCCCATATATAGTATATAATTAAAAAGAGCATAAAAAACTCTAATTAAATATGTCATAGCCAACTATGGTTTCCATTTAAAAAAACACAACTTTATATTATAACTCGAAAACAAATAAAGATATTTAAAATCCTTCTAGCCCAATTTATTTTCCTCAAGAAAATGTCTAAAAAAGGTGTAAATATTTTTTCTGTAACTTTACAAACAACCGAGATATCGGCATTTAACGAAAAGTCGAAAAAGCGAACTTTTGGCCATAACTCGAAAACGAAAAAAATATCGGATTTCGGTTTTCACCATTAAGCTTTTCTCAAAAAAAGAGACCGAGGATGTGCCATCCATTTTTCCATAACTCTTATAGTTACCGAATTCCCCATAAGAACATTCGAATTTGAACCACCCTGTACATAATTATTTTACAGGAAAATAGTACATTATGCACCAAGGGAATAAAGTGATCCTTTTTTGGCCTGAGGGTAAAGGTTTGTTTGCACGAGGCGTAGCCGATTTATTTACATTTTCGAATGTTCAATTTTTATTTCACAACAGCTTGGTCGCAAAATAATTACATTTTATCTAAATTAATCTAAAGCCTCGTCTGATAATGTATACGCACCTATATTGCCTTAACTTAATTGTTGTTATGGTTCTTTCAGTACCTATTTCGACGACTTAATTGCTTTTTGTACGTCGATGATAAGTGAAATTTTTTTTATTTCAAAAAATTACTAAAATGAAATTAATGTCAAAAAGCAGTAAGTACACTTACCTTTAGATTAGTCCACCTTTTTGAATTTTTTTCGATATATTTGTATCTACAGCTTTTCCCAATTCGAAAATTCATTAGTTCTTTTTTGAAATTTTCACGATTTTCCCGCTTCGAAATCGCTACTGTTTCTCTTCTAGCGTTCAATAATAATTTCTATAATTATCCGGATATAGTCGCATTTTCTTTTTCTTATAAATCCATTATTTCATGTAATATTTAAATATTTACATCCGCATGTTATCAAGAGATTATT
This sequence comes from Cantharis lateralis, assembly GCA_963170105.1. Classification (NCBI taxonomy): domain Eukaryota; kingdom Metazoa; phylum Arthropoda; class Insecta; order Coleoptera; family Cantharidae; genus Cantharis; species Cantharis lateralis. Next base: position 10,915,783 of record OY720626.1, read on the forward strand.
ATGTCGTTCTATCACTTATGCCGATAGTTTTCTTTAGTACTTTCCGAATGAGCTCATTTTCAGTTTACTTTCTAAAAATAATTATGAATGATTAGATTTGTCTAGCAGTAATTATCGCAGAACCATAACAAAATACATTGAGAAAACATTTTATTTTTGAATTTTTCCGGCACCAATTTTTGGAAGTGCTGAATACGCTTTTGAAATAATGCTTCCATACCCCATACTAACGGTATCCAAACTGATATCAAAATTTACAAAAAAAAAGAACTCTTTGAACTCCTAATCTAATCCAAATTGAATAACATACAATTTTAAATACCTATATTGGAATCGCGTTAATCCATACAAGCGCGTCAGGTGTAGACATAAACAAAGGAATCGGAAAAGGTAATATTTGTATAAACTTTTGAACGACACCTGGTACATAATTTTTGTTTGGTGTAATCTTAAATTTCTTAATCCCAGGCATACTAATATAATTTATTAATATTTATTAATGAAAGTATAATAATCGTAAGGTGGTATTAAATTTTTTACATTATGTTATTAGAATTTTGATAGTTGGATTAAGATAAATTGTGGCGATAAAATTAAAATTATGTACGGTAAAAAATATTATTATATGAGACACAAACTTTGTGAAACGTCTACATGCACAGAAATATGAATTTATTGGGCAATTTGAGTAACAAATGCTTGATTCTAACGGAAATGTGTAAATTTACACCTAAAAAAGTGTGTAGATATAGTTTATAGTTTATACGGTTAAATAATCCATACATTTATGCAAATTATGGCAACAAATTAAGAATTTCTTTTTTCAAACAAGCAGTTAGTTATGCTTTTTGATTTTATTGAATGAAATCGTCGGTAGCCTCATATTTGCATCAACAGCCTTCACGGAGTTTTAACGAATTCAGGGTGAACTGTGTTTATTTTTTGCAGGTTACATGTTAATAAATTGGTATTTATCTGAATTTGATGAAGATCATCGGTTACGTCACTTGTTAAACAATCAGGATTTAAAATTGCTCGCCATTCAGTTCTCCACTCATCTGCTGGCTGCGGGAGTCTTATGCCCAATACCCGACAAGGATACGGAAATGTTGGATATTTTTATGGTAAGCTTTATTGAACATAATATCTTCCTTAAAACACCGGTTTCAAACTTTGCGAACACATTTTTTTAACAATCGTGAATTTTTCAAGCCAAATCGTATGTATCATTGGGTTCGTTCCCAAATTCCAGCTCCTATTGCACAAACTCCTGGTCGATTGGATACTGCAATTTGGCCACCCAATTCTTCGAGTTCAACCAAGGTGGAACCAGAATTTGAACATGCGGAGGAACCCATCGAAATGATAACCGAACATCGATGTAAATGCAACATAGCCGCTAAGGATGTGGAAATTTTATTATTGGAGGAAGAAGTTAAGGACCTGAAACATAAATTGGAAGAGTTTCAAACTTTGATGAACATCCAAAGTTTAACAGAAAAAGCCGTGAAAGATTTTGGATCGCCAGAAAAAGAAGTCAAAAGTTTTGTTTGTGAAAACTGTGATATTTACAAAAAACTAATAGAAGAATTGCGGAGTGGAGCACACGAAAAAGTACAATCGCCTCTATCCCTAAGCGCAAAATCTAACGATTCCAGTCTTCCAGTAAGTAGATAAAAATTTCTTCCATTTTTGTTACTTGAAAATGTGTTGTAGGAATCTCCACAAAATGCACAATCAATATCGCTGGAACATCCTACTTCATTACCAAACATAATAGCTTCGACACCGCCGGAAGTTCCGAATCCTGCAACGGAGTCTTCAACGTCTTCGACGCCAATTTTGCCTGATTTAGTGACGGTTTCTTCATCTTTGCCAAATGTACAGACACCTGATAAAACGTCACTACCCAGTCTAAATTCAACGTCTGAATCAGAAACAACAGGAACTTCTCAACCTCCTCCACCACCACCACCACCTATGCCATCCTTTGACACAGGACCACCTCCGCCTCCTTTACCTAATTTTGTAGCACCACCTCCTCCGCCTCCTTTACCGGATTGTGGAGTACCTCCTCCGCCTCCTTTACCAAGTTGTGAAGCACCTCCCCCACCTCCTTTGCCAGGTTTTGCAGCTCCGCCGCCGCCACCACCTTTACCAGGGTTTGGAGCTCCTCCTCCACCTCCTTTACCAGGTTGTGGGCCACCACCTCCACCGCCGTTACCAGGTTGTGGAGCACCTCCTCCACCTCCTTTACCAGGTTGTGGGCCACCACCCCCACCTCTTCCTGGTCTATCAGGTATTCCACCACCTCCAAACTTAAATAAACTCATAATTCCACCTCCTCCGCCGCTAAATTTAGGTAAATCCCAAATTGATGGCCCAATGCCTCTACCCACGCCGCCAACCAACGGATGGGCCACGTATAAAGCTTGTAAGTTAAACAAATAATTAAAATTTAATTGTTAGAAGCATGAAATTTACACTTTAACAATGTTGTGAACTATGGTCAAGGGCGGTCTGGCTGTAAAAGCGGACAATTCTCAAAAAATTTCAGTCCGCCCCAGACTAACTCACCTAATACTAACAATGTCTTGTATTATAATTAAATTAAATATCGTAACTTGTGCAATTATAAATATAATAAACTATAAATAAATGAACAAGTCAATAAAACGATTGAAATAGTTTATTATATTTGTCTTGTATTATATATTTTATTAACCTACATTCTGTTTCCAATAATAATGGTGAATGCATCCAACTATTTTAGAATGTAGTAGTCTGATTGGTTTGTTACATTTTCTGTTCCTTAGCTCCTATGCCGCAGCAGCCATACCATGGTAAGAACTGAATGTTTATTTTTAATGTTTTTTAATGTTAACCATTTTCATTTACAAACCACTAGCTTAATCGCTTAAATTTAATTTTAGCTTTGAGAAAACCGCCCGTCAATCCCGTACAGCCAATGAAGCCTCTCTATTGGACGAGGATACTGGCCCCAGAAGTGCCAGTGGTAGAAGAGGTTCCAACATCCGTCCCATTGTGGTCAAAAATAAACGAATTAGAATTGAAAAATTTAGATGAATTTACCAAATTATTTTCACGACAAGTTGTCGCACGTAAAACGGTAAAAAAAGAAACCACAGTTTCGTCCAAAAAGGAAGTCGCAAAGCTATTGGATAGTAAAAGGTCACAAAATGTTGGGATTTTGTCCCAAAGTTTGCACGTCGAATTTTTCGAAATAGAAAATGCGATTTATAATTTTGACACCTCCATTGTTAGTTTGGAAGCGTTGCAGCAAATTTACGAAAGCGTAAGTTCGATATTTAACCGTAATTCGGTTCTGATGACTTTTTTTAGAGAGCCACTGCAGAAGAACTGGAAAATATTCGCTCACATATTCAAAGTAAACCCACGATTCCATTAGATAAACCGGAACAGTTTTTGTATGATTTATCGGAAATACCGAATTTTGCTGAGAGAATTTCGTGCTTTATGTTCCAAATTCAGTTTGATGACTCCATATGCGATATCGAGAATGTCTTGGAGAATGTCAAATTAACGTGCGATGTAAGTCTTCGTGTTAATTGTTAATCCCACAACTGATGAATTTAATTTTAGTGTCTCACGGGTAATGCTGGAGTTACTAAAATATTATCGATAATATTAACCCTGGGAAATTACATGAATGGAGGAAATATGACTCGAGGACAAGCCGATGGATACGGATTAGAAATTTTGTCTAAATTAAAAGATGTCAAATCAACGGATCCGCAAGTCACTCTTCTTCATTTTATAATTAAAACGTATTTGAAAGACTTTGACAGTTCAACTATAGAAACCGTACAATACCCAATTCCAGACGCAGATAAAATAAGGAAAGCGGCCTCCACTAATTTCGATGAAGTAGCGGCCGATCTAGAAAAACTCAAGAGAAATTTACAATGTTCGTATAATTATTTTTTCTTTAATCAAAATTAATTTGTCATTTTAGTATGCGAAAATAGAACGAAAAAAGTTGTATCTGCGTCGAGCCCCGAGCATCTTCAGCCATTCAAAGACAAAATGAACCATTTCTTGGAAAATGCAAACAAACGCATCGGCGAAGAAACCGCCGATTTGCAAAACTGTAAAGAGGAATTTATTGCCACCATGAAATTCTTCCAATTTAGGCCAAAAACAGGGACAATCGAAACTTGCACTCCAAACGACTTTTTCGACTCATGGGCACAATTTTGCAAAGACTTTAAGGATATTTGGAAAAAGGAAATCATTAGAATACAAAAAGAAAAGTAAGGAAGGAAGTTTGTACAAAACCGTAACTGAATAACTTTGTTTCAGGCTTGACGAACTAAGAAAAAAAGAAATGAAACAAAAAAAGAACATTTTAACGGTTAAAAAGGAACCAAGAGGTCTTAAAGCAAAAGTTGAAAAACTTATGCAGCCCAGAAAGTCTTCAACGTAAAGTAATACAAAAGGAACTGTGTGTATAGATTATGTATATAACCCTGTTAAGATAGATTTTATTTATTTCCTTGTTATATTGTGTCTTTTCTAAATAACAAATTTAAATCATTTACGTATTGTTTATACAAGAGCATTGAAAAATTATAAATACAGTGTTTTTACTATTCTTCTTGATATTAATGTAATAATTGCATAGTTCATAATTTGAACTTAAACCATAAATAAGAGAGATCTCGATCATTTGTGACTTAAACCGTAAAACTTGAGCATCGACTATTCTAAAAATTACAAACAAGTTTTAGTTTTTCAATAACATTTAATAACGTAAAATTACAATGAAAATTACAAATATTGCTTTAATGTAAATCATGAGAGTCGCAGGGGTATAGAGCAAATAATACGACGAAAATTTGTATTTTATATTGAAATTTTCAATGTGATTTTCTAGCAAATTACTAGCGTTAAAAACAACAGTGGGTCGGCCATATTGGATTAGTGCCGTATACGACTTTTCGATTTGAAATTTGCTATAGCCATGCGGCAGTTCCACGTTGATGACATCGGAAAATTGCGGAAGCAAAACTTTGACGACGGCATCTCTTATGATGACATCGTCCACTATATGATCGACAGCTCTCATTTTTAAAGAAAATAGTTCGTTTTGATCGTGAAATAAATACTCGTAGGTGGGCACGCAGTATTTCAAAATGTAAAACGTCTTCCAACCGCTTAGCAGTGGATATCGTGTCTTAAATTTGAACGTTTTGTATTTGTTCATGTCTAAAACTTGTGAGTTGCTGTTATTTCCAATTGTGTCGTAGAATTTGATGTTGTCTGCCGATGCGGGTAGGTACGTGGAAAACCAATCCAAATGTTCATGTTTAAAATCATATTGAAAGGAACCCACCAGTTTACTGCCTGAAAAATAATTTTTCATGAAAGAAAAGATTCAATAATCGATATAATAATTTAAGTTATTTGCGGGGCATTTAAAAAGCTATTAAATCAAAATTACTAAATTTTTATAGAAATTAAATGTCGAGTGGGGTGATGGATAATAGCATTACCTGCATTTTCAATATTAACTTGGTCTTCGACACAAATTTGCCCATAATGTAAAACGTCGATAAATCTCCTCAGTTTAGAGACAACCAAGAGTTTCATTTGATTCGTAAATTCAATTTTTACATTTTCAACGGTGAATGGTGACAATTTTGAATTTTTGAAACTAAAGCTATTATCGTCTTGATAACTGGAAGTATGCGAAAGATTTACATCTTTCATGTTGAGCAAAATAAACTTGCTTGTACATGAAAGTGTTTCGTAGGGCGAATAAAAAAACAAATTTCCGGTATATAATAAAACTTGATCTTCGTTAAAACTGCGAAACTTACGAATAGGAATGATTTGTTCAATGTACACCGATTCTACAATAATTGTAGCAAATTCATTATCGGCCAAAAACTTTTTCAAGTGCACCTCGTAGCTATCGACCACATTTTGATTAATTCTAATTGCTTTGTACTCCAAATTCTGTTCCTGATCATCTTTGAACGATATAAATGCAACTTTCACGTCAGGGTCCAATAAGTAAACAAAATTTTTCGTATAATTTGAACCGACATTTTTAATAGTTACAGAAACGTGCATTTTCGTCAATTGGGTTTCCAAATTAATTGATTTTATCACTTTGGTGTTAATGATTTCGCAATTGCTAATCGAAACAAACACAAATAAGACAACACATAAGAAATAATAATGAAACATTTTAGCGGCAAACTGTTGCGCAATATCGTAACAAAAATACAACTTGAGAAATTTCACAGGCAACTGATTTTCGACATTTTGGCAGCAAAGCTGTTGCACAATAACGCAACAAATGACTTGAGAAATTTCACAGGCAACTGATTTTTTACGTGATATTTTTAAAATTAAAATAATCTAGCATTCACTAAAAGCCAGATGAAAAACCGTAAAAACTAATATAAATTTCGTATTTAGTACTTTAATATTGAGACAAATTTATTGAAAGAAGAAAGCATAGTCAGGGGAATTTTTTAGCCATCAAATCCCCTGGGCCCTTCAAAGATATTTCAACGTTATACTAATTTTTTGCCTTAACCGGTTACAACTGCACAGATGAAATCTGAACTTGGTACATCCCCTTTTCTACTTCATCAGGTGCAGTCAAGAGGTGTCGAAATTTAAGAGATGTTTTTCCTTTTTAAGAGCGCTAAGCTTGGACTAGCTGCTTCAGGTACGCAGGAATGTACGAGGCGGAAGACAAGCGATAAAATTCATATAAATTTTGCTTTACCAATAATAATTTTATATCATCGGAATTTGACATAGAGAAAAGTTAACAGGATTTTGAAATAAAAAAAATATTTCGTTAATAATCTGATGAGATAATTTTTTTTTTAAACTACTACATACTCTAAAATAGAGTTGACTGTATCTATAAAAATCTCTAAACCACTTAACAGTTATATTTCGACGTGAAAAGATGTCCATAAATTACATACAACGTAACACGGCGACGAACAGCAAACAACTAAATTCTGTAATCAAATATATTCCGCTTGGGGACATAGCTAGAAAAGAAAACGAAAGGCTCGGGATCATCAAACTCCTCACCCGAGTCACGCTAGGGCAAAACTATCATTCACACATAAATGTGTGAATCCGTCACACATTTTGTTCACTAATATTGTAAGAATTATTTTGTTTTTTACTTAATAAAAAGCTGACTACAAATTTTACTTACTCACCTTCTAGAAATTACGTCTAAAATCCAAATTAACTACAAGCGCGAGAAGTACCATTCTAAAGTTACGTTTGTACCACTGAAAGTTGTATTCTACATGAGACTTCCAATTACGATCCAAAAACGCTTTATAAAATTCGCTCATTTCTTCCGAAGTCAAAGTCGTTCTTTCTTCGTCGCCTTGCAAACGTAACTTGACGAAACTGTCGCGCTCCTAAATCAATAAATTCAGTTAAAACTTACAAACCGAGTTAAATCACATCTTTACTAACATTTTTAAATTTTAAGTTATGTTTCGACCAAAACTTCTCGTTCCACTCTTGCGTTTCGTCTTGAAATTTACGCAATTTCCTTTGCAGTGGTGTTTCGTTCACAGTTTGAAAACGTATAATAGGACGTAATTTTGACAACGAATTAGGAGGTCCTATCATATCGGCTCCTTGCTTCTCAGGTAATACTGTTAAAGGTGTTTCTAGGATAACACTTTGAGATGATTCCTACACAACAGAAACTTAAATTTTGTCCTGCACCTAAAGAAAGTTGACTTACATTTTCAGAACTACAACGTAACCTTAAATTTTCTACTTCACACAGTCGTATCGATAAAGGTGTTTTAGTTAATAATTGTTTGTTGACTAAATTTGGACGTACATTTCCTATAACATGGCTTAAAGTTATCATATCGAGGCGGTTATGCTCAGGTAAAACTATTATAGGGTTTTCTAACCCTACTTCCACTGGTTTGGTTTCAGATGCCGTGTGATTTGAGCGATTTATAATCTAAAATTTGTATTAAAATACATTGAAGTAGTAAGTTCATAAAATACGTACGGTGCCACATAATTTGCAATTATCGTTGATTCTTGTGATATAACGAAACTTATGTAATAATGTAATTTTCATTTTTCTTCCACAGCCCACAGCTGTCATCCGTCACCAAACCAGATGTCAAAGTCAAATTATCAGGCAGTTAGGTGTGGCTCTTGTACCTACCACCTAATTTAAATCAGCGCTTTTCAACTATTATTTTGATAAATTACCAAAACTTGCAACTCCAGATGTTTTTAAAACAATTGACCCCATTTTCATTCAAGTTGGGTCAAACATTATAAATAAATATTATTAAAAAGCTAAATTCCTCATTAAAATTCTTTATTAAAATACTGCGATTTTTTCATTATTATGTACAATACTGTAAATATTTCATTAGTATTCACAATTATTTTTAAAATTAAATTAAATAAGTACACTTACAATAATTAATGCTTAAAATTTATACAAAATAAAATCATTTTTCAAAAAATCACATCTCAAATTCGTATAAGCGGTTTAGGTGCCTTTAATTAAAAAACAGGAATGTGTAGGTAGCAGTAGAAAGAAAAAATTTGACTATGAGCAAGCTTAAGGAACGGTTCAGTTTTTTGAACTACCACCTATTTTTTTTATAAATATCTGATAAATATGTAAAACCATAATTTTTATACATATTGCACCGCAGTCCCATATTTAAATTTTTCTAGACATTATACTCGTGAACCAGACTGTTGAGGGTGGTGATTATTGCCTATAGTAACGTGAGTAACGAAAGGCCCTCTCTGTTGCTGCTGCTGTTGTTGGTAAGCATTTGGATGTCCACCACGTGGGCTAATTAGTTGTCTACCTGGAATTTGTTGTGGATGACGTGGATTGACATTAGTTGCAGATAAGGGATCGTGATACGCAGGCGGTCTTTGTGGTAAGCGATTGAGTGGAGCATTGTTGGGTCTACCATGAGTATTTAGTATAGACTGCACACTTTCGTACTCGTAAAAGTTTGAAACTGGTCGTAACTGTGTGTCGTGTTTTACTTGGCGCTGAGAGTGGTATTGATGTTGTTTTCGACTGTAAAATAATTCCATATAGCAAAAAAACAATAAAAGTTTCAAAATTTCATAAGTAGCTTCTAATAAAATAATAAACTATTTTTAATTACTTTGTTAAAAATAAACACATAAAAAAATATTGTCTACAATCTTGAGAGTAAAAAAGAAAAAATTTAGATACTGATCAAAATGTCCTCGAAAACTGGAGGTCTTCGAGATTTGCTTTACGAGATTTTTCCTCGTATTTCCTTCTGGATTCCTAAAGATTTCCCTTCGAAAAAGTAGCGGAGCAAAAGAAACAGACTTCCTGGAATTTACCTTCACTCCAAATTAGCAAAAAACTTCGCCGTGATTCAGCTTTTAAGCAAATAAATTAATATATTTCTTATGTGATCTATCCTTCTATTCTATTTAGAAGTAACCCGAGGTAAGTAAATAACGTAAAACATTGTCATCCAATGTTCCGTTGTCACAGATTGGACATCATTCAACACGCGAACTTAACTCGTTTGGTAAATTTTATCGTAAAAATGAATGAACAAATAAGTTAGTGAGAGAAAAGTAAACATACACTACAAGTGACGTAAAAAATTTATCAAGCAATGTTAAAACACAAAACTACAAGTGCAACCCAAAGCTTCATTCTATTACAAAAGATAGGGAAGTGCATACCTTTCCTCCTCCACCTTTAATCGTTGCTGTTGAACTTGTAAACGCATCTGAACTATTTGACTATCAGAGAGCGTCTCTTTTCGGCTGTTGGGACAAAATATGGACAGTTAACATACACATAAACAATAAGTTAAGGAATTTTAGCCAAAGAACAGAAGAACACCAACTTTAGAACCTCCTCACCTAAAAATGAATTGTTTGCTAACAACATAAGTGGGATAACAAAAATTATCTCTTGAGATGCTAATCAAACCAAACCAATTCATCTTTATGTTGAGTCCAGTATTTTAAATGTGGTGCAAAATGAAAGACATGCAATACTTGAAACGTTAGTTACAATGAAAAATGCGTATGGTTAAAACAGAAAATTCTTTGTACAAAAAAATTTAGTTAAAACTTTCTTACCTGAGATGATTTTGCAACTCATTATAATTTACGTAGTGCGTAAACCGCACGGGATCGGTAATACCGCTTCGGCTACCAGCCCTGCCAAACTCTCCATAGTTACCGTTTGGTTCACCCTGTAAATGAAAAAATTAAAAACAATTTGTAGGAAATTTTGCAGCACTTTACTTGTCGTAATCGCGCGTCAGTCTCATTTTCCCGCTCCATCGCCGCATAATGCGCTTGTCGTTGAGCTTGTCGCTGCTCATATGCTCTCATCAATTGGCTTCTCTCGCTCCTATGAGTCTCGCTGTTGCGGTACCTCATAGGTGGTATAGATCCCTCTGGTATCACCTGGACTTGTTCCGCATGTCGCTGCGTAAAACCGTGTTTTTGATAAATTGCTTCGCGCTCTTGATGAGGCTGTTGCATGTGTTGCTGCATTGGATGCTGCTGGCTGACTTTGCGCTCACTCGTATGCGACGCTTCCGATTCGGTAGATTTATGTGAATGAGTTAAACTGGTATTCAAGTTACTTCCATTTTCGTTTGCTTGATTTACAATATCCGAATCAAACTCGCTGACGTGTTGGTAATGCTGCGTTACTTCGGGGAGATAATCCATTTTTCTATGCTTTCCAAACCTGTTCAACACATTCAGTAAGATGTTCTAAAATTTAAAAATTACCACTTACCGAAACATGGATCCGATACCCTTAAAAATTCCAGATTTCTTTTTGTTGGTTTTATTTTTTACGTCTAACGCCGAATTAAGAGAAGACTGCCTTGGTCCACCCCTAACGTTATTAAAACCATCGGTTTCTCTGTCAAAGTTGGACGGTGGATCTAACAGCCAATGCTTTTTAGCACTAGTTTCACTCCTGTGATTTGGGTCAACTATATGTTTGTTGTAGTCTTTGTCAACCGCCGCCCGAAAGCTCTCGTCGCATCCACGTCCCCGAATAACTTTCAACGCGCCCACTCCGCCCCTGTAGCTGTAAGCCGGATCGCATTCTTCCTGCATTTGAATCTAAAAGAAATGGTTTTAAGAATAAACGGATCTTCCCACCAGAAAAATAAAAACCTACCTCTTGTACCATGGTTTGCAACGATTCCAAGCTTGACGATTTTTTCATTCCTAAGGAAGGACCCAGTTGTCCCAATTTGTCAGCATCTAAAAATATTTTTTTTTTATGTTTTGCCTAATGCCCAAAGGAATAAAATGAAAACATTTAATGATTTCTTACACTCAGGATGTTCTGATGAACGATTTACGCTTATGACTGACTCCACCGATCCCACACGTACCAAATTAGCTGTTACAAGTACAAGTTTTAGTCACAAATGATTAAAATGAGTTAAAAACAGTTTTGGTTTACCCCTTAGTATCTGTGAGACTGCAGTAGTGACACTTGCAGAAAAGATCAGTTAACGACAGAGCCTGACGCTGAATGATATTAAAAAAATATTGATATTACCGATATATTAAAATATCAAATAATTCAATGGTGTAGTTGAAAATATTTAATAAATATAATGTTATGTATGTGTAGAATAATTTTTTGATATAATATATTGGTATTTTCTACACTCAATTCAATATATCTTTATATAGATTGAATAATTATGATTTGAATTTCATTATTATATTAAATTAAAATAATATAGTAATAGAATATTAAAATTATTCCGATATTGAATATTCACTACTATATGATCAATATATTAAAAAAGTTTAGAATCTGCATGTTTCCTGATAATAATTAGGTATATCAATTTCACATAGCATAAATTGATAATATATTATATATTATTGAAAGAAATTCCCAAATTGTTGCACTACTCCCCTGCAATAGTCGCTATTGCAGTTAATTCTAAAACAAGGAGTAAACCATATGAAACACAAACGGATCAAAAAATTACCATCTTTTCCCCTAAATTTATCTCGTTCTTCTCTCATCTTCTTCGTTCTTTGATAAGTATCGGTACTTTTAGCGTCTAAAGTGGCGTGTCGCTTTTCCGACATGCTTTGTCTTCCAAAAGCATCTCTAGAAAATGTTTTTGCGGTAGGATTCTCTAATGATAACTGACTAGCGTATGTTACGTCGGTGCTAGCACACGTAGTCTGAGAACACTCGGTACTTTTAGTGCTGGAAAGACTAACTTTACTGTCATGTTCTTTGTTGTTGTTGGTATGTTGTTGTTGTTGACTGACGGATAATTTAGTTCTATAATTATTATAAATTTAAACTATTTTAAATAAAACCCTTTAACACGTACTGTAAATTTTGATGAGGTAAAACTCGCGGTCCACAGTCGTCTTCGATTAGAATTGTGTCCCCGGAGTTGACGTTAACAGTTGGGCTTACAAAATTTCCCATCGACTGATTGGCCAACATACTTTGACTCCAAGTATCGTGCGTTGCCTAAAAATATTTCAAAGTAGCAAAATAGCTTGTGGAAATGTTCAGTTACTCTACCATATAGTAGCTTTCGTTCCGCAGTTGTTTGTTATGACCAGTCAGACGGTCCAAAACCGGGTTCCATGTGTTCATGTTTCCAAAACTGTCATTCATGGATTGCTTACTCGATTCCAAATTTGGAGGCTTAAATATGACCGTGTTTGTGGATCCTCCACTCGTTCCCGAATGGTCTTGCGTAATACTGGAGTCGGTTTCGTTACTTTGGCACAGATCACCTTTAAAACGAGTGTCAAAGTGCCGCCCGACAACTATTAAATTTGTGTTACCTGAAGAGCTATTGTTGAGCAAACCATTGGAAGAATTTCTGCGTGACGCGTTTCTTGTAGGCCCAGGAGACGAAGCCCTTCGTGCTATAGTCAAACTAATACTGCCGGGCACCGCTCCTTCGGTATGGACCATAGCTTTACGTAAAATTTCCATAGCGTCACTGTTAGACCGCTGCAATAACGAAATACCATTTACATTGAGTAATTGGTCGTTGTTTCTTAAACGTTTATCCCGAGAAGCCGCGCCGCCATTTATAATACTTTTAATAAAAATACCCAAATCCTGCACGCCGCTGGTTTTCCCTTTTACGCTAATACCCAATCCGGCTTTTTCCGAATCGTGCACAGGTATATCAAAATTTAAAATTTCTCTATGCTTCCATGGAAAAATTAAACTATCGTCTGATTTTTCGAGCGGCTAAAAATTAATTTAAAAATTTAAGAAAATTTTCAAGCGATCTAAAAATTCGTGCAAAATATACAAAGCACTAAAATTCAAATTTACGCTACAAGCACAACCAAAGCTTAAATGTTTACTACAGCAAAATACTATAATTCAAAATTTTGTCCGGCACAATTTTCCCGCATTTTTACACGACATCGAAGGATAAGCCCACACTAACAGAGTACAAACAAACAGCGATTACTTAAGACATACAGATTCACGTGCAATCTGAACTACGACAAATAATTCGAGAGTAGCCGAGAAATAAATTTACAACCGTTAGTTCCGCAGTTGAACAATTTGTTCCTACACCAAACTACGTATAAATATCTCATCTATTGCACTATTCCCGCCAATTTAGGTAATTCTGACGGAAATACCGAACTATTTTTTCTACATAAAAACCTTCCAGTAACCTAATTCTAAATTCATGCACATTATAAAATCTACGTTAACTATAAGAAAGCTGAAAGTTAGAGAAGATTGAAGAAAAAGAGATGCAACATCACAAGATACAAAAAAAACTTTACTAACATTGGAAGCTTCTTGAAATTGTGAAATTATCCTAGACACGGCGTTTCCCTTCTCAGGCGTTCTCGCCTGTAAATGACTCTGAGGTAAAGGAGGAATGTTGGGAGGCACATCGGAATTTACAAATGGCTCCGATTCGCCTTGCTCTTCTTTTTCTGCATCTACATCCTGAACAAAACAATGATGTACCACATGAAGCTTGCAAACATACTAGCACGATCCAAAGTTTGAAAGTACTTACCATCACTCTAGGAAGAGCAAAATCCTTGTACTCTTCTTGCCTGGACACGATAATTTTAACTCTCGTTCCAGCAGGAATATTTCGTAAAATCGTAGCCGCTTCCTTTTGCGTTTTCCCCGTCATTTCAATTCCGTTAACTTCCAACAGTCTATCGCCAATTTTTAACCTTCCATCTTCAACGGCAGCTCCCTATTAGATGGATTAAAAATTGTTTTTGTAAAAATGATGTCAACTTACGTCAGGTTTTAAATATTTAATATAAATTGGACAATTTCCTCCTGCAGGGTTATCGCGCGTGGTTATACTGAAACCGAGACTGTCGTTGCCCTTCAGCAATTCAATTTCGATTTTTCTTCCAATTTTCCTCGTATTCGAATTTAACAACGATTTTAAATTTCTTGAGATTACCGGAACCTTTTTAGTTGGAGAAACCGTAGCTACTTTGGTATTTGTACTTTCTGAAATAACCCAAAATAAAACATTGATTCGTTTTGATGATTATTACTTACGTTTTTGTTCGCACTCGACCATCGAAACGTTTTCTTTATCTTCTGGAAACTTGGGATAAACGGGAGGTGGTGGAGGTTTCCGCATGCCATGCAATGCATTTTTGATGATTCTCAATCGAAGTTCGAAGTTTGATGACCTGAACAATTCCTGAATCCTAAAAGAAAAAATTAAAAAAACACTACTAAAAGGTTTAGCTAATTTTACCTTTTGAACGGTAAATTTATTACGCTTTGACCGTTAATTTCGACGATACGATCGTTCAACGAAATGCGACCATCCTTATCGATAGGGCCGTTTGGCTCAATACCTTGAACCAACAATCCTATCTCTTTCCCCAACGCATCATAATGTGGCACAACGTGAATTCCAAGCTGCTCTTGTTTACTACCCAGTCTATCGATACGTATCACTATGACTTCTCCAGGTAAATTTGGATCACCGTCTAAATTTGGACTAGTTGAATTGGCTTGACCTAGAGGTTCCCTTCGTTTGTTTTCCCTAGGCAATGAAGTGCTACCTTGCGAGCGTGTGGTTGAGATTTTTTCGGCCGCGTCTGCCCAGCGACAGCTAGAAAACGTAAAGTTAGAAAAACGAACACAAAATATTGGCGAATACCTCAAAATATCAGTAATATCCTTAAAATGAAAGAGAAGAAATGTTAGAAGTGGTGAAAGATCAAAACGAAAACTTACCCTGCTCCGTCGCCTAAAAACTGCATCGACAGTCGATTGCTTCCATCTCTCGCTATTCTCCTAAAGTTACGATCTTCGTCTTCTTCTTTGGTGTCCATCCAATCTGGACTTGAATAACTTAAACTAGGCGGTTCCAATATTAACGGAGCTGCACTCCACCTTTTAGTTTGATTCATCGAGGTTGGTGGACCAACTGGAAGTTGATTGAGAGCGGGCTCGCTACCTCGTCGTACTTGTAGGGGTCCTGGAATTCCAGAGGCAATTTGTTCGCCCGTGACTTCAATATCGCGAGCGTATGAAGGGCCGTACTTGTGTTCGCCATCCTAAAAGTTTTAATTAAAACACATTGGAAACTTAGGCAGATGGAATTATTACGTGAAAAATATCCGGGCTGCCAGTTCCAATTGAACTGCTTCCGCTGGCACCATCTCCTCCGCCGTGGTGATGTGCACCATCGCAATCTTCAAAACTGGCTAAAATTTGTTCCCTGTCGTCGGCAACGTCGCTTAATCGGTCATCGGGGTCCAAAATTCCACCCCCTTGCGACTGAAGATTGTGAACCGCTACCCATGATTCCGGTCCCTGCAAAAAAAATTCGATCAGAATCTTGGAAGTCAACGTTTCATAATTGTTATGAATCATAGATGAAAGGGTTGAGTATTTCAGGTCTGCTGCACACGGCCTTCAAGACTAGGATCTTTGTTTAAAAAAACAAGTTACATTGACTTGGTTAAACGTGACAAAATTAAATCGTATGTGAAGTTGGCTTTCAAATTGATAATCTTATATTAATGACCTCGTTGATAACGCAGTCCTACATAACAGGGGTCCGATGTGTGTAATTTAAAACAAAAGCAGGTTTTTTTATCAAATAGAACGAACGGTATTTCCCCCGAACAAGTAGTTAAAGTCGGTCCTGCTCCCATTAGAAAAACTTTTTGGAGCAAAAAATGGCCGATTGGTAGTTGTTGGTTTTGTCAATCGCTATTTTAAAATTCCACCTTTACAAGGATATTAACGATATTTACCTTGAATGTTTTATTCAAATCGCAAGCTGTTTTTATAATTTAAAAAAGGTTAAATAATAAGCAAAATTATAAAATAGAACAAACGGGCGGGCGTAATTTTTAATTTGGCGGAGAAACTTAGAAAAATGTAAACAAATTAGCTCGTAGCATTTAAATAGAAGTTCGGTCCGTGAAAGTCGTGAAGGAAATTTATGTTGATCTTTTACTTTCTTTATTCTTTCACTGAGTTTTTATTGAAGCTGAGAGATGCATTCGGTATAGGTGAACAATGTCGGGTGCTCGGGTGAGCTTGAGGACCAAAGTATATTTTTCCTTCGGAAGTTTAATCGAGCACTGCAGGAATCCTTTTAATTATGATTAGAAAGTAAGTTATATGCATCCGGAGTACACTGTAAAAATTTACAACTAAAATTCTAACGACTGCAATAAAATCTTTTATGCTTATAATAAAATAAAATACATAAAATTGCATTGACGCAACCTCATTTTGTCGGGACCCTTAGTGCGGTCCTGCCCAGCTGGCCAAAGCGAAAAAAGCGTTATATAACGAAATTAACCCAATTAATATATCAAACCATCTCAACCGAAAACGATGATCCACTTATATGATATCAAAAGGCAATAAATTAAAATAACAGCCGCCTTCAGTTTTTCCAAGTCTTCACCATAAATGCATAAGTGAAAATTAAGACAATGCCCACTTTCGTTAGTCGTGAGAACTCAATTTTTGTAATTGTTAGTTAAATTATTTGCACACCTCATTGATTGCAAATTTGCAAGTTAAGAGCGTCCCATTCGATTTCTAATAGAAAATTAGCATTCTTCAGAAAAACTTTTTTCTAATAAGAAATCAATTATTAATTCATAATTAAAAGAAATTTTTTAACGAGAAAAAGCATACAGGATGAGTCGGCGGAAGTTACGTACCGGCATTGTTGAATTATCCGTTTGTATTTGTGTACAAAAAAATCTATTAATATTATTATTGTAAATTAAAATAAAAAATCAAACGCTAATTTTTTAATTACCGTTTTACAAACATAGTTTCTGGCAACAAATTTCGCCAAGTCGAATTTTATCAACGGTTATTATGTCAACACTAACGGATGTTAATAAAATACAGTTAACGCAAAATATTCAAATTTCGTTAATTTGTCAATTGTTGTAAAATAATTACAATAAATTGCAATAAAACTGACGATTTTAATGGGAAACGTGTGTTAAATTAAGCGTAACTGGGTGCTGGTGTACTTTTTTGTTGTTCACTTCTATCTCCGTTATAAACTCCAACGTTGAAAAAATTCTACACCCTCCTGTCCGTTAAACTACGCTAGATTACTAGGATACATACGTATTTAACGTCACATCTTAATATTAGCAAAAAAAATTATTTATCTTCGCGTGGGATTTGAACCAATATTGCATCACAAAGCAATTAAAATTATAACGTGCATTCAATTGTTTCATCGTGCTATAGCTCATTTGAGAACATCAAAGCTCGTCATCAATTAAAAGTTTGTTCGTAATAGATTTTCCTATGATTTGTCTGAATAATCTGCACTGTCATTTTAATCCTACGTTCATTCCTTGGGAATTATTCGAAAAAAATCATTTTTTAAAGAACTTTTTTTTTTTTATTTTCTTTTTATATAAGAGTGGGCAAATTGCTCATTCTGTTGACGGTATGTGTACTGGACGTAAACAGTTGCAGCACTTGTTTTAATGCTACTACTAAAAACATAAAATTTTTCATTTTTGTGTCGATAAACAAAATTAATCATACTGATGTACAAATTCATCAATACAATGATTTTTTTCATGAATACTATGAATTGTTCATGAATATGATGAATTTTGTTCATTGGTGCGAATGCAATTTATGCCTAAAAATAGCTGTAATTTTGCATGATCCTCATAATTTAATGTTTATATATTTATAATTCACGCTCTCAACTACAGCAATGCCATTCGAAAATTTTTAAATCGTGGAAAATGCGAGACCCAAGAAGAATTTTTTTACCGAGAGTCAATTGCGGTACTAAAACGGTTCCCTTAATACCGGAAGTTCTAAAAAATAATATAAAAGTAGCACTTTAGTCCTTTGGTGTATAATATACTATTGCTTACTAATTTAGAAGCAAAGTTTTATGCCTTAAGATTGAAAGTTTTGTAAGAAATCCGGTGTATAGGTGAAGAAACCCGGAATTCCAGAGGAATTCTATTTATATATTTTTAAAATCTATTAGGGCCAATTTCATAATAAATTTTAAAGGAGCGTTAAATTTAAAACCGCTTTTAAGACAAAATAAACCAATCAAAATGATCAATTTTAAAATTCATTATGAAATTGGCCCTTAGTCTTTTTTTCCTTTGTTCGTTTAGTTACGTAAGTCTACTGAACAAGTAAAAGAAAATCTAGGAAAATTTATGATGCAATTTCTCCCTCGGTTTTTTGCCTAAAATAATTCAAGGATTAATAATATAATTAGACCTATACATCGAGAATGTTAGTTATTTACACGCAACATTTTTGGTATTTTTACTATAATATTTTAATATATAATAATAATAATATATTAAAAATAAATCTATACATATCAAGCTAAAACCAGTCCTCATTGCCTGACGGCTGGTACGGAGAGGGCGGTGGAGTGGCGCTCTCACAAAAATTATATATTAATTTATATTCACCGAAAGGTCTGAAATTACCCCCCCCCCCCCCCCTAGTATCGCGTTAAATTAAAATTGCATTTTTTTGTAATTTATTTTCAACTACGAGCCGCCGGCCGCCGCTTCTTTGGCTGTCTCACTGATCATTTTATATTTTCGGGGGGGGGGGGGGGGGGATTAGTCCCATCAAGCCTGAGGGTTCGATTTTTGAAAGAGAATCAAATATTGCTTTTTTTCAGTAAATGAGGAGAACTGCGTGGTTTAGAAGATTAATATTAAGGACTAACGTCGGTTCATGTTCATTCTATTCGTCCCGAGTTATTTTTGTGTCTTTAGTCATTTAAATCGGTGGTACTCAACTCTGTTAAGAGTAAAACTGAAATACTGAAAAGTATGGAAACTTCTGAGTGATCCACAGAGGAACATTAAGCACGAGAAACAACTAGGAAGTGATCGATACATGACACAATAATAATTATAGTTTTACATAAGATGTGTTTTTTGTACATTGTCCACATCCTGTATGATGATGTATGAATATGGTATGAAATATATGAAAGGATTGTGTATTGTAAATCAACCGTGCAGTTTTTCATAGCTACTAATTAGCGAGGTCTGTGTAAGAAGGGGACATAATAGGAAAATCATATTTAGGCATGGCTAAAAGAAGGCTGAGCAAAAATAATCTACCTCCGATATATTGAGACTTTTGAACCATTTCGCAATGTTCAAAGTCAAAGTTGAGAAATTAGTTGTAAATAATGTAATTAGCTCTACAAAGTAGTATAAAATAGTGGTAAGCGTAAACGATTGCAATCCAAGCTATCGCGAGTTCGAATTCCACGTTCACCTGTTGAGTAAGCGTAACGACCGGAGTTATGGAAAAAACAATTCTTATAATATTCTCCCATCCAACCACTGGATAACTGAGGAAACGCTAAAAAAATTGTTAGCCAAAAGCCGGCAAAGGGTGTTGCCTCAATGAGAGCACGTGAAACTGCAATTAGCATCATCTGTGTGCGTGCCTACCGAGTTGTGCAATAATTTCAAATGTAAAAACACGAATAACATAATATTATAAATTAAAGCCATCATCAAGCTATGCTTTCGTAGTTTCATATCTTGAAAAATTCCAGCAGAACCTTCATTGCGCGTGAGTGCGTACGTCGACTGGATGCAAGAGTCTTGATGATATGCTAATGACCATATAACGTGCAAATTAAATATGAGAACAATTAAATCGTTATAATATTAACTTTGTACTTAAATCTACGCATTAATTAAACCGTGACGCAAAACCCTATCGCAAAACCATCTCTTACCTCTTCATATTTAATATGCTCCGATAGAGGCCTAATTAAAGAAACTCTAGTGGTTCCTCTGATCGGAATATTTCTTTGCAATTTTTCAACCTTGTACGTTTGCCTCCAACCGAACAACTGCACAATTTTTTCAGCCACATCCGAACATTTGGGTCCAGAACTATCAGTTTGACAACTGTCAAACATTGCATATACCATCCACTTTCACATTTTTTGCACTTAACACACTGAGAAAGGCGGGCAACTTACTATCGACTGCACAAATTTAGAAAACGTTTGTTCAAGTTTTATTTGCTGTAAAACGTAAGAGATAAAAAGTTAGCATTGTTTAAGTTTGCGAAAGATTGTGTGGATGCTCAAAATTCGACATTGTTTACCTACGTTTGTATAAACCCACGGTTTATTGATAATTTCGTTATCACAAAAAATACCTAAAAATACTAAAATCACGTTGCATCAAAATTATTAGATAGAAAGAAGGCTAATGAGCTGTGTGAAAGAATTTCAAGGATGAGAAATCCTACAACTCAATTTCTCAATACAAATTGCAATCTTTTAGTCATTGTCTAGCAGATAATAACAAAATAAAGCGTTGATATTTATGTCTAGTGTCAACATTGAGAGATACGATTTATTTGGAATTGTTTGATTAACAAATTGTAATATTTCCATTATTCGTCCTTATCGGACTTACCAGATAGTAAAAAAGGAATCGCGAAACTTTTGACGAACACTGCATGGTATATGACCCAGGAATTCATTTTCAATCATTATTCATTCAGAAATATTTATGAAAGTGCAATACAGGAAAATTTCGCAAATAGGGCGGAAAATAATTGAGATTTGATTAATTACATATAAAAAGCATTTAGAGTGCAACAATCCAGATGTTCGATAGATGAGAGATTTTCTCGTTCCTTTTTTGGAATCGATCATAAAATTGTATTACGATTCTAATTTATTTAATCTTGAAAGTAATTTTAAACGAAAAGTGAAATTTAATTAAGAAACAAAATTTTAAGATATAAAATTGGTTCATTAACGTGTTATGTTAATTTAGCAATCTAATTCGAGTGTATTTTTCAAATACGGCAATTTAATTGATATTTTGCAAAAAAAACAGTTACATCAGAATCATTTTATTCTCATTTATCAAACCAATATTTGCAATTATTAATTCATTAATTTTACATTTTCGTAACTGTAGATAACACAAAACGGTTTCTTCTTTTAAATACAAATTTTTGCAAAAGTTACCATCCGTGTATTAAGATTATCAAGGTCGGTGCACAAAGAATAATTCATTAATCCAATTATACCAGCACCATAATTTAAAAATTGCATGTTTTTTATTTTAATTCAATGTTCCTATTTTTACTATAATAATTTGGTGTCAGTAAAATTTCGACTTAAAATTATTCGCTATGTAAACATAATTTTGGAGTGAGCACTATGAAATTAGTGAAATTTTGCTTTACGTTCGATGGTTATGCAGACAAGCATTAAAATTTAATATTAGCTAAGGATGTACAGGATGTTTCAAAAAAGCAATTAACTACAACTACTGTTCGTTGAAGTTTTCTCCAAATAAATGACGAAAAGATCTGCATCAAAAGTTTTAGGCCCCCGATTTAAAAACAAATTAGTGCAGGTTTCCCGACCCCGGCATCCAACCTCTTGAAAAAAATCAGAGTATACTAGTCGCTGAAAACGTAATCCCTGCTGAAAAATTTCAGGACCTTTAATTTACACTGGTGAGATGTGTGTAAAAATCAAACGAAGAAACAAGGCAGATTTTCCATCGAGATTCTTCTTAATTTTAGCATCTCGCCGCAGTATGATGTGCAAAAGATCGAGTGAAATCGTTTAATTTTTTTTTATAATTTAAATTACAAAGGTCAGAAGAGAGTTCAAACAAATTTAGACATAACATTTTAGCAATTTTCACAATTATCGCGAAAAATTAAGAAGTTTTAAGAAAGAACGCAAATAAAATCTTAAATATTATTTATTAGTAATGGAAGTAATTTCTTTAAATAAAAAATATTATGTTTCAGTAATAGGTAAATAAAAACAAAAATGTAATTTATTTATAAAAGTTTTGAATATCCAAAAAATTAAAATTAAAAATGTCCTCAAAGAGTCAAAAATATAATAAAAATATTAATTAATTTTTTGTGTAAATGAATATGAGTTTAGTAAATTAATTTAATAAACATTGTTTTATTTTTTTAAATTAGTTGGTTATTACTGAAACTGCTTATTTGAAACTATTGAGTAGTAAAATTAAAAACATCATGTAAGTAATAATTTTCTAGAGGGCCCCAAAAATTTAACTGCCTAGGGGCCTACAAATGTTTAATCTGGCACTGACTGGAGGGTATTCCATACCCCCAGACCCCCCCGGTTTGGAAACACGATTATTAAATTGGAACACTTCCAGTTCTAGTTTAAAGGGTATAAAATACGATATCATTGAAGACGTACTGGAGGGTATTCCATACCCCCAGACCCCCCGGTTTGAAAACCCGATTATATAAGAACATAAGCCTAGGAGTTTAGAGGATATGAAATACCTGAAATAACCTCAAATGTTCGACTACACTAACGTTTTATAACAGCTTAAGCTGAGTTTAGATAAACTATGGTTTTTAAGGGATTTTTATAAACAATTTTAAAAGTTTTATTAACGAATTCAATAAAATGTTTGTACATAAATTAGGTGAAAGAGGTTCATAAAGTCGTCAAAATCAGTATCGCCTACGAAAATTATCAAAGTTTTCCCGTCTCCCAAACGTAGAAAGACCGAATTGCATACTGCAGTTTACAACGATAAGCTGAGGCGCCGGCCGGCCCTTACCTTGTTATATTTTTGCGAAACAGAAGCTTAAACTTCGTTCCGATAATTCAGGCAAATTTGTGCACATAAGACTGAGAACTCTAAAGATTTCTAACGATTTTCAAATTTTTTTCCAAGGAATTCCAATGATTTTAAAAGCATTCCAGTGATTTCTAAGAAATTCCAGGAATTTCTAAAAAATTCTAATCAAGAGATTTTTTAAATTTCAAAGAATTCCAGTGATTTCTAAAGAATTCTAATTAAGTGATTTTTTTAAATTTCAAAGAATTCCAGTGATTTCCAAAAAATTCCAGAGATTTCCAAGAATTCCAACGATTTCCCAGTAATTTCAATGATTTTCAAAGAATTCTAGTGATTTCCCGGAAATTCCAGTAATTTCCAAGAAATTCTAATTCAAGAGATTTCTAAAAATTTCAATAATTTCCAAAAAATTCTAGTGATATCCAAGAAATTCCAGTGATTTTAAAAGAATTTCAATGTCGACCAAGAATCAAGCGCGGATACAAGAGGGGGTATTGGGGGTAACTACCTCCCCATGAATCTCCGAAAAGAATCGGTTAAGATGAAACTGAAAAGAGAATGACCTTTTTTTTTGCTTTTTCACAATATTTTCCATTTTAAGTTTTTGTGAATTCCCCTAATTTTGTCCATAAGACATTTTATACCCCTCCCATGGTTATTGGCTAGATCCGCTCTTGCCAAGAATGCAGGCAAAATTGTATACACTCGGAACTCAAGATTTCCAAAGAATTCCAATGATTTCCATGGAATTCAAATGATTTTGAAGAATTTCAGTGATTTTCAACTTTCAAGGAATTCTAGAGATTTCCAAGGCATTCCAGTGATTTCCAAGGAATTCCTAAAGAATTCTAAGCAAAATATTTTTTTTTATTCCAAGAAATTCTAATGATTTTCAAAAAAATTCCAGAGATTTCCAAGAATTTCAATAACTTTCCAGTAATTCCAAGGATTTCTAAAAAAAAAATTCAAGAAATTTTCAATTCCAATGATTTCCAAAGTATTCTACTGATTTCCTAGGAATTCTAATGATTTCAAAAGAATTTCTATGTCGGCCAAGAATTCTAATGACTTCTAAGGAATTCCAGAGAAATCCAGTAATTTGTAAACATTTTTTTGGGATATTTACCCCCTGGTTTTATTAAATAAGAACCTTTCGCTTTTCCAGAACAAAATACATTTATAGGTCGCGACAGGGCACCGAGGCGTCGTACGTTCGTGATATTAACGTTAATTCAAAGTTTTTAACGTAATTAATTTTTATGGTATAGCTGACTTGGGCACATAACCTGTTATTGTTTGGGCATTTACATTAGTGTAAACCGAATTATTAACGTCCAAAACAAAAACAAATGATCAAAAAAATTTCCAAACTTATATTTTGGTGCTGTTTAATTTTAATCTATGGTATGCGCTGAAGGATACGTCAAGTCGAAACCGGTTCATTAACCAAATTATAGCTTGAGGAAAGATCTGGATTGCTTTTGTTTATTTACTGCAAGTAACCTCAAGGGGAAATCCCAACATTATAAATAAGTAGGTATGGTAAGGTGGGGTAAGTGTGTAGCAATATTTTGATAGTTCATATAAATACCATATTTCTGAGTAAAGCATTTAAGTTGCAGATTTCAAATTTTAGCATAATATAATTATGGGTATATCCTACAAGTCTTCAGAACAAAACTTTATTATGAACAAATTTTTGCATTTATTTCTACATATACATTTTTTATGTCCATAGTACACACTTCCCCCGTAAAATTGGGAAAGTGTGTAGGCGATCTAAATTTATTACACATATCAAGAAATGATAAAGTCTGAGGCAAGTGTGTAGAACTGTGGTATTTAATTCTTCCATTGCTGCAAGAAATTTTTTATTAACTGTTAAACTTTTCAAGTTATATGCATTATACTATTTACATATTATATACTATAATATAACAAGAGGTTATAAAAGATTATATTATCCCGCCAATATAGCAAGTATCTTAAGTTCGGTTGTAGGTTACAATGGTTTCTTATGGACCGTTATTTAATGTAGCATGTACAGAGGCACCTGTATAATATTAGAATAAGAATTATTTCGTGCTTACACACTTACCCCGGATACACACTTACCCCATCTTACCCTACATTATTGTATATTTAATAATATTATGTGTAAAATCATATTATTACATACAGCAGAATTTTTACCAATTAAATGACTTGATTTATGTTAAAATTAGCCCAGTCGCTATGTACATTTGTGATTGCATAAATTTCGATTCTTGGGGGTCACAGGTAGGTTAAACCCATATTTTTGGAAAAACTTTAATTGTCATAACCAAACCTGTGGAAATTGTAATCCCTATAAATTAATTAATTTCGCTCGTTGGGCGAAATAAAGCAAATAAATGTAACACAATGCGAACAAACATTTTACAAAATCCACAACGCATTGTGAAAGCAAAATTATTTGCTTAGTAGTTAGCACAATCAGCTGCTCACGCTGAGACACCCACTTCGAATCCTGTGTGAAACTACTCTATCTTATGCCCGTTTCTGTGCTTCGAAGAACTTGATTCCTGATTTAAAAACTGACGAACAAATTTTGAATCGCAAATACACTTCCCAATAATTGGCAGATCAAGACGAAACTAACTGGCTTCGGAGGGAACCACGAAACATACAGATACAATACAGGAACAATAAATCCCCGTATCGAACAATGAAATTGTTGAAAATTTTAAGCAAAGGTAATTAACGCGATCAAGCTGTAAATGTAGGAAACTACCTGTTTTTGCACGGAACTGTTCACTTTATTGCACTTCATCTTCCTCCTTTCGACCGATTAAATTCGTCATCCACTTGTCAATAAATAAGAAATGTTAATAACAATTGTTTAGAAAGTTAGATGATGTTCAAAACTGTCGTTACGAGATACTACCGTCTGTGTAGCCGTATCCGAAACTTAACAAATAAACAATAATAGCACAAAACAGCATTGACTTGCCATTATCACAAGAACATGAGTAATCGTTTAGATTTTACTCCAAGCTTTTAACCCCAATGTTTTGTCGAGCAAATGCAATAAATATGAAGAAGTGGTATAGGATTAATGACCGCTGACCGCTAATATTGCTACATAAGCAAGAATAATAAAAATGCCGTAAATTTGCATCATAATTTCACCTGACAGGTGAATTATTGAAAACCTTTATCAACTTAATTAGATTCGATATATTATAATAAACACGGGTATCTTCTTGGTTTGTTTATATAACATCTGACTCATCAATATTTTTATTATTATCGATTCATATAAATTAACGGTTCGAAAAAACAACAACAAAATTCAATTAAAAATTAACAACACGCACGCGAGACATTACATAATCCATCATTGTTTTTTCATAAATGGAGGCATTATGTAGACACTTCCGGCAAAAGAAACTAAATTTAGCTATACACAATTTATTGGCTAAAATCGTGATTCGAATACACGTGGAGGAATTTATCCGCGCCGCAGAAGAGATATGCCAAATTTTATGCTAAATGAGAATTAAGTAAAAGTAGTTCAATTAAGAATTTTAAAAAACTTGAATAAGAACCAAAATAAATTGTGAGAATTAGAGAAACCTCGATACGGTTTCCTGTCGATCCAATTAAGTAGTGCATTTAATAATAAATTTATCACAGGAACCTCTTCATTAGCGACACAATTAAAAAGTTGCTTCTGTTTCGAATAAGAAGCGAAAAATGCGAATTAACCATTAGATGTTTATTAAATTAACTTTTAAGCAACGTAAAATTGTCAAATTTCACGGTACGGTTACAACCAGGTTAATAAGTTTCCTAGATTAACTTTTATACTAACAGAATGGATTAAACGTGGTTTATAACAAAATGATATAGCTTTCGTTTTAGAAATTGGGACCAAAAAGTATTTTCGTTGCCAGAAACGCTGCATCGACGAGAGGAGAAAAAAAGCTGTTGAAGACAAGTGGGAAGCGCGAAGTTGTGGTTAGATCAATAATTAAGAGACTTAAGAAACAAATTAATAAAATTAAATGATATAGTAGACGAAAAATGAGAAAGGCCAGCCACTGCAATGAGGAAAATCTAAACCAAAGTTCCCAGCTGAAATCCCGTTTGGACCCGTCAGGTGCTACACAAGTCAGCCGAAAGAATTAAGTCGAAGCGCCCAAGTTAATAATATGTAAAACAGTTTATTTATCGAAAATTTCTTCCATAGTAGTTTGGGTTAACTAACGAATTGCGACCCCCCCCCAAATCCTAACTGACTGAACGGAATTTCTGTTGTATATTGGGCCAATTAGAACCAAGAAATGTAGCGAAAGTGCTCATTTATACAATGCAGCAGAGCATCAAGACCTGCTCAGCAATTCTGTTACAAGATTACCAATGTGTCGTGGTTTTTGCGACAACTCGATTTTGCTCCGCTTCATTACAATAGTATACTATAAACAGGGCCGGACATATGGAAAGTTTGGAAGGGCCAGGCAGCTGGGCCCCGGTTTAAAATAAACTTTTGCCTATCAAATATGCCAGAGCTCGGCCGAACAAGACAATATACCATGATCCGACTATTGCAGAAATAAATTATTATTTTTGTAATAATTATTGTCCGTTTATAAATTTTGTTTTAAAATAAATAAAACAATATAATTGGCAGTTCATATTATGTTGATAACTTTTGTTTTTAATTTCAACCAATAGAAACCTTTATAAAGCTATAAAACAAAACAATAAGTGCATGGTAGCACCACTAGTCATTTAATTGAGTTCTATTCTATGACGAACAAATCAAAAACTGGTCAGCTGTATCGGAAAAAATAAAAGAAAAACTTGGTTTTGATAAAAAAAATTAATGTCAAGGCAACCATGAAGTTTTTCTATCAAAAAAAGAAAAAAATCGATAAATAAATTTTCAAAAAAAAAAGAAAAAAACGCAAGTATCGGTAAAACAACTGTTGATCGTTAGCCCCACCCCTTTTAGAAAAAATAGCAATTTATGCAAAAGAGTCAGGAGATAAATAAACAAAAAGCTTGGCTTTGGGAAGCATTAGGAATGTAAAAATGTTGAAATTATTCAAAAAAAATGGTAATGAAGCAATTCAAACTGTATATAGCGTTTAAATTAGTGTTATTGAAACCGGCCCTGGCACTTCTAATAGTTTACAGACGAAGTTTGAATGGAAAACAAACGTTATTTTAAATTTTGCAAAAAAATGAAAACAAAAGGAGGAGTGGGAAAGTATCAAATTATAGGTAATTACTGCACGTAATAGGTTAAATAACAATCATAATAGCAAAAATCTGAAATCGGAAACGCACATCCGTATGTCTGTTACTTCACCCTTACATTTTAAATAACAACAAAATCGTAGCAGCGTTGAAAAACCAGATACGGATTAAGTCGAGCATCAAATTTATGAAAAACTTGCGCTCAGATTTAATAATTTATAGTAACTGCTAACTGTAGATATTAATTTTTCAACATCGAATTGTTGAGCATCCAAGTCTTTCAAAATTGCATTATTACATAAAAAAAGAACCTTAAACACAATAAATTGTGCAAAAATAAACTAACATTTCACGATATTTTTACATTCCACCACAACTTTCTATGTGTTTATTTATAATGAACAGAACTTGCAATTTTCAAATTTTTGTTTTAGAAAGCACGACACGGAATGTTCACAACGACAATAGGGTTGTGATGTAATTACACCGACACACACTTCCATATGACAATGTTCAAATTAGAAGATTTTTCACGTATAAAACTGTTTCGGTAATGTAAGGTAAATTTACCTCACCTACACCTGTACGACCGAACAGTTACCGGCAAACTGAACGTCCGATTATAACACTCCCACAAGTGCACAGTCGAAACTTGCAAGTTCGATGCGAGATCTAAGTGGTGCGGTCGTCTTATAATCGCCAATACAGCATTGTGAGCCGTATTGCAATCTCGTGCCGCTCTTCGAGCGGCACTCGGTTACAATACCGCTCACAAAGCTGTAAGGTACGATTACAAACGAATACTAATCAAGAAATAGAGGGGGATACAACTTCCCTTCTCTCATTTTCCTAAATCTGAAATTTTCACTTCAAGATTGCACTGGTGAAGTGGACGATGCATTTTTATTATAATACAGAAATTAGTATCCTCTTCCCCTCCTTTACGTACTTTTCTTAGGGACACTTTCAATTTCTTCCTCTGGATTTCAGGTTTCGAGTTTTTTCTTTTTAATAAAATTTGAGGTCACATTTTTTAACAACGCAAGGTCACAATCTAATTCCGCGTTCACTGTGGACACTGATTTCTCATTTTATAAGATCAAGTAATGCAAATCAATCGTTCGTACTTTCAATCGGATGGGTGACCGTTTCCAGAACACCACCAACCTATAGAAACCAATACAGCTAATTTTGAGAGATAATAAAGGTGAAATAAGCGAAATAAGCATAAAAATGGCAAATAAATAAATGTGTTCATTCGATTGGCTGTTTCCATACGGAAACATCCCTGAAGCGGCCAAACCATGAAAATTACGGATCTAGAAAGAATCCGATCTTTGTTTTCAAGTTAAATTTGGCTATTATTCCCTAAATAAATTTTTTCTGGAATTTCCAAGTAAACTTTCCCTAGAATTCCCGAAAACCAAATATGTAAATATGAAAAGCCGGATTTCGGCAAATTTAGGACTAGACAAAGGGGCAATTGCCCCACCCCCCACAAGGATGACCTGAAGCCCTCCAATAAAAATAAAAATTTATTTAAAATAAAAAGGTTTTAAAATTTAAATAAGTTTAAATTATTTACCGTTGGCACCGTTGTATTCTTAACCTTTGTATTCTGGTAACCCTTGTATTTCAGTTAACTTTGTGCGTCTGACGCGCATGAATGGATTAACGAGAATCTGAAAAATATTATCTCCCCCCCTCTTAGGCATTTTTAAAATATGCCACTGACTCTATCGACTTTATTTTATGTATAATATACTATCTTTAATTGAAAATTAAATGTAATAACCATAATAATAATATATTACTGGAAATAAATGTAGGTAAATAGCTACCTGATTTACAATACATTTGCATTCGAATATTCTTTTTTCTTTTACCAAAAAATACATTTTCTGACTTAATTCCTTTATACCAAATACAGTAAATATACTTTTTCACCGCTTTTTAGTACAAAGGCAGAACAGCAATAATTATTTACATCACATCATACCAGTCTGCAATACCAAAATCCAATTGGGTTACAATGCTTCAGAGCTATACAAAGCACTCGGTAAAAGTAAATCAATTACCAATTTATTACTTTGTCAATGTTGAAAGTGCTTGAAATACCAAATTCTAATCTTTTTAAAAGAAATTGACAATCAATTACTAAATTACTTTGTCCCGAAAAAGTAATTCAATTATCAAATACTTCGTAAAAGTAATTGAAATATAATATAAAAATTAACCAAAAAGTAATTCAATTACTCCAAAAATTTCAAAAAGGCAATTTTTAACCAATAAATAATAAGAAATAAAAAAAATTAAAAAAATGTCTTAATTTCTATTGATTAAAATTAGAGGTTAATTGACCCCCTCCCCCATTATAGACGACCATACGGGTTGCATAACGTGCTAGACTGCTTCCACACAGCGCACTACTAAAGTAAAAAACCTTTTTTTTTCTACAGAAAAAACTAGTTTGCTTGAATAATTTGTTTCAAAACAAACAAATTTTTGTTTGACCAAAAATATTAAACAAAATTTGTCTGCTTAAAAAAAATTGTTTTTGTAATGCAACGAAAATTTAAATTTTTAAAAGAGGCGCCTCGTGAGAATTTTTTGGTAAATTGATAATAAAAGTAGTAACTGCTTTTTTGCTCTAAGGCAAAACAGTGCCACTTTACACCCGCAAATCGGGGTGCAAAGTGAATAACTTACCCCCGCAATTGCTAATTTTTTTTTTACGCTGAGTCTTTTTGTTTTTAATTTCTTCTTTATGGTATCGCAAAACCGTCGATTGGGATTAAAACTGGATCTGTCTTTGATTTCAATTAATAAATAAGTAGATAATTCAGTTACCAAAAAAATAATTTAACAACCGAAAAAGACATTAAATTACTGAAAAAGTAATTTAATTACTGCAGAAAGTTTAAAACCTAATTACCAAATACTTAAATGAAGTAATTCAAATACCAAATACTTTAAGTTAATTTCAAAAGTAATTCAATTACTTAAAAGTGATTGACAGCTCTGTAAAGGCTCTTAAGTTAGAAATTCGCATTTAAATAAATTTCAATAGAAATTAATTTCGGTTTCGAGGAAAACTGAAGCATTTTCAGCCCTAAAGCCCCCTCCAAAGCAAAAATCGGGAAAAGCTAACCCACCCTCCAGGTAAATATAAAAAAAAGAAAAAATTTGAAAATCGTGTAATTCAGGTTATTCCCACACAGATCTGGTTATTCCACTAAAGGGAAAGAAATTTAAAAAATGGCAATAAGAATGGGGATCCGCAAAAGCTTACATACTCTAAGCTGGGAAGGGAGGACCTAAATCTAATGAATTGTCCTTATGTAATGAATTAGCGTTTTCCTTGAGGTTTTTTAAAAAATATTAAAGGTTCTTGAGGTCCCCCCCCTCAGTACAATTTACAAAAACAGTTAGGCGGCACTTTGTATACTTTCATTTTGTTCAGAATTGACAGTAATAATAATAATGTACTTAAAATTCAAAATGATTTGAACTGTTTTGGGAGGGCGACGCCCTATTGCCCCTTCTTGCAACCGTCACTGATGATACTTTATTCACTTATGACATTTCGCGATATATGGCTTAGAATCCGATCTGAACAACCTCAATTTTTTGTTATACATGCAAGGCTACTCCACATACATTATTTTGAGAGAAAAATTCCACGATGAACAATTCAACAACCTGCTCGTAAAAAAGTTTTACATAACTTGATAAAAATTATAAAAGCAAATGAATACCTAACTGTAAATAATTAATATATCTAACGTACTTAGTACATGTAGCATTTTAAGTAACAATAATTTATCTTTATATTACATAACCGTTTAATAAGTAAAAGTTTGGTAATAAAACTGAACGGTTGTTTACAAAAATCTCTTCGACGAGAAATGAACAAGAAAAATAAATAATTAATATTGGCGCCCATTCAACCCTCATACAATTATCAAAGTAAATCCTTCTAGTGTTGCACCAGTCCAGTTGACATTCGAATTAATTTTGTCATTGGTGTGAAAAACATAAAATAACTTCCAGAAAACCGCACCTAATAATATTTTCTCATTCGCAAAACTAATCTATTTCTGTAAGTCTCCAACTTTCATAATATCGACTTATCGACATGCACAATAAATAATAAATCAGTGCCAACAAAAAAGAACAACGCCGGATTAGTGTCGAGTCTTGTGATAAATCCGTTCGATTCAATTAGAAAAGTAAAATATCATCCTGTTGGTAGAGCGGATTAAAATTATTACATACAGAGAAAAATTGTAAGTAACTTGCTAGGACGACTATGTAGGTATTCGTGTGTACACATTTTAATAAATTATGTGTTGTGAGTAAAACCTGTAACGAGAATAATTTGCAATTTAAAAAAATATTAATTGCAACTTTCATTTGAAATACATAAATCGACCGGCAAAAAAACTAAATTATCGAGCTAATTATAATGAATAATTTGGTACAAGTTTAACTAGAAAGCAATTTATTTCCATTTAATGCTCTAACCACCACGCCTTCAGAGCAACGCACTTATCCTTACGTCGGATTCATTTGTTTTGACCGGATGACGTGAAGAAAGAAGCTTTGTCAACGGATGGATAGTTTAGAAGTTCTTAGTATGTTTACATGGGAACAATGGGTCACTTTACTTCATATGCATGTTCTATTGTATGACAAAATTGTTCTCTTCTCGTACGTTAACCTTACATGACACTAGGATATCAGATAACATTTCTTCGAGGTGGCAGTCGGTGAAAAATTAGTTCTGGTAAGTTTGGGTTTCCCATTGATGTAAAAGATAAGACTGCAGGGTCACCCATCCAGTATACAATTTTTAGAAGAACAAAAACTTCTTCAATGAGTAATTTAAAACTTTTTTGTATGATGAGGGTGGAATGTCTGAAGACACAAAGAAAGCACTTGAGGCCCAAACAAAAATAATATAATACATGGACAAAACAGAAGCTTCCTCCATTATGTTGAAAAATAAAAATCCAGGCTGAACAGTAGGCAACCAACTGTACTCACTGCACGGTGGGTTGCATAACGTTCAGTCAGAAAACTGATAATTTAAATTTTAAATTGTTTCGACATCGATTATGATAAATATCTAACAATTTAACCTTTACGCTTAATTACAATAATAAGACTAATTATTCTTTACATCACAGAAAAGCAAATACCAAGTGTTTTGCGGCTTTGTTTACACCGCAACGATTGCGTTTAGCTATATTCGTTGCATAATACCACTAATTAGATGAAGGATTGTGGAATCCTTATTGATTAAAACTTCCAATGGATAATAATATTCACCTCGACATTCCTTCAGGCCAAAAAATAGTCTTAACCTTACAATAAATTCAACCGCGATAAAGGGAGGAGATACGCAGGTAAACACGAAGGAAACAGGTGCAATCATCTAGGGAAGTCCTACCTTGTCATGCATGGCTACTTGAGAAAATTAAACAACCACCCTAACAAACCATCGAACGTGGACGAATTAATAACATTTAAAATAACAATGTGGGTGAATACAAAAACCAGCAGTAGACTAAACAGCTAAAATATTACTTTTGTACACCCAACTCACGAGGAATGGGTCCTGCAACTCTTCCACAACTATGCCAAAGTTCACGGTCATGAATTTAGTTCGAAATCGTGGCATTATCTGTCACCGAATCCGGCCCTGGACAAAAGTTAAACAATGTACGTATAAACTAACCAGATGCTTATTTAATCGAAAAAAAAAAACATCAAGTCAAGTGGTGGCTATTGAAACAATCCAGAACAGCGCCGATAACGTTTTAAATTTATGATGAAAACACTCGAGCAAGCAATTAAAGATGTCGGCATGTACGTTTCGGACGAGTAAAGTACTTGAAGTGAAAATTAGTTCAAATTTTGTACAGACGACGAGATTACCTGGATTACGTCCAGACAAAACGAGTCGTATTAAAAAAATTGGAATGGTTTCGACGTGTGGCAAAGCAAGCGGGAACAGAAGTCGAAGCGATTTCGATGCACGATAAAGCGAGCAACCCCTCGAATATTGACGGTTGAAGACACGACAGCTGTTCGATGTACCCCATCGTAGGTACACAAAAGAAAGTTCATTTTCAAATTTATCCACGATAAAATTACCGCGACTAATTAGTCAAAGTAAACGCAAATGACACGTTTTAAATTTTAAAATAAAGCAATTCTTTTGTCTTGGCATAGCTAATTTGCATTTCGTCATTGTAATTATTGCGTACACATAGATTTGACAAGGGCAAATGTCAATTACGCTGTTGTCTCGAAAATTTGTACCTAGAAAAAAAGATCAGATTCCGCAGGATATAGAAACTGGACCACATTTAACGCGTTACGCCCCCCATCTCAAATAACAACACGAAAAACATAAAAATGTTTTACTTCTCGGAAATCTCATCGGTCGCTTGTTGGCCTTAGAAGAGAGTATTAAATTTAATGGTCACTTCTAACAAAAATTCACACTAGTCCACTTGACAAATTTCAAAAAGTGGATTTTAACAGCGCCAGTGGCGGATCTCTCTATCTATTTGGTTCAGTGATTGGGGTCTCGGAAAATTAAAATTACGAATAATTCGTAGAAAAAAATTATGCGTTACAAAAAATGCCCGATTTGGGACGTCGGAAGACGTTTCATTCTTCTGATGAGTAGGCTAATAACGTAAGATTTAAAATACCTAGAACACGAAGCTGGTTGTTTGATTTGAAGAGTTGAACATCCTTGCCCCTGGCGAACCACGCATTAAAAAACTAGAAGTGCCAACTTTGATTTAATTTAAATCTGACAAAAAGTTGTTTAGGAATGAAAAGTGACGTAGCTATGCAAAAACCGTGACGTATCATAATAATTATTTATTACATGGAAGAGAAAAAAAAAGACGAATTTCCATACTGTCAAAAGAGGAAAACGAAAGAAGTTGCCCAGTTTTGCAGTTCAGTGGCTCAGGAGTTACGCCATGTATAATACATTTAATGGAGATTAAAGCTCGCATGAATGCTTTTGTTTGTAGGGTTTCCTTCGAAGGATTAGAACCCTTAACGTAGTTATATTCAAGAAACAAAGTTGATTACATAATGGAACGTTAGAGAATCTAAGCTGCGGGTATTACCTCAGTTATTGTGGTCAGACAAGAATTCTTAAATGTAATACACCTGCGAGTGGTGGCACATTCTTTCTCTTCAAAATTCTATGAAACCGTAATTTGGGCTTATTTTGAAAAAATTTAAATTATACAACATTATGTTTTTAAAAATAATGATTAATGGGAAGGGTCTAAGTGGAAGTCACTTTCAAGGATCTTCATACAGTCACTCTTCATTTCATCAACATAAATCAAAACGCAAGTTCACTTTGAAAATTACGTAACTGCACACTCCCCCTCCCAACCAGATCCTTCTAATCAAGTGACTACTTGCACATTTTCAATTGACGTTCGAAATAATGAATATAAAATATTAAGTATTACCGATAGCATATTATCGCAATCGATAAAGCGAAATTATTATCCATAAAAAAATTTCACTACGTAGGTAATTATAACAGAAAAAAATTAAGTATATTTTTTACAGTGTACACCACAATTATTTTAATAATCCGCTTCGCCATCGATTGAATCAGAGATGAATCGACAACTTCCAGTTTAAAAGGGAGAACCTTGAAAGAAATTAGTAAGTTATTAGTTTCAGCAGTTAATCAGTTCCTGTTATTGTAATACAGGATGGAACAGAGGAATCTGAAGTTTCGATTCCAGTGAGCACGGACAAAGTTACAGGATTTCAAAACACACTTTTTGATATCCTTAAATACATAGTATGTAGGTACAAATAACAATGGTAATTTAAATAATTAATAAAAATACTATTTTCAAATTATTTAAATACTTGAGTTGTTGAAATAATTCACAGGGAAACTGACAAGATTGCCTACTTAATAAAAATTATTGTGGTTACATTTTTATAATTGCAATTAAGAAAAAACACAAAGTATGCATTAACAAAACGAGCGCACGGTATATTTATTAATTTATTTAAATACTTTTGATTTATTGCTCTGAATTTTAATTAATTAACTACCGTGATAATTATCAAAAACACTTTCTAAATGCATGATAAATGTACATCATTATTTTGTAATATAGTATATGATAAAATTCAAAGTGAACTTTGAACTTCAAACTGTCCCTAAAACATAAAAAGAATTTTTTTTGCTATAAAGCCCCTCCCACCAACAAAAATTTCTAGATGCGTCCCTGGGTAAAAGAGAAATAAATGTAAATCATGTAATTTGGCCCTTTCCAAAATAAGATTTTCGATACAATTCTCGGGGGGGGGGGGGGGGTAAATTTTCTAAATAATCCTTACTTAAATGGACGGGGGAAGGTCAACAAAATCTAACATACCCTTATATTTTATCATATTTACGTATTTATGGACGCTCTCTAATATGTAAACTACAGTGGCGGTTTATACGTAGAGGGCGAAGGTGCCGCCGCCCTTCCGAAACAAAAAATTAAGTCATTATTAAATTTTAAATACATAATTATTCAGTTCCTAGTGTATAGTGGACGGTTATCTACCACACTTACACTTCTTTTGTTGAATACAATTTTACACCCCCCCCCCCCCCCCCCCCCCGGTTTGATAGACCGACGATTTATGTGCATGTTCTGAGTAATTTGTTGTATTCAATACAAATCCTTGTCTCGTTTGGAACCAATACATCTATATGTCGCTACGATAAATGGTGGGGAGGGGGGGGGGAGTCTAGAATAACCTCCAAATTCCCTGACTTCAGATTTATCCTGACCAAAATTGAAAAGTTTCATAGACTTTTCAAATCTTTGTAAATTTCAGATATTGCAAACTTTTAGAAGTTTTTTTTTAATTTTGATAGACACAGTGACAGCTGATACGAGAGGGCAATGGGCTGTCGTTCCCTCAAGCAGAATAATTCTATTAAAATTCGCTAGGAAAATATAATATGTATATTAGGTTAGCCTTCACTATCAAATATGTGGGTACATACATCAGGGAGTAGGACGACAACCAGGTCTATGAATTTAAAAATTTTCCAATAAAATTATGGTGGTTTATAGTGCAAATTATAAATACAGACATTAAAATTAATAAACCCACCAAAAATTCAGCTAAAAATGAGAAAAACTGCAACAGAATATCCGATTGGCCAATTTCAAAAACTTAGCTCCGCCTATTACAAGTATTTTTGCACATACATTGCTGAATCCGCGATTTTCCATAGGGGCAGGTCACTTTTAACAAGCTGTACAATTTAAAAAAATTCCTGGGGCGCGACCGAACTCGAATACAATTTAAAATAAATTTATTAAATGATGATAGCTGTAAACAAGTCAACTAAAGCCGGCTCCTTCCACTAAAACACGCTTCTGCATCTATATACGTCGAACACACGGACCGTCAACAAAATGAGATTTTGACTTACTTTGTATGAGAAAAATCAAAACTTTAAATTTCCTAAATTAATCGAAATTTCACTTCTTTTCCTTAAAGCTTCTATTTTTTAATTGAATTCAATTCTTCGGGCCCGGCACTGCGTAACGTTAACTACGACGCTGGTGGTGGAATTAATCATTGATTAATAAAAATTATATCGCGATGACGTAAATCATTTTTTTATACAAAGCCACAATAATGCGATTAATTGGTTTAATAGTTGCAAATTCAAAAATAACGCGGTTCCATCAGCCCTTATTGTTCGGCTTCACGCCTGATACCAATTGTGGCGATAACCTTGACGAACAAATTTCAAGTAATAGGTACCGCATTTTGTATGAAATAAAAAATTGTTTGAAATATTTACCAACAATAATAAAGTAATGAAACAATTTTTTTTAAATATTCCCTTGTTATTATTTACTAATGTAAATAAGTAATAATTAAATACTAAAAGCATGTTTGTTTATTGTGCAACGTATAATTTGCTAACGTAATTCATTGATTTTTAATGATTTGAAAATTACAAAAGCATTTTTTATTATGTAATGAATATTTAAGTTTTAAATTTCGGACACTAAAACTGAAACGTAATTGATACTTTTGAAGGAAAGATACAATCGCATTAATTAATCAAATCAATGAATCGTAAAGGAAGGTGAATTTGATTACAAGTGCCACTTGTTTATGTTGGTTAATGAATGAAAAAATAAACAATAAACTTCCGCGGATTTTCAAGTTCATAATTTTCATGAATAATTGTGTGAAAATTTTAGTCAAGTCACACGAGTTTGCATTTTATTTATTGTAGCGTCTCCTGATGAAGTAATTTAAATTATTCAAATGTTGTTGTTATTGCTGATATTATGGACAAATTGATGTGAAAAATGGCAGTTACCGTAAGCATACAGCCTTTACAGACCTATACTACCAGATCCAAATATAAGAACGCCATTGGTTGTATAACACTTAAAACATTCTAATTGGCCAACCGGAAATTATAAAACAATTGCGACGCTGCTAGCCACGCCCCTACCAATTTGTAAGCTTGGATTAAGTTCTTAACAATCTTTTCAATTTACAAAAATCAGTCCATAAAAACAATTTCAACCGGCAATTTGGCGCAATAAAAATCCAATTGGAAGCAAAATGTAATTTAAAAACGAAGCGACAGTTCAATTATCAACAAGAATCAAGAGCGAATATTTAAAATCACGTACAGCACGATCATTTATATCTGAGCTGCATGTACAAGAAGAAGGACCATTAAGTTAATATTTACAATGTATGCCTGCAAAATAAACCAAGTTGAACAATGCGGCGCGGCGCACACGGTAACTGCATTTTTTCACAAAAAATTGCATTATTAAACCGCGCCTTTTCCTTTTTTCTGTTGGTCCTTCTTCGAGACAAAAGAAGCGAAAGTTGTTAAATTTAACACAAAAATTAAAATGCTGAAATTTGAATGTTACAGCAACAGGTGCGAACGTTACAATTACAATTATGTCATAAGAAAATTAAAAATCGAGAAATACTTGAGTTCAACTTTCGAAACTGTTACTGGTGTTACCTTTGATATTAGTAAACAAGATTGAATCCACATTCAAATCGATTTAAATGCACAATTTTAGAAAATGTTGAGAACCTCGAGTGGCTCCAACGTTAAATCGCTCCGAAAGTGTTTTAGATTGGTTGTAACGACCTTTTTAACCTTGAAAATGTCAAGGGCCATAATTATCTCTACCTTATTAAATTCTCATTATCAAAAATAATTTTTTCATCTTCTTTGTGACATGACTGACCCCAAGCCACGAAAACGGTCGAGAAAGTTTCGCAATTTCTAAA
This sequence comes from Cantharis lateralis, assembly GCA_963170105.1. Lineage (NCBI taxonomy): Eukaryota > Metazoa > Arthropoda > Insecta > Coleoptera > Cantharidae > Cantharis > Cantharis lateralis. Next base: position 10,955,620 of record OY720626.1, read on the forward strand.
TTATTTATTTAAATTTTGTTAAAGTCTAATGGGCGGTAGGTCGGGAAGATTGCAACAATCGCATGTAATTGAGCAAAAAGTTGTAGGTGAAATTATTGAAGGTCGTTAAATCCGGTGTTTCTCATTGAATCGATTTTTTAGCAGCAGGTAGGTCATGGTTTGATGGTTCCTAAATTGTATTCCAAATTATTTGCAGACCACGAAATCGAAATCATCGCGTCGACATAGCTTTCCAAAGGTGGCGAGAAACCATTCTTCGTCGAGGTCCAGATTTTAATTTTGATTAAGGACGACCCAACTTGGATATTTGAATGAAGGAATTCAAAACAAATTTGTTTGTAGGTTGGGCTTTTAATATTCAAGCATAGAGAACAAATAAATGCCTGCATAAAATTATTGTGATTATATCGGGTATTGTCATGAGAATAACGATAAAGATGCCATCGGGATTTTTCCATTTCGGTAAAATGTTCCATTTAACATTCTTTTATGAATCATAAAATTATGTATGGGTTTATCTATTAACTGGATCGGTTCCGTTTAATCGATTTCTTCAATCTCGACCTTCGTTCCGTGCCTTTGATTTTTATGGATCAAATTTTAGAACGCCGGCTCCATCCTCCGTGTTCAGGAAGATATTTTAAAACAACCGGTGAAGAAATGGCATGTAAATTTCAATGCTCAAACCCACACGAGAAAAATTGCAAAAATCGAATTAACAAAACCAGCACCTGACCACAAATATTTATTATTCCAAACAACCTGCCCACCGCTTTAACCTTAAAAGTTTATAAATAGGAAATGCACAGGAGTCACTAAACTCTAATTACAGAGGAAAGGTGTAAAAATGACAAAAAAAAGTTTGTTAATTAAAATTTTGGTAATTAATTCAAGGTTTTGTAATGGTTCAGCAAGTCGATAACTTCTTAAAAACTATAAAGCAAAATTATTTTTTTAAGAAAGTTGTCTATTGGAGCAAGTGCCGCTCCACGAAAAGCAAGGTCGGGTCAAAACAATGGTGGGGGGGGGGGTAAAAAATGTAAAGTGAGAATTCCGAATCCTCTGAATGCACCTAAAAACCGGCTGCACTTTTCAATTTACACCATAACAATGAAGGTGAAAAAACTAAATTTTAAATGTGATAAAACAATGACTCATATTACAATCTTATCAGTTAAACGTACAGACAGGTGGGTTTGCGATAAGAAAACTGTAGTAATCACCAAGTACATTTTAGACATTCATTAAGTTCTTTGCCCACCGTCAACTTGATAATTTACCTTCCTGTTATTAAAGCAATATAAGTAGCAATGTCGTAAATATAATTTTTTAATTAAAAAAAATAATAATATTATACCCGTGGTACCAAAAAGTTTTTAATGCGTAAAAAATTGTCGGTGCTGCTAATGACTTTTGCAATAATTATCATTGATTATATTAGCACCGCAGTAGGTATTCCTACGTAATTCCAAGTCCTTGAATATTGGATATTGACAAAGATTTTACATTCTGTTAGGTGACTAATAACAAATACTGGGCATGTACGTTTGTAGTCAAGACCACAAAATGAATGCATAATTGTTCAAACGTTAAGGTTTAAAAAGACTGTGGTATTGTTTAAAGAATTTGCTATCGAGTTTACATACTGGAAACGTGTGTCATTTGTTTGAAACAATTCGTTCTAAAATCTCATTAGTATTTCTAGTGGACGAAATCTTTCATTTGCATAAAGTAAATGGAAGTAAAAGTGACCTGCATTGGAATTGCTTTTGCTACCGTGAGTTAACCAAAACAACTAACGAGGCTGAAGTCATTACCCAATTTGACCATCGATTAAATGGTCATTGAAATACTAGTACCCACATCAAATATAAATAATAAGTTTACAAATTTGGCAAACTCGAAAAAGTTCGCCCAGAAATCCTATCTCTTTAAAATAACCCCCCCCCCCCCGCGGTTAGTGTTAATTGTTGCCTTTTAAGAAAATTACGTGACGAATCCATAAACTTGGATTTAAATTGCTCATTTTTCTGAGAAACATTGTGATTTAATTAGTTATCAAAAACAGTGCACGATGAAGTTTAATTTATAATTTAAAAACATTGAACCTGACGCCATGATATTTCATAAGAGCACGCGCAACTATCGGTGCACCCCCTTTTGGTAAAGGTCGAAAACAAAATAAGAACAAATTTACCATCATCCTAAGTTGTAACAAACATGGCCAAGCCAAATACTGTTACTCTAAGCTTCGATTTATAGATCCTTCCTACGCTTACAGCTTGAAAGTCGAATTCCTAGACACTAAATCTCAATATATATTAAGCCTGTGTTTGGAATGAATCTAATCCTTGTTCCTGGAAATACAAATATAAAAGAAATACCAGAGGAACATTGAGATGAGGAATAAATCCAAAATATATATAATATTGAAATTGTAAAGTGAAACTGAGGGAATCGAATTGCAGAATTTGCAGAAAGTAAAGCAGTTATACATATTGACGTGTATTTTTTTGAGCCAAAACGGAATTAAATATTATATTTGAATGATACCAGCAAGTCATGTTTTAAAATCACTTAATAAACGAGACAAAAAATGTTATTACAATAATTATTAAAAACATTAAGTTTGATTATTAGCAATCAAGTATAATAGTGTTTATTATACCTAATTTTGAGTTCAACAAAAAAATTAAAACAAATGAGATAAATAAATTTAAAAACGTCGAGTTTCCTTGTGGAAATTTAAATTAAACTTTGCATTGCTACGTAGAGAAAAGGAAAATATTATGTATAATATATATCAAAATATTATTCTTGAAAAATTAAATCGATAAGATTAGGTATTGACTACATACAAATTCGATATAAAAATTTGGAAGGAAATTTTTCAGAAAATCCTCGGACCATATTTTTTTAAATAGCAGCCCGAATTTTTATTGACAAACTTACATAGAGCACAATTTTTGAAAATGTAAATACACTACGACCTATGGCAAACAGTTTTTGAGATAAACAGTCCCCAAGTTAGTATCTGGAAAGAATACCACGGTTTTGACAGTGTAATTAGAATTTTTATTTTTATAATTTTGGATTTAATTATTATTAAGGTATTCCATACACCCCGGTTTCTGTTAATTGTATGAAATACCATGAAAATCAGTTGATTTTGTGCCAATAACTACAAAAGTTGACCGCCAAGGTTCATTTTAACAATAAACAAATTCAAAAATTCAAATGATGTTTTCATCAATACAATGAATGTTGTTCATTGTTCATCATTGTAATGTAATCTTTGAAATTTTTTCATCTAAACCGGAAGCGGGAAACTTGAAATCTTGGTTACGTTGGATACACTGCTGTAATCTCAAGTTTAAAATCGTCTAAACCAGGGGGGGGGGGGGGGCAACCCAAATCATCTTGCGGGTCATTTTGGAAATGCATCTTAACTCCGCGGGTCACATAAAATTATATATCCCCATATTAGATTTAGATACACTATAGACATTTTTTTATTATAATATTAAATATATTTTGTAAAAGTATGATGAATCTCGCGGGCCGGAAAAATGTCCAAGGTGGGCCGTGGGTTGGTCACCCCTGGCCTAAACACTGCAAATAATTTTGAAATTCCAGCAGGCCATAAACCTATGCCTCCCTCCTCCTCTCTTCAAACTAGGCTAGTTGTGGTAGCGGTGGAGGGAGGGCTATAGGGCGCCCGCCCTCCCAAAACAGAATATTAAATTTTAAATTCATTCTTCCACTTTCAATTAATTAATTATAATGTACCCTGCACGGAATATATTTTATTCTTTATAATAATACTCAAGGTAGTACGCACTCGGAGAATCAGGCTTCAAGTACGTCAATGTTCGCCCGAAAATTTCACAAATATTTACAAAACTGCGACGATATCTGATAGATAACATTAAAATGAAGCGATTACACTAAAGAGGAACTTCTGATAGGGATTAATTTCGGATATAATAGGATTTTTCACATAAAAGACGGCGATTTGTTTACTCCATTGCCGGTAATGTGCTGAACGTAAATAATAAATATAAAGGTGCAGCAGCAGTGGCGGATCCAGGATCATAGTTTGGGTAGGGCTTGACTTAGCTGAAGGTATGCTTTATCAAGGTAAAAATTAAATACTAAAATAGGATCTAGATGCTTTTGGGGGGGGGGGGCTGGAGCCAGCTAGCCCCCCTGGATCCGCTACTGTGCAGCAGCGTGTTTAGTGAACAGGGTCGGCTTCAGTAGTCTTCTAGCTGTGCAACAATTAACAATATATTTATTTTAAATTGGATGTCGTTAATTATAGTCGAATTTAAGTTAAAAACAAATATCTGTGTCTTTGTAAATCCGCAATTTTCGAGTTGGAGAAGCTTCGGGGATGTTTTTAATTACTTCAGATAGTTAGAGATGGTTTTTAGTCTTCAGGACTGTTTTTAATGCCATTTTCGAGTGCAATTTATGTCTAAAAATCCTTATTTGTACAATAAAAACACACAGACAAAACTCGTTTAAACAGCCAATACAGTAGTCGCAAATTTTAATGTTGTATTTGCAATTTAAGCCATAAATTACCATAATTTCTTTGGAAATTTTTTAAAAATACGGGTAGGTATAGATAAAGTGGTTTAGTCGTGAACTAATACAAAACATCGGGCGGAAGCGCAGGGCTCATAGTATACACAAGCGCACGCTAAACTTATCAACGTATAGAGAATTTACTGAATTGAGAACAACCTGCAGAGCGCAGGCTTCGATTTGTTACAGAAATTATATTCTACAAGTGGAATCCAAAGTAAAGTATAATAGCAGTGAATTTTGGAATTTCGTAAATAGTAAAAAGAAAGGAGACTATGGTTTTCCCGACTCCATGCGATTGGGTGAGGAGACTGCCGATGACGGTGCCGGTATTGCAAATATGTTTGCTAGATACTTTTCCTCCGCCTTTTCTTCTTCAGATGACGACCTATGCCGAACGGTACAGAGTGATACCAACTTGCATCTGCACTCTTATCGGGTGAATGAGCTGCAAGTCTTCGATAAGCTGAGACAGTTAGATCTTGGTAAGGGGCCCGGTCCAGATGGCTTACCCTCCATATTTTTGAGAAATTGCGCTGTATCGCTAGCGTTTCCTCTTTGGCTTCTCTTTAATGAGTCCCTGGCTTCGGGAATTTTTCCTGTTAGATGGAAGGCGTCTTATATTGTGCCAATATTTAAATCGGGGTCTAGAGCATCCATCGAGAATTACCGCCCGATTGCTGTTCTGTCGCATATTCCTAAGATATTTGAAAGTATGGTTAACGACTACCTATCGTCGGCATTGACGTGCATCATGAGCGACAGACAGCACGGATTTACCAACAGACGCTCTACCGCCACTAATCTGCTGGTATTTCAGGACAGCATTATCCGTTCGTTCCACTCCGGCTTGGCAGTGGATGCGATCTACACAGATTTTTCAAAGGCTTTTGATCGAGTCGACCACAACATACTGCTGGCAAAATTATCAAGAATTGGATTGTGTGGGACCTTGTGGCTCTGGATTCAATCGTACCTGAAGGAACGATCCTTAATAGTTAAAATTAAAAACTTTCATTCTGCGTCTTTCTTAGCCACCTCCGGAGTCCCCCAGGGTTCTCATATCGGTCCTTTACTTTTCAATGTCTTTATAGACGACATAATTTTTTGTTTTTTATACGCTCAAGTCTTGTTGTATGCAGACGACATGAAGATCTTCATTGAACTTTTGAACAGCGAATCGACATCCAGATTACAATCGGATCTTGATCGAATGGTGGTTTGGTGCAGCATTAACAAACTCGGTCTTAACATCAAGAAATGTAAACACATTCGTTTCCAGCGCCATCAGTGTGACGCTCCCGGTAGCTACATGATTAAGGACACTCTGCTGGAATCTGTTTTTAGCATCAAGGATTTGGGCGTCATATTTGACGCAAGGCTAACTTTCAAAGAACATATCGCGGCATCGTGCGGTGCGGCCTTAAAAGCCCTCGGTTTTATTAAGAGAAATACTGGCGATTTCTGCGATCTTATTGCATTAAAAAGCTTATACGTCTCTTATGTTAGATCTCGACTGGAATACGCCTCATGTGTTTGGTCGCCTTACTACCAATCCGAAATCGATAGATTGGAGAGGGTGCAGAAAAGATTTCTTAGGTACATTGCCTTTAAGTTGGGTGTCTCACACCGCGAGGTCGGGTACGATAACTTGTTGCAGAAGCTTGGCCTCTCTACACTGACTCAAAGAAGAAAGTTAACCGATGCTAGGTTTATGTTTGGACTGGTCGGCGGCTCTGTGGACTGCTCTGAGTTGTTGTCCAGAGTAAATTTCTACGTTCCTCCAAGGGCACTTAGAAGTTCACCGACTTTTTATATTGAGCCCTCTTCAAGGCTGTACTTGATTTACGCGGCAGTCAACAGAATGGCTCGTAATGCCAACGAATTCGATACTTTGTTTTTTTCGACATGACCAATACAGAATGTTAATTTTTTATGTATGTATATACTGTTAGACTTATTTTGATTTCGAGATTGGAATTTGGGTGAGCTTTTTCTCAGCGTGAGTTTTTTCTGCACCCCCACTTTTCTTACTGTTTTAATTGTATTGGATTCATCATGTAAGTGACTGTTAATGTCGTTTGATGTAACTAAATAAATAAATAAATAAATAAATATATGATACCAATATTATATGCAATTTTGACTTATTGGCTAATATGTGGCTCAAGAAGTCTTCTGTATTTCTATCTCCTTAAATTATTATAATGAATTATCCAGACACCACCAATCAAGCAACACTGACTTTGTTCCCCACACAGATCACAGTCCATGTTGTTTTTTTTTATATTCAGGTATCAGACGTATCATTCGATACCACCATCAGTAGCGGATCCTATTTTAGTATTTAATTTTTACCTTGATAAAGCCTACCTTCAGCTAAGTCAAGCCCTCCCCAAACTAAGATCCTGAATTCGCCACTGTCCACCATTCATTTTCTCCAATGTTTGACATCTGGCAAAAGAAAAAAGAAACGATCGAAATTAAGTTCTTACTCCTCTCGGTATCGAACAGAGGATATTGGTTTAGTAGTGGGCAGTTAGATTTTCAATTGTTTTCAAATTATATATTGTGTGCCCTGCAGGTTTTTTCGTCGTACCCTATAGAAAACCCGACGTTGTCGTTGGAATAATTTCTCGCTCCAACTCATTTCTTTTAATTCCTCAGCAATGTAAAAAGCAATAAAAATTTTAATTTTCGTTACCCACTGCGTGGAATTTCCAAAGTTTATGAGTTTTACGGTGACATTTCTCGTCTTTCAAAATTAAATTCTTTACCTGGATTAGTGCTAAGATCTTTGTTAATCTGGTTAATTCGACGATGAAGTCCAGATGACGTCAAAAAAACCAAGTGGATTAGCATGCGAAATTTAAATTACAGCTTCTGTCAGGCTATCATATCAGCAGACTTCCGGGCCCACCAAACCACAGAAAAAAACGTGAGAAAAAACGATAATTTTCGAAAAAGTCATCAGAGCCTCAAGTGGTTAATTAGTCTGCACGTCTCGAGCTCTTTAAATTTATACAGAGGAATTTTTTGAAACAACAACATAAGAACGTAACTGCCAACAAGTTTTGCAATTTTGATTTCTTAAGAATTATTAAATTCCAGTTTCCAGTCGTTAGATCAAAAAACTTGTTAGAGGAAGTAGAACAAAAAGAATGTGATAATTATTTTGTTGATAGACGGCGATTATATATTGGATAATAATAAAAACGCGTTCACTAATTTATTTAAACAACGATACGATAACAATTAGCTCACCTTTATCACACGTGAGCTTTTGAATAATTTATTATTACTCATTTTCCATTTAAATGCTCCAATTCAAACCGACTTAAATTTAAAAAAATTGCGGTAAAAAACAAATGAGCCGAATGAGGGAGACGCGTTTGACAAAAAAGGGGGTTGCAATACAAACAAATAATATTCGAACTAACCTTTCCGGTGGCTTTCCTGTAGCGCAGGGTCGCTTCCCGGGTAAGATCCTTGACGAGGATGTCGCCGTCTCCGCATGGCACCACGACCCTTACGTTACCAAAACACACGGTCACCTTCATATCTTTTTCAGTTAAATAACACTGCACTTATGTGTTTTTAGGTGACGCCATGCTTACATTCCAAACCATTTAATAACACCTGCCCGGATCACGATTAGGTAGAAATACGTTACGCGACATCAAAACGAAACACATTTAATTCATCGTATCTGAAAATTTTCAAAAACCGACACCAAAAACGTACACATTTAAAAAAAATCACTTGAAAACGTTTCAATTTACGTGTTTATCGCCAGTTCGCGTTTTTAACACTAAAAATTTCAAACGAGTTTACATCCCCACCTTACTACCTGTGACGAAGCCACCAATCGGAAAATTATTTGAACGGTTGCCCTTTAAGCGGGAACTACTTCAACTAATATTGGAATGCTCGCAAATATTAGAACCCCGACGGGCAGGTAACGAACTAATAATGTTAGAGGGAAACTTTTCATTTTAAAAATTATTTAAATTCTAAACAAATTTTGTCAAATGTGCTTTGATGGAGTAAATAATTATTATGTAAGTTGGCAGTAGAGCAGTGATTCCCAACCAGTGGACCCATTTCCCATTATATTGACTTAAATTAGTTACAATGAAAAATTATATTTTATGGTCTTGTAAAATAAATATTAACTTTTTCTTCCAAAGCGGATGTTAAAGTGCAGTGTTTAAATTTTCAAAAATTCACTTTTTTGTTTTTTCAAAATCTAGATCAGCAATTGTTTTTGAAAAGACAGCAATATTGTTTTTAAAGGTAATTTAAAATTTTATTTTTGTATTTTTAACAATACCTAATTACAAACAACGGGAATTAAAAAAAAGACAATTTCCTGTGTTAGGGTGTGCGGCCGGCCAACCGGTATAAATATAAACAACAAGAATTATAATATTTTTTATTTTAAATCTTCAAAATAATTTCAGTCCGAATTCAGGTCGATAGGATTTATACTTTTTATGGCCTCTCTAAATCTGCCACAGAGGCCAGAGACCACGTGCTCTATAAAACACGGGTGCATGCACCTGGAGCGCCAAAGCTTTAGGATCTATAATAAAATATCTTTTAATATACTGTCACAAACCACAAACTACAATCAGATTTACTTCCCGATTTTTGTTGTAATTTTCGAAGGCCTACCTTAAATAGGGCAGTATAATACAAAATTTCTCAATGCGGCCCTCGTTATAGGAAATATTACAAAATTACAACTTCACTTTAAATTATTTTATAGGCCCCTCCTTTATTATGTAATCTTATGTTTTACTTCTACTGAAGTAAAGGTTCCTGCTAAGTGACGTTTTACCTAAGTGAAAATTGCGATTTCCCTTCTCACTCAAACTAATATTGCTTTTTAACAAATACAAATATTTCTCAAAATTTAGTGCATTAACAGGTGATTTTTTAGCATTTGAGGATTAATGGGGGGGGGGTAGCCCCCATTGCCCCCTTATGCTCTAGTATGCACTGTCGAGTCGAGTCAGTCGAGTCCGGTACCAATTGAGTTGCACTTCAATCAATTTCCCTGCCAATTGACTTCCATGGGGGCAAATATGCCATCTTACTTTAACTCAGTCAGCTTTACAATAATAGTTAGCTGATGTTTATTAAGATAGAAAAAACTTCGTATATTTTCTGGCAGGCACAACAGCTAGCAAAATTGCAAATAAAATGCAGCTATATTTCAGCAATATTAATTTTTTACTAAAATTTTTATTTAGCCCCTACGAGCTATAGCAATGCCCAATATTTTATATTCTGGAGAGAGCATGCTCCCCCCCTTGATACAAGTATGGTAAAACAACCCACTTAAAAAAAAAACAAATAAAAGTTAACTAAATCGCCGTTAAAGCTTAGCTTGTGCAGAAAAAGTTTTAACAATATTGCTGCATTTTAAATGCTATTTTGCTGGCTGCCACCAAAAATAGCTATTAGCTGTATATTAAACTCAAAATACTATTTAGGAGGTATACCGAGTGACTGACCATTCACCTGATCATAGGGAAATAACCAGCAGTGGTGGCTTGGTGTGATTGCTGGTCGAGTATTCTGGGTTCGAATCTCGGACCTGACGGAATTTCTTAGCTCGGCCTTCCAGTGGACATTAATAACATTACTACAACGTTAAACCTGCGGGAGCGGCGAAGCAATGTCTAACGACGGATACCACGCTCCTGCAGTTAGCCTTAGCTGAGGGGGTTTTCAAACGCACGAATAAAAAAAAATCATAGGGAAATAACATGAGAAATTTTTTTTTTCAATTCCTGCTTTCCATTATAATGGATAAGATCAACTTAACAGTCACCCGGTATAATACAAAAGTTATTTTTTTACACATGTTGTGTTTTACGATTTTTAGGTGTGCTTTGTAAAACACTATCGTTTTGCAAATAACTACTTATATAAATAAATATTTTCACAAATGATAACAATTTAAAGTTATATTCAACCACTGGGGCTCCTACGTCAAGAAATTCTAGGATGTTTTGGAAGCTGTAGTCCTAAAAATCTGGAGTGTCTAAAGAAAAAAAGTATTTAAACAAATTTAAATTAAATAAAAAAGGAGATGATCATAATGTAGATATTTGTTAGACAAATGCATACAAAATGAGAATTATTTTTGGAAGAGTTGCTCGAATCATAAATTAAAAAAGCATGTTATAAGCAAATATTTAAACAAGTAAAGATAAAAAATATGATGTTATAGTTATAAGAGACTGTTTTACTATCTATTTATCACCAATTAGGTGGAATTATGATTAAAAAATCATTTTCACTCCGACTACTGCTTTTCCATTTTTGTTGTTGCCCAAATCCTATTCAATCTATCGTCCTCGTGATTTTAATCAGATCACATGTCCATTCTATTATAAACACATGACATTTTGAAAAATAGATTTTCTCAGAATTGCCTGCAAAATGTTCCAGCCTACACGTAAAATAAATTAAAATGAGTTACCTAAACCCTTGAGACCCTTCGATGCAGAGCAAAATATATTTTAAATTTTGAAGTCAAAAGCCATTTGTTAAATTAATATTTCACGTAAATACAAAAAAATGCTTGGAAATGAAAAATAATCAACAATATTCGTTTATTCTATCTAATAATAATAAATCCCATTTTAGTACAAAAGTAAAAAATCAGAAGAACTCTGCTCAGTAACTTCCTCCAATCTTTACTTCTCTTATAAAATATAAAATACCCACTAAATTATATATAACCGTAAATGACTTTTAGCACCTTACATTTGTCTTCTCTTTTGCGCAATATATATTGTCCAAAAGAAACCAATCAAATTTACAATCAGAACACGCAACTGCAAACAAACAAAAATTATTTTACGAAAAGATTTAAAAGACAAAATTTTACCATAGGTGGAACCAACTTCAAGTTAATGAATTGAATAATGGTCAAATATTTCCAACTGGCCATCAGAATTGGCCAATAACTCTTTTTTAAACTTTTACATGCGTCTTTATGACTGTTACCCTCCAGTCTACTTATTGCATACAAGGTGAAGGCAGTATAAAATGGCGAATAAATTAATCGTTCTACGATAAGTTTCTTGAATACCACCAAAGACGCTTCCTCTCCAATTGCTCGTTCTAACCAATTATAAAAAAAGTGAGGGATGGTACCACCGAAAAGAAATCTAGAAAGAAATTTTCAGGAAAATGGGGCGTTTCATAAGGTTTTAACTAACCCGTAGGCCGCAAAGGCAAACAAGCTGTTGTAAGAGTACACTTTACCACCTGCTAAGTACTGCGCTGCTACATTACCAGAGGTTGCTATGAGACAACTAAAATAAGAAACAAAATTTATCAAGTCTAAACACTTTTTTTACTCAACGTACGAACTGATAGCCCTCGTTCTGATCGGATTGTTGTATAATTCGCTAAAATAAAACCCTAAAGCATCATAGGCAAGTTTGGATAGAATCATTTTGGCTACTTCACATAAAAAACCACTTAAAACTGGAAAATAACACAAAGATTAAAGTATAAAGGTTATATCAACTTATGACAACTTGTTGTTCACAACATTTATGGTTTTTGACATAATTCTCATTGCACCAAACTTGAAGCAGAGACGTGCGAATAATTTTTTTTGTACGGGCTAATAAAATAACTAAATTCAGCAACTTGGCATTTATTTAACTCCACATGGAACATTTTATCAATAACAGGTAATTAAGTACTTACAATCTACATTTATTTTATAAATATCTAATAGAGAAGCTGAAGTTGTTAAAATTAAACTGTTAGGGTGCTAAAAGTTCAGAAAAATATATTTTTGGATTTTTTTCTCGTAGCTAAATTTATGTTAATGATGATAGGTGTATAATAGTGTCCAATGAAATGAAATTTTGTTTGGCAAAGGTGAAATATTTTTAATTTGGGGAAAAACAGGTCTTAAAATTTTTTATTTTTAAATTCCTATAACCAATAAATTATCCTATTAGAATTTATTTTGTGACGCCATAACATTAAAACGGCATTAAACACTTAGTAAATTTTGTGGAGATTTTTTGTACAAGCGCAAGGTTTTAATAAAAATAAGTTTTTGTTAGTACAATTTACAAGCATAACTTCGTCGAGGGACAAATACTTAAATAACAAAAAAGCTCAAGGTTTCCTTTGCGTTCTCCTTTAAAAAATACCCGGTATTTTTTATTTTAAATTACGTAACTGTTGTGACTATTCTACAGGAGCCTGTTATGAAATTAAATTAAGCTGGGCTCCTAGCTTAGCTTTCCAGAGCATAATTAATGTGCTAGTTGCATAGCTCCGGTCGACGTACTAAGCGGTAACTCCTCAGTATTATTAAACTACGATTTATGCTCAAACATCCCAGTTAAGCTACGCAACTAGCACATTGGCGCTCTAAAATGAGTTACCTCACCACTTACATTAAATTTAATAAATAAATAAATACGTCAATAAATTACCTACCTAAAAATAAATAGCAATAAAATATCACATAAAATAATGACTAGAGTTGGAATGTTTTTGAAGTGTGGAGTCTTATCAATAATTGCACAAAAAATATCTATGACTAGAATAATCAAACAATTTTTTTTATATACATTGACTTCACAACCTACCAGATGATTTTTCAATATTTTAAAAATCTACACCTATTATTTTTAATAAAAATTAGAATTATTACTAATTTATAGGCTTTCTTCGTTATTTGCATCTCCTGATATTATAAAATGCACAATCGCACTTTCGGTAGACATGCCCTATTTTATGACATATTGCACAAAATTTTGAGTATTTGGTTAATTGAGTTATGAGTTGCAGGTACCAGATGTCAACTTAAAGTTTGATAAAAGTAGGGAAGTCCCTGAAATGTTTAAGTGGTACCCAGGTCCGATTGAAATAAGTTCGTTCCGGCCCTGGAAAAACCTAAGAGTTAAGGTGATGGCGGTGGTGATCTGGATGCCGATCTCGAAGAAGTTGTACTTATGGAAAGGCTACGACTTGTACTACGATGACGAGCACACCATGGGCTCAATGAACTATAGCTGCTAATAGACGAAGGTGAAGATGGTGTTGGCCGATGATACGGAATTGGGCGTTTGCGTGCACTGATTATTAGTAATTGTTAGTACAAAATAACAGCACAAAACGATGCATTTTTAATTTCAAAGCTTCAAACATTAAAAAACTGCATGCTATGAAAAAAAAAGCTCAGTCAGTTTTAGTGGGTCGTGCAGACTTAAATACAGTGCTAATTTGTTTTAATTGCAATTTAAGAATTTCCACCCAGAAAATAAAAATATTAGTGTTTTTGAGTATATTAAAATGTTCAATAATAAACTAAATATCGTAACCTGTGAAAATATTATATTATATTTAATTATTAATTAAAATGTTCAATAATTTAAAAATTATTCAGATTAACTTATTGTATAAATAACTGGTCAATAATAAATTAAAAACAACAGTTGAAGTCCCAAATACCATTATTCTCTTAACAAAAAGTTAAAACCGAATCATGCAGAAGATGCGTTAAAATCAACCTCGTTTATTTAAGCTCTGGAGCAGGGCTGTGTTTAGATTGGTAACTACATCTATTTGTAAAAATTAAAAAAATAATACTTACAACTTAAAATGGTGTTTAAATAATGCGATTACACGAGGACAAGCGTAAAACAACAGCAACTAACACATAAAAACAAAAAAAGTGCAATTACAACATTTATTCTGAATATCTACAAAAGTTATTAAACTGCATCTAGATCTTCAAAGCAAGTTAATTACAAGAAACTTATGAAATATCATACAATACATAACTTAACATATTCTTATCAAATAGTAAAAAAAAAATAAAATAAAAACTACGAAATCTAATGTATTACTTCTTTCTTTTGCTGAAATAAAAAATTAAAATAAATAAACTGTGAAATCAAATGTATTAACAAGCTAAACGTGCAAAGAAAATCATGCTTCAGTACCTGGTAATACGGCGCCGGTCAAGAAAACTCGGCGAGCCATGTCGGCGTGGTATTGAAGGAGAGCGCGATCTTGACGAATCACTACTGGAGCTCCTCGACGAACTGCTATTTGAGCGGCTGTGCGACCCAGAACGCGAATTGCTGCTACTAGAAGAAACTGAGCGACTTCTGTAATTAAAAAAAAATTCCACTTAATATTTTATCCTAAGACATTCGAAAAAAGACAACCTACCTTACAGAAGACCTTGACGAACTCCTCGACTTCGATTTTTTTATCTTTAAAGAACTGCAATTCGATTTAGTCCGTGATCTGGACCTAGATCGACTTCCGCTCCACGAACGTTTACTTTCAACAATTATCTGTTTCTTATTCAGCTCAAATTCGTTGGCTTCTTCCTTAGTAACTGTCGATAAGCTCACTTTTTTTAAATCACTCTTCATCTTTTCCGTTTCTATCTTCAACGGCAAAACTTTAATATCAAACGTGTCGGGTTCAATTTCGTATTTAGACTTCAAAACTTTAGGACTAGAAACTTTTTCCAAGACGTTAGCTCTATACTCTTTCACTGGTTTTACTTTGGGAATTTTCTTTTCCAAGGCTTCCTTGGCTTTAGCAGCCAAATCTGATTTTAACAATCGCAACATTCTCATCTCTTTTTCTCTCTCTTCGTCGATGTTTTCGTTCTCGCTCTCGCTTTTTTCGTCCTCGCTTGACGAACGCAAGCGGACCACGGGCATTGGATGTTTATTTTTCCGTTTTGGTGATGTTCTAGACGCCTCTTTAATTGGTGGCGTTTTGCTTCGAGAAATGTTGCGAGAATCCGAACTAGAATTCGATTTGCTCCTATTCAATTTCCTTTTCGGAGGTGTTAAACTACGCACTTCCTCGCGTCTTTCACCATTTTGATACAAATTCTTCTTACTTCGTATTTCTTCACTTTTGCTATTACTTCGGCGATCACGATTATGAGAAACCGATTCGTCGCGCCGCTTGGCTTTCAAAATCAACTTTTCGATTGATTCAACGCTCTTGTTCGGCTTATCCTCCCTCACGGGAGACCTTCTTCGATTATACGGTGATTTGTGTCGAAACTCGGGCGACTCCACCCTCCTACCAGTTTTTACCTCCCTAACAGGTGACTTTCTTCGGCTGTAAGGAGATCTACTTCGGTTATCCGGAGATCTCCTCCTAGCAGGCGATTTAGGTTTTGGCGATTTCCTTCCGAAATAATCGGAGGCTTTTCGGAAATCGGGCGATTTGTCTTTTACAACGGGGGATTTTCGCCTTCGATCGGGTGATTTCCGATTTCTGATTTCGGGTGACTTTCTCCTAGGTTCGGGAGACCATTTCTTCGCTACTGGCGATCTTCCTCTTACGAGAGGAGATCGTCGCCGTACATCGGGAGACCTTCTTCTAGGCGATTTTTTTCGTTCTATCGATTCCGCATCCGTTCTTCTTGTCGTTTCAGAATGATTTTGACTCTTGTATCGGTTAGCGTGCTTGGGAGAAGCATTTCGGGTTTTATTGTCTGTACCATTTCGTTCAACCGAACGACTGCGTTTTGTTTGTTTGCCGTGTTTGGCGTCCGGGGATCGTCGCGAAGATTTTGATCGGGATCTGCGTTTATTTTTGTATTCCGGCGATTTGGATCGAGCAGACCTGTTAGCCTTGGAACGGTACGATTTTTCGTTGTCATTCCTATTTTTGTTGTACTTGTCGTACTCTGGCGTTCTCGATTTAGATCTACTACGGTGACTCGGTGCTTTCGACACTTCATTAAAATGGTCTCTTCGCGAACGTTTCGGAGACGGCGATGATCGTTTATTGTATGAAGATACATCGTTTTGGCGTTTGTAATTATTTCGCGAATTATGTTTGCCGTCGTCTCTCCTTTCAAGCGATTTACTTATACGATTTTCGACGTTGTTCTTTTTATTGTTGGTCAATTCGGGTGAACTAAAAAGATTATTGGTCGATTTAACATTTGTTTTATTATAATAAATTTTGGATATAATACCTGTCTCTGGAACTGTCACTCGAATTTTGCTTCTTTTTTGATTTTCTTTTCTAAGAACAGAAATAACTTTTTACATGTGGAAAGGGAATTTTGGTTTCGAAAGAAAAACCAAAACCACAAAAATTTGCATTAAATTATATTTTGGGACATCTTCAACTAAGCGAAAATTTTAAATTGTCGTATACGACGATGAAAAAAGGACGTAGAACAGGAGTTCTCAAAATGTTATCGAGTTCCCGATTTGTCTGTGTTTCTTATTTCACAAGATCTACATGCCATTGCAGGTTGAATTGAATTAATATTTTATCAAAATGTTGATTTTTAATTCTTTTGAATTGAAACCTCCTGTCCTAAGCGTGACAAAAAGATCTACAAAATTGAATTAAAGTCCACACCTATTTACAATTAGCAAGTTGCTGATTTAAAAAAAAATGAGTACATGCAGTTGAGTGCTAGGGGCCTATGGGCCTGTACTTACTAGCAGCGTTGTAAGCCAGTCAGGCTAATCCTATGTTATGATGCGCAAGGTTCAAACAGAACAATGTTTAACTTCCATAAAAAACACAAAATTTGTTACATGCACAATTGAAAATGACAATCAAAGAAAAAGGAAACTAAAAATGTGCAAAAAAATGATTTGAATAAAAAATGAAATATAATTAAAAAATAAAAACTTGCACAAATTAAATTATTTTAGAATCAAATTAATCGAAAGTAACAAAAGAAATGAAAAAGAAAATTAAGGGGTTTATCGATAGATTTTTTCTATTCAGTACGACTTACCTCTTTCTTCTTCAACTTTTTACGCTTTTTCTTTTCATCTTCACTGTCAGACGCTGCAGATTGAGACGAATTGGAATCTTCACTGTCTGATGAATGAGCAGAGCGCTTGTGTTTCCGCTTCTTCTTTTCTTTCCTAAAGAAAAAAATTGAGAAAAGCTTTAGTTTGGATCTTACACGTTCAGTGAAACATATCAAGTATTTTTGGCGACATATAAACTTGATGAAAAAATACAAAAAAAATTAATTAAAATTGAATCGTATTGTGGACATACATAAGCGAGAGAGTTTAAAAAATGAGTTCACTGCATGAGCGAAACGTTCTGTTTGATCGATACAGCGTGCTTCGTTGCGCCGGAATACAGATAGTTTACAGATGACCGTATGAACTGCTTTTATTGGATCGAGATGATGGTCGTCTTATTAGACCTCTCACCTCGCCCCATAAAATTAAAAAATCTATTTAAACATACAGAAATATTTTAACGTTTACATGCGCCAAAAATAACAAAACTGTAGAAATTTAAAATGAGACGTTAAAGACTGAAAGTCTAAGGGTTGAACGCACCTTCAGTCCACCCATGCTGCACTAGACATATTGCAAGATAAAAAAATTTGTTACCAAATATTCAACGAAACCATACCATTACCTGTGGGCCTTCACACGCACGGCACAAAAATATATTACCAAATATATTAGTAGAAATTTAAGATCACAAAAAAGAAAAAACAATTAAACATTTTTTTAACATTCTGCAACAATCGCTAATAACTTTCTTTGAATTTATTTACAGTGAATGAGGTAAAGCAAAACTTTTAATTAATTTTTCCAGTTGTACAAAATGTTTTTTGTTCATGAACTAAAATAAACGAAATATCGTGATAAGGACTCACCGTTCCTTTTTACTCTTCTTTAATTTTTTCTTTTTCTTCTGTTCTTCGGATGAGGAACTACAAAAATTTCAACATTTAAAAAATGCTATTTGAAGACGCACATCAAGCATAAAACTAATTTATTTAATTCAGTTAAATTAACTCAAAGATAACAAACCGTTTGAATGAAATAAGTTATAAGAGACCCCCTAAAATTTCATCTTCCAGTTAACTAGTCAAATAATTGCTAAAATATTATGTTACTCGATTGCCCAGACTGTGCAGACTCTATCAGTCTATAGTGACCTTCCAATTTTTTTTGCGTTGAAACTTAAAATTGACCAGTTGAAGATGGGTTACGGAATGAATGACAAACAGAAAAACATGGGATTTTATATTATTTGAGAGGTTAAACATGTTAAGTTTATGTCTTCCACGCAAGATCTTAATTATAGAGGAAACATTTCCTATTTACTGCTTGATTGCTATTACGTTCTGTTCCAAAAATCACATACCAATCCGAGATCAGATTCTACGTTCAGATATTGCGTTTCTTAACATGTATCAAAATTTTCGCAGGCTAAACCGTGGAGCTAGTCAAGTACGGAGGCGCTTGCCCTTCACTTCTCAGATTAACAAGCAAACCCTGCATCAAATCATCATAGCAAAATGTTAATAATCCAAATAAGCCTGAAAAGCCGTTTATGGAAATTCAAATTTCTTTTTAGAAAAAATTAAAATTTTTAATTTATTTCACTCAAAAAGTTTAATAAACTGAACTAATTACTATAAAGGCCGATTTCGCTTTGGATGTAACAAAATACGAGCGGAAATTTTTCGTTCTCGAATTTCTAAATAAAATTCCATTAGGTAATGGCTTCCTGTTATAAAATTTCCTTTACAAGAAGCCAAAAATGGAAAACTGATTTGTTGTACCGGAAATAACGCGCATTGTCGCTCGAAAATTCAAAATATGAAAATCTCACTTACTTGTCTTTATTTTTGCGTTTCCTTTTCTTCTTGTCCTCTTTTGTAGGTGGCTCGGGACTGGGAGTGTGTACAAAATCATAGCGCGCCGGCTGACTCGCCTCCAGTTCTTTTTCTTTCTCTTTAAATTCAATCGCCTTTAATTTTTCCTTTTCCTGTACATCCGAAGATCGCGCAATATCTTCCTTAGCTTGTCTTGCTGGATCAAAACTACTACCGTCGACAAAGTATTCCGAAATACCAAACGCTTCTCTAAGTCTCGCATTTTTTTCTTGTTGTGCTTCCGCTAATTCGTGCGTATTTCGAACACTAGAAAAATTAAAAAGAAAATTTAATAAAATTTAAAAAAATTGAAAAAAAAATTACTCGAGACTTAATTCGAAGTTGGGCATAAAACAAACCATATCAGTTCACCCAACAACAGCTAAATTAGTACTGGCACGTTCAAAACAAAATCGAATGCAGTACGGGGCTTCACCTATCAAGTATCAAGGTAAAAAGAACGAGGTCGTCGTAAAAAATTTTCCCGAATATACTTCGGACGAAATTTTTGGGAAGTAAAAAATCTTAAAAAGTATATCTGATCTGGATTGGAAAATTCAGAAAAATTGATTTTATAAATTCGCCAGATGAAGGAAGTTACCGGTTGACCGACCTTTCTGGTCTGCTTGATTTGCTCCACGTTTTTCACGTTCACGCGACTGAATCGATATTCGCCCCTTACGAGTGGGGTGACTCACTCACCCCATACACATCGACAGTTGTTTTTTCAATTAACGCAATCGCGTTTTAACGCATTCCACTTAATATGCACCACAGGAATCGAAAAGAACGGGAAAAGAGTCGATTTGAAAAATGCGGAATAAAGAGAAAGCCTGTTATTCGACTTTATAAAAAAAAATCGTTTACGTGCCGCAATCCGGGGATTAAAAGTTGAAAGCTTTTATGGGATCAGAACTAAATCAGTGCCAAATTTTTAGAGGGTCAAGGACTAAACGCAATCTTAAATATTGCTATCACATCATGCAATCTGAAACATTTTCATGCAGCAAAATAATAAACGTACACGGAGATCTAATAAATTCGGAACACAGATATTGGAAAATGTAGAAGAGGGTTTTAATTTGTTCAGAATAACGATCCCACAAAATTTATTTCAGGTGCTAAAGATTTCAACAGTTTCGCAACTAATCGGATCAAGAGCTCGCGTGCATTAGCCCACCTCAAATTCAGTACGAAGCGTTCAAGGTAAAACGCAAGCGGATATTGTCAACCGTTCCGTTTTCCTCAATTTTCGCAAGGTTGAGAAGAAAATTAACAATTACCTAATAACCGAGCGCATGGTTTTGCGAAGTGGCAATCGACCAAGCAAATTTTCCGAATTGCTGGGAACGGGACAATCGCTCCAGTGACAATGACAGCAGCATTGTGGTGGTCTTCTGACAGGTGCGTTTCGATTAAGTGCCTTTGCTCCTACAGCTTGATAAAGAGCATCACGCCAGAGTCTTTCGAAAATTATGCGCTCGTCTACGTTGTAACGATTGCGAAGAGCGCCGCCCGTCAAAAACATATTTTACACTATTCAACACTTAAGTTAGCAAAAAATAATCGAGAACGCGATTTTCTTAAATGAAAAATTAAACGTTTGGAAGACTTGAGTTTCACTTAAAACTAAAGTAGTCACGTTTAATCGCGAACTACATTATTGGAAGACATGAATCAGTCTTTGGAATATTTGCGTTATGGATTTACATTTCTAAAGGAAAATGTGAAATCCAATATTTTTGGCCGCAATATTGCGCGGCGCCCTGGCGGCCCCTTTGTTGGTTCGAGCCATACTGAAGAGGGCGGCGAGAGGAAATTAACCGACGCGCAGCATCCATATCAAGAAAACCCGGTTTAACGGAAGCGTCGGATCTGTGGAGAATCAATAAAACTAACAAACGAAAATTATGTTTGCTTGTAAAATAAGACTTCAAAAATACATTCTAAAGGGATAATGGTTGGATTTGCGATTATCCTGATCCTGCCAAGTTTAGAAACACGTGTAAAAAATGTACCCGGGGGAAACAATAATTGAAATATAACATAATTTTTATTTGTACATTTCAAATTATGTAATTATCCGAAAATATTCACTGCAAAAGTCGATTACAGCAGACAAGTTGAATGAAAAACTCGAGAGATTTGAACATAAATTTCAAACTAAAATCTTCCCAGTGTTGATCAGTATATTTTAAGGTTCTTCCTCGATGTTTTAAAAGGGGTATAAACCAGGAAAGAAAATTGGTACAAACAAAAGAGTTTCACATCACAAAGAACAGATTATTGAACGTGTAGGCAGATTTGAGTACGAGCAGTTAGAGTCAAAGTTAACTCAAGGTTAATTCAGATTGTGAAGATAATATGATCTCCTTTACCCAGATTTATAAAATTTTCTAACGAAATTAACAGCCGAAATTACAAATATAAACATTAAAATTTATGAATCATTCAAAAATTCCCCAAAAACCGTAAAAAATTAGTATTAGCCATTTCCATAAGGTTCTCAGCATTATATTGCACTCGAAAATGACAGATCTAGTTAGATAGTGAACCCCTGGGTTCAAAAACATCCCCAAAGCGGCTCCAACTTAAAAATTACAGATCTAGAAATACGCGGAATTCTGAGAAGCTCTGACGGTCAGAATTTTTTACTTCGCCCGTAACCAAACCGGGCGCGCTTCTCGGCTTAGCAGTCGACGCACTTCAGCGTCAAGCCACAACAGTCTTGAAATAAATATTTTCAATTCTAATATCATCTGCCTGGTTTCCATAGTAAGAAAATTTGAACTGTGAAGTTTTTATATTAGCCCCGCCTAATACTTTAAATTTTTTTTTACCGCCAATTATTTTAAAAACATAAAATACAGTGGTGGCTGCTACCGGGGAGCTTATTACATTGTTATTAAATTCTAAATATCAGTTTTTACTGCTTCCTAGCCCCACCCCTCTCTCCTGATTATAACAAACTGCAACCCACAACTGAAATCGTGCAAATGGTAAGTAAGCCACATAGTTCCTTGTCTAAATAAAAAAAATATCCTTGAAACAACGCCAATAGCATCACATTTTGTTTTTTTATAATCCAGGTTAATAAAAAGTAAAACGTACGAATCACGTACTAAACCGTCCTCAACTCATAATTAACGTAATCAATGCTCTTTCTCGATGTTGTAGTATATATTATTTAAAAAAATATTGGAGGTAACGTGCTTCCAAAATTTCTAAATTCCACTAGGCATTGCAGAAGAATCTCTTATAATTTTTCAAAATTATGAATGAATCCAGAATGTCTAAGATTACAAATAAAGCTTTAAGAACGGATACGTAGATATTCTATCATCGAGGTTATCAACAGGAAAAACTTCCCACTTTTCAAAATTATAAAGCCAAGAAACGCAACATTTGTTAGTTGCCGAAAATCTCGTCAGAAAAAAAAAGTTGGCATAATGGAAAAATATCCACTAGTAGTCGTATAAACCCAAAAATCCAGTTTGCAGGTTACCCAGAGTTTTAATTATATTCTATCTGATAAGTCACCTTCTAGGAGATTTAAAAAAACCTCGTATAGATGTCTTAGTTTGTATTTCATTTTGAGGTATACCAAGTGTTTCCAAAACTCCCACAAGGATGATCAGATAAGACTATTAAAATGATCACCTGATCGTAAAAATGATTCGTGCAAATAATATATTACTAAATTTACAGTTCGACGGTTTAAGCGATTGCTTACCATAAATTATCAACTAGATCCATCCAAATGTATACTGCAAGTTTTAATACTGTTAACAAATAATATAACAGCAAAGACAAAAGAACTACGTCGCCTAAAATTTAATAAATTTTTTGAAAAATGCCGTTAGTTTTGCAAATATCTTATTTAAATTAAAGACTGTAAAATAATTGTTTATTCTCGAGGAAGAGAGGTGCAATAATAAGAATCGAGCAGCGACTAAGATGCTAACTTAGTCGTCACATTTTTCTACAAACAGGTAAATTTGTGATACTTTATACGTTTACTGTGACAAATATTGTAAAATAAGTAAACGGACTTTGATTTTGAAACATTTCCTATTTAATAATGTTAAAATGACTCACCAAATTCTACCCCATTGATCCATAGGCCTGTCCAATTTACCATCATTTCCCATCAGCATAGTTCTGTAATTATTGACCTTATTTAATATTGCCTCTTCGGAAAATCTAAAAATGAAGGGAACATGAGTTAAAATTGAGTCACTCGGGAAATATCAACAACATACCCTTGCTCTTCGAGTATCTCAGAAAACTCAGCACATTTCAATTCGATCTTCCTTTTGCGTTCATGGTCTAAAATTTCCTTATTGGGTTGTTTATTAGAAGCCGTATCCAACTTGCACAACTCTTCTTCGGTTCGATAATTCCTTTCCTTTTCCTTAGGTCGCACCAAAGCCCAGTTTCTCTGAACATGGCCGTTAGTTCCGGATCCACGGGCAGTACTTAATCCAATTCCGTTATACATTTCGAATTATCTACAAGAAAAAACCTTTAAAATTACAGCGTACACAAATTGACGTCTCTCCCCATATTTATTGATTAGCAGTAACAAAAACTAAACAGGACCAAAAACTTACCGTTGCTTAAATTTTTCTGTTAAATTTACGTCGTGATTTGAATCTCTAATTCCGTTTGCTTCATTTGATTAATTATTAAATTTATGGCAAAAATGTTAACCCAATATCGCAATCATTGAACGTAATTTACGTCATTTTGTAATTATATAAATAACCAGGTTGCGTTGCCAACCTACAAAAAAATTACTGTTTTGTTTCTAAGCGATCCCATACACGGCCAAACTTTAATCTACATAAAATAAGTTAAAAAGTGTCTATTTTTAGTTTATCCGATTGGTCGATAAAAAACGAACAAAAATTTCTATTTTAATTTGATTTATTTGATTCGGCGAAAGCTATGGAAGGTGTAATTAATCAAATTTTGAATCTTATCCATTAGCTGCCTACCGCCGACGCGCATGAACAAATTAACGAAATTCCCGGTATCAATCTATTAGGTTGGCGGTACTAAAAGGTTCATATCTGGCATCTGCCAAATTTCGATTCAGATTATTGACAGAATATTTTTGTCTTTTCTTTTTTTACTTCCCTGTATTCGTACTGATCTGAGGAGATGAATTTCATGGTAAAAATCTGCACCAGTAGCAGTACAATAACAGAATAACACATTTTTAGTTTTGAAATTCAGCTATAGTTTGGTAGTCTCTCGTTGGAGCTTCCAGATCCGATCTAATTTCCAACTTTACGAGGTTGCAGTCTAAAAACCTTAAAGGATGCTCCTCCATGAGGCACCCAGATTAAATCCCTCATCAGGTTAGAATTATTAGCAAGTCTGACGGACACACACGGTAGCCCATTTACATCAAAATAGTCAAATAGTGGGATCCAGCTCAGTTTTTCTCAAGTTTGGAGTTAACAATCATTGGGGCTATTTAAATCGGGCCAACTCGGATACCATAATGAATAATACGATTACATTTTTTTTACACTTTATTTAGTTAATTTGTACTTACAGGTTCTTATTTTTGCAGACTATAATTTGATCGTTTTATTTGCAGAAGGACAATAATAAATGTGACCTGAATTAACAACTGTTTGATTCAGACAGTTAGGCTAACATATTTTGTTATGCAGTTGTGCGCTATATTACTCCTTTTACAAATATATTTTTTTTTAGAATTTCGTTAAGTAGGTATTTCAAAAATTATAGAAAATTTACTTTCTATTATATTTATGTAAATGAATGGAATTATTTTTACCTTATTTAAATTTCATTTTTTTTATCTATTCAAATAGCTAGAAATAGGGTAAGTGTGTTGTATTTATTTTTTATTTAAATTTTTTTGCAATTTGCATTTATTATACATTTATTTTATTTATTTTGACGTTTGCCAAAAACAATCATTGTTTTCAATTGTTTTAAACAGCGCCAACGTTATTATTAACGCCTACATTAAGAACTAAGAATATCGTTTAAGTGACCGTTTTTAAAAATCAATGTAGGTAATCAACTTTCAATAATGGCGCATAACTACAAAAAATTGTTTATTGAATCTGCTGCTATGTATTGACCACTGAATGCTCAAAATTGAACCATCCTCCTGTTAGTATGCAATAATATAACTTCCGAGACAACAAACGGTGCATCCCACTTTCGATTGTTTTCAAAACAATTATACATAAAAATATATTTTAATAAATTAAGTACAAATAATACATTGTTCTTATTGTAAGTCTTTTTCGGTCACTGGTGTAGTTATGTAGACATACGGTGACGTAATTCTGCAAGAAGAAAAAATAACAACTTTTTTGAAAGATTTGATTTATTTATTGATACAAATGTGGATGAATGCAATATAGCAGTAACTTATACACTAAGGTAGGTGGTCAAAAATACCACACTAAAATGAACCCACTACATCCACAAGTACTTACTAAAAAAAAAAACTTAAACTTGTAAACCCCCATTCGAGCGCCGTGCCTTTTACTTTTGAAATATTTTATTTACACAACTGGGCAGTTTTAGACTTTTACTAGGTAATCACAGAAGAGAAAAAGTAAAAATAAACGGCATGGCGCTAAAAAAGAGGCGGTAAACTTAAATAAATCGATGCACATTGCACAAATACAAAATATACACAATTAAGCAGTACAAATGGATAGGATGTAAGTAGAATAATGAATTTGAATTTTTTTTATCAATTTCAATACTGCTAAAGCCACCGAGCACACAAAAACATAACACGCGCGCTAAACCATACCTGAAATTAAATTACAAATTCTTGGCTAAAAATCTTCCAAAACTTAATTTTAATTTTTACCTATTCAAATATGGTTCGTTTTACCACAGCCCAAGTATTCTACACCATTCGAGACATACACAACACACATTCGATTTTTTTATTTACAAGACAACTACTATTTTAATGTCAACTCTCGATTTTAATTTGGCTTTAAGTTAACAGGGCTCAAGTTATATTTTACAATCCTGAGATTTTAATTTTTTAGGGCCACAACGGCACTGGATTTGCCAAAATCGGGAAGCGTTTAGCACACGGAACTATATATTGTAATACATAATAAGTTCAGTGGTAGTCTCTTTTTAAATCTAAAAACAGTTTGAAATATCGTCTCGTAAACGCTCCGACATCCTCCCTGATAAGTTTCGTGATGTATCGATAACAAGGCACGCCATAAATTCGATCGAGAAAATTTGTATATTAAACTCTGTAAATATAGCAACAAAATTTGAAGAAGACGTATTTTATAAATTATTATGACTTTCTTTTATATTACATTTGTGTCTTAAAAGTATCACTCGACATTTTTTTTTTCACAAATCATGCGTCACGGTGACTCTAAAAACATAACCACAAAAACAAAAATGTCAGTACTATCACTGTAGGAAGGCGCAACAAAACATTAACATATACAGCACCAACTTAAGGCGTAATGCTAGCACAAAATGCCACGATCGACGGTGATGGTTGTTTTCGACACGGGCGTATGAGACAGATGTCTACATGTCGTTCCACACTGAGGACACAGACAATTTGATGACATATTGTACGTACGCGTTGGTGAGTCTGTAAAACTTCCATTTATAGAGTCCGAGCTGTAGGTCTTCCGTTGCGATTTTGGCGTATCGGATGTGACACACGGCAAAGTCTTACGTTGACTTACCGGTGTCGATTTTGGTGTTACGCTCAGGTGTTCCGGTGTTTTCTTACTAATGGGTGGTAATATTATTGATTTAGGTGTTAACCAGGGATGCTCCAACAATTGCTGAACTGTAGGTCGTTTTCTGGAAAAAAGAAAATTTCATTAGTAAAATAAAAGTTATTTTCAAAATTCATTGCTTACCTTGGGTCCAAAACCAAAGATGATGTTATGAAATCAACTGCGGAGCTTGAGACGTCTTCGAAAAGTACGGAATCGAAAGATAAGGCACACTTCGATATGTTGAGGTAAGTTTGTTGTTTATCGGAAGCACCAAACGGCGAATATCCGGTTAATAACACGTAAGCTAAAACGCCTATGGACCATACGTCGGTTGCAAGGCTTATGGGTTCGTAACTTAAAACTTCGGGAGCTACGTAATCGGGAGTTCCTGTACAAAAAGCAACCATTAGAAGAGACCAAACAAAAAGGATGTAAAAAAACTCACCAATTAATTCTCTAACTTCCACGCCGGGTTCCAAAACCCTTGAAATTCCAAAATCACACAACTTGATATCTTCGCAACTATTTTCGACAGTTAACAAAAGATTTTGTGGCTTTAAGTCCAAATGTGCTATGTTACGTTCGTGTAGGTATGACAAACCCTCCAAGATTTGCTTCATCGCTCGTTTCGCTTCCAATTCGCCGAGACACTCGTCACCTTCTAGGATACGTTGAAGTTCGCCGCCAGCGGCAAGTTCCAAGATTAAAACCATATCGGAAGTCGTTTCGAACACTTCGTGCAAACGCACCACGCGTCCGCTGGACGCGCATTGCAGCAGCACAGCTATTTCGTGAAAAATTTCCTTAGTTTGGTCGGCGGCTCTTCGTCGCTTTTTAATAAATTTAGCGGCGTATTGTATGCCGGTTGATCTGTGGCTTGCTCGTCGGACCGTAGCGAATTTGCCCCTATAAAATAAAAAAAATAAAATAAATAAAAATTAATAAAATTAATAATGGTGAACTAC
Source organism: Cantharis lateralis (assembly GCA_963170105.1). NCBI lineage: Eukaryota > Metazoa > Arthropoda > Insecta > Coleoptera > Cantharidae > Cantharis > Cantharis lateralis. The sequence continues at coordinate 10,983,654 of OY720626.1, forward strand.
ACCAATACGTAAAAGAATCAAGAAAGTTTCTTCTTTTCTTGTTTGTTTTATTAATTTTACCTGGCGCCCAGCAATACACGCGGTAATATTTTCAGTCGCTAGACGTTCAGCGTGGCCGAAGACTGAGTTAACTATGGGTGAACTGAAAGTTCAAGTGATATATCTTTTTGATATGTACCTCGATTTTGTAATGCACATTCCAACAGCTTTCCAGAAGAATCTTGCTCAATTTTTCCCGTGAGATTACGAGTAATATCTAGATATTTTTTTTGGCGAATCTCATTATTATGTAAGAACTGGCGACGAGCGACGCAATCTGCATATTACATTAACAGTAATTCATCAATATTAAAGGACAGTTATGCATACATACACAATTTGCACATGAAACTGGTTAATCTTACAGCTTAAAAAAATATAGCAATTTCCATATTGGAAAGTTCAGCAATTTTTCGTTTAAATAATGCGAATTTAATTCTAGCCTCGATACACGGTCATTAAGCTAAATTGCAAAATCGTTCCGATTATTATTATTTTTGTTCAAAAATAATTGAAAATGCTAAATTAAGGCTTTCACCTTCGACGCGATAATTCCAATAATTAAAGAACAATTAGTTCGATCACATCTTCAAACAGAGGAAACTTTCCCAAATTCAAAAAAACAATTGGTTATATAACATTACCTCCCTCAACCCCTCAAAGCCTGTATTGACTGATTTGCAAAACAAGTCACCAGCTGTTCCAAACAACAAGCCCAAAGCATGTACAAATGGAAAAGAAAATCGAGAAGTGAGTAAAACGCGAAACAACTTTTTAAAAGCTTTTATTTTTACGGTTACGGATCATTTATTCGTCTTATGACAGTGATCGACCTTGACTATGTATGCGGACATTCTGTGTAACGTTATACATTTAAATTAGCCAACCACAAGAGTTCTTTTTGTGTGCAAGTCTCTTAACCCCGGAAGTTGGAACGAACGACGTTGTTAATACAATTATATCTTCGTTTATTGATTTTGATTGATCGAATTAAATCAGTTTCATCGATAAGGGGCAGTGGACCGGGCCGGTACATCCTATCCAGCGATCTAGCCTAACTTTTTTTTAGATTTTTTCTCCAACTGAGAATTCCATGTTGCTCATAAAACAGACGGGCCAACAATAACTTGGCCAATTTATTGAAATAAAAAAGCGTTCAAAATGACGATCCAGTGCCCAAATAATCATCATTTTGATAAAAATAGTGAAGACGGCGTCGAAAAACAAAAAAAAATTAATGAGTTATTTGTTTACAACTCTGAACACGATCGTTATCGTTAAGCTGCTCGAGCGATCGTTTAAAATGTTGTTTTCTCGTGATAATTTTGGAACAAATCTTGGATGGAATACCCTCAACTCATTACCTCTCACAATTACATGTATAGTGTGGTATGTGGTTTACGATCTCAATATTTTAAGTGCCTTCAAAATACCTGATCCAAAGCCAACATACATTTTAACTCGCTTTTTCGCAAATAATTTTGGGACAGGGGCAGCAGTTTCGACTAGTTGATAATTTTAATATTCTTGAGAGATGATGCGCAATCCGAAGAATAAACAGAGCGTGGCGAAAATAACAACATCTTTAGAAGTTAAAAATACAACCATACTTCCCCCAAATTAAGTGTCAATTTAAATTACCGAGATATTTGGGGCATCCAAAATTGAGGTTATGTCACGAAATATTAAGACTAATTACGTCGTTTCCAAAATGGCTATTTTGGTTCCATTACATTCTAATTTTGTTCTTCCTGTTTCGACTGCTAATCGACGTTTGGGGTAAGAATAATGACACCGTCTTCCTTCCAGCTCCAACAACCCCACGAGAAAAAGCTTCCCGAGTTGGATTTCAGGTGGTTGCCCTTAGGTAGTGATAAATTCCTCAACATTGCGTTCTTCTTTCGATTAGTTTAAATTAGATACTGCCTCTTCGCGTTTCTCGTTTTGCAGCTTCAGTTTTTGGGTGCAAGTCAAAAATGCCGACCGGTATGGAGAGTGGCAAAAATTTGCTGAAGGTGCATTAAGACGATTAATCAAAATTTTGGCAGGCGATTTGTATAATCATAAAAATAAGATAATTTATGTAAGTGCCAACAATTAATATAATTACGCCATTAATTTGAATTATAGTGAAAGATTAAGCGTCTTCTTGTTTTGCGTGCCTGGGATATGACAAACATCAAGCTGCAGTTAACATTGTAAACTATCACTACTAATAATTTATTGTTTATAGTAACTAATAGCGAACGAGCATATAGGAGCGTGGGTGCGAGGCGCCGACGGATGTTTGAATGAGTGCAACGACGTCTAGACGAGGATGACGACGTCCTAGCCCCGCGCCACGAGAGTCCGGGAGTTGCATTCACGAGACCGTGTTTTACGGATTCCTGGCTGACGTTGCGACGTCGGAATGCGCCAGCTGAGCTTTGGGAGCGCTGCCAAAACGTATGAACATAATTTGATGGTTTAACGAAAGGAAAATTTCAAATAATCATTTGTTTAGGTTTAGTGACACCACGAGTGACAAGTTTTTTTTATTCGAGAATTTTAATCTCCAGAAAAAAATGAAAAACGACATAATGCGCTTTACTAACCGAAGGTTAAGTTGAAATTATACGATTCGCGACGTAAGTCAGTGGTTGGGTCACAAAGTCATTGCCACCGTCGTCGTCAATTCAAAACAAAGCTTTACCATTGCGATTCACACAATTCCACGACCGCTATTTAATGTGTTAACTGAAAGAAGTAAATAATTTATTTGTCGTTTAACTGCATGCCTACATACAATTGTGTTGTTAACAATTCCATCAAACTGTCGTTTTATCATTTTAAAAACAAAAATTGGAGGATGCATAATTAATTATTGGCATCCCACTTCTTTTGCATGGGTCGACTCTTGTACGGTTAACTTAATTATTTGCAAGACAATTAACGGTTACGAATGTAAAGGCGGAAGTGGCACGTATTGTAATGAAACGAAATATTCTTCCGGTGGACAACAAAGTTCGACGATGCTCTCAAGGTCAATGTCGGGTCAAAAAGGCGAGGTTCGTGATTCACGACCCTAACGGATCGTCGTCGTTATCTATATCGACATCGAAGACGCCTCTGGCTCGATCATTTAATTTGGAAATGATGGCTCTTGGCACTTTTAACACCCAAGATCACAATGAGCGTTTTCGGCGCATCCCCAGTGTTAATTTCAAAAAAAATAATATATAATATAGTAAGTATGATTTCGTACTTTAAAACCGTTCTCAGACAATGTTCGTTCTCCGTGTACATCGTGAAACACGAAATTTTTATATACTCGACGTGATTTTACGAAATTTCCTCCTAAATTACCTTAATATTGAAGAATCGGTGGATCTGAGGAAATAGGTAAAAAATTTGAGAGCAATCCAGGATGAAACCCGGAAAAATCGTTCGAGATTCACCTCAAAAGCTTTCACCCGACTAACGTCAACGCTAAGCTTTGCCTCGGAAAAAATTTATCTTTAAAAAATAGGCCACTTTTAACCATCACTGGCGACGCACATGAATGGATTAACGAGATTCCCGCTACCGCTGAGTAAGGCTTAGAAACTTAAGTACAGTTTACATTATATGATTTCCCTTAGGATTTATCCCAGGAAAAAGCGTAAAGTACGGTTAACATGTATTTTTTATAATTTTAAGAAAAAAAACAGTGTAAACTGCGTTTTATGGTTTCTCCTATGTTAAATCATAAGAGAAATCCTATTGGCAATTTACATGAAGAAAACGCCACCACGCGGAATACTTTTTAACTACGATAGGCTACGATAGGCTAAACTACGATAGGCATGCAATGAGAGCATGGCATGTTGGAATTTTTTTTACATATTGGTGTTTGAGTTTCCTCCAGGAAGAATTTGTCATTTATGTGGGAAAAAATTTAATTCTACCCATAGTAGTTTGCGGCGACATTTAAAATCAAGTCGCGGTTATGTTGCTGCCTGAAGAAATCAAAAAACTTCATCTGATTGATTGATACGAAGTTACAGGGTTATTTAAAAAAACCTGAGTTGAGATGAAAACCAACAGCAGCTGATCTCAACTTTTTTATTTTTGTGACTCGAAATAAAGATTATTATTATTACACAAAATATAAAAAAGGCAAAGATTGGTTTATTGTTTACAACAATAATTTAAAAAGATAATTCCCAAGAGCGCTTTGCTCTCATTGGTTCTTGCTTAGCTTCATCTGATTGGAGGGATCACTCCTGCTATTAGGCCTTCGTCGTAAACTGCACTTTACACACTTCGGAGACTCCCGCTTCAAGGATTTTAGATTACAGGTTACCTAATGATTTTTTTAATTAAAATATCTCATGTTAATCTATTCATGCGCGTCAGTTGTAGACAACGGATAGGGTCCAAAGAAATTATTATTTTTGCTTTTGTTTTTTCACGTTGCCATGATAACTTGACGCAAAATGGAAGAGCGTGGGATTTAGAATACAAATAACACTTTCTTTAAATTGAAAAAAAAAACATTTTATTTGAATAATTTTTTTAAGCAAACAAATTTTGTATAATTTAAATAAAATATTTTCAATGCAATAAAATCGCTTTTCTGACGAAAGCGATATCCTTTGCTGAAAGCTAAAAACATACTGATTTTGGTACCAATTTTTATTGCATTACATTTCACAAGTTCAAAAATTTAGAAAAAGAGTTTTTTTAAATATTTGTTTATTACAGAAATGTTAAAAAAGCTACAAAAGAACATTAATTTATTAATTTTTACAGGTTAGGACTACGTAAACTTAATTGAAATAGAAGTGAAATATAAGTTTTTGTTTATTATGAAAAATAATATTATATAATTTTATTTTTATATTTTCATTCTCATTTTTATATTTCTAATATATATAAATTTCATTATTTTAATGTCCTTTTTAGTTTTTATTAAATATTAAATTATTGAAATATATAAATTCTTAACTTGTGGAAGCTTTTTTACTGTCGACGAAAATTATGTTCATGGTGTAATGTTATGTATGGTAATATTGATATAAATAATATTGGTAACAGTAATAAATTATTATTAATTTAATAAAAATTAAATTAAATTAAAAATTTGGAGTATTAATTAATTAAAAATATGTCTGGGAATTTATACTGTAAAAAAAGAATGAAAAGTTGATGGAGGATGGATATGAAACGAAAACGTTTATTGGTCATCATTTTGCTGGGGGGGGGGGGGGGGGGGGACGAAATAAATATATTCTATAAGAGTTGAAGCATTTTTTATTTGTACTACTAATTTTTGTGGTTTTTTAATGGAATTAACCCTCCCCTTGTAAAAAACTAATTTTTAATTTTTTCCATTGCCCTATTACAACGAAATCCCCTTATTACCAGATACAAAAAACTGATCAAATCCCAATACAAGACCTTTTTTCAAAACTAATTTATTGAGTAAATTAAGCTAATTGTTGTCATTCAAAAAAAAACTTCTATATTCTCTGAACCACTAATTTTAACAGTGGCGACTGGTACAGGGAGAGCAATAGGGCGCTGCCCTCTCAAAATTCGATTTCTTTAAGGACCGCTACTTTAATGTCAGTTTAATCTAAACATTAAAAGATAAACTGAGTTTAAACCACGGTGTGAATTTTTTATTGTTTAAACAATCAAGATTGTACTTTTAAGCGATCGCAAAAAATTGAAAACTCGTTTAGTTAATTTCAGGTTTAAATTGCGACCAAAATAAAGGTAGCAAATGTTTTCATTTTATTACGTAATACACCATACCCATTGCCAATTTGATTATAGTCCCTTTGATAAGCGCTCCCCACATATCGAAATAATTAATTGTTATTGTATAGCTATCTCAATCATTCTTTTGAACATGGAATATTTTTAATTAAAATAAATAAAAACTAATTTTAGGCAAAAATCGTAAGTGTCGGGTCGTATGAAATTCCAATATTTTCACGCCTATCGGCAATAAAAACAACATTCATATCATCGTCCCACGCGCAAAGTAATAAACAGTCGAAAAGGAATATAAACAACCCATCTTTTTGGAAAATAAATTTTAAATTCATTCAACTTATGATAATTTCGATATCCAACCAAAGCGAACCTTATAAAACAATGATATCCTATATAAGGAGCCAACATCCGCTATAAATACTAACCAAACACATGCATGCGTTTTCTAATTTGGATTCTTGTACCGTTTCCAGATATCAGGCAACAAGACAACTTAACGGTTAATACTTAATCTGATATGCTCCATTGTTTATACGCCTTTGCGTCTAGATTAACAATTGTGTAAATTATTACACTAACACACATGCGTGTCCATGTTTATCGTATACGCCACCATGAATGGGTCAGGATACTTGACGTCTTTAGGTGTGTATCAATAAATTAATTACGTTTCGTGGTTCTACCCATATCCAACTGATATTACTTTTCCTCTTAGGGACCGGATTTCATTTCGAAAAAGTTGAAAAAGCAAAAAAAAAGCCGGAGTAAAAGTGAAAATCACAGTTTCGTATAAACAACAAACTGAGGAAGAAGCGAAGTAGTTTTCCTTCGTAATCATCGCAACGACAACATAATTGTGTACATTGGTACGAAAGGTCGTATAAAAATCAAGCCGATTGACTTGTAATAAATAAATAAATTTATTGCTGCAACAAATTATGTATATAAATTCGCAATTTTGTTATATAGAGAGTGAAAAACAAATAAAACTGATTGCTCCGAGATATTTTAGCATTTTAATGTATCAATTTATTTATAACGAATTAATAAACGGTTAATTTATAAAGCGTTAAATGCTAACTATTTATATAAACACATATCAAAGTGCCATAATAATAAAATCTTTTTAAAAAATTGTGCGTCGTAAATTATGCTGAAATAGCTATAAATTTGCAATGAATTAATTTATTCCCGTCTATTTCGATAATCATATGTTTATCTTTTCAGGTTGTCACGTTTGGTGCTGGAAGAAATAATTTTTTTTTAAATTAATAGAAGACGGTTCAAAAAAATTCTACCAAAACTGAGGTCAAATCTGGTCAACGAGGGCCGATTGGAATTTCTCATATTCGGTTCTACCTTTTCCACAGTTTCCGATGGGTTTCCCCGGATTGTATCTTACCAAAACGTCTAGTTTTCCGGAAGCCGGTCAAAAACTCAAATACTAACCTGCAACAAAAAGTCAAAATTAATATAATCCGCATTCGTTTTCACAAAATATACACAAATAAATCAATCGAGTGTTTGAAAGGCGAGTAGCTCTCGCTAAGAGCTCTTTTTACAACGTAGGCAGGTTTAATTTACAAATTAACTTCAAAAAAGTATTCGGTAATCTTAAATAATGTCTATTTATAACTGTAGATTTTCCCCTAAATTATTTAAAGAACCTAAACGTTGAAAAGGTTGAAATTTAAGCTTCGCCTTCAAATAGACAACTTTTTTAATATTGCGCCTATGAAAAAATATGGAAGATATAATAAAAATACCACCAGAAATTCAGTAAAATAATTCCAGTTCGGTCATGGTGTCAGAAGTGCGAAAATAAAAGAAATAGAAACTCTGGACAAGAGCTTGCAGCAACTCAATTAAAATTGCAGTAACAACAAAAATAAATAAACTCGAAATATGCTAATAAAATAATTTTCATTAAATACTTGTTTTTAATTAACCATCGTGACACCGTTTAATAAATCACACACAGTCATGCATGTCGACAGAATTAAAAAAATTCCAAGAGAAAATTGTTTTCAACAAACACAAAAATGTTACACCACAATAAAAATAAACATATTATACTGGACGTTACGTGAATACAACAACACACCGGAGATTTGATTAATTAAAAGCTTTATAATTAATCAATCTGTTTGAAAATCGAAATCGTTTTATTATGTAACGCGATACCTATCATCGATTATTTAAATTGATTATCTTCTGCCAACGCGATTACACTCGTTCAATCACAGCGCCATAGCCAACAACAAAACAAGATTGGATTTGAAGTTTGAAGATGGGAAATGAAATTTTTTTCGTGCTTTTCCAGAGCTGGGCTTTTAAGAACCTCGGCACGAACGAAACGTCGTAGATAAGACAAGCCATTAGAATCGCCGCGTGGTGCAAAAAGAAGTCCCACAAAGAAAACAAGCAATTATTGGTGGTTTTTACGAAAATCGCAGCGGAGATCAAAGTGATCTTCCACGTCCTGATTGATATATTTGATTTGAAAAGTACAAGCACTACATGTAAGAGCTCTTGGAAGTTAATTGCACCGTAACACTTCCAAAGGCGTCCAAATAAGGGCAAAATTGCACAAGCAGGAATTTTATCCTGTTAAGTACCACTGCCATGTACAGCAATTACAGTTATCGTAAAAACTAAAAACAAGAGAAATTATTAGGCAAATTGACGTCATAGCAATTTAAAGGTCTACCATTCTTAATTTTATGATCGGCGTTTCGAGGACCTTGCCACTCCAAAATCAATCCCAATGATTTATTCGATATCGCCATACACAAACCATTGTTTGAATAAACTTAATCCATAATCACTTGATCCCTTGATTTACAAAAAATTTTGTAAATGCATGATTCATCCGGTGGCCAGCGTAGGTACAAAAGTGAAAATCGAATCAAATTCAAGGATAGGTTAGGTGGTAGCACAATTTTCTTTAAAACTTGTCCTTTCTCACCCAACAATAGAAAATCAATTCATATTAGGAAAAGTGGATTTAATCGCGAAGGTCTGAATTTTAATTAAAAAAAAGAAAGAAAAAGGTTACACGAAAAAAATTGTATGTAACGGTTAAGCCAACGTAGTACCACCACAACAATAAAATTAACATTATTTATCGGCGACAAAATGACAAGACACATGACGCTAATTATTTTTCTTTGTTAAATGCGCTGACAGACACCTTCGTCGAATACCTGTGACCGACCGGTTCAACAATATTTTTGTCTGAACGCAAGTTCAAAGAGAAAATTCATTTGCATAACATAAAAAGTAAATTAAAAATCGCCGATTAAAATTTGTCAACTCTTCCTCTTTCTTGTTGTGCACTGGAACAAGTTTGCGTCTTGGAGAGGTCAGCGAAGTTCTGACGGACGGAAATTACCCGACAGAATACCATTCGCGATATTTAAAGATATTGAGATGACACCACCGCGATCGACTCGTTGTTAATCATTATTTATAGGTATTGCGAAGAAATAATATTCTAATAGTGACTAACCAAATGAGAATGATGTAAAAATTGCACAATATCAAGGTCGACGACATAAATTTTCGATCCATTTTTTTCTCTCTTGTAAAACACAAAGGAAACGAGTTCTTGATTGACAGACAAATTTGCCAGACAATAATTTTAATATTGGCGATTAAAGGAAAAAAATCGCATGGGCGTAGATATATCGATATAATAAATATTGCCGCGACCAAAATTACAAGAATGCTTCTAACGCTTATCCGCCATAAAAAAAACCAGATGAAACAAATTAAAATTTGCATTATAAATTATTAATATTAATAAAAATAGAGAAGGTGTGGTGGGTATTATCCGCTACCACCGAATTCTTAATGTCCGTCAAATTGACGAGATCATCACAACAGAAGTTCAAAGCTACCGGGTGTCGTTTACCTCCTTAACGATTGGATTGTTTGGGTTACTCCAAATGTATTCATCTATTTTGACACATTTCTGGCTTACAATAGTAAACGCATATATCAACAATTTTTGAATTATTATACCGGGGAGGTTCGTGGAAAATTACATTTTTTCTTTTCAAGTCAAGGAAGTGAACGCTCGTCTTCGCGATTAGAAAATGTAAATTAACGATTTTACCGTAACAGTTTTGTTTGGAAAAGTGGAATAGGTGCAAAATTACTTAATAAATCTCGCTTAATGACCTTATATAGATAGTCCTGCTCGTAGAGAATGGAATTTTTCTCAATCTATAAATATGTGCCCATGTGTGGTCTTACTGTTCTAACCACGAGCTTAATAGCAATTGGGAGCAAGATGGATAGACAGATAGACGACGATATATGGGGATGCATGCCTCTCAATATTAATCAAACTTAAAAGCATTTTCTTTGTGTGGACCGTGGAAAAAGTTCACACGCTTCATAAAATCCTCTAATTGCAATTTACAGGCGAAAGTACGAGTACCAAAGGTTTAACGCCCTTGGGATAATCAGCATTTACATTTACTCAATTTATCTAAACATAGAAATCTCGCAATGATTTGCCCAATGGCCATAACACATTTCACATCAAGAAAATAATTTCATTTTCAGATTTATGTTTTTGTTCCGATTTTGGTGATCTGCTAACCTCTAAAAATTAATAAACAAGTCCGTTGTGTTAACTAATGCTGACAACCGAACTAACATCTGGATACATATTTGTCTTGTCGCATCATAAACTAGCCAAGCACGAGAATGGATTATTTATGACTAAAACGGAAAAGCTGATAAAAGATTATTAACAAATTGATCGTTATTTTAGACCACCATGTACAATTTTTTTGGTTTATAATAAATAAATATAATAGATATTATGTCCCCCCCAGAACACCTTTTTATTGCCTTAGATGAATTTGTTATTGTTCTCAGAGAGCGAAAGGTTCGCAATCATACAACTTACAAACTTTCAGTCTCTAAACCAAGGGGAGGGAGGTCTGGTTCAGAAGACAATAACATGATAGGACAACCATCCACTTGAAACTAAGAACTGAGCGAGTAAAGTAGCAAACGGGAATGGGAGCATATAAGAATATTAATGAGTGCAATCGATTCAAAATCTGTGCTGGGAGGGTCGCGGCCCAACACCATCCCCGTACCAGCCGCCACTGAATGGAATCAGGTGTGTTTTGTTTTAAACTTGATTCAATATCTCTGAAAATTAGTGTACTCGAAATTCCAGTGACTTCCAGCCAGTCATTGGCAGTCATGTAATTTAAAAGGTAGCACATGAAAACACCAAAAAACAAAAATTTCGAAAAAAAATTCCGAAAATAAAATTGTCGTAATGTTTTTTCAATAATCAGCTTAAAAATATAGATTTCTGTGTAGGTTAATTAGGTTATAGTACATAATGAACCGTTCTTTATAATAAATTTTGCTAAAAAAGAGAAATCTGTGTATCTCAATTAAAGCTATAAATTTATAAACATTTTTTATTTAAAAATTTTGTTAAAAAGTGAGATCTGTACGAAGGTTATCAAGAAGTAATAATTTTTATTTTCGCTGCTTTTGTTTTTCGGCTTTATTTTCACTGTTTTTCGTTGTTTTTAAAATTCCGATTGTTTTGTTTTCGGAGTTTTGAGATGGAATAATAAATGTGAGGTTTTAGTTACGCCACTGCTTACAAACAAAGGAATTTGATTTCGCTATTGACAACTTCGATGACCATTTAATTTCGACTTTCTCACTTTTCACCAACCTTTTTTTGGATACGAATTGAACTGCTTTTAAATTATATTTGCTATACCGGAAAACAATGGCTCATCATTTTGATGAAAAATGCAAAATTTTTGAACCGATGAACAAATTTAATGATATTGATGAACAAATTCATAAATACAATGAACTTTTCATCGATATGATGAACTTTGTACATTGGCGCAAAAATTATGAATTTTTCATCAACAGTCTTTTTCAGTGCACATTTACCTTTCGTGAAGGTTTCAGTTTACCAAATTTCAGTGTTGATTCTGTTTTCTTCAGTAGTGCTCAAGTCTTCAACTTAGCACTAACTACCTTGACATATTTATGTATGCGAATCAAGTCTCGTGAGTTCGAGAGCAGGACCCAGGTTTTACCCATAGATAAATCTTCACGTGTACCTTAGGTCCAGTTATAGGCTTCATATTCCGCAGTCTCTCTGATGGTATAGAACCATCTTCGTAGAGTGCAGTGGACAAGAAAGTTTGGTCCCAGACAAAAACACATGGATCGGCAGGTTATGAGCCCAACGGGTTAACATATTTTGGGTAAATGAGTTTCCACATCATCAAAGCAAGAAGTAAATATCTCAAAAAATTTGTGTACAAATGGTTAGAATTTACTTGGAAATAATAGGAATTCAGAAAAACTTTCGAAATCCCTTCAATTCCTTCCAAATCATTGGAATTCTTTGAAAATCACTTAAATTCCTTAGAATTCCCTGGAAAGCATTGGAATTCTTTAGAAAACATTGCAAATTATTGGAATTGTTCGAAATTAAATTTCATGATTTAAACAACAACAAAAACATCAATACATTAAAATTTTTGACATCTCTTGAATAACAATTCTTTGTAAATCTCTGGAATTCTTTGGAATTTCCTTAATATCTCTGAAATTCTTTAGAAACCACTGCATGGCGGTCGCCAGTTAAAAATAAAATTTATTTATGATAATTTAACATAAAATTTATGACAACTTAAGGGTGGCATCTCACCAACAAAGATAGATATAATATTTCAATGCAATAGAGAGAGATCGAAATGTTAGAATTTTTCGATTCTAACAAAAAATATTGTATATTTAGGAATAACTAAAGTAGAAATATAAAATTTAAAAATAAGTCTTTCGATAAAATTAATTTTTGCAAAATTAAACCAATATAAATAGTAAAATTTAATATATTTGTTCCGTTTAAGCTTAGGCTTTTGTATACCACAAAAACAAAATTTTTAAATTAAATATTGTTAGATCAACTTTATTTTATTCTGGAATGCATTATACTTTTTTGTTAATATCGAGAAATTGTGAAATAATTCGATCTTTCTTTATTGAATTGAAATATTATATCTACCTTTGTCGGTGAGATGCTGCCCTTAATCTTAAAATTATTACATTTTGTTATATAAGATTTTTTGTCACTATGACACTTTGTCATAAATTCTGCACCATTTGTGCCAAAATTCATATGCAAATCACAAGCATCAATTTTAAAATTATTTTAATTAGTAATGGTCTTGATATTTTTCCATCATATTCCAATTTAACCTGTTTTGTTGGAATTTAATTGAAAATTTATGACATTTTATGACAAATTTTTGAAAGTTATGATATTTTATGACATTTTTCAAAATTTATGATTTTTTATGGCATTTTTCAAAATTTGTGACAAATGGCCGCCCTGCCACTGGGATTCGTTGGAAATAGTTGGAATTCTTTGAAAATCTCCGGAATAAAATACACATTTGATATGTAATAATGATTTGGTATTGTTCGGGAGGATGGCGTCACATCACTCTTCCCGTACCAGTCGCCACTGTATTTTAGTCAAATTTTACAGTTCGGGCTTGACATTTTTGTCTTCGTTCTTCTATTTTTCTATCAAACCTTTCATGCCATGTCAGTCATTCATTCAAGAAAATTAATGGCCGGTTTCACCAACCTTCGTTAAATATGCCTTGACGCTGATCAAATTGACGCTCCGTCAAATTTTGACGCCTTGTTAAACCAAAAGTCATTTCACCAACATTGATCTTTCGTTAAAAATCTATCGTCAAATTTAACGTTTGTTAAATTTGTAACCAAGTATCATTTATATTGGCTGCAATGAAATATCAAATTACTCGTTTCCTATTGGCTCCAAGTTTTGACAGTTATTAAAATAAGCAAGTTTGTCAAGTAGGGTTATAATCAGCTTTAAATAAGTGAAAATGAATGAACATAAGAAAACCGTAATGTTAAAAGTAATTGTTGCATAGGAGTATATGTAAAGACTCTCTGCATCAAAATTGTTATAATTTTTAACCTTAAAGTAATATTAAATGTTTAACAAAAAAACATAATTAAAATATTACAATTTTAAATTTTTTTTAAATATAAATCCAAATTCGTGTAATTTATTTAAAAATATTTGCGAAAATGATCAAACAAAACTGCAACATGCAAGTCAATAGTAAATAAACGAGTCGTTAAATATTTGACGGTGGAATATTCGATCGTCAAATTTGATCGTAAATTTGACCAACGTTAACTACATTTTGCAATGGTGAAACAGATTTTCATGAGTTAACGAGCGTCAAACCATTTGACGTCGATCAAATGCCTTGACGAAGGTTGGTGAAACCGGGCATTGAGTTTAGTGCGGCCTTTAGGTCGCACAGCCTGGACAGTCGAGAGATGCCACAGAAATAAGATAGATAATAATTCTTCCAAACAAAAATTATGTAGTTCAGATCAGCGATCTACCATCGCCATACGAAGACTGATCTCGAAATATAAAATTTCAGTTGCATAAAAGATCTGCGTCCAGGCTCTGGACGTGCCCCTCTCTCGGGCGGATAACTAATGGGTTGGGTCTTTCAAAAATTCACAGTTATCACAATCGGCAAAAATTAATCATAAACGTCTTCGGAAAATTATTGCACACAAATTTATGTCGATTCGACTACTAAATTCGATTACTCGCGGTTGATTATGTCTATTCGTTTGCTATTTAACGCCTTGGGTGGCATTTATGAAAATTTTAATTTCACGCCTCTTAAATTGATCAATTGCGCCGTGGTGGTACAAACTTGGAACACCGAATTAAGGTTAAACGAAGTAATTAAGAGAAAGAAGCTTATATAGGATCAAGGTGAAATTTTTCCATTTTATTGACAGTTCAACAATTTGTCCTTAACACTTCTTTTTTTTTTTTCGATTTACTTCGTTCGAGAGTTACACCTTGGTGGGTGGGTGGCGCCATTGACATAAAATTGCTTGACAGTAACTGTCACGGATAAGGTTACATGCAGTCCATGTATTCAGTTACTTTTCTAATAACATGGAAGAGATACAATTAGTTCGGAAGAATCAAGAACATTCGTGGTCGTGGTTAAGATGGGCGTTTGGATAACGACCAAAGTGCGGAGCGCTGAACTTCGGGCAAGCAACAGGTTGCAGTTGCAGCTTTGGCCATCAAATCCAAATTGCCGGAAATTCTGCATCTCTAACGACTTCCTTCGGTTCTGCAGCAATTGCTCGGTTAATCTTAAAAAGCACGAAATAAATACTAGTCGATATGTCATCAATTAACCGATCGAACTAAACTTTTCCCAGCATTCCGGCTGCGGTGGTATTTTTATCGTACGTACACGTTAACGGTTTCTTTTCAATGGAATAATGTCGAAATTGGATCTCGTTTCAATTTAAAAAATGCAGCAGCACGAATAAACAAATAGGAAGCAATAAAAAGAGTGTTGATCTCATGGTCGTTGGTCGGAGGGCAATTTATTAATTAACATAAGCATAGATTGCGCAACAGCCGAGTGTCAATAAGGCCCAACTACAAAAATAGACTACTGTACACGGTTAGCAAACGTTAATCATCCAAATGGGCTAAACGAGGTAACTAATTAGTCGGACTGTCACATTATTTAAATTTCTTTTATATAATAACTTTTTATTATGTAAAATGTCACATAAAAGTTAATTTAGCGAAAAAGAAGCTTTTGCAATTTTGGACGATAAATAAAGAAAAAACCAAGTTCTTTGTATCCAAACCTCATTTGTCCAGATATGGGCCGGTCGTTTCGAAGTGTTGTTCGCAATTTAATCAAGGACGAAGGCCATATTATGTTGTTGTACAATCAACCATTGGAGAGACTTCGGCGTGTATGCAAATTAATATCAGAACTTAATATCGGCACCCACGTCTTGTGCGTTTTAACCAAACACTTCAGGTGCACGTGCTTATTAAATATAAGTGCACATTGTTGTGTCTGTTATTATTTGGGCGTTAATTTCAAAACAAACCTATCTATTTTTGCATCATTATTTAATAGAGCTGTTAAGATAATCGGCTCTCGTTTATTGGATTCATTGTTGCGAAGACGAACAAACATGGGCGCCGCGGAATTTAACCCAGAGGGAGGATGGACGTGCCAAACCATCGGACGAAGAGATTCCCAAAAAGGAGCGTGCGTACCTGAAAACGAGTCGCCAAACACGCCGATTCCAACCTTCCATATAAGTCAGTTAGAGGGTAAAAAAAAACTAATTGGATCAATAAAAATTAGCGAAAGGAGCGAGGTAGTACATCATTTTTGTTAATTTGTAGCGGACAGGTTTACGCGGCCGAAATTCATCCTGCCCACTTGGAAAATATCCATCCGATTTAAATCGAGTTTACTACTCCCGACTGTGTTTAAAAAAAATCTAATTTATTATCGCGATAAAATATCAAAATAAATATAATTTTGGTCGTAACTCAGACGAGGAGAAAAATTATCGTCGGTTCATCTCGAATTTTCGTATTATATGACCCAGAGTGCCACTTTAAAGTGTTACATCCCATCGAAATAATTCTTTCACTTGCTTCGTTTTACCATCACGAATTGATGAGCATTTTTCAAATTTTTAAATAATCAAATTTCATAACTTGACACCTTTGCATAACTTTCAATAAATTTAGAATGTCTCAAAAATGGTGTCAAAACGAAATTATGCTTCCATTAGCGGAGTGGTTTATCTCGTTAAGAGGATTTGCTTTCTTTTGGGATACACAAAAGAAGAAAAGTTTGGAAGTGGATAAAAATAAAAAGAAGGAAATCGAGAGCGATCGTGTTGACCCTAAAATATGTAGGTACTATAAAATTTTAAGTTTCTCCGCTGGTTTGAATGAACGAACGAGTTGAAGGTAAAACTGGTCGCCCATTCAAAAACAGCAGCACTCTTTATTACAACATTTGCATATTAAACCCACACGTCTCTTGTATAAAATATAGATGAGGTGCTTACTGAAACACAAACATAATTATTAAATTATTATTAAACATGATCGAGATGGTGGCGATAACGATTAATTTCTGTTCCGTTTTTGGCAAGCAGCTCTTAAAAACCTTCTCGTAATGTAATTAATTTTTTTAAATTTTGAATAAACTAATTAAGAGGTACTTGGGAAAAGCTTCGCCGCAAAAAACTCGCGGACCGAACCTTATAAGTGAAAAATTGTGCCCAAAAAAACAAACCCAATCGAAAGTAGACCGGCGCGACCGTCTTGAGAAACGTTTAAGCTCATCTTAATTGTATGTCAAGTACGATCTTTAGTTTGCAGAGGCGTTACTAAAGCAATTTAGCACTTGAAAATTTATTGAATATTATTCCACGATAAACAAAAAGGTGACATTGCAAATGCCCACGTGTTGACTTGTGACCTGACACAGAGACAGACTCCTTTTATTTAAAGAAAAATAATGTGATCCGCCTGTTCATTATGTAAGCGAACACAATGAAAATTTATGTGAACAAAAAAATGCCATGCCAAAACACTTTGTGCAAGAATTTATACATTAAATTTTAGTATTGGAACGTGCAACACTGGTAAAAATATCTAGAAGGTTTCAAATGAGCTCGGCAGAGTTCAAAAATGCCAAAAAGATTCTATAGGGTTTTCCAATAAGAGGTGTTATTTTGATATTCAAAGAAAAATGGATTTTTTTGAGAAAATTGATCGAATTTTTATTTCATTATAAAGAGGAAGGTATGCCGTTAATAATGGAAAACAACATCAGCCAAATGGCCACCACGACCACGCATACAGGACTTATCCTTTTCATGAAATTTTCTATAACCAAATCGCAAAGTGGCTGCCCTATGTCCTCGATAGCCTCACGAATTCCATCTTTGAGGTCTTGAATCGACGCCGGGCTGTTGGCGTAGATACACGCTTCAACATAACGCATTGAAATTATTAAAATTAAAAACGAAACCATTGATCTTTTACGGGAAAAGTTTCCGGACCGTGTTATCTCTCGAAGAGGTGATCACGATTTGCCATCGACTTCTTCCTTTGGGGCCACGTGAAAGATAAGGTCTACGCCAACAGCCCGGCGTCGATTCAAGACCTCAAAGATGGAATTCGTGAGGCTATCGAGGACATAGGGCAGCCACTTTGCGATTTGGTTATAGAAAATTTCATGATAGGATAAGTCCTGTAAGCGTGGTCGTGGTGGCCATTTGGCTGATGTTGTTTTCCATTATTAACGGCATACCTTCCTCTTTATAATGAAATAAAAATTCGATCAATTTTCTCAAAAAAATCCATTTTTCTTTGAATATCAAAATAACACCTCTTATTGGAAAACCCTATATTTTACCAAAATTAAATTTTTTCAAGATTGAAAATTCACGCTATGTTGGAGAAACTAACATTTTTGTTGGCAGAGCAAATACGTGTTTGTTGGTCGGGAAAATTTTATTAGTTTAAATTTTACTATTTCCAAATCGAGGAAGTTCAAGAATAATATATTTTATACCTATAGTATAAAAAAATCAGCCAACGAAGTGGGCAAATTGTGTTTGTTAGTTGAACAAATTTCTAAAAAATTTAAAACCTAAAATTGAATTGAAGAAAAGTTTACAGTTAGTTGGGCAAATACATCCTTAATTTGTGATAATTTAATACAGGTAAATGAACGCTAATATTGCCAAAATCTACCAATTACTGGTAATTTTTTTAAATTCTGTATTGCGTTATACAAAAATATATGTGTTAAATTGCTTGTTTTGGGTGTTAATTACTTCCAAGGATGTTTATTTCTTATTGCGTTCAGATTAAATCGAAAATTTATTTTATTTAACTTAATTTTTAAACTATTAATAATTAACTTTTAATAATTAACAAGTATTGCCGTCACGGAGATGACGACGAGGCTGCCGCCCTCCTAAGAAAAAATACTAAACCATTATTAAATTTTTTACAAAGACGGATCAAGCAAACCCAGTCCCTAAGGCAAAGACTTAAAAATTAATATAATTTAAATTGCAACTTCTTAAAGCCATGGTTTAGTTGGATTATGAGGTAAGTTATCTTTGTCATAATTAAAATTTTCGTGGTGGTCCGACTTCATTGGAGTTGAAGAGTTGGTGTACCATATTTCATTGAATATAGGGAGAATTACTCACAGTACTGCACGTAAGCCTTATTATCTGTCATTCGATTCCACTTTTGCAAATCATACCAAACCTTTTTCTCCGCCTTCAAGTTTTCGGTAACGGCTGCTTAAAATACGAGCCTACTCAATTTAATTTAAGTGTTACCACCCTACCATTAATTTGTCAGATTAGTTAATACTATTTTATTGCATTCCACGATTTATCCTCAATTAAGTAAAGGACTGACACATATATGATGGTGGCAGGTGTCTACTTTTACCATCCCAGATACGTATTTTTCAAATCTCCTCATTTTTCAACTTGTCAGATCTATCGAAATCCTTAAAACGCAAAACGAGGCATTTAAATGTAAAACCCAGTTATTCCAAAAACTAAAAAGTGGAAAAGGAAATCATAAAATTCGCCATCCTGGAATTTCAATTATTATTACGACCGGACGCGGACGTCCACTCCTCTAACTTTAGAAACCGGTTTATGTGTCTTTGTCAAAAAATAGAATTCGGAATAATAAACTATCGCAATTTTTCAAAATTTAAAATCGAACCAATTCATTAAGCTGCGAGCGGCGGACAATTTCGCACAAACAATTTGTACTCATTAGTGTTAACAATTTTAAGAAACTTGTTGGGCAATTTTTCATAACTTCGTATTGTTAGCGTGGCACATTTTTAGCGTTTGTTGTGTATTTTTAAACGTACAACATGCATCCTCTTCTTCTAAAAACGGCCCACGCTAAATTCAAAAGTATGCTGCGCCTGTTTATAAATACAAATTTCTAAAATTAAAAATAAGTACACCTTAATAAAGACGTTAAAATTCCAATTGCTAATGCAAGCGCGCAATTGTCCTTTAATATATTAACCAGTTAATTGATGATAACGTTAAGATCCAGAGGCTCGTGCCAACAGTTTTCCAACTTCAACCATCGATATAATGCTATTGCATCAACTCGAATTTATTTTATTAAATTGTTCCCTCCTCCCGTCGCGTCGTCGCGATGATATCAGTGTGCGAGGAAAAATGAGGGGTTGGCGACGACCCCCGTCTGCCGATGCAACCCACAAGTACTAAATTACTGGCCATTAAGAAATTAAGAGCATTAGAGAACTGTGACATGATGATGGTAGGAATATCGAGCACAAAAAAAATAACCACTTGGTACAGATGTATGGGGGATTTAATCGAATTTAAGCGAAGGAAGGAGCACTTATCCTGGTGTTTATTTTGTATAATGTAATTGCGGCGCCATTTATATCGACCAAACTGGTCGAAAAGGTAATAAGACTTGACGAAAATTTCTATTTTAAAATTGACAAACGGTTTAATCCCTTTTTAAACTTTATAATTAGAATGGAATGCAGCTTCCTCGTTAGATTAAATTGAACAAAAAAATTGTAAACAAAATCCATAAAACGGATGCCGGTTTAATTTAATCTACGGGATTAAAAAATTTATAGCAGCCTGGTCGGAGTAATTTGTACATTTTTATTTTAAACAAATGAGAATCTCTCCTGTTACTCAAACACTGATTCATCAAATACCAAACAAATCATCTTTACAAACAACCACAAAAACTATTATTATCCTGGCATCAAATCGTCATTCTCGTACTAAACTTAACCTGATAATTACAGTTTACGTAACCTAAACCTGAATATCCTCTCGCATCCAGCTTTCGAGTTTTGCATGCCGAAGCGACATACCGATGACTGATAAAAAAAAACAAAAGCATCGATGCCTCAAGATAGAGATAATCAAATTTAAAAATTTGCGAGCTGACTAACGAAGACAAGACTGCCAGACTAATTGTAGAAGAATTTGCTGTAAATAGCATCATCGACACAAAAAAATTCCTCCGGATCCTCTATTTATAAAGTTGAGGGATGTTTTCGGAAACGAACACTAATGAGTCATTAAGAAAACGATGACTCTTGCCGATTTCGATACCAAAATTAGAATCGTATCACCCACCCTGTATATGCTCAAATATGCGAGTCGACGAATGTGACGAGAAACAATTGCGGAAATTTTAATGTGTGCAAAACATCACATTCCTGCCAATGGAATTTTAAAATACCAAATGTACTTTAAGGCCAAGTGTTTTTCATCAAATTAACAATATTTTTTTGTACGTTTTACAAATCTACCGTTACGCGAAAATAAACGGGCGTCGTTACGTGCACGTGCACGATTAATTAACGCAACCCGCAATTTTCGTTTTTTCGCACAAAAACCAGAAAGCAAATGATCCGCGGTGAATTACAGACAGAGATTTTTTTTCGAAAACGTGTGGCGCCGATATGATTCGCGCAAAAAAACCTAAACTGCAATTTGAAGCGCGTTAACTATACACTCTCGAAAAACCGTTAGATAGAGGCAATTTTGGAAGAATTTCTACTGGGAAATTATAAACAAAAAACCGCCTGAGCAGCGGTAAAAACAAACGCAATGGGGAATTCCCTAAAAATCCGAAAAGTTAACCCTCTGTCGGCGACACAAGCGTCAACTTATCGAACAAAAGAAACCTACGCTGTCGCGCTTGAAAAACTAATCGGAAATTTACGGCCATTTCCATTTTTATTGCGAATTTTTCGAACAAAAACAAGTCGTAACGACACTTAAACACCGTGCAAAATCAAATTAAACCGTAACACTTCTTTATATCGATTGTGTGCGTGCAAATTATTGCAAAACACATATAAGATCTCCCGACCTGAAATATTTATGTGCACGAGGTGCATTAAGATTTACATTTATTGCAAGCTCGTTGATTAAGGAGCATTCCTATCATGATTTAAGTACCCCAAAGAGTATTAAAAATATGGCGAACCAAGATAATCGTCAGATGGAGCCGACGAATACTTTGCAAGTCGTCGCCTTCTGAAATTAAAATTATGAAGACGAGAGTCGATTTTGAATATTTACGTACCTATACGGCCACCTTTATATCTCAAATAAATTTACCTTGTTCATTTTAAAGATCGATAAAAAATTTTAATACGCAATAAAGTTTTCGTTGTGCCACAACATAAATAAGGCGATAATTGCCTTCGAGTTTCTCTTTTTTTAGAATTATAGCGCGGCGTCACTTTCTGTTAATTTTCATTGTTTATTATTCGCGATAAACAAGATGCAGTTTTGTCGATACCGCACTGCAGGACCGCACTCGCCCTTTTTCGAAACGACAAGATAAACAAAAGAAGGAAGCGACATTCGAAAGTGAAGGGGTTAATCAGACAAATCAAAGTTCGGCGAATTTCCTTATATTACCACACGAAGCGGAAGCAAAAAATTATAAATTCTCTCGCTAATTTTAAAATTTATGTAATTGCTTTTTTTGCGGGTGTCGAATTAACGAGCGTAGTAAAAAAATCTTGGCTAGCGACGCGAAAAACAAATCGTAGTGAAGAATTTGTAAATTCCTGTCACACGTTTTTAAATGATGATTTCGGGAACTAAAAATTCCGCCGCATATTTTTCTCCACAATATAAATTGCGATTTTAGTATCAGGTGTAGGCAGCGATAAATATCCAAAGAGCGCCTGCCTGTTTCAAAATGATGGCTCATAGTAATAGTATGTCGCGGGCTCACCTGTGCTGGCCTTTAATAGTGCGACGATACAAATTCTTCTTGGCTAAAATTACTATCGTGGAATTTTAACAATAAAAAAAATTGGTCTATTTTTGTGTCGGTTGGTTGTGAAATAATTATACATCGCCGTGACCTTGAAATTTGAAGAACTGGTCCGCAAATCTTAATTTTTCATTTCCGATGTCGTTTGCAAGATTCTGATTCGGTCAGTGTGTTTAATCATGGGTCAAAGTACTTACAAGATAGAGAGTCCGTTTCGTGATATCATAGGCTCGGAAGGGTCTTTAGAAATAAACAGATGGCAGCACAAATTAACTATCGATACGTTCGAAACAAAAATCGGCGTTGTCTGATTGGGCAATAAGTGCTACCATCTACATTATTTTCGAAACGATTTCAAAATTTTGTCTACTGTTGGAAGTTTTTCATACCTGAAACAAAAAATAACAAAATTAATAATTGATAATAATGTAATTGGAGAAATTAAAATTGCATATTTCCGAAAAATAAATGGGATCGCGCAGATCACCTGATTTTGTAGGTGAAACAAAGGAACAATCGTCACCTGCCCCTAATCCTGAAGTGGATCAAGACATACAGATACAATCTTGCCGCGACATACATACATATAGCAAGCTGCGACTGGTTGTACTTCCAAAAAATAGTATATTACATACGAAGTCACGATTTAGCTGATTATATAGTTTTTCTTTTGTTTTCCACTTTTTATTTTCTACCTTTCTAAAACCTAAAATTGAATGAGTTTTTTTGTTTTGCAGTTAAACTGTAGATCTTAAGGGGTATGCCTATTTAACGTTAAAAAACTTAAGGGGGTATACTACTTCGAAATTACAAAAAATGTATTACACTTTTGAATTCGGCAGATTCAGTCTTCGTAAGACTTTCCCTCGTAGAAGTTTCTTTATCTGAAAGTTAAATATTTCCCGTCAAGGAAAATGTAAAGGAATGTTGATTGAATATAATATGAGAAGAAAAGACTATGTCTGGTTCGATTTTGAGTGTCATAATAATTATGTATTTCTATGAAAAACCGTAACAACCTATTAACCACAAGGTTTTTTTTGTGCAAATGTAAATCGATGACGTTTACGGTAAGTATAATAAGTACGTTATTGGATTCCTCGCGCGCTTTTCTGATGCCTACGTGCTACGAACAACAGTAAATTTTCTTTTGAAGCCTGTAAAGTGTCGTAAGCCGAAGATATAACAATTGCGACAAATTTACGTTAGGTTCGCCTCTTCGTTAAATTCGATAAATAATTAGGTCAACCTTTATTACGTTATGAAATTGTATTTCTCGATAAATGGTAAACCGTTAAAGTTACGTGTGGTTTATTTATTAGTTTGATTCAATCAATCGACAATGCATGCTTATTTGTGTGGTACTGTTAGATCTCCTTGTCGATTCTTGCGTTATGTGGTGGTACTTTGTGTGAAAATGTTGGTGTTAGCTGTTAAAGCGGTCAATTACTTAATTTAAAAATCTTTCAAGACGAACGAGCTAACAAAGATGGTCGTTCATTAGCGAATCCATTTATGACGACCCTGTACATATATTAGCAATTTTAATTTACAAATCGAACCGTGAAATGCCTCAATTATGTAGCTTATTAGAAGATGTGTCGTAATAACCGTATTTATGTAATTTTTATTTACGACCAATTGCTACGGGTTTTACATTTTCTGCACATTTACCAATTAACGAAATAAATAATAATTTTTATAAAAAAATTCCTCGCGTTCGATTAACAGTTTTCTTTTTTATAGTTTAAAATTTGCATAATTGCATTAAACAACTTTTATAATCGATCGGTTCTAGAGTTTTAATATAATTAGTTTCGTTATTTAATTATGTCGTAAACATTTTTGGAAGCTGCGATAACAGCGGTTAATTCGTTGATGGTTTCTTTAACGGTAATTTTACGCCAAAACTTTATGTTTTTTCCCGTTTCTAGTTTGCCTTATCCCAACTCCCGAAAGCGTCATCAAAATATAATCATAAGTTCGTGTGTGGCTAATCTTGTATTTTTTAGCTTTCGTACACCATGGTGTAAGTGCGGACGGTAAATAGCACCCGATTTTGAGTTTTTTAAAAGCTAGAAGTATTTATTTTATCTCGAATCGAGATCTGTTTAAATTGAAACTAGTGAAGCCCGCTGGGGCCATTTTCAATCTACCATTTATCGAAAGAAAAAACCTGCTACCTAATGATCCTAGATTGTTTCCGTGCAAAAATCACAATTTTTCCGATTGTAAGTGCGTAATTATCTTTTAAAACGTATTACGTACATGTAATTGATTATCCATTATTAATTAAACATTCTTGAAACGATCTTGAACTTTTGTATATAAAAGGCAAGCTTCTTAGAATTCCCTGACTAATTAATCGTTGTTCCATTAGCGATACTCGAAGAAAACAGTTTAGGAATAAATTTGAAAAAACTTAATTGAAAGATTTTTTGACTTGTGACATCTTGGTTACGGTAAATGCGAGGCGAGGATTCGTCGAATGTCTTTTTCCTCTTTGTCGCTAATTAGTGGATATCTGGAGTCGGCCGGATGTGAATGACATCTGGAGGAATTTTTTGTTTTCGTATGTTTACTTTTAAATTAGCGTATTTTAAAAATATTTATCCGCGTTATTGTAAGAAAGGATTTTATTTACGTCGGCGTTTTTCAAGTTCATTGCCTCTTGATTGAAGTCAAGTAGGAACAGCACACACAAGTCGCTTATTACGAACTCTCGAGTTAAATTGATTCTCGATAACGAACAAGTAGGGCCGGTAATAATGCATTTTTGATTTTTTCTCGAAAAAAAAAAAGAAACGAAAATAAAGAATGTTGCAATCTATTTTTAGAGTGCATTCCGGTAAGGCTCATTCTCGTGACTTGTGCGTCCTCCACGAAGAAGCAACTTCAAGACCAGATTTATTGTCATTTTTAATGATAAAAAAACTCAATTGTTTTGCTTCGTCTCCTCCCTTCGTCCATTGTTACATCCACGATTTAGCACGCCCCGTTTCGTAACAACACCACCGTGCGTTCCATTTTCCGAATAGTTTTCGCATACCTGACAATTTCTTGCCTGGATAATTTGACTTGTGCTAATTTATTTCACGTGAGCGTTTCACTTATGAATGTGTGTTATGACGGAAGCCAAATGAGTGTCATCTTAATTAGCGTCGCTAAAAATAAGTCAATTGAGGTAACAGTTTAATGTCACCAAATTCGTTCCGCGACTTTTTCCCAACCCTAACTGTAACGGCAATCTAAAGCGAAGGTTAACTAACTTTTAGAATTGTTTTATGTACGCAACCCGTAGTACGAATTAAAATAAAACAACAATAAACCGGAACAAAGAGTAACGTGCGTCCTTGCGTGAGTCAGAAGACCTTGCCGCTCCACATCATCTTCACACCTGTGCACAACACATTCAGCTTTCCTTTTCTAAACCAGCATTAAAAGGAGAAGCCCAAAGGGAACGATTTAAAAAAGAGGTAACACGTATCTTCTTTGAGGTCAAGAACCACGACTTACCCATCCGAAGATGAGAAACCATTCGTGTGTAAAAGACGAGAAAAAATCGCGCAAAAACAACCATCGCGAAACGAGATATGCGGCGAGTAATTTGTGTAAATTCTTTAGAAAGTGTTTGGTGCAAATTGTAGGTTGCATGTGCTGCTTTTTATTCCTCCTCACAAAACGCATTTGAATTTAAGATGACCACGATGGCGCCAAGTTAAGCAGCCCACCACCAAGCGTTGCGGGAATTGCAAGTTTCGTCTAGGAATTTTGGTCGAAATTTCGCAACTTCGCCTCTTCCTCCACTTGCATTTTCACCACACCTTCTTGTCTATAACGAACGCTAGGAAAATTTTTATTAGGTAGTAACAAACACCGTCGTCGTGACCTTGCTGATGGACTTGTGCATAAAAAATGCGTATTATAATAAAGCAAGGCGTGTTTTGGAATTATTTAGAAGGATTTTTGTGGCGTTCGATTTTTGTCGCAGCGGTCCTCAACCTATTTGTCGCATGGTATGTCATTTTTGGAAATTTCGGAAAATATCATCGAACAATACCAAAAAAGACGAGAAGTCTCGATTTGGTTGCGGTCTTCTGGTGTATTTTAGCCGATGCCTAATATTGTTTTAATAAAAGGTGTAGGTTTTTAAATAATAATTAATGCACGTGAACCAGGAATTGGAATTAATTATTGGCTAAAAATGACTTGTCGTTTTGAAAAGTGCTTTTGATTTAGATGTTTTAAAGTGGTAGCACCTATAAATGGTATTGACAATATTAATTGTTTTGTTAGGTGGGTGTTTTGTAACAACCTGTATTTGGACATAAAACACTTGTACGGGGTCATTAAAAATGTGTGTTATGCCACCCCGTTTATGCGTGCACGGAATTGATTAAAATGCCTTGTAGATTACCTGATTTTTATTGCAAATCATGTTTCCCATGCTCTCGCCATTCGTTTTCGTCAATTTTAAATTAATGTTAATTTGTGTTGTTTTCGATTTTGTTGTGTAAAGCAACATTTTTTTGGGAAAGCTGATAAGAGAAGTACCCAATTTTTCTAGTTACTTCATTTTTATCTGCGACATTTTACAATTATTGTATTTTTGTTTTTTTAACTCTCGGTTGTTTTATTTTCAAATTGTAGCGGCTTCGGGGATGTTTTTAATGAGTAAAGATTCCTAGATTTTCATTGTATCTAACCTGATCAGTCATTTTTGAGTGCAATTTTTACCCAAAAATAATTGTCGAACATAAAAACACGTTATGGCCGGGGCTAACCTTAAAATTTTGAATGTTTATATTTATAAAAATAAAGTATTCTATAAAGAAAGAGGGTATCCCCCCCCGACAGAGAATCCTTCTTTGGCATCCAAAATGCCCGCTTCCTCAGGTTTTTGTAAGTATAAAAAATTAATTGTTGTAGAATTTGACTGAGGAATTTATTCTGCAAGGTTGCTTTTTAATAAAATCAATAAAAACAAATTTACATAAACCTTCGCTTTCTGAAACCAGGGGGTATGGAATATTCCCTAGCAGTGCAATAAGCAAGCATGGTCAACCCCACAAGGCCCATACTCAAAGAGGGGGGCACTTACTACCTACGAAATAAGTCTACAAGCATTTCTTAAACAAAAACCGCAAAAGCTAAAAAAAGCTTATTGCTATACCAAATAGGGGGCGCAAATATAATACCTAGCACAGTGCAATTCAGAGGCTAGTTACAGCATTGGCCCTTCGTATTATATTTGTCTTGTCCTTCGGCGATAGGTTAATGTTATTTGAAAAGACAGGTAGCTTATAGTTTCCTACAATTTATGGTCAGTTACTGGTAACCGTGAGAGGGGGGGGGGCGTATTTAAATTTCTTGGTTTTTAATAATAAAATCAGTCGCGAAGAGGTACATAAACATTTGCTTCGGTAGAAAATTAAGAGAAATTTTCTACTTTATTAAATTTGTGTGTTAAAGATTTTGGTTTTAACGCCTCACGCCCTGGGTTTCTTGGGTTCCATGACACTCAGATCATACCGGAACTGCTATGTTCTGCTTCACACACCGCCTTCGGAAACAAGCCAAAGTTCAATCCGAGAGTTATAACAGTGTTCCCTGTAAGCTTACTCTGCATATCTCAGAAATTCCATCCATTTTTTTTTAATCCATTGAAATCCTAGCCGATCCTTACATTATTTGAACGACCTAGTTTATGTCTTGCCCACACCTTGGAAACCTGGGAAGAATCTAACAGACTATTTGTTAGCCTTAGGCACCGCCAACGCCTTGGAATTCCATTCCCTGTTGTATCTAATTCAAACTTAGGAACAGTTTCTCATCCATCGATATCGACCCGAAAATGTTACCTTTTATAGACCTGGAGATAGGAAATCCCAAAAAGTCAACCGGTGTACTGTCCGAACCGATATATGGAAGAAAAGGCGGATGCTCACTGAAACCGGATATCCTATCGAATAACTACTGAAATATTACAAAATTAATTCTTCGAATTAACAACCGGAAAGAAATGCAGCTAGTTATTACTACCTGCGTCCAATTAATTTTTGTATATATCAAATATGAATGTGTTAAAATTGTAGGTTACTTAAATAAAGTACTTAACCGTTTAGTGATAACGCATTACACACACTTATTAAACCAAGAATGCGTATTCGGTTCATAATTTGATTAGTTTTTATTAAAAAGTTCACGGCCAAACACTACGTTAATTGCAAGGTTCACAAGACCAAATATTTTTAATTTTAAAACAATTTATCATGATATAGAAAAACGAATGCGCTAATAGCGGGGTCAACAACGCAAAACCGATCGATTATTTTCATTATTTGTTTTCAAGGTAAAATAATACGGACGCCAAAGCGCGAGTTTAATTACCTCCTGAACCATCCCCGTACGCTGCAATGTTACTTTCGATTAAGAACGGCTTAATAGTAATGATAATACTAATAAGAAATTGGAAAAGAGAAATTCAAGTTTATGGGATTACAACAGATGATATTACTTGGACATTTATTACTTGAAGCGACTTCGCAATGCAGGATGTGGGGACGGTATGTGGCGCCTGGCGTTTGTTGTATATATTTACACATCACCGTATGATCCATCCAAGATTAATTATTTATATGACGTATCCCAAGCGATCATTACTAATGTAAAATTAATTACCTCCATTTAAGTGCTTCGGGTTGAGCCAAGTATGCGAGAGGTAAGCTTCGACTTCCTAAGAGGATAGAGCTTTTAAAATGTTTTAGTTGCGCAATTACTGTTCCCTCCTCCGGTACCCCTTTCTTTTCTTTCGTTTCTCGATCGAATATTGAACAACGATGCAGTTATGCAGAATGCGACATTTCCTCCCGTCGAATCTAAAAATACACCCGGAGTGTATCCTGTTTAAATTTGTGATGAAGAAAAATTCTCCGCGATATAAATAACACACAAAAGCATACAAAACAACGACCAACCAACCTTCTGAGGAATGCGTTTTAAATTTGCAATTAAAAAAACTAAAACAACCTTTCTAATCGTGCTTATAGGTTTTTCATTACAAATTGCGCTATTTAAAAGTAATTCAACTTACTTAACACAAAAGTAACTGTTTTATAATAATAAATTAATTTCAAGGCTTTAAAATCATATAATTAACTACTGGAGACTGTGCGCGGGGGGAGGGTAAATTCTAAAATCCTAATCAATTCGACTGGTAGCTCGCATTTATGATTTTACAGGGGCCTCAACATTGCAAATCGTTTAAACACTTCAAGACAACAATTAACTCGACAATACCATTTTCCACTGGTACAGTTAATTACATAATCGCCCACAGCATTGCAAGAGAAACACTTGGGCGCACCTACATCCGAGAACGATCTTCAAGAAGCAAAAAAATGCTAACAAGTGGCTGCACCGCTTATTGACAAAGCAATCGAAACTTCTATTTACACAACTTGTGCTACGTTTCACCCTGTACAATTTGACCCATCCCAATTTACATAACTCTTGCCACAATTTAATAAATGCCCATTATGCATTATAAATCGATTAAGTTTTATAAGCGGCATCTTTTATGGTTGCGTAAAAATAGTTTTCAATATTTATTACCACATATCCCTGGGCCAAAAAAATAAACCGACCTTCCAACCATCAATCGTACCAGTCGATAGAGATGATGCAGGTCGAATCGAATTGTAGCCTATAAATTAGAAGTATCGGGTTTGCATTTCGACAGTTATTCAAGTCTCATGGTGTAAAGGTGCCGAAAACAAAGACACTTTTTTATTCGATTTAATTGCACAACCCAGCGACCTTGAATCAAAAATTTAATGAATTAAACATAGTGCCCATGTAACGATGGAATTAATCTCGTTGTACAACGAAATGCCGCCACAACAAGCAAATAAAATGTTAATTTGCAATGGACAATGATGGGTTTAATTGCTTGAAAGCTGTATTAATTATTTTAGACGTTTATCTCATTTAACAACTTCATTGCAATAACGAAAATTGTTTGTTTGGTTTTTCCGAGAAGATGCGTCCGAAACTCATATTCCGAAATAATATCGGGTTATTAATCTGGCGGTCATATTTCTTTCCGCTAGGCTACGACACAATTTATGTTCTTCTTTAATTAAAATCAATCGCGTGTTTCGATCGTTTCAATCTCAGCCGTTCGAATCGCGAAATACGAACATTGGCAGATTAATCGTAAACCGTTAAAATAAAGGCAGAGTAATTTTCTATGTGCCGAAGTGTGACTCGAAATAACAAAAGGTTAATCGACTTGTTATTATAAATTTTAATTGCCATTCCAGATTTTCATTTCAATAAACAAGGAAATGATATTATAATGCTTGATCAATCAAAGTCGTTGATGGTAAATAATGCATTACGGGTAGAAAGCGACAGATTGTTGGAATCGATAACACCACGACTAAATTTGCATTTTATCCGATACCTTCGGGATGTTAAGCTCGTGATTTTCTATAAATATTTTTTTTGATTACATAAATCTGCTACAAATCGTCCGATGGTAAGAAAACAGGAAAGTTTTGCCATTATCAATATCGCATATAAAATTAGAAATCAGGGTAGATAAGAGAAAATCGCTGATTAGATTCAAGTACAATGAGGTAGCGGTACTAAAACTTCGATTGCAGTGGGTTTGCATTTAATTTTAAATGCCCGCCTCGTCAGGTCTACCAAAACGACATTTTAAAATAAAATCGTAATTATTTAAATATTGAGAAATTCTTTAATCTAAAAGTGTCTCGTTATATACGACTGCGAAGTGAGTCACAAAGACCCACGCGCACGTTTATGTATCCTTTAAGGGAAATTCGAGAGAAAAATTTCCTTTAAAATAAGGCAAATATATAGTATTATGGCATTTCCATTTGTGGAAACTTCGTAAGGCGCTTCAGCAACACCAAAACTTGCATTTTCGACATCTTTACTGCAGCAATAAACTAACACGCGAAACAAAATCGAAATTATTGAATAACACATTGTATAGAATGTCGGAACATGCAAATTTTGTTGCAATAAAAATGTCTTTCAACAAACTCAAAAGGTGTTGAAAAAAAAAGAACGTTCTGTTGCGAAGTTCTAGGTCAACGCAACTATTATCCTTTGAAAATGTCGTTTTCGTTCAAAATGTGGTTGCGTATAAAAAGAAGGATTAACCAGAATTAATTTATATTTTGTCCAAAAGTAAAAATTTACCACTTAAACCGCAATGTTAACGTGCTAAGATAATTTAGTAAAATATTAATTTTAATGTACCAGTTGCATTTAAACCGACATTAATTAACGCATGCCACTGTCATTACCGCGCTGTTACTTTATAATTGAACAGGAAATACAATTCCTATCGTAGGAAATGAACTCTTTTCGGGGTAAGTGACCACTATCCATATAGTAATTGTACGGAATTATCAATTTATTGTAATAACAAGACCTAATTTTGTAATGGATAAGTTACGTTGGAATTAGAAATGCAATCATTATCTGAAACCGACGGTGCGCGAGAATTAAAAATTACAATTACAACTTATCAGCGGCGACTCATAGTTTCGAATCAAGCACTTAACATGTACACAAAATTCTTGTGGTTAGTAACAGTAAACTAAATAAAAATGTTCCTCGTTCTGTCGCCGGTACGTGTGCTCGACGTAAATAGATGTAGCAGTATTTTAGTGGACGGCTTCGGCCGTCTTCTAAGTGTGCAACAGAAGGCAAAAATGGTGCCAAGTGCTTTCTGTTCGCTATCCCACAATTTATGCACGCCTATGAGATTTATGCAATTTTATTACAAAACAATACGAAATAAAATTTTATAGCAGTTTTATCCTTACTTAAGGTAAATTAAAATTTATGAGTTCTTGAAACACATTACACATCGGTTGACTTTTGCAGAAGAATTTGAATTTGACTAATTTGAGTTCAAGTTAAAAACGTACAAAATAGGACACCTTGTAGGCGGTCAAGACGACCTAATATATTACATTATTACAATTTGCCTATGACATTTCACTTAAATTTTATTACAAAATAATAATAGTTTTATGGCAATTTGACACTTTTAAATAAAAATTACAAAAAACGTTCAACCATTTCACTTCCTCATATTTTCGCAAGACGCAGTTGTAAATTTTCGAGCAGCAAAATAAATGAATTGTAAATTTCCAAATAAATCTTCTTTTAACAGTTATTAGTTAAATGTTTGCCAGTTCACTAAGCGTAAAAATCTTTCCGTTCTATATAATTAAGAAATAATTAAGTACCTATCTCATAATAATTGAGCCACCAAATCGCAGCATTACGTAATCGGCAATTAATTTTGTGCGATGCATATTACTACTTGAAAAAATTAACAGATTTTGGCCAAAAGTTCGGGAAGGTTGGGGTTATTTGCCCCATACACCGCTAGTTGGCAGCCGAAAAACAACGAGTTTTGTTATTGTTTTAAATTTCCCAAACCCAGATCTCCGCCCAAAATTCTCACAACACAAAAACCGCATGAATTTAATTAAATTATCCAACATAATCTTATGTAAATATTTTGCAAGGTTGTAAATTAGAATAAAATAAAGTTGAAATATTTACAGCATTCTTGGTTACATATGAAAGAAATAAGGTCTTACTTTCTCACGCTGATCGTAAATAAGAAGTAAAAAAAAAAGAAGGTAACCACGTCAGAAACGGATCGTTCTAGTTATTAATTAACATCTTTTTACGGGCACATAATGAACCGTTCCGTGAATCCGGCGAATCGACCATAACCAAATAGATTCCTCCGTGGGCTAAAAACGAACCACTTTTTACAAAATTTCTAGTCGAACGAAAGTTTTAAACGCTAAAAAAAGCAAAATAACTCTTTTTTGCACAAATTTGCTTAGGTAACCGATCTCCAAGTCGAAAGAAAAATTGGTTACGATTAGGAGACGATTATTTCTGCGTGGGAACCGTTCGTTCATACAAATAATTACATAAAAATAGCCAATTTAGCATAACTAGTTTCCATTTTTTTAAATTATTTGTGTCAGCAACTTTGAAATGAAAAATGATGTTGACAAAAATTTCGAATTTAGAAAGTAAAATTTAAACAAAAAGAGCTAGTTGGATTTTGGGATGAAAGAAGAGTTGCTCGAACAATTTCAAAACAATTACTCCAAGAGGGAAACTCCAGAATTTTTAATACGCTGGTCACGTAATCTCGTAATAAAATAGGAAATAAAATAGTTATTACGACATGTCACTTTACATTTTCATTAAAATGCTATGCGATAAAAATAAAACACAAACGTGCCATAAAAAATTAACCAAGTGTTAATTCAGAGTAGTCTTAACAATTTCCCTGTATGGTCGTGGGTCTTGGAGAAGGACGACCACTTTGTTATTGTAGATTCACAGTAAGTAAGCAATTATATTTTGCTGAACAGTTAACTTGAAATATTAAAGAAGCTTGAAAATTCATTCATTAAACTCGTATCGATGCAATTTCATACGTGGAAGTAGGTAAGCACCGATGAAAGGGAACGGTGGTTGGCGTGATGGAAAAATGTTAAACAAAACTAATAATAAATCATCAAAAAAATAAACAACGCCTGATTAGAAACTCCTAATTTCTTCTGCACAACGAAACTTTCACCAATCGAGGATCTCATGAGTAATTAAAACGTCAAAATGTTCGCGAATACATGAGCACAATGTAATAATTACGGCACTAATTATACACTAAAAATCCAATTGAATTAAAATTTAATTCTCATTATTTTAATGCCCACCCACGAGTAACCAAAACAAATAATTTTGTCAAAAAAAAAAGTTTTCACTTTCTCGATTTGAACTTTTTATATCGCGAGGCGCCCGAGAAGAGAAATATTGCGGGTGCAAGTCATCCGTGTAATGCAACAACGGCGCCGGTCGTTTGATGAGGAATTTTAACTTAATAAAGGCTAAACACGTACGTGCTGTATAAAGAAACTTGAAGTTTTTTCGAAATTCGTAATTCCTCATTTACCACCATACTGGTGGCGCCTGGCGTGAGGCAGTGTATGCCAGTCCGAAGAATCTCGACATTCTGAAAATGCAAGTGCATACAGTGACAAAAACACACGTTTCGAATTCCTGAACCTGAAGTGTAATGCAAATTTACTCTCCCGAGTGGTATATGCATATTAATACCCCAGCCTTAGAGAATATTTCATCGATTTATTATAAAATCCATTCATTTTAGATAATAAAGAGTTACAATCCAGTTTGCAGCAAAATGTTTCATCAATTCTACATGACAATGCAAAATATATTTCATGTTTAAATTTATGAATTCAGACAAATTTTAGGTGCCACCCTCTGGCGACAACTCCGATTGGTATAATTTATTAAACGGGAATCCATAAGCAGAATCTTTTGAACTTTCATTGGTCGATACTGGTCAGTTGGCGATCCAATAAACCAAATTTTGAAAAATTAGGCGTATCTAAAGATGGGGGGAGGGTAAACATTATTCATCCAGAAAACAAGTTTCAAGAGAGCAGACGCAATTAAATGTAGGATTCCTTCGAACATGTTGGAACAACTAGGTGGTTGATTACTGATTAGTGTAAATATTCGTATCAGTCGTGAGGCGTGTGGCCGCAGGCCGAGTTATTTGTATTATTCATGTTCGACTGGTTAATTAATGCGATCGAATAAACATAATAAATCTGCACACTGAGGTTCATTAGCAGCTTATCGCTTAGAGTACAAACTGAGCGGGGGGGGGGGGATTATTTCAAAATAGCTTATTTTACTGAACTTAAAAATAAATAGTTCGATGGGTACCTGGTTTTAAGCAAACGTCGGGCTCGATTGAAGTACCAATTTGGGAGTTAAAAATTATTGTAAAGCGGACGCGATCTTTTTGAAGTTGCCGCTCGTGGTACAAAAACTAAAGAACGTTGGCGTTTTGAAAGTACATAATAGAAAATTGTACTCACAACAGTACTGCAACCATGTAAACTAGATCGATGCTTACCTGAAACAAAAAGAAACAATTAAAACTGGAAAATTCATTGGCCACGTGATTATTTCACAAGACATGATTCGTTATTACATAAAAACAAAACAATAACGTGTAATTTTTGCAGAAAATTGGACGATGTGAAATTGATAAAATGGGTGGTGGTGTTGCAAATCTTGCCGGACAATCGTGGAGCATTCGAGCATGAATGTCAATGTACGACTAAAATATTCATTTAATTATAATTATAATAATTTTACAATTAGCGAGGAAAAAATACACAAACCAATGTTTGTTTCTAATGGGAAAACGAACGCGTGACAGGTAGGTTTGTTTTCCCAACAAACATGACACGAAGTGAATGTGTGGAACACTTCAATCGACCTATGCATTTAAATTTTGAAATCTCTACAAATTGTTCAATTCAATTATATGCGCAAGTATGTAAAAAGTACCACAATAAATTCGTCATTCTTAAGGTGAGCCACCACGTCATCGTAAGTCGGGGTGACACAGTGTAATTTTCCTCAAATCGACGTGACGCTTTTGCGACAAAATCGTAATCGATAATTAAAAGTCGGCTCTTCTCTTCGGGACTACCCATGCATGCATTGTTTATATTTAAGTGTACGCAAGAGTTAAGTAATGCGAACAACAAAACGATAATAAACATAAATTTATAATTCAAATCGTGAGTTTTGCAATCAGCTCTAGTTACGATGAGCTAACAAAAGCAAATTCACTCGCTACTTCCCACTTTCTAAGTTTTCATTAGTAGGTACACACACGTAATAAATAATGCACTTCCACGCCGATAAAAAATAATTATTAATGTAAGACATAGCCAACTTAAACACCCTGAACTGAATTTATAATGAACTCAAAAATAATAAAGAGCGAAAGTAAAGTTCGATTAATCAGAAAGATAATTGCAAAAGCAAGTGCAAATCGAACAATGACTCCGATTTTGAATGCAACGTCCTGAATTTTTGGAAAAAATTCAACGTGACGCGAATTTTGAAAAGTTGCACATCGAACACAACCACGCCAGTGTCGATAACTTGGAAACAATTGAATTCGTCGACGAGGCGGGTGGGTTTCCGACTGGATTTGAAATTCGATTGTTTTTTTAGGTGTTCACGAAAAGTTTACATTCCGATGTAAAAAATGTTGTAAGAGCGAATACTAAATATGCTGGGTACTTAGAATGCAAGGAAGGTGATGAATTTCGCGGAAAATGGTGCAATATTACGAAATGTCACTTTTGATTTTGGAGAGATACGCATACCGAGTAATAGATGGCGTATCGCGATGAAATCGACAGGGTGACATTTTGAGAGAATGACATGGAACAAAGTTATAATTAACACGTGAATGTCTCGGCAACATTTTATTGTTGCCACACCGATTTTAATGCTAAGGTTAAACCGAGTTGGAAAAAAATTGCAAGTTGCTCACTCCCCATCACAACTTGGTTAATCTCGTTATTTTATCTTATTGAACAACTTTACAACATTGTCACGAATCACGATATTTCTTAGCGCTCCGGTTTATAATACGAAAATTTCCTTTCTATCGCCTATATTAAGTTGAAAGTCCTTAGAGTAAACCGGACTGTCTGTAAATCATATTGCGACATAAAATAATATAAATACGAATCCATTGTTTGCAATTTTTCCTATCTGTTGGTGGTACATGGTTCAAACGTTTAATGGCAGCAATTGATATCTGGTTGCATGTCGAGCAAATTTCTTGCACAAGATAATTGATTTATTTGTGCAGGTGTTAATAAAGTTCATTTTCATGATCCGGCCATTCGTTCGAGTCACTCTCGATTGATATTTATCAAGATAATTTACCGGCGTTTAGCCATTTTGCAATATCGGAACGCGAAGAAAGTTCAATGTTTTTCGGTCGTCTTTTGCAAAAGTTTTCGCGCGCCAGAGCAACAAACCGTTCAGCCTGTTTAGAATTCCGTAACGGTCCGAAATGCCCTCGGTATTAGTCATCTCTTCAACATACCTTTATACGCGAATAATAAACATGAAAAGTGTTTAAGGTCCACACAACAATGATTCACCTCGCTTTCAGACGCGAGATTCGTTAACAAACAAGACAAAAAAATTTGGACCATTCGAGCAACAGGTAGTTTTCGTGAGCTTTCAAAAATAGAACGCCGACTACGACGCGTACGCTTTTCTAACCGAAAAAACAAAAAATTCGGCCTTGAATATTCCAATTTGAAAACTTTAAAACTAACAACGGTCGAAAGTCCGTTTCAATTCCTCAAACGGCGAAATTTGAACAAAGAACATAAAATCAACCAAGGTTGCAACAAAAAAACATAAAAACACGAAAATGCTACATAAACAAATAAGGAAATGTCACAATAGTCGTAAAATAATCCAATAAATTCTTCTAAATTTTGATGCAATTCAACCGAATGTTAATGATTGTTTACATTAGTTTAATCCAGAATTGGATCCAAGGTGTAAAACAGGTCAAGTTTCTCCAAGCAATTTGCACCTACGCTCAAAATAGTAAACCTGCATTACAACAATAAAGCAATGAACAATTTAATGTTTTAAATAAACGCGCGTCTTGACCAATAAGACGAAAACATTTTCTATTTGTTCCGACCTTTTTACACGTCTTCGAATAACGCTCGTGTTAATGAAGGAAGGCAAACGTCGAACTATTCGAATATATTCTGCCAGAGGCGGATCACGTAAAACACACAAAAATCGAAATTAGATATTAATCACAAAGCTACTTTTGCGAAATTTAGTTTCAACACGACGTAGGACATGCACACCGATATGAATTTATTATAATTATTGTTGAATGTATTTCGAGTTGCTATTAATTTCGGGAAAAATGGAACAATTGTGATTGCTTAAAAATTGTGATTGTTAAATTTACGTCTGCGGTTCTGAGGCGAAAAAACCTCTCTTACATCCGTTCCAGTAACACGATTTGATAATTTACATAATGCGCGCAGATAACAATATACACTTACCATAAAATAAATTATTTTTAAAGACGCTATTAGCACAAATACGGCGTGAAGTTTTGAGGTTGAAAATTGATGGCCAAAAGAAGAATACAACAGTTGGGGAAAATGTTGAAAAAGTTACCGGAAGTTAAATTTTGATTAAAAAAAAGAAAAGAAAATGGTGACCTTCCAAAGTCGTGACTGCGGCGACGAGGGTCATATTTGGCCTGTAGTGATAGATTGGGTCAAGTTAGATACATGGCAGCAGATATCATATAATATTGAGGAAACGAGCAATTACAGAAGAGAATTAAGAACAAAAAGTTAAGTTGCGTGAAAGGAAAATACAATGAAAGGCAATTTATTTCTTTCTCACCTTTTTGTAATGCCATACATATCCGCTTTGTACGAGGAAAACTACCAATAAAAAAAGAATTCATGGATTTTCTTAGGAGAAGGTTTCGGCCGGAGTGGGGATGTGCCTGTGTCCCTGTTGCACCATTACTGGTGTCAACGGATAAATTATTCAGTTTATTAAATTTTCAACAAATTCAAAGGCTTATGAATCATAGAGCTGGTTAAGGGGGCACTTGAGCACACCGTCGTATATTTTTCTGCAAAATAACTAACAATATGTTTTGATAACCCCGTAATTTTTACCACACAGTTAGTTCTTGGAATGTAAATAAAAGAGTATGAAACACATTATCTACAATTCAAATTACAAGACAACATAATATCCTAAGTACTCGAAAAAATAATAATAAAATACCAAGAAACTTGTTACGCAATTTAATAAACAATAACGGCAAATAAAAATGTTCCAAAACTACAGTTGCGGCACATTTTTGAACGTTTTCCATTATTTCGTCTAGGCAAAAAAAGGCCATCGCAATCAAAGAGATTTTGATTCAAAAATATTAATATAAACACACCATTATATAAGAATAATCGTCGGATTTACTGTAAACGAACCATACAGTTTTCTCGACCAATTAAGCTGTTAAAAATAACGTGTAGATATAAAACTATCAGCATAGTAAATTTATTTGATAATTATGTATCGCTCTATTTGGTTATTACACAATACGGCAAAGTAATTTGTTTACTTTTTGCACACCTTGTATTAATTAAATCGACAAACCACGCAAACCAATATTGCAGAATAAAATAACATAAATACAAAACGTAACCAACGTGCAGGTATGCGAAAATACTCGCAAGAAGAAGCAAAAATTCTATTCAGACACCGAACACCATTGTGTCCCGAAATACTGCAAGTTCAACAAATTTAGACAAAATAAATTAAAATTAGAAACGTTAATCGAAGGTACCTACCGGGTCATTGTCATGAGAGTTCGTGAAAAGAAGACGAACCATCTCCGTAGGTAAAATTGATCGTTTCCGTTCCGACACCGGAAACGAACTTTTAGAAAAGAGGGTCCGGTTGTACACGAATTTTAGAAATCAAAACACAACAAAACCGTCGACGATGGAAATCAAACTATCGAATGTCAGCGATTTGAACACAGACGCGAGTTTGCAAAAATATCGATTAATCGTAAAACTTCACAATGCACATTGTGAAACTTTAAAAATGTCTGTTCCCTGCTCGTTTGCACTCTTCAGATGATATGATAAAGGGTAAACCATATGTTTCGGAAATTACTCAAGCAAGCAGCAGACCGTCAAAATACTGCAGGGCAGTTTTCCAAAAAAAAACTTTTACGATCCCATTCAACATACAAATCCAATTTCGATTTTTAAGCACCGAACTGTTTACACTACAAACTGAAATCATAAAATTTTATTGACTCTTAACATTGTCAAGTTTGGATCAATTTTTCTTGAAAATATCGTCACACAAAGACAACTTCTTTTACAACTCGAGCGTGAAATTTATGTGCTGGGTAATTTGAAGAAACGTTCGTTAAAATTTTGTGCATCCAGATGAACGAAAATAACGAACTTTTTTGATTTTGGATTCAACAACCGACGATTTCGGATGTAACAAATGCAAGAATTTATCTCGACAAATCAAGTGGTAATTACGAGGTTTTGTAATTAAAAATAAATGAACGCGTTTTTTAATCGGGTATATTGCTACAAACTTGGAAGATAGCAATCTTACCACATAGCCAACATCCTGTTTTATGCCAATTAAGTTACACATCAAAGATGATTTTGTTCAATTAAAAAAAGGTGCTCATTGAATAATGTATTGATTGCTCAACGTTTTCGTGGCAAAAAATTACTTCGAGATGATCAAATTTAGAAAAGCCAAGAAGAATGTTTAGTCGATCAATCAGAAAGTATCAGTCTAATGATGGAGGCGCTCTGGTAGACATGTTCGTAAGCTGCGCGGATATCTGCTCCACGAAGCACAATGCAGATTCTCTTGACGAAATCAACATGGAGACTTAAAATTTATATAAGAGAAATGGGGAAATGCCATGTCACGATTTGGTGTGAGAACAGTCACTGAAGGAAGTAAGTATTCAATTTTTGAAGAATTGCTTCTCATGACAAGCCAGAAACCAATCTGCTTTCTTCCGCTAATGCATATCTTTGTGCCTATTGTGATCGATTAAAGCTTCCTGTTCACAAGGTCGACCTCCGACCCTGACTTGATAACCAACCAAATTAGTGACTTGTTCCAGATTTAAACTGATAAAATTGGCTTCAAACTTAGTACGGAAGACACGGGCGGGGATTGGGGTCAATATCAACTTATCAATTTAAGAGGATTTGAGGTCACGGAAACAACCCCTTAAAATCGAACAGTCATTGTCGGGCGACAAAATAAAAAGTTGAATTTAAATATATAACGAGGCGCACACTTTAGGACGTTTGCAAAAACATCCAAGAACAATAAGTGTGAATTTGTCGATCATAATCGAGAAAAAAAAGGACCACCCACAATTAAAACGCACCTCGACACAATGAGTACACTGTATCATTCAAAAATCAACTTGCGCCATTACTAAACAAAAAATTATTCAAATAACGACTCGTTAAAATTTTTAATCGTTGAGAATAA
This sequence comes from Cantharis lateralis, assembly GCA_963170105.1. Taxonomy (NCBI): domain Eukaryota; kingdom Metazoa; phylum Arthropoda; class Insecta; order Coleoptera; family Cantharidae; genus Cantharis; species Cantharis lateralis. The sequence goes on from OY720626.1 coordinate 11,025,280, forward strand.
TCATTTATGCACCATTATATATTTTTTTCGATTATGCAAAAAAGTCATTCCCAACCTCGATTCGTGAATTAATAATAATTAGATGAACGTTATTAAAACGTGTAATTAAGAATGAAAGACATTCAAACAATCGAGTATATGTGACGCGTAACGAAAGTAGTTCAAATTATTTTAGATAAAAAAAAATTTAATCTATGCTACTGAATAATAAGCATAAATATTTGCATTTAATTATGCAAAAAATTTCATACGTTGTTGAGTGACAACCAATTTTGAGAATATACAAGCACGCCCAATCAAAAACGACGTTTGCCTTTCTTTTGGCAACGACTTTTCCCAATGTCAAAGTCGATTCGCCTGTAATCGGCCACGAAAGTGATAAAAGTAATTAAAAAGTACCGACACAAACAATTGCGATAATTAAAAATAAAAACAGCGGAAAAGGAAAATAATAATACAGTGACTCAAGAAAGTCTCCGTACGATCCTCTATTTCCCTATATTATCAATGTAAATTGCATCGTACGGAGACTTTTTTCCGCCATATAAAGATCGATTTTACAGCAAAACGTGTTGGACATTTTTTGTTGTAAATTTATTTCTCTTCATTTTTGATTATATAAATTTTGAAATTTTGTCGGGCCGTTTCTGAGATATAGCGACTTAAAAAAATATATGTAAAAATTTTAATAAAATTAACATTGCTCTTATGGGAGTTTTATTAAAATTTTTACATGGACTTCTTTAAGTCACTATATCTCAGAAACAGCGCGACAAAATTCAAAAATGTATATAAACAAAAATGAAGCCAACGAAATTTACAATAAATAATGTTTAATAAGTATTGCTGTAAAATTGAAATTTATATGGCGGAAAAAAGTCTCCGTACTATGCAATTTACATTGATAATATAGGGAAATAGCGGATCGTACGGAGACTTTTTTTAGTCACTGTATATAGTAGCATAGAAATAAGAAATGAATTTTTCATTTTAATATAAAAAAATATGCACAGTAAACGAAAAATATTGCAAATTTGTTACAATCTAATCTCGAATGAAGTGAATTAAGGGTTCGTTATCTCACCAACTGAATGGGTACTTAAAATTTATGTTAATATAGGAAGACAAAGAGGTAGAATACAATATAAGGTCACGGAGAATTTTCGTATCATTTCATTGAGAAAAAGAATAAATGATCAGAAAACAAAATGTTGCAAAAGATGCACTGCAAAAACCAAGGGGAAATATCTCACTAAAGTTGTGTACACGTGGTTAGAATTCCCTTGGAAATCTTTGGAATTCATCGAAATTCTTGTAAATCACTGGAATACTTTGGAAATCACTGGAATTCCTTGGAAATCACAGGAATTCCTTGGGATTCTTTGGAAATCATTGGAATACTTTGAAAATCGCCGGAATTGTTAGGAAATCTTTGAAATTTCTTTAGAAACAGGTTGGACAATAATAATAGTCAATTTATTGTAAACAAATATATTTATTGAAATTTGACATAAGACCATTATTATTGTGTAACCTGTTTCTGAAGAAATTTCCTAACAATTCTAGCGATTTTCAAAGTATTCCAATGATATCCAAAGAATTCCAGTGATTTCCAAGAATTTCCGATGTCCAAAAAAATATTAAGGATTTCCAAAAATTCCAGTGACTTCCAAGAAATTCCAGAAATTTCCAGTGACTTCCAAGGAATTCCAGAAATTTCCAAAAAATTCCAAAGATTTCAAAAAAATATTAGAGATTTCCAAGAATTCTACTGATTTCCAAAGAATTTCAATGATTTCTAAGGAATTTCAGCAGTGACGACGCCAGCATTAGTTCTATGCCGGGGCGAAATAAAATTAGCAAGTTGGTACGGGGGCGGAGTATAAATAATCTTTTAAAAATGCTGATTAAATGCTACTCAAAAGTTTGCTAAACGGAATGGGAATCGCAAGTCCAATATCATTAGTAGTCGTGTTCTCATGTTGCAAAATTTAGATTTTGCAGTTTTCAGTTTTAATGACCGGGATACTCCATACCACATTGTAACCTAATAAATAATATGCAATAGTAGCCAGTGAATCTTGACGATTCTGTTAATTTTTTTAAATATAAAGAATTGGTTTTCCAATTTAAAAAATTTAACTTATTATCGTGAGCGCTTGAAAATTCTCTAATTTTTTTAGTGAATTCTTACTGGGGCGAACACTTTTTCAACCGGGGCGATCGCCCCGTCTGCCACCCCCGTAGCGTCGTCACTGATTTCAGTGATTTTCAACGAATTCCAGAGATTTCCAAGGATTTCCATGAATTCCAAAGATTTACAAGGGAATTTCAACCACGTGTATACAACTTCTTTGGGATATTTACCCCTTCAGATTGATATCTAATCACAGAAGTTTAATTATTTTCTTAATATTATGTGCGACGACGGCTGTGTGTAGGATTCATCACTATTAAAAAGTCACTAATGTAAAACTGAACATCTTTGGAATTCTTGGAAATCCCTGGAATTCCGAGTCTTCTGTACACAAATTTTTCTGGATATTTACCCCCTGGCAAAAATAGTTAATAATTTTAATGAACAAATTCATAAATACAATGATTCATTTCATGAATACTACGAATTTTATATCAATATGATGAATTTTGTTCATCGGTGCAAAAATTACGAATTTTTCATCAAATATTATTTTCAAAGTGCGATTTCCTCAACCCATTTTCATTCTTCCGGGCTCCTCCACCCCGGAGCAATTTCTTAAAAATGGTTGAAATGCTTTAAATGGCAACTGGAAAATATATCTTTGTTTTCATCGTAAAATATTATTACTTAAATAGATGTTGAGGTTGAAAACGAACACAAGTCATTGGCCTCACACCGAGGGCTCTGGAATACCTTCCAGTTTTCAAAAAAAAACTCTTAGTTGCAGTATTTTAATCTCATTAATTAATCATTGCAAAAAAACCACCGCAAACAGGGAGGGGGGGCATTGCTTAACGTGACGAAATGTGACAAGGGGGGATCCCCAAAAGATATTTAAGGGAATGTACCGTCTTGTCACAAAAATAAGTAGTTTTAAAATGTTAGGAAATCCAAATGCCTCTCTCTCCCGATGAAAGGTACATAAAAGTAATAGCGAAGTCTTCAATAATTAATTTATTAATGAAATGTGTCGAGTGCAGACATAAACGTTTGAAATATCGCTAAACTGCATTAACGTTGTAACCTTAATAGAGTCCATTTCATGGAGTCAAGTTTACGTCTACAACAATTTGAGACAATAAAAAGACGAAGAACTGCGGTGCGTGCAGACGGTGCAAGAAGTCAACGAGGCTATTTTCGTAGCCTCGTAAAATCGAAATCAAGAATGGAAGTCTCGTATTGTTCCACGAAATCTATTTTGACCCTTCTTGCTGTGCCCATCGAGAAAAATGGCTCAAATGTTTATTCGACGAGTGGTATGCTTTAAAAGAAATAAAAGAAAATTTTATTAAATCGTTCTTGGTTTTATGTGGTAGGTAAAGGAAAATGGCCGACGATGTTATCCAGCATTGCAAACGTCAAGTGTTACAACAACCGTGTGTTGGTATGTCTGATAAGATAAAGCAAAGTAAATAGTCGAAGCTGAAAAGATAAATTTGCAAGCACTTGGTTTGTTTCGTTGATAAAATGTGGTATTTAATAAAAAAGAGAAAAAATTGTAAATTTTGTTTCAATGAATCACGGTTTAAAATCGTTTCGTTATCAAACGCAACGGCTTAATTACCATCAAATAATGAATCATTTATAATACAAGTCGACTTATTTATTAGCATATAAAAATTAATTTTGTATGGCTCGATATTTTCTACGCTTAGCTTTCACTACAAAAACCAGAAATTTGAATAATTGCGTTACTTGGTGGCCTAAAGCACAATAATTCACTAAGTTTCATTACGACTCGTTTTGTGGGGCAAAAATATGGAGCAAACCACAACAGAGTCGACGATTAGAGCCTTCGGGGTTTGACCGTCTGACCGAGCTCTCGACGGTCACAACTAACTGTACCATCATCATTCAAACAAGTTTTGCAAATGTGCAATTATTTGCGAAAAATATTATTTCGTCAAGTTGATCGTTAACCATAAAGTTCTTCCCGAACAGGAAGAAATCTGTACGAATGTTTACGTCACACACCGTCGATCTTGAGTAATTCGACAAATCAACAATGGAACATATTGCGTTCGAGATTGTAATTAAAATGATTACGTTTAAAAAGTACACCTTTTATTATTTACATTCTAAGTTACACGAGAATCAGCAGCTGCAGCCACCGTCTATGGCCTACTTCACACAAAGCCACGATATTGATACAGAAGGACACGGAATTGCGTACAAAGAATGAACAAAAAATTCATAATGGTTCATTCACGACACAGTTTTACAGTTACAAAAAAAATAAAAATCGATAATGCGGTTACAAACAGAACTGTTAGCAATTATTTGTTCTTAATCGTAAAAAAATCCTGGGATTTATATTCGAGGATTCATTCACTTACATCCGTTCGCCGTGACACCCCCCCCCCAATCCGTATTAACAAACCTTTAATTTTAAAACGTAATTTCAGGAGTAAAATTGACCATTGATATGGGAGGAGGATAATTCTTGATATAAATTTCAATACGTTTTGATAACAGGTACTTAAACTTTTTAATTATGTCAATAAGCTTTTGTATATCAAAAAACATACAATTGAAAATATTTCCCATTATATAGTACTATAGCGATATCAGTTATCAAAGTGCATTGAAAATTATATCACATTGTTAGCAAAAATTATCCTCCTTTCATTAAAAGAAGGTCATTGCAATATTTATATTTAATGAACATTTAAAATTTAATTTTAGTATTTGGTCAACAAATATAAGAGTCAACAAACATACTGTCCGATTAGCTTCCTAAAATTCCTCCGGAAATATAAACGCAGATAACAATGTTATAATTTCTTAATCAATTACACAAAACTCTGGAACATTGTATCTGTGTATGGTCACGTATTCGTGAATATTACACAAACCAATTATTTTTCAATTGACTTAATTAAGTAACTAAAAAGATTCAATTTGAGTTGGCATTAACCTTAAAAAGTTAAAAACGTAACGTTATCCTGCTCAGCTCCAAAAAAATCTGAAGCCCGAAGCAAAATCCGAGAGACGGCCTTGCGTTTTCGTGTGGGTCATCCACCTACGATTTCTAATCACGCTAACATGTATTCGCAAGATTTTAAACAATAAATAAATTTAAAAAAAACATTAAAATGTCGCACCGAGTACGAAATTTCAGCTCTCTAGTATGTGGGCAAGTTGGGACGGTTATGCCAAGTAAAATAATGTAAAACTAAAAGCTTTTAAAAACCAAAAAAATTACCAAGGAAGATCATTATTATTATTAGTATCGTCAGTCATCTCTTGAAAAACAAAGTTCCCACCTTCTACAAGGCAAAATTTCACCAAACTCATTTATAAAACGAGTATAAATAATAAGAAAAACTTTAGTTTCTTTGACCTACAATTTTTTAAAAATGTTACAAAATGTGATATTGGTAGATTACTGTCGCAAGACCAAAGAGTGTTCACACGAACAAAACATTTGCAAAATAAAATAATACAACTTCATCTGATGGAAACTCGGGGTATAGGGAAATTACGTGCAGAACTCGAAAACAAATATTTGGTAAAAATAAAAACAATTATGAGGAATGCAAACAAACATAATCGTATCAAAACAAATAACTCGAACGTTACAAGTTCAGGTCACCGAAAAGTCGGTCAGCTGTAAACGACACATCATCATCGGTGTATACACCTACTTGATTGATTACTGATCGACAAATTATGATCTCGTGAAGAAATTACAATAAAAAGCGCCATTACTCTAATTGAGATCACGAGGATGTTCATGCACGAACGCTTTTTTGCATCGAATTCCGGAAGACGTCGACTTCTCACCAGAACAAAACTATAGCAAATTTTAACGACAAACACGTAAACGAACGTCGACCTTCATAAAAATTTGCCGATATTCCGGCGTGATAATTAAATTTGCTGCGAGATAAAACTGTGAAACTAGCCAACATTGAGGAATTTCTAATGCATATTCAGTATTGATTAAGTTTTAAATACTAAATGGGATCGCGTTTGCATACTCGTTTCCATTCAAATTAATCCACAATCGCGAAACGATCTTCATCAAGAAATCGATATTTTATGAAAATGGACCACAACAATTTGAAAAGTCAACAGAAACTTGGTGCGGGCAGGTTTTTGTCGATTTCCGTATGGGAACTTATATAATTAAAAATAAAGCATTTTTAACTGTCGTCGGCCAGGTCGCTTTTTATCAGCAGCCACAGGTTACGTTTACTAACCCGTGACGTCAGACAACATTTCAAACATTCGCGAATCTAGTGTCGGTTTAATCAATCCACGATTGTGATGTGAAAATGCTTTGCAAGACTGCAAGTAAATTTAATTTAAAAAAAATACAATGAAACTTCACTTGAACGAGCGTTATTTTGAAGTGATGTAATGGCAAATAACAAAAGACGAGCAGCGTTAAGTATGTACTTCCAAGAACATCAATCTTACAAGATCACCTCGATTCATTAACCGTATGGAGAAATAATCACGATATGGTCGATCAGCGTAAAAGAAAATTTTGCAATTCTTTCCGTATATTACAATCGAGCTTTGTTGAATAATCCACCATTGTTGTGGGGATATGAAAAAATGTGTATTAGGTGCTAGGTCTGGCCGATCAAAAAAATCATTTCGATCGAGAAAAAGAGAGAAAATTACAAAAGCGCAACAAACAAAACAATAAAGCTCGTTGTGTTTAAAATAAAATTGTCGATCGTGAGACAGCAACGACCTGAAGGAAGTAGGAAATTCATAACTCTGGTATGCTTCGAAGAAACGATGTCCGTTAGTTAATCAAAATCACCTCATTCATGACGAAGACAATAATTGCATAAAATTTTCTGAGAAAATTAAATCTAAACATTGCCTCGCAAAACAATACAAAAGTCGTTATCGTGAAAAGCGTGGTGGCGCATTGCATTATTTGAAATTTATAAAAAATATTATTAATATTTAATAGAGAATTGTAAAAGTAGTAGAAGAAAAAAGAAGTGTACCCTGAAAGGTCGCGAAATACTAGAAGAGAAAGTAGGGTACGGAATCATTTCTGATGCATGATATGTAATGAAACACACAACAAGATCCTGTATAATGAGAAATTGGCTTTAAAAGTAGGAAGTAATTTGCACTCAAATTTTTTAAACACTTTCAAGGTCGAACGATCAAAACAATCGAAAAATAATAACAAAAGTGGACAACAAATTACTGCCGCCCACCATCCCGTAGCTATTTTTTGAACAATTATCAATTTAAACCATACTTTTTCATCATTTAGGTGCGTCCAAATACAATCTCGAATCAACTACCATTTTTATTTTATTACCAAAGTTTAAGATAAATAAACCACATCGAAGCAATACAAGGTCGTTTTTGTTTCTTACTTTTACTCAGTTATTTGCATAACAATAATAAAATATCCCGATGTAATCAATAAAAAAACCGTAACGAAATAAAAAAAATTGCACGGGGGGAAATGACGCTCGTGTCGTACCTCGACGAAGGGGCGCACGTGCCAGCCGTGAAAACGCTGGCTAAATGAAAAGTGCACTTTAAAAAATGCGAAGAAAGGCGTAAATCAAGGCCACAGTTATTGTCACAATTTAATGTTCGGCGACTTTCTTATCAGTCCCATACGTTTTTATGACTACACATCCATTATTTATCATGGACCGGATTTAATTATTGACCAATGTGTAATAAATCTCTTGGTTCACATTCGAAACGCAATTTATAAGTTTTCTTAAGATACTTTTCGTGTATCGCATCGGCCGAGGTGTCGCAGAATCCGATACATCGGCCGGTTACAGAATTATACTGATTTCCTGCGGGGTCAGCCCACGTGAAGGTAATACTCGGGGTGGTGATTCCTTGGACTGAGCCTCCCAACAAAAGTTGAGCGTGCACCTCAAGCTATAGTACTGCGAAAGCTGTAAGCCGTTGTTATACAGTGCAGGGGGGGGGTCGTTCCATAAGACCTTAATTAAGGTAGTAGTAGGGGGGGACGCTTCCCCCACCAGTAGGGTGGGTTCTGGAATACCTCCCAGTAACCAATCAGGAGGTACATTATGGAGGAAAGGACGAAGAGATTTTCACCTAACATCAGAAACACTTGATTTTATTCTAATGCAAGCACATCTTTGATGACAGTGTAAAAAATATAAAACGCGACATAAAATGCTAATTTTGAAAGCAATTATTGTTTTACTTTATTGCCGGTGACGGGCGGCACTTCAATAGTTTAGTCCGCACTTAAGGCATAACTATAGGTCCAAACATTCGGGGAGGTAAAATAAAATAATTTCATGAGAAAAATTATGGGTGCGTTAATTAATCCGGTAAATAACAATATGCTTACGTGATTATTTTCAAATTAAATTCATACTGCAGCCAACTAAATTGATTTGAACTGAAATAATATGATTCTCCCCCCTTGTGCCATATCACTCAATTAATAATAATTTTTATTTTTCAAACGTCAATGAATCTGTTTTTCTCTTTACAACTGACGAGCACGAATGGATAAACGAGAATTATAAAGACAAATAGAAAATAAATAGTCTATTGTTATAGACTTGAGGGGGGGGGGGTAACCAGGGGAGAGCCTAAATTTGTTAACCCCTTCAAAAAAAAACAGTTGAAATTCGCTTGCAATATTAGAATAATATGTAAAATTGCTTAATCATAAAACAAAGAAACGTCTATCTTATTTGTTGACAAATTTTGTTTAAAAACAAAAGTTGGGAGCCAATTGTTCCAAGTTTTACTTTGAATTCCCAAGAAGAATTCGGGCGGTTGGTCACTAAAATTACGATGGACTGCATTTCAATCACGTGGCCATTGGGTTTGATGAAACCTTAAAGCACCGGATGCCCTAACCTTTGAGGAAACCTACATTACAACAATTACATATAAGATTTATGTACCTATACGTAATTGGAGCCGATTGTTCATTTTGGGGACATTAAAATCATCGTCGCTTATTTCCATAGGGGAATGGCCCCCACCAGCACATTGCATTACATAACCGAGGGTTAACTACAAAACAAAGTCGCCTTTTTATCGGCGACATAAATTCGAACGTTTTCTCTTCTTCGAGACTTTACGTAAAACAAACAACATTCGGCGACACTTTCACCCACTTGACACAAAAGACCGTTGTCGCCAGAAAAAAACAACAACAAAAATTGGCACGAGTGGTCAAGAGTTACAAAATCGAGTTTCTAACTGAAGAAAAAAAAAGCAGGATAAATTAAAATAAGTTTACATAAAAATCGACGACACAACCGCTCGATTAACAAAATATTTTGTTATGTAATTTGAAAACAATTCGACCTTTTCAACCCACCTAATCGAAGAAAATAACTTGAATCTCATCAATTATATTGCAGTGGTAGGTACTAAAATATAACTTCTTAAAGTGACAGAAATTATTGGAGTGCTTAAATTTTGGTAATTAATAATGAGATCCGCCGTCTGGTCTCAAGTGCTGTCTTGGGTTATCAACGTGGATAAAAGAACGAATTTATATGCAAGTTATAGGAGGAAATTTTTAAAATATACACTAGGTATACCTGGAAATTAAAATTGTAAAAAAACAGAAACAAAAAATTACAGTGTTCCCACAGAGAAGGGATTCGAGATAAGATCGATCGGCAGGTTAAAAAAAATCGATATTTCCACTAAAACGACTGCTTCAGTCTTGAGGTTGTTCGGTATGTCACTATGACAAAAATCTTCCGACTTGAAAGCGCATCATGCGGAGTGAAACAAAGCCAAAACGGTGTTACGGGATTACGAAGCACCAGGTAGCGCATTCAATCTAATATAATTTTAATGATATTTAAATAACATATCCAGCAGGAAAATTTTATTACGAGATTTATGACCGCAGGTTAACTATCGGTTAAATGCAAAACGTGGACATAAAATCTAAGCACCAAATAAATCAATTTGCTTTGTCCCATAATGTAATTTAGCTTACCAAAGAAACCGTTTAGGCACTAAAAACTCAGGCGCAATAAAAAAAAGACGATTCCGTTATCGTATTAGTCGTCAGTTTATAGGCAAAATGAGCTAAGTACATTTTCAATAGCCAATTATCATCTTTGGGTTTTCTAGTCAGGTTAGCACCCCACTAGAACTAATCAAAAAGAAGAAAGAAAAAGGACTTCCCTGGAAATTGGAGGAGAGTCTACCAACAAGCAAACAAATTTTGTTTTTTGCAAATGTCCTCTTCGAATCGAAACGCTTTGTGCATACAAATAGCCATTTAAGTAATTTTATAATTTTAAGCACACGCTATAATTATCGTAAGAAGTTTAATCACCCATATTGCGAGGTAATCGGTCGGCTCTTAAAAGGGGCAGCTTTACTAATAAAATATTAAGCAGGTGAACAAATAATTTTGCACAAAACAGCTTCTACCTTTCTTTGGTAGCTTAATAGCCCCGACAATATTGACACATTTATGACGTTTAAAGTCAATCTGTCGACTTCCGAGATCGGGGAATTTTATTGAGGTAAAACCGACATTGGCATGAGTTGGTCATCCGATTGATTAAAAAAATCTAGAAAACATCTATTCTCGCCGTTTTATCGGGACCATTAATTCCGCAACAGATACGATTAAAAAAATTGAGAGATAAGATAAAAACAAAACACTAACCTTGCAAATGGTGTCTCTTCGACGACGTAAGAATCTGCAATCGCATCCTTCCTTATCAACTTTTGTATCAACGATGAGGAAATACTTAAAAGTCCTTCTCGCGAACTTTTGATTTCGGACAACATTTTTGCACTGATGAATCACACTTTCAATGGTATAAAATAAATCTGATCAAAATTCGCGTTAAACCCTCTGAAGTTCACTCACCACCTGTCTTGTCTTCCGTTAAATTCTGCACAACGTAAAGGTTATGTTTTCAAAAATTCGAACACAAATGTGGACCGTTTGAGAATTCCACGCGAAATAACACAAAATTATTTTAAAACGCTCATTTTTGAATGAAACTTTCTGATATGTTTTGATTATTTAATCAAGCTTTATAGAGAAAATTTATAAAACATGGGTTGCAACAAAATCAAGCCGATAAACAAACCTACTGCTTGCTATGTCTGCACGCAACTAATCTCGCAACTTCGGCAGTTATAACGATCACAATAAAAAAACTGACGCTATCAACAAAGCGACATCTCTTTGACAGCCAAACGTAAGTTTTCAGCGCCAGCTCCATTATTTAAACTGTACTAACTAAAAAAACATAATTGCAGAAAGTTATAACTTTGCAAGTCAGCATTTTCAATTGTTGAACGTTAGATAACCCAACAAGCAATCACAACTTCTAAATAATAATGAAAACAAAAGAATCATTTACCACCTGACCTTTTTAGGGATACAATGGTACAAATGTCATTGTCATCTTGGAAGTTGTTTGAATAGAAGAAATTTGGTAAACGAGCACCTTTGGAACGGACCTCCCCCCCCCAATACTTAATAATTTAGTCACCGAACAACTGTTTTGAACGGCAATTTCTTTTTAAAATGCACTTTTATATTAAATATTAATTTCCCTAAATTGGGGGGGTGGGGATCTAATAACCTTACAAACTTTTACGTGGGGGGGGGGGGGTGGTTCAAAGAATTCCTTACCTAATTTTTCTTGTAAATGAGTGCAAATCTATACAGTATTAATGAGGTAAGGGTGGGGTGAATTAACTTGATGCAGGTTAAAAAAGTAATTAAATAATGGTGGTAAGCAGGAAATTTTTGTGGTTAAATGGACTTAAGAGTCCAGGTGCAGCCCCGAATCTAGGGGGAGTAAATCGAGCAGGTGCCTACCCCGGGTGGCAATTCAAGGGGGCGCCAAATTCATATGTTTGTTTCGTGAGTTTCTTGAAACCTTTAATCTCAATGCTTACTAGAATGCCCAGGTTGTGCGGCCTGAAGGCCGCACTAATTGATCATTCTCCCGTAATCTTCATTTTTTTTTGGGCACTTAAGAGACCCGAAACGTCGGACAATATTATTTTGTTTTTTTCACTAAATAATAATATTAATTTACAATAAATCAAACACACTTAGCAATCTCAGTAAAAATAAAGTATACTTTGTCTACCCTTGGTGTTTAACTGCTACTTTTCCGTTTTTTAAATCTTATAAAATTGTAAGAGTCAGTCACATCTTATCAATCAATATAACTGCGATAAAACAAAAATGATAGTGTAACCACAGCTTGTTGATAAAATGAACAAACAGTTAATTTGCAGAAATACAAGTAACTACACATAACTGGAACGGAGACGAAGTAGTGTTCTTCGGGCAATGTTTTTATTATTTAATATTTTGGTTTGTATTCATATTTTTAATATAATTTAATTCATAACTTGGCCGTCCTTAAAATCCGATAATAAGCTGACTCCGTTGAATAAAATATAATTAATAATTAAATTTAAACCTCTTTAAAACCAATCGATCGAAGATAGTACCCCACGGACAATCATCGATCGTCAGGTCCATACGAGATGCACAAGCACCTGTCTCCGCTTAGAATGCAACTTTCTGATTCGTTAGAAATGAGTAATACGCATTCAAGGTTAATAATCAACAATCAATATTTTGAAAAAAGCTTCAGCATTGAAAAGAAACTTTTAATCAAAATAGAACATGCTATTGTTTTAAAAACCATTCAAAAATTCAAAGCAAAATTACAAGAAATTTTAAATTAATTTCGAGCGCAATAAAACAGGGTCAATGAAATTTCTGCAATGGTCAATAGCTTAGTAAGTTAGCCGAACAATTGCCGACTCTAAAGTATCCGGTTCAAATCCGGAAATAAGTTGCTTAAAACTATCACACCAATGTTTCTGTGCTTCGGAGGGCATGATTGCCACCATCAACTAATAATATCCAATCCAATTTAAGTAGCCGTTAGGTCTTAATGCTGAAACCTGACCTGTGTGCGATTGCGCACAAATGTTAATAATCTCTCGTGGCAAAAATTCAGTCATCAAACAAAAATTTTAAATTATTATTATTAAAGTTTAGTTCAACAAAAAAATTCTTTTAGGTTGTAAGAACTAGAAGAAAAGACGGCCATCCTCAATTTTCTTTTGTCGCTCGATAAAATTTCAACTTAAAGCGTGAAAGAAGAATAAGTGTCTGTTATTTCATTTTTCAAATTTCCTGGTTAAATAATAATTAAATATTAGGTAGAGAAGAAGTTAGAGCTGTTAGTACTTCCGGTAGGTTGACGCTTTCATTAGAACTAGTACATAATTTCAATTGTGAGACAATTCGTTTGCAATGTGAATGTTCAGAGTCAGCATTTTCATGAGTTTACATCATGGTAAATCCTGCTACTTTGAGATGTCACACCTCTCAAAGTACGAGTCTTCGGAAAAAAATTTATAGAAAATTTTATTAGCATCAAGTTTGCGTTTAGCTATTTTTATCATACCTAAACTTTGAAAAATGTTCCAAGGTTAATTCATATATTTGCCTGTTTTATATTATTAATATAATCACGGTTGATAAAGAACATGTTTTATTACAATCAAAAGTATTATTTGATAAATCGTTTCTAATGAAGTTTGAAACTTTTGTGTTTCGCTATTTCAACCGATTCTAGTATAATTTAATTCTAAACTACTTGTAAGTTCCATAAAGTAAAACTAACTTAAAAGAAACTTTTTTTTATTTTTTTCTTATAAAAGAAGCCTAAAAGCAATATTGTTGTTTTCAGATAGATAACTAAAAAAGCATTTACGTGCACACCTTCTCTAAAAGAATTGTAATATATTATTTACACTATACAAAACTTGTGAATCTATTTCATCGAGAGGATGCTTTTCTAGTTGCCGTTATTCCTAAACCAACAACGAAAGCAACGATCGTAAACCCTTGTGCAAACACTCTCGTCCTCATCATATATTGCGACATTTTTACCTTGCCTTCTTTAAAACTCCATAAACCATAACTTAGCGCAAATAAAGTAGCCGCGCATCCTAAAACCATAATTTAGTCTTGTGACCTAAACTTGACTTACCATTCACCTATAGGTACAAAAGGATTATCGTTACTTTTTCTCTTGATTTTTTCCAACAGAGTTTCTTGCCTGTGGGCCGATTCCAAATCTTTGCACAATTGAACCCATTCCAAATCTGGCGGAGGACTTTCTTTTACTTGAGACATTTTTACGATTTAAAAATACTTTTGACGTTAGAGGTTATGTTTTTTTTTTTAAAGTATTTCTTACTTTGCCCAATTACCATCCGGCATAAAATTTTAAACTCACAAATGCATTTTGTTGTTTGCTCTCGACTTGAAGGGCAACTACTAAACGAATGAAACAAATTAAAACTAAAATTTTATTGAATTATGTAATTAAAATAAAAAATTAAAAAAAGATTAAAAAATTCTTTTTACTGCTCTTTCTTAAGTTTGGTGAGGTCTACGTAAACAGTTTCATGGTCGTTTGGGTATGAACAAAATTTACATTCTAATTTTTCAAAATTAAATAGGGATACTTCTAATACCAAACTTAGGAATTAAAGAAACTTCATATAATTTTCCAAATGGTTAAATCTAAGGAAGCTGCCCAACTCCGAATTTATCCCTCAGATCTCTAGAGGATCGGATTATCGGATCCAGTACTACTAGAACCTGAAATGGATGAACTGGCTTCTCTTCAATATAATGCTCCAGAAAAGTGAAAATCTGTCATGCACATCCAAGCATCGTTAAGCCGTTCAGCTAATTCAAATTTATTGTAAAAGACTTCCAGAGGTAGGTCATGAAGATGACCTTTCAGAAGATGATCTACCTGGAGTTCAATTATTTCCATTTGAAGAGACATTTGGTGAATTGTCCTTATTTCTGCATGTTTGTATTTAGCTCGTTCAAGTAACCGATGACTCATTTCTATGAAAGTTTGCAATTCTTTTCTTAATTGATAAAATCGCTTCAACATTTTGCCCTTACTGAGCCAGCGAACTTCGCAATGAAAAATTATGTCTCCATATTCTATTTCCAAGTCTTGCAGGAATTGCTTGAACTGGCGGTGATTCAAACCTTTTGATTTAATATAATTTACGCACGAAACGTGCTTAAATTTTAATGATTTAACACAAAGGTTTTCTTGATGAATTATACAGTGAAATGTAAACAGATTTATAGATCTGTTTGTTGGACGTGTAGCTGTTCGGAAAGGGGACCAAAATCCTACTCGCACCTCCTCGTGGTGGTCCCTGGTAAACTTGCGGAGGACTCCCTGAGATCGGGTAACCAACCCCGGTGGATGGGGGAAATCTGCAAGGCTGACGCGAGAGATAACAGGGTAAGAGGCCCTGCCCAAAAATCTCTGGAAATGGCATGACATGGACAAGGATTCTGAGAATACGTTTACGGTGCAGTGGGGGATACCCCAGTACCGGTCGCGGACAGCGTTGGAGTGGGCGTTACGCGACCGTTATCCAGCGACCACTTAGAGACCCTGGTGGATGCCCAGGCCGGGTTTCTTCTCCATGTGACTGGAAAAGCGACGGGGAAGAAAGGCAAAAGACAGCAACTCTTAAAGCTAAATATAGCAAAGTCGGCGGGGAGCTCTCCAGTAGGCTCCTCACTCACGGAACGCGACCAGTGGGGCCGTGACTTTGAGGATGAATTGGCAGACGTCATCAGGGACGTAATTAGGATTTGCCAAGAAAAGCTGCAAAGGAAGGCGGGAGGATTCACGATACAGACCCTCACAGCCTTGAGGGAGAGCCTCATAGGCAAGCTTAAGAAGGCAATCAACTTAAGACGCCAAGAAAAGGCCAGACGGGAAACCGAGTTAGAGGTCAAAGTACAGGGACTGCAAAAACAAGTGCGGGATATGCAGAAAGTGAGGGAGGCTCAAAACCTCATGTTAGAAAAACTGGCCAAAAACTCGGACTATATTTGGTCTGACGCAGCCAAGATTAAAGATGAGGCGAGGAAGGCCAGAGAAGCGGATAAACACCACAAAGAGACGCTGATGGAAGAGGTAACCAAGATACTGGAGGCAATGTGCGAGATCAAGACAAAGATCAAAGAGATCGACGGCAAGGAATTCGAGACCTCCTTCAGTCAGGCGGGGGTTGAAGAATTCCAAACCATGGCCGCAAGAACTGCAAGGATTGAAAGGCAATTAGAAGATATGAGGGAGACAGCAGCAGGCGCGGGTGCCAGCGAAGCAGTTATAGGCGGTCTGGCTGCGGAGGTGGAATCCCTCATCGAAACTATGCTCGGCGACAAGGTAGCGACGATGGCCGCGCTCATTGCCGAGACTGGTGGCAGAGACGATGGACCCACATTTACTCGAGTGCGAGAAATGGCTGGACATCAGGCAGATCGTGCATTAGAGGCTGGGCAAATTGTTGACTCCAATAAAGCAACATAGACCAAAAGTGACAGGAAGAAGCATCATCCCCTGATTGTAGGTATGGAAAATGCGGAAAGAAGAGCAAAGACCCGAAAGGGCGCAGTGCACCAGAGGAAAACATCTTTTACGCGCTAAATCTGCAGGAGCGGCGAAGCAATGTCTAACGACGGTTACCACGCTCCTGCAGTAACACACATGGGAGGGGGTTTTAGTCGGTACGAGTCCGACACTACCACCTTCGGGTGGTGTCCATGAGGATTTCCCCCTCCCCACCGCACGAAAAAAAAAAAGCTGTTCGGAAAACGTTTGCTGGAAAAATGCAATTTGTTCAGAACTGTTCATTTCTGATAAACCTGCTCTAAAGAAATAGAAGGATTAAGTTGCAAGAAATTTGTTCTAACTTTCTCTGGCGCCAAATATTTTTAAATTTTGAAATATTATTTTTCAAGTTGATTATTATTAATATTTTTAAAATTATTTAACATTTTCAGATAGTTAAAATATCTAATATTAGATATATTCTTTAATTTGGAAATTAAAGATGTTTTTAAACCGCTCCAAGCGGTCATTTTATTATTAAAAGAAAAAACAAAAGATAAAGTTTTAATTAAAAAAATTAAAAAGTTGAACATGGAAACTTTTATTTTCTCCAATCTCTTTATGTTAACAAAAGATTTAGGTATAATTTTATAATAAAAGTTAATTTGGCATTAATATTTAATTGGAAAATGAATTAAAATCTCAAAAATTATATGTATTTAGATCCTAATACAATAGAAACCCAGAGCTATCCAGAGGGGTCTTCTATGGTTCAGATAGTTAGTTGTATGCCAGAAAGCGAAGAAGACATCGACAATCCAAATAGCACAATCGAGTCAGTTATAGTTGAGGATAATGGTAACCAACAGAAGAAAAGAAGAAAGAAGCCTGCTCCAGCAGAATGGGAAAAAAATGTAAGCAGAAATGCCAGAATGAAAGGAAAAAAGTATATTGGTTATCAACGCGATAAAAATGGAAAAGTTTCTCGTGTTTCAAAGAAAAAGGAACGTACCATTGGACCCATTTGTATGTCGGAAAAATGTAAAAATTTTTTAAATCGACGTTGTCAATTCGCCGAAAAAGAAAGGCAAAATATATTTGATTACTTTTGGACAGAATTGACTTGGAAGGAATAAGAAATTTATGTTTTTTCCTTAGTAGATCGAGTTTCAGCCAAGAAAACGTCAGTAAAACCAGGAAATACATCTCGACGTTCTAATTCCTATGATTATTCGTTAAAACTTCGCGAATATACAAAATAGGAGTTTGCAAAAAAACCTTTTTAAATACCCTTGGTATAAATGAATGGATGGCTCATAACTGGATAGGAAAAAAAGCAAGCATTACAGAAGAAACCGAAAGCCAACCCCAGACAAATACTAAAAGAAGTACTACACGTAAAGTATCAAAAAAGAATGAAGAAGCAAATACACACGTTCAGACCTTTTTCAACGAGTTACCAAATCTTCCAAGTCACTGTTGTAGACAGATGACTTCAAAGATATATTTGGAGCCTATATTTTCTTCAAAAAATAAATGCAAAAAATGGAGCATTCTATTATAAAACTAAACTTTGCTCTCATAATTTTACCGTGTTTAACGTTGCATCCCATCAATGTACCAACTATTGGTGGAACGAATCTCAAGCTGATCTTACTGCATCTACTTTTGCTTCATGTATGATAGACTCTTTAAAAGAACATTGCCTTCAGGAAAAACTGCCTATAATAATTTACAGTGATGGCTGTACATATCAAAATAGAAACGTCATCTTATCAAATGCCCTCCTGCATTTTTCTATACAAAATAAGATACAAATAGAATAGAAGTTTTTAGTTAAGGGACACACAAAAATATGGAATGTGATTCAGTCCATTCACATATTGAGAAACGACTGAAAAATAAGAATGTATTTTTACCTGCTGATTTTATTACCGCAACTCGAGATGCCAGGAAAACAACATTCCCATATGATGTGAAATACTTAACGCATGAGTTTTTTCTAAAGATTTTTTAAAGTAATTTTTGACACTATAAATGATGATTACATTAAATCTAATTCTTTTATCATACGTAGTTTATATTTCTGCATTATTTTTGTATCTTTCATTTTTTCTCTAAAATAATTAGGGAAGCAGGAATTTACATAAATAAGTTTTTACATGTCAATTTCGTATGCTCGGCTATCTCGTTCAGCACCCGGTATAAAGAACATTATATATTATGTAATAAAAATAACGTCGAAGCGAAAAAGAATCCTACATTTTAATACAAATTTTATTCCTTTTAATTTTTAAAATAAACTGTCGACTCTTTTAATGGATATTTCATTGCTAAATATTGAAAAATCCACAAGAAGCCCACAAAAAATAAGCTGCTGCACAGCTTAACTTCCAAATCTTTGGAGTTCGCCCTCGGTTCTAAACCAGATTGAAACAAATACGATGCAGGGGCACGGAACCCCAGTATCGGTCGTGGATGGCTGTGCCGGACCAGGCCGGGACGTATCAACAAGTTACTGGAACGGAAGACGACCCTGCAATGAAAACGGACAAGAAAAAGGAAACAGAGAGAAACAAGAGTAGCGCAATGGAGGACGAGGTAGTCACCCCAGCAAATACGTCCAAAAAGACAACAAATAAAGGAAAAATTAAAGTTGTAGCAAAGAAGAAGGGTATTCGGACCCTATTGACAATGCTCATCTCATCCAGATCCGAAAGCAAAATCCCCGCAGCCGAGCGGCTGGGGTACCGACAAATTTAATTCTATAATCGAAGACACCCTCAAACAATGTCAAGAAAAAATCAAGACCAGAGCTGGAGGCTTTACGAGGCCTTACATCAACACCTTTAGAGACGGACTTATACACAAACTTCAACAGCTCAAATCGTTAAGGCTCGCTGAAAAGCAACAAAGAGAAAACCGCATGGAAATAAAATTAGAAAATCTACAAGAACAGATATTACAAATCCAAAAAGCGGTAACAGACCAGCACAAAATTGTAGAAAAACTGGTGAAAAACTCAGGGCATATTTAATCAGATGCCCTGAAAATCATAGAAGAAGCCCGAAAGGCGAGAGAAGCCGAAGTCAAGCATGAAGTAAAACAAAAAGAGACAACGGAAAAGATGTCAGATAATCTCAAAAAATGGGAAGAGGCCATGGTAAACGGCCAAACTATACTTGGAAGCCTCCAAGACAAGATAGATAATACAGACAAGATCATCAAGAAGCTTTGGTCTTCAGTGGATTCGATGGAGAAAGTTATAAGGGGGCTGCACGAGAGGGAATTTGAAACCTCCTTCCCACCGTAGCAAACCGAATAATACAAGGATGTGGAAGAACAGTTGAAGACATAAAGAGAGTCATAGATAGGGTGGGAGAATCGGGGCAAAAGAAGCTGACATCCCACTTTACGAGCACCACAGACCTGGAGGAAGAGGAAATCCTATAATAGACACAGGTGAACCTAACCTTTTTGATACCACAAGCTAAGGCGGACGGACGCGTTGATAAGACGTCTACATAAGTTTAAAGCCATATGGGCATAAAGTTTGAAATTGTATGCGATTATTTCAATCTTCAATCTTTATTAGGTTTAGGTGAGTTACAAGTCGTACCATTCTGTGAAGATTAAAAAATCCATTGCTTCAGGATTAATACAAAGAGTAATTATCACGCAATCGTGAAAAGGTTATAAGTAGAGCCCGGATTCTAAGCTTTTTGCTTATTGCTCTAAATTATAAGCAGAAGATATTCCTTTTGGATCTTGACGTTTCTTACAAATTCCATTGATTTGGCCTAATGTTGATAGTGCTTATTTTTTTAAACTTTTTAAATCACTTATTTTGGAATTATAAGCGCTTATAAATTCGGGCTCTAGTTATAAGATTTCTAAATCAAAACGGAGACCCTACGTATGGTTTGCAGGGCCGGCACTAGGATATTTGACGCCCTAGGCAAAAATCTATTAGTGCCCCCTCCGTAATTTACCTCTTTGTAATTTACATGTTTTGCGGTTTTGAATTTCGCTGAAATTTTTGCACTGAAGATTAGGTAATGGACTATAATGTAATACAAATAAAAATTAAAATTTGCAGATCGTCAAGTAGTTTTTGCATTATATTATGCAATACCATTGGTCACTGACAACTGGCAGGAGATGGAGCCTGTGAGAATTACTTAATGAACATTATGTTTTTTAAAATTATCCAAAATGATGGATTTTAGAATGCCTGGATCCGAGAATAGCTAAAAGCATCCCTATAAGGGTTACCGAACTCGAAAATGACGAAATTCGAATGCTGAGATCCGAGATTTAAAAATGTCAGGGGCAGTGAAAACCTACACTGCAAACGCCCTTGCTAACCGCTAGGGCGATTCCGGGCGGTTTTGTCAACCCCTGTGTGTGAATTATTACAATACTCGGAGTGCAAATGAACTCGAATGATGTTTCCTTTGCAACCACATGCAGTAGAATGAACACGTTCTCTTCCCACCTAAATTCTGATTTCTAAGACCCATGTAGCGTACACGTACCGTTAAGTGAATACTTTTTAAAGCTAAAATGAACTTAAACTTATAAAATTTACATCAAAAAGTATATTTTCAAAATTCAAAAGAATTTTCTTAAGAAAGCGTAAATTTTGCTCTTTCAGAATTCAGAATATTTAAAAGTTTTCTATTGTACCTTCGAAGGAAAAAATCAGAAAAGAGCGACAGTAACCTCATTTTATATTGGACACTACAATTAATTTTTGAATCTCGATCTGGTTTGCGCCCTAGGCAGTTGCCTAGTTTGCCTAGCGCCGCTGATGGTTTGTGAAGAAACTTTGGAAAGCGGCGATGGAAGCGTCCGAACAGGGAATCAAAAATGATGTTGGTTACAACGACCAGATAGAAACCATAAATAAGTTATGAAATAAAGTAAATAATTATTGAAGTTCTGATTATGGGTTCACCTTGACATGGAACAATAATGAGAAACGTACTTTTTGACGCTTTTTAATGTTATGGTATCGCAGTCATCTCGCATTTCAATACATTTTGTCATATCAGGGTTCAACCCAAATATTTTCAAAAGATCAGAATATTTTTTGGACTTTTCGCCCGCGCGATATCGGATCGGCAATTTGGAATATTCACATTACATGCGATTGTCTATCGCATTTATTCTATAATGCACTATTGGCAAATGACGAAAACGTAGCAAGGAAAATAAAAAAAATTGTCGCGGAACTGAAACAATAATTCATACATCACGACTTTATGCCACAGTTAGAGCTGATTATCAATTGGACAAAGCCTGGACATTAAGGGAGTATCATGTAAAGATATCTCTAAATCGGAACAAAGAAATACCATATCCGATAACATAACGGCGTAGAATAAAATGCATCCATCTAGATCAAATCAATATAGCTTACTCAAATAAAGCATCATTCATTCATATACATAAGAAAACATAACAAGGTTCCTCATACTCACGGATGGAGATAGCAGGTTATAGAGCGGAATTTTCTACGGAAATAAAAGCACAGCCAGAAGACCAACTATAACCGAAAACCGAAGAGTTTTAGCCTATTTATATGGGGCTTCGATAGCGTACCATGAGATAGATATGCTGCATTGTAACAATTGCTTGGCAAACCAGCACAACAGAGCATATACATATATGTACAGCCCGTATATGCTGTTTCAAAATACCTCTAATACAAAAATTGTTGAAACACACTCCAAAAAACAGCCGCTATTTAAAACCTGATGCTGGCTGTGCCTACGTTGAATCTTTCTGGAACACCTAGGAAAAGGAAAAATGAAAAACGCGAACTACGATGTGGTAAAAGAACGCGACAGAATCAAGTAGATGATACTTTTAAAGCATCCGCTGTATGTATGTAAGTTGTTTCCGAGTTGAAAATTGAGTATGACACCTCTTTTTTTGTTTTTATTTATTTTTAACTGATTCATTTTAGGATAATTGAAAAGGAAGTGAGAGAGCTTAGGGACAAAATAAAAATATTAGAAGAACTACAGAATGATGAACTTCAGAAGAAAGTCGAAGCAAGGGATTCAACCATTAAAAAATATGAAGATATTATAGCAAGTGCTTATAGAAATTATATAGTTGTAGCAATTGCCAGAGATATATGAGTACCGGCAATACTGCCTTGTGAATCATGGTTTTAATTTAGATGGTGATATAATTAATGTCGACAATATTAAAGGATCAATGCCCAGCTGTTCAAGTTTTATCCAATTCTGTAGCAAAAGCTATTGAATATGCTGGAGAACACGGGCTCATGCCTAGAAACAGCAACTGGAAGAAAGCTGCAGAAACGGTGGAATTATTTAACAACTGGTTTGATCTAACGAATTCAAGGTCTAAAAATTTGCTGGGAATTGTCCGAACCGAAACGTTGTTAGGCACCGATATAGCCAATCAAAGCATCAGGCTGCTATTTTCACGGAGAATAGAAATACCGTCGAAACAAATGAAATATGTTTATATAATAATAATAACTTAACTTTATTTGGTAATAATTACCATTATGTAAATTACAAACATTCACTAAATACAAAATTTTTTTACACAGAAATGCTCAAATAAATTCAAAAGCAACATAATCTTTAACCTTCCTTTTAAAATTTAACAAATTTGTCTTCAGCTTTAAGGACGATGGCATACCGTTAAACAACTTCAACCCATTATACATTATCATGTTTTGTTTCTATACATATTCAACCTATAGCTACAAATATTACGCAGTGAGTAACTATGAGTAAATAGGAGCAGTAAACAAATTAAAGAATTCAAAATCGTCTGGAATCGATGACATAACAGCGGAAATGTTAAAGCAAGGAGGACACAAGCTACACCAACGATTACACCTATTGATACTACAAATCTGGAAAGAAGAGAAAATACCAAATGAGTGGCTAGAAAGTATAATAATACCAATACACAAAAAGGGTGATAGACGAGAGTGCTGTAATTATAGAGGGATTTCGTTGGTTAGCACCGCATATAAGATACTAGCGAACATACTACTTAAAAGACTAACTCCTTTTGCGGAGAACAGCATAGGGGACTACCAGGCGGGTTTCAGACCAAACAGATCCACCACAGACCAGCTTTTTATTCTTAGACAGCTGCTAGAGAAGAGTTGGGAATTCAACAAAATTATACACCAGCTATTTATAGACTTCCTGAAAGCCTACGACAGCGTGACCAGAGCGGAACTATGGGATGCCATGGCAGAGATATCGATCCCAAACAAACTCATACGTATGACCAAAATGTGTATACAAAACTCAAGGTCGAAGATCAAAATAGACGGAAAAATGTCGGAACCTTTTGTAGTGGCCAACGGACTCAGACAGGGTGATGCACTGTCACCTCTCCTATTTAACATCATACTGGATAAAGCCATAAAATCATCTGAAATCAAGATGCAGTTGTTTGTAGTAGAAGGATCTAGTCTGATGCTGGCATATGCAGATGACGTGGATATAGTGGCTAATAGCGTGATTAACATGAAAGCTATATTTCAAAGAGTGGAGAGAGAGACAGAGAAAATGGGTCTTGCAATAAATGAGGACAAGACTAAATATATGTGCGTTAATAGAAGACCACACAGAGACAGACTTGGACAAAATGTCACCATCGACCAATACAATTTTGAAAGAGTCCAACATTTTAAATACCTGGGGTCAACTGTCGCGGCAGATAATGACATAACTGAGGAAATAAAAGGTCGTATACAAAATGGCAACCAATGTACTTTTGCACTGAACAAGCTGCTCCGATCGAAAAACCTAACAAGAACCTCAAAAGTTAAGATATATAAGACCGTTATAAGACCCACTGTGATGTACGGCTCCGAGACATGGACAATGACCAAGACAAATGAAGAAAGAATCAGACGATTCGAAAGAAAAATCTTAAGAAAGATTTTTGGCCCAATATATAATCCTGTGGAAGAACAATACCGAATAAGAACAAATAAAGAACTAAAAGAACTATATAAAGATCCGGATATAGTACAGGAAATAAAGGCACAACGGCTACGGTGGACTGGACACGTCCAGAAACAACCCGATAGTAGACTGATCAAATTGGCGTGGGAAGGGGCTCCAGGAGGAAAGAGACCAGTGGGACGTCCAAGAACAAGATGGAGAGACAATATCGTAACAGATCTGGAAATATTAGGATTGCAATACGAGGAAGCACTAAACCTGATGGAAAACCGAGAAGAATGGAGGGCGAGAGAGAGAGAGAGAGTAACTATGAACATCTTGCACATAAGTAATGCTTCTACATATTGTGCTATTATTTTACACAAACTATTTTTTTATTTTTATTTCATGAGTTTATTAAAACTGAACCCACGCTAACTCTGTCGAAAACAAACTGTCCACTCAACAGCTGGCTCCTTCTAAGCACAGCTCCAAAAACAAAATTAATAATTCCACTAAAAATTTTATATACAAAAAATAAACTTCGAAAACCAATAATACTACCGTTGAAAAAAAAAACCAAAGTACTAATAAAATTATTAAACCACGCAAACTAAAATATAATACTATTACAGTGGTTTGCACCGGTTATAGTTAAGTATTAGTTAAAGTTAACTAATAGTTAAATATAAGTTATCTCGCTTTACAGTATGGTCGCCCCATTTATGAGCGCAAATGTGCACCATACAAAATCGCCGCAAACAAAAATTATTGAACGACCTTTTTTTTTCAAAACTTCGCAAACTACAAAATTAAAAAAAAAAATTCTAGCACTTGGCTCATTTCAAATATGCTGCAGCGATGACCCCAAATCCTCCAATCTCAAAAAAAAAGACAAAACGGCAGCATCCACAAATCCGTAAAACTCACGGCTCCTCTCGGAAGTCAATCGAATGAAAAACACTCACCACTTCCCAATTTGGGAAAAATTTTCACTTTTCAAACAATATCATTCTTGAAGGAACCAAAATCTCCAGATAAAAGCCGGTTTATCTCGCGCAGACGCCCTTCGCATTCTTTTTCCAAAAACAAATTATACAGGGCATCGTCAAAAACTAATTTTAAATTATGAATTTTAACTTTGCCCTGTAAGAAATAAAAATCAGAAGAATTATTTCTCTTGCCCAGGAAATAACTTAAAAAGAATGAAATGCTCCCAATGAACAAGAAATAATAAAAAAAAATGAAAGCAAATATTAAAATTCAAAATACTAAATACCACACAAAAAAATTACGACAATATATACCCAGGAAGCATTCCATGGTTTACTTTAAACACAAATATTAATACATTTATCACAATCCTCTGATAAACACTACTCCACTGCAATGCCTCGAGCAATACAAATTTCGGTGTAAATCTGTTCACTTTCAAAATTATTCTCATACCCCTATTCTGTAGTTTCTGCAATCTGCTAAACATGCCCATATTGCCCATAAACAAAACAGATGAACAATATTCAAAATGAGGTCTTATCATATTATAAATCCTTATAGCACTCAAAACCGAAACATCTTTCCTAATCTTCGATAAGAAATAAATCTTTTTTGCAACTTTTTTACAAACATAGTCAAAGTGACACTTAAAGGTCAATTTATCATCAATAATCACTCCCAATTTACCCCTTAATTTACACTAAATTAAGTGGACCTATATGAACACAAGCTAGTGTATTTTAGTGTAAAAATGTTACTCTATATTTTTTAGTGTGTAACAAGGTATCCAAAGCCCCGGGACATGACGGCATTTCAAACAGGGCAATCAAAGAATTGCTCAAACACGGGATCATGGCAATCACGCACATCGTCAACTCCATGCTTGCCATCAGGCACTTCCCAAGCCCCTGGAAGTTGGCCGATGTGGCCAGGATCCTGAAAACCCATTAGAACTCCCGCAACCCCGCCTCCTACAGGCCCATCAACCTGCTCCCATCTCTAGCAAAACTCGTGGAGAGGATAATCCAAGTCCGTCTAAACTCCTCCCGGGCCGAATCTCGTCTAATCCCCGACGAGCAATTCGGCTTCCGTCTCACGGGGAGAGACAGAACCTTGAGGGGTTCCAGCAGACATAATCTTCGGGGTGGAACGGGACCCTTCGAGTTTAACCCGGAAGGGCCTATCCTGGAGATAAGATGCATTGAGGTACACCAAGGCATCTGGTATACCCGAGCACTATGCGAGAAGAAGTTTATAACGAACGATGAATTGATTATGTCGAATGAAATAGACGAGGAGAACGCATTCCAAGAAATTCCACAACCAGCTTCAGATTCATCTGATGACGACGATTACGAGTCGGAAGCAGAAAGGTCAAAATCGTACTCGGAATTGATTTCACTGGACTATAAAATAAAAGCTGTTAATATAGTCAGAGCTCGTTCAACTTGGAATTTGAAAAGTATTCAAAGCAAAGGGTGCCACCGTTTGAAAAGGAAGTCGGATTTGGCGAAATGGGAAGAACAGATTAAAAGTGGTGGATCAACTTGTGATAAATATCGAATCATCGATTCGTGGACGTACGATCTGTTCACAGAAGCTCGGAAAAACTATCAGCAAGTTACTACCCGGAATGTACAGCACTGGGCTTTGGCTGTTGCAAGTCAATTTGAAAACTTCAACTTTAAAGCTTCCACATCGTGGATTACAAAGTTGAAGAGGGAGCATAAAATCCGTTAACGAAAGATCACCAAATTTGTATCAGAGCGAGAAACTACAACGACTGAAGAAACGTTGGCTGCCGCCGAAGATTTCCGAATTGCCTTGCTTCGACCGCAAATTTTTCATCAGTACAGACCAAGCAGATATTTTGAAAACAGATATTTTTGCTTCTAAACTGTGGGATGACAATTATTTTATTTTAAGTAAGACCCCAGGCGAAGCCGGGTATTCTACTAGTATTTTATAAAACTAATTCAAGATATTCAATCGGAAGTAAATATAATATCGCGATGTACGCTGGGAAGATAGATACTTCCAGAATTCATGAAAAATTGAAAGAAACCCTGAAAGATATAAAATTTATTTCCACAACCGCTGATATTTGGTCAACAAGACATACGTCACTGCTCACTGGATTGACTTGAAAACTTTTGAGAGAAATGGTTCAAACTTTGTAAAGGCATTCAAAGAATTTGGATGAGAATGTCGATGATCGCGATGATTTTCAATGTAAACTATTAAAATTTAAGATTCTCAAATAAAACAGAATTATTTGAGGTGTTCAAGGTATACACCTTAAGTTTATTAGGGACAATTGATTTATATAAAGCTTTAGTGAAATCTAAAGTTGGCAGAATACATCATCCTGCTCTTGCTAAATGCACTACATTGTAATTTATGAAGTCCTTGGATGCCGATTAATATATCCCTGCTCAACCACATGGAACTCAATGTTTGACTCTGTTAACCATCTTTTAAAGCATAAAGAAAAACTTTAATGTTTACTTCATAAACTTAATCAATGTGCGTTGGACTGCCTGCAGGTACAAAATAACTACCTACTACTACGGACAGCTTCCACCAAGTACCAAATATTCGAATGCAGAATGTGATAGCAGGCTACAATTTGTGGCCTATTATTGCTGATTTAACAGCAGAATTAATTACCCATTTGGAAAAGCGTTTTGATAAATTTTTTAAATTATCAGAAGAAGTTAATGAAGCAATTATAGTAACATGTATACACTCGCATTTTAAACTTCGGTGACTACCTGATACGACAACTGATGACCAAATAAAAGAAATCAAAACTTTTTGCTACGGAGCTGTAGAAGTGGTGATGAAAGCTAATAATATAAATCTGCATTATAATTAATGACCTTTTTTTGGGGGGGGGGGGGGGGGGGGGATGTAGTAGGGAAAGGCAAATTTTAAGACCATCCGGGGCGGTAAAAGTTGTATAGGTACGCCAGTGTCTCAGGATGCGCACTAGTGCGGAAAGTAGATACTTTCAAAAAAATTCTTACAGTCGAAATGCTACATATTATTGTTCGGTATCCTAACAAAAAAGGTAACAAAGAATATCATAATTATAATGCGAAGAATTCGGATTCGCAACGATTGTGCTACCTAGTAACTATCCAAGAAATGTATGCGTTTATTGGAGTTTTGATTTGATCATAGAAGTAAAATGTGGAAAAGTACTTCGTACCCTCCTTACCGCGCGTCAACGTTCTGCTAAGCATATAATACTTAAACGTCATAGTTTAAGTTCAAAAATTGTGAAAAAAAATTTACCGCTGTGTTTTCAGCTTCTAAAAGAGTTAAATAATGGAGATTTCAAAGCACAAGTCGAAATTTCAATTTTTAATCAACTAACCCGGCACCCGGGTTATAACATAACAGGTAACAAAACAGGTTAGTGATCACATGTTTTTTTTTTAATTTATATTTTTACAATTTGTGTTTTCAAAATACATAGCTAGAATGTTCGGATGTAGATGTATCTGCGGCATTAGTGGTTCAAGCTCTAATTCTACAGAAACCCAGAGGCAAATATGAAAAGGCATATCTGCAATTTAACACGAGGTGTAAAGAAAGGCGAGTGAAAAACGTAAATGAAGAAGTTTTATTAGCTTAGCTTTTATTAGCAACGGTCGAAGGTTGTGCAAAGCTCCACTTTGTGGAGCTGTTTTTCGATGTTTGCGATCGCCGTTGTTACTGAAAGCAACAAGTTCTAGGTTTTAGGTAGAAATAAAAAATTCAAGTTTCTAGGGGGGGGGGGGGCAAGTGCCCCGCTTTGCCCCCCTATTCCGGCGCTTATGAACACACAATTCCCAAATAGTTCATTATATAAACAAAAAGGAATCAGTCAATAAGTATTACACGTCAAAGTGGCAAACGAGACCCTCCACAGGTATTAGGTTGCCGGCTTAGCTCAGTTGGGGTGGGTCAACCGAAACACCAGAGGGTACGTTACAAATCGAAATCGGGAGTTGTTTTAAAGGGCGCCACCGTTATTCTTAAATGTCTCGGTAACAAGGGCTCTCGAGCAATAACGGAACACGAAAACCTACCTCAAGATAAATCTTATTCCAGAGAATTCTGGCGACAGCTCCGCCCTTACACTCTTGGCTGAAATTATAATTAGTACAACACAAATAAAAAAATATCGTCACTTCTGCCGCAATACCTCCAATCATCAACACACCAAATTTTATCTGAATCGGTTATACATTCCCAGAGATGTGATGTCATTTTCATTTTTTTTGCCATATCTCTGCCAAAACCTTATTTTCACCACTAGAGCCTACAAGACACACGTCCAAAAAGTTTGAATACCATCGACGTAGAAATGCCGAAAAAAATCGAGGGACAAGGACTTTTTTTAAGAAATTCCCAAACAAATTTATTATTTTTTTTTATAATGCATTCCTGATTTTTATCAAAGGGTTCCATATGCTGTGAAGTCCTTTGAGGGCAATGTTCCTAGATACCGAATTTGGTTGACATCCTTTTAGTACTTCAGGAGTTATTTACTCTTGAAATTTTAACTTTGACAGCTTGTAATTTTTGACAGATGACAGGTAGAAAGTTCATTTCATCTATTCTGGATATAGCTTTTCAAGGTCTTTAAAATAACCTATCGCTTTTAAAAATCTTATGCCATTTTCTTGTAGTAGCACTCCTGATTGATAGATCGCGACGAAAACCTTATTTTCACTTTTCTACCGTAAACCTGATTGGTTCGATGGTTCAGGAATAAATCGAGGGACACGGTGATCTCGAAATTCTTTTTTGATTGGAGGTAAAAACACATAAAATAAATGATCACAATTTTTAATTGAAAACGGGACAAAATCAAAGTTTAATTTTGGCGGTAAGAAAATTTCGATAGGTTTCACAAAAATATTTACAAGTACTGAACATTTACAGTAGAATTTAAAAGGGGTAAAATTTTGAAGTAATAATAATTACACTTATTAAGAAATAGTTATTTAGTTAACAATAATAAAATTCATTCGGTACACAAGAAACAGGAACTATAAGGTACTCACATTAACAATTTGCATAAGCCTGGGTACAGCACTGTCGACTGGAATTCTCTGCGTCACGGAAAATTACCGTGGGGTTTGATAGCGGGATGCAGCGAGATGTGGCATGTAAGCGTCTGGCGTGATGTAAGGTAGAACTATAATAAGTTGATTCTTCAATAAAGATAATAGATTTCAAATAAATCTTCCCCAACTTAAGCACAACCTAATACGTGTGTTTCACTATTTAATTCCCACTATGGGTTCGGACTCTTAATTCGTTATATCAACTTCACGAGACACTACTTTGCTACATTCCGATATTCTTTAATCAAATACTCAAAACCTTGACTTGCAATGGCAATAATTGAAATGGCTATTGCACAACTTAATTATTTAATTCCGCACAAAGCGTACGTACGTAAACAATGATCGTGGGTTAATCCTGCCCATGCAACAGGGATCATGTACCCATAATGCAGTTTTTAAGTAATCCTACGCGTTAATTATTCAAATCAACCAATGATAGGACGTAAAATCGGCTCCGTCAAGTTGGCCCCTCCATTTTCGAATTTCCATCCTGAATTCAGTGTATCTTGCTCGGACCTAATTTTAAAATTTTTTTAATAAAATAGGTATCTTCAAAAAACTTACAGCATTCGCCAGCACTTCGCGAGCACTTTCAAATAATATAAAGAAAAGTTAAATATTTAATAAAATTGAAAAAAAGAGGGGCCAACTTGACGTTTTTGTCAATTTCCGATTTTTCAATTCTTAATAAAAATTTAACGGACCCAGCACTTTCGAAAATAATTACAGCACTCGCCAGCACTTTGCAAGCACTTTCCAATAAATTTAAAATAATTAAAAATTCCAAAGTGGAGGGGGTGCGTCAAGTTGGCTCCTCAAAATCTTCAAAATTTAATTTCTTAACAAAAATTTAACGGACCCAGCACTTTCGAAAAAACTTACAGCATTCGCTAGCACTTCGCAAGCACTTTCCAATCAATTTTAAAAAAATTGAAAATTCCAAAGTGGAGGGGGTGCCCAAGTTGGCCCCTCTCGGTACGAAAATAATATTTCGCAAATAAAAAATTAACGAACCCAGCACTTTAAAAAAAAATTACAGCATTCGCCAGCACTTCGCAAGCACTTTCAAATTACGCAAAAAAAAATTCAAATTCGAAAATGGAGGGGCCAACTTGACGGAGCTAGCCGTTAGGGCTACTACAATTACCAGAAGAATATACCACAACGTCTTCAGGAGAACCGTTTTTACTACACGATAGTGGAGCCGGGGACGATCGCATTTTGTTGTTTTCCACCGAAGCACACTTAAATTATTTGTCACAGTGTGACCATTGGTATACGGATGGAAGCTTAGTACTACACCACGATTTTTTTCTCAATTATATACGATTCATGGTGTAAAATACATCAACGTAATTCCAACCGGATATGTCTTGCTAGCTAGGAAAACTGAAGAGACTTATAATCGTTTATTTCAAATTTTAAAAGCACTTAAGTCTGGACTTCAACCCCTGTCAATTATGTTCGACTTTGAATTTCCCGATATAAGAATACGAGGGTGCTTTTTCCATTTTACGCAGTGCATATGGAGACATTCGCAACAAAATGGGCTGAAAAAACCCGATATACAGAAGATGCAGATTTTGCACTGAATTTACGAATGCTTGCAGCTCTTGCATTTGTACCGGAGAATGACGTTCTCGAGTCGTTTCAAAGTTTGCTTGATAGCGACTTTTATAATCAAAATGAAGAACTATTGACGCCATTAATCAATTATTTCGAAGATACGTGGATAGGCAGAACTGATAGAAGAGGAAGGAGGCGTCCCCCCTTATTTTCATTAAATATATAGAATTGCTACGAAGCTGTTTTAGAAAATATTCCTCGCACAAATAACGCAGTTGAAGGATGGCATAATAGTTTTATGTCGATAATCAACGCCGCCCATCCCAGCTTGTAGAAATTTGTAAATGCCATAAAAAAGGAAGAAAGTTTGAATAGATTGAAGATTGAACAATTTGTGGCAGGAAACGAAATTCACCAGAAAAAGGTGTACAAAGATACTGCCAAAAGAATAAGAACCATAGTTTAAGATTATGAAAGTAGACCAATTTTAGATTTTCTTCGAGGTATAGCACAATATCCCCATTATTATTAGCCCATAATTAGCCCCAATCACTTGGCAAATTAAAAGTCGCCAGTTGGCAAATTGAGAACTGCTCCCCTCCCAAAATTTCTCTTCGAGTTCGCAGGACGTTAATTATTTCTGAAAACTTTGGCTCATGAACTGACAATAGGGGAGCTTCAGCGAAGAAGTCAGAACACGTCCGGCATCCGTACCGACATTAAATCCAATTAAAAAGATGAAAATTACCCCCCCCCCCCACCCAAATAAAAGAAGTAGATGCGTCACCTGCACTGTGGAAACTGGTACCAGAAGATTAATCAACTATGCGTGAAAAAAATTCAACCAAGTAATCGTGCTATATATGAGTGGCTTAGCAAGTGGGCATTAATAATAAAATTATGGTTACGAAATCCCTGCTTACATGATTCGATTAGATTTTAATCACACAATGCATTTAATTAGTAGATACATGGAAGGACATAAAAACAGCTCGTGGACGAGTGAAAAGTTTTATATGAAAGCAATACGCTTATAACATTTTGCGAATTATCAAGAAATTACCTGAATATCGGAAACAAAAAAAGGAAAGTATGTTCAGGGATCTCAAAAATGTAGTTTTTCAGCATGAAAAATTACTGACAAGACTAAATGTATTTCTATCCACTCATATTGAAAGTATGGCTCAACCAATACCATTGGGTCTCAATTCAATAAAGATGATATAATTAGACATGATATTAATATAGAAGAAACCATTTTAATTGAATCTATTTTAGGGGAACATAAAGATTCTAATATTATTGTCAACGAAAACGGAGAAGAAACTAAAGAAAGCCTGAAAGAAATCGGATCAAGATCAATAAACCGATCTTTAGGAGGTGGAGCTTTCAACCAAGTCATGAACACGATGAAAAGATTGAAATTCCAAACTTTATGGTTTTAACCCTTATTGTCTAACCAATTTGTAGGGTCGATAATGTTTTTGTATATTCTATTTTACTAAATAAAATAACTTTCTGTGTTTGCCTTCTAAAGGAACATTTTTGTCTATGAAAGTGTTAGGAAAAGCAAATTTGTTACTTTCGAGAGTAATTTATTAATAATTAATTAATAACAATTTATGAATTAATATCATGAATAAAATGAAAAACTTAGCATCTCTAATAAGTGATTGACCTGGTTATTCAGCCTTTGGCCTTGCTGAAGAATTATCGTATACATAGGCGCCGGATAGGGGGGGGGGGCAAAGTAGGGAACTTGCCCTCCCCTAAATAATTGAATTTTTTGTTTCTACTTAGCTAGCGCTGGTAAAATATTAGAATTTTCCTTTAAAATCATAAAGCCTACAAAATTGAATATTTTCCCCCCCTCTATATGTGACTCTTCCGGCGCCACTGTTAGCATACCTGACAGAAATAGTGTTCGATCTTAAAGTAGTCCAAAGTGACTCGTAATCGAGTGTTTTGTTCATACGTGAAACTGATCTTTGACACTGTCACTGGTCTACAGTAGAAGAACAGAAATCTTGTAGCTTTGTCAATAGCTGTATAATACTGTAAAAACAAACAGTATCGAATTCTTTCACAAAAAAATTAAATAATAGTTAGTGCTCACCCACAAGACGATGTTACGCCACTGATCGCAGGAATGCCACTGTTGCTGGACGCTAAAAGACCGAAATAATTATGCTGTGGATAATTTACTGATAAGGAAGCCAGGTTGATCGGTTTGGCTGGAGCTTGCTTTACCAAATCACAAAACTAATCTTCTACTGGGTATCCGGAAACCAAAACGCAATTTCTAGTACAATTTTCCAAATAATTAATTAAATTAAGCAGACCAAAATTCTAGAAAACCAAACTTACGCAATTTATACCCTGAATCCAAAGCTAACTGACGACCTTCACAGATTCGATTAGCGTCGATGAATCCCGTTACACGGACTAGGATAACAAAATTATTCCCGTTTTCGCACTTTTCGATTCGCCAATTTTTGTCGATTATTAAAACTAATCACCCAATGCGTTCCGTTATCGTTCGACCTTCCTTGCTAATCTCCTTTTTAAAAATATTCAAACTTAAAATTTCTCGATTGAATTTTCAACTTGGTTCTTTTTACAGGGTGCTTGCAAAAATAGAAATGTAATGTAAAAATGGTTTGTAGCCGAATTTGCCTTACACGCAAATTTGAATGCTACAAACTTTGCGAAGAGGGAAAAGAGTACTTAATTTTCAAGCTGTCCAGGTTTAATCAATTTGCCAACTGTCGACGTTTAGTTTTTGCTCTTCACACCTCTTCGGTATACAAATTAGCTTTCGGTTTTTGCTTTGCACTTATATTTAAAAAATTGCTTTATTTAACTCCTCGGTGGATTTGATAACTTGCCAATTTTTGACGATATTGGGGGGAGGTTCCTTTTCTCTCACTTTGCTATGGGGCCGTCCCTAATCCTGTATAGCAGCTGTTTCAAGACATTTTAAGTTTCGACTGCAATAACCTTATAATAAGAGAATACAGAGGAACTCGATTGAAGTGCAATTCGTTACAGAGAGATATTATACAGATTTTGACTGATATTGATTTTATAGACGACAGATGACGTGTTATTCTTTGAATGAAGACCAATAAGAGATGGTCAAAGTACTACTTTTCCGCCCTAGTGCGGAAAGTAATACTTTTCCGCCATAGTGCGGAAAGTAATACTTTTCCGCACACTTTTATTATTTAGTTCTTTTTAAAACATAATTAGAAAAAATATTGTTCTCGGCCGAAAGCCTCGATCGTAAAACCACGCCTCGAATGGAAAAATGTTAGTTTTCCTAACTTGTATCGAAAATATCTACTTTTAAACAGTGTTTTTTGACAAATCCGTTTTGAATATTTTGGATTATAGAAAAAAACAATTCAATATACAGAGTGTCTAAGAAAGAAGTACACTACTATAAATTAATATTTTTTATTTAGATTGGTACTTTTTTTTAACTATATAGGTATATTGTTTTAAGAAAAGTAGGAAAAGTTTATTACAGAGTAGATTAGATTAAAAATATAGATATTAGAAATAAAAATAGAAATTAAAGAAATGTCCGATAAAGATCTAAAGAACAATGGTTTCACTAAGCCAAACGGTGACTATGTATTTTATCATAACGATGTGTTGAAGTCAAACAAAGATGAATATCTCGTACAACGCAAGCTTGGACGCGGTACCTTTGGACAAGTGGTGAAATGCCTAACAAAATCTTCTAACGAATTTGTAGCCGTTAAGATCCTTAAGAACAGCCCGGACTACGCCGAAGCAGTTAAAAACGAAAAAAATATGATGGAAGGAATATTAAAAGATACTCCGGACAAATTTAACTTTGTACGAAAAATTGATTGTTTCGAACATAGAAGACATACGTGCATTGCATTTGAACTGTTAGAAATAGATTTGGGATATTTCATGTGGGATCATGTTTTTTCAGCTAAAGCTGTTGGCTACATTCTTCACCAACTATTAACTGGATTGGCAAGACTGAAGCAGTTGGGAATAGTTCATACCGATATAAAACCGCAAAATATAATGTTGGTGGATTCGAAACGGTTTCCATATCGAGTCAAGTTGATCGACTTTGGAAGTGCACTAAAAATTAATAACGTTCAACAAGGTGACTACATCACAACACGTGATTACAGATCACCGGAAGTAATTTTGGGGTCACCGTTTACCGAAAAAATTGACATTTGGTCTTTAGGATGCATTGCAGCGGAACTTTTAACCAACGAGAGTTTATATGGAGGATTATCCGAATTTGATCAAATCCGACGTATATGCGAAATGCAAGACCTAATACCGCCCGATTCCATGTTAGTTAATGGATTAAACACAAATTATTATTTTAATCTTACTGCAGACGGTTTCCAATTTAAAGGCTCTCAAATATCCGTTACCGAAAGTAGTGCATCTAAAATTATTCGTTTCGAAGATATAACACTATTTAAAATTCGTTCTGATTTAAAAGGTAAGGAATGGCTCGAAGAGCTATTTGCTAGAAGTGCAGTTACTGCATTAATTGAACAAATGTTGCAAATTGATCCAGAAAAACGAATTACTCCCGAAGAAGCTTTAATTCACTCAGCAGTTTGTGATGAGTGTGATTAAACAGACCCTTAAATTATTTTTATTACAAATTTTTACTACAAAATAAAATTACTAATTGCTTTTATCAGGTATTACTAGGTATTCATGTGTAATTTACACTTATCTTTTGCTTAGCTCAGGCAGTGAAATAAATACCCATGAGATTTCTTTCTATTAAAATATAATTTAAAACCCAGATTCACGAAACTATTGGATTTAGTTATTAAAAACAGAACAGTTTGCACAAAGAAATAAAAGCATAATTAATTTGTTATTTTATTATTATTATTAACGAAAAGAAAACCAAGCTTGGTCTCAAAATTATATATAGGTAAAGTTGCAACTGCTGAGCAGCTAAAGTCGGTTCCTCCGTCTTAAAAATTATTCCGTCATCAATCATACCAACCCTGGAAAACAGTTATTACTTATTTGCTCTTATTTTATAAAAAAGTGCTTACCTAAATTTTCAACAAGTTTATAATCAAACTCTGGACATAATTTTTCATAGTTTCTTTCTACAACGAGGTATTGTAGATCGTTACGACGCATGAGTTCAGCACATAAACGTAATCGTGCCCATACCGTATCCTTTAACACAGTACATCCTTTGGATTCAGGCAAAACTTGTAGTCTATTTAAAGCAGCTAAAAAATATTGACCTGCTTGTTACGATTACATCGTCACGTTTTTCTAAAAGTTTTAAAATTGCCGCAAGTACAAGCGGAAATAATCGAGTTAGTGGTGGGGTGACGAGTTACTGGCACTTTTTGTCAGACCACGCATAAAGAATGATGTGAGTAGAGTAATTACCGCACAAGAATCTAATAAGTTTGGGATTTGACGCCAATAGAAATGAATTGTAGAGTTGTGAGTTAAAAATAAAGTTGTGTGAAGTTAAATTCACTCCTATGTGATAAATTACCGCGTCTGCCGATGAATGAGTAATTGTACGAAGTCAAACAGGACTCCATGGTGGTTGGCCACCCACAGTCCATAGTACAATCAAACAACCCGTTAGAAATTTATGTCGTCCGATCATCCTCAACATCTTTAATTTGAGCAAAGAACCACAGCACCTTGAGATCTCCATCTCTAAAACTTGTACCAGTAAGTGGTAGCTAGTAATTATTTGTCGTGAAGTGCAAACGATGATTTAACTTCGCATCAGTGCCGTGGCGGCCATAAATAGTTTAAGTTCGAGCGGATTTGTTCCGACAACGAATATTTCGTATCTTTGTAATTGTCTTAATATTAATGTCGTAGTTTTAAGTAACGTAACTGAAAAAAGATCGATCTTAGCCTGAATTTGTTATGGTATCTAATGTTTAGAGTCATTTTTATGTTAGAGTTTTGAGTCGAATAAAGTAATAGTAACAAATGGCGCACAACGTGGGGCTCGAATCCCAAAAATTTTGTGTTAAAATTATATCGTAGAAATAAAACGTAAATATAAACGAGACAAGGTACAGTGGCTAACGAAAATATTCGAACCCTCTTATGTTAGCAACGTAAATTGCACATTTTGAAGCCGTTTTTTGTCGTATAAAAATCGATTTTCGAGCAAAACTTTTTAGACATCTTTTGTTGAAAATTTCAATGCCTTCAATTTTGTTTCTATACGTTTTTCGATTTTGTCGCGCCGTTTCTGACTGACGGCGACTCAAACAAGACTCTGTAAAATGCAAAAAATATTATCTTCTATATCTCGGAAACGGTGAAAAGAAATAACAAAATGAATAGGTATGTTTTTCTTGTAAATTTCATTCTCTACATTTTTGTTCCTATATATTTTTCTATTTTAACGAACCGTTTCCGAGATATAGATGACAATA
Source organism: Cantharis lateralis (assembly GCA_963170105.1). Classification (NCBI taxonomy): domain Eukaryota; kingdom Metazoa; phylum Arthropoda; class Insecta; order Coleoptera; family Cantharidae; genus Cantharis; species Cantharis lateralis. The sequence continues at coordinate 11,063,998 of OY720626.1, forward strand.
TTTTTTTCATTTTACAGAGTCTTGTTTAAGTCGCTGTCAGTCAGAAACGGCGCGGCAAAATAGAAAAATACATAGGAACAAAATTGAAGGCAATGAAATTTGCAACAAAAGATGTCTAAAAAGTTTTGCTCCAAAATCGATTTTTATATGACAAAGAACGGCTTCAAAATGCTCAATTTACATTGGTGACATAGGAGGGTTCGAATATTTTCGTTAGCCACGTATGTGAGTTATCGGCTTTCAAGCACGAGGCAAGGTCAACCAGTTCACATTCGAGTTGCATCTTCTTATCGTTTAAATATCAAGTTGTAATTAGTAAGCATAAAAATGGAAGCAAAATTTTTAAATAATCTCGAATTAGATTTCGAATTATTATCCAGATCAATTACTTATTCCAAAAATTTCAAGAACATATCGTTGCGCGTAAATGGATATTGCCCTTAGTAATAAAAAGAAAACCCCGCAAAAATTAAACCCTTATTCATGGGAGAGAAATTTTGAGGAATTGGTGGAGTCATTGGGAACAATTAAAATTAGTCTTGAGAAACCCTGGGACGAAGAATTAATTAAGTTAGTCGAGACAAAGATTGAGCATGTAAGGAATAGGATTCTAATTGTTAATAACAAAGGTCACCCCGATAGACAAATTATTTTAGAGCAATTATCGTCACAGTTAGCTACTTATGAGAAAGAATTTTTAGAGAAAGAGGGTAAAATGTTAGATAATTTAAGTATGTGTAATTCGGATATGACTAATCTTCCCCCCCCCCCCCCGCGCGAAAAAAGCGTACAAGTCTTTAAGTGGCGATTCACTCAATATAAATTCCATTCGGATTCAAAAGATATCTTAACTTTTTTAGAAGAAATTGAGGATTTGCGTATAGCCCGTGGCGCTACCCAACAAAATCTTTTTGATGCCGCCACTGATCTTTTTAGTCCGGAGGCGATACATTTTGTAAGAATAGCAAAGGCAAAAGCCAAGGATTGGTCGGATTTAGTGAAACTTTTAAAGGCCGAGTACCTACCGTCAGATTTCCAAGTTAATTTAGAACGAAAATTCAAAAATAGTACCCAGGGGAATGAAAATATTTTTACCTATTTAACTGTCGTAGAATCCCTGTCTAAGAAATTAGAACGCCCAGTATCGGAATTAGACATGATATTAATATAGAAGAAAACATTTTAATTGAATCTATTTTAGGGGAACATAAAGATTCTAATATTATTGTCAACGAAAACGGAGAAGAAACTAAAGAAAGTCTGAAAGAAATGGGATCAAGATCAATAAACCGATCTTTAGGAGGTGGAGCTTTCAACAAATTCATGAACACGATGAAAAGATTGAAATTCCAAATAAAATAACTTTCTGTGTTTGCCTTCTAAAGGAATATTTTTGTCTATGAAAGTGTTAGGAAAAGCAAATTTGTTACTTTCGAGAGTAACTATGGATGCAGCTTTCTGTAGTTTTCCATCCAGTACCCAAGACCCGGTATGATAAACCACGAATATTAGTTCATTACCAATATCATTTATGAATTAATATCAAAAAATATGAATTAAATTAATATTAAAAACCTAGCATCTCTAATAAGTGATTGACCTGGTTGTTCAGCCTTCGCCTATACATAGGCGCCGGATAGGGGGGCAAAGTAGGGAACTTTCCCTCCCCTAAATAATTGAATTTTTTGTTCCTACTTAGCTAGCGCTGGTAAAATATTAGAATTTTCCTTTAAAATCATAAAGCCTACAAAATTGAATATTTTCCCCCCCTCTATATGTGACTCTTCCGGCGCCACTGTTAGCATACCTGACAGAAATAGTGTTCGACCTTAAAGTAGTCCAAATTGACTCGTAATCGAGTGTTTTGTTCATACGTGAAACTGATCTTTGACACTGTCACTGGTCTACAGTAGAAAAACGGAAATCTTGTAGCTTTGTCAATAGCTGTATAATACTGTAAAAACAAACAGTATCGAATTCTTTCACAAAAAAATTAAATAATAGTTAGTGCTCACCCACAAGACGATGTTACGCCACTGATCGCAGGAATGCCACTGTTGCTGGACGCCAAAAGACCGAAATAATTATGCTGTGGATAATTTTCTGATAAGGAAGCCAGGTTGATCGGTTTGGCTGGAGCTTGCTTTACCAAATCACAAAACTCATCTCCTACTGGGTATCCGGAAACCAAAACGCAATTTCTAGTACAATTTTCCAAATAATTAATTAAATTAAGCAGACCAAAATTCTAGAAAACCAAACTTACGCAACTTATCCCCTGAATCCAAAGCTAACTGACGACCTTCACAGATTCGATTAGCGTCGATGAATCCCGTTACACGGACTAGGATAACAAAATTATTCCCGTTTTCGCACTTTTCGATTCGCCAATTTTTGTCTATTATTAAAACTAATCACCCAATGCGTTCCGTTATCGTTCGACCTCCCTTGCTAATCTCCTTTTTAAAAATATTCAAACTTAAAATTTCTCGATTGAATTTTCAACTTTGTTCTTTTTACAGGGTGCTTGCAAAAATAGAAATGTAATGTAAAAATGGTTTGTAGCCGAATTTGCCTTACACGCAAATTTGAATGCTACAAACTTTGCGAAGAGGGAAAAGAGTACTTAATTTTGAAGCTGTCCAGGTTTAATCAATTTGCCAACTGTCGACGTTTAGTTTTTGCTCTTCACACCTCTTCGGTATACAAATTAGCTTTCGGTTTTTGCTTTGCACTTATATTTAAAAAATTGCTTTATTTAACTCCTCGGTGGATTTGATAACTTGCTAATTTTTGACGATATTGGGGGGAGGTTCCTTCTCTCTCACTTTGCTATGGGGCCGTCCCTAATCCTGTATAGCAGCTGTTTCAAGACATTTTAAGTTTCGACTGCAATAACCTTATAATAAGTGAATACAGAGGAACTCGATTGAAGTGCAATTCGTTACAGAGAGATATTATACAGATTTTGACTGATATTACTACTTTTCGTACTACTTTTCCGCCCTAGTGCGGAAAGTAATACTTTTCCGCACACTTTTATTATTTAGTTCTTTTTAAAACATAATTAGAAAAAATATTGTTCTCGGCCGAAAGCCTCGATCGTAAAACCACGCCTGGAATGGAAAAATGTTAGTTTTCCTAACTCGTATCGAAAATATCTATTTTTAAACAGTGTTTTTTGACAAATCCGTTTTGAATATTTTGGATTATAGAAAAAACAATTCAATATACAGAGTGTCCAAGAAAGAAGTACACTACTATAAATTAATATTTTTTATTTAGATTGGTACTTTCTTTAACAATATATAAGTATTGTTTTAAGAAAAGTAGGAGCAGTTTTTTACAGAGTAGATTAGATTAAAAATATAGATATTAGAAATAAAAATAGAAATTAAAGAAATGTCCGATAAAGATCTAAAGTACAATGGTTTTACTAAGCCAAACGGTCACTATAAACTTTATCATAACGATGTGTTGAAGTCAAACAAAGATGAATATCTCGTACAACGCAAGCTTGGACGCGGTACCTTTGGACAAGTAGTGAAATGTTTAACAAGATCTTGAAATGAATTTGTCGCCGTTAAGATCCTTAAGAACAGCCCGGACTACGCCGAAGCAGTTAAACACGAAAAAAATATGATGGAAGGAATATTAAAAGATACTCCGGACAAATTTAACTTTGTACGAAAAATTGATTGTTTCGAACATAGAAGACATACGTGCATTGCATTTGAACTGTTAGAAATAGATTTGGGATATTTCATGTGGGATCATGTTTTTTCAGCTAAAGCTGTTGGCTACATTCTGCACCAACTATTAACTGGATTGGTAAGACTGAAGCAGTTGGGAATTGTTCATACCGATATAAAACCGCAAAATATAATGTTGGTGGATTCGAAACGGTTTCCATATCGAGTCAAGTTGATCGACTTTGGAAGTGCAGTAAAAATTAATGACGTTCGACAAGGTGACTACATCACAACACGTGATTACAGATCACCGGAAGTAATTTTGGGGTCACCGTTTACCGAAAAAATTGACATTTGGTCTTTAGGATGCATTGCAGCGGAACTTTTAACCAACGAGAGTTTATATGGAAGATTATCTGAATTCGATCAAATCCGACGGATATGTGAAATGCAAGACCTAATACCGCCCAATTCTATGTTAGTTAATGGATTAAATACAAATTATTATTTTAATCTTACTGCAGACGGTTTCCAATTTAAAGGCTCTCAAATATCCGTTACCGAAAGTATTGCATCTAAAATTATTCGTTTCGAAGATATAACACTATTTAAAATTCGTTCTGATTTAAAAGGTAAGGAATGGCTCGAAGAGCTATTTGCTAGAAGTGCAGTTACTGCATTAATTGAACAAATGTTGTAAATTGATCCAGAAAAACGAATTACTCCCGAAGAAGCTTTAATTCACTCAGCAGTTTATGATGAGTGTGATTAAACAGACCCTTAAATTATTTTTATTACAAATTTTTACAACAAAATAAAATTACTAATTGCTTTTATCAGGTATTACTAGGTATTCATGTGTAATTTACACTTATCTTTTGTTTAGCTCAGTCGGTGAAATAAATACCCATGAGATTTCCATTAAGATATAATTTCAAACCCAGATTCATGAAACTACTGGATTTAGTTGTTAAAAACAAAACAGTTTGCACAAAGAAATAAAAAAATAATTAATTGTAAGTGAGATAGTGAGTTTGCACGTGAATTTGCGCCGTTGTATTTTGGTAATTTGGAGGAGATAAAAGGTGAATTAAACCGAACCGCAAATAAAAAGACGAAGTGGAGAACACCACCTGGATGATAAGAGAGTTTTTGGGTGAGCCATCAAGGGGTAAATCAGACTTTTTTACTTATTAAGAAATCAAAGAAGTTATCGCGTTATCACTTTGTTGAAAATTATAGTCGCATCCTGCGAATAAAATACCGCACATACAATAATAAAATTATAGACCTACCTAGTGAGTAAAGTTGTAGTCATTTTGGTAAATAGATCGAAATAAAGCGTAATGTAATGCGAGTACCTCCGAGGTGTCGAACCGGGTAAACGTATTGACCGCAATACGCTGCAAAGCGCACAAAAAAAACATCATCAACACTAGACGAAGGTAGAAGCGTGAATAAGATTCCAATGAGTAATAGATCAAACAGCGTAGGATCACTGAAGGAATTTCTAAAAAGGCGAAGAGAAGAAACAACAGCAGAAGAAACGAGCGAGGCTGCTATATTCCAAAGGAGCAAAAGAACCCTTAAAACACCAACTAAGGTTTACACAGAACAAGAAAGCGAAAGTGAAGTAAAAGGAAATAACATGGAAGAACTAAAAAACATGATACACGAGCTAGCACGTAGTGTTAATACAGGCTTCTCAGAGAATAGGAGAGAGATTGGAGAACTCAAATTGAAGATTGATGGAGTGGAAGAGCAATGGAAAGCAGAAAGACAGGAACTGAGAAATGAAATCGAAGGACTCGAAGACAAAGTCCATAAGCAGGAAAACATAATAAAGGGCCTTGAAGTACAATTGGAAAGTTTCGAGAAAGAGAGAAGGAAGCTAAATATTATCATTAAAGGAATGCACTATAATCAAACAATAAATGAAAAAGTTGTCGAGGAACTCATTAAGAAGAAAATGGATGTACTTGTAGAAGTGGCCGAGGCTATTAAAATAGGAAGAGTACCTGGAAAAGAAGTAATAGTTGCAAAACTGAAAAGCGTCAAACAAAAATTAGATGTAATGGCAAACAAAAAGAAGCTTAAAAGGACAAAAATATACATAGAAAACGATTTGTCACGGAAAGAAAAGGCGATACAAGATAAAATTGTAGAAAAGGCCAAAGAAGAAACCCGGAAAGGCAGTAAAACTAAAATAGGATACAGAAAGTTGCACGTCGACGGTAAATTATTGTTTGCATGGTGTGATAAGGAATTTGCGCTCATACCAGCCGAGTTAAAAAACTAATTATGAAGATCGGGGCAGATGGTACGTCTCAACCGGATGCCCCAAGCACTACAAGTGAGACAATGGCAACAGTAAAGCAAATCAAAAGGAAAAAGAGAAAACACAAACAAGAGATGATAAGAGTGGGAACATGGAATATCAAAACTCTTCTAAAACTGGGAAAAAACGCAGAAGTGGCTGACGAATTGGCAAGATACAGATTAGATATAGGCGCAATACAAGAACACAGGTGAAAAGGACAGGGCGAAATCGCAAAGAAAAACTACACCACGTTCTTCTCAGGCGAGCAAAAGTAGGGAAGGAACGGCACAGGGTTTATAGTAGCGAAAAGATTGATCGAGAACGTATTAGCATTCAAACCAATTAATGGAAGACTATCATATCTTAGAGTAAAAGCCAAGAAAAATTTGTCAATAATAAATGTATACGCGCCGACTGGAGATAGCAGTGAAAGCGAAAAAGAAGAATTCTATCATGAAGTAGAAGAATTATACGACAACATACCTAAACAGGATCTTATGATAGTACTTGGAGACTTTAACGCAAAGATAGGCAAAGAACACTTCGTAAGCTCGGTAGCAGGAAGGCATACAATACACGCCAAAACGAATGACAACGGAGAAAAACTGTGTAACATGGCAGAAGCATTGAATACCGTAATATGTAGCACAAAGTTCCCGCACAAGAAGATATATAAAATAACATGGTGTTGGCCTGGCGGAGGAAGCGAAGACGGAAATCAAATAGACCATATACTTGTACAAAAAAATGGGAAGGATTGGTAAATGATGTGAGGATTTATAGAGGGGCAAATGCTGACGCGGACCACTACCTTATGATAGCGAAAGTAAAGCTAAAAACAATTAAATACAAAATAGCAATAACATCAAAAAAAAGAATAGCCAAGGAGGAACTTAGTAACGAAAAAACAAAGAAACGATACCAAGAAGAAATTGCAAGAGAACTAGGCAAAGAAGAGGAACACGACGACATGAATTTGGAAATGAGTAGTATTGCCTCAAGTATACAGTTAAGTGCGAAGAAAGTAATGGGCTTCAGAAGAAAGAAAAAATATAAAGAATGGTATGACGAGAAATGTTCCGAAGCTAGCAAGGAGAAAACAGAGAAAAAATTGAAATGGTTAAGAACCGGAAAGACAGAAGATCGGGAAGAATACAAGCAAATCATAAAAACCGCGAACAAACTATTCAAGCGAAAGAAGAACGAATGGATAATGGAGAAAATGAAAGAAATACAAGCGAGTAACGGAAATAACAAGAAAATTTTTTACGAACTGATAAGAAATGAAAAGCGAGAACATATAATAAGAACAAGAAGCATGAAAGACGAAGAAGGGAAGGTAGAGAGTGACCCGGAAAAAATTAAACAAATATGGGTAAAACACTTCCGGAAATTATTTAGCACACAACAACAGATGGAAGAACATGAGCATAGAGACACGCACGGTGAGGAACAACAAGTATCGGCACCAACCACTGAAGAGTTGGTTTTAGAAATTAATTAATTATTAAATATTAGAAATGATTCAAAGAATGAAAAACGGAAAATCACCAGGCAGAGATGAAATAGATATGGAACTTATTAAGTATGGAGGAAATGAACTACATGCTAGGATATGTAAATTGGTGCAGAGAGTCTGGAAAGAGGAAAGAATGCCAGTAAATTGAAAAGAAAGCGTAATAATACCGTTGAAAAAGAAAGGCGACCCAGAGGAATGCAAGAATTACAGGGGGATAGCCCTGCTTAACTCAACGTACAAAATACTGTCAGCGCTGATTCACAAAAAGTTAAAAGAACACACCAGAAACGAAATAGGCGAATACCAATTTGGCTTTACCGAAGGAAAATCAACGGTGGGGGCAATACACGTACTCAAGCAAACGATCGAAAAAACATGCGAACACAACATTGACTTGCATCTAATGTTTGTGGATTTTCAACAGGCCTTCGATAAAATAATTAGAGAAGAACTGTACAAAGCAATGGTAGAACTGAAAATACCACCCAAGATAACAAGACTGACAAGAATGACATTAGAAAAAACATTAATGAGCATAAGAACAGCTGCAGGTGAAACGGAATGCTTTGAATCGTACAACGGAGTTAGACAGGGAGACGCTCTATCGGCCTTGCTTTTTAATATCGTACTTGAGAAAGTAATCAAAGGAATGGATGCGGAGGGAACATTAGCGATTAAGGAAGTCCAGCTGATAGCTTACGCGGATGATATTTTAATTATGGCAAGATCCTTAAAAGAATTGGTGAAACTTTTCGAAGAATTGGAACGCAGAGCAAAACAACTAGGACTGCTGGTAAATTACAACAAAACCAAGTAGATGAAATGTAATAAGAACGAAAAGCATAGCGGAAACCCCTAAGAATAAACGGCAACGATATAGAAGAAATAGAAGGCTGTAGTTACCTGGGAGTGCATGTAGATAGAAACGGTGGCAGGCAGCAGGAAATAAAAAAGAGGATACAAACAGGTAACAGGGCTTTCTATGCAAACAAAGTACTTTTGAAAGACAACAATTTGAAAAAATTTATAAAACATTGATACGACCGGTCGTGATGTACGCGGCGGAGACACTGTGTATGACCAAAGCGGAGGCGGAACAGATGAGAGTGTTCGAAAGGAAAGTGATGAGGACCATCTTAGGTCTCAAAACAGAAAACGGAGAATTGAGAGCAAGGACGAACAGAGAAATAAACGAGGTGTTAGAGGGAGAAGACATAGTGAGGTATGCGAAGGCACAGAGAATAAGATGGTTAGGTCACATAATGAGAAGCACCGATGAATCACTCGCAAAAAGAGCAACACTATGGAAACCTGGAGAAGATAGAGCGAGGGGCAGACCCAGAGTACGATGGTGGGACCAGGTGACGGACGATCTGAGTACAATGGGAGAAAGAGACTGGAGAACAAAAGTACAGGATAGGCAGACATGGAGATGCATAGTCGCGAAGGCCGCCTCCCATAGCTGTTTATAAGGTTATGAGTATCTACTATGTATTGTGAGTAGGACACTAAAGCACATGTAGCGGAATTATATTATGAAATGTATTATGGGGCCTAATCCTCCCCAACAAAGGGATATGTATAATCCTAGACAGGGAAAGCAAAATTCTAAAAATAATGTAAAGCTAATAATAATAATTATTATTATTTTTATTATTATTAACGAGAAGAAAACCAAGCTTGGTCTCAAAATTATATATAGGTAAAGTTGTAACTGCTGAGCAGCTAAAGTTAAATCGTTGAAATCTGACATTTAAGTCGGTTCCTCCGTCATCAGTCATACCAACCCTGGAAAACAATTATGACTTATTTGCTCTTATTTTGTAAAAAAGTGCTCACCTAAATTTTCAACATGTTTATAATCAAACTCTGGACATAATTTTTCATAGTTTCTTTCTACAACGAGGTATTGTAGATCGTTACGACGCATGAGTTCAGCACATAAGCGTAATCGTGCCCATACCGTATCCTTTAACACAGTACATCCTTTGGATTCAGGCAAAACTTGTAGTCTATTTAAAGCAGCTAAAAAATATTGACCTGTTGCTCTGAAAGAAACCAAAATGTATTTGCAAATTTTGATTAGTTTCTTAGAACTAGGATGATACATTTCGCCTTCGCCAATAATGCCATTGCCAAATAATTGAATTTTATTCTTGTATTCTTAAAACAACCCAAATATGTTCATGTTAACTAAATTTTTTACGGCGAAACGGCGACGGCAAAATGTCCTAGACCACTTTAGGAGGTGCAACTCACTTGTAGTTTCTTAAATATAGGTAGACAATACCGATAAAGTCGTCACAATAAATTTTGCCCATTGTAGAATTTGTTTTGTCTTTTACTTTTTTTACTGTTTCAAGAGCTCTGGACGGTTTATTATCAAGTAAGAAATTCATTCCAACTTCTAACCAAATACGCGGCCATTGTAGCAGACTGTCGTTAGCTACGATTTGCTTACAATCGTTGGATTTTTCGTAATCTCGAGATATTTCAAATAACTTGGATAAAGCAATTTGCACTAGAATATCTGGATTATATGGATATCTTTGAGCTGCTTTTATAAGCATTTTTTGGAGAGCAGCAAGGTATTCCCTAAGAAACGAATAAATAACGAATAAGATTATTAAAAAAAAATTTACTTACTCTTCAACCAAAGTTGAATTTCTATTTTCCATCTCAAAATATGGAGGAACAATGTCCTGATAATCTGGATGAGTTTTCAGCCAATTTAACATTACTTGGCATCCTTGGTAGTAGTATTGCTCCCCAAAAAGGATATAAAACATAAATCTCGAAAAATAATTCCGCTCCAAATCTAATTGTTGTCTTGCTAAGCAAAATGCCTCTTGGTTCTAAAAATAGGGATACGGTTTGAGATTAATTACGCCATTATTCCACTGAACCAGATTCACCTGTCCATTATTACTTAAGGAGTCCACCAAATGCACCCAAGCGTCAGCATTACTTGGGTTTGTTTGAACGACAGCTTCAAAATATAAAATGGCATGGGTGAAATTAAATGCATTTAAACATGATTTACCATATCTATAACATTTTGCAGCAGAGTACTTAGCAATATATGGATTATCTTCGTTATACTTGTATTCCTGAAATGAAGAATACTACTGCAAATTTTCTTCTACAAAATGAAAAATAAATAGCAACAGGAAACCAAGAAAAAGTCAGTGTTATTTGGGTGCTCGGATGATTGCTATCGATAATACCACAAAATTCATAATACCTGTATATTTAGTAGATCAAAATTGTACTGTATATACTTTTTTGTATAATTAACTACAAATCGAATGAATTTTTCTGACTCACTAAGTTCAACATCTGGAGTATCTGCTATATGTACTAAAAATATATTCCAATTTCAGATACAGCATTGTGTTGGGAACAAATGAGAAAAACTAACCGTCTTCCGTAAAAAGTCCATCATAAGAAATTAATTTTATTCCATTTTCATTTACTTCTTGTTCTTCAGTTTCTTGGAACTGAACCGGACTAGGACTATCATCAATTTCTTCATTACACTTTAAAACTTCACCTGGAGATTCGTCACATCTGTTTTCTTCATTTCTAATCAAATTATATGGCCGGTTCTCTTCATACTGTAAAAATAGCGTGAGACAGGATTAAATTAGCACTCCATACTGTTAAGAGTATAATATTACTTTGCAATCAATTTCCTGAAGTGTTTTCTCCCGTGGGTCAAATACTAAAGGCATAATAAGATTGTGCGATGGATTGACCAATTTCGGATGATCTAAAGGAAAAGAATGACCAAAGGCACCATTTTGGTGTTGGGGTGCATTCAATTGGAACCGGTTTGCTTCCTGAGTAATTGGAATACTTTCAGAAGCATTGTTTTGGTTTAATTCATTTTGGAATTGAGTTGACCACGAATCTCTAGAAGCAACATTGCTTTGTTGTTCAACATTGTGAATTTCCTGCATTAATTCTAATCATAAATAATTTAATTTTGTTTATTAATAATCAAAATGATTTCAATAGTTTTACCGTTTTTATCGTCCATTCTGAATGTTTGAGGTTCCACTGAGTTTCCTTGCTTGACCTCGTTCGCCAACTTATTGGATGTAGAAGAAGCACTATTTATCAAATCTTGATTTGCATGATCTTGGGTTAAATGTGAAGTTAACCAAACCACGGGATTATTTGAACCACATTCTCTAAAATTCATAATCACCAAATAATATTTCTGCAATGACAGATGCTCTTTAACTTAATTAAAGAGTATAACCTTCAAAGTACAAAAGTTACAATAAAAATGGTAATTTTATAGTAATACCAACTTAAAATGGCATTTAAAATCTAATTACGATTTGAGTTACCGCTGTTTATATCTACTATTTCATCGGAATATTATTTTTAAAATTGTACTGATTTCTGCAGTGGCTCTCAATCAGAAAAATCCAATGGGGAAACGTCGCCTGATGTGAAAGTTATGAAGAGATCTGGGTTTCTATAGTTTCTGCACACTTGGTTGCAGAATAATGCAATTATAATTTTGGCATTTTTTGAATTCCTCCTTCCCTTCATGTGGTCTAACATAGATTTTTTACCGTAACCCCCCCCCCCAAGCTAACTGCAAGTTTCAGTTAAAGCCCTACCTTTGGAGAAATCTCTTCAATTTACAATTGGAACCTATACGGATTGCTTTGATATTGACACGAGATCAATCGTTATTATTGAAGACCCTTCAAATGGCTATTTTCAAGGTAATAATATTATATTAACGTGTCAAATCAAAATCAAGGAAATTTCTAAGCAGCTATCTATTCCAAAATATGCTGTTTACAAAAACTTGGGCATTTTCTTCGAAATATAGTGACGTTACGCTTTGTACTTCAGGTAAAAAATTTAAAGTCCACAAAGTAATTTTGGTAGCTCGCAGCCCAGTTTTCAACGCAATGTTTGACTACGGTTTCCCACGTTGATCTGTGAGGCTTGGTAACAAAAATTGGAAATATATTTTCCCCGTCTGGATGTTTGTAATTTTACAAGTTTACTTTCATATTAGCTTTAAAAAGCCATTCAATTGCCGGTACGTGCGTGTTACTTGGGTCATAGCAACCGAATTTAGGTGGGGAGTGCCAAACATCCAGACGGGGAAAATATATTTCCAATTTTTGTTACCAAGCCTCACAGATCAACGTGGGAAACCGCGTCAGCGTATTTTAACTTGTTTTCTTAACCTCATTGCCAAAACTGCAGGCACCAAATGCTTCGCATTGTCACTCCGCTACGCTACGCTAGGTGGGGAGTGCACGCAGGCGCCGTGGCCAATACGATCGAGTCCTTACATTATCGAGGTCGCCCGGAGCCGTGCGAAGGGCATGCGGAAGGTAGGTTTTCACTGCCCTGACATTGGCAAATCTCGAATTTCCAGTTTTCGACTTCTGTTATTTTCGAGTTCTGTTGCGCCCCGGGGGATTTTTTCAATCACGGCAAATCTCGGATTCTTTAAAATTGTAATTTTCAAATTTTGTTATTTTCGAAAAACAGTTGCCTTCTAGGAGTGCCACAGTTGAAATCAGACAAGCATCTCGTATTTTTGGCTTCATAATGTTCGAATTTAAAAATAATTTAAATATAAGTAATTAGATGGCTTGAGCCAATTGCAGAAAACCGATTTTATACTCAGAAATTAGGTATCATACAAAATATAAAAGGTATAAGTCCAAGGGAAATGGTGATGTACATGAGACAGAATATGCATCAAAATTTTTAAGAGGTAGTGTAGATATTATCATGCATGGTTCCAAGAGAAATTTTTCGCGGAGAGCAGTCGTCAATTTGCCAACTATCGACCGACGGTTGCTTTGCCAATGATGATGACAGTTTACGTGGAATTGTCAACTCCTGAGTAGAGTTCACCAACTTTACCTAATTTTGACAGATATTGGGGGGTGGGGGGGTGTATACAAGTACACAGTTTTCCGAATATCCGGTTTAGTAACAATCTTTGAGTTGACTCTGGGATAAGTCAGAAAATCAGGTGAGGATTCTTCAGAAATCCCCGAAGTTAAGAAAAAAACAAAAGATTGCGGAAAGGCTAAGAGATATTGCGATATGATATCTTCAATCTCTTTCACAAAACTTTATTTTATTTTATTCGATAATGAGCACACTGAAAATAATAGTAATAATTACTAATAATAAATAGTAATAGAAAAAGTTCTAATTTTGGAAAATTCTGAAGGCTGAAGAAAAACAGTTTGGAGTCTCATGCTCCCAGATGCATTATTGGGATTCGAAGAATTGCATAATTTATTATTTAAATTTCTTGCCCCAATACATTGCAATATATACAGAGTGTTCTTTGAAAACTCTTAAGTAGTGTTAGAAAACACCTTTATAAAAACAAATCGCTGTAGCCCATTGCTGGCCCTTTGAAAGCTATAGTCCATACTAAAAGCAATTCTTCTAAAATTTCAACCTTCATTATAATCCTATAGCGCCGAAATTACCGATTTTCAAATAATGTAAATGATTTATGTGCCCTTTGAAAGATCTTGAAATAATTTAAAAAGAAAATCATAACCTTTATTTTACAAAATTATACTTTTGTTTGATAACCCTGTATTTTTGTATTATAAACTTGTCTGGCTTTCTTGATTTATTGGATCTTGCTCTCACAGCAACGTGTAAATAAAATTCGGTTCCAAGTGGCAGCTACGTCTTTCGTATTGTTTTTACGTTTAAAAAATTATTAGTTGTAATCGGCTTCCCAATTTTTGTGTTTAAATTAAAAATTGCTTCGATTGAAAAATGCAATTTGATTATTTGTTTGTTTCCAGTCCGAAATATCAGTCTTTTTCTAATTACCATTCTAAAATAATATTGGAACCTGATGTAGTAATTTGGAAACCTAGAAAATAAATGAAAAAAATTTAACATAAATTTCAGATTTGGATTGCGAAAATAACGACAATAATATAAAAGGTATGCTAAATTTTGTAAGATTCTTTCCTTTCAAGGCTTTTCACTTTCTAAGATCATTTTTTCCTGTTTTATTTTGATTGCTAACTCAAAAATTGAAAAATAAAAAATGTTTACTTTTATTTTTTTGAGATAAATAAATACCGTAAATTTTATAATAAAGAGTGGTAGTTGTGTTTTCTAAAAGAGTTCCATGACAATTTTTCCTTCGTTTGCTATAATCAATTGATTGTGTCCTTAATACATAAATAACTATTAATTAATTAAGTATCGTAACTTGTGAAAATTAATAATAAGTTCAACTATAAAACTATTTAAAACAAGTTAATAACTTGGTCGGGTCGTTACCTCAACTACAATTCCTATCATCACCGCAGCCAAGTGATAGGAACAGCAATTGGCTTAGTGGACAGGGCTCTTAAATTAACGCATGGCGACTATAGGAAAGAAACTATCTCTCTCGCAAAAAAGACATTACATAAAAACGGATTTCCTAAATATTGTCGCGTGTAAGGGGGTAATTTACCCTTAACCACACTTGGGGGTAGCTCAGTTGGTGGTGTAGCTCATAATAGAAACCAATAGACTTTATAAAAATAACTATATTAAAATAAAATAAGATAAACTGTACAAACTTAAACTAGCACTTACCCTAAAATTACAATCATCATCTCAGGGATGGAAAGATTGACCATCTTGGGAGCTGAGAGCTGTTGCGTGGTGTTCCAAAGTGGTTCACTCGCGAGACTGATTAATTATTTTTCCAATTACTTTGATCAATCTTTCCACACCCCTACTCTTATCTTGATCGACCCCGTTGATCGACATTTTCTAATATCGATCGTTTGGGGTCATCACCTTCTTATCAAATTGACACGCCTCTTGTGCCGGTAGCGGATATGTCACTGGTCACTGCCCTTATGGAATGTACCGAATATGGAAATTCTATACTTCCTTGCAATCGTTATTACAATTTAACTTGAGCTTTTATATTCTTGATTTATGATTATAAAATATTTTATAAAAATGTAAGATTATTTCTTGAGTGTGACAATATATCGTTAATAAAATTGTAAAAGACCCTACTAACAGATTATATAATTTTAGCTCAACCGAGAAACAACCTAGAATTTTTACTACTATGCCATACATTAGAGGACTTTCAGACAACATTAAGAGATGCTTGAAGAAACATAATATTAATGTCACGTTTAAATCTACCAACAACATGGGTAAATTATTTACCGATCTCAAAGACAGAATACCTAAAGGAAAAAAGTCAGACATCATCTATAGAATTCCTTGCAATGCATGAAATTTGGTCTACATTGGTCAAAGTAGCCAATGGCTAAATAAAAGGATAAGTGGACATATTTCTAGCATAAATTGCAACAAACCTGAGTCCACTGCCTTAGCTAGACATATTCTAATTGATGGACATGTTGCAGATATTAGGAACGCTGAAATTATAAAATCCGTCACCAACTACAAGGACCGTTTGCTACATGAAATGATTAACATAAAAAAAGAAAAAAACGCCATGAATCGTAAAACGGATATCGAAGGATTGAGCAACATCTACACCTCTTTACTAATATAGCCAACTATTAGAATCAAGTTCTTCCCTATTATTTTGCAATAGGGTTTTCCTTGCTTTGTTGACTTACTGAACAAGAAAGTTTTTCTTGCACAGTAGGCCAATCCGAATGGTAATAGTTTAAATTCGGTTGCTATGTATTTTTGTTATCAATAAACGACTGTCTAACGAAGTACACTAATGTGTACGAAAGCTAACAATAATAATTTATATTGCATGTTTTATTAACTTGTTTTAAATAGTTTTATAGTTGAACTTATTATTAATTTTCACAAGTTACGATACTTAATTAATTAATAGTTATTTATATATTAAGGACACAATCAATTGATTATAGCAAACGAAGGAAAAATTGTTGATTATATTAGCAGATATTTAATTAAAAATAAAATTTTAATATTAGTACTTACCTGAATTGTGCGTGTATGAGTGTTTGTTAATTGCAATTAATTGTTATTGTTACATTTTAATCAAGTGATATAGCGGCTGTCGCATAAGGTGAACAATAGAGTGATTGTGAGAGTGTTATCAACCAAACAACATTTGCAAGGTAATACAAATACAAACTTTTTCGAATTTACAAAGTAAGGTTATACAATGTGAATACAACCATGGAACGAACTCCACCGCCTAAAAGGCAGAAAGATCCCCCCCTGGTGACAGGGCCTCCCCTCAATGAAGCATCAAACCTGCCAATATCGGCGATAAACCACATTTGCTATGACAAAGATACCCAAATAATAAATCAACAGCAGCCGGTCCCGTACTTGCCCCAAATGTTCCAACAACCTATGATTTACTATAATCAAAGTTATCCACCGCTAATGCAGTTCTCTGGACAACAGCAAGTCTTACCGGATGCGAGAGTACAACTACTGTCAAGTGGCCCACAAATACCAGATACAAACTATCCACCATTACCTGAACCGAGGAATTATGACTGGCAAACAGTGGTAAATAACAACAAAAAAAAGACGCAGATCAAGCCCAGAACAAGAAAGTAGAGTAAATATACAAACTAAGATAAGCGACTATTGGTTAAATAAACCAGTGGCAGTGCAAAATAGATTCGATACACTGGGCGACACTCCAGAGAATCAACACGTTGAAACCAACAGTGGAAAACCTATCGAAAGAAAACCACCCCCAATATTTGTAACAAACTCTGAATGCATCCAACCATTAACATCATTGCTTGATGAAATAGCAAAGGATAATTATACAGTGAAGACCCTATATAACAACGAAGTAAAAATTCAACCAAAAACTGCAGAAATTTACACAAAAATAGTAGAAGCACTAAAGACAAAAAAGACCGAACTATACACCTACAAACCTAAAACTGAACGGCCATTCAGAGTAGTGCTTAAAAACGTGCACCCAGCTACAGAGGAAAAAGATATAAAAGAAAAACTGGAAGAAATAGGTCACGAAGCAGTAAACGTGTGGAATATAAAACAAAGAGAAACTAAGAAACCATTGCCCATGTTCTATGTAGACTTGAAACCTAAGAGCAATAATGGAGAGATCTATAAAGTCAGAACATTAGGGAATCTAATAGTAGCTTTCGAACCACCTCATGTAAAGCGAGAGATACCGCAATGCATGAGATGCCAAAGGTACGGACACACAAAGAATTTCTGCACGAGAATCCCGCGCTGCGTTAAATGCACCGATAATCATCCAACAAGTGAATGTACTAAAAAAGAAAAAAAGAATGACGACGTGAAATGCGTCAACTGCCACGAAAATCATCCAGCAAATTACAGAGGCTGCTTAGTGCATAAACAATTGCAACAGAAGATTTACCCCGCTATACGAAAGCGAACAGAAACACCCTCACAAATGACACAACCAACAGTATCATATGCCCAAGCAACCGGAACAGGACCTCAAAGAACGCAATTCATCAATAACGTCAACCAAAACGAACCAGTCATGATTTATACCCCACAGAACAACGACATGGCAGAACTGAAAGAGATGCTAAAACAACTGATCAATCAGATGGGAACAATGATGAACTTGATTTCCGCTCTTATCACAAAGCCAAATACTACTAATGGTGCAATTGCTTAAATTAGCAGTATGGAACGCCAACGGCTTGTGTCAGCATACACAAGAAATAAAAATATTCCTACACCAACACAATATTGACATTATGCTTATTTCTGAAACACATTTTACAAATAGAAGTCATATGAAAATCCCAAATTTCAACATATACAACACAAACCACCCCGATGGTACAGCACATGGAGGGGCAGCAATAATCATCAAAAGTAACATTAAACATCACCAAATGGAAAAGTATGCACATGATCATCTCCAAGCAAATAGTGTAATTATAGAAGAATTGACTGGACCCTTAACAATAACAGCGATCTATTGTCCACCCAAATACAATAATAAACAACAACAATACGAACAATTCTTTAAAACATTAGGAAACAGGTTCATCGCCGGAGGTGATTATAACGCAAAACACCCACAATGGGGTTCCAGAATTGCCACCACTAAGGGAAGAGAACTGTTAGCAGCGATGAGAGCAAACAACCTGAGCGCTATATCCACTGGCGAACCAACGTACTGGCCAACGGATGCAAACAGAATACCAGATGTAATTGATTTCGGCATCACAAAAGGAGTGAACATTAAACAGATAAA
The DNA here is from genome assembly GCA_963170105.1 of Cantharis lateralis. Lineage (NCBI taxonomy): Eukaryota > Metazoa > Arthropoda > Insecta > Coleoptera > Cantharidae > Cantharis > Cantharis lateralis. The sequence continues at coordinate 11,082,762 of OY720626.1, forward strand.
AGTGGAATCATGCTTAGATCTTTCATCAGACCATACCCCAATACTAATTACTATATACACCAATATAAAGGAAAAACCAAAACAACCATCACTATTCAGTAAAAAAACAAACTGGGATACCTACAGACAAAACTTAGATAAATTGGTAAACTTGAACATATCGCTTAAAACAGAGGAACAAATAGAAGAAGCAGTAAAAGAACTTACAAAAGCGCTACAAAAAGCAGCATGGCAAGCAACACCGGACCATAAAGAAACACATGTGAATGAAACATGTCCAATTGTAGTTAAGGAGAAAATAGCCATCAAGAGAAAACTAAGAAAGCAATGGCATACGAGCAGACATAAAGACCATAAAAGATTACTTAATAGGGCAAACAAAGAACTCAAAGAACTGCTCCTTCGTTTAAAAAACCAGGCAATTCAAGAATACTTGAAAAACCTCTCTCCCTCAGAAGCGAATGACTATTCCCTCTGGAAAGCAACAAGGAGCATCAAGAAACCTAAGCAACAAAATCCGCCAGTCAAGGATTCCAATGGTAAATGGGCTAGGAATGATAAAGAGAAAGCCGAAGCTTTTGCTGATCATCTGAGAAATGTATTCCAGCCACTCCCCTCAGATGGATCCGAAAACGATGATGAAAACATTCACAAATATCTTAAAGAACCATATCAAATGGACTTACCAATTAAACCATTCAAGCTCAAGGAGGTAAAAGAAGCCATCAATAAAGAAATAAATCCGAAGAAAGCTCCAGGTTTCGATCTAATTACTGGTAAAATACTACAAGAGTCGTCTGAAAAAACCATGATAGCTATAACACAAATTTGCAATGCTATAATTAGACTGGGCTACTTTCCCCATCAATGGAAGGTAGCACAAATCATATTAATACCAAAACCGGGGAAAAAAACAGATGAAATTATATCCTACAGGCCTATAAGCCTTCTGCCAGTTTTGTCGAAGACCTTCGAAAAGTTATTCCATAAAAGACTACAGCACATCATGACAGAGAGCAAACTCATACCAAATCACCAATTCGGATTTAGACGTAATCATGGAACAATCGAACAAATCCACAGAATAGCAAAAACGATTAACAACGACCTGGAAGGCAAAAGATATTGTTCCGCGGCATTCCTGGACATAAGCCAGGCATTTGACAAGGTGTGGCACGTTGGATTGAACTACAAACTAAAAAAGAACCTACCTCATACTTACTATCAATTACTTAAATCTTATCTACAAAACAGATGCTTCCTAGTAAAACACCAAGATGAGTATACAGAACTGCATCCCGTCAACTCAGGCGTGCCACAGGGAAGCATACTGGGTCCAACTTTATACTTGATATACACAGCAGACATACCGACAACCAAAGAGACCGTAACAGCCACATTTGCCGACGATACTGCCATACTAGCATCACATACTAACGCAGTACAAGCATCACAAAATCTACAAAGAAGCCTAGATAAATACCAAAATTGGCTGAAAAAATGGAGAGTCAAGGCAAATGAAACTAAATCAACTCATGTAACCTTTACAATGAAAAAAGAAACCTGCCCCCCAGTAAAACTCAATAACTGTCAATTACCACAGGCAGAAACCGCAAAATATCTGGGTATGCATTTAGACAGACGGATGACGTGGAAACAACACATAAGCATGAAAAATAAACAACTAAGGTTAAAATTTCGACAAATGTACTGGTTGCTGGGAAGAAGATCGCAGTTATCATTGGAGAGCAAATTATTAGTTTATAAAGCCATATTAAAGCCAATCTGGACATATGGGATCCAGCTGTGGGGAACGGCTAGTAATTCAAATATAGAAATACTACAAAGATTCCAGAACATAGTGTTGCGAACAATAGTAAACGCCCCATGGTACATCCCTAATCAAACCATCACCAAAGACCTAAAAGTAACAACTATAAAAGAAGAAATTACGATCAACTGCGTGAAATATCGTGATAGAATAAGTACTCACCCAAATGAACTAGCAAATAGATTATTGGACAATGCTGGAGAAGTGCGTCGACTAAAAAGACATTCATTATCAAACTTACACAAAAGATTTGTAACTGATTAAAATTAAGAAATTCGTCCTGTTAGATAACAGTTATGCTTATTGTTATAATAATAATGGAGAGTATTCAATGGAATACCCTCTACATGTCTAATTAAACCTTATACATACCATTTACTTATTGTATTGCACATTATAATACAGATTGTAAATTACATAGAAATATAAAAAAAAAAAAAAAAAAATTAACTTGTTTTAAATAGTTTTATAGTTGAACTTATTATAAATAACTATTATAATTTTTTACAGCTCCATTCCAAATGAAGAAAGCTGAAAGGCTGAAAGAAACAATCATGGTGTCTTCGTTGGTATTTGAATGAAAAAATATAATAAAACTTTGAGGTCGGATTGATTATTCAACAATATAATAATCGCGTTTAAATCACTATAGATTGAAAGAAAATGGAAAATATTTTTGCGAGATTTCCATACAATGTTAAATTTCACAAATTACAAAAAAAATAAGCGCTATAACTTAGCGTTAGTTTGCTAACAATAATTTCATAAATTGAGTTATAAACTTTTGACCAATTTTAGTTTCAAATAACTGTAACTTTGGGAATGATTAAACGTAAAGGAAAAATGGCATAACGTATTTTGAAAATAATTTCTTGATAATAACGTAAATTTCACGTGTTTATTACGGATTCTCTTGAATATGAAAGCAATAAATTCAACAAGGAAGTAGCAATGTGTAAGTTTTTGAAAATACCTTGGATCTTAATTTTATTATTAATTTGAGTTTCACATCCTGAAATCATCCAGACAAAATATTTTTGGTTTTTCAAAATAAATTTTTGAAAATGCGATTTCGTTATAATTTGGTCGGCATTGGGCGTCGTATTGTGACGAAAAACTGTAAAAATGTATTTATAAAGACGATGGAACTTCTTGGCGAGTAAACAGAATTTTTAACATTCTAGAGATAATAATTGCTGCTTGTAATCACAAATTTTAATGGGAATTTCATTTGCGTTTGGAAGCAATTTTGAAAACTCTAGAATTGAAAATCCATATGATCCATTCTGAAACCGATTAGTAGATAAATTCGTACTGCGGATATTCTTTCATCTTTTGAATGGGCACTTGCGATAGACCTGGAGTTCTTTAACAAATATCGCAGCAATAACATTTGAAACAACCAAGAATTTATATCAAAATTTGTGTTCGTGATATTATTATTTAAAATTATAAATTTAAATTTAACTCTCGAGTATTGTACCTAGTTAACTAGATGTTATATGTACATGGGTATCTCTTGGAAATAAAATGAAAATTAATGTTTAACCGCGTTCAGACTAAATTTAAAATTTTTATATTTATCAAAATTATTTTGAGAATTTTTTCAAAAAAATCTCGAAAAATAACGCAATAATTTGGATCAAAATCCATTGGCAGTTTCTGACATTTTCCAGTGGGAAAATAAAAACTATATAATTATAAATGAAAATCTATCCTTCTATTGTTTTTGGTTTTGGGATGGTAAGGCACATGCCCCTGTGTCCTTTATGACAATCCGCCACAGTCAAAATCATATTTTTTTATTGAAAGAACATTCAAAGTTATGAACATTTGAAAAAAAATCATATTTCATTTTTATTGTTTTAATTTAGTCAATATTATTTGTTTTTATTTACTCAAAAAGCATTTGCTTTAACTTACGTATGTTATGCTACTTATCTACACTACCTGTAGTATATTAAGTATTTATTATATTATTAAAATAATATCTACTAGAAAGTTTTCAGGCATTCAGAAACCATAATAATTGTATTTAAAAGCAATATACAAAAATGTATTCTAAGAAAAAAAATTACACAAAATAAAACGAGTGTTGGAGTGCTCACATACAAACTCTTTTTTTATAAAATCTTTTGCACAAAAAACTGTGATCTTACAAAATCTTATTTCTTTAGCATTCAATTACAAGTACAGCCCTCTGCCACGGCTGTTAGTTCCGATTATATTAAGAAATTTTATTTATACATTTTATGATTACCCAGTACGTTTACCGGGTAGTATAGGTCGGTATATTTTTATATATGTTTCTGATATACCAGCAATGTCATTTTTATATCTTCCTTCTAGTCGCAATTTGAACCGACCACTTGGCACTAAGGGCGGCAGCTTAGACCCATCCATAACACAATGACATATAAAATAATGGATATTCTAAAAAATAAGTTTCTTTTAGTAGTAGTGGTAGTATGGTAGTATCATCTACCTTTTTCAACGGACATTGTAAATTTCCACATTTTTCTGCACAACTTTTAATTCCAGAAAAGTTGCTCTTAAAACCTTTGCAAAAATTATATTCAAAATGCACCGGAAAAGGTCGATATTCGTTACTTAAAAATTTATACGCTTGCACTATAACCTAAAATTTAATAAAATTAGTAATAGATTTTTTGATTTAGTTAATTTCTATGTAGATGAGATATTTTATATAATATACGCAATGTCTTATTGAACACATTTAAAACAATCAAAAAATGTAAACTAATAATAAAACAAATTTTTTTCCATATCTATAATATCTGAATCAAAATTTGAATATAAAATTATTTCTGCTATTAAACTTCGTCCCACTGTAGATTCTATTTGAAATCGGCATATAATATACTATTATTATGTATTAAAATGTATGCTACTTACCTCTAAATCATATTCCATATCTATCTTGAAGAAAAATGTTGTATTTGTCGCGAAATGGGTGCGATTGTATTTAAACGACTTTATAGACATATCAGCATAACTTTCATTAACATAGACAGTTACTTCTCTTTCAAAATCCACTTTATAATCGGTTTGATAGAACTAAAATGAAGTGAAAATAATTACAGGATTACCGAGTAAAATTCAATAAGCCGAATATTTTTAATCAGTGTGAAAATTTTAAATAATATTGAAAGTAATAAAAAAGCCCTTATCTCACGGTTAAAATTTTATGGTATTTTGAAAATGACGTCAGACCTACTATAATATTGAGCGTAATATAAATAATTTGGTAATACAAATATGATTTTATTTTATATAAAATGATGATTTTTATTAACATTCATGCAAACCATTTGAGCTAATTTATAAAAATTTTCATAACCATTGGTTTAGTTACTAATGCATTGGTAGCACTTTTAGAGCAGTTACACTGTTGTATTATGATCAAGTTTATCTCACCAATGGCAATGTGTTGTTTGCTGCAATTATATCAAATTTAAGTTTTCCATTGACATCATTCAAATCCAGATAAGTAAATACGAATTTCCAAATAATTTATAATTGCTGGTATCCAAGTCATCGGTCATTAATAATATTTTCCAAATTTAATTCCATTAAACACTTATACATCTCTAAACATTAAATTAATAATTTTTAAGTAATTTTATGAATTTTCATCGTTTTAACTTAATTTTCGGAACCTTTTTAAAAATTAGTATGCTTTTCTCATGAATTTGCAGTGGTCTGCAAATTGAGCCCTCTCTTAAAAATCCAAAATTTTGGCAGTTAATTTAAAAATCGTCAATATCAATATCTTCAAATTAAATTTTAATATTGTGCATTTCATTTTACAAATAATTATCATTTATTTTAGAATTATAAAACTTAGTAATATTATAATAACTTAATAATAAAGGGTAAGTATATTTTTTATATGAGTTTCAATTTATTTAGGGAAAATATTCAAATAAATTTATTTAAATGTTGCGAATATACGAATAACATAGAGGTATTTATATTAGTTTGATTAAAATAGAATTTAGAATTTTTGAAAATATCAAAAATCTAAATATTTTTATCGAAAATTGAATGAAGTAGATACTATTTAGAATATAAAAAATATATACGAAGTTCTTATTATTCCCATTTAATGTTATTATATTAATAAATAATTTTGAAACTATCACATTTTTTTTAAATATATAAATTTTTTTAACCATTTTGTAAATGCTTTGAATTTCACTTCTGAATTTATTTTAAACTCTAACCTACCTCAAAATTTTCTAGTGACCTCAACTATAATTTTATATAAATAATATAATAAGTAGTATATGCTTATATGCTTACTTTTTTATAAAAATCCTCGTCGGACATTATCAAATCTAACTTAATAAAATGCAATATCAAATAGAAACAAACTTTAAGTGCTGCCATACTGCCCTCATGAAAGATCTTTGTTTTACTAAAATAAGCAAGCCGTACTATTATAATCAAGTTTTGAATAAAAATCTCATTAGGAGATCTCAGTACGGTTGTTTATTAAAGTTTTTATTACGTTTTGTTATACATAATTACTTCAACTTCCGCGTTGTGGTAGGATCAGAGATTCGCGTTTTTCGAGTCCCTAAGCGGAAAAATAGAGAAATAAATAAATTAAAATTTGGTTTTGGGACACTTACCAAATAAATTACACAATAAAAATCGCAGTCTTATTTAAAAATTTGTAATCTTCAATGTTTTTTTTTTGTATTTTCGATGAGATAGTATTATAATGTCAAATTTATTTAGATTCGAGTCATCATCAGTTTGTGGGTGACCGGACTGTTGTTGGCCCTCGATAACTGGCCCTGGCGACAATTAGTCTTAGGGACTATTGGCCTTTGGGACTATTGATCTTAGGGACTTTTGGCCTTCGAGACTATTGGCATTGCGGTAATTGACCTTCTGGACTATTGGTCTTGCGTGAGGTCAATGATCTTTGCTTTGCTAAAACTTACTTTTAAGCTATTGGACAATTTTTAATTTTCAATGGTTTTCACCAATGAGAATCGCGGGTACCAAGTACTTTTTAGCTATTTATTAATTTTATATTTTCAAGTGTTTTCACGAATGAGAATCCATAAAAAGTAAAAACACAAAATTAATCGTTAATGCAAAGGCATGGGCATTCCAATTCCATAAACCAGGACCGTATTTAGACTGGATTTTCGGGGGAGGGGGGTTAAAAATTGAAAAAATTAAAAACCAAAAACCAATTTGCTAAAACTTGCTTTCGGAGACCTCCGTCGTGAGGTCCGTAATCACAAAGATAAACTGTCCCGAAAGCCAATTGCCACGAGACCAATAGTCCCGAAAGCCAATAGCTGCAAGGCGAATAGTATCGAAGGCCAATTGCTGCGAGGTCAATAGCCCCAAAGGTCAATAGTCCCGAAGGCTAATAGTCCCTAGAGCCAATTGTCGCCAGAGCCAGTTGTCGGGGACCAACTGTCGCAGGGCCAATTGTCCTACAATCCAGTTTGTGGATCATCAAAATAGCTATTAGCTACAAATCTGGTTTACGATTAAGGCAACAAAAGATTATTCTTCAACAAGACATCAACTATCAAATAGACTACAATAATCTACATAAGAAACTGGCCATATTCTTCCGTTAAAAAGTGTGATAAGTGCGGATCTAACAGTGCGGTTGACTATATTGGGTTAATTAAAAGTTTTATTGTTTCGTAATTTGTGTCTCTATTTTTAATTTTAATTTGTTAATTTTTTGTGTTATTAATTTTATGTAATTAATTTTATGTAATCCTTGTTTTAATCATTTTAAAAATTAGTCAAACCACGTCCTGAGTGATTTTTAGAGCTTTTTTAGCCGCAGAAAATAATTAATACTATATAACAAGATAAAACAAAAAAGGATTTACATTACAACAACAGTGTAGTTGTTAGATACTTATGGAAAACGTGACAACGTCGCATTTAAAATAGGAACTTTTATGTTTATGTTTTAAGAAAGTTAGTTAATTTTTGGTACTAAGAATAATGTCCGTTACGTTTGCTTTACGTTTTACGATATACTAATTTTGTTAAAATTTACTTTACAACAAAATAAATAAGTTACGCAGTTACATTGTTCCGTTATTGTGTCACCTCCAAAGAAAATACATAACGGAAGTGGCGACGATTGGTAAAAACATACAAATTATGCTTTACAAAATTTTTTTTTAATAGATTAGAAAAAAAATTGTTAAATTTACATTATCAAATTTTTAGAAAAATATGGAAGAAGCATTGCAAACTATATAATATCTACTGCAATGCAAGAATTAATGAGAAATCCAGCATTACAAACGGAAATATTACAATCAAGAAGAAATAGGTATTCGACTCCAATCTTTTGATGAAGAAAACGAATCATTTAACTCCTATTTATAGCGAGTAGAAAATTACTGGGATTTACGAAAACTTTCAGACGATACACCTGAAAACGATAAAAAATGCGTTAAAATGCTTTTAAATTGCTTAGGTGCGAAAACCTACCATACTTATTTTTATTATTGAAGAGAGAAATAGCAAAAGAAAGAATCCTTGTGCCGTATAATCTAAAGCTACCGTTAACATTAGCAACAGATGTATCACCCACAGGACTGGGAGCAGTAATTTTCAATATTAATGACGATGGAGATGAAAAGCCGATCGCCTTTGCATCAAGATAATTATCGAAATCTGAAAGAAATTATAGTCAACTTGACAAGGAAGCGACAGCAATAGTGTGGGGATTAAAGAAATTCTTCCAATATTGTTATGGTAGAAAAATTATGCTTATCACAGACAATAAACCTCTTACAAGAATCCTACACCCAACCAAATATCTTCCGGCGTATTCAGCAATTCGATTATTATATTAGGTAAATTTCATGGCTGCAGACCATGCAAACGCTGATTTTTTATCAAAATTTCCTTTACCAAATAAAAGAAAAATCGAAGTGACTCAAATTCAATATTTTACTTAAATCCATTGGAAAATTTACCAGTAACAAAATATGAAATAAAAAAAGAAACAGTTTAAGATTTGGAATGTCGCAAAAAATATGAATCACTTCAATAATCGGGAACTTTTCTACCAGAAGAGGTTATGGTAAAATTTAGCTTTCAGGATGGATGCATTTTTATGCATGAAAGCTTTGGTAGGAAGTTTTGTGTGGTGGAAAAATATTGATTGAGACATAGAAGCTGCAGTCACCAATTGCAGAAGATGTTGCAAAATTCGAAGGAATCCACCTAAATAGTTACCGGTACACCCCTGGGAGTATCCCCCGTACCCATGGCAAAGGTTACATGTAGACCATGGGGAGTTATTTTGCAATACATATTACTTTCCCCATACGTATACGTATGTATAAGGGAAAGTATTGTATTTTTTTTATTATTGTTGATGCGTATACCAAATATTTGGAAGCGTTTCTTACAAAATATATAAATTCAATCACCACCATACAGATTTTTGGTACCTATTAAAAATATTAACCGTTACTTTGATTCACCTTCGATGAAGCATGCCTCCATCTAACAAATGCTGAAGGCGAACGAAATGTTCAGTACTTGAGTTTTTTCAATGAATTCAGGGTCTCAGTCAATTTGCCGAGACCCTTCTGTTAGGTCAAGTATGTTGTAAAATATCTATCCAGATCGTCTCAAGTTGCATCAATTCTTGGAATCGGGTACTTAACTTCGATGGTAAAGTTGTTAAGTTTCCTGTAGTCTATCACCATTTTATACTTCTTTTTTTTCATCTGTTGTCCTTATATGCATTAGTATGTGATGTTGATATGGTTTATTTTTTCAACATGGCGGGTGGTCGAGGCCTCACGTGTAATATATACGGCAAGATTGTCGAATTTACGGGAGCTCCCAAAAAAGTATGGATTTATCTATCTCATGTATCGGCGGAAAACATAAAAAAACATCTTAAAGAAAAACCAAACTTATCTAACAAAGAATTTGAAGTGGACGAACTACCATCAACCGCAATAAATGGAAACTATGTGGGAGGTGGTGCCACGAAACGATTTCGAGTGGGAGCGGACTTCGCACTGAAAGATCAAATGATCGATACAATTGCACGACGAACAGGGAAAGGTCATACCGACTATAGAAGAAAAGATACAAGAGTGGACAAAATACATCACCAACTTATTTGATGATAATAGAGCGACGGAGCCCCCGGAACTAACAACCTGTGAAGGTCCCAGAATGACATGTAACGAAGTGGAATATTCTATCAAACATTCAAAAAAACACAAAGCAATCGGCCCTGATGGGATTCCATGTAAAATATATAAACTTATCGATGATAGAAGAGCTTTAGAAATGTTAACAAATTTTACTGAGCTAACCAAGGGTATGGCCAGTTCACCCTGGATTGGGGGAACATTCTAAGGTTTCCTCGTATCTATATTTTTATCATGGTAAATTATAATACATTTTTTCAAGGAGGGGACATGAAAATATTATTTATAATCCGGGGAGGCTCAATAAAGAAAACGTTGGGAAACCCTGACCTAGAATGATCAACCTTAAAACAGCGTGAACTTTGAGAATTAATTTTAGATTAGACTTGGGCAAAATTTTTATTTAGACTTGGGCAAAATTTTTATTTAATCTAATAGAAAAGTGTCTCTAACACCAACTAAGAGATTCTTCACGGTTAGGGGACAACTGATGAGAAAAATTGAAATTATTATAATATTATATTAAAATACACATCTCAATATAAATCTACTATTGTCAGCAGAATTTTAAACATATCGACATACATCCGTTTTGTTTATTTATGTAAGTATAAAAACCACAATCAGTTTAGGTAATTACAAAAACAAACAAAAAAACAACATACTTAATTAAATCCCATCGTATATTATAAATTATTTGCACGCTTAGGAAAAGTTCCATGGTTGAAATTTTAAATAAATATTTTATATTCGTTTAAATTTGTGTTCTAAATTAAAATTTTACTATAAAATATTTAGGAGAGCTTGCCTAAGTGCATTCAGTTAGTTTTGACTGCTACTTTTTTTAAAACGTGTTTTGACGTGTTGAATAGTAAAATTCGTATGAAAAAATCTTACCTCCAAAATATACTACTCTTTTATTTGCAAATAAAAATATATTAAAAATAAAAATATACTGCATATTAAAAAGTTTTTTGTTAGAAAAGTTAGATTGCATTGCAGTGGCCTGCTATTAAAGCAAAGTAAATACACGAAAACTTAATTAAATTTTACTTAACTAATGGAATACGGGTTCACAGGTAACATAAGTCTGTAATAAATTATATTGTATTATTAATATGTCTTTGTAATTTTTGGGGGTTGCGCACACCTGCAAACAATAGCACGAGCCACCACTGCTATCCTTTGGTATTAATTTTACTTTTTACAAAAAGATAAATAGATAGCTATAGATTTATTTTTATTCTCTTTTCAATTTTATAATATTATTTCAGGGAGTCATTTAAAAATTTACAATAATTTTTTTTTTCCAATTTCCCTTCTCTCCTCTACTCGTTGCATTATATAGTAGGTACACTACAACAGCTTTAGGACTTACTTTTTTATAAATTTCTTCAGTTTGAATTCCCAAATTCAAATTAAGAGAATGTAATATTAAAAATAAACAAACTTGAACTAATCCCATACCGCTCTCACAAAGTTAATCACTCTTACTAAAACACATCTATTAAATTTTAACAATATTTAAATGATTAAATAATTAAATTATGAGGATACGCCTTTGACTCTTTAATTAATTAAAATAGCTTATAGTGGCCTCGGCAGTTAGTCATTTGAAAAGTTCACATTCATGCAAATACAAAAATATTTTATTAAAAATCAAAATATAATCATAACGATTTATTTAAACCAATAGCAAGAGATTGGTTGGATACATAGAAGTTTAAAATAATATAAAATTGGAAGTAGTAGAGCGAAAATTGTTGTGTATTTAGTGTAAGAGGTCCATATCCCCATCCCAACATCCAATTGTTTGGACTGGTTTGTGAAAAAAACGATTAAAAATGTATAATTACTTTATTTTGTAATTGTATAAGTTTAAAATAACAATTTTTTGTAAGCATAGATATTAAATTCGCGTAAACTCACAAATGTCCGGATGATTTAGGGGGGTACTTTTGGTGTATTTCTTTTACTGCGATTTACTTTTAATTTAATACGATGCTGTGATATTTATTAATTATTTTAAATTCAAAATCGCAAATTTTGGCCTCCTGGAAAACAAATCCGAATGGTAATCTGAATGTAGAGCTGCTATCGGCTGAATCTTAACTAGCTTCCGTTTTTCTATATCCTAAAAGAACATTATAAGTGTGAGTAATTATAACAAAAAGTAATAATTGCTGTTGTATGACCTTTTCTATATTGTTAAAAATTTGTAAGCTTTGAAAATTATCCATTTATCATTTTTGAAACATTAATTTTTTAAGAAATTTTTCCGGACCTTCCACTTACACGGCAGAAAAAAGTAACAAAAATTTTACAGAATTTGTTCCCAACTTTACGAGTTTATTGCATGATACTAGATACCACATGTTCAAGATATATCACTTCCTTTTCAGAAGATGACATTTCTTCGGATTTAACTTTAGCTTTGCTTCTCTCATTCGTTGAAACATGTCCTTTAGATTCTTCAGATGTTCTTCGAATGTTTTGCCAACCACAATCACATCGTCCAGGCATACTAAACAAGTCTTTCTGGCCAATCTTCGCGAGATAGTTTCCATGAGGCGCTCAAAGGTTATAGGAGCGTTGTACTAACCAAAGGGCAAAACGATGAACTTCCATAAACCGGATCCCATGGTAAATGAAGTCTTTTCGCTGTCCTTGGGTTCCAGGCTAACTTGCTAATAACCACCTTTCATGTTTAAAGTGGAAAACCATTGCAAGCCGGAGGAGGTGTCTAAGATGTCGTCAATTCGGGGCAGGGGAAAGTCTACGCAAAATCTTGTGGATCCATCCTTCTTCTTCACTAAGACTACCGGTACTGGCAAAAACGTCATAGTACTGGCAAATCAATCCTTTCACTTTGTTTAGCTTTGTTTCGTCAAGGTCTTGGCACGAAGCAGCTACCAGTTACTGTGATGAACATTTCTTCTCAACTGTTGTTGAGGTGTTGCCCATGCATCTGATGACATGGGAAACTGGCGTACATTATCCTATCACCAAGTTCTTCTTTAAAGTTATTGAATCAGAATTGACATTCATTATCTTTACCGGTACTGTATCTTTGATTTTGACCAAAATCTTGTCGACCATCACAACTCTATTGATTTTTCCATAGTCAATGGGTTCTATCGCATGGATACAGCTATCCCGGAGATCTCTTCTTCCAGGTAAAGTTACATGTTCATACTGGAAAGCATTTGTCTCAAAGTTCTTCATTTTTGAACATGAAACATAATATTAAGTGTTGGGTACGCGAAAAAAATCTCTTTAATCTGATATTTTATTTATTCTTATCCGTTATAATGGAGGAATTTAGAACAAATAAATTTCCCATGTAAATTCCCTATGTTCAAAAATCGGACGGTCACTCAATATGTAATTTATAAAATCCAATTTAAAATAAAATATATTTCACATATAATTAATAGGTAGATATGTAGATTTTTTTTGGGCTTTTGAGCCGGTGTATGCTTTTTGCCCAGGTGGGGGGGGGGTCTCGCCTGAGATACCGCCACAAGTCAAAATTATTCACTGACTAAAACTTCCTTATCCTCAAGAAACTATACATTACCACGTAAATATTTAATTAGTAAATATACTTTTAAAATTACGGTAGTTGAATACAATAAAATTGAATAAATGCCTTAAATTAAATTTAACATGGTAATACACTATCGCGCCTATTTTACCTTTTTTATAATATCTCTATTTTTTGGCTGTAGCACCCAAGGTGTGTGTCTAATCAGTCGAAACATGTTATACAATAATATAAATAATTTATAGCTTCATTGTGCAACAAAAATACGTGCCTCAAAACCAAATTTTAATTTATTTATTCCAGTATACGTTTGGCCGATTTTAAAAAGGTAAATCTATAATTCAGATCTGAAATCGACTACAACAATGGAAAAGTTGAAGTAATTATACTAAAAAACATATACTCGTTCTAAAATCTAAACCTAATATATATGCATTATAGAAGTACCTCCTGCGCGATATTATTTATTTTAGTAAAATACAAATTTAGTGATAGCAGTATGGCAAGGATTAAAGTTTGCTTCTCTTTGATATTGTATATTATTCAGTTGAATTCGATAATTTCAGACGATGAATTTTATAAAAAGGTAAGTACATACTTCTAAGTTCTAATTATAATTAATAGTACATACATAATATATAAAATTGCAGCTGCGGTATTAGTGAATTAGTGCATTGTAATCTACAAACAGAAACTTTTTTTTGTTGTTGATTTAAAGTATTTTTTTACTTTAATTGTAAAGTAATAAATATATCATTTTAAGAACAAAACATGCAAGCTTAAAATTGACAATAAATTTTGCAATAAAATTTACATGAATATAAAATAAATTTTTGAAATATTATACTTTAGGAAATATATTGAACCAAAAAAGGTGAAATCTTGAATAACTTTTACAATATTGCAACATTAGGGAGCGTCCATTAATTACTTAAGGATGATTTTTGTAATTTTTGACCCTTTCTCCCCCACGTAAGGGTCCGTAAGATTTCCGATACCCTCCCCATCCCCCCAAACCCTTAAGTAATTAATAGATATGTAATTAATTTGCATTAAGTTGTAACTTGTAGAATTACTACCATTTGTTTTATAAATGCATTTTTTTTTTTTATTTTATAAATGCTTTTATATAAAGCATTTCCTTCTAATATAAGATTTTCACTTGATTTTAGTTTTATCAAACTGACTACAAAGTAAATTTTGAAAGATCGACAGTGATCTACCGAAATGAAAGTTTTGGCGAATATTCTGTTGTTACATTTAAATACAATCGGACCCATTTTGTGCACAATTCAACATTTTTTTTATATGTTGATATGGGATATGATTTCGAGGTGAGTAACTCTCATAAATGGATACTAGCACATGCATGGTATCATGGTACCAATCGATTTCAATGAGAGCCCAGTATTTTGTAGGGGTATTTACTCTATCAGTAAATAGTAAGTATCAGGTTAACGGGAATTACCCAGATGAGGCTTAGTTTCCAAGAAAAAGTTTCACCTACCGTATATTTATCAGTAACTGTGACCATTTTTCAAGTAACTCGTCATATCCAAATGGTTAACGAATACGATTTTAGAAATTGGTACGAATATGGTTCCGGATTCAAATCCAATAAAAATGCGGTTCTTGATAATACCTTGTACAGTTTTTAAACGTAAAAATGCGGCCATCAACATACGTTTATTTTTATGATTTTCTCAAGTTTTTAAAACGGTCGCTTTATATTGCCGGTGTCAAGGTGAATTTTTACCTCTAGAAATTTTACCCCCTGTAAAAATTCTTTAGAGGGTAAAATATCCCTAGCGAAATTTTACCCCTGTATAAATTCTTGAGGGGATAAAAATTCCCTAGTGAAATTTCACTAAGAAATTAATACTTTCTAATTCGAAATTTTTTAAAACGTAAAATTGGAAAGATATCTGTCGATATTTTTCAACATTTTTTTAGTTACTTTAATTCATAACTCGAAAGCCGTTGATTTTAGACAATAAAAGGTATAAATTTATTTTTACTGAAAACTCAATATTTTCGGGGCTGTGGCCATGTGAAGGTGAAAATTTAAAAAAATGCTTTAGAGAGGTCTAACTCTAGAGGGTTTGAATTTAGAAAAAAAAATTTTTGTTAAATATTTTTCTTAGAAAAGTGTCTTCCATCACCACCTAAATTATGTAAAGTGTATCCGGGGATACCCTGTATAAAATTGAAACACCCAAAGTGTTGGCCACTTCAGTAAGCACGTGCACATGAAACTAATTCCATCTGAAATCATAAAAATGGAAATCATTTTGAGGTCGTAGTTAAGGTAAAAAACTAGCCAAAGATAAAGAACCACCTGAAAAGACACAAAAAAAGAGAGTTGATCTTCAATTGATATGAACAATTTTATGAAAATATTATTCTTTTTTTGATTCAGAATAATTTTTAACATCAGTGAAATTTTACCTCCTTGATAAATCTACCCTAGTGAAAATTTACCCCCCTAGGGTAAAATATCTCTAGCGAAATTTTACCCCAGGTAAAAATTCTGCAAAGGGTAAAATATCCCTAGTGAAATTTTACCCCGGGGTAAACTATCACGGGGGTAAAAATTCACGGTTACACCGGCATCCATATTACCTGAATTTCTGATTACTGATCCACCCGTTCATCACCACCTATTAGCAATTGAAATAGAAATCTATTCCTCAATCAATGCTTAAATTTAAAATTTTTCAAAACTCATGTTGTAAATTTCAGAAATCGTATCAAAGAAACCAAATAAATAATAGAGAAAATAAAATAAACAAATTGAAAAAAAATATTAAAAAAAAGAGCTGCGGCTGGATTTGAACCCGGAACCACATTCGTACCAATTGTTAAAGTTTTTAGTTTAAAAGATACTTTGTTAAATTAAATATTACATTGGGCGCTGGCAATAGTGCCATTTGGTCTTACATTTCAGTATTAGCTTACAAAATTAGGAGCCCCTCGTGGTGACACATATCTCCAGATTATTTTCGGGTAACCTGATTGGTTGCACAATAATTAATAAGAATTTTCGATCAACTCGGTATTTTCGTTTTGGAACTTGACGATAAGTTTTGTTGAAAAAGCTTGAAAAAACAACTTTCAGAAATGCGGTGATAAATGACAATTAACAATTAAATAAGCAATTAAAACTTAACAGATTGATAAGAAAGAAAAGAAAAGGAAAAAAGAAAAGAAAATAATGGAAAAATGTTGTAAGCGTAAGAAAATTTATTTAGAAATTAGAAGTCGTCGTCGGGATGTGGGAGCTGGGATTGGAAGTAAGGTATAGCGTTTGGAATGGGAGCTTGTATTTTCGTACGTTGTTGTCGTTTGTCATGTTTTTAGTTAAAGGGCTGTTACGCGTCTGATGGGTGTAGAATTTTTCGGATAACCTCGTAATGTGGTGTCCGAGAAATTCTACTTGCGCTTTGTCGTGGATGGTCGTGAGTCTGGCGTATCTATCTGCCCTGGCGACAAGACGAAGGCAGCGGTTCTGAAAGACCTGCAGGGGTCGCAGGCGGATTTTTCATACGCCCGCCCACGCACGACAGGGATACGTTAGTATCGGTCTTAGAACGGTTATATATAGCGTACGCTTGTTTTCAGTATTCATTCCCCCCCCCCCCTCATCAGGGCATAGATCTTGCGCTGTGCTCCGTAGGCGAGCTGTTGTCGAAATTTAGGCGCGAGTCCATTGTGACTCTCAGATAGTTGACGCTTGGTTGCGGTTTTATAATTTGACCGTTCAGCTTCAAATTTTGAAAGACGCGATGGTTTTTAAGCTTTCTTGCGAAGACAATTATTGTCTCCGTCTTCTCGGCGTTCATTTTAATTTTCCACTTAAGAAAATATTGTCGGATGAGGTCTAGATGGATTTGAAATTGATTCGTGGCGACTTGTGCGCTGAACGAGTGGGCGTAAATTGCCGTGTCGTCAGCGTACAGTGCGATTTTAATTTTTGAAAAAGTGGGAATATCGTTAATGAAAAGGTTAAAGACCTTCGGTGCTAGTACTGGGGTACTCCGACTTGAATATTTTTGGATTATGATATGGTGGCATTCTTGATCGCGATCGTACTGTCGGTGAGGTTGGAAAAGATAAGTTTTGTAATATGGTTGTTGAAATTGTATTGTAGCATTTTGCAGATTAGTCCGGCGGTCCGGGTTCTGTCGAAGGCTTTCTCTATATATCTAATAGTGTCATTACTGTAGTTTTGTCATTGTTGAACTGGCTAATCACGTCAATCACTATTCGGGCTACTTGCAGGGTCGTATTAAGACCCGCAGTGAATCCGAATTGGTGAGGGTTCGTGATTGGGTGGGCAACGTAATTGGCCTATAACTAAGAGGTAGGATAGGATCAATATTGGACTTGCGGATGGGGATTGTGAGGCCTTGTTTCCAGGCGGATGGGAAGTATTGGAGTTTGAAGATGACATTGATGATGTAGGATAATTCGACGATGGCTTTGCGTAATAGGTTTTTTAGGACTTTGTTCTCGATTTTGTCCGGCCCTGGTGCTTTATTGTTAGGTAATATTGCTAGAAGTTCTTGGATTTGTGATTAGGGTTTTGAATTTTCTGAATGGGATGTCGTATGTTTGGTTTGAAAAGAAGTGTATAGTTTGGTTGATTAGGATTTGTTCTGGGATATCGGTGTCGTGAAGCGTGTGGACTTTTTGAAATGCGTTTGCGAAGACTTCTGCTTTTTGGGCATCGGTCATGGCTGTAGAATTGTTTTCATGTAGGGCCGGGATGGGTTCGTACGATTTGCGAAGTTGTCTGGTCAATTTCCAGAGGGAATTGTCTGAAGGACGTAGGGATGACAGAAGGTTTTCCCATGTTTTGTTTTTTTTGAACAGTGATTTCGGAATTGATTAACCTGTTCAGGTCCATCATGACCTGTTTGTGATGAATATTTGCGGTTTGTTGCCATAGTTTTCTATTTCTGTTTCTTTCACTGATCAACATCTGGATGTCTTTTGGGAAGAGTTCCCTATTGTTTTTCGGCGTGAAAGTTTCAGAATTTTCTGCTTTGGCGATGATTCGAGTGAGTTTGTCAATTTCGGAGTTTAAAGTTTTCTTGTCAGAGATGAGACGATTTATTGTGACGAGTTCGTCTTTTTCTTGAAAACTATGCCTCATCTGGGTAATTCCCGTCAACTTGATACTACATAAATACATCTACAAAATACCCGCCTCTTATCGAAATCGATTAGTACCATGTGGGACCCCCTCTTTGTTAATATATTATTACTGCGAGCATGTAAATAGCACTATTTTTTTTAATTATTGTAGTATAATTATTTTATTATACATGTACAGCACAATAAATTCATTTGGGTGCTTATATAAAAATTTACTTAAAATTTATTTTTGTTTTAGTTTATTGTGCAAGCTTATAAATTTTTAAGTAACGAATATCGAATTTTTCCTTTACGTTTCCAATATAACTTTTGCAAAGGTTTTAACTATAACTTTAGTGGACTTAAACAATGTGCAGAACAATGTGGATATCTAAAATGTCCATTGATAAAGGTAGGTACCACTACTAGCAGAAATCATTTGGCTACATTAAGGGGTAATATCCCATTAATATTACCCCTTAATAAAGTAGCCGCCGACAGTACATCTCACTTCCTTACTCAGTTATTCACTTCACAACATTCCGTTACATTCTGTACTACGTTTATTTTCAGAATATTCGATATGATGTATGTAATTGTGTAATTGATGAGTCCAAACTACCACCTTTTATGCCAAATGGTAAATTCAAATTGTCATTAGAAGGAAGATATAAAAATGAGCTAGTTGCTATACTAGATGTCCTTTTAACTATATACCGACCTATTCTACCTGGTAAACGTTTTGGATAATTATAAACAAATACCCATAGTATGTACTTTATATGCAGAGGGTTAATTAACTCTTTAGCTTTATTCAATAATAAATAAAATACCATAATGTCTGTTATTTCATAATATGACTAATATACCATTATTATACTGCAGATAAGATAATATAAACAGTTATTAATACATAATGTTCTTGTCCACTGACCTGTTGACATCTAAAGCTGAAAACATTATTTTAATATTAGAAATAAGGAAATATATCAAAATGAACATTCAAATAATTTTCTAAATAACAGAAGTAATATTCCCACAATTACAATGCATCTGTGAAACACAACTGGATCATTATTTAAATACGATTCCCTTAAATTTAAATTAAATATATTAATTTATCAATTTTATAATAATAAATTTTTGGATAAAATCATTTTTTATGCGAAGCTGAAGTACAACTTACAACAGATATTAAAGAGAGAAATATAGGTAGCAATATGTGTAAATTAAATTAAAATAACCAAATAAACCCAAACTAAAATATGTAATATTATATTGGAAGAAATAGTAAAAATAATTAAATTTAAATATTGCAGCAATATATTGCAGCTTCCGTTGGTGATTTTCCCGATTTGGGTATTAGAATGACTTGAGCCACCTTCACCGTACAGGAAAGCATCATAGTCTCAAAATATAGTTGAAGATCGTAATTATAAACTTGATTGCCTTGTCGGGGAGTTCTTGTAGGACTTTTGCAGTTATAAGATCGAATCCAGGAGATTTCTTCAAATTTATTAAGTGTTTTTGGTAGGTTGAAATCTCACTTTTTAAATTTTTTTTACTGGTATAGATCCATTTGGAATGGAGCTTCTGGGAATTCGTAAAGTCCAATGTCTTCTTGTGGGGCTAGTGCTGGAAACGGTTTAAAGATTTTGGCCAGATGATCCGCGAATGCGCTTGCTTTATCTTTATTGCTTCTAGCCCATTCTTGAATTGGTGTTTTTATGAGTGGAATAAGAGTTATTGAGTTGATGATATTACAAATGTTTTATGAAAGTAAAAGAAGAACTGATACGTATGCAAGCCACATCTGCATAGTCCGCTTATTAAAATATTATATCGCACCGGGTGAAGCATTAAATATAAAAAATAATACACCCCGGACATCACATTTATTTGGCATCTCAAACCTGTGGTGCGTGGAAGTAGAACCGAATTTTAGACACTGAAATAAGTTAAATTAAAAGCAAAATGGATAAAACTAAATGGCTGATAAATAGAAGCTGCGTTTAAATGAAAACTGGTGTTAATACTAGAAAGCCAAGAAAAAATGTATGAAAATTTGAAAGAAGAAATAATAAAAAGCCGGGAAGAGGTAAAAAAGAACTGAATTACAAAATTGACAAATTAGAGGAGAACATCTTAAATGAACATGTGAACACAACATTAAAAAAAAACAAGAAAAGCCAGAAAAAATAAAAAACGATGCCCAAAACTAAAAACCAAAATGCGGTTCACGAAAAGGTAAAATGTGAAAATAGAAGAAAATTTAAGATTGGACACAAAAGGAAACCATTTAAGTATAGGTCCGCTCTCCACGAGCAGGGCTGATAGAAAAAGCCACGTTTTACATTTTCTTGCGCGGAAGTTCACCTTTCCACAATTACCAATATAAAATTTATGAAATTAAAATTACAATTTCCAACTATAATTCAATTTACAATAAAAAATTATGTAATAGTTTAACTTTGATTAATAAAATAATTTTTCAATAAAAATAATTTTGTAAATTTAATTTTTTGTTTTGTAGCTGCCTTGTTTATTATTTCCTGATTTTCTATGGTGTGAGATTTTTTGTAAAATGTTTCGTTTAACAGATACAGGATCTTGAAAAAACAAAAAATAATTTATTTATCCGCTTTAATTCATAACTCGAAAGCTGTTTATATAAATGTTTTATATAAAAATATAAAACATTGACAATAATCATAATAGATAGGTTTGAAAACAAACTGGAATTTTATCAACCAGTAGAACAGGCGGGATTTCGAAAAGGTTTTTATACATTCGACCATCTACTCACAATCAGGACATTAATAGAAAAAGCAACAGAATACAGATTCCCAATATATCTAGCCTTCATAGACTACCGCAATACTATTGAACTGTTGAACTATTGAACTTTCTATCCGCTTCCAAAGAAAAAAAACTCCAAATTAATTTTCTCAGCTCTACACTTTCTCTACCACAGATCGTCGGTATTTTCTGAAGACGATCGTGGCCCACACGTCGGTCCTCCTTTATGGAACCGAGAACACACTGCCAAACGTGGCACACACGTTTTTCCTGTTTTCAGGAAATGAAAATCAAACTTTGCCAAACGTGGAACAAACGTCTATCCTCCCGACTACTTAATATTAGTTACTCACTTAAATTTTAAACAATCATTTTAGAAAAGTCCTTACATTATCACATGAATTTAATTTTGAACATTTATTAAATGCATCCTTTTTGACCTAAATCTTTAAATACTGTTAAAATTTTATTCGAATGAAATTTTGACTATGGTTCTATTTTTTCCAAAAATTTTGTTGGTGGGCCTAAAACTATCATCGCATAACCTCTTTACCATTTTTGTCTTGTGACATCCCGTGGCCTCCTGAATGGACACCGCAATATATACATTTTTAAATTTTATTTATCTAATAATAATTATTATTAGACGCTGTGCATATTTTACTTTTTTTGTATTATTTTGCAAAAAAATATATAATTTATTATAACCTGTTTAGGTTAATTTTTGCAAATCAATTACTTTTGAGAGTAAGTATACCTAGAAATTGAAAATTCAGTTTAAGATTTCTTTACCTTTCTTCCTTTAATAGGATGCAGTGATATTTATTAATTATATTAGAATCAAAATCAAAATATGAAAGATTTTTTATCAATCCAAATATATTATTCGTCTTTGTCAAATTCCAAGTTATTAATTACTTCCAATCCAAATTATTGACTTTATGCACTTTAAAAAATCATACTCAACTATCAGAAATTAAATAACTACTACATAGAACTATTTTCCCATTTTAGGCTTCTATACACAGTATATGAAGAAGCCTTATTATTATTTATAAGAAAAAATATCTTCTATCTGTCCAGCTATTTTCTATTATCTTTTCAAAACGACCTCGTTATCTCCAATCCCCCCCCCCTAAAATCACGACACTGCGCGTTTTTGCTAATATTATTTTATTATAATAGTAACAGTATTCTGAATGTAAAGCTGCTATCGGATGAATCTTAACCAGCTTCCGTTTTTGAATGTTCCAAAACAACATTAACAGTTTGGTTAATTACATAATATAACAAAAACTTATAATTACTGCTGTATGACCTATCCTATATCGTGTTTTATTTTCTAAGCTTCGAGACATATCCCTTTATTATTTGAATGGTATTAATGGCATTTTACCTACTTGCCTTATCAATAGCAATAGAAAATAATTAGAAAAACATTAATTTTTAATACATTTTTCCGGACCTTCTACTTCCATCAGTAAATGCACTTAAAATTTAATGTTCTCAACAACAAAAATTAACAGAAGATCTTCGGCTAAGATGTAATGAAGTAAAGCTGTGATAGTATCTTCGTATGTGGCCATAAGCAAAACTTTGTATTGCTGGTAAATTGGTGGCCCTGAACAATTTCAAATTTCCTTCATCTATAATACCTTGTGGCGTTGATAAATAAGCTTCGTGTGAGGATACAGGCTCACTGCATTATAAAAGGATTACCGTACTACATTGATATGCTTTAGTAAAGTAAGTAACTTTGTGAGCAGTATGGTAGCAATTAAATTTTGCTTCTGTTTAATATTACACGTTGTTAATCTGGATTTGGCAATTTCAGATGATGACTTATATAAAAAAGTGAGTAAAAGATGCAGATAAAAAATGTTTACAATCTAACACAATAATAATTGTAGAGTGAACTCATTTTAAATCACGTAAACTTATCTACATAATATTTTTTATAAAATGTTGCATATTTTCGTCTCATAATTTTTAATTAGCACTATTTTTGATTATAAAATTACGCTGTTTTATATTTTTTTATAATTTTATATTTTCTAATTTGGTATAATTTTATTTTTAACAAATTCGCCTATTAGTTAATTGGTAGTAATTAATCTAAAATTAAAACCCATGAAAAGGATTTTCGAACCGATTGGATAGTAGATCAAATGGACAAAAATGTTGGCAACGATCAATCAGCAAAATATTATATCACAAAAAAATGTCAACGGCCGAAAAAAGTAAGAAAAATTTTATAGAATTTGTTCCCAACTTGAACAGTTTAGGGTATGAGCTCACCCACTATATTTGGCTATAAAATATAATCACATTTAAAGTGAGAAAACTAAACAGATTCCATTTTATGGAATGGAAGGAATTTTAGTACTTTTTTTAAATAAATCTAGCTTTAATTATTTTTACTTGGTTTTAGTTTCAACAAAACGATTATAAAGTTGACATGGAGAGAGAAGGAATGTTTTATATGAATAAAAGTTATGGCGAGTTTTCTCTAACGTCTTTTAAATATAACCGTACCCATTTTGCGACCAATTCAACATATTTGTTAAATATAGATATGGATTTTGATTTAGAGGTGAATAACTTTCATCACAATTCACATTTATGTAAAACACTGAAATTTGAAATTTGAATTGAAATTTCTAGAATTTTTTAATTAATAAAATAGTTATTAATTATTATAATTTTTAGGTTATTGTGCAAGCATATCAATTTTTAAGTAACGAATATCGACCGTTCCCGATGCATTTTCAATATAACTTTTGCAAAGGTTTAAAATATAATTTTGGAGGTGTAAAAAGTTGTGCGGAACAATGCGGACATTTGACTTGTCCGTTAAAAAAGGTAAGTTGCAGATTTGTTTCCAACTCTAAAATATTTTGAATAAGACGTAAACTATTCGAAGAAGTAAATTGTCGGCTCGTGGTTTGCTACAATATCGGTATGAAAACTACTAATGAGGGGAATCAAAGTATAAATAATAATAATGTTATATTGTTTTCTATCCTATCACTAGATACCACTATTAAAACAAATTCTATTTAGAACATTCGCTATTTTTGTGCAATTGTTTATTCGACGAGTCGAAATTAACACCATTAATGCCAAGTGGTAGATTCAAATTATCATTAGAAGCAAGATATAAAAATAAGATGGTTAGTATCTCAGAATTCTATGGACATGTATACCGACCTGTTGTACCCGCCAAACGTTTTGGATAATCTCAAATGATTTCAAATAATTTATTATACCTATTTACTTAGTAAATAAAGTAATTAATGTTATTTCAGAATTTTTAGTTAAACATGTAAGGTCTAATAAGCAATTTACAAATTTTTAAGTACGGCCCTGTCCTTTTTAGAAACTTTATGTTGAAAGGCTTGATTTTATTATCGAAAACACATTTTTATTACAAGATATCGTGGTGACATTTAAAAGCTACGAAAGTCAGTATTTTGAATTTTTGGATATGCTATTGTCTGAAATTTAGATATTAACGAGTTTTTAGCAGATCCAAATCTTTGTCTGCCGTTTGTTAGAAGTGAAAATACTATCTACCAGGTAAAGTTTTGGTTATTAGATTTAAAATTTTTGCTATAATATAAAGAAACCTTTTTTAGGTTTTCCTCCGTCAGTTCTTGTTAACCTCAGTTATTTTGACTTCATCTTTAAAGCCTGTTCACATTATAAAATTTTGTTTAAAATTTTGCTTAAAATTTTAGTTAAAATTTCTTTAAAATTCCTTAAAATTTGTCGATTTACAGATTTGTGTTTACACCTTAAAATTATTATTTTACGGAAATATTTTTTTAACGTTTACTAACCTAACACCTAACCTAACATTTGTTGGTACAAGCAGTACAAGTGATTATTGTTTATATAAAACACGCGAAAGTAAAATGCCGATAAAAAAACATGAAGTGATGAGTTGTGCAATTTTAACAACTGTGTTGTTGTTAAATCTATTTAGATAAAGAAAGTCTATTCAAAAACAAAAAACTAAAAAAATTTGGGCTCAAAAGTGTTTCCTACATTTTCTTGACTATCCATTTTTTCAACAATAACAATAATAGAATAATATAAAATATTAGAATACTTCATAAAAATAAGTTATATACTTTTATATCATATAATAATGATAATAATAACAAAGTACCTACTACCAACAGAAAGCAGTGATACTACCTGATATCACCAAATACACCATTAAAACTCACTATATTTTACGTAAAATTTTAAGAAAATAGGTGCCGTCCTATTCCTTAAAATTTGTTAAAATTTCGCTTAAAAGTTCTTTTAAGGAAAATTTTAACGAAAATTTTAAGGTGTGAACAGTGAAATTTTTATCTTATAAAAATTTTAAGCCAAATTTTAAGCAAAATTTTATAATGTGAACAGGCTTTTACGTTGGAACCCAATTAAAATTTTGTTGTCCATCCTTACTGGCTTCATACAGTTTTTTATCGACGATTTCATTTTGGATTTGAAAGGAGCTCATAAGTTCACCATCTGTCGGTCTGTCGGAACTGGGAAATCAGCTTATAAGATAAGTCTTTGTGACGTCCTTATTATATTTGTTTTTTTACGACTTTGATTAAGTACTATGCATTAATTGTGGTTTCTTCTTATACAAGTTTCTAACTTGTATAACAACTACAGGGAAACCAGAGTACAGCTATACCCAAATATACCCTTTTATAAACGAAAATGGAAAAAAAAGGTTAATTTTAAGATTACATCAAATTTTATACAATTAAATACAATATTATGTCGTTGTAATTTTTTGGAGTGGCACAAAGCTCAAGAGCTTACACTGCTCAAGTAGTACTATATAAAATGTCGATCTCTTCTTATTCGATATCAAAAGAGATTTGAAAATTTTTTTTCAATTGTTTAAATCAAATATATTTGATAAGTATTATATAGTTTTTTAATTAAACACAATTTTAAAATCAATCTTTTATTTGAATTAATGAACAATTGTGTTTTTTAAATATCAAATTCAGTTTTATTGGCGGAAACAATTTTATTAAGATCAAAACAAAATTTGTTTCTATTGACTAAAATTATTCAAACAAAATTGTTTATTAAATTTACACAAAACGATTTTACTGTGTATTATTGGGAACATCAATTTTATTTTTCAGTTATATGTCTTGCCGCATTTCATGTTTGTTATTGATTTGAAATAAATTTAAATTCTTATTATAGTAAAATTTAAAATATTCAATTGCGACGCGACGTTTGATCAAGTTTTTTTTGTAAGTACATAGTGTGTTATAATAGCACCGATTACTGAGGTTAAGAGGTTGATAGGGACCCTAGACTGAGATAGTCAGGCCGAGTTGCACTTCGTAGTTTTATTGATCAAAATGCACTATACAGTGCGCCTAAGAATGATCTATTCTACTACAAGAAGTAGTAGTAATAGTAGGCAAAAAAATTTAATAGTTTTATTACATTGTTTTATTTGCAACAAAATTGCTCTCACTGGTTCTCCATATAATTCTGGGATCTCATTGTGGGTTCGTCTTCGCCATCCTGTTGTGACAGTGTTCCATTAGAAGTCCTTCTCAATATTTTTTTTCCCATATCTCAAGCATTAGTTGGCCTTTCTTTGTTAATTTCCCCAGTTCATTTGCGGTAACCAGGTAAGAGAATCTCGGTACCTCTTCTATATTCTTTCTGAACATGTAGATAGTTTTTCCTTAATCCATGTTAAAACATGATCCCATGAAGTTTTTCGCCTTCATATTTGATCATTTTCTTCAATGTTATCCTCTCCAGCACTTCTATTATATTTCAGTTTTAATATTATTTCTAGAATTTCTTGTGCATTTGGTGCGTTTTTTGGGTTATTTTATCAGTATGTAATAGAAATTAAAAACGAAATAAAATTTTATAAAATATGTGTACAACTTTTGTTCCGCGATTTATGCGATTAATATTAAACTTCATCATCGTCATCAAACTTCCTGGATTAGGCTATAGCCTGTTCCGGCTTCCAGCGATTTTTACCGGTCTTCTGTTGTCCATCCTGTCTATATGGTAACATCGTCGTTGTCGGTATATCATAATAGTGTCCATTAATGGTTCGATCGCGAGTTCGTGTCGCATTTCTTCACTTCGTACTCTGTCAGTTCTAGTACAACCCTTTGTAGCTCTAAGGAATTGCATCTCTGCAGCTTGAATTCTGCTCTCGTTTTTTTTTCGACAACCCATGTTTCGCATCAGTATGTCAATTTTATTTATTCTTCAAATAATTGTGGATTGTACCGCATGTAGCTCTAAATCTATTTAGTTTGCTTCTCTCATAGGTAACATCATAGCCTAGGAAGATACAATTTCGGACTTGTTCAGTTATAGTGTTGTCTATGACAATCTCGTCCTTATTGGATCTTTTCCTACGAAAGCCATCGTTTTTTTTTTTTTTTTTATATTTTAAAATTATAATCCGAACATATGAGATGTAGTTTGTGAACCGCTATTTGGAGATCATTTTCTGTTTCTTGGAACACCACTTGGTCATCAGAATAGAGCATTGTCGCGAGTTTCTAATTGTTGTTAACTTGAATTCCCTTTCTGTGTTCATTTTTCCAGCGTCGTATCAAATCGTCCAAGAGCGTTGGGGACAGACCGAATCCCTGTCTAAGACCTTGATTGGTTGGTATTTATTCAGCGAGTCCCTCCTCAAGTTGGAGTTGTATTGATGTTCCATTGTATAAGGCTTTGGTGTTGTTTATGAGATGTTATAGGTACCCTCTCTTTTCCATAATGTCCCAAAGCTTTTCTCTAATCACTCTATCGAAGGCTTTCACAAAGTCAACGAAGGCCATATGTATCTCTCTTTTGTATTCGCGGTGCTTTTCAACTATTTGTTGAAGTATGAAGTTAATGTCTATACATGTGCGTCCCGTTCTAAAGCCTGATTGGTCCTCCAATATTGTCGCGTCCGTTAATGGTTTAAGTCTGTTGTTTATAATTGAGGAATATATCTTATAACCCGATGTAACAATGCCTATGCCTCGGTAATTTTCACAGCTGGTTTCTGTCACCTTTCTTGAAGAGAGAAATCCCTTTCGTCTTCAGCCACTTATTCGGAATTTCTGCTCTTTTCCAGCACATAATATTATATTACATACATATATCTTTGGCTTGGTTTCTGGTCGTCTTGTATTTCGCCTTATTCTGTTCTGTTGAATTAGAAAGCTTGTATCTCTTATTTTCCGTTTTTATTTGAATTTCTCTCGAGCAGAAATTAAATTCAACGAAAGGTAGGTCTTCAATTAATATATTAGTTTGAATGGTGTCTTCTCGATTTCGTACCTCCCATCCCTATTGGACTATTAATTTAGCAATTTAGGGTTGGACTCGGGATTTCCTTGTCTTTAGCGACCCATGACCATTCTAGACTAGAGCTAGTGGTATTCCCGAAGTTCCAAGCTGGCATCAAATTCACCCCTGCTGACTGAGAAAACCTTCGGGCAATTCAGGCCTGTGACAAATGTTTTGGTTATTTGATACAAAAATTGGTCAAAAGGTTATAACTCGATTCATGTAATTATTGATATAATATAATAGCTCAGGTTTCACTCGATGCCTAGTCAATATGTGGGTACAGTGTACCTGTTTAAATGTTTTTTTTTTGAAAATTATATTGGTTATATTGAGTTTATGATATTAAAATGTGTTTTATAAAAATCTTTTATGTGCCTTATTACTTCGAGGGTGGAGTAAAAAGAAAATAATTTGTTTTGATGGTATAAAGAAAATAATTTAAAAGCGATAGATTGGTAAAAGAATTTTGATTATTGAATACAAAAATTGGAAAAAGTCACAAAGGTACAATATTGTTTTAATGAGATTAATTATTGTGAATGAGTACAAAAATTCTTTGTTTGATTCACGAATAAACCAAATTATGATAATATTGGTTTTATTATTTAAATAAATTATAAAAAAATACTAGTCTCATGCAAAAAAATGAAATGGGTGCACCCTAGTGAACAGAAACTTGATTTAGAATTTAAACATTCCAAAAACTACACTGGGGTACATCGCAATATATACAAGAAAGATCTATTTGCTTTAACATACCGGGTCCTGGGTACGACCGAAAACTGCATCCATAGTTGCTCTCGAAAGTAACAAGTTAGCGTTTTCCTATACTTTCGTGGACAAAAATGTTCCTTTCAAAGACAAGCAGAGAAAGTTATTTTTTTCGCAAAATAAAATATAAAAACGCAGAATCAACTCAACAAATTGGTTGGACAATACAGGGTAACGAATATAAAATAACAAAAATTGGTCGAAAGTCTTCCACTTTCTCTTTATAAATCTGTTTCTCGATCTTTATCTAGGTTTTTTCAGACTTTCATAGCCTTTTTTTAATAAAAAAAAAAAAATAAATACTTATTCTGAATACAAATTCTTTTCTTACGGTGTTTTAGATATCATTACAGTCATCCAATTGTACTCAGACTTACAGGTTTTGTATACAAAGTGCATAATAGCGGCCAACGGAAGTCAAATCATCATCTGCCACTGGTGGTTCAAAATGAACCAACCCCTTCAGTTTGTATTCCTTTTCCATGAAGGAATATTTTACCTTTCGAGGAATGCTACTTAATCCGATAAATGGAAGTTTTGAATGATTCTTGGAGTCATAAACCTCAAAATGATAATAAAAATAAATAATGTAAAAGGAAAACTTAAAAATAAAAATAAAAAAATAAAAGAAAATCCGAATAGGTTAATAACTTACCGATTTCTAAAACTGTTATAATTTCAGTGCCTGATCATTTGTTAAAAAATCTTTAAGAATGACGATACTTATGTAATGAAAGAAAGTTGCATACTCCGTTCCCTTCCAATACGCAATACAATCGAGTCCTCTAACTTTCCTATGAATTTCGTTCGGCATTTTAAAATTTGTTAGTAATTGACTTATGGCGATAATGGCTTTAGAAGACCATTTCAAATTAAAATTTTTGAATGAACCTGTTTTCCAACCACTTAATTGCCTCTTCATTACACCTAGGTATATCAAATGCAATACGTCAGAAACCGGAAAATCTTCTACCATATCAATTGGAAGCATTTCAATCCGCGAAGTGTATTTATGATGTTCCTCATCGTGGCGATTGCAAAAACTAGTATCTGTTCGGACTGCTAAATCAAATCGTGGGAATATAATATAATGCAATGTGATAAGTAAGAAAACTCTCCAACGACACCTTTCACAAACGCACGAGCTGGTGAATCACATGTAAAACATCTAATACGTAGTTTAACTTCCCGTTCTTTTATTTTCACCCCATTTTCTAAAATAATTTTCATTTCTTTACAAAATTGAAGCAAAAGATCATCAATCGAACTAGGCTTCTGCAGTCCACAATAAATACCTAGAACTATAGGTTTCACGTAAGTTATTTTATGGATACTCCGTCAATATTAAAATTTAATAAAATTTCTGCAAGGATTTTATCGCTCATCATACCTTCGAAACATTTCTGCAGACTTGCATCTACTCCATTATGCCAATATTCGCCATTGTTATCGTATTTTGCTATGGTAATATTTTTTGGAGTATTTTTCAAAGTTCTTCCATTTTTTGGCAAATTTAACTTAAAAGTATTATTGAAAAGTTGCAGAAGATCTCTTTTCCTAAGTTAATTTTCAATACTGAAACTTCATTTAATTTGGAATCAACATCGTCGTCTTCACTGTTGCTGCTATTACAACTTTCGTTATTAGCATCAATATCATTGGTGCTACTACATATCACCTGATAAATTAGAATCACCCTCAAAGTCGGTTGTTCTTGATGCATTCGAATCGGATGAAGCAATCGGATCGGATAATGCAATCGGTTCGGATAAAGCAATCTGGTCTTCGACTAATTTTCTGTTGAATCACGTATACATTGTAAATTATTATTAATGCGTCTTCTGTAGGTACCACTTCTTCTAAATCTGTATAATGTCTATTATATTTCCATCCAACCATTTGAATTTTTTAATACTATTATGTTTTTAAAAAAAATTGAAGAAATTACATTTTTTCATTCAATGAAATTTATTTACAATAAATTAAAAAATTATTTAAATTAATTAATCCATAATTTTTTTTATAATATTATATAATATAATTTTTTGATACGTGGTAATCAAAATTGTTGCAGGCTTCTCCCAGTCTTGCGGCAGGCGTGGTGCAGGTTTTATTTTACTCAGACAACACCTGTAGCAGATTTGCCTTTTACCTGCCTCATGGTTGCCTCAAGCAATTACCTGGCTTGCGGAGGGTTTAGTACAGGTTTGCGGCAGCACCTGCCTGCTTTCAACCAAGTTTGTCACAGGCCTGCCACAGATGAATTCATATGCGCCATTTTTCTCAGACAGCACTTGTGGCAGACTTGCCTCATCACTGCCACAGGAGCAGGTCCTGGCTGAGTCTTCACTGATAGGTAATTGTCAGGTATTTCCCAAGTCGAAATGTTGCTTGGGTGCGTTCTTATTAAAATTTCGTTTTCCATAGCTTCATTATAATAATTTATAATAATAAATAATCTGGAAGAATTACTTTAGAATGCTTTTTGTTTGGCGGTACTTTTTAAGTGGAAGAAATAAAAATTGATGATTTTGGAGCTGTAAGGAGAGGGCGATCCTGGATCTGTCACTGTTTGTTTTATTAGTTTATTAGACAGTTCTTTTTCTATATTAAGATTAAGGGGGGGGGGTAGTCGATTACCGCCGCCTTCTATCCGCGCTTGACATATATTGTCATGTTTCATTTTAAACTCACATCTTTTGTTATAATTAAATTTTTTTAAAACAGGAATTAATTTTGAAACTTTTAAATTAGATAAATTTTGTTATAAGAATATGAGATTTTTCTTTAATATAAATTTCCATGATGATGACTAGTTCGGTTTCATATATTTTTGATAACATTTAAGTTAAAATAAAAAGCACAGCTGGGAAAATTTGATTTAAATCTTCAACAATTAAGAATAAGAAAGATGTTTTTGGTCCAAGATCTTTGAATGAAAAGACAAATGCCAAATTTATCAAGGACATCGATCGGTATTCTATCAGTTTTTATAAATTTTTAAAATAAAGTGTTTAAATCAACGAAAGTGATTAAAATTATAATGCGCCGAATCTAAAATTCCACCACTATAAATTCGAGTATTGGACGTTTTCTAAGTTACAAATCAAGGAGGGAGAGAAATTTAAAAGGTAATTCATTCTGGGTAAACCCGTCAACACGTCAAGTTCGAAAATTTTAAAGCCCAGAGTCAAAAGTTTAAGATTTAAATTTTAATTGCAATTGACAAATGCAATTGAATTACTTTACTTACCTGAAGATTACAAATTCAGAGTAAGGGTGCTTGTGCAATTTAATCGAAAGGAAGAATTAAAATTCCTACATAACCAAACATTATGATCAACAAGTAACGCAACAGATATCCCAACAGATGATTGAAACAAACAGCAGCAAACCAAAGAAAACTTCAAACTAATAGGGTGAGAACATTTTAAAAGCGCAGGAACGATTAATTTTACGTTAAGTGAAACCACGATAAAATTGATTTATTTTAAAATTTGTATTTTTTTGCCATCAAAATTGCAACTTTATCCAGATAGTTGAAAGAATTACTCAATCTTAAATATGATTAAAGTTACAATTCGATGAAATTGATTTATTTGGTAAACCGATGTAATACGGTATAAAATTAAAAACATCAAAAATTTAAATTTGTTTAATTTCCGATTAAATTATAAATTAATTTGACTAACTTGCTTTAATTATTCAACATCAAAATAAGTTAAAGGAATCGCAAGCTTATAACAAGGGATGGATGTTCAAAAAGGTAATTGATTAGGTTTTCTTTAGATTCAAAACAATTTTTACGCATTTGGACATCGCAATATGTACGTTACAAATCAAATATTCTGATAAGGTTCCAAGATTTTTTCGCCATTGTGTTTTTCTAAAACGAGAAGGATGCACCATAAATTTTTCTATATCTCTCTATATACTTCAAAGCACAGCACATGAAAGTCAAATCGAGCTACATAATGTTATATACAGATATATGTACGATATGAGGTACATACTCGTATATACCATGTACGTACTTCAAAGTACAGCACATGTACGTCCACTTGAAGTACATTATTGTACATACGCTTATGTACGTCCACGTGATGTACATACTCGTACAAAGTACTGGATGTGTACGTCCACCTGAAGTACATAACTGTACATACCATGTACGTACTTACGAATGTACATAAGACGGACGTAAACCGTTCAAAATATGTACGTACCTACATACTTTTACGTACTGGTACATACTTTAAAGTACGTTATATGTACGTCCGAGTTTCGTGCATGGACGAATGTACATAAAATGGACGTAATTTGTACGTATTGAGGACGAAGCGTGCTATTAGGGTATAATAAATAAACTTTAAAAGCATTTTTTTAAATCTTAGTATAGTATTTACTGTAGCAATATACATATTTAATATCTCTGCCAAGTGGCGTAATCGGGAAGCCACAAAAGATTCAGCCTCTCAATAGCTCCCAGTTACTTATTTATTTTAATTTTATGGTGGGAGAAGCTTTATCCCTCGTAGTTCTCTTTCTTGATTACGCCATTGATTGATTACAATAGAACTTTGTAAACTTCTATAAGAAGTATTGCTTAAAAATTTAATCTGTGATTAATTTAGTTAATCCATGATTAAAATTTTACAACATAATATGACAACAATGCATTTCAAGTATCGTACAATTTTAATCAGAATATGTAATATATACTACATAAATTTTAACTCATACTTTGAATATCGATGACATTGAGGTTTTTATCACAACAAAAAGTTAATACTACAATTGAAAAAAATTTTAAGCAAAATATTAATATCTCGGTAAAATAAATGAACCGCAACATATTATTTCATAATCATATTGTTTACATTTTCCGACAATATTACGGTAAATAGCACTATTAGATGGATTATACATAATATGGTTTTATTATTTTGTTTAGAAAAATACACAAATAAAAGTGTATGTAAATTTATCATTTTGCAAATTCTTATTTATTTTATAAAGAAAAAACCAATTAAATACTTATATACAAATTAAAATAAAATATATTCTTTCTTTTTAAATTGAGAAATATTTAATTTATCTGTCAAAAATTGTAATATCTTATAATAATGAAGAAAAAAAATTTAAATTTCATTATATAATTTATTTAAATATTATAAAAAGAACAATGTTTAAAAATTACAGAAGCGTGAATTTTTATTCAGCCCATTACGCCAAAAG
The DNA here is from genome assembly GCA_963170105.1 of Cantharis lateralis. Lineage (NCBI taxonomy): Eukaryota > Metazoa > Arthropoda > Insecta > Coleoptera > Cantharidae > Cantharis > Cantharis lateralis. The sequence continues at coordinate 11,117,647 of OY720626.1, forward strand.
AAAATAAGTATGTAAAAACGCAACACGAATAATGTTTTTAATTTTTTTTGCTATATTTGCATCTTCTGTATTGCATATTTTTTTATACAAGTACTAATTAGTATAATATCTACTTACTTTTTTGTAAAATTCATCGTTCAAAATTCCCAAATCCAAATTAATGTAATGTAATATTAAATATAACAAAACTTTAACAGCTGTCATGTTGCCTTAACAAAGTTACTTGTTTAACTATTATAAGCCGCACTTGAAATAAATTTTAACTGAAAGCAGGAGAAGGTTCTCAATTCGACGCGTATGTTTTTTATATATGGGCTGTACATTGTACGTACATAAGTACTTCAATTGCTTTGGAACGACTACACAAATTTTTAACTTTGATCGTCTTATTGCTTATGAAACAAACTTCTAGTAAAATAAGAATACCTACTTATAGTATACTAAACTCAAACTATAAGTATAAGAGATAACAGGAAAAAAAATCAAATTACAATACAACCACATTCTAATTTATTTTTTATAGTGCAACACAAGTTTTAAGTGTATTTTTAGAACCCCTCATTTTTCACTATAATTCAGTTCGTTTCTGCCTGAAATGTTGAGCAAAGGTCATCTAGCCTTTATTCTCTTTTGGATAAGCTATTGGTGTGTATACTTCCAAAAACAAGTACAGCAATCCAATTTCTTCTTTGGTATACAATAATGTCAGATCTACTCGATATTTACCATCAGGTATAAGTGGAGGGAAGCGTCTTTCATCAATAACAAAATTACAACCGTAATACGTAATATCCTGTATAAAACAAAATTTTGAATTACCTTTTTATTTTCAGAAATTATTAGCAATACCTAAAATAAAATTATCTATTTTAATTTTTAACCATTATGGAACTTTTCCTAAGCGTACAAATATTTTATAATAATTATGTTGGGATTTAATTATGTTGTTTTTTTTGTTTTTTTGTAATTACCTAAACTGATTGTAATTTTTATATATATAGGTACAACAAAACGGATGTGTGTCGACGTGTTTAAAATTCCTCTGACGATAGTAGATTTACTTATTGAGATTTGTATTTTAATATATAATTTCAATTTTTCTCATCAGTTTTCCCCTAACTGTGAATAATTTCTGAGTTGGTGTTAGAAGACGCTCTTTTAGTAGACATTTCTAAATAAAACTTTTGTCCAAGTCTAAACCAAAATTAATTCTCAAAGTTCACACTGTTTTAAGGTTGATCACTAAAATAGGTAAATGTCTACATCTCGATATTGGCGCAATATTGAGAATCAGTACTGTACCAATATTGAGACAATATTTGCGCTATATGGGTATTGTAAAAAATTAAAATCAATGACTTTCGATCACTGCATTTCAATTCAAAGAAGAAATGAAAATTACAACGAAAACCATATATGATAGATTTATTTGCTCTAAACTACATATTACAATAACTATACAGAGCTAATAATACTAAATGTTGCAATTTAAAAGTAAAATATATCAAAACCAATCGCTAAAAATGTTTTCCTCAGGTTTACTGAAACCATACGATCTCTTTTCAACTACGAACCAGTGACCACGATTTCATTATAAATAATTTAAAGTAGTTTTATTGTGCAGAGAAATAAGTGTCTCAAAATCAAATTTTAATTTATTTATTACACTATTCGTTTGAAATCGACTACCACAATGGAAAAGTTGAAGTAATTATACTGAAAAAACTACTCGTTCTAAATCTAATGTGCATTATAATAAAAGCACTGCGCTATATTATTTATTTTAGTAAAATACAAATTCAGTGATAGCAGTTATGGTAAGGATCAAAGTTTGTATCTATTTGATATTACATTTTATTCAGTTGAATTCGATAATTTCAGAAGAAGAATTATATAAAAAGGTAAGAACATACCACTTATTACACTTTGTACATAATATATTAAGTTATACCTACGGTATTAGTGGATTAGTGCACTATAATCTACACATAGGAACTTTTTTGCTAATTTAAAATAATTTTTACTTTAATTGAACATTAGGAAAGGTCTCGGTTGATTGGCTCAACTTACCTGGACTAGCTCAGATCTCACAAGTGGGGTCACTAAAGAAGCGGTTCATGGTTTGCTTATTTTATCACAATAAATAAAAGTCGGAATTTTAAATTTATTGATGTAATAAAGTAATTTAAAACTATACTAAAATCAATAATTCAAAAAAAAATTGAGTATTAATAATTTAATATGACTGCACCCTGAGATTATAAATAACACAACAATATATTAAAATAAAAGCATTGACATTCCCATGACAAATTAAAACTAAATTTTAAATTTTGATCGATCGTTACAAGTTTGTTCATAAAGGCAACAAAATTTGCAATACTGTAAAATAAAAAATTTAAATTTTTAATTTAGGAAATTTTGAACAAAAAAATGAAATCTTGAAGTAAAATTTATTATCTTTTAAAATTATAATTTACGATTACTTTTACAGTATTTCAGCCAAAGCCGGACTAAGGGGGGCGCCTAAGAGGGCTACAGCCCCGGGCCTGCAAATTTCTAGGGACCTTAAAAAATTGAAGCAGCAAAATTTAATCACATTAAATTTTTGCCTGCTGCGCATTTTTTTAAAACATGGAGAGCCAATAAGGGGCCTCCAAAGAAAGTTAGCTCCGGGTCTCACATATTCTTAATCCGGCTCTGATTGCAGGATTAGGTAATCTTCACTTGATTTTAGTTTAAAAATTTAAAACAAACATGTAACGAAAAACATTAACCCCAACCTTTTCAATACTGTTACCCCTGTGACCTGTTAGGAAAATTTTCGTGTGAAAATTACAAAAAATTAGACATCGTCTCAAATGGGCTTTATATAGAAATTTATAAATATAATATTTCCGAATTGGCACACAAACTTATCGGATTATCTTCAGTTATAATCTTGAATTGGTAATCGTTTTCAATCATTTAATCAATTACAGACACAATTACATAATAGTATTATGCAAACTCTGAAATAGAAATTTCACAAAATATTGGCGTGGATAATTTATTATTAAATTTAATAAACTGGCAAATATTAATTTAATAAAATTTTTTATAAGTAAAAACAAGAAAAAAAGAAAATTCCATTAAAACGTCTCCTCATTATTAAGATCGTTTTTAAAAATTTCTATTTCTGCAGATTCTTCTTTTTTAAATTTTTTTTCTTTTTTAGCGGTCAATTCCTCTTCCGCTTTACTCTTATTACTACTTGCGTACCTACGTGTGAATGCCTCTGCACGCTTCAAATTAAACTGGCGCTCGGGATCTTCGCGATATTTCTTGAATATTTCTTTAAGAGATTGAAGTCTCAACACTCTGAAATAGCGACTTAGTTGCCAATTGTCAGTTCTTGTCATCGCGACAATCGATTCCACATCGGCTTTAATTTCCTTTGCGAATTGGTAGGAATCCATTATTTTTCAAATTATAATACATTTATGTAGATCTCGCCTTTTATAGGCAAATTAATCCCATAAAACGTTGATACGATTATCCTTTGATAATGTTGATACGTTGATGCGGTTGATACGGCGATTATCCGTTGATAATGTTGATACGGATAATCGTATCAACGACTTAAGGGATAAACTTGCCTATAAAGGTCGAGATCTATGAACATAAATGTATGTATACGTATATTTGAAAACAATTTTAAAGTGAACCCCAACAACAGAGCAGATTATAAAAATGTCTAATATCCTACCTTTGCAATCGATAGCGATTCAAGAACTAACTTCTAATGACTATCTTTCAACTGATCACATGTCAAAGTTTAACGAAATCCTAATGGCTAATACGGAGTTCAGACCACAAGAAGCTTTATTGATGTGGCATATGTACAATGATATAGTTTCAGTGAGTACACGGCATATTCAAATTCTGCCTTCGAGAGCATCTGAGAATGTCACTCACTGGATATGTACATATTACGACGGTTTTGTAATTCACATCTATGACAGTGCCAATAACAATAAGGCTAATAATCTTACTTCTGATCAGCAACGGTTTCTTGATCGGTTATTTCCAAATAAACCTCCCATTATATACGAGGATGCCCAACAACAAACCAACAACGTTGACTGCGGTGTATTTGCGATTGCATTCGCTGTTGCTATAGCTAACGGAATGAATCCTTCGCAACAGATATTCAATATTCCTGTGATGCGAGCCCATTTAAAAGATATTTTTAATCATAAATTACTTTTAGATTTTCCTGTTATTACAAATTGCAAGGTACCTTCAATTGTGGCAAGAGACAGAACAAACCCAAATAAAAGGAAACGATCGAAAAGTATGTCTTTAGGCATAGAAAGTGGCACAAAAAGAAAAAGGAAAGCGAAGAATGCGGGGCTTAGCGCAACACAAACTGAACTACAAAGAAATATAAAGTTAGAAAGTGAACGAGATAGAATGAGAATGATAAGAGCATTGGAAACAAAAGAAGAAAGAAATGCGAGGTTGGAAAATGGAAGAAATAGAATGAAGAAGATGAGAGCATTGCATACTGAAGTTCAATCCAAGCGTACTCCACTTACCTCTGCAGAAAGGGTAACAGCCAACAGACGAAGGATTAAAGAGCGCGCGAGTTAAATTGTTTAAATAAAATCAAATTTGGATGGTAACACTTTAGCATACACAATATAGTTTTTACAATTATCAGCATAAAACTAATGAAGTTGTTTTTGCTAGTGACGTTCCCAAGTTTCAGGTGGAGTCCTGGGAATGTTCTTGCAGATGTGGATGGTTTCACATAACACGCGGCCGACACAAAACACTCTGATGGGACTACGGAATCCAGTGTTGTTGCGGATATGGAGTCTACGAGTGGTTTGCAATTAGATTCGGGAACGCCAAGTGCTATATTATACGACTGCACTATGCTATCCGAGATGTTGGGTGACGGTGAAATCATACCGATGATGGAGTGCGACGAACAAAGGAGTAAGGATGTAGTGTCGCGTTGGAATGCCTGCAACTCTTACTTTAACAAATCATTTACTTAAAACGATTTTTGGCATGTGTGCGATGTGAGTGACCGCCTATGGTTTAATAGAGATCTCAAAATAGTGAAACCGAAACATTATGCGGTGTTGCAAAGATCATTTGTTGGATGTGACGTTACACAGTATAAAGTATGAGGTACTTGTTTGAGATTCCGTATCACGCAATCCCGGAGACAGGCCACGATGGCTCGTGAGGTATTGCAAAGCTACAGGAACATGTTTGTCGGTGTAAAGTGCATTATAATCGATGAAGTGAGCATGATAGGTTCAGATATCCTGCACAAGATCAACCTACGCTTGCAAGAGATGTAACGTGTCAAAATTGATTTAAAAAAAAAAAAAAAAAAAAAGTGTAACGTGTCAAAATTGGTTTTGACCGTTTCTTTTCGTTTTCAAGCTACGCCGCTAGATCGCTTTAGTTTTTGAAAATATGTGTGGTTTTGATAAGCGCCATTACACGGAAATTTCAAAAGGAATGGACGTGTAATCTTGGTGTTTGTCGATTTTTAGTTTCTATTTGTTTTAATATCATTTAATTTTGCCGGATTAGCGGGTAAATATAATATTTTCTTACAAATTAATTTGTTTAACAAATTATTTTTAGCACCCAGGTTACTGGTAGTTCGTTACAATTATTATTCGTTATTTGGTTTATCAACTTTATGTTTTCGTCGTCGTGAAATGGAGATTTATCTGTGTTGGAAATCTTTTATCCACCCATATGGTTTCTTACCTTTATTTTTGGTTTTACGATGACGTTGTTTTAATACGTCACCTGTTGGAAGAATTGGGGGGATGACGAAATATTTTGAGTGCGAAGAATGGTTTATTTTACCCTTTTTGAATTTTGATTCCTGATGGTTGGTTTTTGTTCACAAGAAAATGTTTCCTTGTGAAGTGTTTATACCGGATGGGTCAAAATATCATTTCAAGTTGGAGAGCCAAACTTTGCAGATTTTCCTTTTTACCATCTTTATATTTTGGGATGTCACACCTCAACTTTCAAGCAGATGATTAGATTTGAAGATGCTTCCGTGAAGATTAATTGATTTGTAGTCACACTTACTCGTTTGATGAGTCTTGGAACTGGCAGGCATGTTGATTTTTTAATGAGTATTTTGTGTTCTCTATTTTGTAGACTTTCATTCCTGGATGGTAGACCAATTGAATGATGAAGTAATGTTGTTGATTTCGAAAGGTCCTGACGGAGGAAATATACTTGCAGAGTCGCGAAATTGGTGGTACTGCATTCAGGGTAAGTCGGATAGAGATGCATATACTTATTTATTGATGATGCTGTGTGCCAGGTTCTATTTTGAGTCAATAATCCCGAGTATTTAAAATTCGGTGTGCGATTAATCTTTGCCGGAGCATAACTTCGATTTGGTTGGGTTATCCTCTTCAAGGATACTGAACTGTATTTTTTTTTGACTGAGTTTACCCTTCAGGTAGATGTCGGTTCTTCAAATTTGCCATTTTTTTATTTTTTTGTTTCCTAGTACATAGTCCTCAATTACGTGCTAGTTTTACTTGCCGATTATGTGTGTGTTTTATGTTTTACTCTTAATTTAGTGAATTAATTAAACATGTCGACCTCTACTATTTTTTCTATCTTTGTTTATACAATAAATCGACTCTTCACTACTTCTTAGTTTTATTTGTATCAACTGGCGTCCACTTTAACATCAATATTTCCATTTAGCTGAGATGAGTTCTGAGTATGAAAAGGACCTAATGGAACCGAATCCACGATGTTTTCCGAAACACCCACGCTCTCGAGAACTGCGTTTTAGGTAACAAGGCTAGCTAACGCGTACAGAACATCTACGGTTAAGCAAGTGGCTGTGGTAGCGTAAATTGAGCAGTTTGCGGTACAGAGATCACAGGCACGTAGTATGATCAGCCATTCGGCGGTCTGGACATAATTTTCAGTGGTGTCTTCAGACAGTTACTTCCCGTAAACTCGACACCAGTTTATAAATCTTATAAATCATTCGATTTAATTGTCCATACCATATTAATTGCTTCATCTCTATGTTCTCTGTCACGTCCATATCCACCTCGGCTGGCCTTCTTATATGTTCGTTCCTGACTTTATTCAACTTTGTCAAACCGCAGCTTCGTCTCCAGTATTCCATTTCGAAAGCATTCAATTTTTCTTGGTTATCGCCCAAACCTCTGAACCATACACCATCACAGCTGCTACAGTAGTCTTGTATATTAATCTCATGATTCTCATGATTAGTGTTTCATTCCAGATTACTAGATGGAGTCTTTTAATGGCTGTTCTTCCTTGTGCCATTCTCGCCTTCATCTAATCTTCGCAGCTATTTTCGCTTGTGATGATTGTACCCAAATATCTATATTTTTGTGTGCACCAGATTATCCCTCCGTCGACATGAAGATTTAAACTATTTTAGATCCAAAATTCAAAATGATTTTAAAAAGTATTCGAGTTGCATCGCATAGAACTTACTACTAATTTTAAGAAGTTGCCTCCGCTGAGTTGCATACGTACCCTTGTTGGGGTTTTTGTACGAAATATCATAGCAACATGTAAGTATCTTTCAAAATAATTCAATGTTATGATAAAGCGATTTAAAAATATTTAAGATTGAATTCTTGAAGAATATTTGCAATAATTATTATTAATTTATTACTAAAGACTATTAAGCTGTGCTTTTAAAATAATACAGGATTTACTAATAAGTTCCGATTGCTAAATAAATAATTATGAGGATACGCTTGTGATTCTTTAATTAAATAAAATAGCATGCAGTGGCCTGCCATTAAAGCAAAGTAGATTAATTATATGAAAACTTAATTAAATTTTTGTAATAATATTGTATTATTATTTTTTATTAATATGTCGTTGTAATTTTTGGGGGTTGCGCAAACCTGCAAACAATAGCACGAGCTACCACTGCTCTCCGTATAGTACAGGAAATTATAAAATTTCAAATTTCAAAAAACCCAGTATTTAACTACTATCTTAATTTCCTGTATATAATGCAAAGTTATTAATTACTTCCAATACCAATAAATTATTAACTTTATGCACTTTAAAAAATCAATCTCATCTATTAGAAATTAAATAACTAAATAGAACTATTTTCCAATTATATTTTTTTCAAAAAAAAAATATCTTCTATCTGTCGAGCTATTTTCTATTACTTTTCAGAACGACCTCGTTATCTCTAATTATATATTTTATCTCTAATAACCCCCCAAAAAGCGCGTTTTTACTAATATTATTTTGACCTCCTGGTAAACAATTCGGAATAGTAATAGTACTCGGAATGTAAAACAGCTATCGGATGAATCTTAACCAGCTTCCGTTTTTTTTTATGTTCCAAAAGAACATTAACAGTTTAGTTAATTACTTAATATAACAAAAAGTTATCATTACTGCTGTATGACCTATCCTATATCGTCAAAAATTTCTAAGCTTAGATACATATCCATTTATCATTTGAATGGTATTAATGGCATTTTAATTGACTAAATTTCTATTTAATAAGAACTTAGAAATAATAAAAAATATCGATATAAAAAATAGGTATCTACTTGCCTTATCAATACCCAAAGAAAATAATTAGAAAAACATTAATTTTTAATAAATATTTCCGGACCTTCTACTTTTACCAGTAAATGCACTTTAAATTTAATGTTCTCAACAACAAAAATTAACGGAAGATCTTCGGTTAAGATGTAATGGAGTAAAGCTGCGATAGTGTCTTCGTATGTGGCCACAAGCTAAACTTTGTATTGCTGGTAAATTGGTGGCCCTAAACAATTTCGAGTTTCCGTCATCTATAATTCTTTGTGGCGTCGATAAAAAAGCTTCGTGTGAGGATGCAGGATCACTATATTATAAAAGGTCGACCTTACTACATAGGATATGCTTTAGTAAAGTAAGTAACTTTGTGAGAGCAGTATGGTAGCAGTTAAATTTTGCTTCTGCTTAATATTACACTTTGTTAATTTGGATTTGGTAATTTCAGATGATGACTTATATAAAAAAGTAAGTAAAAGATGCAGATAAAAAAATTAATTTACTATTTTTTTACTATTAATTTACAATTAATATTGTGTTAGATTGTAGAGTGAACTCATTTTAAATCACGTAAGCTTATCTACATAATATATTTTATAAAATATTCCATATTTTCGGCTCATTATAGTTTTTAATTAGCCTATTTTTGATTATAAGATTAAGCTGTTTTATACACTAGTTGGTCCGAAATTTAGTCGGATATTGCGAGCACAAATTTTATTTTTAACAATTTCGCCTATTAATTAATTGATTGTAATTGATTTAAAATTATACAAAATTCGTGTACATTATAATTATTGAATGCAGTAGATCAAATGGACAGAAATGTTGGCAACGAATAATCAGCAAAATATTACATCACAGCGCCATTTAAAAAAATTGATGATGACGTCACAAGTCAAAAACAAAATACGATAAAAAAAATATCGTGATTTCTGCCGCAATACCTCCAATCATCAGCACACCAAATTTTATCTGAATCGGTTAAACATTCCCGGAGATACAATGACACTTCAATTCTTTTAAATTATTTTATTGTGGTAGCCCTGACAAAGATTTCTCTGCCAAAACCTTATTTTCATCACTAGAGCCCACAAGACTAGTCCAAAAAGTTTGATTGCCATCGACGTAGAAATGCCGAGAAAAATCGAGGGACAAGGACTTTTTATCGAGGGTTCCATATGCTATCAAGTCCTTTGGGTGCAATGTTCCTACATACCAAATTTGGTTGAGATCCCTTCAGTACTTCATGAGTTATTTACTCTTAAAGCTCTAACTTTGACAGCTTGTAATTTTTGACAGATGACAGGTAGAAAGTTAATTTCACCTATTCTAGATAAAGATTTTCAAGGTCTTTAAAATAACCTACCACAAGACAAAATGAGTTTTAAAATTTTCTTGTAGTGGAAAACCATATTTTCACTTTTCTACCGTAAACCCTACTACTATACCAAATTTGGTTCTGATTGGTTGGATGGTTCAGGAATAAGTCGACGGACAAAATCTGGCGACCGACCGACTGACCGACACAGAAATTTGTTTTTTATTTTTTGCAGTTCTTTACGTTTCTGAACACGGTGATCTCGAAAATGTAAAAAAAAATTTTAATTTTTTTTCGGTTACCATACCTCCAATTTTTTGGGTTGATTGGAGGTATAAAAGTCAAAATTTTATAGAAGTTGTTTCCAACTTGACGAGTTTATGGTATGAGCTCACCCACTAGATTTTGCTATAAAATATAATCAAACAGATTGAATTTTATGAAATGGAAGGAATTTGATTAATTTTTCTTATTTAATTATTTTCACTTGGTTTCAGTTTCAGCAAAACGATTATAAAGTTGACATGGAGAGAGAAGGAATGTCCTATATGAATAAAAGTTATGGCGAGTTTTCTATAACGTCTTTTAAATATAACCGTACCCATTTTGCGACCAATTCAACATATTTGTTAAATATTGATATGGATTTTGATTTAGAGGTGAATAACTTTCATCACAATTCACATTTATGTAAAACACAAAAATTGTATGTAATACGTCTATTGAATTGAAATTTCTAGAATTTATTAATTATTAAAATAGTTATTAATTATTATAATTTTTAGGTTATTGTGCAAGCATATAAATTTTTAAGTAACGAATATCGACCGTTCCCGATGCATTTTCAATATAACTTTTGCAAAGGTTTAAAATATAATTTTGGAGGTGTAAAAAGTTGTGCGGAACAATGCGGACATTTGACTTGTCCGTTAAAAAAGGTAAGTTGCAGATTTGTTTCCAACTCTAAAAATATTTTGAATAAGACGTCAACTATTCGAAGAAGTAAATTGTCGGCTCGTGGTTTGCTACAATATCGGTATGAAAACTACTAATGAGGGGGAATCAAAGTATAAATAATAATAATGTTATATTGTTTTCTTTTAAATTAGAGGTTAAAGTCATACCACTATTAAAACAAATTTATTTTTAGAACATTCGCTATTTTTTGTGCAATTGTTTATTCGACGAGTCGAAATTACCACCATTAATGCCAAGTGGTAGATTCAAATTATCATTAGAAGCAAGATATAAAAATGAGATGGTTAGCATCTCAGAATTCTATGGACATGTATACCGACCTGATGTACCAGCTAAACGTTTTGGATAATGTCAAAATATTTCAAATAATTTATTATACCTATTTACTTAGTAAATAAAGTAATTAATGTTATTTCAGAATTTTTAGTTAAACATGTAAGGTCTAATAAGCAATTTACAACTTTTTAAGTACCGCCCTGTCCTTTTTAGAAACTTTATGTTGAAAGCCTTGATTTTATTATCGAAAACACATTTTTATTACAAGATATCGTGGTAACATTTAAAAGCTACGAAAGTCAGTATTTTGAATTTTTGGATATGCTATTGTCTGAAATTTAGATATTAACGAGTTTTTAGCAGATCCAAATCTTTGTCTGCCGTTTGTTAGAAGTGAAAATACTATCTACAAGGTAAAGTTGATTTTAAATTTTTGCTATAATATAAAGAAACATTTTTTAGGTTTTCCTCCGTCAGTTCTTGTTAACCTCAGTTATTTTGACTTCATCTTTACGTTGGAACCCAATTAAAATTTTGTTGTCCATCCTTACTGGCTTCATACAGTTTTTTATCAACGATTTCATTTTGGATTTGAAAGGAGCTCATAAGTTCACCATCTGTCGGTCTGTCGGAACTGGGAAATCAGCTTATAAGATAAGTCTTTGTGATGTCCTTATTATATTTGTTTTTTTAAGCATGCATTAATTGTGGTTTCTCCTTATACAACTTTCTAACTTGTATAACAACTACTGTGAAACCAGAGTACAGCTATACCCAAATATACCCTTTTATGAACGAAAATGAAAAAAAAAAGGTTAATTTTAAGATTACATCAAATTTTATTAAATATTATACAATTAAATAAAATATTATGTCGTTGTAATTTTTGGGAGTGGCACAAAGCTTCAAACAATAGCAAGAGCCTACACTGCTCAAGTACTATATAAAATGTCGATCTCTTCGTATTTGATATCAGAAGAGATTTGAAAATTTTTTTTGTTTCCCTCCCTGATACTTCATGTATTTTGTGTTATTTTTTGATTAAATAAATATCATTACATACAAAAATGTTTCCACTCCTAATATTATGTTGACTATTTTTGATTCATTTCTTGCTTCGTCTTCGGACTTCGATCCAAGAAAAATCATCAGGCAACGCTTTCTCATTGGATTTTTCTGGTTGATAATTTGTGGAAATTTCGGTAATTGGAAAAAAACTCCGTACTTATCCCAAAATCTGTGATTTTAATATGAGCAGTGGCGTCCAATAAAATATTTCTAGGTGTTGTTATCTCCGTGAAGAATTTCTTGAGAGTGTAAGTACTCTAATCCTACCACCATTCCTTTCATATAAAATGAAGCAGCTCTCTCTTCCAATGTCCCCGTTCTTTACCACATAAAGGTAAAGAAAATATTGTTTTATGTTTTTAAAACGTTATTTTCTTCAATGAAGATAATATATTTCTTGAATCAAACACAATTTATTTTTATTTGAAATATCAAATTAAATTAAATATTTGGTAATTTCATACATAATTTTCTTCGGTAAAGATTATTATGTTTTCAATTGAAAACAATTTATTATTATTCGAAATATCAAATGAAACAAAATATTTGGTAATTTCAAACATAATTTTCTTTGATCAAGATTATATATTTTTTGAAACCAACACAATTTATTGTTTTTTAAAATATCAAATGAAATGAAATATTTGGTAATTTAAAAAATAACTTGCTTCTTTGAAAATTAACTATTTTTAGGATCAAACACAATTTAGTGTTGTTTGAAATAAGTATTTCTTCAAGTTAAATAAAATATTTTTTCATTTCAAAAATAATTCAATTTTAACATCAACCTTTTATTTGAATTAATGAACAGTAAATGCACATAAAAATACGGCTAGAATCTTGTAATCAACACTCTGTAAAGCTATTCCTCTGAAATTATGGCAGTTCATCTTATCGACTTATTGGAACATGATCCCATAAAGTTTTTCGCCTTCATATTTGATCATTTCCTCCAATGTTATCCTCTCCAGCACTTCTGTTATATTTCAGTTTTAATATTATTTCTAGAATTTCTTGTGCATTTGGTGCGTTTTGGGTTACATCAGATGATGTAACTTTCCGACTATTTTCGGTATAATTCATTTACTCGGATCTAGTTGTAACATTTCCATAATCAAATAAACAAGCTGCTTTCTATTAATTTTTCCATTTAGCAACCCGTTATCTTTCAGACGCGTAGGAAGATTAACGCTCGAAATATCATTTAAATAAATCAATATTTAACTGATGTTCGTCTTTCGTATACTTCAGTCGATTTGAAATGCGATACGTCTTTTTCCAAATCTATCTTGAAAAATAACGACGTGTTTAATCCGTCGTCTAATAAACTTTGAGGTGGTAAACCTATATATCGAATCTGATCGAATTCGTGATTTCCTGGATACAAAGGCCACCTTAGAATGAATTCTACCGTTATGCATCCTAATGGCCATTTATCAATCGCCTGTTCGTACAGTAATCCCAAGAGTACCTCTGGAGCTCGATATCATCTCGTTTGTATGTGGTCGTTACGATTGGCTTCCGAGCTGCGAAAGCACAACCGAAGTCTATTATCGGGTTTCAAATTCGTGTGAATAATATTCAATTATTTTAACTTAGCTGATAACTGATTTTATAACAGAAAACCATTCAAACTCTGCTCTAATATTTTGAATACAAAACAGATGTGATTGCTGTACATGAAAAATTTGATGGTTTGTACAAAGCAATATTTTTCAATATCTACTTGATTGATCTTTGCCAGTATGGATATCTCTCCGTTGCCTAGTTTGGCATAGCTCGGATCATTGCTTAAAATTTTAACAGCGACAAACTCGTTAGAATATTTTTCTTAAGCATTTTATTAGTTTTCCAAAAGAACCACTTCCGGGAAATTCTATAATTTCGTGTTGATCCCTGGTAGATTCCAGTACTTTATTCCGGTAAATTTTCGAGTCCCTAATATTCAAGTGTGACAAATAGCATCGAAGGCCCAATTTTTGGGTTATTTTATCAGTATTTGATAGAAAATAAAAACGAAATAAAATTTAATAAAATATAACTATATAATTTGATTAACTAAACAACTTCTCAATATGCGGTGAGTTGAAACTAAAATCATAAGTCATAACTAGAGTGCGGATTTCTAGCTATTATGCTATGAGTAAAAATTAATAGCAACATGGAAAATGTTAGAAATAAGCACGAATCATGACAAAATCTATCTAAAACAATGTTTTTTGTGCTAGTTTTGAGCTTTTATGCTTTTTTGTGTTTTTTTGTGCTTTCTACGCTGTTAAACAATACAAAGTGACCACAAAACAATACAATAAAAAAATTTTAAAAAGGGTCAACGCGAAATTTTGTTAATATTAAACTTCATCATCATCATCATCTAACTTCCTGGATTAGGCTATAGCCTGTTTCGGCTTCCAGCGTTTCCACGGACGCCGGACGACGTCTCTTTTCCTCTTAGGATGGTATCCCATTATCGGTTCTACCGTATATCCGTCGGTATTTGTCGGTATATCCTAATAGTGTCCATCGCGAGTTCGTGTCGTATTTCTTAACTTCGTACTCTGTCAGTTCTAATACAACCCTTCCGCAGCTTGAATTCTGCTCTCGTCTTTTTTTCCGTTAACCCATGTTTCGCATCCGTATGTCAATATCGGTATTGTTACAGTTGTGTAGAATTTTAAGCGAGTATCCTTTGTGGATTTATTTTTCAAATATTTGTGGATTGTGCCGCATGTAGCTCTAAATCTATTTCATTTGTTTTCTATATCATTGCTTCTCTCGTAGGTGACGTCACAGCCTAAGAAGTTGAAATGTCGGACATCAGTTATAGTGTTGTCTATGACAATTTTGTCTTTATTGGGTCTTTTCCAACGAAAGCCATCGTTTTTGTTTTTTTTTGTTGATATTTTAAAATTATAATCCGAACATAGGAGATGTAGTTTGTGAACCGCTATTTGGAGATCGTTTTCCGTTTCATGTAACACTACTTGATTATCAGCATAGAGCATTGTCGCGAGTTTCTCGTTGTTGTTAACTTGAATTCCCTTTTTGTGTGGGGCCGTCCATTAATTACGTAAGGACGATTTTTGAAATTTTTGGCCCCCTCCCCCCCCCACGTAAGGGTACGTAAGATTTTGGCAACCCCCCTCCCCCCCTCCCTAATCTTACGTAAGATTATTAAACAAAAATAATGTTGACCCCCCCCCCAGATTCTTAAAATTAAATTAATTTCAGTTAAATTTTATTTATATAATTAAAAGTTAATGAAACTTCATAACAAAATTTTAAATTATGTAGTCCATGTGGGAGCAAGCCATTCTTCAATGGATTGTATATGCGGAAAGCAGAGAACATCGTCAGCGTCGGTTGCAAGATTTTTCTTATTTTCAAGCACTTTTAATTCTACTTCAGCTTCGTTTATCCATTCAACATCTTCTGCTCCCGTTTTTTCGTCATGTGTCACGCATAAGAGTTCGTCTTCACGTCGAGTAAGAACAAGTTTAGCTTTTGCTTTAGCATATTTTAATGAATGTTTCAAAACTTTCATGTGTGCTGCTGCTGCTTTTTTTGAAGCAAAATACAAACCGCAGGTCAAACACATTCTATCTTTTACTTGTGCTTGTACTGAAGGGCAATACATATCATATGGCATTTCTTTAAATTTCTGATTATACGGTAGAGGGATATTTAAGCTGAGTCGATCGGAAAGCGAAAGAAAAATCGATTTATGTGGTTCTTCTCCAGGATTTGGCACAGTAATCCTTCCGTTGAAGTTATGCACTAGGTATGGTGGTGGAAGAAATCTGTCTGGTAACCTATAACGTATATCGCTTGTAAGGTTACCACAGCATTTAATATTGTTGCATTTTGTAATCTGCAATAAATACTGCGATTCTCTTACATGAATTGCGTACCAGTTTGGATCCACGTCTTCTGGTAATTCAGATTGTATACCATCAGGCTCTATATATTCGGCTGTAACAGGAAAATTATCAATGCATATGTCGCTCCATATCTCAGCCAAAAGGTTTCCTGCAGCAGAGAAATTTTTTCTTTCTAAATCGATATCAATGGTCTTCCCATTAGCATCCAGGTGACTTCCAAATACATCGTGTTTTAAAATCAATCCAGAAAGTTCTTTGCTGAGCGGCGCCATTCTTCTCTCAACACGATTAAATGCGCTACGTCCAGGTGCGTTTGTAACAATAAAAAAAGCGTCTAAATTCAAATCCCGGAAATGCCGAATAGCAAACCCAATGGTTTTGGGATAACGTGGATTTTCATCTGGTCCGCCGTCCACAGAGATAATGAAAACCGGTTTGATTTCGTTTTTCATTTTAACGATTTCTTCAAAACACTCCAGTTCCAATAGCTTTTTAAAATCATTATAATGACTCGCTGCAGTTGACGATGAATGTTTGCCGCTTCTGATGGCAATGTAAGTTGGACCAGAATATGTAACTGCATCTGGAGATCCCCAACCATTTGGCTTAATCATTATTCCAGCATACACGGAAGGGATCAATTTGTGTTTTTCGGCTATAACCCAGTCATGATCGGGAAGTTGTATTCTATATTCCACGTGCATTAGTATTGGAGATTGCTTTTGCACAGCAGTAATACCAATCGGAACACGAGCTTTATCATCCTGTGATAAGAAGCACACTTGGTCTGGACCGAGAAAAGATGCCAAACTCTCCAAGTATCGTATGGACGATGTGCAAAACTGTCCATCGGGATGCCTTTTGTGACTATCTGTTTGACTTCGGCATAATTTCACTGGTACCGTCACAACATGTTTTCTTCCTTCCAAAGTATTTGATTTCCGCGGAAGAAGACGTAAATATGTTGCACTTCTAGATAAATTAAAACCCATTTCTAAAAGTTTTTCGTGCAAATCGTCAAGAGTCTTACAGGTCCTGATTTCTTCGGTGCGGCGACGATCTTGAGCTGAACCACCAAACGAACTGATAGCAATTATAGTGTTTAATAATTCCGTTTGATTTTCTTCGACACGAGGTCTGCCAGGAGTTCGTTTTAAGCTAAACGACGAATCTTCTAAATTATTTTCTCGTTCATCTAATTTTCTCTTTATAGAATTACGATGCTTTTTCTGATACTCTGCGTTTAGCTTCTTAGTTTTTAAAGCTTGTTTTAATTCCATCAGCTCCTTTTTAGTTTTATCAATATCTTTTTGACATATATCTCCAAGACCTGAATTTCTTGATTGCAATTGGCCGTTAAATTTAGATTCCATTGCTTGAATTTTCGCCAATAATTTTGTTTGAGCTGGAGTATCGTATGTTCTAGTTAAGACTTCGAGATCAACTGATTCGTCCAGGTTATCATGGACTTCATCTGAAATAGGGGGTTCCATTTTATTTTTATCTTTTTCTTGCGAACTTGAATTAGAACCATCACCTTGTTTAATTGTTTCGACCTTTGAGAAGTAGGATAAAAACGCTGCTTTTCTTCTTGTTTTTCGTAAGTTGTTTTCTTTTATCATATTTTCAATATTATTTACGAAATCGTTACCTTTATATGTATCCTTTGCTGCTTTCCAAGCATTGTTCGCCTTTTCTTGCAGCAATTTTCCCGATGTATCTGGCCAACCAATTTTATAGGACATGAAAAGCCGTTCGTAAAGATTGCCAAAGTTAGATGCCATTTTCTTAAATTCTCACTATTATGTCACTGTGTTTTATGATTTTAATTATAATATATTTTATTATTTATATACTGTAGTGGGATTTCGTATTTAACACGACTTACCGTCCTTCACCAGCTTAAATTACCTCGGCTAGCCAGCTGAACTCGGTGGAATTGAGACCTCAGGAGTGGATTCCTTTGGGAAACCCCGTTTGTTTTTATAGTAAATAATAATACCTTTTTGAACTCGGGAGAAAAAGTTTTATTTTTAGGAATAATGTAGCGACAATTTTCGCTTTTTGGCTTCGGTGTTTTTGTGTGTATGGCCACTGATTGTAAAATTTTATTTATTAAAATTTCAATATTGTTTCTAAATTTTACGATCATGGACCACTGTGTAAAAATGATGATAAGCAAATGTTTTACAATGTTGTTAAAAAGTGAAATAAAGTTGATCAAATAAATTTTGTGTTTGGAGGTACTAAAATTTTCAAATACCTTGTACACACCAACTACTCCCTCGATCACAGCGACGCGACTCCAAAATGTGTTCAGCTTGTGTACCCTCGAGTGCTCCTGTATCGCTGATAAATTTAACGAGTTTCTGTGCATCCAAACAAATTTTCTGCTGATTCAAAATTATATGCGAGATTGATCCAATTTTCTTCAACATCGGCTTGAAGTAACTTAATTTTCGATCGCAGGTAAGAAGACAAATTATTGATTTCTTCCTAATATTGGAAAAATCAAAATGGCGTGGCGTCAATTTTCGATCTTGATAAAAATTATTATCTCTGATATTACAAATTTCTTTGTTTTAGCTATTTCTTTCTAAAACTTAACGAATTCACTACTGTCCACAATAGAAAACGCACTTTGGAGCCTGTAACTGGTTTTTACTCAGTTATAAATCAAAATTTAATTAAACAGCGCGAATTAATTGCACAACTCAAAATGTGGTCTCCTATCCGCTCGGATATCGCTAGAGAGAGGCCGCCATCTTTCCAAAAAATTCATAAATTCGTAAGTTTTATCAAAATGTACAGAATGTTGCACATATTCTTGATTGTCTTTTGTTTTAGATTTTCACTTCGTAGCACGACACAAATGAATTCACTGATTTTAAAGTTTTTATAAAAATACAAAAATGTGTTAAGTAGTGTTATAAGTAATAAATTTAGCCAATATTAAACATTCCTTTAAATAAAACTTGCTAATTTGCAGACATAAACAAATTTATATGACCGCGATCTAACATGTCGGGGCAACCCAACGAAAAATCACCACAATACTTTTTATTTTATATTTTTATATTGGTATAATAGTTTTTTAACCTGGGAATTAAAGGATTACCAATCTTATATTGTAAAAAGAAAAAATATATTTGATTTTTAAATTTAATTTAAAAAAAGTATATTAAAAAAAATATTATATATTATGTAGGTATTTGAATTTTAAATTTAATTTAAAAAAAGCATTTTAAGAAACTTACGTAAGGAATACATCGGACCCCCTCCCCCCCCAACGTAAGGGTCCGTAAGATTTTTGATACCCCCCCCCCCCTCCCCCCAAACCCTTACGTAATTAATGGACAGCCCCTGTTCATTTTTCCAGCGTCGTATCAAATTATCCAAGTATATACTGAAGAGCGTTGGGGACAGACCGCATCCCTGTCTAAGGCCTTGATTGGTCGGTATTTCTTCAGTGAGTCTCTCCTCAGGTTGGAGTAGTATTGATGTTCCATTTTATAAGGCTTTGATGCTGTTTATGAGATGTTGTAGGTATCCTACATAATATACATAACATATCTTTGGCTTGGTTTTTGGTCGTCTTGTATTTCGCCTTATTCTGTTCTGTTGGGTTAGAAAGCAGTATCTTGTATCTCTTATTTTTCTCCCTTATGGCTTCTGCAATTTCTTCACTCCATACTTTCATACTGTATTTTCGCTGTATGTGCTTTTTTGTGCCGAGGGCCTCCTTTGCTGCTCTTCTAATTATATTTCTGATATTTTTTCATTCGATCTCCATGTCATCACTTGTGGTGTATTCTTGTCCGATAGGTTGTATTCTGCTTTGATATAGGTTTTGCATGCTCCAATCTTGTAGAAGATCCACCCTGAACGGGCTTGGCCCCAGCTAGTTTTCCCTTTTTGTTGTTTTTTTTCTTCCATTTCTCGTATAAGATTATATTTGACACGACTAGGTAATGGTCTGAATATATTATATCATATCCTCTAAATAAATGAGTGTTTGTAACTTGCGTTGCTAGCCTTCTGTTAACTATTACCTAGTCAATTATTGATCTAGAACCACGGGCTACCCAGGTGAATTTGTTTATATCTTTCTTTCTTTCTAAAGAAGGAGTTTGTCACTTTTAGGTCATTGAAAGTGGCAAAAGATCTAAGTCGCTCGCCATTGCTGTTTAAAGTATCTCCTCAATGTGTTCCAAGCACGTTGGGTCTAGGGTACCTTCCAATTCTAGCATTCAGATCGCCCATTATAATCACTTCTTTAGTCCCATAGTTAGTAACAATTTCTTGTAGCTGTTCGTAAAACTCTTTCGATTCCGCCCTTTTCCCCTCTTCCGGTGCATACACACCTATTACTGCAAGGGTTCCTCTATCGTGTTGGAAACATACTGTTATTATTCGTACATTTACGAACTCATATCCCTTTATTCTTTCCTTCCACTTCTTATCTATCATTATAGCCACCCCTTTGCTCGCTCGTTGACTTGCGTTTACACCAGCATATATATCATTGTGTAGTCTCGTACGTCTTTCGTTCCTTTTAACTTCTTTTTTGTTTCACTTATGACAGCTATGTTAATTTTTCTTTCCTTAAGTCTTATGACCAGTTCATCTTCCAGGTTACCAAGTCCTCTAACGTTCCATGCAGCAACAATCAATTCATCAGAAATTCCCACTCGTTTATCCTTGTTCATAGCATGGGTCCTATTTCCATTAACGTCAGTCCGGGTTCCGAGGATTTTACATGGGTGGACTACCAATATCCCTCCGCACAACCTCATTTTCCGAGGACCATTGCTTCTGCTCTCGTTAGACCTGACTCTGCCTTCCATCGGGATTGATTACCTGGTCTCCAGCAGGGTTGTTCAGGTTGCCGGGGTTTGCCACGTGGAGGTGAGAGTCGGAATTGAGCAGGGGAGGCTTTGTGGAGCTATCTGGATACTGCTCCATATTTAGTTAATTTTTTATATTTGTTTATTTATTTTATAATTGTTTATTTTTATTTTCAAAAACCAGACAAAACGATTGTATTTTGTTAGGTTTTAAAATTTCTAAATGGGGATGCTGGGGATATGGACCTGTTAGAACTCGATGATGGCGGCATTTTCAAATGTAGTGTCGATCCGCAACTGTATAATACAGGATGTTGACAGTGACACTAACGATGTTATCCACAATGTGTATATTTGTTTTGTAATATAATTATATTGGATATTAACCGCAATAACTATTACCACTGCGTATCTTTGAGCTAATAGAACCTTACAGCTTACACTAATACACAACAAATTTTGCTCTAAAACCTATGTCTAACAAACCAAACTCTTATTGCTATTGGTTTAAATAAATCGTTATGATTATATTTTGATTTTTTCTAAAATATTTTTGTATTTGTATGAAAATGTACTTTTCACATTCAACAACATTGATTCAATTATTAATGGCTAACTGCCGACGCCACTGGTTTAATTAATTAAAGAATCAAAGGAGTATCCTCATAATTTAATTATTTGATCATTTAAATATTGTTTAAAAAATGCTTTGCTTTAGTTTTATAATTTTTATGCGAACTAATGATCCTAAAACCACAATTTTGTAAAGTTTAACTTAAGCTATTTGGGTTGCCTACAACAAGGTAACCATGGGTTTTTGTCATTCAGATTTTTGTTTTCTAAATTTAGATTATGGGTATTAATCTTAAATAGATTGAGGAAAATTGTAATTACCGTAATCATTCATCTCCATGCTAAATAAGAAAATTTATTTAGCAAATCAAAATTGTTCTCAATATTACTATTCCTTTAGTTAACTGTTCTCCGCCGACTTGAATTTTAGTACTAAATTAAAATCTTTCCTTTTCTACCCATTTGTATGTATAATTTTGATTCAACTTTGCCGCCAACCCCTTTTGAAACCTCCGTTTTTAGTTGAATTTCTCTCGAGAAGAAATTAAATTCAACGAAAGGTAGGTCTTCAATTAATGCATTAGTTCGAGTGGCGTCTTCTCGATTTCGTACCTCCCATCTCTATTGGAATATTTTAGCAATTTAGGTTTGGACTCGGGATTTCCTTGTTTTTATCGACCCATGACCATTTTCCACTAGAGCTAGTGGTATTCCCGAAGCTCCAAGCTGGCATCAAATTCACCGCTGCTGACTTAGAAAACCTTCGGGCAATTCAGGCCTGTGACAAATGTTTTGGTTATTTGAAACTACAATTAGTCAAAAGGTTATAACTCAATTCATGTAATTATTGATATAATATAAGAGGTATTGATATAATATAAATGGTTGCACGCTAGTGTGTTACGATTACATCTCCACTTTGCAAAGTTTTAAATTTGCCGCAAGTGCGAGCGGAAATTATCGAGATGGTGGGGTGGCGAATCTTGTCTTGGCAGAAAGGAAGGGCGTTGGCGTTACTCACTTTAAGTCGAACCACGAAATAAGTAACCGGTTTTGAGTGGAGGGAATTATACCCACCCTTTTTGTTGTAAAGTTTTGGGTTTCGTGCGACTGTAATGTTTTGTTGAGTTCAATAATAAGTTTTGAGAAATTTAAATTACCGTTTTGTCGAGAAATGCAGCGTCAAGTCTGTAAAACCGATTTTGTCGTATGAATCAAGGACGCCAGTGTCCATTGTTGCAACGCTTTGAGAGCCCTTGTTAAAGAAGCTGGCAGTCCTGTTGGGAGATGGTTGGTTGCCATCTTAGTTATTATATGTTACCGCCAGAGATGTTATACTCTAATATTATATCTCTGGTTACCGCACATAGTTGTGATCCCTTGCTGCTATAGAGGAAACAGAGGCCATTGTGAGATCTCCACAATTTAAACCGCCAAGTAAGTGTACTTATTATTTACGTTATAGTGAAGTGTCAGAAAGAGATTTTAATCTTCATCAGTGCCATTGTGGCCGCAGTTTTAATACAAGATTTTAATCTTCATCAGTGCCATTGTGGCCGCAGTTTTAATACAAGATTTTAATCTTCATCAGTGCCATTGTGGCCGCAGTTTTAATACATGAGCGGATCTGTACCGCCATTTGTAAATTGTTATTTTTGTATTGTGTAGTATAGGATAATGTTTGTAGTCTAAGTAGAGTCATGGAAAGATCGATCTTAGCTTGATTATTAATAAGTTAAGTTTGTTATATTCATTTATGTCCCTTGTTAAAGTTTTGAGATACTGCTGAGTCAAAATAAACCTGTCGCCCCTTTATGTTTTTATTAATTTTATTTTCAGAGAAAGCTAAATGTAATGGAGATCTCACCGCCGCATCTTTATTCCAAACTCTTAGTCTTGGAATGAAGACGACCCGTGTGTTATTTTTGATAATTTCAGTACCCCCCCCCGTCAGAGCTAGTCCGGGTTCCCGTATCGTTGGTTTAATGTTTGTAGTCTTAAGTAGAGTCATGGAAAGATCGATCTTAGCTTGATTATTAATAAGTTAAGTTTGTTATATTCATTTATGTCCCTTGTTAAAGTTTTGAGATACTGCTGAGTCAAAATAAACCTGTCGCCCCTTTATGTTTTTATTAATTTTATTTTCAGAGAAAGCTAAATGTAATGGAGATCTCACCGCCGCATCTTTATTCCAAACTCTTAGTCTTGGAATGAAGACGACCCGTGTGTTATTTTTGATAATTTCAGTACCCCCCCCCCGTCAGAGCTAGTCCGGGTTCCCGTATCGTTGGTTATTATCTTAGCGTCGATTTTTATTTTTTTTTGTCCTTAGAGTAAAGTAAAGTATTTGTAACAAATGGCGCCCTAATCGTGGAGCTCGAATCCCAAAATTTTGTGTTAAATTTTCATCGTGAATTTAAAATAATAACTATTAATTGTAACCAAGACAAGGTGTCGCGGTATCTTTGTATTTATTCAAGCACGAGGCGAGGTCAACCGTGCTTTCGTTCGGGTTGCGTTTTCTTATCGTTTAAATACCAAGCTGTAATTAGTAAGCATAAAAATGGAAGCGAAGTTTTTAAACAATCTTGAATTAGATTTTGAACTTTTGTCCAGATCAATTATTCCAAAAATTTCAAGAACTTCTCGTTGCGCGCAAATGGATATTGCCCTTAGTAATAAAAAGAAAACCCCGCAAAAATTAAACCCTTATTCATGGGAGAGAAATTTTGAGGAATTGGTGGAGTCATTGGGAACAATTAAAATTAGTCTTGAGAAACCCTGGGACGAAGAATTAATTAAGTTAGTCGAGACAAAGATTGAGCACGTAAAGAATAGGATTTTAATTGTTAATAACAAAGGTCACCCCGATAGACAAATTATTTTAGAACAATTATCGTCACAGTTAACGACTTATGAGAAAGAATTTTTAGAAAAAGAGGGTAAAATGTTAGATAATTTAAGTATGTGTAGTTCGGATGTGACTAATCTCCCCCCCCCCCCCCGCGCGAAAAAAGCGTACAAGTCTTTAAGTGGCGATTTACTCAATATAAAGGCCCCTCGGATTCAAAAGATATCTTAACTTTTTTAGAGGAAATTGAGGATTTGCGTATAGCCCGTGGCGCTACCCACCAGAATCTTTTTGATGCCGCCACTGATCTTTTTAGTCCCGAGGCGATACATTTTGTAAGAATAGCAAAAGCAAAAGCCAAGGATTGGCCGGAGTTAGTGAAACTTCTAAAGGCCGAGTACCTACCGTCAGATTTCCAAGTTAATTTAGAACGAAAATTTCAAAATAGTACCCAGGGGAATGACAATATTTTTACCTACTTAACGGCCGTAGAATCTCTTTCAAAAAAATTAGAACGCCAAGTATCGGAAGCGGAAATAATTCAAATAATTTTGCGGGGTATACAACCTTATTTTGCTTCTATTTTAATATCGTCCGATTACGTTTCATTAGAGGAATTAAAAAGTAAGTGCAAACGCATTCACGAATTAAAGATAAGAAATTCCTTATACCGAGCACATTCTAAATCCCTCGAGTCAATTTCCGGCCAGTTGGCACAACTGGACCTTGAAGAGGCCCGTGCGAGAAATTTACCCCCCCCAAAGATAGTTAGTGAAACCCCTAGTAACCAACCTGAATTAATTTGTTGGAATTGCCACGAAAAGAATCATAGATATTCCCAGTGTCCCGCCGAACGTCGCATTTTTTGCTTTTCTTGCGGTTTGAGTAATGTAACGAAAAACCGCTGCCCGCGTTGTCTTAAGTCGGGAAACGAACTTGGCGGCACTCCTCTATTGGTCAGCCCTGTGTCCGCCAACCCATGCTTGACCAACTTAAATTCGACACAACCTCGAGTAACCCGAGAGTCCACTCGAGGCAATTTTACAGGAAGACGCGGGAGAGGCCGGGGTATCTCATTCAATCCAACCCCTCCCCCATCCGGCCACTAATGTCGTTAAAACTCAACTTCAAACCCCGCACTCCCGAAAACCATATAAAAAATAAATTACCGCCAGTTAAATTTGAAGTTGATAAAATTAAATGGAATGCTTGGTTAAGCAAAATAAAAAATTTCTTTGTTATCCCGCATGTTAAGCCCGAATTATCGATACAAAAAGTAAGTAATAGAAAATTTGAACATGATACTGTAAAATGGGCGGACTGGCTAACGCAGATCATGACATTTTTCAAGAACACTGGACCCGCATTAGAACCTGTGTTCACCACTCAGTCTCCTCCCCGTGATCGACGGCTATTTTTATATTTAAATTTGTTTAACATGGAAATCCCTGCGCTTGTGGACACCGGGGCCACGAATTCCGTTATCGGTGAATATGGTTTAAAATTTTTGCAGTTACAACGCGCCCAGCACATTAAATCAATGGAGGAGTCCCAAATTAAAATAGCTGATGGTTCTAGTTTACCTGTTATCGGTACCGCAATTTTTAATATAACGTATAATAACCAAACTAAGGCGGTTTCCTTTTTGATAGCACCTGAGGTGCAAGAAACTTTCATTATCGGCTCAGATTTTTGTCACACTTTCAACGTGGCCCTAACTTTCGGAACCCCCTCATCTCCTGATATGGATAATTTAAACCAATTATTCTTAAAAGCCCCTCAGGATAATCGACCCTTTTTAGAAGTTTCGATTGTTAATACCTCTTTCTTATCTTTATTAGACTCCGGCGCGACTAATAGCATTATTGGATTTAAGGGAATTGAGTTTAAAAAAAAAAAAAATTTACTTAATTATCAACCTACCTCTACTTTTGGTATAAGCATTGCCAATGGGGCTAAGTCTAAGGTTTTAGGCCAAATTTCCATTAAGATCACATTAAATAACGTGACCCAGTCGATATTTTTCTTGATAGTCCCCTCTGTCCCGCATGCCTTTTTAATGGGTGCTGACTTTCTCCGTGCTTTTAACCTCACGCTAGATTACGAAAATTCACGATGGAGTATGCCGGAGTCGAAAATTGAAATTCACCCCCCCCAACCCATATCGAATAATGATCAAGTTTTCCCCAATGATCCTATTATAATCTCGTCCCTTGAAGCTCATGAATTAGAAAAGTTACCTCACGATATTAAACCGTTTGAAAATTTAGAACAAAATTCCATTGCGCCCCCACCTTCTTCAGAGGATAGAGTCCCCCTCACACCAGAACAACAAGATGCTTTGACTGTTGTTATTGCTAAATTTGAGTCCCTAAGTAAAGCCGCCTCTGGTTGTGTCACGGTAGCCACCCATGATATTGACACCGGTACGACCCCCCCTTTTAGGAAACGACAATACCCCTTATCCCCCGCTATGCAAGCGCACTTACATCGCGAAATTGACGAGATGCTTCGTGATGGAGTTATTCAACCCTCCAATTCTCCATATAGTAGTCCTTTTTTGTTAGTAAAAAAGAAAAATGGAGATTTCCGCTTTTGTTATGATGGCCGGTGGATTAACGAAGTGACAAAACGCGATGCTTACTCTATTCCCCGAGTAGACTCTATATTAAATCGTTTAAGAGACACTAAATATTTTTCGACTATAGATTTACGTAAAGCCTTTTGGCAAATTGCCTTGACAGAGCGATCTCGACCAAAAACGGCCTTTTGTGTCCCTGGACGTGGTCAATTTGAATTTAGAGTAATGCCATTTGGATTATCGAACTCCCCCCAAACGCTACAACGAGCTATGGACGCTACCTTACGACCCCTTATTAACGCAGGTCGGGTTTTTGTTTATCTCGACGACATCATGGTCGTCTCTGAAACTTTTGAGGAGCATTTGGAAACACTTACTGAAGTTTTCGAACGTCTTAAGGCCGCCGGGTTTCGCACTAATTTAGAAAAGTGCCACTTTTGTTTGAAGTCTCTGACTTTTCTTGGCTTTGTTGTAGACCAAACTGGTCTTCGTACCGACCCTGCAAAGGTGGAATGTATTCAAAGATTTAAAACCCCTAAGACCACCACTGAGGTTAAACGCCTTATTGGCTTAGTTAGTTACTATAGAATATTCCTACCGGACCTTTCTACTATTTCGTCTCCGATAACGGCGTTAATTAAAAATAAAAAGAAAGGCCAAACCATTACTTGGACCTCGGAGGCTGAGGAAGCCTTCGAGAAAATTAAAATTTTAATTTCGACCGCCCCTGTATTAATTTCCCCCGATTTTTCGAAGCCATTTTTCCTGCAAACCGACTCCAGTGCCGTAGGTTTAGGCGTAGTGTTATTCCAGGAGAAAGACGGTTTAGAACACCCTATCGCGTACGCTAGTCGCGCCCTAACTTCTGCTGAACAGAAATACCACGCTACGGAGCGAGAGTTATTAGCCATACTTTTTGCCATAAATAAATTCCGCGGGTATATCGAGGGGACGCACTTCGTCGTCATAACCGATTGCTCAGCTCTTCAGTGGCTTAACCGATTTAACGAATCCTCAGGACGCCTAGCGCGCTGGTCCCTGAAACTCGCGCAACACTCATTTGATGTCCGCCATCGACCGGGCAAATTGAATATAGTACCGGACGTACTATCGCGCGATGTGTGTTTGTTGAAAACCACCGACATAATTAAAGACCCGTGGTACATAGATTTCCAAGAGAAAATTACTGTGAATCCTAAAGACTACCCCCAGTTCAGTGTTCAAAACGATCTGATTTACAAACTCATTCCGTCGTCCAACCCTACCGTATCTAACCTTCCCGAATTTAAGCTAGTAGTGCCTAGGGCCAATAGAGCGGAAATCCTCCGACAATGCCATGATGACGCTACCGCAGGACATTTTGGAATCTCTAAAACCTTAGCGCAAGTCCTAGAACTATACTACTGGCCAAAAATGAATCACGATGTGAAAAATTACGTACTTAATTGTGACATTTGTTGTTCCCAAAAAAGTTCCCAACAGGCTAGACCAGGGTTTATGGGAAAACCTAAACAAGTATCGTACCCGTTTCAACTTATTTCTATGGATTTACTTGGGCCATTGCCCAGATCGAAAAAAGGCAACCAGCATCTCTTAGTAATCACAGATTGGTTCACTAAATACGTAATAGTGAAACCATTACCTAAGGCAACGGCTGCCTCAATTGTCCGCTTTATTGAAGAACAAGTCTTCCTGGTCTATGGAATTCCGCAAATAATATTATGCGACAATGGCGTCCAATTCACGTCCCATTTATTCCACGAGTTGACTTCAAAATATAATGTCCAAAAAATTTGGTTTAATGCTCGCTATCATCCACAATTCAACCCAACAGAAAGGGTTAATCGAGTATTAGTGACCGCCATATCGTCATACATTAAAACCGATCATACAAGGTGGGACGAAAATATTTATAAGATAGCGATGGCTATCAATACCGCAAAACATGAAGTCACGAACTTTTCGCCCTCCTTCTTAGTTTTTGGAAGATACCTCCCTATTGATGGTGCGTATTATGGCCCCGTTCCCGACCCCACTCAAGTTATAAAACTAGACGAACGAATTCGTTGGGATGAAACCCAACAACAGTTGCCAGCCCTTTTTGAGGAAGTGCGAAAAAATTTAAATAAATCATACCTTGCCAGTAAAACCCACTACGACCTTAGGAAACGCCCTTTGGCATTCCAAGTAGGTGATATCGTGTGGAAGAAAAATTATGTACTATCTGACGCTACCAAGAAATTTGCGGCCAAACTGGCCCCTAAATTTATTAAATGCACTGTCTTACGCAAACATGGGGATTTGACGTATGAATTAGCCGATGAAAACGGAAAAAATGTAGGCAGATGGCATATTAAAGACATAAAATCCTCCCCTGCCTAACTTTTCATTCCTGATGTAAATATTCAATTGATCTTAGTCGTAGTGTTATAATTAGTAATTAACTTTTTCGTATTAGTTTTGTATTACCCTGTATAGGATAGTTAGATCCCGTGTTTTTATCGGCTTTAGGATCCACTATTTTATAATTTTTTGAATTGCATTTTTGTACCTTTTAGTTAGTATGCCCGTTGGCATTTTTTTATTTTTGAATTTTTGTATTACCGTTCAGTATAGTTTGCCCGTTGGCATTTGTTTAATCTTTTTGTGTTATCATTAGTTTAGTATGCCCGTTGGCATTGTTTATTTTTGAATTTTTGTATTACCGTTTAGTTGAGTTTGCCCGTTGGCAAGTTATTTCGTTATGCCCGTTAGCATATTCTTTGTGTACCTTTTTAGTTAATATGCCCTTAGGCAATTTTTGTGATTTATGCCCGTTGGCATTTTTGTTTTGAATCTTTGTGTTAATTCAACTTTGTTCTTCCCGTGAGCATGTTGTTTGTTGTCATTCACCTAGAATATCTCCATTGAGATGAACTTAAGTATCGCCCCTAGAGCAGTGATCAGAATTTGTAGCCTAACAGTATTATGAACTGTGAGCCGTTTTTGGCAAATTTGTGCCTTAGCCTTTTGGCCATGTTTTTACGCCTGCCGGCCGTTATTTTGTACAAGAGCTATGGCTCCATCCTAGTGTTTTAAGTATATTTTTTTGAATTTTGTAAGCCAATGGCTTTTAATTTTTTTGTTTGGTAATATTAAATACCTATCGCAGTTGAACGTTTTTTGTTGTCGATACCTGTTACTTAAATTAGTAAGAAGTGTAAATTGAAATTACCGATACAGCCTTTTGTAGTAAATTCCGTAAAATTAGTTTTTTGGATGGTGTTAATTTAGGTCACCAATAGTTTTGTTGACTCCCGTGTTTTAAAAAGCTTTGTGATCCTTTCGTTGGGCAATTTGTAGTGTCCGAGTATTTCCTGCTTTTCGTTGATGGGTGTAATCAGATTCTTGTGTTCAACGTTGTGAGCCTCCGGAGTTCACGATTGAGAACAGTAAGCAAGGATTTGATAATCCAGTTATGGAAGTAGAAATCCGGCTCTACCCGTTGTCTTGCGTTAGGTGATTTTGCTATTAGCTTTTGAGTTATCTTTTGATTGTATTTTTTGTTCAATTTAATTTAGTGTTCATGTCACTACTACCTTATCGCCGATTACCTTTGTTTATTCTTATTATTGCAACTTTATATTACCGCCCTCTCGTAATTACCGCCATATGTTAGTACCGCTATATCGTACCTACCGCAATATCGTACCTACCGCCATATCGTACCTACCGCAATATCGTACCTATCGCAATCTCGTACCTACCGCAATATCGTACGTATCGCAATATGGTACCTATCGCTCTATCGTATTTTTTTTTATCGCATTATCTTAATTACCGTCGTATCGTTATCGCTTAGAAAAGGTAATGTTCCGCAAAGTTGCTCTGAGCCAAAGCTCAACCCCCCAGAAGACCTTTTGGCCTTCTATTTTCTTAACAACTGCCCGTTGTTACGCGACGCCTTACGTCGCCTCAAGTTTTAAGCGACTACGTCGCCAGTGCAGGTCTGCACTTACACTTCCCTTACGGAAGATTCGACCAACTCCCTTAAAGGGTTGTTCTGGTTCCAAACCATATTTAATATTAGTCTAGTTTTAATTTTTTTTTTATCCTTTAATTAGTTTTAATTATTGTTCACTTGACCTTTGGGATACTGCGGCATTTTTGGGTTGGTAGTAGTCACTTGTGGGATCAGTTATTGCTTTTTGACCCGGATAAAAGGGGTTGGGTACAACTCGCCGCGCACGATTCGCCGCGCACGATTCGCCGGTAACTATTCGCCGCGGCACGATTCGCCGGCAAGCACGATTCGCCGTGGCACGATTCGCCGTGGCACGATTCGCCATGGCACGATTCGCCGAGAGCTTCTAGCGCCATATACCTATCCTTTTAACCTAACCAATTAAACGATGCTTTTGATACATTATTTGACCATCTACCTGAATCAATTTAGCCCTTAGCCAATTGGTTCGAAATGTACTACATGGGCGAAAGAAATCGTAGAGGCAATGGTAGGCGCAGACCAATGTTTCCTACGGAGACATGGAACTAATACGAAAGAACGATTAATAAAATCCAGGTACAAAACTTTTAGTTTTTAAGTAAATCCAGTGCTGATTTAAATTTATTTACAGAGAACTAATAATATTACAGAGGCAGCTCATAGGAGGCTACAATCGCAGTTGAGCATCGAAAGACCGACTATTTGGCGTTTCATAAACGAATTAAAAAAAGTTCAAAAAAACAGAGACGTCGTTTATGAAAGCCTAGTTGCCAGGAACCATACTGCACAAAAAACATAAAAAGTTTATCCTTGCAGATCAAAGAATCTTGACATTAGTCAATGATTTTGAGAATCGGGATATATTAGAATACATTCGTGGTTTGGCCCACAATTTCGAAATGTTGGAGGTTTAATATAAATAAAATTGAAAATTTTAAAATAAACAAAAATATAAACAACTACTGTTGTTTTTTCTAACTTTTGAGAAATTTATTTATTTAATTTGATTAATTTATTCAATTCATTTTTTTGGGTTAAAAATTTATCAAAGATTATTGATAGATGGGGTTACTGTATCAGTTAATCGTACCACGGCGAATCGTGCAACGGCGAATCGTGCCACGGCGAATCGTGCTTGCCGGCGAATCGTGCCGCGGCGAATCGTGACGCGGCGAATAGTTCCCGGCGAGTCGTGTCGCGGCGAATCGTGCGCGGCGAATCGTACCGTTCCCGGATAAAAGGAGTACCCCTCTCGTGGCTTGCTATCAATCAATTGATCAACGGAGTGTCTTGAGCCCTTGTGGATAATTTTTTGTACAGTTAGTTTTAATTTAATTTTAGATGCTTGTAAATTTGATAGCAACAACCCCTAATTCCGTTTCTTGATTTAAGGTTTTAGGCCTCCATTAAAAATCAAGTGGCGCCCTTTTATTCCCCTATTACCCACGAACCCTTTTCTTGCCCACCCCCTCTCTTGTCAACAGTGATGACACTTTCTCTCCCTGTAGGTTTAATCTTTTCAATTAACACGAGCTAGCCCTATTTAGTTAAGTTTACGTTTAATAATGATAGTGTTAGGATTCTGAGTTTAGAAATAATATTTTAGTTAGTTGTTTTAGGTTATTATATCTCCTGAATTTTGGGATTTTATTTAAAATTTTAAGGGTCGACATTTTCTTTTATTCGTTTAGTACCTACGTTTATTCATATGAAGTTGACAAGTCAGTTTAGCCGTTAGGGCCCAAGTGGATATGGCATATTCACCTCGAGTTACACAAAGGGAATCCCTGCTAATTCCGCTTATCTTTTTTGTGTCCTTTTTTTACATAATTCGTATTTTGGCCCCACCCTTTACTATCTGTAATATTGTTGTAAGTGTGTTTCTATTGAGTTGGAGTTGACCTATTGGTAATGGTTGAAATTTGTCCCGACTTCCGCACCTTTTTTTTTTGTTTTTTTAATGACTTAGAGGGGATTTGTTACGATTACATCTCCACTTTGCAAAGTTTTAAATTTGCCGCAAGTGCGAGCGGAAATTATCGAGATGGTGGGGTGGCGAATCTTGTCTTGGCAGAAAGGAAGGGCGTTGGCGTTACTCACTTTAAGTCGAACCACGAAATAAGTAACCGGTTTTGAGTGGAGGGAATTATACCCACCCTTTTTGTTGTAAAGTTTTGGGTTTCGTGCGACTGTAATGTTTTGTTGAGTTCAATAATAAGTTTTGAGAAATTTAAATTACCGTTTTGTCGAGAAATGCAGCGTCAAGTCTGTAAAACCGATTTTGTCGTATGAATCAAGGACGCCAGTGTCCATTGTTGCAACGCTTTGAGAGCCCTTGTTAAAGAAGCTGGCAGTCCTGTTGGGAGATGGTTGGTTGCCATCTTAGTTATTATATGTTACCGCACATAGTTGTGATCCCTTGCTGCTATAGAGGAAACAGAGGCCATTGTGAGATCTCCACAATTTAAACCGCCAAGTAAGTGTACTTATTATTTACGTTATAGTGAAGTGTCAGAAAGAGATTTTAATCTTCATCAGTGCCATTGTGGCCGCAGTTTTAATACAAGATTTTAATCTTCATCAGTGCCATTGTGGCCGCAGTTTTAATACAAGATTTTAATCTTCATCAGTGCCATTGTGGCCGCAGTTTTAATACATGAGCGGATCTGTACCGCCATTTGTAAATTGTTATTTTTGTATTGTGTAGTATAGGATAATGTTTGTAGTCTTAAGTAGAGTCATGGAAAGATCGATCTTAGCTTGATTATTAATAAGTTAAGTTTGTTATATTCATTTATGTCCCTTGTTAAAGTTTTGAGATACTGCTGAGTCAAAATAAACCTGTCGCCCCTTTATGTTTTTATTAATTTTATTTTCAGAGAAAGCTAAATGTAATGGAGATCTCACCGCCGCATCTTTATTCCAAACTCTTAGTCTTGGAATGAAGACGACCCGTGTGTTATTTTTGATAATTTCAGTACCCCCCCCCCCCCCCGTCAGAGCTAGTCCGGGTTCCCGTATCGTTGGTTTATCTTAGCGTCGATTTTTATTTTTTTTTGTCCTTAGAGTAAAGTAAAGTATTTGTAACAAGTGAACAGAAACTTTATTTGGAATTTAAACATTCCAAAAACTGCACTGGGGTACATCGCAATATATACGATAAAGATCTATTTGATTTAACATACCGGGTTCTGGATGTGACTGAAAACTGCACCCATAGTTGTTCTCGAAAGTAACGAATTGGCGTTTTCTTATACTTTCGTGAACAAAAATATTCCTTTCAAAGGCAAGCAAAGAAAGTCATTTTAATTCGCAAAATAAAATATAAAAAAGCATTATCAACCCAACCATTTGGTTGGACAATACAGGGTAACGAATATAAAATAACAAAAATTGGTCGAAAGTCTTCCACTTTCTCTTTATAGATCTGTTTCTCGATCTTTATCTCGGTTCTTTCAGACTTTCATAGCCTTTTTACAATAAAAAAAAAATAAATAAATACTTATTCTGAATACAAATTCTTTTATTACGGTGTTTCGGATATCATTACAGTCATCCAATTGTACTCAGACTTATAGGTTTTGTACACAAAGTACATAATAGCGGCCAACGGAAGTCAAATCATCATCTGCCACTAGTGGTTCAAAATGAACCAACCCCTTCAGTTTGTATTCCTTTTCCATGAAGGAATATTTTATCTTTCGAGGAATGCTATTTAATCCGATAAATGAAAGTTTTGAATGATTCTTGGAGTCATCAACCTCAAAATGATATTAAAAATAAATAAATTAAAAGGAAAACTTAAAAATAAAAAAAGAAAAGAATATCCGAATAGGTTATAATAACTTACCGATTTCTAAAACTGTTATAATTTCAGTGCCTGATAATTTGGTAAAAAATCTTGAAGAATGACGATACTTATGCAATGAAAGAAAGTTGTGTACTACGTTCTCTTTTAATATGCAATACAATCGAATCCTCTAACTTTCCTATGAATTTCTTTCGGCATTTTAAAATTTGTTTGTGCGATAATGTCTTTCGAAGACCATTTCATATCGAAATTTTTTAATGAACCTGTTTTCCAACCACTTAATTTCCTCTTCATTACACCTAGGTAAATGAAATGCAATACGTCAGAAACCGGAAAATCTTCTACCATATCAATTGGAATATTGGAAGCATTTCAATCGGCGAAGTGTATTTATGATGTTCCTCATCGTGGCGATTGCGGAAACTAGTATCTATTCGGACTGCTAAATCAAATCGTGGGAATATATTGCAATGTGATAAATAATAAAACTCTCCAACGACACCTTTCACAAACGCACGAGCTGGTGAATTACTTGTAAAACATCTAATACCTACTTTAACTTCCTGTTCTTTTATTTTCACCCTATTTTCTAAAATAATTTTCATTTCTTTACAAAATTGAAGCAAAAGATCATCAATCGAACTAGGCATTCTTCGGTCCACAATAAATACCTACAACCATAGGTTTCACGTAAGTTTTTTTATGAATACTCCGTCAATATTAAAATTTAATAAAATTTTATCGCTCATCATACCTTCGAAACATTTCTGCAGACATGCATCTACTCCATTACGCCAATATTCGCCATTATTATAGTATTTTGCTATGGTAATGTTTTTTGGAGTATTTTTCAAAGTTCTTCCATCTTTTGGCAAATTTAACTTAAAAATATTATTTAAAAGTTCCAGAAGATCTCGAACAGCAGCAACTTGAGTAATTATGTGTTTAGTTGCCCATTTTCCTAAGTTCATTTTCAATTCTGAAACTAAATTTAATTTGGAATCAACATCGTCGTCTTCACTGTTGCTGCTATCACAACTTTCGTTATTAGCATCAATATCATTGATGCCATTTTCTTGTTACGTCAATATGGCGAAAAATATTCCTGAAGCAACCCCAACTCGGTATCATCAGAGGCCGGAACTCTTAACTCTGGATTGCAGCAGGATCAGAACTGTTGATTGCATCATCGATGGAACCCAGAACTCGTCTAAAACTATCAGCATCTCATAGTTCCATACTTGCTACGGCAATAAACAATTGTTTTTTGCTATGTGGGTATCATCAGAGGCCGGAACTCTTAACTCTGGATTGCAGAAGGATCAGAACTGTCGATTGAACCAACGATGGAACCCAGAACTCGTCTAAAACTATCAGCATCTCATAGTTCCATACTTGCTTCGGCAATAAACAATTGTTTTTTGCTATGTGGGTATCATCAGAGGCCGGAACTCTTAACTCTGGATTGCAGAAGGATCAGAACTGTCGATTGAACCAACGATGGAACCCAGAACTCGTCTAAAACTATCAGCATTTCATAGTTTCACACTTGCTACTGTAATAAACAATTGTTTAGAACTATATTGGTACAATTAGATGCCGGAACATATTTCGATGGTATGCTGAAAAACTAAAGCTTACAACATCGGAAAAGCTCAGAACGCGGCGCAGAGTATCAGCTCTCATGAAAATAATATCCTTTAAATTCCATTTTGAGTTTGATTCAATAAAACTATCCTTTAAAATTAATTAGGATGTATAGAACTATGGTTTATTCAACTTCCCTATGCTCAAATACTTTAAATCTCATGAGATGTTATAATGTCTGATGTGAAGTTGGCATCTCATTGCCAAAAATCGCAATTTCAAGGGTAAATCAGCGGAACTATTTTTAAAACTATCGGAATGTGTAGAACTATGCTGAATTCAACGCCTAGATGCTCAAATACTTTAAATCTAATGAGATGCTGTATGTTTTTCGTGAAGTTGGCATCTCATTTTTATAATACGTGTTTTTAGAGGTAAATCAACTCAACTATTGTTTAAAACTGTCAGGAACTGTAGAACTATGCTGGATGGAAGCAAACCTGAAGTTTTGTTTTAAGATGCTAATAGTTGATATGCTAGGTTCACAGTGATTTAAGATTATCCGGAACGTTTACCTGGAGCTGTAGGTCGATATATACAAAAATATGATTCTACTATAGCAACAATCTCATTTTTATATCTTCCTTCTAATACGATTTTGAATTTACCACTTGGCACTAATGGTGGAAGTTTGGACTCGTCCATTATACAATTACATACAAAATACTTTGAATTCTGAAAATAAATAATTTTAAATATTAAGCTGCGCTTAACGCTGTGCTTACGCATCGGAAAAATGCGGTAGGTACTCGTTACTTAAAAACTTATACGCTTGAACAACAATCTAAAAGAATAATATATTATCCTGAACTCAAATATTATTTCATAGAATTCAAAATTTCTGTTTTTAGTAGTTTTAAGATTTATTTTTAGATATAAAAAATGTTTGTATATATAATTTTAAAATTTGGTTATGTGGGTAATTTGGGAAATCACTCTTGAAGTCGACGGAGTGTTACATTATTTTATTTTGAAAATTGAATAATGTTTCTAATTTTTTTTGCAATATTTGCATCTTCTGTACTTATTGCATATTTTTTTATACAAGTAATTAGTAAAATATCTACTTACTTTTTTGTAAAATTCATCGTTTAAAATTCCCAAATCCAAATTAATATAATGTAATATTAAATATAACAAAACTTTAACAGTAATGTAACAAAGTTACTTGTTTAACTATTATAAGCCGCACTTGAAATAAATTTTAACTGAAAAAAGGAGAAGGTTCTCAATTCGAGGCGTATGTTTTTTATATATGGGCTGTACATTACGTACATAACTACTACTTCAATTGCTTTGGAACGACTACACAAATTTTTAACTTTGATCATCTTATTGCTTATGAAACAAACTTGAAGTAAAATAAGAATACCTGATTATAGTATTATTAAACTCAAACTAAGCATAAGAGAAAACAGGAAAAAAAATCAATTTACAATACAACCACATTCTAATTTATTTTTTATAGTGCAACACAAGTTTTAAGTGTATTTTTAGAACCCCTCATTTTTCACTATATTTCAGTTCGTTTCTGCCTGAAATGTTGAGCAAAGGTCATTTAGCCTTTATTCTCTTTTGGATAAGCTATTGGTGTGTATACTTCCAAAAACAAGTACATCAATCCTACTTCTTCTTTGATATACAATAGTGTCAGATCTACTCGATATTTACCATCAGGTATAAGTGGAGGGAAGCGTCTTTCATCAATAACAAAATTACAACCGTAATACGTAATATCCTGTATAAAACAAAATTTTGAAATACCTTTTTATTTTCAGAAATTATTAACAATACCTTATAGAAATAAAAATTTGTGATATTACCACAATTTTTCAGTGAACCCAGGCCTATTGCGTTTGTGTCCATCATTTTTTTTAAATTTACTTGAAAACGTACCGGAAAGTGTCGATACTCGTTACTCAAAAACTTCTTAAATTGTACAAGTACCTAAAAACATACACATTTAGAATTCTATCTAAACGTGGGGATTGTCGTTGTAAACTGCATTAACGTCATCAAAATTAATAAACAGAACTACATGAACCTTAAATTTTTTTTTGCATTTTCAATAAGGATATACCTCTGTTTTATCTTGTGCATCCACTTTGATGTTTAAAGTACCATTATGAGCCGTTGTAGTACGATTATATTTAAATGCCTTAATTTCAAAAAAATTGAATACATTTTTAGAATAATTCATCAATTGAATGCGAGTGTCTCTAAGTTTATACCCAGACTGATGTAACTAAAAATCAGCTGTTATGACATACTAACATACCAAATCAATTAAATTATATTAACATTATAAATAATTGGAAAATTAAAAATTGCATAATAAATAATAATAATTTTAATAATATACTAAACTTGACTTCTGAGAAAAATTTTACATTTCCAAATGTAAATTAAATAAATAATGTTATAAAATTAGACAATAATATTAAATGGTACCTTTGACAAAATTATGTCGTTGCAATAAATGCATTGAACGTAGATTGCGATGGAAAATATCCAAATAATAGTTTTCATCATATGATTTTAAGTTTGGAATGGTTTAAAAATTATGCCCAACTTACGTGTGGCGTGAGGAAGTATTAGACTATTGATCGAATGTTTCACGTGTATAATTGAACAATTTGATATTAAGTTGAATTTTTTCGGAAAAAAAAATAGGTAAGTACTTTGTACTTTGATAAATGGTAATGGCTCTATTATACTTATAAAGCCATTGTTACAGATGAATAATTTTAGAATATAAATAAATATACGATAACTACTCTTCTGCTTTAATCTTAAAATATTGTAATGCCAGTTGCTAAACTGAAGAAGTTAACCAACTTCACCAAATCCGCAAGTGGACACTCACCCTTTAACAATCTTGACTCTTAGAATAAATTGATGTACCCAGCTTTGCTCCTCTCAATTTTTAATAAATTCAGTTTTAAGATCTACAAAAAATTTATTTATATCAAAAATTTTACTTTACAAAAATTTTTATAATAATAATATGGTTTATTAAATTTAAATGAAAGTACAGTAAAAGTATTTCTAAATTAATAAAAAAGATACAGGTTCAGCAGGGCTGGTTTTCGACTAGTACCTAAGGTATCGGAGCTGGAACCTTATCTCTTCGATAGAGATTCCACTATTCTTTTTTTGAAAGTGACTTTGGTTTCTGATTTTAGGAAAAGATCCAAATGCTTGTTGAAGATAGTGTATGCCATATACTGGAACGAACTTTCAAATTTGGTAGTTCTGTGAGTTGGGACTGCCAAAATAAAGTTGGTTCTTAAGTCTGTTGTTGTTGTGGCAATCGCCCCTTCTTGTTAATAGGGTATTAAGGTAGCCTGGGAGGGTGGTCTTGTAAATTGAGAACAGCTGCATGGCAAACTGAAATTCAAACCACGCATCCATTTTTAATATTCCCAGTGACTTGTAGTGTGGTGTAACATGATCTGTTCGATGTCAAAGGCAAATCTAAAACATGCATTTTGGATCACCTGTAACCTGTTCTTCAGTAGTTCGGTGAGAAACCATGATAAACCGTGATTCAACAGTCAATGTGACACAGTACTAGCGTCACTGCAAGGTTCCATTTGACATCCGAAGGAAGAAGGTTCTTGAATCTATAAAGAGACTTAAGTTTGTAAAAGCATGTTTTTGAAATTTTGCTTATATGATTTTCGAACGAGAGATGATTGTCTCAAATCATGCCCAGTTCATGATCAAAGTTTACATCGTCGCCGTTGAGCTTCACTTCGATTCTTTTCTTGTCCATCGCTTACTTTGCGTCTGCTAGGACTATACAAGCAAATGCATTGGGTTTTGGTGGGGTTCAGAACTAACCCATTCTGCATCGACTATTTATATATTGACTCCAGATTGTGTTTAAGGGTTCCAATGATACCGTTGATGTTATGCAGATCATCGGCTACATATTGCGATGTTCTTAAACGTAAAAAGGTTTCGTTGTATAAAAATAGTTACCTTTTGAACACCCGTCACTTGTTGTAAAGCTTGCGATTCTTTTAATTATTTTTACGTTGAAAAATTAAGCAAGTTATTCAGATCAAAAGTGTAATTTAATCGGTAATATAAACGAAATTTCAAGATTTACAGAGAGGCACAGTTTAATCAAGTTGAAATTTATAAAAATTATAATAGTTAATTGAGATGTTTTTAATCTTAAGCCGCATGACATCGGCTCACCAAATAAGTCAAATACACCGTATCTGGAACTTTGATCTCATTTATTCAAGTAATTCTTTCAACTTTCTAGATAAAGTTCCAAATTTGATGGCAAAAATATACAAATTTAAAATAATCAATTTTATCGTGGTATCACTAAACGTAAAATTAATCGTTTTTGCGTTTTAAATGTTTTCACCCTATTTGTTTGAAATCTTCTTAAAATTTATTGTTGCTTGTTCATTTTCATTTCTTGGTTTCTTATTTTTCCTTTTATGTTTTCACCTGCTGTGGTGAATAAATTTTGTATTCTTCTTCTTCTTATCAATTATTAATTTGCACAAAACACTCTTACTCTGAGTTTGTAATCTCAGGTAAGTAATTATTATAATCATATAATTTATCAATTAATTAAAATAATTTTATTTAAATTTGTGACTCTGGGCTTTTAATTTCGAAACTTCTCGAAACAACGGCCTTGCCCAGAATGAGTTACTTTTAAAAAATTCTCTCCCTCTTTTATTTTTGTTAGTTAGCAAATTTTCAACGTTTGAACTTGTAGTGGTGGAATTTGTAGATTCGGCGCATTATTTAAATTTTACTTTAGGGTTAACACTTTTATTTTATAAAACACTGATTTAATAATTAACAAAGTTTAGAGTGCCGATCGATTTCTTTGATAAATTTGGCGTTTATCTTTTCATTTAAAGATCTTGGACCAAAAACATCTTTCTTGTTTAAAATGCTGAAAATGTAATACAAACTCTCAACTGTGCCTTCTTTTGTAATAAAATCAAAAATATGTGAAACCGAATTAATTATCATCATAAAAATTAATCAAAGAATAATCTCAAGTTCTTACAACAAAATTTAAATTTTAAAAGGTTTAAACTTAATCCCTGTTTTTAATGATTAATCAATATAAAAGATCTGGGTTAAAATGAAACATGACAATATATCTGTGTATCGTCAGCATACATCCTGAGTAAGAACAGATGGAAGATCGGCTGTGTATATTGAATACAGCAACGGACCAAGCAAGCTCCCTTGCGGTACACCTTTGTTGCACGTAAGTTCCTCGGAGTGGAGGTTATTTCATTTCGACAAGTAATTGTCAAGAAGTTTCAGAGCTGAATCACTACAACCATAATACGATAGTTTTGCGATTAGTAGTTTGTGATTGATGACATCAAATGCTTTGCTAAAGTCCAGTAGGGAGAGAACTGTTACCTTAGAGCCATCGAAAATCATCAGTTCAAACTTTACTAATGTAGTTTAAATTCAAATTTTAATGTTCTTAATCTTAGCCTGCAATTGGCTACTGTTTCAAATACAAGTTATTCCTAATTAAATTAACCAAACCAAAAATTTTTGAAAGCCAAACTTGGGCAACTTATCCCCTAAGGTAGTGAAGGCGCACTGTATCCAAAGCTAACTGACGACCTACACTGATTCGATTAGCGCCGATGAATCCCGTTACACGGACTAGGATAACAAAATTATTCCCGTTTTCGGTAGCTAACAAAACGTACTTTTCGATTCGCAAAAATTCTCCGGTTATTCCCACTAAACACCCAATGCGTTGCATTATCGCTCGACCTTCCTTGCTAATCTCCTTTTAAAAACATTCAAACTTAAAATTTTCGATTGAATTTTTAACTTTGTTCTTTCTAGCGGGTGCTTGCAATATGTAAATGTAAGGTATAGATCGTCTGTAGCCGAATTTGCCTTACGCGCAAATTTGAATGCTACAGCTCCCCCCCCTTTCCTTAAGAAATTTACTAGAAAATTTCTGCACTATCGGGCCTCTTACTTAGCAACGAGGAAAAAAACAAATTTACACTCCCCAATTATTAAATATATACAGTTTATTATATGTACAAAACAAGCAATAATATTTACAACTTAAACCTAATGTACTTAGGAGCTAGCTTTCTGGTGAAATAGTAAGGTGCACTAGACAAAACATGATTCTTACGGTACACTTCTTGACCGATCCTAAATTGTTCAGGTCTTTTTCGAAAATCGTACGCCCTTTTATTTTTTATAGAGGCTGCCAACAATTTCCGTTTCACCAAACTAAACAGCTCTTTCAAATCTTTAACTCTACATTTATCGTTGATAACCTCGTCATCCCCAAAGACATCTTTATCTTTCACAGCCCATCTGGCTAATCTGCCGTTGCAATCCTTGAGGTTTTGTAACCAACCCAAAGAATAATGATCTGTGATCACTTTAACATTAGGAACCCCCTCAATGTACTGCCTAAATCTTTCGAGGGCAAGGAGAACCGCCAGGCATTTCCTTTCGGTGGTACTATATTTCCTCTCTTGAGTAGTAAGGTAACGGCTAATATATGAGATGACCTTTTCACCGTCGGGATGCGGCTGACTCAGCCCGGATGCATCGGTTTGTACCTCGAAAGGTAGACTGTAATCGGGACAACTTAAAACGGGAGCAGTTATCAATTGTTCTTAGATGACCCGGATCGCGATTTCACAATCGTTAGAAAAAGTAGAATTGAAAATTTATAATAATTAAAATTAAAATTTTTGGTATTTGGATGACTTTTGAAAATTATATTTTCAAGAACAAGTTATTGGTTGATAAGTAAATTTGCAACGGACGTGATAAAAAGGTATCACTTTTAAACAAATTTTAAGATTTTGATGAAAGTTTTAAAATTATTTAAAAGAAATTTGGATATTTAATTATTTAATAAGATGCA
The DNA here is from genome assembly GCA_963170105.1 of Cantharis lateralis. Taxonomy (NCBI): domain Eukaryota; kingdom Metazoa; phylum Arthropoda; class Insecta; order Coleoptera; family Cantharidae; genus Cantharis; species Cantharis lateralis. Next base: position 11,160,986 of record OY720626.1, read on the forward strand.
CCCTGAGATTTTAATCTCAGAAAGATTAAAATGAGAAAGATCTATTTGGTTTAACAAACCGAGTCCTGGGTACGACCGAAAACTGCATCCGTAGTTGCTCTCGAAAGTAACAAGTTAGCGTTTTTTTATACTTTCGTGGACAAAAATGTTCCTTTCAAAGGCAAGCAGAGAAAGTTATTTTATTTCGCAAAATAAAATATAAAAAAGCATTATCAACCCAACAAATTGGTTGGACAATACAGGGTAACGAATATAAAATAACTAAAATTGGTCGAAAGTCTTCCACTTTCTCTTTATAAATCTGTTTCTCGATCTTTATCATTCATAGCCTTTTTTCAATAAAAAAAAAATAAATAAATACTTATTCTGAATACAAATTCTATTATTCATCCAATTGTACTCAGACTTATACGTTTTGTATACAAAGTACATAATAGCGGCCAACGGAAGTCAAATCATCATCTGCCACTGGTGGTTCAAAATGAACCAACCCCTTCAGTTTGTATTCCTTTTCCATGAAGGAATATTTTACCTTTCGAGGAATGCTACTTAATCCGATAAATGGAAGTTTTGAATGATTCTTGGAGTCATAAACCTCAAAATGATTAATAAAAATAAATAAATTAAAAGGAAAACTTAAAAATAAAAATAAAAAAAGAAAAGAAAATCCGAATAGGTTAATAACTTACCGATTTCTAAAACTGTTATAATTTCAGATCTTGATCATTTTTTGTTAAAAAATCTTTAAGAACGACGATACTTATGTAATGAAAGAAAGTTGCTTCCTCCGTTACCTTCCAATATGCAATACAATCGGGTCCTCTAACTTTCCTGTGAATTTCTTTCGGCATTTTAAAATTTGTTAGTAATTGACTTATGGCGATAATGTCTTTCGAAGACCATTTCAAATCCAAATTTTTGAATGAACCTGTTTTCCAACCACTTAATTGCTTCTTCATTACACCTAGGTATATCAAATGCAATACGTCAGAAACAGGAAAATCTTCTACCATATCAATTGGAAGCATTTCAATCGGCGAAGTGTATTTATGATGTTCCTCATCGTGGCGATTGCGAAAACTAGTATCTGTTCGGACTGCTAAATCAAATCGTGGGAATATATTGCAATTTGATAAGTAAGGAAACTCTCCAACGACGATGCATTTTAGACAACCATGCTGTCCATTAAAATTTACCTTTCACAAACGCACGAGCTGGTGAATCACATGTAAAACATCTAATTTGTCCTTTAACTTCCTGTTCTTTTATTTTCACCCCATTTTCTAAAATAATTTTCATTTCTTTACAAAATTGAAGCAAAAGATCATCAATCGAACTAGGCTTCTTCGGTCCACGCAATAAATACCTACAACCATATAGGTTTCACGTAAGCCATTTTATGGATACTCATTAACATGAGCCAAAATTCACGTTTAGAGCTGTTGAAAAAAAGTAATCCGTTAATATTAAAATTTAATAAAATTTCTGCAAGGATTTTATCGCTCATCATACCTTCGAAACATTTTTGCAGACATGCATCTACTCCATTATGCCAATATTCGCCATTATTATCGTATTTTGCTATGGTAATGTTTTATGGAATATTTTTCAAAGTTCTTCCATCTTTTGGCAAATTTAACTTAAAAGTATTATTTAAAAGTTCCAGAAGATCTCGAACAGCAACTTGAGTAATTATGTGTTTAGTTGCCCATTTTCCTAAGATAATTTTCAATTCTGAAACTAAATTTAATTTGTAGTCAACATCTTCGTCTTCACTGTTGCTGCTATCACAACTTTCGTTATTAGCATCAATATCATTGGTGCTACTACATATCACTTGGTAAATTTGGATCACCCTCAAAGTCGGTTGTTCTTGATGCATTCGAATAATGCAATCGGTTCGGATAAAGCAATCTGGTCTTCAATTAATTTTCTTCTAAATCTCCATAATATCTATTATATTTCCATTCAACCATTTGAATTTTTTTAATACTATTATATGTTTTAAAAAAAATTGAAGAAATTTACATTTTTTCATTCAATGAAATTTCTTTACAATAAATTTAAAAATTATTTAAATTAATTAATCCATAATTTTTTTTGTAAATAATATATTTTTGACACTTGGTAATCAAAACTCTTGCAGGCTTTTCCCAGACTTGCGGCAGGCGTAGTGCAGGCTTTATTTTACTCAGACAGCACCTGTAGCAGACTTGCCTTTTACCTGTCTCAGGGTTGCCTCAAGCAATTACCTGGCTTGCAGAGGGTTTAATACAGGTTTGCGGCAGCACCTGCCTGCTTTCAACCAAGTTTGTCACAGGCCTGCCACAGATGAATTCATATGCGCCATTTTTCTCAGACAGCACCTGTGGCTTTTACCTGTGAGTTTTATAATTAATATCCTCTACAATCCTTTCAAACAGAGAGGAATCAAAGAAATATTTGAAATAGTCGAACTTATTGAACCTGTGAACCGTCGCAAAAAACTGCTAAGAAAACCAACAAATTTCTGCTTTACCTATCTCCTTTTCCATGACGAGATTCCGACAAGCTTGTAAATTACAAGGTGGTGAAAAGCCAGTTGTTTGTCACGACAAGATGGCGAAAAGCTTTATGCAAGCTACTCGACTAGCATTATAATAGCAAGTTTAACGATAAGTTTGAAAATAACTTTTCGCTAGTCATTGAAATGACAAATCTAATTGGTAAAATAGTAAATCTTTGAGTCGCTCCACTCATTAAAAACATTCCTGAAGCAGACCCAACTCGAAAATTACGAAGCTAGAAAGATGGGACCTTTGTATTTATGGAGAATAAAATTATTTTATCTATAACAACAAATTACATTTATTACATCATGTAAAGTTACACGTTAAGATTATCCGGAACGTTTACTTGGCGCTATAGGTCGATATATACAAAAATATGATTCTACTATAGCAACAATCTCATTTTTATATCTTCCTTCTAATACGATTTTGAATCTACCACTTGGCACTAATGGTGGAAGTTTGGACTCGTCCATTATACAATTACATACAAAGTACTTGGAATTCTGAAAATAAATAATTTTAAATATTAAGCTGTGCTTGATGTGTAAATCGACCAGTTTACGTCTTCCGCACCAGGTTTGAACCTTTGGCACCTACCTCTTTTAATGGACAATTTAGTTTTCCACATTTTTCTGCACAACTTTTAAGTCCGGCAATATTGTACTTCAAACCCTTACAATAGTTATATTGGAAACGCAGCGGAAAAATGCGGTACTCGTTGCTTAAAAATTTGTAGGCTTGAACAACAATCTAAAAATAATAATATATTATCCTGAACTCAAATATTATTTCATGGAATTCAAATTTTCTGTTTTTAGTAGTTTTAAGATTTATTTTAGGATATAAATGTTTGTATGTACATAGTTTTAAATATTGGTTGTGAGAGCAATTTGGGAAATCACTCTTGAAGTTGACGGAGTGTTACATTATTTTATTTTGAAAATTAAAAAACTACTCACCTCTAAATCATATCCCATGTCTACATTTAATAAAATTGTTGTATTGGTTGCCAAATGGGTACGATTATATTTAAATGAACGTAGCGACATTTCGCCATAGCTTTCATTATAAAAAGCCACTAGTTCTCTCTCAAAATTTATTTTGTAGTCGGTTTGATAAAACTGAAACCAAATTATAATAATAAACAAACTTATATCACATTATTTCTATTCTATAGTATTTACTATGGCAACATACATTTTTTTTAATTATTAAATTAAAAATTTAATTATCACTGCTAAGTGGCGTAATCGGGAAGCTACAAAAAATTCAGCTTCTCAATAGCTCCCAGTTACTTATTTATTTTAATTTAATTTATGCAAGAAGCTTAAAAATTTAATTTGTGATTAATTAAGTTAATCCATGATCATATATAACATACAATAATATAATCAATTTTGAATATCAATGACTTTGAGGTTTTTATAACAACAAAAAGTTAATACTACAATTGAAAAAAATGTTAAGCAAAATATTAATATCTCGGTAAAATAAATGAACCGCATAACATATTATTTCACAATCATGTAATGTTTACATTTTCCGACTATATTCCAGTAAATAGCACTATTAGATGATTATACGTAATAGGCTTTTATTATTTTGTTTAGTAAAATACACAAATAAAAGTGTATGTAAAATTATTTTTTTGCAAATTTTATTTTATTTTATGAAGAAAAACCAATTAAATACTTATTTACAAATTAAAATAAAATACATTCTTTCTTTTGAAAATTGATTAATATTTAGTTTATCGTTCAAGAATTGTAATATCTTTAAAAATGCAAAAAAAATTAAAGTTTCATTATATCATTTATTTAAATATTAAAAAGTACAATGTTTAAAAATTATAGAGGCGTGAATTTTTTTTTGCTATATTTGCATCTTCTGTATTGCATATTTTTTATACAAGTAATTAGTATAATATCTACTTACCTTTTTATAAAATTCATCGTTCAAAATTCCCAAATCCAAATTAATATAATGTAATATTAAATATAACCAAACTTTAACAGCGGTCATGTTACCTTAACAAAGTTACTTGTTTTACTATATAAGCCGCACTTGAAATAAATTTTAACAGAAAAAAGGAGAAGGTTCTCAATTCGAGACGTATGTTTTTAATATAATGGGTTGTACATTGTACATAACTAGGTACTTCAATTGCTTTGGAATGACTACACCAATTTTTAACTTTGACCTAGGAAAAAATTGTAAATCTGTAAATTGACTTTAACGATCCTCAAGCTTTGCTAAATAACATATTAACACATTTAGGCAATTTATGATTATGTTGTTCTTTCTTTGCCATTTCACTATTTCTAGAAGAGTCTAATTGGTGGGGGGTGGGGGAAGAATGGCGGTTTTAAGTCGGTAAAGGGAGTACTTTTATGACCAAAGACAAACAAGTGGATAGTAATCAGGATTTAATTGAGCATCAAATTTAAAGTTGACCAAGAACAAATATTCACAGACCGAAATAGTTAGAAGAACAATTTTTATTTATACATAATTTGCCAGATTTAATAATAAAATGAGTGTGAATGAATTAGCTTAACTAAATTGATACCCAAATGCTAATTCGTTAAAACCATTGTTAAAACTATACACAATTGTGGTTACCTGATATTTAGGCAACCCAAGTAACACCTTATATATTTTTTAACAATTTTCACTCGGCAAGATGCTGATAATGACTTTCACTAATTTATCTCATCCTTAAACTTTACTAAACAAAAACTACTTTTCAACCACAACATCTACCTTTTCATAAGAGGAAAAAAAATCAAATTACAATACAACCATATTCCAATTTATTTTTTACAGTGCAACACAAGTTTTAAGTGTATTTTTGAAAACCCTAATTTTTCACTAAATTTCAGTTCGTTTCTGCCTGAAATGTTAAGCAAAGGTCATCTAGCCTTTATTTTCTTTTGGATAAGCTATTGGTGTGTATACTTCCAAAAACAAGTACATCAATCCTACTTCTTCTTTGATATACAATAATGTCATATCTACTCGATATTTACCATCAGGTATAAGTGGAGGGAAGCGTGTTTCATCAATAACAAAATTACAAGTGTGATACGTAATATCCTGTATAATACAAAATTTTGAAATATTTTTTTATTGGCAGAAATTATTAGCAATACCTTATAGAAATAAAAATTTGTGATATTACCACAATTTTTCACTGCACCCAGGCCTATTGCGTTTGTGTCCATAACTTTTTTTAAATTTACTTGAAAACGTATCGGAAAGTGTCGATACTCGTTACTCAAAAACTTCTTAAATTGTACAAGTACCTAAAACATACAATTTTAGAATTATATCTAACAGTGGTGATTGGTGTTGTAAACTGCATTAACAACATCGAATTAATAAACTGAACTACATGCACCTTAAATTTTTTTTTTGCAAATTTCAATATTTTCAATAAGGATATACCTCTGTTTTATCTTGTGCATCCACTTTGATATTAAAAGTACCATTATGAGCCGTTGTAGTGCGATTATATTTAAATGCCTTAATTTCAAAAAAATTGAATACATTTTTAGAATAATTCATCAATTGAATGCGAGTGTCCTTAAGTTTATACCCAGTCTGATGTAACTAAAAATCACCGGTTATAATATGCCATACTGACATACCAAATCAATTAAATTATATTAACATAAATAATTGGAAAATTAAAAATTACATAATAAGTAATAATAATATTAATAATATACTAAACTTTACTTCTGAAAAAAAATTTACATTTCCAAATGCAAGGTAAAAAAAATTTGCGAAAATAGACTATAATATTAAATAGTTCTTACCTTCGACAAAATTAAGTCGTTGCAATAAATGTATTGAACGTAGATTGCGATGGAAAATATCCAAATAATAGTTTTCATCATATGATTTTAAGTTTGGAATGGTTTAGAAATTATGCCCAACTTACGTGGCGTGAGGAAGTATTAGACTATTGGTCTGTTTCGCATATAATTGAACAATTTGATATTAAGTTAAATTTTTGCGGAAGAACAAAAAATAAGTAAGTACTTTGTAACGAGTGTTCACCGGTGCTTGAGTTTTATACTTATAAAGCCATTGTTACAGATGAATACTTTTAGAATATAAATTAATATACGATAGCTACTCTTCTGCTTTAACCTTAAAATATTCATATTATAGTCGTCATCATTATCATCATCAACCGCTAGGATTAAACCATCGATGGCTTGTTCCGACTTCATACTTCTACTAATTGGTCACTCCATCACTTCTTCAGCCGTCCCACCCTTCTTCTGTAGTGTAGTTCTTATTTTCTTGGGCGTAGCGCCGAGTTTTTCCCAGAATTTAAATAATCCGGGAAAATTCAGACACTGTTCACCAAAATCTCAGATCTCCGACCACATCTTCCCTCCATCTGCTCCTACGTTTTCCCATCGGTTTGTCCATATCAGAATTCCATTTCATTCACATGCCCCAGCCATTCCAATCTCAGAGCTTCAACATATCTGACTAAATCAGCTTTATGCAGCTCACTTGCTATTTCTCTATTATTTCTTCTTCAATACTGCTCTTTATTCACCTTTACAAGTCCTAGTATCTTATGCAACACCTTTCTATGAAACCTCCTGAGTTTTTCTTCTTCTGATTTTGTTAATCTGATCAGCTCAACTCCATATGTTGCCACGGTCATATCAAGGTATTATAAAGATGTGAGCTTCTCGTTCAATATCTTCAAATGCTTCTACTAGGGCTCTGTTCGTTCTTGCTATTATAAATTACATCATCGGCGTAGGCAACGATCTGCACTTTGCGGTTTATTATTGTTCCACTTCAGTTAGTTCTTCTCATTACTCCCTCTAACACTACATTGAACAGGGTAGCCGACAATGCATCTCCTTGTTTAACTCCTGAAGTTCTTAATATTGCTGTCCTTCTGTCTAATGTCATTTGTACCAGGCCTATCAATTTCCTTAATATCTTCCAATTTACAATTTTTTCTATCAATTGCTTTTTGTTTACACGGTTAAATGTTTGCTCGAAGTCCACAAACAACATTTCAATATTTTTTCCATAATCTGTCTAACTATGAGCAAAGCATCCGTTGTTGATCTTCCGGGTCTGCTTCCTTGCTGGTAATCTCTTTCTCAATGTGCTCTTGTAATCTTACATGTATCAATCAGCTTAATGTTTTGTATACATTACTGAGTATTGATATTCCTCTGTAATTGTCACAGTCTTTGTTGTCTCCTTTCTTGTATATCGGGACCAGTCTCGCTTCACTCCATTGTCTGGACATTTTTCGCTTTTCCATACTTCAATTATCAGGTCGTACAACTTTCTCATTACCTGCTAGTCTTTTTATATTATATTATTCTTCCTTTCCTATCTGTAAGTCACCCAATATCACTATATCTTCTTCTTCTGCCTCTTCTGCTAGTGCATATATATTTATAATATTTAAAATCGGCCAGTACCTTCTGCTTCTCTTCATTCTAATATATGCCAGTCTACCATTTATTGGTTGGAAGTCCATTATATATTCTTCTCTCTACTTTTTTCAACTATGAACCCTTCCGTTTTTGCTCTGTTTCTTTTCTCCCGAGTACAATAATATGGTGTTTTTCATTTTTATCTCGCCACTCTCTTTCCATCTCAGCTCTTGTATCGCTGCTATTCCTACTCTGTATTTCCTGAAATCGTTAGCTACTTCATTCATTTTCCCAAGTCGGAGCATCGTTTTTACATTTCAAGTCGCTATTCTCTCCTTTTGTCTCTTTCTGTTTTTTTATTTTTCTCTCCTTTTTTTCATTTCTATCTTTCTGTTCTCTTTCTCTTTTCCGTTCACTCTACATTTCTATCATGTTTAGCTCATCATCCATGTATACTGATACTGTATGAGCCGAACCAGTATCACAATTTACCAAAACTTCCAGTTTTTTGCGTATTGTACTGGACCTTGGGCTATTAGTCCCAGCTTGTTTGTGTCCTTGTTCCATACATATGCTGTGTCATCTATATTATATAGTTTTTGACATGTGACTTTTACTCTTCTCCCGTTGTTGATTTAGTTCCTTGGTTAGGTCACTCTCTCTGTATGTTTGGGTTCCTTTCAGTTCATTTTTATTTTTCATTACCCCCATCTTCTGATTGCAGTTTTCCAGTCTTACTACTATCACTTGCCTTCCAATTTTTCCTATCTCAAAAGTATCCATTACTTTGACTTGTACTTGTATTTATCTCACAGAAAATCTTCTATCATTAGTCATTACCTATAGCTGTGAATACTCCTACGTCTGGTAAGTTCTTAATAATAATGTAGGTAGCTTTCTCGTCTCTTTCAAACTTTTCTTTCTTTTTTTCTAGATAATTTATCCTTTTGTCTTGTTTATTCATCCTTTCTCCCATTATTGCACAAGATTTCTGTATTCCATCTTATCTTAATTTCTTCTAGCTTATTATTATGCTGTGGCGACCAAACAACGAGGAGTTGCATGTATGTTTCTGTGGTTGGTATCTATAGAATCAAATAATTACTATATAAGTAATTACATTGAATAAATATTTTCGATTAGTAATAAAAGCTACTAAAATGGTGACCCCGAACGCAAACAACGAAGTTCTTACAAAAATTGAAGAAAGCAAAAATGAAAGCATGGCACGAGAAATCGATCGAGTGGCTGTAAAAATAATGCCATTTTGGACTGAAAAACCGCACTTATGGTTCGTACAACTAGAAATTCAATTCGACTTAAACCGTATAACTACAGATGATACAAAATATTATCACGTTGTAGCAAACCTTAACACGGCCACAATGATTGAAATTGAAGGTGTTTTGGTAAACCCGCCGGTAACTGATAAGTATTTAAAAATAAAAACAGAATTAATAAACCGGTTATCCACTTCGCAAGAATCAAAAACACGAAGAATGCTCGAAGAAGAACAAATGGGAGATAGAAGCCCATCACAATTCCTGCGACACCTAAGAAGTCTAGGAGGAACAACAGTACCAGAAAATATACTGAAGACAATCTGGACAGGCCGTTTACCGAACGAATTAAAACCAATACTAACAGCAATACAAACATCGGAAAAAACGTTAGATGAGCTGGCAAATCTCGCGGATAGAGTAATCGAGGTAATACCAAATAGAAATGTACAAACCCTTTCGAAGAGGCAGTCAAGACCAGAAGAAAGCACAAATATAGAAGTACACGAATTAAAAAAAGAAATAGAAATACTCCAAAAAGAAAATAGGCAATTACGAAATAGAAGCAGAAGCAGAGAATCGCCTAAACAAGAGTTTATTTGTTGGTATCACAAAAGATTTCGCGAAAGATCCACGAAATGTCAGCCTGGATGCATGTATAAAAAAAACGAATTGACGGACCATTAGAGACGCATGGTCTGGTAGACACTATTTCAAGTCGCCTCCACATAACCGAAAAATCAACAAAAATAGAATATCTAATCGATACAGGTGCTGATCTATGTGTTTTTCCAAAACGATTAATAACAGGAAGATTGAAAATGGAAAAATTTAAGTTATTTGCTGCCAACGACTCGACAATAAATACATATGGTGTGACTATACGTGAGTTGGATTTCGACCTAGGTAAACTTTATAAATGGCGTTTTATGATCGCAGACGTTAACAAACCTATAATTGGCGCAGATTTTCTAAAACACTTCGGATTATTAGTGGATTTAAAAAACAGAAAACTAATTGACAAAACTACTGAAAGAAGAATTGACATGACCAACATGGCCGCTTAAATCGCTTTTGTTTGTGCTCCGCTATAAACGGGTATTTTGTTGTATTATGTGAAGACCTGGCTCGAGTGTTGTTGCCACTGCAAAGTTTTGATCGTCAACTTGTGGTTTGTGAAATATTTTTTTCTCTCCTTGCCGTAATCTGGGATTTCTGGCACTTGGATAGTAGTATTGGTTGCAAATTATCTTGTAGTCTACCCGGTTCATTAAAGCAGCAAAATTATTATGCCCCAAAACAAGATGGGTACGCGCAGCACAGGAAGACCTGGTGATGGCAGTGAAGCGGACGTGGTTAGCATATGTGAAAAAGTTCTTACCGTTTTCACCCAACGGATGGAAGAGAGGTTCGACTCTTTGGAAAGATCAATCATTGACATTAAAAAAACCACAACGGAAAATCAGCAGCGAATTACTACTCTGGAAAATAGGCTGGACGACTTAGAACAATACAGTCGAAGAAACTGCTTGCGCTTGTATGGAGTTCCTGAAGAGGCGGGGGAAAACACCAACGAACTGGTCTTGGATATCACCAGCACAAACCTAAAACTTAACCTTTCTATTACTGATTTAGATCGAACACATCGCATAGGTAAATGGAATGAAAAAAAGCCACGTGCAATCATCGTCAAGTTCGTTTCCTACCAGAAGAAATCCTTAGTATTTTCCAATAAAAAATTTCTTAAAGGCACCAAATATGTATTAAGAGAGGACCTAACTGGAAAGAGGCTGAATGTGTACACGGAAGCTGTGTCAAAATATGGGCTGCGACGAGTCAATACTCGTGATGGGAAAATTGTTGTTAGATCCTTGCCGGATGATGATGGTGCTTCCAAAGTGCTGTTTGTGGCTACATCATTAAGTGAGTTACAATAGTTTTGTTGATGCGGTACGACTATACTCAATGTGTGTTGATTATAATTTTGTCCTGTGATTGTTTATCTCTATTTACATTTTATCGAATCACATTTAATTTGTTAATTAATTTAAAATTTAACTATACTTTATATTTTTGCTTTACCAATACTTTCTTAATGAACCAATTATTTAGTAACTGATCAGTGACCACATTGAAAATATACATTTCTTATTTCTGTTTTTTGTGAAAAATTAATTAACTGCTAGTCTGAATGTTTATTTAAAAAATCACATGTCATACCTATTTTTTGAATTCAAATAATGTTAAAATTATCTGATTTAATTGCTTTTATTAGTATTACGGGCTGGTTTCTTCTTTTTTTTTTTTCTTTTCTTTTCAAGGTTGATTTACATGTTTGTGCGGAGCACATCACCTGTGAGATTGTGCGGAGAGTAAGGCGTTGCGACTGTGTTGAGTTTATACTCTTTTAATCAATTTGACCTCGGCTACTGTTAGCCGAAACGACTGGTACAGCGTGCGTGTTTTGGTCTCCTTCGGGTCTGGGACGCGTTGCCTGCTGACAATTAAGATCTTCTCTTTTTTCCCTTTTGCATATTTCTGTTTCCTTGTATTGGAGTAGGCATGTGTTGGGTGGGCCTCTTGCGTCCTCGGCTGTAGGCCCGGTTGGTTTTGTAATACTTTCAACATGAGTGGGAGGGTTTTAAACGTTGCACATATTAACGTACAATCTTTACTTGCTCCTACACATTTCGATAAGTTAAAGGATCATGTTCTCCAGCATGAGTATGACATAGTTGGGGTCACCGAGACCTGGCTGAATAGTTCAGTTCCAAACGATAGTATTCACATTGACAACTACATAATAGTTCGTCGAGACCGTGATTCTCGTGGAGGTGGAGTTGCATTCTATATTCATAATTCTTTAAACTTTACTCTTCTGCACTCCTCTCTCAATATTGAACAGGTCTGGATTCTATTCTCCTTGCACGGTGTAAAGTATGCGTTTGGCTGCATATACAACCCTAATAGACTGCATCTCGACAATTTTTTTGAAGAATTTGAGATTGCGGTCTGCGAGGCGCAGAGTATCTCCGATGAGACGTATTGCTTGGGCGACATGAATATCAATATGCTGGAGCCTCATCGTGGTGAAACCATTCGGTTTCGCAATGTTCTCGATGTGTTGAATCTCTACCAGATCATTGACACACCAACACGAACTGTCTGTAATTCATCGACGTTGCTAGACCTACTTATAGTCAGTACAACCGAGAGAGTACTGCATTGCGGTACTCGGTCTGTGCATATCGCTGATCATGAACTGATTTTTTGCTCCATTATTTGTGTTAAACCTTGTAGGGTACCTCTACTTAAAACTATTCGAGATTTTCGAAATTTTAACCGAGAACTATTCCTGTCTGATCTACATGCGATTCCATTTCACTATATGTATCATTTGGCCGACGTTAATGATAAACTAAGTTTCTTTAATGAAAATCTGTTAAATGTGATAAATAGGCATGCTCCCAATAAAGTTATTCGAATTACTAAGAAGCCTGCTCCCTGGTTGACTGATAATGTTCGGCTTCTCATGTCTTTACGAGATAGAGCCTTCTCTAAATTTAAACGCTCGAAACTACAACAGCACTGGCTTGAATATAAGAGATTGAGGAATCTGACTACATTGACCCTTCGAAGTGATAAACGTGCCTATTTACAATCTATCGTTGATAGTCGCAATCCTAAACAATTATGGAAAGCACTTAAAAATCTAAATGTCAAAATACCCACAAATAATGATTTACCAAATGCACTGGCTGACTGTGATGCTATAAACAGATTTTTTGTGTCCTCGACCAAGTCGGTTGACGATGATGAACTTATTGATCACTTCAGTAGAAATAAATTTAAACCTAACACCACTAAATTCAACTTTAAACTGATTGAGGTATCTGAAGTTAGCCAAATAATTTCTTCTATTAAGTCCTCTGCGACAGGTGCTGATGGGCTTAATATTTTTCTTCTTGAACTGTGCAGTCCATATATTTACCCTTTCATCACGCACATCATTAACGCATGTCTGCTTGCGGGCGTATTCCCAGATGCTTGGAAGAAATCATTGGTAATTCCTCTACCTAAAGTTAAACCACCTTCAGAGCTTTCTCATTTGAGACCCATAAGTTTATTGAGTGTCTTTTCTAAAATGGTTGAAAGGATTATGGAAAGACAGTTAAGATTACATCTGGAGGTAAACGATATCCTTCCTAGCATGCAGTCGGGGTTTAGATCTCTGCACAGTTGCACCACAGCAATGCTTGACGTAACAAGTGACATAATCAATGCTGCTGACAGGGGTAAGGCGACTCTGCTCGTCCTTTTGGACTATAGCAAGGCATTTGACACAGTTAGCCATAAGTTGCTTATTGCCATATTGAAGTTTTTCGGTGTTGCGGAAGAAGCTCTTCATCTCCTAACCGATTTCCTATCCGATAGAAGTCAGCAAGTGACTATTGGATGTAATATCTCGGAATCTCTACCTGTTTCATCTGGTGTTCCCCAGGGGTCTATTTTAGCACCTCTATTGTTCTCCATTTATGCATCACAGTTGCCGAAACTCATACAGCATTGTAGTTTACACATGTACGCAGATGATACTCAGATGTACTATTCTTTTTATCCACATGATGCAGTAAATGCATGTAGAATCATCAATAACGATCTGCACTCGCTACATACAGGTTCTAGTAAATTATCATTAGAAATCAATCCAAACAAATCTAAAGTAGTTCTCTTTGGTAAAATTCCTGATGAATTGAAAATGTCAATGAAAATTACTATGGGCGGGTCAGAACTAGTTATCTCGGAGTCAGCACGAGATTTGGGGTTGCATATTGACGCAAATCTTAGATTTAAGACGCATGTCACCAGTTGCATTCAGAAAGCGTATATGAACTTGAAGCTGATTTATCAGCATAGATATTTTCTGTCATTGCATTTAAAGAAAGCCTTATGTGACTCTCTGGTCCTATCGCATTTTAATCACTGCGATGTTGTGTATGGGCCTTGTCTTGCCTCCATCGATATTGGTAGAGTTCAGAGAGTTCAGAATGGTTGTCTCCGACTTATCTACAGTATACGAAAATACGATAGAATATCACATACCCTTGCCACAGCAAAGTGGCTTAACATGGCTAATCGACGCAAGCTTCACTCTCTATCTCTGTTTCATAATATTATCACAACAAAAAAACCGTCATATCTGTATAATAAAATCACATTCCGTACAGACGTGCATCATCTCAACTTGCGTCGAAAGATCTATTTGATCATTCCTCGTCATCGACTATCGCTATTCAAACGCTGCTATTCGTACAATATTTCTTCGTTATACAATAAATGTCCTGATGAATTTAAAGAGCTGCCTTTGCCTGTATTCAAAAGGCGCGTTTTCGAGATGCTCTTCGCCGAGCAATGCTTACTACTACATTAGCGGATTTGCTTAAACTTCTTGTATAGAGCATTGATATTTTGTGGGAGTGCATGAGTCAGAATGCTGACCGGGGTGCAGTCGTGGCGTGGGGGGGGCCTGGATGCGCGCATGTGCCAGTCTTGGGGTTGAGTGGTAGAGCAGGCGGTCTCTGTAAAGAGACTATTCTGAACTTCGCCCTTTCTCATGAGTTGGCTTCTCATATAATATTATTCACGACTATTATTGTACTTGGAAACGTCGTAAAAACAAGCCCATTTAATTAATTATTATATTTGAGTTAATAATTCATCTATTGTTTTTCTTTATTAGTACTGGTTGTGTAAACTGAAATAGTCAGTGTAACGTAGTATCTGTATATGTACAATGTATTGCAGCAATTCATGAGAATAAAGACATTATTATTATTATTATTATTATTAATGGGAATAACGAACAATAATGCAACAGAAACAATAAGAACCATATCAGATAACAACAGATTCCATTCATTGCTAATGAAATTTCCCGCGATAACGAACCCCATGGCAGCTAATAAGGGGGTTCAACATGAAACGGTACATTATATCGAAACAACACAAGGACCCCCGGTATTTTCCCGACCACGAAGACTTGCACCGGAACGATTGGCAATAGCAAAAAAAGAATTTGAACTCATGATGGAACTCGGAATCATCCGCCCTTCTAAAAGTAGTTGGTCTTCACCATTACATTTAGCTCTGAAGAAAAACAATGATTGGCGACCATGTGGAGATTTCAGATTATTGAACGCACGAACTATTCCAGATCGCTATCCCGTACCACACATCGAAGACTTTTCTCACATACTGCATGGAAAAAAGTTTTTTTCAACAATAGATCTAGTTAAAGCATTTCACCAAATTCCGGTGAATCCTGACGACATAAAAAAGACGGCGATAACAACACCATTCGGATTATTTGAATTTAGGTTTATGTGCTTCGGACTAAGAAATGCCGCACAAACATTTCAAAGGTTTATAGATGAAATTCTGCGAGAATTGGATTTCGCTTTCGCGTACTTAGACGACATCTTGGTAGCATCAAAAACAATGGAAGAACACATAAAACACTTGAAGATTTTGTTCGAAAAGCTAGAAAAATATGGTGTCACAATCAATACTTCAAAATGCCAATTTGGAAAATCTGAAGTTACGTTTTTAGGTTATACTAGCTGGATACCCGGCTTCGCCCGGGGTCTCTTTAAAAATAAAATACTTTGCATTAGTCTACGTACTCGAACGTTTTCCAATCTTGCTTTCCGTTACTCGTTTGTTTCATACGAACGGACTTCAGCAATGCGTACACACAACAAAACAGTAATTTTGGTTTTTCTTTTGTCTATCTATATATAGTTATGGATACCCGGCTTCACTCGGGGTGATATTAAAAATAAAACGCTTTGTTTATGCCTGAAGTATTTTGATGTAGGCTCTTGGACTTCGTGCAGCAACATTCAGAAAAAGAATTAAAACGGGTAGAATGGATGATAAAATTTATATATTTATTTAAACCAAAGTAACAATATTTAGGTACACTCTGTAGATATATTTATCATAGCTGACCCAACGGACGTTGTCTATTATTATTTTATCGTAATGCTAAAGGATACACAATATTTTTGGTAGTTCCATTCGGTGAATAAATGTACAAATTTTTTGGTGTGCCAACTCGGGAGCAAGCAACATACAATTGGCCGTGTGAAAAACACGAATTCTCCAAATTCAAGCCCGCAATAGTTAATGATTGCCCTTGTGCTTTGTTGATTGTAATCGCGAAGGCAAGACGCAAGGGGAATTGAAGCCGCTTGAACTGGAATGGTAAATCGTTGGTAATCATCGGTATGCGGGGAATCAACACATCTTCCCCTTTGAATTTGCCACTGATAATTGTTGCCTCGATCAAATTTGGTGTCAATTTTTTTATGGCCAGTCTGGTTCCGTTGCACAGTTTTGGCGCGTTCAAGTTTCTAATGAGTATAACCGGTGACCCAACTTTCAATCTCAATGTGTGTGGTGGCATTCCAGGTGGCTCTAGTGAATTTAGAAATTCGGTAGGATAATTGACTGCTTGTTCTTGCTCCATCAGTGTATCTATTGATTTGCATTTGACTGATTGTCCGGGCAATTTCAATTAAATTTGTTCATTCAGCTTGTTCACATCGTCATTTTTGGGGGCTAAAATTGCACGTTTGCACAGCCAATCAGGATTTTTGTAGTTGCTCGTTAAATCTTGGAAAACCTTGTTTACAACAGCTTGAATGTTCGGCTGCATTTGACAAAAATTGGGCGGAAACGAAATCTCATTTGTAGTGCGATCAATTGGAATTTTGCCATTTCCGATATCCAAAAGTTGTTTCGAAAACGTTTGGGCAGTCGCATCTTGTAGTAAATGCACACGCATGTTTGTCGAGAGCGTAATTTTTTCAACTCGGTTCCATAAATACGATTGTTTTAAGCAAGCGTTCAGTTCATCAGCAGGCGTTGATCGAGGTATAACGGGCAAAGTTTGGCGAAAATCACCCGCAAGAAGTATCAGAGCGCCTCCCATAGCTTGCTTTTTTCCTCGGAAATCGCGCAGAGTCCGGTCCAGCGCTTCGAGCGATTTTTTATGGGCCATAGTGCATTCGTCCCAAATGATAATTTTGCACGTTTTAAGGATTGTGGCCATACCAGAATTTTTGCTGATGTTACATGTTGGTGTTTTGGTCTGGTTGAAATTCAACGGAAGCTTGAGTGCTGAATGTGCTGTACGTCCACCGTGGAGTAGCGTTGATGCAATTCCCGATGATGCCACTGCGAGTGCGATTCCATTCTGCATTCGAACCGACGCCAATATCAAATTGATAAGAAATGTTTTGCCTGTACCTCCCGGAGCATCAAGAAAAAAAATTCCGCCATTTGCGTCGGTTAGACCTTGCATGATTTTGTCGTAGGCATTTTTTTGATCAGAAACTAAAAGTCTTGTTTGCGTTTCCACAAAATGTTGTTGCTGGGCTACGTCGAAGTGCTGTTCTCGCACCAGGTTTCTGTCTTGCACATCATTTCTGTCTCGTATGAATACATACATCCATTTTTATATATATAGATTTGGAGTTGCATTTAATATGTCGTCCGAATGCTCCTGATTTGGATCAATAAATTTTGAAAAATACAAATACAGGGTTTGCTACAATTTCGGTTTTTGAAATTTTGCTATTGTCGAGCAACCTGCGGACGCGACGGTACTGTTTGTGTTAGAATCTCGTTAATCTATTCATGGGCGTCAGGTAATCCCACATATTTTATTAAAGTTTGTTGAAAGCCGTTCTAAAGTAGCCTATCTTCTTCGCAGCATCGTAATTAGCTTATACACCAAATTTCATAAAGATTGGTCAAGCGGTCTAGGAGTCTATAAGGAACATACATACCTACATACATACATACATACATCCATTTTTATATATATAGATTATCAACGCAAATGGAAGCAAACCCCCAACCGACCGAATTGAGGTGATAAAAAATTGCGAGCTTCCAAATACAGTCAAGCAATTAAGAAGATTTTTGGGCATGGTAAATTTCTACAGAAGGTTCATACCGAAGGCGGCGCATATACAGGCTCCATTAAACAAATTATTAACTGGCAACAAGAAAGAGAACCGCAAAATCGAATGGAGCGAAGAAACAAAAGAAGCCTTCTCGAAAACTAAAGAAGCCCTCACTAATGCAACATTACTCGCTCATCCCGCAGCGCACGTACCGCTTTCAATTATGGTCGATGCTTCGAATTCAGCCGTTGGGGCAGTGCTACACCAAGCAATAAACAACGAATGGTAACCACTTGGGTTTTTCGCAAAAACATTAAACTCGGCTCAACAGAAATATAGTGCGTATGATCGTGAGTTACTAGCAGTTTACGAAGGCATAAAAAAATTCAGACATTTCCTGGAAGGACGGCAATTCAAAATTTACACGGATCACAAACCTCTGGTATTCGCCTTCAAACAGAAATCTGAACACTGCTCTCCCAGACAGTTTAGGTATCTCGACTTCATCAGCCAATATTCTACCAATATTGAACATGTAAGCGGTAGCAACAATATTCCAGCAGACACCTTATCGAGATTACACCTGGAAAAAATTTCGAAAGATAGCAAAGAATTCGATTACAAAGTATTAGCCAAGGAACAAGAAAACGATAAGGATTTACATAAATGGATAGAAGGAAAACATTCACTAAAAATTAAGATGATATATTTCCCAGAACATCAAACAAACATCCTATGCGACACAAGCACCAATACTGTTCGACCGATTGTTCCACATAAATTAAGATTTTCAATTTTTAAGCAACTCCATGGATTAGCGCATTTAGGTAGCAAAGCAACGACTAAGTTAATATGTACACGATTCGTGTGGCCATCGATAAATAAAGAAGTGAAGAACTGGTGTAAAGAGTGTATTTCTTGCCAAAGAACAAAAGTCCATAAACACACAACTGCACCTATTGGAAAATTCGAAACACCAAGTAAGCGTTTCCAACACATTCATGTGGATTTGGTTGGTCCATTACCACATTCAAAAGGTTATACGTACTGCATGACTATGATCGACAGGTTTACCAGATGGATAGAAGTAATACCGATTAACGAAATTACGGCAGAAAAAGTCGCCGAAACACTAATGACTAATTGGATATCTAGATTTGGAGTTCCTTTACGAATTACGACTGACCAAGGAAGACAATTCACTTCAAACCTCTTTAAGAACTTATCCAAACTTTTAGGGTATGAACACATACAAACGACAGCATACCATCCAATGGCTAATGGAATGGTAGAAAGAATTCATAGGCAATTAAAAAGTGCAATCAAATGCCATGCGATAGAAAACAATGAATCATGGGCTGAAGCACTACCGATAGTTCTCCTTGGATTACGAACCGCCTTCAAAGAAGATATGGAAGCTACATCAGCAGAATTGGTTTATGGTGAAAATCTGCGGCTTCCGGGCGAAATATTTCACAATAATACCACAACCGATGATCCATCAGACTTCGTAACTAAATTGCGACAATTCTTTAAAAAATTAAAACCATGTCCAAGTAGTAATCACGACGCAAACAGGCGGATATTCATTCACAAAGATTTAAAATCGTGTTCTCATGTATTCGTTCGACACGACGCAGTCCGGAAACCTCTTCAACCAACATATGATGGCCCATTCAAAGTGATTTCAAGAAATGAAAAAGTATTCTTAATAGACATGAATGGAAGGAAAACGTCAATATCGATAGACCGACTTAAGCCAGCGTATATAGTTACAACAGAACCTAAGGATCAACCAAAAAAGCAATCTATACCAACACAACCAGCTACCCCTACGCATAGACAAAAAGGAATATTGAAAACAAATCAAACACACACAACGACTCGATCAGGAAGACAAGTTCGATTCCCCGACAGACTGTGCAAATTAATTCAACATAAAACCATATCGTAACAAACAAAAGCTGTCACTGGGAAGGGGGTATTGTGGCGACCAAACAACGAGGAGTTGCATGTATGTTTCTGTGGTTGGTATCTATAGAATCAAATAATTACTATATAAGTAATTACATTGAATAAATATTTTCGATTAGTAATAAAAGCTACTAAAATGCCTTTTACCTCCTTGTTATTTTCCCGAAACCGCTGTTAACGACTTCGATCAACCCATCTATCATTTTTTTTAATTCTTCCATGCTTTCTGGGTTTTTTTTTTTTTTCTGTTGTAATATCTGTGTAAATCTGACCGTTGGCGTTGTCTTGATTGTCTTCTTACTTCTTTGAAATATCAAATGTTCCTCGGGAACTTTTATTACTGTTCCCTCCTTATTTGCTCTTTCTTCTCTTTTTCTCTTGATATATTCATCTATGGAAGGGTAGCTGTCTGATCTTTGTCTATGGCTTTTGCTTCCCTTCATTTATTGTTTTATTATTGTTTCTTTCCGTTTTGATTTATTGTATGTGATAATCACTTATAATTACAACTATCTCTTTTTTCGACAGCTTGATCGACCCAAACCGATTTTGGGTTAATTTTGTACAAGCTATTCCAAGAAATCGGTAATAGGTACAACTTAGTGTGATACGTCATTAATTAGCTCTATAGCTGTAGTTTTGCAAATAAATACAACTTTGTGATATTTGTTCGATAAAAATATTGAAATAAAATTAATAAATAAAAAACTTGTAAGTTACAAAAAAAATTATTGCATAAGTGATTTCCTAGACAGTTGATTGCATCTCGTTTGCATTGCTTGTATTGCTTTTTTCAGCAGCGGAGTAGATGCACCCGCTGATTTTCTAGTTTTACAAGCATTCCAAAAATTATCATCTCAAGTAAGCTCCTTATTCTTCGTTAGCTGGTGC
The DNA here is from genome assembly GCA_963170105.1 of Cantharis lateralis. Lineage (NCBI taxonomy): Eukaryota > Metazoa > Arthropoda > Insecta > Coleoptera > Cantharidae > Cantharis > Cantharis lateralis. Next base: position 11,182,087 of record OY720626.1, read on the forward strand.
TTGTTCCTCTAACTTACGGAAATTTTAAACTTATAAGGTTTGGTGATGTGAAACATGATAATATATGTATTTGTTGGTAATATTTCATACTTGAAAAACGATCAATAACGCAGATAAACAAGTAAAAAGTTAAAATATACTACGTCTTTGAATTCCTTTCTTTTCCAATCCATACAATACAATTTCGTGATTTTATATTTACTTATTTTATTTTATAAAAATGTTTGCTATTATATTTCTACATTCTAGTTTAGATATTTTCAACCATCCTTATATAGGTTGTAGGTACTTATACTTCCAGTATTATTGAACTAAAACTATAAGAGATAACGGGAAAGAAAATCAAATTACAATACAACCACATTATAATTTATTTTTTATATATTATGTATATTTAAAAATGTACTATTTAAAACACAAGCTTTAAGTGCATTTTTGGACACCTTATTTTCTACTGTATTTCAGTTCGTTTCAGCCTGAAATGTTAAGCAACGGTCATCTAGCCTTTATTTTTTTTTGGGTAAGCTATTGGTGTGTATATTTCCAGAAACAAATACATCAATCCTATTTCTTCTTTGATATACAAAAATGTCGTATCTACTCGATATTTACCATCAGGTATAAGTGGAGGGAAGCGTCTTTCATCAATAACAAAATTACAACCGTAATACGTAATATCCTGTATAATACAAAATTTTGAAATACCTTTTTATTTTCAGAAATTATTAGCAATACCTTATAGAAATAAAAATTTGTGATATTACCACAATTTTTCAGTGAACCCAGGCCTATTGCGTTTGTGTCCATCATTTTTTTTAAATTGACTTGAAAACGTACCGGAAAGTGTCGATACTCGTTACTCAAAAACTTCTTAAATTGTACAAGTACCTAAAACATATTTTTAGAATTATATCTAATAGTGGTGATTGGTGTTGTAAACTGCATTAACAATATCGAATTAATAAACAAATTTATAAATTTTTTTTTGCAAATTTCAATATTTTCAATAAGGATATACATACCTCTGTTTTATCGTGTGCATCCACTTTGATGTTAAAAGTACCATTATGAGCCGTTGTAGTGCGATTATATTTAAATGCCTTAATTTCAAAAAAATTGAATATATTTTTAGAATAATTCATCAATTGAATACGAGTGTCCTTAAGTTTATACCCAGACTGATGTAACTAAAAATCAGCGGTTACAATATGACATAGTACTTACATACCAAATCAATTAAATTATATTAACATAAATAACTGGAAAATTAAAAATTGCACAATAAGTAATAATAATATTAATAAATATACTTAACTTTACTGCTGAAAAAAAATTTACATTTCCAAATGTTAGTTTAAAAAAATTTGCGAAAATAGACTATAATATTAAATTGTACTTACCTTCGACAAAATTATGTCGTTGCAATAAATGTATTGAACGTAGATTGCGATGGAAAATATCCAAATAATAGTTTTCATCATATGATTTTAAGTTTGGAACGGTTTAAAACTTATGCCCAACTTACGTGGCGTCAGGAAGTATTAGACTATGGTCGAATGTTTCACAAATATTGGACAATTTGATATTATTTTAAACATAAAAATATTAAACTTATTTGTAAGTAGTGTTCAGCAGTGCTTGGGTTGATAAATGGTAATGGTTCTATTTTGTATAAAGTAATTATTACGGATGAATAATTTTAGATTTTAAGTAAATTATACGATAGCACTCTTCTGCTTTAACCTTAAAATACACATATACTCATTATCATCAACAATCGCTAGGATTAAGTCATTGATGGCTTGTTTTGACTTCATACTTCACGTAATGTTTAGTCTACTAAAAATCTTAGGAATCATATATTCTAGCTGTTTCTATTGGTCTCTTCTTCTTAAGTCTAAAACAACCAACCCGCCTTAAGGGCGTAGTCAATAATTTCACCTGGTATCGGTGGTATCCAGTAATTATATTAGGTTGTTGCCCGCTAGGACACGAAGTCACCAGCCCCTGCTTGCTTATAAGCTTGCGGAGGCAAAGGTGGTGGATCGAACTTCTCGTGGTTAATTGCCTTCCCTGCAAAGAAATATGAACAAAAGAAAACACAATTTGATCAACAAAATGTTTAATGACTTTAGTAGATTGACTCGTTATTACAACTTCCAACGTATATAAATTTGACTCGGCTATCTTCAACTTTTGAGTCACCGACAATTGCGATAGTAAAAATATGTGTTCGTCTGCACAAAATCTAACAATAAATAAATGACTCACCAGTACTGATTGTCTTACAAAAATTAATACGACAGGATGTACCGCCAGCTTCTGTACAGGAACGATGCGAGTTGAAAATTCCAGCACTTGCCAATGACTTCCTGATAGCTCTACAGGTGAACAGATGACCTTGCGATAACTGAACAGTAATCGTTTTCTATCTCCAGCAACAGATGGTTCGGTGTGGAAAACTTGTACACTCGGAAAACTTGATCGCGAACAAAACAGGTACCCAGGTAGCAAAACCACAGACAACATTCGCATAGGAACTTGATCGTGTTACAAAAATTATGATCTTGCAATCAATGAATTTACGTGGCTCGACAGATCTTAAACTGGCTTTCGTGCTTGAGCGATCTTATAATTTATTGTACCATCACAAGTTATTGCGTTTGGCGTTCTCGGGAACTCACACGGATTAAAACTCGTAGAAATATAACTAATTACTACTCCGGAGTATCCCCTCTAACCACAACATAAAAGCACGACCTCTTCGTTTGCGATCCAAATCTCAAAAGCCCCTAAAAATTAGCTTTACGCCGAGACCTTGAGGGCGCGTAGTACCTTTCAAGAACGCTAGGGGCGAATTCCATTAGCGTCGCGTTTGGAAATTCTGAGTGGGTAATTATTTACATAATTCCGTTACAAGTCATAACCGAATTATCGCACCCATAAAGTAGAGTTGGAATTGTCACAACTTTGTAGAATCGCAGCAGTCTCTCATCTAATACCTTTTAGATTTCGTCAGATAGTACCGCATGCATATCTGGTGGAATCTGTTCAAATTTTGATTTGATGTCTGTAATATTGTCCTAGTATTATACATTGAATCCAAGGTCTTAATAATTTTAGAATTTACTTTTCGTAAGTGTTAGTAAGTATTTTCTAAGTTTATCTCTTACTTGTTTTATAATTTCTTGATAATCTTTTTCTTCCATCATAATCTGTGGTCTTTCAGGTTGTTTGTTAAACATAAGATAAAGATGCGATTCTTCCTTGACTGCTCTAGAGGTATGGTTCCTTTCCTGCCGTTCCTGTCATCATAGAGCTAATAATGCTTTTTAACTGTTCTGGGTTAAATATTTTATCAGTCACCGGCTTGGCATATTTAATAAATTGCTTCGGATTTATTCCAGTTTGACCGTAAAATTTTAATGTTGGATCCTTGCTCACATGACAAGAAATTTCATGAATTGATCTATTTAATGTGCTACTGTTTGGACCATATGTGAAAGTTTGATCACCCATTCTAATGCAATCCAAGTCCTTTCTTGTTTCCTCCAACTCCTTTGGGGACGTCCATTAATTACGTGAGGTGTTTTATCGTAAATTTAGACCCCCCTCCCCCTTGGTGAGATTTGGTGGGACCCCCTCCCCCCTCCGGTGAGATTTACTATATAATTTTCAAATAGTTAAATATATATTAATTTTATATTTAATAAAATTGTCTATAACCGGGATTGAATTTGTAATATAAAATGTTATCTATTATAATAAATGTATGTTTTCTGAATTAAAAAGTTGACGTGAGATTTTCGTTGATCCCCTCTCCCCCTTGGTAAGATTTGGTGAGCTTTTGCCGGACCCCCCCCCCCAATTTGACCTCACGTAATTAATGGACGCCCCCTTTGCAAAACCAAGAAAAAATTTATTGTTTTGATTATGTGTTTGCAATCTTACTTCTTATCCAATGTCGATAATAGAATTTCTATTTCCTTTATCGTCTTTTTCTAAGCTCAATCGTTGCATTCATAATTTTATCCGTTATTCCTTCTTCCAGTTTCTCTTTTTTTTTAATCTTATCCCCCATTAATTCTAACCCAGCTTTTTTATATATTACCCTATCAATGTTTTATTTAATACTTCGTTGTTAACTTTCTAAATATTGCTCTAGATGTTCGTGAGTAATTGAACTTTTTTGTAAAGCTTCTCTATCTCATCTAGCATTTGCTACGTTTAAATTTGTACTTTGTAAACTTTTCTCCATAGTTTCAAATTTTTCTTTGAGTTCGTATATAATTTCTGCTTGCCTTGTAATCTATTTACTTTGTCCTTCTAGTTATTTTATAGCAATTCTCGCAACATTGTTGTTAATCCCTCCAGATCTAGGATTCCCATTGCCATTGTATCTTGCCTGATGGTACTGTCACCTATAGGAGAACATATTGGTGAGTTGTTTACGCTGCTCACTCCCTATCTATCCCTCTCCCTACTTATTATCTCATCCTCCTGTTTTTTATATCCGCTTTCCATTTTGTAAGATATTATAAATAAATAAAAAGGATAAAAAAGGAAAATTAGTGAAATTTACGCCAAAACTTCGGAATAATTCAAGGTGAGCTGAATTTTTGTATACACCTTTATTTAATGTTTTCGAACAACATCTGAAAAGTGCCTTTGATTTGACCTTGAGCTTCACGAGTTATAGGGCGCAGTTTTGCTTATATCTTCTTGTCTATTAACTTTAGGTATAAGACATCCTACAGAAAAATTAAAGGGCACAAAATTCTGTACAAAAAAGTATTCTACTCGATTTTTGTAGAACCTACTGTTTTAGCGCAGTATGAGCGTTAAAAGTGTGAGTCCTATCATGAGCATTGAGCTAAGAAGTACGTGTCTTAACACATCACAATTTGAAGATGACCAAGCAGTAATATCTAACGATAGAGAAGATATGGAATATATGATATGAATACTAATGAAGGTGTAAAGAACACCTCTTCTAAAATCTCCAAACGTTTCTCAAATATATCGGTCACAATCACGATATCATCAAGGTAAGGAAGCAAGTCGTAGCCCAGTACTTTGTCCATCAACCTTTGTCAAGTAGCGGGGACGTTGACAAGTCAAAGGGAATACGATTGAATTCCCACAAGTCTCGCTCAGGGACTACAAACGCGCAAGTGAGACTTGAAAAAAAGCCGATTTGGCTATTTAATACATATATTTAATACTTGGTAAATACATACAATTTCTTTCCTGTTACAAGGTTTTAAGTGAGTTTTAATAAAGTCAAATTGATGTAGCATTACTATCTCAATATACAATTCCCAATTAAGGTATTATCACATTAAATTAAATTATAATTTATTCGGACTTGTTTGGATCTGATGTCTTCTTAGCATTTCTTTTTATTCTTATGACTTCTCCGCTTCGTTGGTTGGATTGACTCGATGCGGCTTTAATGGACGGATTGTAGTAAGGGTCCTTCTGCCGGAGGGCTCTGGACATCACATATCTTATCTGAAACAGAGAAGAGCCCGAAGGCCATTACGTGCTATTAGTTATAGTCAGTGTGGGCTCGTGCTATGGGGACGGACGTTCAAAGAACATGATAAACAAAATCTTTTATTACTCGGAGGGGGACTTTTAGAGCTTTTAAGGAGTTTAACGTAGCGTGTGGTACCGCCCCTCTCGAGCCGAGGATGATTGGCAATATCTCGACAGTCTTCTGTTTGCCCGCCTGGAGTACCGGCTTCAGGCGCTCGTATTTGCGGATCTTCTCCACAGTGGCGTCCTTTAAGGAGGTTTCAGTCTCGAACCGTACGGAGACGTCGATCACGTAGATCCGGTTCGTATTTTCGATTAAGAGATCCGGTTTGACCGACGCCAAACCCATCTTCTACGACGAATGATTGTTCCTCATAAACTGTGTTCTTGCCCTCTAGGTGTTTGGCGAGGGCTTGGACGATGTGGTTATGTCTGTGGATACGAGCGCCTTTGCCGGCAACACATTCACCCAGCACGTGCCCCAAAGTCTCTATCATGGTGTGGCAGTGTCTGCACATGGGGTCGATGTGAGTGTAGCCGGCGCGCTTGATAGCTTCTCGCACGCCGTAGATGTTAGTTCTCATTTTAATGGTATCAATGTATTCGCCTGGCCGGAGGGAATTATCATTAAGGAGCCAGGCGTTAGCGATAGGATTGTCTCTGAAGTTATTTATACCTTTACCTTGCTACCCCTGCGCAGACCATTGAGAATGTTCTTGCCTTTTAATTCCAGTTTTCCATATATGAGGCGGGGATATCTATCTGCAGCTGCCTGGCGTGTCGCCTGATTCTGCCCCCGAAGTCACCCATCGTAGCCAGCTCCCGCAGCAAAGGATCTCGGTTATTGGCAAACTTTGGAGAGTGCTCTGACAGCGTTAACGGAGATAAGTTGTGTAAGGCGGGGGAAACCCAGCCCGCCGTTTCTTTTTCTCGAGTAGAAGAAGTGACTAGTAACGCTGTCAGGGAGATGGAGGAACCTCTTACAAGTTTCGCGTATAGCGTCGTCGATAGTTGCCAATGACGTTTTTGAGGGCGAATCGATGGAAAATCGGTGGATGAACTTTGGGACGATATATTGACAAAGCAGTTCAAGATTCGTGTGAGCAGATGTCGGAGACGGCGGCCCGGGTTTTAGAAGAGCAACCGGGCCTGAAGTATCGCCTGATGCCAAGTAGGAAGAAGTGGCCCGGGTTCAGAAAGATCAGCCGGGCCTGGAGTCATATCAGGTGATTGAGCATAGTCGGGAGAGGAGATTTCTGGGTGCGCCCCGCCACCAGTTGCGCCCTCTTCTGTCTCCTCTGTCTCTATTATGGGGTTCGTGCCGGCAGAACGCAGGGCACGGGTGGCAACTCTGGAGGGAATAGGAGCATCCTCGTTTCTTTGGAGGTATCTGATTAAGGCCTCTGCCGGGTGCGCTCGCTTTCGAAGAACTGCGAGGCGGTCCCTACATTGTTTAGCAGACTTGCCGGGGATTAGCGCAGAGATCTTATGGGAGTAGTCTTTGGCGCCGTCCAACCTGATGTAATGTTGGACGAGGGTGTCAGTGTCTTTATCGGTCCAGACCGTTGAGCCGCGTGAAACGTGAGCGGCAGGTTTAGGAGCGATTTCGTCCCTACGCTGCTCGTTCCTCAGTACGGGGTGGGCCAGACGAACGTGGGTGGACAATCCACCCTTGGTGGCGAACTTTCGCGGGCATGCCAAGCAGGGGTGGCTCTCTATGGGGGTGACAGTAGGGCCCCTGCATTTAGCGTAGTGGCAATTACCGGCGTGGTACTTAGGGTAGAGTTTATCACATTTCCCGCATTCGAACTGAGGGGCAGTCTGCGGATGGTGAGAGCTATAGTGGTCTACTAGAAGAGAGGGCTTCGTAAAGCCCCGACCACAAATAGTGCAGGGACCTGGCACAAAGGGCATGGAATAGCCGGGGACACAGCTAGCAGCCCCCAATAGCGGGGCATTGTCAGGGTTGTCATCGGGGGACCGTCCATCATCCGAGGCTTTTTTGTTTATATGATTGCTAACTACCTTGAGTTTCACGCACGGCGGTGGTTAGCCGGTTGTGCGCTAGACGGTGTGAGGGGGCTGCCCTCTCCACGACTCACCGTCATGCCGCTGCGGACAATTACAGCTGCCCGCCCACTGTTTTCGATCCGTCTCGGTCTTGGCAGAATCAGCGCCACCACGTGAAGGTGCCGAGTCCGGTCTGGCCCTAAGGCCTGGGAGCGATCCAGTCAGATGGTTAGACCGTCCGCTCCCTTCGGACCCTCCCCCGGATTCGCTGACGTTTGCTGATCTGCGTCGGTTTAACCGGGTTTTTGTGTGGAGCAACTATGACTTGATGTTGGGGAAGCGGGTTAAGCAGAGGCACTAGGCGGCTTGCATGCCCGCAGAAGAGAGAACACGGCTATTAGATTATGAGTCCGACGTAGGTTGCTCGGAGCAACAAATACTGGAGCGAAACAAAAAAGCCCAGCCTGTGCTTGATACACCGGAACGTCTCCCGGGACATCGTATTGCACAGACCAGACAAGTTTCATCACCAGAGAAGTCGTCCTTCCGCCGCTTCGGAGCCAATGGCACACCAGCACGTCTCCCGGGACTCCCGGTCCCAAGGAGATAACTTAGAGCCAGATATCAGATCACATAAAACGGTTTGCAGATTTTATTGCACAGCTAAGTTCTTAAGAGAGTCATAGTTACTCCCGCCAATAACGGGGTACTTCGCGTTTTTTAACTGGTCGAGTGTGTTGGTGACGTACGGAATAGGATAACTGTCCTTTTCGGTGACCTTGTTCAATTTGCAAAAATCTACGCAGAAACGATGTTACCCATCTTTTCTATTTAACTAAGATCACCGGAGAAGTCTAAGGACTATTCCCCTTCGCAATCATGTCGTTTAATTGTTCATTTAAGTACCCCTGAACAACTGGCGATACAGGATAATATCGCTGTTTGATAGGGTCAGCTGTTGTTTAATGACATTGCTCCACAGCCTTGGTAAACCCTAACTCGTCACCCATAAGCTCGTAATTTTTTTTAACCAAGGTTAGAAGTCAACAAGAAACATTTGTTTAAACCGAATCAGATCTGAATAGGTAATTTTTTTTTATTCAGCTGCGATTGGGAAATGGGTTATTCACTCCCGATTGCCTAACCCTCACCCTTAAATTCCTCTATGGTTTGCGACGAGGTTTAGCGGTTGCAATAAAATCAGTAATTTAAAAATTACAAATTTTAATTTATAAAATATCTAAAATAAAGTTAAAAAGACAAGTGTAAAAATTTTTATTCTATGCCTAAAACCCTAAAACTTAAAATCAAAGCAAAAGTTTTAAACTTCTATAAATTTTTCTCCTTATTTGGAGTTTATTTTTCACTTGAAAAATAACTTCTAGTAATATAATGGTAATTCTACTATTTTATGAAAGGATAGGAAAAAAAATCAAACTACATTATTATACAATACAACCACAGTGCAATTTATTTTTTATGCATGTGCAACACAAGTGTAAAGTGTATTTTTAGGAAACCTAATTTTTCAATGTATTGTTACTATTAAGCAACGGTTTTTTAAACCTTCCTCTATTTTGGATAAGCAATTGGTGTGTATACTTCAAAAAACAAGTAAATAAATCCTATTTCTTCTTTGATATACATTAATGTCAGGTCTACTCGATATTTACCATCAGGTATAAGTGGAGGGAAGCGTCTTTCATCAATAACAAAATTACAAGCGTGATACGTAATATCCTGCATAATACAAAATTTTGAAATATTTTTTATTCTCAGAAATTACTATTAGCAATACCTTATAGAAATAAAAATTTGTTATATTACCACAATTTTTCAATGAACCCAGGCCTATTGCGTTTGTGTCCATAACTTTTTTTAAATTTGCTTGAAAACGTGCCGGAAAGTATCGATACTCGTTACTCAAAAACTTCTTAAATTGTACAATTACCTAAAAACATATTTTAAATTACAATTTGAGAGATATTTTTTTAAGGTTTATTTCATTAGTAAATTAAATTGCACTCTTCTCGTAATAAATATTTAAAATAATAAAATCTTCCATATTTAAAAAATTGAAATAACTTAAAAATTCAAAATTATTCTAAAAGTAATTTTCTAATATTTCAAAATATTTAAATATTAATTATGAGAAGAGTGCAAATTAATTTACAAAAACCATACACTTTTAGAATTCTATCTAACAGTGGGAATTTATATTTTCAATACTGATTTACCTCTATTTTATCTTTCGCATCCACTTTGATGTTAAAAGTACCATTATGGGCCGTTGTAGTACGATTATATTTAAACGCCTTAATTTCAAAAAAATTAAACATATTTTTAGTATAATTCATCAACTGAATGCGAGTGTCCTTTAGTTTATACCCAGTCTGATGTAACTAGAAATCAGCTGTTATAATATGACAAACTAAATTATATTTTTCGGAAATCGTCATCGAAACAACTTTCCCTGCTTATGTACGCGCAGGGAAATTGAATTTCCCTGACTAGTCCGGTAATATTCTTACCGTTTGTTTGTCACTATGTACTCAAAAATTGACAAAGTTGTCAGGAAAATGTCTCACTTTACTCGGAGCTGGTATTTCAACATTGCTCCTCGTCAGTAATACATCATTTTCCTGACTTCTATTAACTAATAACATAAATAATTTGAAAATTAAAAATGTAACTTTTATGTATCTAAAATAGCGAAAATAGAAAATAATATTAAATAGTACCTTTGACAAAATTATGTCGTTGCAATAAATGCATTGAACGCAGATTGCGATGGAAAATATCCAAATAATAGTTTTCATCATTATGATTTTAAGTTTGGAACGGTTTAAAAATGTTGCCCAACTTAAATGTCGTGTGGAATTTTTAAACTATTGGTCGTATGTTTCACATATAATTGAATTTTTACGGAAGAACAAAAAAATATTAAAGTACTAATGAGTGTTCAGCGGTGCTTGGGTTGATAAATGGTAATGGTTCTATTTTATATGATGTAATTCTTGCGGATAAAAAATTAGAATAGAATGTAAATAAATATATTTGTTTCCGTCCATCTTAATTAATTTCAATTAAAATTTTTTTGGGGATTTGGACTAATATTACCCAATAGTTTTCCTTAGTCTTGTCCAAATCCCCAAAAAAATCTTTATTGAAATAAATAAATATAGGACAGCTACAACTATTCAGCTGTAACTAAGTATAAAATATACATATATTATTTATCATCATCTGGTTCAGCTTACTGGTGTTGAGAGCTTTGTTTTTGTTCTGGTTTCAAGCATCGGTTGTAACGCCGTGCTTTATAGGAAACCGCCTTCCGTAGTGGTCCGAAAGGGCTGATGGTGTCTTTGGTACTGACGTTTTAACACATAAATGAATGCAATTTATGTAAACCAAAGAAATATATTAAAAAACGGAAATTGATAGTTACACATATTGGTACATGTCAAAACAATTCACATAAAATAATAACAACAACAAAAAAATGTGTTTTTTTTTGTTACCGGGGAAACAACGCCAACTGGAAATCGATGAATGATTTACCATACCGCCGGCCTTGAAATATGACAGATTTCAAAGAACAATGAATATAATAATATAAAATAAAAATATTCTCTTTACATAGTTTGTTTGCACAAGAAGAATTTCTACTCAAAAATGAGTTGTAGTTCGGATCACATCTGGATTCTTTAAGTAGGTAGCGCACATAGTTTTATTACAGAGCGTTTGATCACAGAACCGTTTTTTACGCGCACCGATGCAGTACGGATTACGTTGTCTTTACCGACGTGCACTGACACCACCCGACCGAGTGGCCAAGCCAATGTTGGTGTATTGTCTTCTTTTATTAACACTAACTGGTCTACTTGAATGAGATCTGGAAGATGTGTGAACCATTTCGTTCTTCTTTGCATGTTGGGAACTACCTCCGAACTCCAACGCTTCCAAAAATGCTGCGTGATTTGTTGGATCCGTTGATATTTGGACAAGCGATTTTCGGGTAAATTTGAGACGTCTTCATCGGGGATAGCACTCAAAGGTCTTCCAATGAGGAAGTGGCCAGGAGTGAGAGAATTAAGATCATTGGGATCGGAAGATAGAGGAGAAAGAGGTCGAGAATTTAAAACTGATTCAATTTGGTTCAATGTTGTTAAAAATTGCTCGTAAGTTAAATGAGTATTGCCTAAGACCCTTTTTAGGTGAGCTTTGGTTGATTTGATGTTACTCTCCCACATTCCTCCTTCATGAGGATTGCGTGGAATTATGAATTCCCACTTGATGCCTTTAACGGCTAAGTAGTCATGAATGGAATTCTGATTTACCTTGCAATTTAAAAAATCATACAAATCTTTCAGGTGATTGTAAGCACCAACGAAATTGGTGGCGTTGTCGCTTGAAAGTGTATGAGGCATTCCTCTTCTGCTAATAAACCGTTTTAGAACTGATAAAAAACCTTCAGTGGTGAGGTCCGTTACTAGCTCAAGATGGACGGCCTTTGTAGTCATGCAGATAAATAAGCAAATGTAAGCCTTAATGGTTTTTGAGCCTCTGGTATTACGATCACGTATGAGGATGGGTCCAGCATAATCGAGACCGGTATTATGGAAGACGGGCGCCTCAACGTGAAGGCGTTTTGGAGGTAAATTTCCCATAAGGGGATTGTAAGACGACGGATTTGCTTTGAAGCATTTTATACACTTCCTGACAACCTTTTTGGCTTCGTTCTTTCCGGAAATTGGCCAATAAATTTCGCGAACGCAATATAAAAGTTGTTGTGCACCACAGTGTTGTAATTTTAAATGATAGTCACAAAAAATTAGATTTGTTAGATGATGCTGCTTTGGTAATAAAATTGGGAATTTTTTATCATAGGAAAAATCAGAGTTTTTTAGTCTGCCTCCTACACGGAGAAGACCACTTTCATCCAAGAATGGATTTAAAGCGGATAAGCTTGATTTACCTTTTACAAATTTATGATGACGTAATGAATTGATCTCCTTGAGGAACATTGCGTTTTGACAATTTTTAATAATATTTTCTAATGCGCCTTTTAACTCATTTACAGTGAGTGGACCCGTGTGCCGTAATTCTTTTGAATTTTGACAATTGTATTTGAATCTGATGAGCCAAGCTACTACTCGTTTTAATTTTGTTAAAGTGGAGAACTTGGAAATCATGTCAGATGTGAATAAAATATCGTTAGGGGCCAATGCGTTGAATAAACATGTCGTGGGGCAATCGCATGAAGATAGTAAACAGGTGGGTTTTAATTCCGTTGTATCAATAGTTGAGTTGATACATGATTTTGGCCAATCAGATATAGGGTCTTTTAAAAAGCCTGGACCATTTATCCAAAGTTCATTTTTTAGGATGCTTTGAGCACTGATACCACGAGAGACTAAGTCAGCAGGATTGTTCTGTGACCGAACGTGATACCAATCACTTGATCTTGTACTTTCTTGTATAGCGCCAATTCGATTGGCCACAAAGATTTTGTATTTGTTTGGAGCCGAGTTAATCCAATGCAACACTATCGTGGAATCTGTCCAGAAGAATAGTTGAAGATTGGACCCGTCGAATGCTGTTTGAACCCTTTGCATTAATTCAGATAAGAGAACCGCTGCTGAGAGCTCTAATCTAGGTATGGTGGCACCCTTAAGAGGGGCAACACGAGACTTTGAACATAAAAGTTGAGTAGCGAATTGATTTGAGGAGGTTTTTACTCGAACGTAAATACAGGCTCCGTAAGCGATCGAGCTACTGTCTGCGAAGCCATGAAGTTCAACTGAGTCTGACTTTGCTGGTATTACGCACCTTGGAAATTTTAATGATGTTAGTAGTGGAAGTTCTGAATTAAATGATTCCCACTCGGAGTGCAAGCTTTGAGGTAAGCTTTCATCCCAGTCCAATTTGGCTTCCCATAACCTTTGAATCAAGATTTTTGCTCGTATAGTGATTGGGGCAAGCAACCCCAATGGATCAAACAGTTGTGAAGCTATTGAAAGAACGGATCGTTTAGAACTAGTTTTTGATTCGGGGTTTGGTCTGATTTCAAATTGCAATTGATCTGAGATAGCATTCCAAGAAACACCGAGAGTTTTTACACTTTCTCGTTCCCCCAGTGGAATTGTGTGATAGGAGTCGGTATCTTCGCAGTCATTATTTAATATTTCAGGGTAGTTTGACAAGAATTTTCTAATTGGAAAACACGCCGATGCTAATATTTCCGTTATTTCCCTTTTTGTTTGCATCATTTCGCCTGGACTTGGGAGCGAGTAGAGCAGATCGTCGACGTAAAAATTTTTCTTTAAAACATTGGAAGTTTTTGGGAATGCTGTTGCATTTATTTCTGCCAATGTTCGCAAAGAATTTGTAGCCAAATAGCTAGCGGAAGCCGTGCCATATGTAATTGTATTCAACTCATAATTGCAGATAGGTTCATCAGGACTATCTCTCCACAAAATACATTGTAACTTACGTTCGTTCGGATTGATTTCAATTTGTCGATACATTTTTTCAATGTCGCCGGTCAAGGCGACGCTGTATTGTCGAAATCGTATTAGAATAGAGAATAAATCATCTTGAACTACCGGACCAACTAACTGTGCGTGATTAATTGATATTCCGGAGCTTGAATTTGCGCTGCCATCAAATACCACGCGAAGTTTAGTTGTGAATGAACTTTTTTTTATCACGGCATGATGTGGAAGATAATAATATGGTAGGTTTGATGAAGGTATTTCTACATTCATGGCCTTTATGATGTAGCCATTATCAAGTTGAGGTTGTAGAGTATTTATTTTGGACATGTGTCCTAAGGAAATGTATTCGTTTATGAATGAAGAGTAGCTTAATTTCAATTCAGGGTCATTTGCCAACCGCTTTTCCAATTTTAGAAACCTTTTAACTGCTTGAGTTTGCGATTCTCCCAAATTGACCAGCTTCGAGTTGAATGGGATGGAAACCGAAAATCTACCCGATGCTTTACGAATCGTTGTATTGTTAAAATGATTTTCGCAAAAGAGTTCTTCCTGCGATAGGAGCGAAAGTTTGCTTTTTGGGGTGACTTCTTCAAGCTGCCAAAATTTAATCAGACCTTTGTCCAATTCTTCATTTGAGATCGACAAATTTGATATTGAAACGCTTGGATTTTTTAACGAGTTTCGATCTTTATTGTTATTGATCATGTTTCCAGATACAATCCAGCCCAGTAATGTTTTTTGGAGCGTTGGTTGATTTTTTCCTAATGAGATCTGCCCAATACACAACAGTTTATAGAAAATAGACACACCTAAAAGCAAGTCGATGGGAGCAGATTTGTTATAATGATGGTCCGCTAATTCGATGTTTGTAGGAATATCAATGCAATTTCTATTGAATGAAATGGATGGGAGAGATGAGCATATTTTGGGAACCACTAAACAAGATATATCGTCTTCATAGTTACCCTTTATTGAGGAAAAATTGATTTTAACCGCGAAATTCACTTGCTGGCTTGTTGTAGCATTGATTCCGTTTATTGTGGTGTTCACACGTTGGTGTTTAAGCTTAAGTGCTTTAAAAAGAGATTCAGTTATAAAAGAATTCATACTCCCGGTATCTAAAATAGCCCGTGCGCGAACCCATCTTCCTTCAGAATTTTTAACATTAACGCATGCTGTAGAAAGTAATATTTGGCTAGAACCACCGTAACAAGGTAAAGCAACTTGTGAGTGTTCCGCTGATCCTGAAGGAGCAATTGTGATCGTGTCGGGGTGCTGCGATTCTATTTTAGAAATTTGTTCGGGGTGTAATAGTGTATGATGTCGTTTATGGCAGTGCTGACACGTGAAACGTGAATTGCACTTTGAATTGCTTGGGTGGCCCAAACAATTTTTGCACATGTTTAAACGGTCAATTGTATCAGATCGCTTCTGGATAGAATATGCAAGAAATGTTGAACAACGCGAAATTGAATGCATTTGGTTGCATATGGAACATGACGCTGGCTGACTAGCAGCCACTAACGACAACTTGAGAGGTTTTTTGGGTTTATTTTGATTAAAAGTATTTTGATTTATTTCTTTCAATTCCTCTACCAGTTGAGATTTGTCCCGAAGAAATGTCTCGATGTCGAGTAGAGATGGAATTTCGCGGGGTTTGAGTTTGCTGAATTCGATTCTTGTTTGAAGATCGAGTTTTTGCATTAGAATGTGTGAAATGAAAGCGTTACAATGCTCTACTGGTACTTTTAGATTTTGCAATGCTCTTATGTTTTTAGAAAGTTCATCATGCAGGTTACGTATTTGTGAAGATGAATCTTTGGATAATGGTTTTAAATCAAAAATGGCTTTAATGTGACCCTGGATTATCAATTTGGAATTATCATATCTGTCGCGCAACATTTTAAGAGCCATATTGTAATTCTCGTGCGACATTTGAATGTCGCTTACCACGCGTAAAGCAGAGTGATCCAGGCTTGATTTTAAGTAAATGAATTTTTCGATTGATGACAAATTTTTGTTATCATGTATTAATGTCATGAATGAATCGAAATAGCCTTTAAAGTCAACGTAATTACCTGAAAAGGTTGGCAGCTTTATTTGAGGTAATTTTACACTAGAAGCTCTGTCCCCATGAGATGGGGAAGACTTGAAATTATTGTTTACAACCTCTTGATTCTCCAACATTAGAGAAGCAGTGACATTCAATTCGATGTATTGGTCATCAAAGTTATCGCTAGTCATTGGAGCATCGTCAGAAGCCGAAAGGGCTGCCAAGTGTATCATGACTTTTGAGTAAGACTCACATAAAGGAGAAACTTTTCTTGTTCTTAGCTCTAATTCCTTTATAGCTGCATTTGTTATTTCAGATTGACTTTTGATTGTATTTAGAAAGGTTTTAAATCTTTCCAATTGATTTATTAGCGAATGAGCCTCCGCCAATAGAACTTTTATTTCCATCTTTTCCCGTTTTGCCATTATGAAAACACACTAGCGAGAGGTATGAAAATAAATTGTAGGGTAAATTTTGCGTTAAAATTGAATAATCAATTGTAAAATTGATTGCAACCGTGCAATTTGAATCGTAAATTTAATATAACACGTGCTTTATGGATTGAAGATCGGAAAGTTTTACCGAAAGCATCTACTACTACAGAAGATTGATACCAAATTGAATCAGTTCTTAAAGGATTGGAAACAATAAGAGGAGTGATGTAATTGGCTAACCTTTGTGTGAGTGCTATCCGCTTCGTCTATCTTCAATGCTTTCACAATGTTATGTTCTTGTTATTTAGTAATCACTTGCGAGTTACCTAATAACATCCGGCTCGAAGGACCAAAATGGTTCAGCTTACTGGTGTTGAGAGCTTTGTTTTTGTTCTGGTTTCAAGCATCGGTTGTAACGCCGTGCTTTATAGGAAACCGCCTTCCGTAGTGGTCCGAAAGGGCTGATGGTGTCTTTGGTACTGACGTTTTAACACATAAATGAATGCAATTTATGTAAACCAAAGAAATATATTAAAAAACGGAAATTGATAGTTACACTCATATTGGTACATGTCAAAACAATTCACATAAAATAATAACAACAACAAAAAAATGTGTTTTTTTTTGTTACCGGGGAAACAACGCCAACTGGAAATCGATGAATGATTTACCATCATCATTATTCATTATCAACCGCTAGGATTAAGCCATCGTAATTCCTTTCACGCAACGTACGGTCCCGTGACACAAATACAGCATCCGGCATTCTAGGGAATCTTAAAGTCTTTAAATTTTTCCTTGTCGTACAATACATTTTCATGCACATCTTTTCCACTTCTGCATTCTTTCACTCCAAATACCATTTGATTTGTCGATCTCGAATTACGTTCTCCGATCTCTCCTATCAGCTGTTCCATGAATTCGTCACCAGTGGCTTCATCAGACTCTCCTTCCCCAACTTCCGCTCTCAACGACGAAATTTCCTTTCCGCAGGAGGACCAGCTCCTCCTACCTAGACAACCCAGCACAAGTTGCATACACCGGCATTCTGTTCTTTATGCTTATTTATTAACCTCTTGCAGTGAAGGCACTCCCCGTCCATGACAAATTTAAGGTTATGTGGGGGTCAAACAATTTAACTCCTGTATGTTAGGTAAATATTAGTTCGCTTTCTGGCTTTGGAACTTCAAACAACGCCATACACGCTATAACTACACTGCAGAAGCCTGGCACGATTAAAAATAGATACGGGGGATAGTTAGAATGTTCCCCCAATCTCAGGGTGGATCGAAAAATCGGCGAGTTCTTTAGTTCATAAAAGGTATAAAATTGAGAGTACTAACAAGTACCCTGGCGCCACGTGATTATTACTTAGCCTCTCAATGACCAGACTCTCTGCCCAATCACAAACGGCAACGATGATAAGAACTCGCACGGTAAACCAATACAACAATATTCTCTTCTTGGATACCAATAATATTTTTGACAATGAAATTAAAACTACACAAACACTTATCTTATGCGATGTCCTTGATGGTTTTGAACTCCGAAACGACAAGTGCGGGAGGAAGACCCTAAAAACAATCGGCCTAATAAAAGAGAAACCAAAAAATCTCAAATCTACCTCGTGAGTGGTACGAAAAGTCGATCTTCCTATAACAAGTTATTAGCCTATAACAAGCACAACAGAAAAGAATTAAAGTATTTAAATTAAATTACTTGAGTAAAGTGTTATTATTGATCTTCTTACAGCAGTAAGAAGGAAAAATCAGAAACAGTTTGTATTTCATAATCTAAAGTTAGTACTCACAAAAGAAGCTGAATTATAAAAATCCTCCAACAAGAGATGCGATTATTGTCCCTAGAAAAACGGAAATGGACAAAAATCTTAAACGCCATAAGCACCATAATCAATCCCAAAACTCGGACTCGCAAAGGTTTAACAAAATTCCCACTTCAAAGCACTTCGCAAATTGCCACGAACTTGAAACTAGTATAAGAAAAATGTGTCTTGATAACATTTTATCAAAGCAGGGCATTCAACATAATTTCACCACAGCGAAAACAAACATTTAAAGGAAATGCTTTTTTTCAAATTTAAGGCAAGTGAAGGAAATAAGTCATGGAATCTGGAAAGTTTTAATGGCGAACGCATCAAGAAAATATATCGTGAAGAAATTCATGATAGAAAAATACAACAAGGGGCTGCAATGTCAACAATGAATGGGAGAGTATAAAGAAAGGAGTGAAATTAGTAGCAGAAAATGTCACAAACAGGCAAAAAAATAAGAAATGGTTTGATATGGAATGTGAAGAAAAAATAGAACTAAAGAAGTTCTAAAGGAACATGTGGTTAAATCAAGGACCGAAATGGTAAGTGGACTAGAAACAACAAACATAAAGCTGAAGTCTTTGCAGAGCACTTAAAAAACACTTTCCAACCTAACCCCTCATTAAATATAACAGAAGAAGATAAAATTCACGAATATCTGGAAGCTCCTTTCCAAATGGACCTACCGATCTCAAAGTTCAAGATTAAGGATATTAAAAAAAAGATCAACTCTAAAAAGGCGCCCGGATTCGATCTTATCACCGGGAAAGTCCTACAAGAATTGTCCGAAAAGGGGTTTAAAGCAATAACTCAAATATTCAATGCGGTCATTAGCACTAACCATTTTCCAAATCAATGGAAAGTTGCTCAGATAATAACGATCCCGAAACCTGGAAAAAATCCAAATGACGTCAAATCTTATAGACCTATCAGTTTGCTTCCTTTAATGTCGAAGGTATTTGAGAAGCTGTTTATAGACAAACTAACAAGGAGAGGGCTTGACGTTGGGGTCACGGATTTTAAAGCCCTATTGGGGTAGGAAAGTACTTCGTAATAAGAAACTCTAGGCCAAGCGACAGCGCGCAACTCTAAGCCGTTTTCGAAAAAAACAAATTTGAAAATTTAATATCTGTTCATATACCTGCTCGGTTGCATCAAATACAAGGTAACCGCGGTGGTTAGGAGGTAAGCGTTACGACTTATCATCCTGTCGGTCCGGGTTCAATTCCTGTAGAAGTAAATTTTTTTTAAATTAAGAAATAAAAATTTTTGCTACACGTCAGCGTCGTATGTTTATATATGAACAATTTTGTCAACTTATCTGTAGAATGATTAAATTATAACGCTATTATTTCTCATTCTTTAATATTTTTTATCATCGTATATTTGTCTCAAAAAATAATTTTTTACACCTCTGTATGTTTTTACTGTTATTTATTTATTTATTCGTATGAAATTACAATGTATATGTCATCATTGGAAAGAAATATCTAGGTTGTTTATCCAATTTGAAGCTTTGTACCAAAATTGTGTAGTTCGATTAAACCATCATGAAATCGCCTTTTACTGTTTATTTATATTACTCCTATAAAATTAGGTATAATAAATTGTTTTCAAGACAAAATTACGATGATAGATATAGGTGTTTAATAATATCAGGAAGACTTCATGGTTCTGCATTCATGCAGTTATATTTTAAAATCCAAAAGTTTAACAAGTGGTTGATAGTCAGTGATTGTTACATTGTGCTTAAAATACAGAGTGATACAAACATACGATGATAAATATTAATTAATGAGAAATAATAGCGTTATAATTCAATGATTCTATAGGTAAATTGACAAAATTGTGAATAGATAAACATACGATGTTGAGGGGTAACAAAAAAGTTTTTTTTAAATAAAAAAAAAATTAGTTCTACAGGAATTGAACCCGGACCGACAGGACGATAAGTCGTAACGCTTACCTCCTAACCATCGCGGTTACCTTGTATTTGATGCAACCGAGCAGGTATATGAACAGATATTAAATTTTCAAATTTGTTTTTTTCGAAAACGGCTTAGAGTTGCGCGCTGTCGCTTGGCCTAGAGTTTCTTATTACGAAGTACTTTTCTACCCCAATAGGGCTTTAAAATCCGTGACCCCAACGTCAAGCCCTCTCCTTGTAAGACCAATAGTGGAAAACCTAGGTATTATACCTGACCATCAATTCGGTTTCCGCCATAAACATGGTACCATTGAACAAGTCCATCGCATAGTCAAAATAGCCTAACACGGTCATACAACAAGATGTTCCATTACCCTCCGTCATGGAAGAAATTAGAGGATACAGTGACAAATATCGGGAGAGACTTTCAAACCACCCAAATGTTTCTGCTTCCCAGCTACTAGCTGACAGTGAAAGTGAAGTGCGTAGGTTAAAAAGGTATCAGCCAGCTGATCTAGTGAACAGACACTAAAGATAAACCTTGAAGTTTTGATTTGAATAAAGAGATTGCTCACTGGAACAATTCTCTACATGTTATGTTATTATTTGTTTAATGTTATATTGTTAGTAAAAAAGCGCATTATCCTAGGATAGATAGCTTGAATCGAACCAATGTAGAGCTGGATGAAATAATGCCGAACGAAAATGTTTTAGGAAGTATTAAGCCGCAGAGAATGACGTATGTAATGAGAAGGGACGAAAAGGAAACAATAAGAAGGGTAATGAAATGGAAGCCAACAAGTTAAAAAAGAAGAGGTAGACCCAGAATACGATGGTGGGATGATGTGAATGAAGATCTGATGAAAATGGGCATCCAGAACAGGAGATTTCATTGTCAGAACGGAGCACATGGAAGAAGGTAACCGAAGAAGCAAAGACACAGACGATTGTAGTGACCAGGAATAACAAGGAGTAAATATCTTTTTGGTAAAATTCCTACCTTTTGAGCTAATACCGGATTAAGTGGTAGATTAAAATTTTAAGAATTTTTTTAAAAAGAATGTTTATTTTAATATTTAGTATATTACGCAAGGGGGTAATCACTAAATGAAGTCTGTGGAACGGGGAAAATTAGTCTTTGTGAAGTCTGTGAAGTCTTCTGAAGTCTCTGAAGTCTTTGTGCAGTCTCGTGAAGTTTTTTGAAGTCTCATGAAGTCTTGTGCAATCTTTATGAAATCTCTGAAGTCTTTATGAAATCTATGAAGTCTCTATGAAATCTCTGAAGTCTTTATGAAATCTCCGAAGTCTTTATGAAATCTCTGAAGTCTTGATGAAATCTCTGAAGTCTTTATGAAATCTCTGAAGTCTTGATGAAATCTCTGAAGTCTTTATGAAATCTTTGAAGTCTTGATGAAATCTTTGAAGTCTTTATGAAATCTCCGAAGTCTTTATGAAATCTCTGAAGTCTTGATGAAATCTCTGAAGTCTTTATGAAATCTCATAAAATCTCTGAAGTCTTTGTGCAGTCTCGTAAAGTTTTATTAAATCTTATGTAGTCTGTAATTGTGTGTAATTAAAAATGAAATTTTTGTAAAATATCATGAAATCTTTGTGAAGCTAATCTTGAGAAAGTTTTGTTGAAACGTTATACATTGGCGTTAATATCACGTTAATAACGAAATTTTTATATCTAAATTATTTATGTAATGTATTTAAGATCTAGACTAATGTATTAAGATCAACAAAAAGTCAACGCGATTCGAAAACCAAAAACAACAACAATAAGCTCAAAATAAGCTGCACCTAAGGAGAGGGTCAAGTATCTGAAATTTTATATGGGTTATATACGGAATTTAATAATATATAATATTTATTTAAATGTTCAGCTGTAAATAAATATCAGCACGCTGTGCCTGAAGTGAAGTAGATTACCTTGTCTTATTTCATATGGTAAGATGTTATACAGTGGCGGCTCGTGACATTTTAGAGTGGAAGGGCATAAAATTAAAAAAATAGTTTTAAAAATATTTATTTATAATGAAAATCTATCCTATTCGTTTTTCACGGTACTCACGTACACATTGTCACGGTTATGTGTTAAATGGTCATGAATATCACGTCTACCATACGTTCTGGTGTTATAATCGTTTTAAGCGATAGATACTACTCACTTCTTGCGGCCATTTTGAATATTTCTAAACTTGACTTTCCTCGAAATCGCGAATAGTGCAATATTGTTACATTTTATATTGGTTATACATCAATGGGCACTTTAAATTTTAAAATTAATTCAACCTTACTTGTTAAGATTTAGTAAGTAGTCTTCAAGTTTTAGTAATCAATTTTATTGTTATTCGCTTAGGTGATCGAAAATTTTAAGCTTTCAGGTAGGGAGATGCGTGTCCTTGACCTTCATTAACAAATTTACAGCTAGTTTGAAAAAATTACTTTTTAGTATTAGCGCCGCAAAATGTTGACTTTTGAAGCTGTTTCGGGTCCGCAAACTTCTACTTTAGCGGCCTAGTACTTAAAGTCGTCATGATAACACTTTAGTGAATTTAAATTTGTTTAATTTGATTATTAATTCAAAAAAATTCTCCTTGAGGAACTAAAGAATTGAAAATTAAAATGTTCGACTGTACCTTAGAAGATTTTCTTTTATATTATTTGACGTAATATTAGAAAAGTCACTATAACATTTAAAAATTGTATATTATTTAAATTAGGAATAACTCGAGAACGATGCTAGATATCCAAAAACTAAGCAAAAATTCTCCTCTCTCGCTTGCAAAAATTCAGATCGATCACGCGCAAAAAAAATTGACATTGATAATTTATTTAAAGCATTACATTCAATTAATGAATATTACTATCCTTTAAGGATTTACAGATCCGATTGAAGACGTGGATCAGTCCTCGCAAAAACAATACTAATACTAAAAAAAAGGTTGTATGCAACACGTACGCAAATGGTTTTAGCAGACTCATCTTCATGTTACGGACTCGGCTAGAAAACCATGTTTTGCGTACTTATTACATAATATACTATTAAACTTGACTATTTTATTACAGTTACATTATTGCCCCAAATGAATAAAATAATTATTAATTATTTCAAGTTGCCTAAAGGATGTTTTTTGGATTCATTTTTTGTAAATGTTATGTGCTGCGCAGTAACGCAATGCTCGCAAACGCCTTTCCAGACTTTTCATTCCAGATTCTCTAAGATCGATATAGTACTGATTTTATAATTTCAAATTGCCAAAAATACCTATAGTTCAGTCAAATTTACGGCAAAACTTCGGAATAATTCAAAGTGAGCTGAATTTTAATGTGTACCTCTATATTATAGTGTTTTCAAACAGCATCCTAAAAGTACCCTTTGATTTGACCTTGAGATTCACGAGTTAGAGGGCGCAGAAGTGTACAAAATTTGGTTTTTCGCTTATATCTTCTTTTCTATGGACTTTCAGTGTAGGACATCCTACAGAGAAATTAAAGGGCATAAAAGTCTGTACGAAAAAGTATTCCAGTAGTTTTTTTTGTAGAACCAATCGTTTTAGCTTAGTATAGGCGTTAAAAGTGTGAGTCCAAATACGAAGTAGGTGCTCACTTTTAACGCCTGTACTACTGTAACTCCTGAAGCTCAAGGTCAAATCGAGGGTACTTTTAGGATGTTGTTCGAGAACACTAAATAAAGGTGTACCTACACAAAAATTCAGATCACTTTGAATTACTCCAATGAAAAATCCTAATTTGACTAGACTATTACTCCAAATTCATCATCAGCTCTCCGAAAAATTGTTAATTTACAATTTAGCAAGAAATTTTGTCATAATATAAATTATATTCTCTGCTTTAGATGTAGAAACTACAAGATGTACCTTGCAGTTATAGATGTTTCCAAGTTATCATTTTATTAACCCTCCAGTAGGCGCGCGGTCTACATATGTAGACCAGTGTTCTTTTATTCAATGTATTTCTTATGGACTAGTGTACAACTGAAAATAGCGCGCCTAACGGAGGGTTAACAACTAAAAATAAAAAAAGATTAACAAAAGTCTCACTCGAGCCCTTACAAACTTATTACAGCACATCAATAGAATGACATAATCATACTCTAATTCGCATAATTACCGCTTTTTTCTCACAACTACTGTTAATTATTGCCCCCCCAAAATTTTCGCTTTTCCCAGATAGATACGCTCATGGATAAACCATACCCGGCTGCTCGAGGGTAAAAAAAATCTAAACAAGGCATAATTGACTATTTAGTATTATGTTTGCATTTCAAACCAAATGAAAGCATCGCACTTATTAGATTGCGAGTAAATATCGTTTAATCTATTCGACAATATATTTGTTTGTTTAATTCAAATTAAAAAGTTCCCACAGAAAACGGAAATATCACATGTTACGAAAACATTATGCTTGGCTTGATAGTGTGAAATGGCACTATTTTGAAGTTTGATAAAAGTTTAAATTAGCTTTATTTATGAATTTCATTATCTGTGACTTAATATATACTTCTGAGGTGCTGAAATAACTTTTCTTGTTGCAATTGTTGTTTCACGTCCGGCGCGTCTTAGTTTTAAATTTACTGCTGCGTTTGGTGATTCCTATTCTTAATACAAAAGTAATTCGAAGTTTTATGCATGAGAATGGGATCGGATGATTATAAGACGACCGCACCACTTAGATCTCGCATCGAACTTGCAAGTTTCGACTGTGCACACGTGGGAGTGTTTTATGAAATGTAGCGAATTCTATGAAATCTCATGAAGTCTTATGAAATCTTATGAAATTTTATGAAGTCCATGAAATCTCATGAAGTCTTATGAAATCTCATGAAATCTTATGAAATCTCATGAAGTCTGTGAAATCTAGTGCAATCTTTATGAAATCTCATGAAGTCTTATGCAATCTTTATGAAGTCTGTGAAATCTTTATGAAATCTCATGAAGTCTATGAAATTTTATGAAGTCCATGAAATCTCATGAAGTCTTATGAAATCTCATGAAATCTTATGAAATCTCATGAAGTCTTATGAAATCTTCATGAAGTCTTGTGAAATTTTTTAAAAATCTTTATGAAGTCTGTGAAATCTAGTGCAATCTTTATGAAATCTCATGAAGTCTATGAAATTTCATGAAGTCCATGAAATCTCATGAAGTCTTATGAAATCTCATGAAGTCTTATGAAATCTTCATGAAGTCTTGTGAAATCTTTTAACGTCATGAAGTCTGTGGAACGCAAAATTTAAAGTGATTACCCCCTTGATATTACGTGAAAAATGGGTCTAAAATTAGGGACAAAGCTTAGCGTTGACTGGGTACTTTTTTTCACAAGAAAAGGACACATACATAATATAACGAAAATCAAAATTTAATCAAAAATTTAAAATTCGTAAGTTTCAACTACTTATTGTTAAATTCCAATTGGGTAAAAATAATATAAAAATTAATGGTAAACATAGTTGATATGATGGTATTATTATTTAGCTATATTATAAATCCATAAATACGAAAATATTTTCGTTTAGAAAATACCAAAATTAAGATATTCGAAATCAGAAAAACACCTTATAAAATCTAGAATAAAATCTGTAATTTAAAAATTATAATTTCGATAATCGCAAAAATTAGGTTCAAAAAGAGAGTTTTTACACCATCGATGAAGAATAATTTAGACTTCTAGTAAAATAGTGGTACTTCTAGTATTTTTGAACTCCAACTAGGTATATAAAATAACAGGAAAGAAAATCAAACTATATGTATAATATAATACAACCATATTAAAATTTATTTTTTAAGTATGTGCAACACAATTATTAAAAGTGCATTTTTCGGACACCTCATTTTTCACTATATTTCAGTTCGCTTCTGCTTGAACTGTTAAGCAAATGTTATCTAAACTTTCTTTTCTTTTGGATAAGCTATTGGTATGTATACTTCAAAAAACAAGTAAATCAATCCAATTTCTTCTTTGATATACAATAAAGTCAGATCCACTCGATATTTACCATCAGGCATAAGTGGAGGGAAGCGTGTTTCATCAATAACAAAATTACAAGCGTGATACGTAATATCCTGTATAATACAAAATTTTTAAATATTTTTTTATTGTCAGAAATTATTATTAGCAATACCTTAAAGAAATAAAAATTTGTTATATTACCACAATTTTTCAATGAACCCAGGCCTATTGCGTTTGTGTCCACAACATTTTTTAAATTTGCTTGAAAACGTGCCGGAAAGTGTCGATACTCGTTACTCAAAAACTTCTTAAATTGTACTATTACCTAAGAACAAAAGTATTCTTTTTAGAAAAAATCTTAATAAATTGACTGCAATTTGACAAAGTAATTTAGTATGCATTTCTAGTATTCGCGCCGAGAAACTTTCTAAAGTTGGTCGAGCTGCATTTTCAATATGGATTTACCTCTATTTTATCTTTCGCATCCACTTTTATGTTAAAAGTACCATTATGAGCCGTTGTAGTACGATTATATTTAAATGCCTTAATTTCAAAAAAATTGAACATATTTTTAGTATAATTCATCAATTGAATGCGAGTGTCCTTAAGTTTATACCCAGTCTGATGAAACTAAAAATCATATTGGAAAATTAAAAATTGCAAATAAGTAGATAATATTAAATGGTAGGTATCTACCTTTGACAAAATTACATTGTTGCAATAAATGTATTGGAAATAGATTGCGATGGAAAATATCCAAATAATAGTTTTCATCATATGATTTTAAGATTGAAACGGTTTAAAAATTCTGCGAACAATTTGATATAAGTTGAATTTTACGGAAAACAAAAAAATATCAGAGTACTTTGTAACGAGTGTTCAGCGGTGCTTGGGTTGATAAATGTTAATGGTTCTATTTTATATAAAGTAATCCTTACGGATGAATAAATTTTATATTATAGTATATTATATTCATCATCATTATTATCATCATAACCGCTAAGAGTAATAGTCCAAGAACCCAGAGCCGCCACCTACGTCATTTTAGCAAGGCTGAGATTTTCAGAAAAATCTGAAATCGGGGCCGTTTTAGAGATAACGATAAAAATAGTTTATCTGTGAGTGGGAGCGCGAGGGTATTATGGTGGTGGGAACGAGAGCATCAATTATAGTGTTACCGACCATATGGTTGATGCTCGCATTCCCACTTCATATGGATGCATAATACCCTCGCGCTCCCACTTACAGAAGAACTATTTTTATCGTTATCTCTAAACGGCCCCGCTTTCAAATTGGAAATTTAGCATACGCTTTTTATCTATGTATCACATATTTTTTCTGTAAATCTCAGCTTTGCTAAAATGACGGAGGGCTGGCGGCTCTGGGCTCTTGGACTATAAGCTATCGATGGCATGTTCCGACTTCATACTTCGTCACTCCACCTCTTCTTCGGCCGTCCCACCCTTCTTATGCTCGTGAGCATGTAGTTCATTATTTTCTTGGGTACTCGACCAACTCTTCATTTTTGGATGTGCCAAATCCATTTTTCCAATAGGTCACAATGAGTTCGTTTAAATTCCATATTTGTAACTTTTAAAAGACCTTATAGCTCGAATTTAAAAAGCTGATACCTCTGCAATTCCCAATAAGGGTTGTACAACAGGAGTGATGTAAATTTGTAAATAATAAATTTGTATGTAAATAAAAATGACGAAGAATATTACATCCTGCCAAAGAATCAAAATAAATAAAACAAAATCATTCCAATTGAAACCAACTTGATTGAAAATTAAGACTTCCGATCCACCAAAAGATGAATTTTGGATAACAGAACTAAATTTTATGCTTTGTAACACCACAGTTTTGGCGCCAAAACGTGGGGCACATTCATTTTTGTGAGCATGAACCTTATTATATTTTGTTTTTAATCACAGTTTTAGACCAAAATTTGATATGGCGTGTGCTCGGAATTTTGAATTTTGTGTTTTATCGATTTGCAGGCCCATTTTGCATTTATCGCTAAAAATAGAGAAAACCTAATTTATAGAGAATTAAATTCTCTTCCTTTTTTTTTGTGTGAACAATTTTATTGTAAAATAATTATTTATTGCTAATAATATGCAAAAAGTGTGAAAAATTAGGAGATTGGCTCAGTTTTTTTAACTTTTGGACCATTTTTATTAAAAATAAGTGATACATTCAAATGACAAAGCTGTAGAGGATTAAATTACGTACAACTTTCGTAGAAACAAGGAATGGATCACGACCGGGAACACGCTCAACACAGAGGCATCGTGGAAGGTGGAACTCGCAGGTATGGGTGCCTGGGATCAGGACAATAAAAGAAAGGTAGGTATAATTTGACCCCCACTCTCCACCATCACCACTCTTGCCCAAGCATGCGTTATTACAATTTTTAGCGATAAATGCAAAATAGGCCTGCAAATCGACAAAACACAAAATCCAAAATTCCGACTGTGATTTTAAAACAACCAACCCGCCTTAAGGGCGTAGTCAATAATTTCACCTGGAATCGGTGGTATCCAGTAATTATATTTAGTTGTTGCCCGCTAGGACACGAAGTCACCAGCCCCTGCTTGCTTATAAGCTTGCGGAGGCAAAGGGGGTGGATCGAACTTCTCGTGGTTAATTGCCTTCCCTGCAAAGAAATGTGAACAAAAGGAAACACAATTTGATCAACAAAATGTTTAATGACTTTAGCAGACTGATTCGTTATTACAACTTCCAACGTATATAAATTTGACTCGGCTATCTTCAATTTTTGAGTCACCGACAATTGCGATAATAAAAATATGTGTTCGTCTGCACAAAATCTAACGATAAATAAATGACTCACCAGTACTGATTGTCTTACAAAAAGTAATACGACAGGGTGTACCGCCAGCTTCTGTACAGGAACGATGCGAGTTGAAAATTCCAGCACTTGCCAATGACTTCCTGATAGCTCTACAGGTGAACAGATGACCTTGCGATAACTGAACAGCAATCGTCTTCTATCTTCAGCAACAGATGGTTCGGTGTGAAAAACTTGTACAGTCGGAAAACTTGATCGCGAACAAAACAGGTACCCAGGTAGCAAAACCACAGACAACTTTCGCATAGGAACTCTTGATCGTGTTACAAAAATTATGATCTTGCAATCAATGAATTTACGTGGCTCGACAGATCTTAAAACTGGCTCTCGTGCTTGAGCGATGTCATAAATTCTTGTACTATAACAAGTTATTGCTTTTGGCGTTCTCGGGAACTCACACGGATTAAAACTCATAGAAATTTAACTAATTACTACTCCGGAGTATCACCTCTAACCACAACATAAACGCACGACCCCTTGGTTTCCGATCCAAATATCAAAAGCCCCCAAAAATTAGCTTTATGCCGAGATCGTACCTTGAGGGCGCGTAGTACCCTTCAAGAACGCTAGGGGCCGAATTCCATTAGCGTCGCGTTTGGAAATTCTGAGTGGGTAATTATTTACATAATTCCGTTACAATTTCATATGCTATTCCATTATTGGAACTGTAAGGGTGGCCGAGATTGCCTGGATGTTTAATTGGGGTTTGGTGTACGCGAAATTAAAGTAGAAAATCTTTGAACAATAATTTTATTTTCAATTTACATTAGTTCTTAACGTTCGAAACGTTTTCAATCAACTGCCCGTTCCTATCTCGTCTTTGCATGCGAGGATAGAAATGGTTATCTCTTATCTGAAATAGTAACTTACAATTCTAGGAGTTCATCACAGAACCTAACTGCGTCAAAAAATTTCATACTTTTTAGTCAAATTTTGTTTAGGGTGATCGGGCTAGTACTTATACTTCCAGTATTATTGAACTCAAACTATAAGAGATAACGGGAAAGAAAATCAAATTACAATACAACCACATTATAATTTATTTTTTATATATTTTGTATATTTAAAAATGTACACGTAGCTTTAAATGAATTTTTCAGACACCTTATTTTTCACAGTAATATTTCAGTCTGTTTCTGCCTGAACTGTTAAGCAAAGGTCATCTAGCCTTCCTTCTCTTTTGGATAAGCTATTGGGGTGTATACTTCCAAAAACAAGTACACCAATCCAATTTCTTCTTTGATGTACAATAATGTCAGGTCTCCTCGATATTTACCATCAGGTATAAGTGGAGGGAAGCGTGTTTCATCAATAACAAAATTACAAGCGTGATACGTAATATCCTGCACAATACAAAATTTTGAAATATTTTTTTATTAGTAGAAATTATTAGCAATACCTTTAAGAAATAAATATTTGTTAGATTACCACAATGTTTCAATGAACCCAGTCCTATTGCGTTTGTGTCCATCATTTTTTTTAAATTGGCTTGAAAACGTACCGGAAAGTGTCGATACTCGTTACTCAAAAACTTCTTAAATTGTACAAGTACCTAAAAATATACGCTTTTAGAATTCTATCTAACAATGAGGATTGGTGTTGTAAGCTTCATCAACAATATCTAAATTAATAAATAGAAGTAATACGGGCACATTAAATTTATTTTTTCAAATTTCAATATTTTCAATATGGATTTACCTCAATTTTATCTTTTACATCCACTTGGAAGTTAAAAGTACCATTATGAGCCGTTGTAGTACGATTATATTTAAATGCCTTAATTTCAAAAAAATTGAAAATATTTTTGTTATAATTCATCAATTGAATGCGAGTGTCCTTAAGTTTATACCCAGTCTGATAAAACTAAAAATCAGCGGTTATAATATGAATATGAAAAACCAACATACCAAATCAATTAAATTATATAAACATAAATAATTGGAAAATTAAAAATATAGTTTTTATGTAGTCACCTATAAATATAATGTAAATTTTTATTTACATACGTAAAATTTGTATTTTTATAAATTTTAATTAAAAAGTGAAAATAGCGATAATAGAAAATATTATTAAATGGTACCTTTGACAAAATTACGTCGTTGCAATAAATGCATTGAACGTAGATTGCGATGGAAAATATCCAAATAGTAGTTTTCATCATATGATTGTAATTTTGGAACGGTTTAAAAATTTTGCCCAACTTACGTGTCATGTCGTGAGGAATTTTTAGACTATTGGTCGAATATTTCAGAAATAATTGGACAATTTGATATTATTTTAATCATGAAAATATTAAACCACTTTGTAACGAGTGTTCAGCGGTGCTTGAGTTGATAAATGGTAATGGTTCTATTTTATATATTATATAATATAATAATATATATTTAATTTCCTCAAAAATACAGGACTCTACTAACGGTGTTATTCTGCTTTATAAGATGTTTGAGAGTATTAATTTTGTATGATGTATTAATCAGTGATATTCCTCTTTAGTTAGAACATCTCGATCTGTCTCCTTTCTTGTGTATGAGTACTATGATACTTTCCTACCATTTTTCCGGTAGCTTTTCTGTTTTCCAGATTTTGAGCATTTAGTGGTGTAAGTATTTATGCAAGGTTAGTCCCCCTCCCTTTATCATCTCAGCCGTTATCCCGTCCGTTCTAGGGGCCTTTGAGTTCTTAAGTTAATTTATTGCTTTTACAACTTCTTGCAGCGTCGGTTGGCTGAGATTTATGGTTTCTCCGTTTAACAACTCGTTGAAATGTTGCCTCCACGTCTGTAATATTTCATCCATGTTTGATGTAAGGTCCCCGTTCGCTTTTTTGAGAAGAGTTTTTGATCTAAGTTTGAAACTCGCTTTTGTGTTTGAGACTTCAGCATAGAATGCTTTAAGGTGGTTTCGAGTTCTGTGTTCTTCCATCTCCTTCATTATACTCTGTTCATATTCCATTTTCTTAGTTCTTGTCAGATTTCTTGCTTCAGGTGTATCTCTTTGTATCATCACCCTTCTACACCTCTGTTTTTCATTCAAAATTTCTTGACAGTCATTATCCCACCATCCTTTTACCTTCCTTTTGTTTTTTCTTCCAAGTATTTTATCTGCTGCTTTAGTTGTCGCTTCTAAGATACTTTTCCATGTACCTTCCACGTCATCTCGGGATGCGTTTCCCTCGAGCTGCTCTTCTATCGCTTCTTCAAAGTTCTTTCATTTAGCTATATTCCATCGCACGGTTTCACCTTCATTTTCATTTCCATTCCTTGTCTTGTAGGTACCCTGGCTTTTATCAGAAAATGGTCCGTGTCGCCGTCCGCACCTCTGAGGCTTTTTACGTCTATCACGTTACTTGTGTGTCTTGCATCCACCACTATGTGGTCGATCTGATTTCTAGTTCTACTATCGTTGGATCTCCAGGTTTGTTTGTGTATGTTTTTATGTTCAAACATCGTGGATTTTATCAACATAAATTGTTTATTGTTGCCAGGTCAATCAGTCTTGTTCCATTTTCGTTCGACAGCTCGTGCAGACTGTATTTGCCAATCGTTGGTCTAAAATTTTGTTCCTTGCCTATTTTTGCGTTAAAGTCTCCGCATAGCATCCTCATATCGTGTTTAGGCATCTTTTCTATGGTTTTATCGAGCAGCTCGTAGAAGGCATCCTTTTCATCGTCATTGCTTTCTTCGGTTGGTGCATGTGCCGATAAGAAAGAATAATTATACCATGCACCCTTGATTCGCCGCCAGCAGATTCTATCATTCACAGGCTCGAAACCGATTACTTTGTCTTATATCCGTTCACAAGACAAAGCCGGTTCCTCGTTCATGTCTGTCGTTATCTCCTCCGCTGTAGAACACAACCGACCTTCCAATCCTGACATTACCGGTGTTTAGCCATCTCATTTCTTGGATTGCTGTTATATCCATTTTTAAAAATTTGTATTTGTTCTATGGCTTGTTTCGCAGCTCCTGTTCTGTACCAGCTCAGAACATTCCACGTTCCCATATTCAAAGATCCTTTGCATTGCTGTTCTCGTTTCCGTATTACCGTCCAAATCCGAGGCTTTATGTAAGTTTTCACAACAGGTTTGTTTTTCCGAGAAGGGGTTGTTAACCCCTCGCTCAACCCTCCTCCTTTATCCGGGCTTGGGACCGGCAGTGAGAGTCGAAGAGCTACTCAATCCACCCATCGGCTCCCCCAGGCGGAGTTTACGAGCGCTAGCTAGATAGAAATAAACAATTCAAGTTTCTAGCCCTGCTTTGCCCCCCTATTCCGGCGCCTATGGTCGTAGCTATTGAAAGTATTTATTTGGTATAAATTTCATAGGAATTTTATAGCTACTTTTGTATTACAATAATACCTTCAAAAATTTCTAACGTTTAAACTCTGTTGACCTTGAAAACTCAAATTTTCCCGCCTACTGCGCTCGTCGGGGCTTCACCCGACTCCACCCCTTTGTTTATAAAATAAAAATTCCCGGAAGGGGAAAAACCGAAAATTTTACTTTTTCAAGTGCCCCCCCCCCCCCCCCAAATGAAATCCTGGCTACGGGCCTGACGTGATCCTATCATAAATATAATATATTAAACTCAATTTTGAATATCGAGGACAATAACAAAAGGTTACTACTACATTTGAAGAGAATTTAGAGATAATATTTTAGAGCTTTGGAAAATAAATGAACCGCAATCATAACATTTACATTTTCCAACTATATTTGGGTAAATAAAACCATTACATGATTATACAACATAATAATATGCTTTTATTATTTTGTTTAGTGAAATAAATAAATAAAAGTGTATGTAAATAATTTATCTCTCTATAAAATTTTTATATCCCTTTTTCGTTTTTATAATATGTAGGGGAAGGTTACCTAAAATGGGATATGTAGGTAAAATGGAAAATAGGTCTCTTTCTTCTAATAAATTTTTTTAAATAAATGTGATACCCTTTATCACCTAGCGTGCAATCTTCAATAGTTCGTCCTTGTAAAATTTTTAATTTGAAATTTTATAAATAAATAAAACTATTCATTCAACAAAAATACGGCCCTCAGGCATCATTACTTCCGGACGACCTGTCCTCTCCAAAATGCCCCCCCTCCTAAGTCTCAAAATTGCGCATTGTTGAACAAAATTAATCAAAAACAAAATTAAAGGTTATTTTACAGAAATATACAAGAAAAGTTCGTTTTAAATCCACGTATATAATACAAGAAAATCAAAATTTAATTATAAAAAAAGTTAAATTAATAAAAAATTAATATAAAATGAACATCGAAGATCAGGAAGTCAACCAATTCGATTCCTTATTTATGTCGATAGCTGAACATCATCCACAAGGACCTGCGCAATTACTGGATTCTTTTGTCGGATTTTTATCGCGTAAAACCGATTTTTTTGTTGGAACCATTAGAGGCAATTGGGAAAATTTGGTTTTGAATACCTTTCGGAAATACGAGAAGATCAGTTTAGATGCTGAAAAGGCTAGACGTAAGCATCGCGAAAGGGTAGTTCATAACGCTGCTGCTGACACCGCTAAAACTGCTCGATTTGCTCAAATTACCGAACTTACAGAAGATGAAGCTGAAAAATTGCAACAAGAAATTGACGCCAAGAAAAATGCTGCTGAAATTGTACCGGATACGGAAGATTGCGTTGTGAAACCGACCCAAGAAAATGCTATAGGAATCCACAAACCTTCAGTGGTTAAAACTGAGAAAGCAACTAATAAAGAACGTAATTTTGATCAAGCCGATGAATGTGATAAATTAGAAGAAGGTAAGCTTATGCCTAATAAAGGAAATGGATACGATTTTGAAAAATACTGTTTGACCCAAACGTTGTCCGAAATTGAAATTGCCGTTCCATTAAATGTCACCTTCAGAGTACGTAAAAAAGACGTTGTTGTTAAAATCAGCAAGAAACATCTTATCGTGGGATTGAAAAATCAGACACCCATTATTGATGGCAAATTTGAACACGATATCAAACTGGAAGCTTCTACCTGGTTTATCGAAGATGGAAAAACGATTTTGCTGAGTTTAGATAAAGGCAAGAATAAACATTGGTGGTCCAAAATTGTAGTTTCTGATCCCGAAATATCTGTAAAAAAAATAAATCCCGATTTAACAAAACTTTGCAATGAAGATTTGCGTGGAAGAGTGGAAAATGTTGTATGATGA
The DNA here is from genome assembly GCA_963170105.1 of Cantharis lateralis. Taxonomy (NCBI): domain Eukaryota; kingdom Metazoa; phylum Arthropoda; class Insecta; order Coleoptera; family Cantharidae; genus Cantharis; species Cantharis lateralis. The sequence goes on from OY720626.1 coordinate 11,217,417, forward strand.
AAGACAAAAAGAAATGGGTTTGCGAAGAACTAAAGCAACAGGAGACTCTTAAAAGGTTTAAACAGAGGTATCCCAAAATGGATTTCTCCAACTGTAAATTTAATTAAGGTTTTTGACGATGTGCATCGTATGCTGTGAATCTTAACTGTATTTTTATTTTAGTGTTTATGTAATTTTTTACTTGAAATAAACTTTATAATCGACTACTTTATGTTGATATTGCATTGCTGAGTTGTCCTTCAAACAAGTTGCTTCAGGTTCTCTAAATTTAATTATTATTAATTATTCGACAAATAATTCAAAAAGGCATTTTAAGATATTTCGTTTATTAAATTTTGTACGGACATATAAAATTTGTCGTATTCTGTTTCAATTTCATATATTCGTTTTTGAATTAAGTGCCAAACTGCGTCCGCTTCCAAATTGTATCTTGCGCCAAGCGCATGTATTGCTTTAAAACATACATCCACTGCTTTCAAAGCTGTCGGAACCTCATAAATATTATTGTCAATTGCTACATATGCTGCGCTGATATTTTCCAAATCGGTGCCTACAATCACGGGTATAGGTTGCAATAATAATCCATACTCCTTTAATTTTTTTCTCTTCCTCTCTAAAGCTGCATTTATTTCACCTGGAACCTAAAATAAATGACAGTAACGTCAGATAAATTTCATGCAATGGGGAAATATTACCTTTACGTGAATGATGAATGCTTCCGATACTTCAACTCGAGAAGGTTTCCAATAGCCTGTGCCCTTTTTCTTCATCGTAGAGGGTTTTAATAATTGAGGCAATAAAAATAACACATGGTTATTATAAGCATCTAAAATACTTTTTAAGTAAAACAGAAAATAAAAATTTTGTTAAAAAATACTTTCGCTTAGCAATGGATTGTCAAACACTCTCATGTACATTTTTAATTTTTTACACGACAACCCTTGGGCGTGATTGATGACTTTCGCCGCAAAATTTGCAAATCCACCAAATAGTTTCAATTCCTTCTGGGGAAATAATTTTCCAAAATCTATCTCCATCTACGAAAAAATTAAATTTATAATTACCAATTCTTGTTAAATTAATTACTACCAGAGTGTATCCTAAATTTCGTTTCAAGGCTGCGAAAGTATCCATGTATTGCATTGTTGAGATGTTATCCGATCTATAAAACGATCTTCTGTCGAAGGTACTTTCCCACTTGGATTCAACCTCGGTCCACGGTTTGAGATTATTTTTTAACCACAAAATGTCATCATCATCTTCCAAAGTTACGTGTTCTAAAATGCTATAGTGTATTAAATATTATAAAACTATATAACACCGTTCAAACCTCTCGTTGGGGCTCTGGCTAATAATTTAGGAAGCATGCCATGTTTTTTCAATTCTCTTCTGTGGTTATAAAACTTGCGAAAAAGTTTTCCACTGCCAATTTTATAACATTTTGTAGCATTTATTTTTTTTAAAGTGTACGAAAAATAAATTTCCTACAAATTAAATCGAGTTAAAAAAAGCCTGATGGTAGTTAAATTACTTACCTTTTTTTCTGTAGGAAATAATTCCTCGATTGCTGTCGAAAGTGACTGGAATCGTTTAATAGGAATTCTGCAATGAATAAATTATGCAAACAGTGCTACAATATACTGCATATTATACCGATTGTCGAAGTTATCGGTCATTTCATTTAAAATAATGATTTCTGCCAGTTTATCTTTATATCGATTATTTAATTTGTTGTTAGATTTGTAATAGCTCAATATCATTCTGCCCTTTTGACTGGATTCCAGAACGTTCTCTAAATTAATATTGCAATTTAAATTTTTGGACACCAAATTGGCTATATTTTCTGTGCCATCATCACTGTCACCAACTATTAGTATGTCTTCTGCTAAAAATCAGTGATGAAAATAGACAACAAAAATTAAGAAGCTCACTACGTACTATCATTTTTATCAATTTCGAAATAATCATCGAAAGTATTTGTCGCAGTTGATGAAGACCAATCCGAAATAAAGCTTTCGAGCTTGCTGGTCGATGGACCTTGATCGTCGTTATTGGAATAACTCGGTAAAGCTTTATAAGCTTCATATTGTTTATTAAATAACATTCGCGGTCCTATTTTTGGTATCAACTCCTTTATTATGTCTGGCGTTAGCTCGCCAAATTGTTCATCGGTGATTTCATGGTCTGCAATAAACCAGACAAAAAACAATTTATTTACTTAAATTGTTATTTTTTTACATTTTAATAAAGCATTTATTTATCTCGATACGTAATATACTATTATTCGGGTTCTAAAAGAAGATCCCGACAGCAGCGCATGCAGATTACTTCTGATTGGTCAAAAACTTGAAAGAAAGTTATATTCGCCAATTAGAATTGATCCGCAAAAAACATCAGCAATCCAATGCAGCTGTCAAGACCAATCATAACAATAAACTTAACTACGAGCCGCCACTGGCTAGAACAACTTAATTATCATTAATAATTTGAATATTTGAATTCTTGTAATGCAATATTTTCAAACTTAAAATAAATCTGTAGATCCGATTAGTCAAAATTTTACGAAAACAGTTCTAATATTTAGCAAATATAATCAAAATTTTCAAAAATTGAATTCTTAACCTAAAATCGCTAATATGAAAATAACAATAAAAAATAATACTTTTACATAATTGGGCGTTACAATATTTTTAAAAATTGCTTACCTTCAAAAACTTTAACTAATTTGGGTAAATTCCAACTAATTAAAATTTCTTTGATTCCCATTGTTACCTACTATCCGCGGAATTGTTAATTTATTGTTGTCACTACAGATTAAGCCGATAATAGCAATCGAGGATGCTGTGTAAGCATAAATGCATGATGTGCGGTCGGTCCGTTGTTTGTAATAAAGTTAATCTCCGATTTTCAAAAAGTTTATTGTTAACATCTTTTTATGAATTTCAACAAAAAAAATTGCTAATTACAACAAACTTTTTTATAACACCTTTTTTTAACAAATAAATTTGCTGGTTGGTCAATACACAAACCTACTTTGTTGTAAAATCAATATAGTTCGTTCAATGCCGCCAACTTTGCTCTTGAAGTTAGGCAGCTTTTTATAAGCAACCAAAAGTTATTTGTTGTAGAAATCGCAGTTTTTCGTAAGATAAAGAATTTAACCCATCATGTATGGTTGCCTAAGTTGATAAAAATATTTTAGAGTTTGGTAAATTAATACAGAGTACGGATTATATACTGATTAGCACGAATATATTAACGAGACTCTGTTATTTTTCGGTTATGAAGTCCTAAAATATTATATAAATAAAGTCATGATTACCATGTGGGCTATCGGTCTGATGAAATCTCGTTAATACATTCGTGCGCGTCAGTAGTAGATAGCTAGGTACCTACCTTACGAATAAAGTTCAAAAAAAAAATTTATAACAAAAGCAATTCCAAACTTATAATCCAAATGACACATTTTTTGGGGAAAGGAAAAAATTCGTTTTATTTGCATTGTCATTAAACTTAATGTAGGGTAAACGGCTCACCAGTGGCCACCAGACAATAATTGGCTACCCTGAGCATAAACCCAAATATTAAGATCGTCTAAAGTCGTACAATATTTAGTTGACTTAATTTAAATTTTCTGGGTAAATCCAACCCATAAGAAAGGATTTAATTATATTTAGAAAATGTTTAACACATTTTGTTACAATCCATCGAGGTGGCCAATAACTATTGGTAATATAGCTGAAATTATAGTAATTGGCCGGGGTGGCCAATGGCAATAATTATTGAACAAAGTGGTTTTTTGGTTCAATGAAAAATAAACTAAAAACTTATTCTGGGTGCAGCAATAAAAATAATTCAAATTTTATTGTTCAATTTACCCAATGTTTTAGGTAATTTAGGGAAAATTTTTTGAAGAAATTGCAAACAATATATTCACTGTATTTATTAAAAAAATTTAGGTACTATCACTAAAGATCAGGTATCTTAAATTTAATATAATCTGTAATTTTTATAGGAACTCTTAAATTATTTATAATTTCATAAAATTCTCGCGGATGTGCTGGTTTACAGTATTCCGTGATATATTTTCTGCAAGCATTCCGGCACAACTCTTTCATAGGTACGAATTTTGGTGCTTTATTAAACTTTTCGGCCATCATTTTCTCACTTAAACGGCGACCACGTCCCAATAAGTCGGGTAGTGCATACACTGGTATTGTAAAATATTTACACACAAATTTAATTTGACGACGATACACACAGTCATCGCTAATATTGTCGATATGCCAAAGTATCTCTTTATAATCATAATTGGAACTCACTCCGCATATCAAATTCAACAGGTAATACTTGGAATCTTTAGTACTGGTCAGAAAGTAAGAACCGATATTGTAAATTACACTTTCTACATCGTCAAAACCAAAAGTAATAAATGCATTAAAAATATCGTCCATACTTTTAACGGGAGGTCCTAACGAAACCCACATTTTAAATAATTTGTGCCGGTGATGATTCTTAATGGTTTTTGTTATCATAGATTTATAGAAATTCGTGCATATTTTCGAATGAGATTTGTATTCTTGCATCAATTCGGGTCCAATCTTTGATGTTAAAGTCGTTTTTAAACAATTAACCCAATCGACAGGTCCGTAATCGCAATAGGTTAAATAATGGTCAAGAAACGATTGACCGTTTGATTTATTAAAAATAATGTTCTCTTGCTTGAAGAAGAACTCATAAATATCGGGATTTTCACAGCCATAGCTAATACTTCTAAAATTATATTTTATTTGGTAAATCAGATTCAAATCGTCATCGGTAACCACATCGATGGTCATCCCCGACTGGCTTTTTAAATCCGAAAATATGGATATGTAAGTTGCGGGTTTGTGTTTCATAAACATTTCGATAAACTCCAATGTATCGAGATTGCAGGCTAAAGTCAAAATGAGACTCGAGTGGATATTAGAACTGATGTCAATAGAGTTTTTGAGTAACGCTTCAAAAACGTCTCTTTCACCGTTCGCAACGGCATAAATTAAAGCCGTAAATCCACAATCGTCTTGACTGTTAACGTCGGCGCCGGCCTCAATCAGTTTTAACGTTAAACTTGAGTTGAAACCATTCCCGCATAATTTCATCAGAGGCGTTTGCAGTCTTTTATCTTTGCAGTTTAAATTAATACCTTCGCGACCGATTAGGAAATTTAAGAGCTTATAAGTCTTGTTACTAAAAAAAGAAGGTTAGTTAGGTTTGATTATTAAGAAAGAAGGGTACCTACTCTTGAGGCATAAAATCCAAATACAAATTTAAAATGCCGTAATTTTTGGTATCGTTCTTTGTAATTGCTTTTATGCAGAGGGCAGTTAAAGAATTATCTTGCTCTTTTAGTTTGATCGAATCGGCGTCCTGCTGTAAAAGTTATATCATAAAATAAAGGTAATTAAAAAGAGGAATTTACCTTTTTGGGGTTTATCCCAAGAATCTCTGTATTTTCCATATTGGACTGGAATGAACGAGTCTTTGGTCTTTTCTTGAAGTGTGGAACTTTTGTCGTAATTAAAACGTAAAATTATAACGAATTTAACCGTAAATTAAAAAAATAGGAACGAACGCACAAAACACATCAAGATAAAAGTGAGGTTAAGTAAAACTTGTTGTGTTCAGTGGCGTCACAATAATTTGTAAAATCAGAAGCAGGTTATAAGAGAGGTATATTATTTTTTACAATAGAAAAACTTTTAAAATAGCGTAAAAAATACTTATGAATTTAACAAACTGTCAATTTAAAATTTTGCAATACTGGATGACACAACTTTTCACAAAGTTTTGCTTGACAACAAAAAACACCGGTGCTGTTTTTGCAATTTATTGTGAAATATTATATAATTTGGGGTTTTTATTGATTGTTTTAAAATTAAAATATAATTTTTAAAATATTGTTTAATGTTGAAAAATTGGAAAATTTCGATTGGAAAAAATAATTTGATATTTCTAAGAATTCTTTTAGTATAGATTATATAATATGTTACGGTCAATGACAATTCGGCCATTGCTGTTAATAGCCGGCCAATAACCTCAATGACCGGCCAATACCGTCAATCACCATGCATTTTGGGCGATGCTGACATTTAAAATTTCATATGTGGTTTTTACTTTATTGTTATAAATCAAACAACCGCGAATTAAAAATCTAATTATATTAATCCACGAATCAAAATTCGATTAAACAAATTTTTGCATGTTTGTTCCTAATATCATACGATAAGCTTTATTTTTCCCACCGTTTTTACTTGCTTCTGAGTGACCCCCTTTTTTCCGAATGACAATCGACAATATTGAAAAAAATATTTAAAAAATTTAAAAAAAATATGCTTCTGTTTTTGTCATTTCCACATTTTATAAGTACACTTATCAGCAATTGTAAACAATTCATTCGTAAATTAATATCCGTTGTGCGCATTATTAATATACCAATAAATAAAATTTTATTTTAGTATAGTAATATTTTATTACTACGGCGCGGCAGAGTATTTTATTAATACGGTAGGGCCATATTTAGACTAAATTTTCGGGGGGGGGGGGGATTAATGTTTTTGTTTTAGTTTTGAATAATTTTTTTTGTTTTTTCCTGATCTTCTTGCGATTACAGTCAGACTTCTTGAACTTTTTTGATAAATATCTTCAGGGGTGGGGACTAAACCCTAAATTTTCCGTATTACCCAGAAGCACATAACTAGTGGCAGTGGGTGACAAAGGGGGTGCCGACCTCCTATTTTTCTTCCTATATTGACTATTTTTGTTTGTTAATTAAAATTAAAATGTGGCTATCAAAATATATTTGGTAATTTAAACGTTTTTGTGAGAGATCGTCCGGTGAGAGAGCACAAACGGTAGCACGTCAAAACACCGAAACAAAAAACACTGAAAACAAGAATAAAAAGAACACTAGAAACAAAAACACCGAAAACATAAAACTGAAAATAAAAATGTCAAGAATAGAAATAGATAATTGTTATTTTTATGATTAATTTTGTTAAAAAAGAGAGATTTGTTCATTTTTTATTTTCGATGTTTTTTTGTTTTGGGTGTTTTGACGTGGAATTAATCAAACTTGGTCTTCCTTACAACTTTTAAAAATTTAAATTTAAAAAGAATTAATAGGATTAATATTTTTAAGTAATTAATATAGTTAATCTTTTTCATCAATATAAATTTTTATTTACAGTAATATTTTTGTTATATTTTAGATTTTAGTATTTACAGCAAATCAGCTGTGTGGAGACATTGAGTAAAATCTAAAACTAATTCAACTTCAATTTTATCGAGCTTCAGCCAGTAGTTGTACACATCAATTAAATTATCTGCAAAAAATTTTAAATAGCAATGTGCGTTGCTGCATTTTGTAATTATACCTTCTCATGGTTAGCTTCCATTTCTACAATATTTTCCTTGCTATTCAACTTAAATAAATTTTCCATTTTGTTCTGTGTTCTTCTGTTTCAAAAAGTTATTTTTGTTATTTATCATCTCAGAAAACATTTAAATACAGATTAAGACTTGTTTTGTTTAATTGTTTATTTTTTACTCACTAACCCTGTCTAATCACGAAGTTTACATATTAAATTTTAATGATATTATAATTTTAGTAAAAATGATTTAAAATTATTTTTTAAATATCTATAATATATAAATTTTTATCTCATGAAATGTTTCGGAGAAGGATATCGCTTTCGTCAACAAAATTTATTTGTTGATAAACTTGTTCAATTTATATTATTTTTACATAAAATTGTTTTTATAATCAATCAAAAATAAATTAAAATTATATAAAAGAATTGATAAAAAAAAAGAATTAAAATAATAAGAGAGCAATAAAAAATATATCAATATATTAAACATAGAAACATAAATTATAAACAAAATATAATTTGAATGTTTGAAAAATCAAAAATATTCTATTTCGCACATTTAATAAAATTAAGGAATATTGTTATGAGATATCTTTTTAATATTAAAATAAAGTTGATTATTTTGAATGTCTATGGAAAAAGAAATTTTAAATTAAATATTTATTGTTCTTAAAAAGGTATGGTCCGTATTGCTTTGATGATGTGAATTGTTAACTTACGAAATCTACGAAATACTACGAACTACGAAATAATACGTAGCTGTATAGCTGGTAATTTAAAGGTATATGTGAGAATCTTTCGGGGCACCAATGGTAGCACGTCAAAACATCAAAACAAAAACACCGAAACTAAAAAAGCCAAAAGCAGTCCTGAAGCAGTTATGATTAATTCTGCTAAAAAGGAAAGATCTGTACGAAGGTTATAGGTTAGGAACTTTTTTTTATTCCAAAATCCTGCTTAAAAAGTGAGATCTGTACGTAGGTTACAAATTAATAATTATTTTTTTCCCGGTACTGCTCCCTAATTCTTAACTCCTAACTTTTCGGTATCGAAATATATAACGTATAAAATATGAAACAAAATCTAAACAAAACAACTTTTCTTTTGTTTTATTTAATATTATATTTCTTATATGTAGATACGATACTATAAATACCGAATCAATTAGTTGATTTATATATTTTTAAGTTCATTTTTAAAATGCAAAGCTTATAATTTAAACTACTGGTGTAGTAAATCAGCAAATTAAAAGCAAGGTTTTATATTAATTTATTGCTGCTTAACCTGTATTTAAATAGCTGTAAGATGAAAAATATTTAATAGCGAGTTTATATACTCACCAGTCAGGATAACATTCGAAAACTGAAGAATACAAAATTAAATGGAAGATTTATTTAAATTGAATAGCAACGAAAATATTGCAGAAATGGAAGCTAAATATGAAAAGGTAAAATTATTAAATGCAAAAAGGCAGATCAAATAATTCCGGAGTAATAAGTCTCCCAATCGGATCTCCGGGGGGGGACGGTTTTGAACAGTGTCGTGGATAAAAAATTGACATCGACATCGGGCGCTCTGAGATTGGGTACATGGAACGCAAATAGCCTTTATGCACTTGGAAGATTGGATAATATCATGTTGGAAATGGAGAGATTAAACCTAGATATACTTGGCGTGAGTAATGTGAGATGGGCAGGAGCAGGGTCGATGAACACATCGAAAGGAGTAATGTATTTCTCAGGAAACAACGACATACACCACAGATATGGAGTGGGAATAATGGGGAAGTTTCCTAAAACAAAAAATACGTTTTTTTTTTTAAATTATCAAAGTAAATCAATTATTAAGGTACCCCTATTCGACGGTTTTTTTTATAATTGTTGAAAGCCCTAAAAAATCGATTTTAAAATCAAAAAAATCCAAGATGGAGTAAAATTGGACAATTTTGATATGTGACAACGTCGCAATTTCAAGATTTACATATATTCAATCTTCGATTATACACGTCATATGTACGTTACATGTATAAGACGGAGAGAAAATTATCTGTTGTGTAGGAAAAATGAGAACGTACATTTCAATAAACGTCATTTCAACAAACGTCAAAATGCTAACCTCATATTTTGTACAAAGTGTACTACAAAATTTTGTACAAAATTAACGTGTGTGTGACACCGCCTTTAAGTACAACCGGTACAACAAAGAAACAGTTTTATATTTGGAGGTTAGCATTTTGACGTTTATTGAAATGAAGGTTCTCATTTTTCCTACACAACAGATAATTTTCTCTCTGTCTTATACATGTAACGTACATATGACGTGTATAATCGAAGATTGAATATATGTAAATCTTGAAATTGCGACGTTGTCACATATCAAAATTGTCCAATTTTACTCCATCTTGGATTTTTTTGATTTTAAAATCGATTTTAGGCCCTTTAATGGGCATATTTAAAAAAATGATCAATGAAGTACAAGGTCAAATACGTTTATGTTTCATTTTATGAAAAGACCCAAATTGAGGAAACTTCCCCATTGTAAACAGGAAGCTAAACGGGTCAATGATAAACTTTACTCCCTACTCAGACAGAGTATTAATGATACAATTAAGTACAAAGACTGGTAATATGAACGTGAGTAAATTTAGGAATTCTATGCGCAACTAAATGAAGTATTGAGAAGCATAAAACGTTGCGAAGTCACCATTGTGATGGGAGATTTTAATGCGGATTTGGTCTAGGCGACAGAAATGATAGAGGTGATAGACTGATCCAGTTTTGTCAAGATGAGAACTTCATAATAACAAATACGCTTTTCCAACTTCCGAAACGAAGACTATATTATTGTCATGTTTCATTTTGCATTAGCATCTTTAGTTATAAATAATTTTTTTTAAAAACAGGGATTAATTTAAAAAACATTCAAATAGATAATTTGTTTTAAGCATATGAAATTTTTCTTTTAAATGAACATCCGTGGTGAAGAATAATTCGGTTTAATATTTTTAGATTAAATAATTAAGTAAAGTTAGAAAGCACAGCTAAGGAAATTTTGAGTTGAGTTTTCAACAATTATGAGTATGAAAGATGTTTTTGGTCCAAGATCTTTGAATGAAAAGACAAATGCCAAATTTATCAAGGAAGTCGATCGGTATTCTATCAGTTTTTGTAAATTTTTAAAATAAAGTGTTTAAATCGACGAAAGTGATTAAAATTATAATGCGCCGAATCTGCAAATTCCACCACTATAAACTACGCTATTAACTTTAAAAATACAATAGCAAACTTTTCAATATTCTGAAAGAGCAAAATTTAAGCTTTCTTATGAGGTGAAGATGAATAAAATCGGCATAACGGTTACTTTATAAATTTAATTTTCAAAATCGACTTATTGATTTAAATTTTACAAGTTTACGTTCATGTTAGCTTTAAAAAAAATTCACTTGATGGTACGTATACTCTATGTGGGTTTTAGGAATCCGAATTTAGGTGGGGAGAGAGCGTGTTCATTCCACTGCATGCGGTTACAGAGGAAACATCGTTCGAGTTCCTACATTATATAGTGCATTTGCGCTCCGAGGATCGATTTAATTAGCAAATTATTGGCAAATCTCTAAGTTCCGCTAAGCCAGTCCCAATTATATAATTTAGAGTGAGGTGAAATTGATCATTTTCTTGGCCTGACCTAATGTTAGTGACCCATCCAAACGCATGAAAGCGATGTAAATTGGTGTATCTTAGGGAGGAGGGGAAATACATCATAATAATACAGTACCTATATATTCCACCTATAGGAGGTAGATATACTTTCAACTAGCATTTAGTGTGGTCAGGCATCAACTTTAACTCTCGGTGTAAACTACGTCATTATATTACCTCCGGTGCAGCGTCCTAGTCCTGCCACTTTTTCAAACCACCCCAACTGCAGGATAAACTGAAGTATTTTGACAAATGGACTGTTACTGATTTTGGATATGTTAAGCCAGAAGTCCCCCAACATGGCACTTCTTTTTGACGCTAGAAAAAGACAGTAACAAAGCACATGTTCCGCTTTTTGCATCCTCAAGACTTGCGATCATCCAAAAATTCCAGTGTATTATAAGATGTTTGTTTAATTTTATAGTGTCCAGTTAAAATCACTGCAATTCTCAGTAGTTTGACTCTAGACAGCTTCAAAAAATATTTATAATGTTTGCCATAGAGTGATTTTATCGCTGCATAGCTTGTTTGCATTCAGCGCTTCTATTGTCGATCTGTTGGAACGTAGTTCTAGAGTCTGTTGTTTTATCCAAGACCCAGACCTCCAGACCAGACCTCACTGATACTCCGTCAGATCCAAGCGATTTGAAGGGGGTAAAGAATTTGTTTTTTGGCATCAGTCACAACTTCTTTAGAATTTCCCAGTTAGTCTCAGTCGATGGTGATTTAGTACCTACTTGTTGTAGACAACGCGCCTTGCCATTCAAGATTGAAATAGTTTTTAATAGGACGACTGCAACCCTGTTGCGACTAGGACCTTACTCTACAATGCTAAATCCCATTGAATATATTTGGTCGAAAATCAAGGTAGAAACTAAAAACAATGTTCGAGCTCCCAATGTCGCAGGGCCTAACCTTGGATTTGTTCTTGTATAGTTTTCAGTCTCACAAATTAACTTTTAATTATTAAATTTCATCGCCACTATTTCAAAAATTAAATAAAACCAATTTTATGATTTGCCGCCAAAAAAAATCGCGGACCGTCAGGTATTATCTCTCTCGAACGATCTCCTATCCAAAATTTCCCCCCAAAAACCTCGATGCTTCCGCATTCCTAAACGAGATTAATTGAATACAAAACTAAAGACACTTTTTAATTTGAAAAAACACAATATTATAATAATATTAATTACTTAAAAAGTACCCATTATAAAACAATTTAACTGCAATAAAACATAATATCTTGTTAAAAGTTATTGATCATGATTTTGAATGTCAAATAATATTTTGAAATTATCGTTATATCCTAACTGCTCTATTTCTTGAATAATTAAATTTTTGAAGTAAATTAATTTATTCCTTGTATACTCCATACTTCCAAATTCTTCCAATAGTTGTAGACAATTCATCCGTACGTCAAGATCGGAAGTGCGCATTTTTATGATATCTATAATAAATTAAATCTTATTTTAGTGTAGGCTTTTGTACAGTTAACAAGTATTTTGTAAGAATGAAAATATAAGAAATAATTAAAAATTTAGAAGAAAATACAAGGAATTTTGATTGCGCAATATGCTCAGAATTATATGAAATTTCTATATCATTGGGTAATAGAAACGACTTTCAGGCAGTTTGGAATTCAAAACAAATTTTCTATTTGTTTTTTAATTTGATATTTCAATTAATCATGTTGATACCTATATTTTTCAACTTTCAAAATTTAAATTTTGAGTTAGCTCTATAAAAATATTTCTTTGAAGTTATAAGATTATCAAAATTTCGAAATAATAAAAAATATATGAGGTTTCGTTTAGTAGATATATTTAACTTAATATTATGTAAGTATTTATAAAATTTCAAAATTCAATCTTTTTTAATTTCAAATTTAATTTCCCAAATTCTTAATTAAAAAAAAAATTAAAAATGTAAAATTTTTATTAGTACAATCTTTTTTGTTGTTATGTATTATAGCCACAGCGGCTAAATAAACGATTTATTATTATTATTATATAGGTATATATTTCGAATTTCTTAATTCAAATATATTTTTTAGTTTTGTTATTTTTCAAAAATATTTTTATTATTTATTAATAGAAAATCTTAATATTTAAATCTCGAAATTAAAAAAAAAATCATTTTGTAATTTGTAGTTCGAAAATTTGATTTTAAATTTTCAAATTTGAATTTTATTTCAAATAATATTAGGAATTTAGTACTTTTTACAAGAATTTTAGGATTATTTCAGGAATTTTGAATGAATTTTTTAATTTTAAAAATATTTAGGCCTGGACTAGAAAAACATTTGTAGCAAACTAAATTTTAAAAAATTACCCAATATGCGGGTGTCGTCTGGATGGCTGTTGATCGCATGAACAACGGGAAATATAAATTTCCCTTCCCTAATGTCATCACAGAAGCCTTTGGATTCGCAATACTAAAAGGAATAATTAATATTAAATCATTAGGTGTCTCAAGTTTATAAAGCAAGCTTACCAATTTTGATGTTAATCCTCTGTAATCGTCTGCTATTTGAAAGTACATTCCAAAAAGAATCGTCAGTTTGTCTACATTTACCTTAGTTTTAGCATATAATTGCATGAAATTAGTTGCAGACAATAAGAAATAACCAGTTTCTGAAAAATGTAATAAGACCAAAATTTTACTGAAAATATAATTAACCATACTTTTGCTTGTCATGTCAAAATATTCCTCCTCGCTGGGACATATAAAATTATCTCTCCAATAGATTTCCATTGTTTGTCCTTGTAAAGATTTTTGAACACAATTCAGTGCCGTCATCGTAAACTGAAACATGTCCGTATTAAATTTCTGTGGTGCTATTTAGTTATTATATTAGTAGGGGAGACTGGGGATGGTGTGAACACTGGGATGCAATGGACATGCTGGTATTTTGGGTCTTGTTAGTGATTTTGTTGCTGTCATAATTTAGTATGTTAGTACTACTGTAAACAGTTGCTAGGAAAGAGAAATCGATGCTATGATATCTTCGGAAGTTTTTAGATAGCATAGTTTATTTTCAACCTCTCAGTTGTAAGTTTTCATAGTGAGTATGTAAGGATTTTCAATTATTTAAGCTGACCTTTCTGTAAATTTTTTTATTTGCAGGTGAAAAGTGAAGTCTTACAGGTATGTCGATAGTTAATTTTTAAAAATAAATGCTTGTTTTAACTTTAAAATGTTTTCCATACCTTTTACTCAACTGCTGAAGGTAAGCTACGAGTACTAATGTTTTTCGAGTTTAAAGACACTACTAATTGTAAACAAATGAAATTGAAGAAAGGGAAAGCAAAGAAAAATGTATTTAAGGTAGAAGTAAAATCATCCAATGAGCCTGATTTTGAAATATAATATTGTTCAATTGAAATATTCGTAATAATTTTTAAGGTATATATAATTTGTTCACAATTTAGTTTCTTAAGGTTTTAATAAATATTTAGTTCGTATTATTTAAAAAGTGCAATTAGTAAATTTATTTCTCATTATTCCTTGCAGTTGTCCATTACATTCCCTGCATATCCAGTGTACGTATACCCGGGTAGTGTATACTGTATACTTTGGACAAAATTAAGGTTTACTTTGTGACTAAATTCTGAAAAAACTATTGCTTCTTAGTAGAATATATCAAGGTCAATAATCTTAAACTATCTGCCCTAAAGTTTAGTAAAATAAAATAATCGTCTAACTTCTTTGGAAAAAATAAGAATAATAAAACGTAAAAGGTGTCCAAACCATCCCCAGTCTCCCCTATATATTAGTCGCTAAAAAAGAGAGATCTGTACGTAGGTATAGGTTAATAATTATTATTTTTCCCGGCAGTTGTTACCTAATTCGTAACTCCTAACTTTTCGGTATTACAAAAACTAAAAAGAAGGTGTTATTAAATTAAAATCTGCCAACGTTACCTCGGTAGATTGGTTACTCATCCCACTAAGAAAACATGTATAACGTGAAAAATCAGCTGCTACAATAGTTCGACCGGTACCATATACCACATGAGCAGCAGGATCTCCTCTTCTTAGTTCAGAAGAATCCTGAATATCGTCTATCCTGTAAGAAAATTAATATTAAATTTAACATAACATAAAAGTGCTTTCAAAAGTAATTTTTAAAGAGTATTGTCGACTTTTTTTGCATTTTTAGCTTTTTTGATCCATTGAATATTCTGAAATCTAATTTTAGATTTTAGTATTTACAGCAAAGTAAATGTATGGATCCATTGAGCAAAATCTAGAACTAATTCAACTTCTGTTTTATCGAGCTTCATCCAGTTGTTGTACACTTCAATAATACTATTACGAAAATCGTTGCCTTTATTGCCATTAATATGATAGTACGGTTCCATTATGATCTGCAAAGCAGTTAAAATTAAAATGTGTGATTCTGCATTTAATAATTTTACCTTCTCATATTTAGCTTCCATTTCTGCAATATTTTCGTTGCTATTCAATTTAAATAAATCTTCCATTTTATTTTGTATTCTTCAGTTTTGAAATGTTATGCTGACTGGTGAGTATGTAAACTCGTAATGGAATATTTTTCATCTCGGAAAGTATTTAAATAATTAATATAAAACCTTGCTTTTAATTTGCTGATTTACCAAACCAGTATATGTAAATATAAGCTTTACATTTAAAAAATTAATATCAAGTTCACTATTCGATATTTATAGCATAAAAAAATAATAATACAAAAGAAATACAAATAAACAAAAGAAAACTTGTTTTGTTTAGATTTTGTTCCATATTTTACATTATAAATTTTGATGATTTTACGATATAAGTTTATTAAAAAACTAGGTCAGGCGCCTGTTGGTCGCCATAACCTTCTAGTATTTGAATGATGTGGCAACTGCTTCTAGATCATTAAACACTGAAACTTTTGTATTTAATAATATTTATTTCAATATTGCATGACTTTGGCGTTGAATCGGGTTTGGTCGTATCGCTTGTTTTGGCGGCATTGCCCCACCCTGTGAATGAGTATGTCATTATTGCTTGAATTACTGTTTTGAAAGTGGTTCCCCTCAAATATTTCGAGGAAAAAAAACCAAAGGTCAGACAAATTGTCAATATTAGGAAAACTAAATTTTTTTTTCGACTGTTAAAATAGAGATTCACCGGTCGAGCTTAGGTTAATGTTAGGAAACAATATTTTTTATTTAAAAAATATTGGCTTTCCAGCCATAATAAATATAAAACCGTATGAAATCAATATAATTCATCAACTTCCGCTGTAGTGACCCTCGACTCGTAGAGTAACAATGCAAAGATCCATTGGTCGCTTGAAGTGGTCGTCAACTTATCAATGTATCGGAGAAATTTTTTCATCTTATTTATGTCAAAAATAAATATGTACCTACCTATAATAATAATTATATACTAAAGACAAATAAATAAATCTTAATATTATATAAATAAAATATAACTATATCCGGTATTATAACATCAAGTTGTAATTTGAAATTAATGCTGTTGAACATAATATTATCTACCTTTTAGAAAATGTTAAAAAATAAAAACGAAATGGAAAATGTATTACAACTTAATATTAGGAACGAAATAATATATTGCAGAAACTGAAACTAAAATAAAAATATGAAAAGGTAAAATTATGAAAACTAAAAATGCACATCTTTATTTTAACCTTTTTGCAGAACCGTACTATCATATTAATGACAATAAAGGCAACAATTTTCGTAATACTGTTTTACAAATGTTAAAAAGCTAGCTCCCGAATCTATGGAGCTAGCACTCAAATATTAGAGCTAGCACCGTTACAGTTTTTATAGCTATTCAGCTAATATAAATTTTAAATGCAATTTGTAAATTTCACATTAAATGGGAACTATAACTCTGCTCCATGCCTCATTTCGTATAGCTGTGAGACTCACGTTGAAATTTGGTTCTCACAAGAAATCTCAATCATTTTAGTAATACATATTGACATTTGGTTCTGTAGACTTATGAAGTTGCACTAACTGAATTATTTATTTTTAAATTAATACATTGAAAAATTATTTATATCCACATGTCGTGAATGCAATGAAGAGGAGGATCAGCCGAACATGTACTTGGCTACCGTCCGGCGTTCACTTCAATAAGAGAATCTGTGCTGGGGGACTTCTGGCCCAAACATGGCCAGAATCAGCAATACTCCGCCTGCCAAAATCCTCGAGCTCATTCTACAGCTGGAGTGACTTGTGGAGTGGAAGGATCAGGGTGGCACAATGGGCTCATTTAGTGTCCTAAGTGCATGAGACTTGTTCTTAATTCAGAAGGTAAAGTTTCCAATAATTGAAACACTAAGGCTAAAATTGGAGAAGTATCAGAGTGAGTTATGTAAAAGATTAGGTCTTCCAGTGGCAAAAATGAAGCATGCCAAAGCAGAAGAACTGGCGGAAACTTTGACAACGGCTATTCAAGTGGCTATGAAAAAGATCTGTACACAGACCAGAGCACCAAAGGTAAGTAAGCTTACGGAAAACACAATAAAATGTTACATAAACGAAGAAAAACACCTAAAGAAGCAGACTACATTAATACAGGTAGTAACGGAGACAAATGGAAACATGAAGGTATTTAGAATAAGATTGAGATGAAGATAGTCAAAATGAAAACAAGACACGGTATAGTAGTAACAGATAAGAACGAAATTACTAGCATCATCTATGGATTCTGCAACGAGCCCTATAAATCTGAAATAGCAAGAAAAAGGTTGAAAAGAAAGCAATAATAAACGTGGGGTCAGAGGACATGCCAGAAGGGACAAGGGAAGAAATAAGAAACACCTTGAAATTATATGAAAAACAATAAAGCACCAGGAGAGGATCGAATAACAACCGAGATGCTAAGGTTGGGTGGCGACACTGTAGAAAATATTTACAAAGGGAGATAAGACTAACATTGAAAATTACAGACCGATAAGTTTGTTGTCACACTTGCATAAACTCCTAGCTAGAATAATTACAAATCGCGTAACAAAAAAATTGGATTTCTATCAACCAGTAGAACAGGCAGGATTTCGAAAAGGTTTTAGCACCACCGACCATCTACAGACAATAAGTTTATTAATAGAGAAATTCACGGAATACAATGTCCCTATACATTTGGCATTCGTCGACTACAGCAAAGCTTTCGACTCAATCGAAAAGTGGGCTTTTCTTCAGGCGCTAGGTAACGCCAGAATAGACTCAAGATATACAAAATTCATCAAAAATATTTATAGAGGAACTAGCTTGCAGATTAGGTTGGACGAATGTACAAAAACCGATAAGATTTTCATTCACAGAGGGGTTCGGCAAGGAGACCCAATGTCGCCAAAGTTGTTCACCCTGGCTCTTGAAGACGTCTTTAAGTAACTAACTTGGGAGAGAAAGGGTATATTAATAGACGATAAATATCTAGGTCATTTACGTTTCGCGGACGATATAGTTGTAATTAGCAGTACGGCTGAAGAAATGAAAAATATGCTTCAGGAACTCAATCAAGCATCTCAACTCATAGGGCTAAAAATGAACCTGTCCAGGGCAAAAATTTTATCAAACGGGGAAGAAGCACAAGAAATGATAGAAATGGACTGTGCTATAATAAAACAAGTCGAAGAGTACATATATCTAGGCCACAAAATCAGACTGGGAAAAGGAAACCAAGAGGCTGAGATCGGAAGAAGAAAAAATCTTGCATGGGTAGCCTATGGAAAACTGCGGCACGTGCTAGCAAATACAGCAATTCCAATAAACTTAAGACGAAAAGCGTTCGATTTGCGCATACTGCCTGGAAACAATGACTATTATCAACAAGAATGCGGAAAGTCTAAGGGTGGTGCAAAGAGCGATGGAGAGGTCGATGTTGAACGTAAGTTTACGAGACAAAATTAGGAATGGTGAGATAAGGAAAAAAACTGGAGTTGTGGACGTGATGGAGCATGTGGCACGTCTGAAATGGTGTTGGGTCGGGCACGTACCGAGGCAGGAGTACAACAGATGGACAGTAAAGATAGTAGATTGGAAGCCAAGGACGTCGAAAAGGAGCAGAGGTAGACCCCAGAAGAGATGACTCGACGATATCAAGATAGTGGCGGGTTGGGAATGGTTACGGAGAGCCAAGGAGAGAGAGGTATGGAGAAGATTAGGAGAAGCTTATATCCAGGAGTGGACCGTGAAAGGCTAACAAAGAAGAAGAAGATCTGCTGGTAATTTATTAACTTACCTGAAGATTGAAAAATTGCTGTAAATTGGATAAATTGTATTTTATAATATAAATTGGCGTATACGTGGCCGGCATTTTGTCGCGTGAAAAACTATATAATAATCAAAATCAACCCTATATAAAGTGAAGGGGGTTAGTTTACCCTTAACCACACTTGGGGGTAATTCAGTTGGTGGTGTTGCTCATAATAAAAACCAATAAAGTTTATAAAATAACTATATTAAAATAAAATAAAATAAAATAAACTGTACAAACTTAAACTAGCACTTACCCTTAAATTACAATCATCATCTTAGGGATGGAAAGATTGACCATCTTGGGAGCTGAGGGCTGTTCCGTGGTGTTCCTAAGTGGTTCACTCGCGAGACTCCTCGCGAAACTCATTAATTATTTTTCGAATTATTTCGATCAATCTTTCCACACCCCTACTCTTATCTTGATCGACCCCATTGATCGACATTTTCCGATATCGATCGTTTGGGGTCATTACCTTCTATCAAATTGACACGCCTTGTGCCGGTAGCGGATATGTCACTGGTCACTGCCCTTATGGAATGTACCAAATATAAAAATTCTATACTTCCTTAAAATCGTTATTACAATTTAGCCTGAGCTTTTACATTCTTGATTTATGATTATAAAATATTTTTATAAAAATGTAAGATTATTTTTTGAGTGTGACAATATGTCGGAAATACCTTAAAAGGTTTTCCACACTACTTTAAAAAGTCTTCCCGCTGCAGTTACCATTACAGAAACTGAAGTGGCGCGTAGCCTAAGATGAAAACCTAGGGTTACCAGAGTTCAAAGATAGCTTTATATTAATATCTCTTCTTGGATTATCATCCTTCTTTTTAACTTTCTTTGTTGGGAATGTCAAAATTCTACACCTTTTCCAACAGTCATTCAGATTTCAAAAATCGTCAATTGTTATTTAAAATTTGTAGCCAACGATGGCAAGATCCCATTGAATATCTTTGGCCAAAAATCAAGGCACAAACTAAATGCAATATTCGAGTTCCCAATATCGCAGGGCCTAACCTTGGACTCGCGCCACTATTTCAAAAAATTAAATAAAAGCAACTTTTATAATTTTTTGATATTTATTTTCTAATTTTAATACAAAATTTCCTCCCAAAAACTTCGATGTTGCGCATTCCACTTTTACATTTGAATACACGGCGATATTAAAATAATAAAGCAATTAACTCCAATAAAACAGTTGTTAAGTGTTATTGGTCAAGATTTTGAATGTCAAATAATATTTTGAAATTATCGTTAAATCCAAACTCCTCCATTTCTTGAATCATTAAATTTTTGAAGTAATTTAATGTATTCCTTGTATATTCCATACTTCCAAATTCTTCCAGCAATTGTAAACAATTCATCCGTACATTAATATCGGTTGTGCGCATTTTTAATATATCTATAAATTAAATTTAATTTTCGTGTAGTCTGTAGAAATATTTTATACCATGAATGGTAAATATCGCGTATGGAAGCCGTCTCTTACGGATTTCAAATTGGTAAGATGCCCGAAAAGACGTCTTCGTCGCAAAATTAATTTTAAAAAATTACCCAATATGCGGATGTCGTTCGGATGGCTGTTTATCGCATGAACAACAGGAAATATAAATTTCCCTTCCCTAATGTCATCACAGAAGCCTTTGGATTCGCAATACTAAAAGGAATTATTTTATTAAATCATTAGGTGTCTCAAGATTAGAAATCAATTTTTTTTACCAAATTTGATGTTAACCCTCTGTAATCGTCTGCTATTTGAAAATATATTCCAAAAATAATCATCAATTTGTTGACATTTACCTTAGTTTTTGTGTATAATTGCATATTAATAGTTATAGCCAAGAATAAATGACCAGTCTCTAAAAAATTGTATTATGATCAAAATTTTACTAAAAATAAAATTAAGCACACTTTTTTTTATCATGTCAAAATATTCTTCTTCGCTGGGACATATAAAATTATCTCTCCAATAGATCTCCATTGCTTGACCTTCTATACATTTTTGAAAACAATTCAATGAAACATTTCCGTATTACCCAGAAGCGCTTAACTAGTAAGTGACAAAGGAGGTGCCGACCTCCTATTTTTCCTCCTTTTCATTATTTTTGTTTGTTAAATTAAATTAAAACGTAGTATTCAAAATATATTTGGTAATTTAAGCTAATTTGTGGAGGATGTTCCAGTGAGAGAGCACAAACGGTATTAGCACGTCAAAATACCGAAAGCATGAATAAAAACATTAGAAACAAAAAAACGAAAAATAAAGATTAGTTAGAAAATAGAGATTTGTAGGTTTTATATTTTTGATGTTTTTGTTTTCGGTGTTTTGGCCTGGAATTAGACGGAGTGCATCGTAACAAACCACTGATACACCCCATCGTTTGATTTGCGTTTCTCCTAGCCTAATGCACCTCTTACTCTTATAACATGCTCAATGTACTGTCACATGACATTAAAATCACGTGAAAGTTGCGTGCGTATGTTTACATACACTCATTAGTACTTCGTTACGACACTGTTACTCTGTTCTTTTCGAAACCACAAAAACTTGAAAAAAGGCATTATTAAATTAAAAACTCCCAAGGTTACCTCGGTAGATTGGTTGTACATCCCACCATAACAATATGTATAACAAGAAAAGTCAGTAGCTACAATAGTACGACCGGCACCATATATCACATGAGCAGCGGGATCTCCTCTTCTTATTTCAGAAGTATCCTGAATATCGTCCACCCTGTAAGAAAATTAAAATTTAAAAGTTATATTCAATTAACTTTTAAAAATTAAAAGTTTAAATATTAAAATAGATAGTATCTAGTATCTAATATTTTTAAGTATTTAATATCTAGTAATTGACTTTTATATTTATATAAATTTTTATTAATTTATATTATGTATTTAATATTTTTTCCTATTTTAGATTTTAGTATTTACAGCAAATCAGCTGTATGGAGCCATTGAGTGAAATCTTGAACTAATTTAACTTCAATTTTATCGAGCTTCAGCCAGTAGTTAAACACATCAATTAAAGTATTACGAAAATCATTTCCTTTATTTTCATTGATATGATGGTACGGTTCCATTATTATCTAAAAATTTAAAATGAAAATGTGCGTTTCTGCATTTTATAATTTTACCGTCTCATATTTAGCTTCCATTTCTGCAATATTTTCGTTGCTATTCAATTTAAACAAATCTTCCATTTTATTTTATAATATTCAGTTTTGAAAAGTTATGCTGACTTTATATTTGGTATTCACACTCCCTTGTATATTTCGTTGTATTTCTACACTCTAATAAATGTTCAATATATATCTCTCTCGCTTGCATAAAAAATGAAAAAAAGTAAAACAAACTCGTAACTATACAACATTGTAAAGATACAACGAACTGTGAATACCCCTATTATATTTAGGGCCGATTTATTCACCTCTCGTTAATCTTTAAAGTAACTAAAGTTATCTATAAACCTACAATGGACGTCTGCTATTTGACAAATCAATGTCACGTGGTAGGTTTATAGGTATCTTTAGTTACTGATAAGATTAACGAGAGGTGAATATTTCGGCCCTTAGTATTATATCTAGTATAAAAAAATATTAAACAAAACAAAAAGAAAATTCAGAAAGAAACATCCTATTCAATTTGACCAAACTAGATAAGGGCGAGGAAATTATGCTTAATAAAAAACACAAAAGCACCTCCAAAAGCAAATAATGGTCCGATAGAAACTTACATAGATAAAATGGAATTTGTGGGAGACCAAGTTGAGAAATGAAGCAATAAAATTTCTTGAAAGTGAAAAAAGACTACTAACGATCGAGTAAGAAAGTTATAAAGGTAAAAGATACAAAAATGAAGCTAAAAAAGAGGACTTCGAAATAAAATTAAAAGAGAAAATGTAATAATTACAATAGCCGATAAAAACGCAGACATGATCATCATAAATAAAGAAGACTACATAAATAAAACAATGAATTTCCTAAACAACAATAAACCTAATAAACACTTTTGTCGAAAAAGTTAAGAAAATTTATAAAGCTTCTTCGGAAAACTTCACAAAGAACACAAAAGACATTCTACAATGCCCTAGACTACATACGTTCACAGGCAAAGTTACACAAAATGAACATTCCAATAAGAACAGAGTAGTCTCATCAAATTGACTCCCCAGTGAGTGGAATAGCTAGAATAATAAACAGCATATTTAAACAACATCTCAAATACAAACCTAAATATACGATAAATAATGAAATAATATCTGATAGTGGAAATAGAAAATATAGAATTACCAGTGGAATACAAAATGATATCTTTCGACTTGGTAAATTTATACACAAATGTTCCTGTTGATGAAACTCTAGAATTAGTAAAAGACTATTTAAATAAATACTGTAATGACAACATCAACATGGTAAATAATATACATAATCTAATAATAATAACCACGGAACAAAATTTCTTCGAATTCGAAATTGAAACATACAGAATGCGATCTGGGCGTTATGAAATGTGTAGTAAACCGCCTCTAAATTGCCTAATCATAATTACCGTTTTGGAAGCACTGTATTAATCTTAATTTTTTTAAATTTTTTAATTTAATTTTTTTTATATTTTTATTCATTTAAGGAAGAACTTATTTTTGGCGTACGGAAAATAATTCAATAGAAATTTTCTTTCAAAATCTGTTCGGTAGGTTTAGATTTTGTGCAAAAAAAATTGTAATACAGTTTATTTATTATAATATTCTTGTAGAAACTACATATTTTAGATAATATTTGTCTATAAAAATAAATTCTAAAAAAATTAGTTTAGCTGCAATTTGTACTCAAAATATGAATTTATTTACGGAATGCCTGTACGATCCTGATAAGATATCATAATGGAACTTGTACTAAACGCAAGAGTCTATATAAAATATACAAGAATGGGCCAAACACACTGCCCTGTGGTACACCAAATTCTATGAGAATCATTTTGGAATATGCGTCTCCGCACTTTACGAGGAAGTATCTTTTTGTCAAATAAGATCGTAGTAGTTGACAATATGGACGAGGTAAGCTGTTCTTGATTTTGTATACCAATCCTGCATGCCACACCTTATCAAAGGCCTGTGAAATGTCAAAAAATGCCGCGAGCAGTAACGCTTATGTTCCAAGTCTTCTCTAATCCTCCTAACAACTCGGTGTACCTGTTCGATGGTGGAATGATTCTGACGAAATCCAAATTGATGATTGGGTGTTAAATGGCTTTCTTCGAAGAGTGGTTTGAGCCTAGCCACAAAAGTTTTTTGAAATACCTTGGATAGAACAGGCAAGAGACTGATTGGACGATAAGATACAGCTTCCGTTGAATCCTTTCCAGGTTTTGATATCATATTTATTTGGGCCGCCTTCCATTCCGAAGGGAAGTAACTCAATCTAAGGACGGCATTAAATATGATAGTTATCATTTTTATTCCTACTGGTGGTAGCTCTTTCAAGACTCTTCCGGTTATTAGATCGTACCCCGGTGCTTTCCTCGGGTGATGTTGTTCATTATGCTCGACTTGACCACTGCTACTTTTATGGGCTTAATGGGAAGGTCCATTTGATAAGGTGCTTCTACAAACCGATGTATGAATTTTTCTTCTTCTGGTGGTATTTCCATTGGGAATGGTGTGAAGATATTGCCAAGATGTTCCACAAAAGTATTGACTTTTTCTTTATCTGTCCTGGTCCAGTTACCATCCCGTGTTCGAATTGGTGGTCGTATATTGTCATGTTTCAATTAACAGACCCCGTAATTAAGATTCTACATTTATAAAAAAACAAATAAAGTTTAAACTTTTCTTAATTAAATTTTGCTTTGGAAACTCAGGATTACTTTTGTTTGATTTTTATGATGATAATTTGTTTAGTTTCACATATTGTTTGAGTTTTATTAATAACGGAAGGCACGGTTAATAGTTTGTTTTGCAACTTTTCTTCACAATTTCAAAATTTAAA
This sequence comes from Cantharis lateralis, assembly GCA_963170105.1. Classification (NCBI taxonomy): domain Eukaryota; kingdom Metazoa; phylum Arthropoda; class Insecta; order Coleoptera; family Cantharidae; genus Cantharis; species Cantharis lateralis. The sequence continues at coordinate 11,242,766 of OY720626.1, forward strand.
GGATGTTTTTGGTCCACGATCTTTGGATGAAAAGATAAACGCCAAATTTATCAAAGCGCCATGGTTTTATATTTTTTGTTAAATATTTTAATCAAAATTAAACATAATTAGTGGGTTTTAAACAATAAGAGTGAGTACGTGTGATAATTTAAATAAGTGCGCAGCGCCGAATCTACTAGTCCCACCACTTCAAGCTCAAACATCGAAAATTTGCGAAACAATTAAATGGAGGGAGAATGGTTTTTAAAAATAACTCATTCTGGGTAAAACCGTCAACCAGTCAAGTTCGGAAATTTTAAAGCCCAGGGTCAAAATTTTAAGTTTTAATTTAATTGCAACTGACAAATGCAATTGAGTCATTTTACTTACCTGAAGACTGAAAATTCAGAGTGAGGGTGTTTGTACTATTTCGTTAAATCAAGAATTGAATCCACACTTGACCAGCTTTATGACCATCAATTAACCTAGCAGATGTGCCAACACATTGGAAAAGCAGTAGCAAATCACAACAGATGAGCAGAATAAACCACAGCAAATTTTATGAAGACGTCAAAAACTAATAGGGTGAGAACATTTTAAAAGCGCAATAACAATTAATTTTACGACCAGTGACCACGATAAAATTGATTATTTAAATTTTGTATTATTTTGCCATCTAATTTGAAAATTAAGCTAGAAAGTTGGAAAAGTTACTTATAAATACGTTTAATTTGCAAATTTGGTGATCTTTGTTTTATTTGGCGAACCGATGTTATGCGGTTTTTAGATCAAAAACATCACGATTTTTACATCAATTATAAACAACAACTTGATTAAACTGTGCCTTCGTTTGTAACATTTAAAATTTAGTATTGTGTGATTAAAAATACATTTTACATTTATAACTTGCTTAATTGTTTTATCATAAAATTTATCTTAAGGATCGCAAGCTTTGTTAACAGTGATGGGTGTTCCAAAAGTAACAATTTAAGTTTTTTTTGCAATAAGTTTAGCTTTTACACTTTTGAGCATCGCAATATATTGGGGTTGTTTGATTTTTTTTGTAACTTTCCACAAGGAATTCTGTCGATTCTGTGGGTGAGAGATTTTCCGAGAATTTTTTAATAGCGTGATATTTATTTTCGGTTAACATTATTTACTATTGCTTAGTAGAACGATTTAGATTTGTTTTATCTATCGAAGCATGAGTAGTCTGTTAGCGTTTTCTTAATCTTCTTTTTTCTTCAAGTTTCTTCTTAATATGATCGGGACAATATCCTGGCTTTTCGATTTTCTGCTTTGATGCTGATGGAGCAGCGGACCACGCGGCTTGTTGTATTGTGTGATTAAAGTTTTCAACTGATTCGTCTACATCTTGTTCCGTTTTTAACCGGATATTCGTATTTAGTGTTTCTGAAAATATCTTACGGAATGCTTCCCAATCAGTATTTTTGCTTGACAGGCTAGGTGGTGCAGAATTTTCAGTTATTTGACTTTCATAGGTGACTAGTAGAGGAGAATGATCCGACGAAAGGTCAAGGCAAGTTTCAATTTTTAAATAATTGCGTGCATTGCTTTTAGTGATGCAAAAGTCGATCACGACGGGTATTTTATTTACATCCGTTGGCCAGTAGCGGTTGGGTACCCCGAGGAGAGTTATTGCAGATTTTTTCTCATCATTGATTGATACAGTTGTCTGCCTCGTGGTGTAATCAAACTGGAGCCCCAGTGACAGTGTTTAGCATTAAAATCTCCTCTGGCTATAAATCTGTGTCCAAGGGTTTCAAAGAAAGATTCAAAGTTTGCTCTTTTGATGGCTACATTAGGAGAACAATACACTGCTACCAGGATCAGTTTACCACTCCAGTCCGATATTTCCACAGCTATGTCCTGAAGGTTATGTTCGCTGTAACTGGTTACCTCATGGTGCTTGATGCTATTTTTAATAATGGCTGCTGTTCCTCCTCGAGCTCTTCCCCCAAAATGATTGGTGCAGTATATTGAGTACTTATTTTGGGATTTTTATATAACTTTTAGCAGTCATATGTGTTTCTGATACGAGCATAACATTCAGGTTGTGATTTGTAATAAAGTATTTGATTTCTTGGCAATGATTTACCAAGCCGTTGGCGTTCCAAATCGAAATTTTAAGTTTAGGGTTACTCTCCATTACATCTTTTACATCATATGGTAATTAGAAGATCGAGCATTTTCTCCATCATTCTTGTTACCATTTGCTCGAGATTATTTTGTGATTGTTGTTGGATAATTGGTACCATTTGACTTTGTTGCGGATTATTAGGAAATTGCTGAGTCTGGATGTTGTTTACAGTTGCCTGTGCATAGGACAATCCATTTTGGGTTTGATTTCTATTTGGAAGAGGTGGAAAATTTGTCATAACGAATGGTTCGTTGGCTTGCTTCTTTCATAGTATAGGGAATCTTAGCTTTTGGAGCTCCTTATACACCGAGCAACCTCTGCAGTTTGCGGGATGATTACTGTTACAGTTCGTACACTTTACTTGTCCATCTCTCTCTTTCCGTGGACAATCTTCGGTTGCATGATCACCAGTGCACTTAACACACCGTGGTCTGCGGTGGCCGTATTTTTGTGTGCGTCCAAAATGTTGGCATCGGGTGCACTGAGGAACCTCAGGCTTGGGGTGCGGTGGTTCTACTGCAACTATGGCATTCCCCAGATTTTTAATGCTGTAGATTTCTTTATTGTTTGGTTTCGTTATTAACTCGACATTGTATAAGGGTAGAAACTCTTTAGTGCCTCTTTGTCTAATGCCAGAAATATTTTTAAATGTGTGTCCCTTGGCTTCAATTTCTTTTTTAAGGGTGTCTAGATTTGTAGTAGGGTGTATGTTACGAATTACTACCCGAAAGGTACGATCTTCTTTCAATTGGTAGGTATGGAATTGCATTTTTTTTTTTCGGTGAAGGCCTTTACTGTATCTGTATAATGTTTAGAAGTATTTGGCTGTATTTTTACCTGGTTATTATATAGTGTTTTTGGTGCGCACTCCTTGAGCAGTTCGGTCAGGGGTTCTATGCATTCGACTCTCTCTACAAATATTGGTAGTGGATTTCTGGTTTCTGATGTTAATGAGGTTGTTTGTTGTTGTTCTTCTTCGTCTTCATTTTCACCGCTTTCATTTTTATTATCATCGTTATCTTTATTCTCTAAAACCTGGAAGGTATTGGAAGTCGGTACAGGTTTACTAAGCCAATAATCACTTAGGATGGTTTGTTTTTGAAAAGGGAGAAAAATTGGTGAAATAATTCATTCTGGGTAAACCCGTCAACTTGTCAAGATCGAAAATTTAAAAGCCCAGAGTCAAAAGTTTAAATAATTTGAATTTTAATTGTAATTGACAAATACAATTAAAAGATTTAACTTACCTGAAGATTACAAATTCAGAGTAAGGGTTCTTGTGCCAATATTTTCCACGGAAAGAAAAACGAAAATTTATTCACGACCAAACATTATTATCAGCAATAGCAGTAACGCAGCATTTGGACGCCAGACTCCCACAGAAGGTGAAATGATAAAAACAAACAGCAACAATCAAATGAAAACTTTAAATTTAATAAGGGTGACAACAATTTAAGTGCACGAACGATTAATTTTAGTAAAGTTTAAAACCACGATAAAATTGATTTATAAAATTTGTATTTATTGCCATCAAAATTGCAACTTTGTCTAGGTGGTTGAAAGAATTACTAAAATTTAAATAAGACCAAAATTGCAATAAGACGGAATTGATTTATTGGTAAACCGATGTAATACGGATGATGATCAAAAACATCGAAATTTGAAATTTAAATGCTACATGAAATTTATTTAGCTGTGTATTTGTAAAATTAAATTTTGTTTAACTTTTCGATAAAATTATAAATTTTAAAATTGACAAATTTTTGCTTTTAATTATTCAACATCAAAAGTAATTAAGTTAAAGAGTCTCACGCTAAGAACAAAAGGGGATGGATGTTCCGAAAATAAGGTAAATAATTAGGTTTTTCTTAATTTTAAACCATTTTTCGCATTTGGACATCGCAATGTATCTAGGCCACAAAATCAGATTGGGAAAAGGAAACCAAGACGCTGAGATCGGAAGAAGAAAAAATCTTGCATGGGTAGCCTATGGAAAACTGCGGCACGTGCTAGCAAACACAGAAATTCCAATAAACTTAAGACGAAAAGCGTTCGATTCATGCATACTGCCGATGGTGACATACGGCCTGGAAACAATGACTATTATCAACAAGAGTGCGGAAAGGCTAGATAAGGAAAAAGACTGGAGTTGTGGACGTGATGGATCGTGTGGCACGTCTGAAATGGAGTTGGGTCGGGCACGTACTGAGGCAGGAGTACAACAGATAGACAGTAAAGATAGTAGATTGGAAGCCAAGAACGACGAAATGGAGCAGAGGTAGACCCCAGAAGAGATGACTCGACGATATCAAGAAAGTGGCGGGTTGGGAATGGTTACGGAGAGCCAAGGAGAGAGAAGTTTGGAGAACATCAGGAGAGGCTTATGTCCAGGAGTGGACCGTGAAAGACTAACAAAGAAGAAGAAGAGCTGTTGGTAAATTATTAACTTACCTGAAGATTGAACAATTGCTGAAAATTGGATAAATTGTATTTTATAATATAAATTAACGTTACGTCGCCGGAATATGTTGGAAAAACTTTTAAGGTTTTCCATACTACTTTAAAAAGTCTTCCCACTGCAGTTACCATTACAGAATCTGAAGTGGCGCGTAGCCTAAGATGAGATCTATGGGTTACCAGAGTAACTTAATATTAATATCTCTTTTTGGATTATTATCCTTCTTTTCAACTTTCCCTGTTGAGAATTTCAAAATTCTACACCTTTTCCAGCAGTCATTCAGAGATTGTCAGGTATAATTCAGATTTGCCAATTGATATTCAGAAATCGTCAATTGTTATTTAAAATTTGTAGCCAACGATGGCAAGATCACATTGAATATATTTGGCCAAAAATCAAGGCACAAACTAAATGCAATATTCGAGTTCCCAATGTCGAAGAGCCTAACCTTGGGTTCGCGCCACTATTTCAAAAATTAAATAAAACCAATTTTTTTGATATTTATTTTCTAATTTTAATCTAAAATTTTCCCCCAAAAACCACGATGTTCCAAATTCTTAAACATAATTAATTGAATACAAATCTAAAGCCACTTGAATACACAGCAATATTATAACAATAAAGAAATTGAACTCCAATAAAACAGATGTTAAGTAGTGTTATTGGTCATGATTTTGAATGTCAAATAATATTTTGAAATTATCGTTAAATCCAAACTCCTCCATTTCTTGAATCATTAAATTTTTGAAGTAATTTAATGTATTCCTTGTATATTCCATACTTCCAAATTCTCCCAGCAATTGTAAACAATTCATCCGTACATTAATATCGGTTGTGCGCATTTTTAATATATCTATAAATTAAATTTAATTTTAATGTAGTCTGTAGTAATATTTTATACCATGAATGGTAAATATCGCGTATGGAAGCCGTCTCTTACGAATTTTAAATTGGTAAGATTCCCGAAAAGACGTCTTCGTCGCAAAAAAATTTTAAAACATTACCCAATATGCGGGTGTCGTTCGGATGGCTGTTTATCGCATGAACAACAGGAAATGTAAATTTCCCTTCTCTAATGTCATCACAGAAGCCTTTGGATTGGCAATACTAAAAGGAATTATTTTATTAAGTCATTAGGTGTCATTAGGTGTCTCAAGATTATAAATCAAGTTTTTACCAAATTTGATGTTAACCCTCTGTAATCGTCTGCTATTTGAAAATACATTCCAAAGAGAATCATCAATTTGTTGACATTTACCTTAGTTGTGGTGTATAATTGCATATAAATAGTTATAGCCGAGAATAAATGACCAGTCTCTAAAAAATGCATTATGATCAAAATTTTACTAAAAATAAAATTATCCACACTTTTGTTTATCATGTCAAAATATTCTTCTTCGCTGGGACATATAAAGTTATCTCTCCAATAGATCTCCATTGTTTGTCCTTCTATACATTTTTGAAAGCAATTCAGTGCAATCATCGCAAACTGAAACATTTCCGTATTACCCAGAAGCGCTTAACTAGTAAGTGACAAAGGAGGTGCCGACCTCCTATTTTTCCTCCTTTTCATTATTTTTGTTTGTTAATTTAAATTAAAACGTAGTATTCAAAATATATTTGGTAATTTAAGCTAATTTGTGGAGGATGTTCCAGTGAGAGAACACAAACGGTATTAGCACGTCAAAATACCGAAAGCATGAATAAAAACACCAGAAACAAAAAAACGAAAAATAATGATTTTAGTAAGAAAATATAGATTTATAGGCTTTATATTTTTGATGTTTTTGTATTCGGTGTTTTGGCCTGGAATTAGACGGAGTGCATATGATACACCCCACCGTTTGATTTGAGTTTCTCCTAGCCTAATGCGCCTCATACACCTATAACATGCTCAATGTACTGTCACATGACATTAAAATCACGTGAAAATTGCGTGCGTTTGTTTTCATGCACTCCGTTAGTACTTCGTTACGACACTTTTACTGTTACCCTGTTCTTTTCGAAACCACAAAAACTTGAAAAAAGGCATTATTAAATTAAAAACTTCCAAGGTTACCTCAGTAGATTGGTTGTTTATTCCACCAAAAAAATATGTATAACAGGAAAAATCAGTTGCTACAATAGTACGACCGGCACCATATATCACATGAGCAGCGGGATCTCCTCTTCTTATTTCAGAAGAATCCTGAATATCGTCTACCCTGTAAGAAAATTAATATTAAATTACAATTTAAAAGTTAATGTTTTGAACAAAAAAAAACATCAAATGATAGTAATAATCTATCAATACTAAACAGGCCCGTGCGCAGGTTTTCTTCATGGGGGGGGGTTATGAAAAAAAATTATAAAGTAAATAAATGAATAAAGATTAGTAAATAATTATATGGAATACTTATATTAATTTTTAAAATATACAAAACGAGTTTACGTCAATACTTCAGGAGTTTCGCAGAAGTAAACTTGCTTTCAATTCGATAAAATCAATAACCTAGATGTTAACCCCCCTTGCACACTAGCCTGATACTAAAAGCTTACTAAAATAATTTAATTTTTATATTCAATTACCTTTTAAAAATTAAAAGTTTAAATATTAACATAGATAGTAGATAGTAAATAGATATAATATAATTGACTTTTTTATTTATAGTAATATTTTTTCCTATTTTAGATTTTAGTATTTACAACAAATCAGCTGTGTGGAACCATTGAGTAAAATCTTGAACTAACTCAACTTCAATTTTATCGAGCTTCAGCCAGTAGTTGAACGCACCAATTAATGTATTACGAAAATCATTTCCTTTATTTTCGTTGATATGATGGTACGGTTCCATTATTATCTAAAAATTTAAAATAAAATTGTGCGTTTCTGCATTTCATAATTTTACCTTCTCATATTTAGCTTCCATTTCTGCACTATTTTCGTTGCTATTCAATTTAAACAAATCTTCCATTTTATTTGTAATCTTCAGCTTTGAAAAGTTATGCTGACTGGTGAGTATTATGTAAACTGGTTATAAAATACTTTTCATCTCAGATTTTATTTAAATAATTAATATAAAACCTTGCTTTTAATTTACTGATTTACCAAACCACACACAGAAAAACCTATACACACAGAAAAACCTATACGTACAGAAAAACCTATAGTACTTGAAAAAATAGTAAAATATAGTCAGCATTGTGGTCAGCATGATTTACTTGTGGGAACTCTTTTTTAATTTTCTTGATAAAACGAATTACTTCCTATAATTGTTTGGAAAAAAACGTTGAAACAAGTATTAATATATAATTAACTTAATGTAAACACTTTTATTAGCTTTAAACATTTGCATTTAACAATTCAACCCTACATAGAGTTACATTTTTTAAATTACACCCGCATCTTGTAAAGTGAAGTGTTCTTACGTTTGTGTGATAATTTGTTAATTATTTGTGTATTTGCGATGGAATGTTTATTAGAAAGTTGGAATTTGCATCCCTTGGTGGAATCTTTCAAAGTTATGTAATGTTTAAATTTTTGTTACTTATAGGGTTTGGGACCGGTTTTTATAAAAGTTGCTCTATAGTGTTACTTTATAATTAACATTCAACAATTTTTCGATGCTTGGCCGATTTTATTAGATTTCAAAACGTGTGATTCATTTGTATAATATATTATAATTTATAAATTCACTTAGCATGCTCTTAACCCTCCAGTACTAACAATCAGTCTCACAGACCTACGATTTCTATCTTTAACTCTAAATTTAATACGATAACAGCTGAAGGGCGGGGGTTGTCAGTACCTTCAAATTAACTAAATTAGTCATTCGGCTAGTGAAAGTGTTCTTTTGTTCCCAATTTATAAGCAATATCGGTCTCACAGACCGACGTTAGTACTAATGTTACAAATACCGATTATATACAAATTACCGATTATTATACGTATATTTGTGTAAATAAAATACTTTTACCTCAAACATAAACCGGAAAGCAGGTATTTTTGCAATAAATACCTCTGTTTAATTTGCAATGACTGTAATGTGCAAATAATGGAGTAAACTGTACGCGAAATATTTCGGTTATTCTTGGGGCTACATTAGAACAATTCTTTCTTTTTAAATAACAATATTATCTTTACGCATAATAATATCAGTTGTCGTCAAATTTGAGTTTCTTTTTCTAAAATTTTACTTTTAATTTGTTGGTGTTTATAATTTTTAATATATTTACAACAATAAAATTTTGTAAAATAAAATGATTTTTCCTACTAGAATTAATATTATTATAAAGAAAAACCTAGACATTTGATATTATTCCATTTGTGGTAAACAAAATGTAAACACTGCGTTAAAAAAATTAAAAACTAGAATCGGTCTCACAGACCGACGTTAGTACTCGTGTTATAAAAAAATATATTAGTAGAAAATATTCTACTGGAGGGTTAAGCTAAATATTTGATATGGAATTATTGTATTGGTATTATTTCAATTTAATTTGATATTTTCAATTGTTTTACATAACTAAATTTGAATAAATTTAAGTTATAGATAGTAAATTATTTTTGTGTTATTAATAAATGTAAATGATTTTAGAATCCTGTAGATATTGAAAGACTTATGCAGCATCAAAAGGATTCAGCCGTAATTGGAAGTCAATCGATTCAACCGTATATAATTATTATATATAGGTAAATTAAATTAAATCAAAGTAAATTAAGGATTCTTGCGTTTAGTACAAAGTTGTATTATTATGATATTTTTTCAGGATCGCAACGAAAACTTTATTTTCACTTTTCTACCGTAAACCCTACTACTATACCAAATTTGGTCCTGATTGGTTGGATGGTTCAGGAATAAATCGAGGGACAAAATCTGGCGACCGACCGACCGACAGACCGACACAGAAATTTATTTTTTATTTTTTGCAGATCTTGACGTTTCTGGACACGGTGATCTCGAAAATGTAAAAAAAAAATTGAAATTTTTTTTCGATTACCATACCTCCAATTTTTTTTGGTTGATTGGAGGTAAAATATATAATAGGTATTAAACAAAGCAAATAAAAAATCCAGAAAAAAACCTCCTACTCTGCTTTGAACACACAAATTCTATAATTGACGCAGCCATAAAATGGAATTTGTGGGAAACCAAGTTAATAAATTAAGCAATAAAATTTCTCGGAAGTGAAAAAATATATTAATATTTATTTTCTAATTTTAATCCAAAATTTACCCCAAAAATCTCGATTTTCCGCATTCTTAAGCAAAATCCTATAAAACAATTTAACAGCAATAAAACAGTAGTTATTAAGTGTTATTGGTCTTGATTTTGAATGTCAAATAATATTTTGAAATTATCGTTATATCCTAACTGCTCCATTTCTTGCATAATTAAATTTTTGAAGTAAATTAATTTATTCCTTGTATATTCCATACTTCCAAATTCTTCCAACAGTTGTAGACAATTCATCCGTACATCAAGATCGGAAGTGCGCATTTTTATGATATCTATAAATTTAATCTTGTTTTAGTGTAATAATAAGTCTTTTGTGCAGTTAACAAGTTTTATAATAAAATTTAGGAAATTCTAGGAATTGCAAAAATTCATTCACGAACTCACATTCGAAACCTGTGGACCACTGAACACTGATATACATTTTTTTGAAAAAGTCCGACAACCTTTCTGATTTAACTCCATTAAATTTTCTTTTTCGTGTTATGAGATGATTTAAGTTTCTAAATAAAAAAGGAGAATAATTTGGAAAAACAAATTTTCTATATATTTTTTAACTTGTTATTTCAATTTTTTTTAACCTCCTCTTTCAAATTAGAACAAGAACATTTTGAAGAATATGAAATTATTATTTGTTATTTATATTTTCCGAATTTCAAAATTCAAATTTTGTAAGATTTTCTAAGTTGTAAGATCATACATAACAATTTTTAAATTATAAAAAAGTAGATACTTTTCGAAAATATGAAATTATTGCAAATATTTTGGAATTCATAATTTCTCCGCAGACCACCAAAATTTTCTCGCGGACCAGTAAATTGGTGACTGCTGCACTAAATTATACACAATAAAATTTGAAAGATAATTATGATAGTTCTGACGTCACATGAGAACACCATAAAAATATTATTGATGAAAATTTTAACCGTAGGGCGAGGACTAAAAATTACTAATGCCAAGTTAAATTTTGAAAATTTAAATTTTGAAATTTGAATTTTATTTCAAATAATATTAAGAATTTAGTACTTCTTAGTTCTTACAATAATTTTCGGATTATTACGGGGATCTGGAAGAATTTTAAGAATTTTCAAGATATGCAGGAGCCTGGACTTTGGCAGTTCCTAGAAAAAAAATTGACGGAAAATAATTTTTTTTAAATTACCCAATATGCGGGTATCGTCTGCATTGCTGTTGATCGCATGAACAACAGGAAATATAAATTTCCCTTCCCTGATGTCATCACAGAAGCCTTTAGATTCGCAACACTAAATTGAATAATTAATATTAAGTCATTAGGTCTCTCAAGATTATAAAACAAGCTTACCAATTTGGATGTTAATCCTCTATAATCGTCTGCTATTTGGAAGTACATTCCAAAAATAATCGTCAGCTTGTTGACATTTATCTTAGTTTTAGCATATAATTGCATATAATTAGTTCCAGACAAAAATAAATGACCAGTTTCTGAAAAATGTAGGTAAATGTATTCGGTAATAAATATAATTGTTAACCACACTTTTGCTTATCATGTCAAGATATTCTTCTTCGCTGGGACATATAAAATTATCTCTCCAATAGATCTCCATTGTTTGTCCTTCCAATGTTTTTAGAGCACAATTTAGTGCAGTCATCGTAAACTAAAATATTTCTGTATTATTTAACAACGCCACAACTAAGGTGTGGAGAAGCAAGCTCCCATAGGTTTTAGGCGCAACATTTTTGTAAAAGAGATATAATGTAAAAAAAAGAGGATTTGTGTTTTAGCCCGTGGTGCTATTTAGTGGAGAATTGCACTTATTAAAATAATACATAACTGCCATATATGTGAGGATCTTTCGGGGTACCAAGAGGCGCACGTCAAAACATCAAAACAAAAACACCGAAAAAAAATCAAATACAGTTCTATATGATAATTTCCGTTAAAAGAGAGAAATCTGTACGTAGGTTATGTTAATAATTATCTTTTTCCCGACACTGTTACCTAATTCTTAACTCCTAACTTTTCGGTATACCAAAAACTAAAAAGAAGAAGTTATTAAATTAAAATCTACCAACGTTACCTCGGTAGATTGGTTACTCATCCCATTAAGAAAATTTGTATAGCGGGAAAAATCAGCTGCTACAATTGTACGACCCGTACCATATACCACATGAGCAGCAGGATCTCCTCTTCTTAATTCAGAAGAATCCTGAATATCGTCTACCCTGTAAGAAAATTAAAATTTAGAAGTTAATTGAATTTAACACAACATTAGAATAATTTGCTTTTATAATATTGAATTAACTTTTAAAAATTTAAATAAAAAATACTTTTAATATTTTTTCTAATTTTAGAACTTAGTATTTACAGCAAAGTATATGTATGGTGGCATTGAGCAAAATCTAGAACTAATTCAACTTCAGTTTCATCGAGCTTCATCCAGTAGTTGTACACTTCAGTAATACAATTACGAAAATCGTTGCCTTTTTTGTCATTAACATGATAGTACGGTTCCATTATGATCTGCAAAAAATTTAAAATAATAATGTACGATTCTGCATTTCCTAATATTTTACCTTCTCATATTTAGCTTCTATCTCTGCAATATTTTCGTTGCTATTCAATTTAAATAAATCTTCCATTTTATTTTGTATTCTTCAGTTTTGAAAATTTATGCTGACTGGTGAGTATGTAAACTCGTTATGGAATAATTTTTCATCTCGGAGAATATTTATATAATTAATAAAAAACCTTGCTTTTAATTTGCTGATTTACCAAACCAGTTATAAATATAAACTTTACATTTTAAAAATGAAATTAATATAAAGTGAACTATTCAGTATTAATTTTATAGTATAAAAAAATATAATATTGAACAAAACAAGAGACAAAGATAGATATAATATTATTTCAATGCGATAGAGAAAGACAGAAATGTTACAATTTTTAAATTCTAACAAAAATTATTGTATTTTTAGGAATAACTAAAGCAGTTTAAGTCTAAGTCACTGTAAATAGGTCTTTCAATAAAACTAATTATTTCAATATTACACCAATATAAATAGGTAAAATTAAATTTTTAAATTAATAATTTTTTGTTTATATCGAGAAATTGTGAAATATTTCGATCTTCCTTTATTGCATTGAAATATTATATATCTACCTTTGTCGGTGAGATGCTGCCCTTAATCTAAAATTTATGACATTTTCTCATAAAAGATTTTTTGTCACTGTGACACTTTTTCATAAATTCTGCACCATTTGTGCTAAAATTCATATGCAAATCACAAGCATCAATTTTAAAATTTTTTTAATTAGTTTTGGTTTTGATATGTGTTCAATTTCAATCTGCGTTCGGCTCTAAAAGGATGGGAAATAAAAACCAACCACGAAACGATTATTAAAAATATCGTGTTTATTTTTAAAAGAAAAACATCAGAAGTGACATTTTTACAAAAGTAAAAACAAGAACATAAAAACGTACGCAAAATAACTTGATCTAAATAATATAATATCGCGTTCGACTAAACTCAATACTCCCACTTTTAGTTGCAAGTTACTTCAAAATAATTAACTTCTTTTTTAATCAATTGCGTTATTTTAACATTACCAAATGTATGCACGTATTTTAATTCGAATTCCTTTTCTTCGAATTTCTCACGGATAAAGTGATATCGTACATTTATGTGCTTCGTTCGTTTATGAAATTCTGAATTTTTTACTAGCCTTATTGCACTCTGGTTGTCCATGTAGAAAGTCGGTGTATCCACTTCGATTAATAAGAGCTCGGATAACAGAACTTTCAACCATACCAGTTCCTTGATAGAATTCGATGCGGCCATGTATTCAGATTCAGTTGTCGATAATGCTACCGATTTCTGTCGCTCTGAACGTCTGAACCCCCAACTTATAATGCCATTGCCAAACATAAAAATGTAGCCGGATGTTGATCGACCAGTTTGTTTGTCACCCGCATAATCAGCATCGCTGTATCCGTAGAAAACCAAATTATTTCCACCTTCAAATTGAATGGCCATGTCAGTTGTCCCTTTGATGTATTTAAGAATGCGTTTGACTGCATTTACATGAGCTTCCGCCGGTTTATCCAGATAACGACTAACATTACCAACAGCAAAACTTATATCTGGGCGTTTTCCCACAGCCAAATACATCAGACTGCCAACTGCTTCACGATATGGAAAATCGATTTCACCATTTGCTTCGAAATCGCTCAAGTTTTGTGTATTTTCCAATGGTGTTGATACCGCATTACAATTTTCCATGGCAAAACGGTTGAGTACCTTTTGTGCATATGCTCGCTGATTGACATGTATCGATCCGTCCGATCGTTGATCAATTTCAAGTCCCAAAAAACATTTTGCATCGAAAACTTTGATTTCGAATTCCTTTCTCAAATGTTCAATAACAGGTAAAATAGATTTCTCTTTCTCTGCCGCAATTAAACCATCGTCAACGTAAATTGCTAGTGCCATCATACCATATTTACCATTGCACTTTGCACACGAAAACACAAGGATCCGATTTACTGACTTTAAAGTCAAATTTCGTTATAAACGACGTGAACTTCTTGTTCCAGCAGCGTGATGCCTGCTTAAGACCATACAAACTTTTTGACAACTTGCACACCCGTTCACTTCCATCGTCATAACCAATCGGTTGACCCATGTAAACATTTTCTTCTAAATCTCCATTTAGAAAAGCAGTCTTTACATCAAATTGTTTCAATTTCATTCTTTTCGATGCTGCCATAGCCAGAATAGCACGAATTGATGTAAACTTGACTACTGGACTGAACGTTTCTTGATAATGAATTCCATATTCTTGAGTAAAACCACGAACCACCAAACGTGCCTTGTAACGATCGATGCTTCCATCCGTGTTCTGTTTTAACTTAAAAACCCAACGATTATCAATAACCTTTTGGCCATTCGGTGGATTAACCAAAATCCAAGTATGATTCTTGACTAGCGAATCATATTCTTCGTCCATCGCTTTCTCCCAATGTTTATGTTCAATCGATTCGATCGCTTGTTCGTAAGTTTTTGGTTCTTCGCTGATCGCCAATATTGCCACATGATTCGCCCATGAAATATATGATATACGCCGCGCTGATAAAGGAATAAGATTGTTCCGATCTCTCAATCGTTTTCTAACAATGTTTCTATTGTCGAGATCACACAATGCACCATGACCTTCTTGTTCTTCTGATGTTGTTTCCGTTTCTCGTTCATTATCATTTTCCGCTTCATCGTCGGTTTCAATTACGTCTTCGTCGACTTCCTTTTTAGTGTTACCAATTTCAAGAACTGCCAATGATTCTTCCAGTAGAAATACTACATTGCAAAAAAATTTCGATTTTATTTAGTTCTGGATTCCAAACTCGATATCCTTTTGAATGGTTGTCGTATCCGACGAAAATACATTTGACTGCTTTGGAATCAAACTTTCGTCGCTTTTCCTTTGGAACGGGAACAAAAACTTCAGATCCGAAAATTCTTAAATGAGCAATTTTCACCTGTTCGTTGTACCACAATTCATATGGTGATTTATTTACAACATTGCTTGTTCCAGTTCGGTTCAAAACATAATTTGCCGAATTCACTGCTTCCGCCCAAAATTTCTTATCCATTTTCTTCGAATGGATCATGGTTCTAGCCGACTCAACAATCGTTCGCATTTCTCGTTCTGCACAACCATTCTGCTCTGGAGTGTATGGCACCGTGCGTTGATGATGAATTCCGTTTTCGTTAAAAAACTTTTTCATCACATCGTTAACAAATTCTGTTCCATTGTCCGATCTGAAAATACGAATGTTGTGTCCGTCTTTTTGTGCCTACTTAACAAAATTCTTGACGTTATCTGCAACTTCTGATTTTTGCTTCAAAAAATACACGACACGAAAATGTGAGTAATCATCTTTAAGTAACAAAAAGTATCTGGAACCACCAAGCGAATTTACTTCCATTGGACCACACAAGTCTGCATGAATAATTTCGCCGCACTTTGTTGATTTCTCTTCACGACTCTTGAAGCTTCCACGATGATGTTTTCCATAAACGCATGCTTCGCACGTAAAATTCTCATTAACAAAATCGATGCATTTTTCTTGCAGAATTTTCTTAACATGTGTAACATTTTGATGGCCAAGTCGCTCATGCCATTCACGAAGCGAAATCTTTTTGATAGCTACATTTGCGGTAGCCGCATCGTCTCCTAATGGTTTCACCATTTTAAACAACATTTGGAACAATTTCCCATTTCGTCGAACTCCCACTGCAACAACATTGTTATCTTTCAACAATTCACAGCGCTCGTTGTCCGATCGAAATTTGTGACCACGATCCATGGCTTTTCCCGATGAAAACAAATTTACTCCAATTTCCGGCACATATAAAACATCAACAATTCGTTTGGGAATCCATTCATCGCCGTTAAAGGAAAGAATATTTATTTCCTTTTGCCTCGATCGTCGCTCCATTTCCAATTGTGACTATTTTGGATGTCTCCACAAAGTTTTCGCCTGAATCCCAAACCCAAGCATCTTTTTCATTAGTTGAAAGCGAAACATGACACATAAATGCATCGGTTGAAGCATTTCGTTGCTTTGTTTCCGTGTCATTCTTCTTTTGAGGACATTCACTTCTATAATGACCTTTTTGACCACAACCGAAACACTTGCCCGTCGGCTTTGCATTTTTACCGCTACCCTTTTTTTCTTGACAGGACGAATTACTCTGGTTCGGTGAATTTTTCCAACTATTTTTCTTTGAAAAATTTCTTTTCGCCAGCAGCGCTTCCACACTTTCGACTTTTCTTTGAGACCTAAGTCGAAGTTCTTCAGCCATTAATCGTGAACGCAAATTCGCCATGGTTTGTCCATCCGCACTTGTCGATTCCCATGCACTGTAAAAATGATTGTATTCCGCAGGCAACGACATTAGGACTTAGTTATAACCATCGAATCGGAAATATTTTCATTCTGATCTTCCATTTGCTGCACGATTTCCATTAATTTCGATAAAAAAGTTGCAATATCATCACTTGGCTCTTTTGTGAAACTATAATATTTCTGTTGCAAAAACAAAATATTTGACCTCGATGTTTGCTCATAAGTGCTTTTGAGCGTCGTCCACATCTCACTTGCCGTTTCACAATTCATGATTTGCAGTAACGGTTGTCTTTTACACGCAGCCGAAATTGCTCGTCGTGCTTTGGCATCTGACTTTTTCAACGCAACAATTTGTGTAGTATAATTATTTGCCGTAATATCTAGTGGCGGTTCGCTGCCGTCCACAATACCAAACAATTTACTTGCTTCCAAATATTGCTTCATTTGAAATTTCCACGTGAGCCAGTTGCTGCCACTCTCCAACCGATCTATTCCCATTTTATCGTTATCCATACTTTGTTATAATATTTGTCCCAAAAACAGAATTTCACAAATATCCAAAACAAAACAGTTCGACTTCAATTTACTTTTTCAAAACAACGACCGTAATTTTGCATGAACTTCATACAATTTTTATTTCAGAAAATTTTCGACGAAACGCAAATAAAAAATATTGTCCGAATTTTTTTTTTTACTATTTTCCACGATCACTGGGCCCATAACCTGTTCAATTAAAATCTGTGTTCGGCTCTAAAAGGATGAGAAATAAAAACCAACCACGAAACGATTATTAAAAATATCGTGTTTATTTTTAAAAGAAAAACAGAAAAAAAATAAATAATATAATATCGCGTTCGACTAAACTCAATATGTAATATGTTTCAAATTCAAAATTTCAAATTGAAACTATTTTATTTAATATAGGAAAACCTAGAAAAATCAGAAAATTTTAAATTAGAAACATATTAAGTAATTAGTTGTAATATTCAGTTAAAATAGTGAAAATAGGTGCATTATTAATTATACCATTATAGTTAATCAGTGGCGCCGGAAGAGTCAAATATAGAGGGGGGCAAAGTATTCAATTTTGATAGGCTTTATGATTTTAAAGAAAAATTATAATATTTTACGAGAGCTAGCTAGGTAGAAATAAAAAATTCAAGTTTCCAGGGGGGGGGCAAGTGCCCTGCTTTGCCCCCCTATTCCGGCGCCTATGTAGTTAATTCTTTTATATATTGTACGGGTTGATGCCCAAATCAAATTCCAGTAGTTTCCTAACAGAATTTTTACGGCGGGCGCCGCGCCGGCATCTTCAAATAACAACGAAATTTTCTGATATTTTTCAGTTTTTGACAAATTTTTCTGATTTTTTAAGAGTTGGAAGTTGGAAACTATACTAGAGCTAGAATGCTCTTTTTCGTCTCTAATAGTGGTAAAATTAATCCACTTTAAAAAAGTTATGGTTTAAATTTTCTGTCAGACGCTTAGTTTGACCGCTATTTGACAAAAACTGAAAAAAGTTTGAAAATTTCGCTGTTTTTTGAAGTTGCCGGAGCCCACGGCAGAAATTTTTGTTGGAAAACTACTGAAAATCGATCCGGGTATCAAACCGTATAACATATAAAAATATCGTCACTTCTGCCGCAATACCTCCAATCATCAGCACACCAAATTTTATCTGAATCGGTTATACATTCTCGGAGATATGATGACATTTTCATTTTTTTTATTTTTTTTATTGTGGTAGCCCTGGCAAAGATTTCTCTGCCAAAACCTTATTTTCACCACTAGAGCCTACAAGACAAGAAGCCTACAAGATAGAAATGCCGAAAAAAATCGAGGGACAAGGACTTTTTTTAAGTATTCACAAAAAAAATAAATTATTTTTTTTCATATTGCATTCCTGATTTTCATTAAAGGGTTCCATATGCTGTGAAGTCCTTTGAGGGCAATGTTCCTACATACCGAATTTGGTTGACATTCTTTTAGTACTTGAAATTTTAACTTTGACAGCTTGTAATTTTTGACAGATGACAGGTAGAAAATTCATTTCATCTATTCTGGATATAGCTTTTCAAGGTCTTTAAAATAACCTATCGCAAGAAAAAATCGCTTTTAAAAATTTTATATCATTTTCTTGTAGTGGCACTCCTGATTGATAGATCGCGACAAAAACCTTATTTTCACTTTTCTACCGTAAACTCTACTATTATACCAAATTTGGTCCTGATTGGTTGGATGGTTCAGGAATAAATCGAGGAACAAAATTTGGCGACAGACCGACACCAGAAATTTATTTTTTATTTTTTGCAGATCTTTACGTTTTCGATTACCATACCTCCAATTTTTTTTGGTTGATTGGAGGTAAAAGATATAATAGGTATTAAACAAAGCAAATAGAACATCCAGAAAAAAACATCCTATTCTGCTTTGAACACACAAATTCTATAATTGACGCAGCCATAATATGGAATTTGAGGGAGACCAAGTTAATAAATTAAGCAATAAAATTTCGCGAAAGTGAAAAAATATATTGATATTTATTTTCTAATTTTAATCAAAAATTTCCCCCAAAAATCTCGATTTTCCGCATTCTTAAGCGAAATCCTATAAAACAATTTAACAGCAATAAAACAGTAGTTATTAAGTGTTATTGGTCTTGATTTTGAATGTCAAATAATATTTTGAAATTATCGTTAAATCCTAACTGCTCCATTTCTTGAATAATTAAATTTTTGAAGTAAATTAATTTATTCCTTGTATATTCCATACTTCCAAATTCTTCCAACAGTTGTAGACAATTCATCCGTACATCAAGATCGGAAGTGCGCATTTTTATGATATCTATAAATTTAATCTTGTTTTAGTGTAGTAATAAGTCTTTTGTGCAGTTAACAAGTTTTATAATAAAATTTAGGAAATTCTAGGAATTCCAAAAATTAATTCAGTAGTACGAGGACTTAAAAATTACTAATGCCAACTTCAATTTTGAAAATTTAAATTTTGAAATTTGAATTTTATTTCAAATAATATTAAGAATTTAGTACTTCTTAGTTCTTACAATAATTATCGGAATTTGGAAGAATTTTCAAGACATGCAGGAAGCCTGCACTTTGGCAGTTTCTAGAAAAAAAATTGTTGGAAAATATATTTTTAAAAATTACCCAATATGCGGGTATCGTCTGCATTGCTGTTGATCGCATGAACAACAGGAAATATAAATTTCCCTTCCCTGATGTCATCACAGAAGCCTTTAGATTCGCAACACTAAATGGAATAATTAATATTAAGCCATTAGGTCTCTCAAGATTAAAAACAAGCTTACCAATTTTGATGTTAATCCTCTATAATCGTCTGCTATTTGGAAGTACATTCCAAAAATAATTGTCAGCTTGTTGACATTTACCTTAGTTTTAGCATATAATTGCATATAATTAGTAAGAGACAAAAATAAATGACCAGTTTCTGAAAAATGTAGGTAAATGTAATAGGTAATAAATATAATTATTAACCACACTTTTGCTTATCATGTCAAGATATTCTTCTTCGCTGGGACATATAAAATTATCTCTCCAATAGATCTCCATTGTTTGTCCTTCCAATGTTTTTAGAGCACAATTCAGTGCCGTCATCGTAAACTAAAATATTTCTGTATTATTTAACAACGCCGCAACTATAAGGTGTGGAGAAGCAAGCTCCCACAAGTTTTGGGCGCAACATTTTTGTAAAGGATAAAATAATGTACCCAATAGTCGCACGTCAAAACATCAAAACAAAATCACCGAAAAAAAAAATCAAATACATTTCTATATGATAATTTCCGTTAAAACAGAGAAATCTGTACGTAGGTTATGTTAATAATTATTTTTTTCCCAACACTGTTACCTATAATTTCTTAACTCCTAACTTTTCGCTATTCCAAAAACTAAAAAGAAGAAGTTATTAAATTAAAATCTACCAACGTTACCTCGGTAGATTGGTTACTCATCCCATTAAGAAAATTTGCATATAGCGGGAAAAATCAGCTGCTACAATAGTACGACCCGTGCCATATACCACATGAGCAGCAGGATTTCCTCTTCTTAATTCAGAAGAATCCTGAATATCGTCTACCCTGTAAGAAAATTAAAATTTAGAAGTTAATTGAAGGGGTATTAAGGGGTAGAGAAGCGTAAGCTATAGCCTCTCCTACTCAAATGTCAACCTCTCCTGCTCGTGGTGTACCCTGCTATAATACAAACGAGGCTCTGACGACCGAGTATCGGTGGTATAACCGTACATCAAACGCAGAGGAAATGCTACGTTTAACTATCAAGTCCATCTGTCTGGATAATAATAGACGGAGAGCTAGGTTGGTAGCTCGGAGATGGCAACCCCATCACCAACCTACCTGCTACAGGCCAGTCACCTGCACAGGGAGAAAACTGACTTTCAATCACCAACGATCAGCCTCGGATACTGGAATGGAACCTTTTGTGACGACCAAACGCAAACGAATAAGGAATAAGCGACTAGGTATATCGGAGTGCCTAAACATAGCTAGCTGGAATGTGCGGGGGATATCAAATAAGATCGATGAATTAGAAAGAGTACTGTCTGAGAAAAAAATACATATAGCCCTCATTAGCGAAACGAAAAAGAAACTCAAATGAAGCTGTGATCTCGAAAAGTACACCATGGTATATAGCGGCGTGACCCAAGAGTAGAGAGCCCGCGCAGGAGTGGCAATATTATGCGATAGTACGTGGAGACAAAGAATAACCTCATACAAATGGATAAACGAAAGAATAGTCCAGATACGTTGCAAAATAGATCGAGGCAATATAACATTGATAAGCGTGTATGCACCAGAAGAAGGAAAAAAGGAAGACACCGAGATGTTCTATGAAACCTTACAAGAAGTACTGAATACTTGCCCAAAGAATGACTACATTATAGTAGGGGGCGACTTGAACGCCCGCATTGGAAAAACGCCAATAGACCAAATACTAGGGCCACATAATGAAGACATACTGAACGAGAACGGGAAAAAATTACGTGACTTCGCGTGTTTTAATAATATCAAAATAATAAATACATTCTTTAAGCACAAACGGATACATAAACTTACCTGGACAGCTCGAGAACAAACGTCAACTATAGACTACATATTGGGTAACAACAAAATATCAGAATTGATCAGTGACGCAAGAGTATACCGCGGCGCAGATGTTGGGACGGATCATTACTTACTGCAAACCACAGTAAACCTAAAAACTAGGTAGTTCAAAAAGAAAACAAAAATAGATGTTGGGAAAGACTTGTTCAAGGTACATTTACTCGAAGAATACTCGATAAGAGATCTCTACCAAAGAAGATTAAATGAATATCATGAAAGCACTCCAATAGGACAAGATATCGAAGAAGAATGGCTCAACATTAAGAGAATATTGAAGAAAGCAGCTACCGAAGCCCTTGGATGTCGAAGAAAAGTTACTAATAAAAAAAGATACAAAGTATGGAGCACGGAATTAGAAGAAGCTATTAACAGAAAGAAGATAGCGTACATACAATTATTAGGCAAAGAAACGCCAGAAAATAGAAATCAATATAACGATACAAAAAGAGAAGTGAAAAGAATACATAAAAACCTACAACAAAATAGATGGGATACTTTTATTAGCAGAATTGAAAACGACATACACGGGAGTCAAAAAGTAGCATATAAAATATTAAAGCACCTAAACAGTAAAGAAAGAGATATCGCAACATTAGAAATTATAAGCAATGAAGAGTGGCTGGAATATTATAAAACGTCTTGGCATAACGAAAACGAAATAACATCTGAAACTGTAGTGAAAAATATTGAGCAACTTGACCCAATAGAAGCTAAAGAATTAGATGACGCCCTTAGAGTAACTAAGAACAGAAAAGCGGCAGGAAATGACAAAGTTAGTAGTGAGCTGATCAAGTACGCGTCGAGGGAATTCAAGCAGAGATTTTTGGATCTGATAAACCAATGTTGGACGAGCCTAAAGATCCCAACGGAATGGAAAGTAGCAACTGTGAAGGCTATATATAAGAAAGGAGATAGGCTATCATGCGAAAACTATAGAGGCATTAGCCTCCTTAATACTTCCTATAAAATATATGTCGAAAATATTACGCAAACGAGGCATCCCACAACACCTTATTAATGCCATAAAAGAAATATATCGAGATACACAGATATGTATGGCGGGAAATGAAGAGAATTTGAAACACATCAATAGCGGATTGAGACAAGGCTGCAGCCTCTCACCGATACTGTTTAACATATATTTAGACGAAGCTCTGAGAGAGTGGAAAAACAGTATACACTTCTATTCCTCCAATATCAATAGACAAAAATGGGTTCTAACAATGTTGTTCGCAGACGATCAAATATTGATAGCAGATAGTGAAGACTCACTCCAGTATGCATTCCACAAACTCCAGCAAATAATGAAGAAATACAATATGATGGTCTCAATACCTAAAACAAAAACGATGGCGTATCTGGGACAAGATTACATACGATCCAAAATAGTACTCGAAGACTCACCTATCGAACAAGTAAGCAACTTTAAATTTCTGGGCTGCACGCTAGACTTACACCAGGAGAGAGATATACAAGAAAAAATTGAAAAGTTTAACTATCTAAATGGAACGATCAAGCGCACATTGAATAAATGCATAAATAAAGCCACTCCTCTAAAATTCTATAAGGTGATGTCCGTGCCTACAGTTACTTATGGTAGCGAGACATGGGTAATGACAAAGAAATTGGAAAGCAGATTACAACACGCTGAGATGAGATTTTTGAGATCAATCATGGGTTACACTCGAAGAGACCGAGTAAGAAACACGGATATCCGAAACTCCTTGGACATTTTCAACCTGAATGAAAAAATAGAGGAATAACGTGAAACTTGGAAACAGCACCTAATGAGGATGAACGATACCCGGTACAGAACGGTACAGTTATACCTGTACAAACCTACAGGACGGCGTAGTGTCGGAAGACCGAGAAAAAGATGGAGGAACCAAAGATTGATGGTGTCGCAACGGGTATACTTACCTAGCACGTGCAGAAGAAGAAGAAGAAGAGAAGTTAATTGAATTTAACACAACATTAGAATAATTTGCTCTTATAATATTGAATTAACTTTTAAAAATGTAAATAAAAAATACTATTAATTTTTTTTCTAATTTTAGAACTTAGTATTTACAGCAAAGTATATGTATGGTGGCATTGAGCAAAATCTAGAACTAATTCAACTTCAGTTTCATCAAGCTTCATCCAGTAGTTGTACACTTCAGTAATACAATTACGAAAATCGTTGCCTTTTTTGTCATTAACATGATAGTACGGTTCCATTATGATCTGCAAAAAATTTAAAATAATAATGTACGATTCTGCATTTCATAATATTTTACCTTCTCATATTTAGCTTCCATTTCTGCAATATTTTCGTTGCTATTCAATTTAAATAAATCTTCCATTTTATTTTGTATTCTTCAGTTTTGAAAATTTATGCTGACTGGTGAGTATGTAAACTCGTTATGGAATAATTTTTCATCTCGGAGAATATTTAAATAATTAATAAAAAACCTTGCTTTTAATTTGCTGATTTACCAAACCAGTTATAAATATAAACTTTACATTTTAAAAATGAAATTAATATCAAGTAAACTATTCAGTATTAATTTTATAGCATAAAAATAGTACATTATGCACCAAGGGAATAAGGTTTGCTTGCACGAGGCGTAGCCGAGGGCAAAAATTACACTCAGGCCAAAAAATTCACTTTATTCCCGAGGTGCATATACTGTTTTTTGCAATTGCGGGAGGTAAAGTACTCACTTCGACAATAATTACGAAATTTTAATTAAAATTTGTTCAATAAAGCACGTGGTTGATAGTACCAAAGTAAATGAAGCATAGTTGGTTATATTATTATTGCCAACTAGAATTTTTTCACTAAAAGGTACTAGAATGGTTCAGTTACATTTGTGCCTTTGAAGGAATAAGACGTGTGAAAAGGCTAAAACGTTGAAATCGTTGACCATGTGGTCGCAGTATTCTATGATCAAGGCGGTCACCAAATTAGAAAATAAGATTGACATCGGCAATTTCCACAAGTTATCCGCTTTTATGAAGCGGAAAAACGAAGGATATGTTCCGAAAAAATCGCGCGTCGTAACCTCTGACCACGTGGTCAAATTTGAGAATTTTTTAGTAGCTAAAGTAAGTGCTTTTTATTTATTTACCAATTTATTTCACTGTAGGTTGCAGTAATATTGGAATCACAAATTACGGTCAAGTTAACATAAATATAAATAATTATAATTTGAGATATTTTTACGAGGATATTTATTTGTAAGTTAAATATATTAATTGCACTTTTCTAAATTACTACATCAAAATAAAAAAGGATTCAAACTTGAACTTTTGGAAGCTCTAGAAATTAATAGAATCAAACAAAAAATAAAAAATAAATCTACCGACAAAATTTTATTAAATCAACAACTAGCCATGTTATCAACTCCTCTATTTGAATTAGTAGATAACATGGTAGGCTAACAATTTATATTTTATCTGTCAATGTCGTTAACATTTTTCAAAAAAATTTCAAAATTTTACTAACCTAATTCTAATTAATTTACTATTTGAATTATTCATTTTATAATTATTTTGGAACTTAACATTACATCAATTGTTTAATATGTAAGATTTAACTTAATCATTTTATTTTATTATATTAGATTTTAATTAATTAATATATTTTCTGTAGTGTCCGATGATGACTGTGTGAAGTCGAAACGCGTCACAATATTTAATAAAAAATATATACGAGAAAAGTGCAATTAATATATTTAACTTACAAATAAATATAAATGTTACAAAAAAATGAGGATTAAATTGATAATAAAATCTGGTGACTTCTTTTTTGCCCGGCAGTAACTTCTTTTTTACCCGGCAGTAACTTTTTTTTTGCCCTAGGGCAAAAAAGTACCACTTTACACCCGCAAATCGGGGTCTAAAGTGAGTACTTTAGCCCCGCAATTGAAAAAAGTGATTTTTTTGCCTTGAGTGTAATTTTTGCCCTCGGCTACGCCTCGTGCAAACAAACCTTTACCCTCAAGTCAAAAAAAGATCACTTTATTCCCTTGGTGCATAATGTACTATTAAATATCTCTCCCATGGTTATTGGCTGGATCCGCCCTTGTGACAAATTGTCAATATTAGGAAACGAGGGTTTTTTTTTCGGCTGTTAAAATAGAGATTCACCGGTCGAGCTTAGGTTAGTGTTAGGAAACAATATTTTTTATACGATAAATATGAGATTTCCAGCTATAATAAATATAAAGCCGTAAAAACTCATTGTGATTTATCAACTTCCGGTGTAGTGACCCTCAACTCTTGGAGTAGCAATGCGAAGGCATTTGTCGCTTGAATTGGTCGTCAACTTATCTTATTTTTTTCAAAAATAAATATGTACAATAAATAAATACAAATAAATAAATCTTAATATTATACATAATATAAAAAATAAAATACAACTACATCCGTTATTATATCAAGTTGTAATTTTAAATTAATGCTGTTGAACTTATCTAACTTTTTCGAAATGTCGAAAAACGAAATGGAAAATTTATTTCAACTTAATAGGAGCGAAAATGTTGCAAAAACTGAAACGAAATATGAAAAAATGAAAATGTCCAAAAATGAAATGAAAAATTTATTTCAACTTAATTGGAGCGAAAATGTTGCAAAAACTGAAACAAAATATGAAAAGGTAAAATTGTGAAAATTAAATGCGCACATTTTTATTTTAACTTTTTTGCAGATAATACTAGAACCGTACTATCATATTAATGACAACAAAGGCAACGATTTTCGTAATACTGCCTTCCAAATATTCAACTACTGGTTGAAGCTCGATAAACCTGAAATTAAATTAGTTACAGCATTTGCTCAATGGCTGCATACAGCGATTTTGTTGTAAATACTTATTAGTTTAAATGTTTAATATTATAATTATAAATTTTAATTTCCTTACAGGGTAGATGATATTCAGGATTCTTCTGAATTACGAAGAGGAGATCCTGCTGCTCATATGGTATATGGTGCGGGGCGAACTATTGCAGCAACTGATTTTTCCCGTTACAAATTTTTTCTTGGTGAGAGGACCAACCAACCTACCGAGGTAACGTTAGTTTTTAATTTAATAACTGCTTCTTTTTAGTTCTAAAACATATCTCTCACAAATACCTTTATTTATTTTACATTTAAATTTTCATCGCCGAAGCAGTTGCAGAACTGTTGAGTAATATACAAAAATGTTTCAGTATATGATGAAAGCACTGAATTGTGCTCTAAAAACATTGGAAGGACAAACAATGGAGATCTATTGGAGAGATAATTTTATATGTCCCAGCGAAGAAGAATATTTTGACATGATATGCAAAAGTATCTTAATTCTGTTAGTAAAATTTTAAAGAGGTAGCTACATCATTGTATATTTTTCAGAGACTGGTTATTTAATATTATCTGTAGTTACACACATGCAATTATACTCTAAAACTAATCTGAATCTCAACAAATTGTCGATTCTTCTTGGAATGTATTTACAAATAGCAGACGATTACAGAGGATTGCATTCACAATTGGTAAGCTGGTTTTATAGTCTTGCACCTGATGACTTTATCGATAAATAATTGCCGTTTAGTATTGCCAATCCAAAGGCTTCTGTGATGATATTAGAGAGGGCAAATTTATTTTTCCTGTTATTCATGCTATAAAAAGTCATCCAGAGGACACGCGAATATTAGGTAAATCTTTTAAATGGTATTTCGAGGTCATCAAAAAATCCATTACTCGATGATTTTCAGATATTCTGAAAATGCGCACAACCAATATTAATTTGCAGAAGAAATGTTTAGAGCTGCTGGAAGAATTTGGTAGTATGGAATACACAAAGAATAAATTAAAATACATTAAAAATTTAATTGTTCAAGAAATGAAGCAATTTGGGTTAAACGAAAGTTTCAAAGCAATATTTGAAAATCAAAATCACGACCAATAATTCGGTTAAACAATTAAAAGAGCTGTCGTTTTTATTTTTTATTTTTCTAATCCAAAAGGTTTGAATTAAAAAATTATGGGTATACCTAATAGGAATTTAAAATAATATTTCGAAATAAATACAGATAGAAAATTTTTTATAAATTATAATACTTAAATTATTACAAATTACGGTCCAGATAGAAATCTAACATCGGACAACACCATCGGCAACCGTTGATTTGCGATTGTAGGAGACTGAAAGTGACAGACAACACTGCTTTCAACTAAACGTCAGTTAAACTTCGGCTGCGGTCCATCTTGACTAGTTGATAAATACAAAACTGGTTTTAATTCTGAATTGGAAAAATGCAAATAAAAGCAAATAAAAATTGCTATTTATCTACAGTTCATGTCCGTCTGTTTGGCGATAGGGCTAGGTACATTAAAGCACTGTTAGGTAACAAACGTTTATATTCTCTGGAATGTTACATGCAGCTGAATTTCATCTAATTAATACACATAGAATAAATTATAGAAAAACAAAATACAATAAAATTGGCAAAACATTATTTAAGTTTTATGCTTCATCAATAATAATAAAAAATATATTAAAATCACGATTATTATAAATTAAAAAATTATCTCTTACTTTGATGTTAGTTCAATAAAATCTAAGAGTGACTAGAATTCAAATGATCACAAAATTTCTAAACATTAAATTAATTTATAGTATAAAAACAGATGTACGCGTAAGCATCAACTTAATACTCCACACATTGGTAACTTTAAAAAAAACGCAAAACTCAATTTACAAAAAAACAAAAAAGAAAAACTTTGGTTCATTTACAGCAAAACAAAATAAAAAGTGCAATTTTGTTCAAAAATAGTCTTCAAAAAATCTTTAGTATATGCACTACCACTAGGAATAGGTATTGTATATACAAAGTATACAAAATTGTTTGGACAAAATTTGCAGTTTCGACTTTCGAATAGCACAACAGCTGCATTCAGTCACAAAACAGTTCGTTCATTAAGCGCAATTCAAATAACGAATTTTGTATCAAAATTTGTTTTCTCCTTCAACGTAACAACCTCAATCTTTCGGGACATTACATGTCCCCAACTATAAAATCCAAAATAACAAATTTATAAATACATAACAGGATTTTATAAGTACCTCGTATATATCACACACATAATCTCCATTACTTTTTAAAATCAAATTTATTCATTCGATACCGAAAGTGTTAGTCTCCTCGACGGCCAACAAAAGTTTTTCGTACAAAACTTCTATTGTTGGATAAGGAGGTAAATCTAATCTGTTAAAACATGTGTGAGCTCTTGGAAGACTGTTAGGTTTGCCCCACTTTTCTATACAAAATTTTCTTGGTCCTATCGAACCCCTTAACGCCGAGAAGCCTTCGTACGGTATACTCGACGTGCCCGTCACAAATTGCAGCAATCGCAATCTTTGCTCGTTCGTAAACCTGAAATAAAAAATTTGTAGATGTTAATTTTGAATTATTTGGTATATCTTATTCAATAAATTAATATTATATAATTCGGCATACACGGTCATTGCACAGTGGATTTCCTACTTTTATAATAAAATTTTTTATACTTATTTTAATATTGCTATTAATTATAATTAATAATTATTATTATTCATAAATTATTCTAGGTAATGGTATAATATTATATTGATAGCAAAATATACGGTATATCAATAGTGTATCGTAATATATTGAATATTCTAATAAGAATTACTTTCCACGCAAGGTCATATAAATAAATACCTAATATTTATTTTTATTTTTAATAAAACATATTTCGTAAGAAAATTTTTAAACCTCCCTATTTGAACCTACCTAGCCTGACATTCATTCACACAAAAATTTCACTAAAAAGTTAAGGTATTGAACCAGCTAATGTTGGGGAAAAAATTGTGGCCACGTGTAGTTTATTGAACCATTAATTCATACTATTATTTAAATTATAAAATAAAAGTAATCAGAATACTGGCGACCTCTGCAGGAAAATGTAAAGATCTCGTTACTGAAAAGTACGTGTATACTCACTGGACGAAGACCACGAGAATTCGAGTATGACCCGAGCGATTAACAACAAAGTGATTATTAATAAAATAATAGAAAATACTTCGTATCAGAATATTGCACTTAAGTCATACTTGAGTTGAGCTCTCGCAGTCGACTTTGCAAGTTTATCGTATTATTTTTAACTTTCTGAATATACAGTTCTTCGTTTTGAAGAAATGCAATGCCACCTTTAACTCCGCAGCTCACGAGAAAAGAAACGGGGCCACTGAAAAAAGAAAAAAAGAAGGAAAATTTAAGCGGAGCTAAAGTTATGTCCATTAAAGCTATTGGCGACAAAAAAAATCGAAAATTTATTATTGTAAAGTTATGAAAAATAGTTGGTAATTTATGTTTTGTTTACACTTCGATGAACTCTTGCATTATTTTAAATTTATTTCTGAAGAAAAATAAACATATTTCATTGTTACAATATTAAGGTTAAACTCAACTGAAAACTTATAAAAAATGAGTTGCCAGACAATTAAATTACATTATTTATAAATCTTTTGCAGTTCAACGTTTTTGATTGATAGAGAGATTTCGAAACAAAACAGAAAATTCACGCTCCAAGGAGCGGTGGTGGATATATTTATTTCTATTTACGGATAAACATTTTTGATGTCCCAGCAGCACTATTTCCATGCTAGAGATTATAATTGGGCCAACTAGAAGAAAAATGCGCACTGCAAGAGCAAATAAACGCATAAAAATATTTGGGCAACTATTTATAAAAACAGGTGCGCTGAAGCAACTCCACTAACCAATGTGCTAAATAGTAAATACTATAAACTTTAATGTACAACTGGATATTAAAATGGGAACGACGTTCGCGTATGACAATTATTTCCACTTAAAAACTAACGTGGGTTTATTTTTCAAAAATTAGGAAAAAAAACATCAATAAATAAACAAACTTAGCTTCAAATAAATATTTACGCCTTGGTTGAGCTTAAAATTAGTCGCGTCCGGTAAATAACCCGCACAAATAATAATAAAATATTATCGCGGTCAAATTATAGATACCTTACCTTTCTATCGCTTGCCAAAACCATATAACTACAGGATGTTGATCATGGTAACCTCCTCTATACTCTGTGTTTTGTCTCCAATCCACTAAATCGATTTCGGCAGTACCTGCCATGACTAATTCGAGTTCTCTTGCATCAAATACGCTAACCAAACGTGGATCAACAACTTCGTAAAAGCCCCTAACCAGATATTCCGTTTGTTCGGAAACGCCTCTCTCCAACCTCCACCTGACGACTCTTTCCAAATATTCCTGCAAAGTATAGCTAGGTAAAAATCGTCCTTGCAAATTCAAATTTTGATATTACAAACCTTTTTATTTTTTTCCGTAACTTGCACGTTCCTCCCACCAGGTTTCAGTTCCCTCTCCAAAACTTGCCCAAAAACTTCTTCCGTAACGGCGAACGTCAGTTCAAGTTCTCCTTGCGTCGAAACGTCGTTCTCGCGAATCCATTGCAACGATTGGTGAAACTCAAAGTCCAAACTCTCTAAATCGGAAAGCGCAACTGGCAACCGCAACAA
The DNA here is from genome assembly GCA_963170105.1 of Cantharis lateralis. Lineage (NCBI taxonomy): Eukaryota > Metazoa > Arthropoda > Insecta > Coleoptera > Cantharidae > Cantharis > Cantharis lateralis. The sequence goes on from OY720626.1 coordinate 11,274,185, forward strand.
GGCCTTATAAAACGGCCTGGTAAAAAACGCATCCAACAGATATTGATGCACCAGAGCTAAGCCTAACACCCTCCCACTGAACCGAAACCTAAAAATTCAAGTTTAGAACATTTCACAAATTTCGAATCAAATTGTCTGCTTTACCATTCCTGATAGTTGTCAACGAATGCGGACATCGGCGAGACTTGAACCGTATACGTGTCGTTAGCCGAATATTCGAATAGTCCATAATACGGATTGAACAGTTCGCGAGATAGAAGAAAAAAGAATTCGCGTGAAGGTCCTCCGTAATCTAAACCCTCTTCGCTATCCCAAACTATACACAATTTTCCCTTTTGTAATTCCTTCTTGTTTGCTGCCATTATGCGTCGGAAAGCGTCTTCCAACAGATGGTCGCGCCGGACGTGTAATCTGTTGAAAAATTAAGTTTAGTGGTCGTCCGACAGACAATCTTTACGTCCGAAACTTACTTGAACTTTCCAGGTCCTTGTCCGTAACCTTTGCTTTCTAATTTCCTATAGAAAGTTCTTAATTTGGCTTCGAAATCTCTTCGGTGAGGTGCCGGCGTGCGATGTCTGCTTAAACCTGGAGATGCTACAGGAGATGGTTGCGGTGAATTGCGAGGACTTCGACTATTGGTTGAAGTGGATGTGTTGGAAACTGCGGGAACGTAAGACATAATCTCCTGCTCGAAGAGGCTGAAATGAAAAATAAAATTAGTTAAACAGTTTAGCGAATGCAGATTGTGTGGCAGACGAGCCGCCAAACTTGGCCGGAAATTCTGTTGGTCGATTACCTCATTTCAATCGGCTCATTCTCTACAAAATCATGCGTTGCTGACGAAGCGAACAAGGAAGTCGAATACAACGAATCGTTTATTCTAACATAATCTACGCATTTATGTCTAGTTAAATCGTTAATTTGTATTTTAAAAGATTGTAATTTAAATAATCAAGAAGTTTACCTCGCGAGGCAGTCTGGTTTGAATCTTTGCCAATTAAAATGTTGCAGTGCATTTTTAATTTGTAATTAATTTTGATTATGTAAAAACGAACGTGAAAATTTGCATTATGAGCGAAATAGTCAAATATTGCAAAAAAGTCGTACTTGAGCGGACATATTTTTCCCACGCATCCGGAACTCATTCAGACAGTGACAAAAGACACGCAGACGGACACCAGCTCCCCGAAAGTAAAGAAAAAATTCTTCAAAATTTTGAAGAAGTAATTTCCAAATTTGGACCATTTTAACTTGCACACGTCTAAAATATCAGTGGCAACTGGTACATGGAGGGCGATGGGACGCCGCCCTCCAAAAAAAAAAAATAATTTCAAGGCAATGGCAACTCAATCACGAGAGATTTAACGGTAACCACAATTACTTGTTTTAACAGGTTTTTCTTTTGAATACATTTGCATGCCCCCCCCCCCCGGTTTCAGTGAAAGCTTTATTTAATAAGAATTTTTCCAATTGTACCGTTCTGCCGCGAACGATTTCCTTCACTGTGAAAAAGATTTCGATTAAAAACAAAATTGTTTTGAACGTTTTCCTCAGTCAGTCATATATTTTTTAAATTCTAGTAGGGGAAATATCAATAGGGGACCCCCCCCTTAACCATGTAAATCACAAAAATTTTAATGAAAGGTTAAACTTCGTCTGAACTCATTAAAAATATCTAGAATATAAATTTATTAAATCATGTTAGCACAAGCACGACTTTAAGGGAACTACAATTGGCTCCGCCCACTTACGCACGCCCTTCATATAATTACTTCGAGCACACGTACCGTCAACAGAATGAGATTTTAACGCAGCCATTGGTTGAAAATGTGAAAAATACTACTAAAAAGTTGATTTTCAAAATTTAATTGTGAAGTAACCGGTGGACCTAAATCATTTTTCCTCGCCTCTCTGGAAAGCTAAAAATGTGCTTTTCAGAATATTCATAGGTATCTAACATATCAACTGCCACTGTGCACATACTACTGCTACCGCAATATATAAACGTCTTTTATTTCATAAAATCATATACAAAAATCTTTGGTCACTGAGACCAGGGGGTCACCTAAATCTCCGCATTGTTCAATTGTTTTTTGCGACGAAAATTTAAAAATAAATAACTAACCCTATGACTACTGACAAAGACCGTTGTTATAGCAAAAACAATATAATTGCCCGTCTCGTTATTTAACCTAGACAGTGGGGTGCACCTCAAGGTAACGTAATAGGGCCAATACCGCCCGTATTCTTTAATTCGGAACAACAACAATCAAACGACCTCTAAAATGCTGACAACAAGAAATTTACATTATTACTTCCACGATAAAGACGTCGTGGATGTGCAATAGGAAATTAATCATAAAAACGTTAAACTAATAAACTAATCTACAAGTAAATCGATAACGCAATTTGTCGCTTCCTTTAATGGTCGTTAACGAGAATATAATAATTGTTACAAAATTTTCGAGATATTCGAAAAGGATAAGAAAACGAAATAACTAATTAATTAAACCGCCCCTGATGGGCATCCATCCGAAAAAAAACAAATTTATTTACTCGCACTTAGAAATAATAATAATAAATTGCAAGCGGCATTGAGGAGGGCGTATCCAAACAAAAAAGATTGTTTCTTACATTTATCTTGTTTAACAGCCCGCAAATAGATTATAAAATAAATAAATAATGAAAGAAATTGACACTGACGACATAATTTATCTCATTAAACGCTCGTGTTTTAAGTGGCGGTATGGCCTTAAGTCCAGCTCGCTGGAATTCGTAAGAGAACAAAAATAATTAAAATGATGTCAAAAAATTTAAATTAGGCAGGCTACTCGAGTAGTAAATTCTATAATTGTAACTTCCGTCTCGAAAAGATCTAACTATAAAATAATCAAATCAATTAGTTTTTATAAATAAAACAATTTTGGCGGGTCACAGTTCAGGGTTCTCAAAACAAAATTTGTCAAACCTTGAGTGTGTTATAATTCTCGAGTGTTTTTTTTTCCTTTCGGTAGGCAGAAAAGGGTTGGATTAACGAGCAATAACCTCTGCCCGCCTGATCGTTCACATGTTGTAAGGAACGCGATAAATTACAGCGAAAATTCATGCGTGTCCAGTTTATTTTGGTTTGAAAAATTCGATTTTAAATTTAGTCAATTTTACACCCCAGAAAGCACAATTGGCGTTCCAAAAATAAAAGGTTAGTGTACTCGCAAATTAAATTTAAAACGGACCAAAATATGCAATATTACTTACAGACTAAAGAGTATTCCAAATGTCTTGGTTACTATTCCCATTTTTTGCGATTAAATTTAAACTTAACGGGTTCGCATCACAGAAGCGATTAAAAATTTTAAAAATAAACAAGCGCACTATGTAAACAGATTAAATTTTTGGAAAAAAATAAAAATAGTTTTTCACATTTTTGTGCTTTTTTTAAACACGCGAAATTTTCGAAAGTAAAACTGAAAGTTAATTAACATTAGAAAAAACGCACCAAACACGCACGAAATTCATTCCGGAACAAATTCGCCGGTATCCTATCTTGGGAGACCTAAAATGTGAACTACAAAATAATAATAGTACGAAGGTGGACATACTACTAGTAGTAGAGGGGATTACCGACCTATTCTAGGTAAATATACAGGATGATACCATCGACGTGACCAATAACAACCTTGTCCCAATAAACAAAGAAAGATAAAGCCGAAAAAATAGGCCCCTAAAAAACATATTCGGGCTGATAACGAAAATGCGACTTAAGAATAATAATTAAAATTACTCATCGAGTAAGTCGAGCCCTACCCTCCAGTCATTTTTTATGTCATGCAAGTAAAAATAGAAAAAAATCCATAACAGAATTAATGTTCTCAAGTTTTAAATTGTGCGATAAAATCCTAAGTGAACCACCGCGCGTTCAATTGTTTCAATATACTGCAGGTTTATCAATATCGATTGTAATAGTTTGTTGGTGCTATATAATTCTGATAATTGAAAAAGGAGCTTTCAAAGCTGCGTGTGCATCCGATGTCCTAACCGAGGGATAATGAAGTTCATTTCAAAGTTATATATTCGAATTACATCGTCGGCCAGAAACAGCGTAATTCATTGTTATCATCTCATCCGACATATTATAAGGGTTAAAAGTTGAGAACGAAGTTCAACATTAATTTTCGTAATAGTTTTATTTTTTTAAATTAAAAAATAAGCACAAGGGGCAGAAGCAATATTTTTATTTGTTTATATTATTAATCTTATTCTTGGTGATTGAGTCACAATGATGCATTTCCTTTGATACTACGCAGTGCACTAAAGAATTTTTTTCAAAAAAATAGAGTAATACATAATTAAAAATTTCATGCTGACCATTTTTGGCCCCTTTCCCTTGGTAATTTCGTCACCATTTTCAATATCCCGATTTAAAAATTACGTAATAAACTTAATTAAGATTGACGAAGAATGTGCATTTTAACTTTTGCTTTTCCTGTATTTTAAGTATTATTTAAAAATTCTGTTTATTTAAAAAAAATAATGTTAGTATAAATTAAATATGAAATCATTTTTTTACAAAGGAAAATCATTTTTGGATTCCATTTGGATTTCTACAGACTACAAAAAGCTTATTTAATTTGAAAAAAAAAGTCATCCACATGAGTTGATCATATTTTTATCAAAAAAAAAGGTCTCCCCCCCCCTTAAAAAGCAGACAATTCCCGAAGACCGGGCAACCACCTCAATCGCCGACTTTTGAAGTCTGTGTTTTATTTTTGCAAATAATTTTTTTTTTAAATTAAACTTAATCCACCTTGTATTCTTCTGACGACTACCACTGATCATTGGAAGTCAATATTCATACACAAATCTATTTACCGTTTACATTTACATACATAATTGAAGTCTCTCGGTATCCAAAGTGCGACTAATTAAATTTGTCGATTAAAACTCAATCGATGTTGTTCAAAGCCATACAATGGTCAAAAGCAAAAATTATAATAATTCCATTACCGATCATAAAAAAAGTGCTGAATATTTTTTTCTCACGGCGTGAACGAATCGAAACAATGGTTTCTTTATGCAGACAAAATTTTCGTATAAAAAACAAACAAATCGCATTATATGAAAATTAACAAAATATTTTAGCACCTGTAAATTGATTGTGGGAGAATTAAAATTTACCACACCTGATAATTAGTATTCCTTAACGAACTATTCCCAAAATTATTTATTACAACAATTGTATTGATATTTCGACCTTCGAAATCGATTTATTCTTATTTGGCTAATTCCAGTTAGGCTTTGGTGTCTTTGGCGCACGCGGCGCCCGAGATCGACCCTATTTCGCTTGTATAATTTTCTAGTAAATCATAATGACAGGAAACGTATGCATTAAATATTTAAACATTTTCACATAATTATTATATAATAAAAATGTTGAAGGTAAAATAAAAAAATATAATAAAAATATGGCAACGCCAGTGACCCACCTAAAACAATAAATGAATAATTTCTATAATCCTTTCTGAAACCTAACAATGCTTTAAGAGTAAATTGATAATTATTAAAATAATTACAAGTTATCGAAATTGTTATAAGTCTACTTACAAACCAGACGTGGTTAATTTCACTTTCCCAACAATTTTCTATATAAATTTTATTTCGGAGCTGGCAACTTAAGGTTTCCAGAAAACATTTCATCTTCCCGTACAAAAAACGGAACAGATATTTGTTCAATTTAACGAAAAATATTTAGATTTTAATATATCGATTTTTTTTTTAAATTAGTCATAAGAAAAAGCCCTAGACAGTATATAATTTTATTTTCAGTAATAAAAGACGAAAAACCATGAAAGTCGTGGACAGATCAAAATTGACAATTGTCAAAATTGGAATTGTCAAAATTGACAATTGTCAAATTGACAATATTGTCAATTTTTGCTCCCTTTACAGTTTTTTTTATATTTTCGACAATATATACTTAGTTCCGCGAGTTTGCGAGAAATTGGGGGTTGAAATCTTCTAATTACAAATGAGTTAAATTGTAAAACATTACAAATTATTATTTTGTCCCAACTATGCCAAACTTGCGAGAGACTGCTCTACTGAAAGTAATTGAAAAATCCATTACGAAACAAAATTATAAGCTTTTAATGTCAGCAAAAATGAGAATTATACAATACGTTCAACATAAAAATCCTCACATGTGCTGTTCAAACACTTGGCAGAGATTACTCGGTCGTATGTTCAGTATAACGCAAGGGAGAAGTTACAAAAGTGATAACCAAACCACTGACTGATATGTTCAAGTCGCACGGTATCAAATTGAGTGATGTTCTAAAAATTGATAAAAGCTATCGGGCTTACGGCACAATTCTCACGGAAGAGTTTCCTCCCGCAAGAGCTACCGACTCATTTGCCAAAACCTGCAAAAAAAATCGATTTGCACCCTCGTAAATCAACTGTTTTTTTTGCCAAACCACAACAAAAATTTCGCTTATTCGTTTCAACATTTTTTAACCTAAAAATAAATCTCGGCACTAAATTTCGAAACACTTTCTTTTCAAATACTGTTGAATTGTCGCAAGGGTTCACGAGTCGTCAAATTGAATAATCTTAACAAGATAATAAACGAAAACGAAGCCGTCATAAATAAATTAAGTCAAGGATTTTATTTTTATGGTTATGAGGGTTACTGCCGAAAAACTTCACTTTCGAAAATCAACAATGAAACACGCTCGATAAAATTCGAAAACTTTTTGGCATCCTGCCAGAGAGTTAACAACAAATACATTAGCTAACAATTTAACACGTGAGATATAATTGGACCAGACTAAACTTCGTGGTGACTTTGATGTCCGTAAACAAAGTTTTAAATTGAAACAAATGAAGTCCCAATGTCAAAATATTCAAATGGGGTAAACGTTTTAATAATCCGATCAGACCAAATTTCACGGTGTGCTGCGTGAAAAATTGCACGACAGCAAGAAGCAACCGTAAAGCCTCCTTTATTATTAATACTCAATTTGAAAGCTAATCTTCTCCCATCAAGCATTCTCGTAAAACGATCAAATTCGATCCCAGGGAGTCGTACAACCCTTACCGCTGCTCGTTAATTTTACAGTTACACGAAAAGCTTGAAATCCATCAAATTTAAAATTTCGAACAAAGGACGTGGAATTTCGCAACACACGAACGACATATGTCGAGGAAGAAGGCATTCAATAGACTCGTCGCATCAGCTTTTACCACAATAACGAATCCATCATACTATAAAAATTCCATTTTCAAAACCGTACGAAATTACAGGTTTCAAGGTGCACCTTTAATTCGCAGGTAGAAAAAAATTGTCCATAAAATGTAACAAACAAATCTCGTTTCCCGGATGCATCGTACCGTTAGGTTTGAAATTTGATTTTGTGCCCAAAACGAACATAAAGCCAGAGAAACTTCATTGAAATATGATTGCAACCTAAAAATTTTATGAGTTGGTAGCCCCCCGTTATAAAATTGAAGTTCTCGTCACCTCGTTCAAAGAATGTAAGTTAAAAAAGTGAAACGAGAAGAGTGAATCGTGGTACAGGTGTTGTATCATTAATTTGGCCACGCACACTATAATTTTCATAACTACAAAAATTTGAATCATAAATTATAATTTGGGTCCACTCGGGGCGCTTAGAAGAACGAGACCCTTTTAAAGAGGAGAAGAAGGCCGACCGACAATTTAGGTACCTCTTGTTTATATATTTTCAGAAGTTTATAAATAAATTCGCGTGTAAACAATTAAATACCGAAGCTTTGTACTCACTAATTGGCACATCTAAGTACCTAGTGCTGTAACGCAAGGTTGAAATTACGCAAAAAAAATTTAACACCCGAAGCGTAGCTATGAAAAAATTACTTAACCACTGCTAATTTCAGTTAATGAAGGGAACCCCAAAATTACGAAAACGAAACAAAACAGATTAAAGAAATTTATAACAGGAGAAAGTCGGTTAGCCGTAATAACGAAATTATATTTTGAGAACTTTGTCGATTAAAGTTATAAAAAATTTGACCCATTTCTACGACGAAAATAATGGAATCGAAATTTTAAATGATGGACATTATTTTGGTCGATTCGAAAAAATAACTAAAAAAATACTATGAAAATTTTGAAAAAAATTTGATTTGAACCTCAGATTTTCAGTTTCTTGCAGGGTGAAAATATTGATCTGTCGAATTATAAATTTAGGGAAAGCTAATAGCTTACACTTTCAGACAAAATCAAAATTACTTTTTATTCAAACTTAAAAGAAAGTAAACCCAGAGCCAGACCCTTAACAAAACTCATTACTCAGTTTGAAAGCTCATCCCAAAATTTTACAATATATTCGAATGAAAAACAAATTTTTCGAAATTTATGAAAATTCAACTCTTAAGGGCGGGGTCTCACCGACAAAGATAGATATAACATTTCAATGCAATAGAAAGAGACCGAAATATGTTAAAATTTCTCTATTCTAACAAAGAGTATTACACATTCAAGAATAAGTACAGTAGAAATACAAAATATAAAAATAAGTTTTTTTTGCAAAGTTAAACCAATATTAATAAATAAAATTTAAATATAAATTCTTTTTAAAACTTAGGTTTTTGTATGCTATAAAATCAAAATTTTACATTATAATATTTTGTGGTAATATCGAGAAATTGTAATATATTTTGGTCTCTCTCTATTAGATTGATATAATATATCTATCCTTGTCGGTGAGATCCAGCCCTTAAGCTGCACGACAATTTTAAAATAATATTGATATAATTTCTGTAATTATTTATGAGTCTTCTGTAATTGGATCACTGAGTTTTTGACAAATTTGACAATTGTTATAGTCTCTCCACAGTGGCGTAACGAGGGGGGTGCCTTGGGTCTGGAAAAACTCGCAATTCACCTTACTGAAGTACGGAATAATATATTTAACATGTTTGACTTGAGGATGTTGATTATTTTAATACCCTTTTGTGTCGTAATAACCGACGTGTATGCCACTGCTCAACGACCGCCTTATTCAAATCGTGAGATTAACGTGGATTACGGGCGTTAAAAAATAATCTATCATCAAATTTCAACTTATCTCTAAATATAATCGCTGTTTACCTGCCGCATATTATTTTTAGTCGGTTATATTCTAATTTTGTACAATTAACATAAAGCAGGTGTCGTCGTTACAAATATTTCCTTATTGTAATTACCTGCATAATATCGCATACTTAGCGTTCCAAGCGAAAATTTAAAGGAAGTTCCGTTCACGTATTAGTTTTAAATTAAAAAAAGTAAAATACGTTAAAATGCACTCCGTTTGGTCGAGGGTGGAAACTTAAACATACAACGATTGGAACATTTCCGTTGCAGCAATAAAACCAATTTCTCTTTAAACACAACAAAATTATGAAACAAATTACCTTCTCTGGCTAACATTTTTAATCAGCAAACTTAATTAATTTTCTTTTAATATGCTTGAAATTTATAATATAAATTTTCGAACGTATTAAAATTATGACGAGGTCGTTTATTATTTATTTAAAAATTGAGCGAACAAAAACTTGGAAAAAGCCGATTGACTCGTGTTGTAATTTCTCATTAATACGTGATTCGATTAATGTGGAAACAAAACCCTTCTCGCGCCATAAATAATTACCCTCGTTTATTAATCCCTTTTATAGAAAGCATTAGAATGTGAATTAGTGCGTGAATTGACGGTTTAGTTCAAGGGACTTCGACAAATAGAGACAGGAGACAATAATAATTGAGCGTATGTAATTGGCGATCTTGAATCAACGACCTTTTTTTAAATTGAAATTGAAACAATTTTTTTACCTAGATTTTTTTGAAATTTAAATTACGGGTTATGCGATCGTATGTTACTAATACCAACCGCAAGGTTGCTGGCATTTTGATTTTGAAGTTAATGAAGGAAAGGAAGTTGCGCCTTTAGAGGCGAGTTTCTATTTTTGACTAATAGAGGTCGCAAAGCGAATTTCTCTTATTTTTCATTGAAACAAACATGCTCGCTAATTAATCTTTCGCGTTAACAAGACTTTATAAAAAGCTTTATCGGGACTTTCGAAATAACTCCAATCGCCGTTAATTTCCATATTCCACACCTCTTATCGCTTAATTTTTGTGGTACCACCCATCTATCGAACCGACAATAATGGTAAACGTTGTTTTATGCATACAAAGTTGAAAATATAAATCAAATTAGCTTCCTGCTTATTTTTCCTTTGAATATGTATTTTACATTTTTTAAGTCTGTTTTTCCTGTAGTGTCGTTGACCTGGGTTATTTAAAGTGATCCTGAAAATGTTTCCGATTTTCGGTCAGTTTTATTTTTACGATACAATAATAATGTAACCGACAAATTACCTAATGCTCGTTTAATTGCTCGATTCCGATTTGAATTTCATGTTAAATTGGATGTACAGAAACGTGTCAATATCAAACTGAACAACGACAATTTTTTTATTGTCATAATTTTATGCATAGCTTGCGTTGTGTGCACTTGATGAATAATTAGTAGATTGTATTTGAAAAACTTGTGTAGTTTTTCGAATTTACAATTTTACTTTCTCACGTACGAAGTATCTCATGGCGCCCTTCTGTTTTGGCTATCATAAAGAAGGCAATGCCATTGAAAGCCAACAAAAAATTTCGTATTAATTAATTCAGGTAGGTACATAAAATTACGAAAAAGTAAACTCTCCAGGTATTGATCTCATAAGTAAACTCTCTTATCGCAAGTGTAATAATAACTATATCACACCAATTAAATATCATGTGTGTTTGTGATAAACAAATTGCAAGATAAATTAGTCAGAATGGCCAAGGATAAAAATTTAATTAAAAATTTTTGTGCATGAATTTCTCTGCAAAATAACGTCGGGTTTGCTGATCCTATGGTATTATTATTAAAAAATATCAACGTTCCGAAAACCAAAAACTATAAAAAGTACGCAGCTACTTTACATTGTAAGTGCTGTAAAAATGTTAAGAAATATAAAAATACTTATCAACGGAAGATGTTGAATAATTGATTTTTTACAAATTCACTTCCGAAAACGTTAAATAGAATGGATCGTATGCTACGATAAAAGCTGAATTAATTATTTGATTTTTACGGAATTAGGAATTAAAATTAAAAAAATTTGATTTGGCATTTTGTCAGATTTTAATTTGACATAACATCGTTTTTTAGGTAATAATCACCTCTGATTTATTAATTAAAAGACTTTTTTTTAGAAATTATAAAACTATCTATTATTATTATTATTATCGGTGTCCAAGTTCGGAACTAGATTATAATTATATTATAGAAAATATATCGATATTTTCATAAACAACAAACGTGACGCACAATATAGAATTAATGAAGTTTTCTTGTTTTAATTAAAACCATAATCTGGCCATACTCTGAACACCAATACATAAATTTCAACACGAAGGGCTCTTAAGTAGCTAATTTAATATAGAAATGACAGTGCACTTTTCTGGACAGTAGTAGATACATTTTTTGAAACTTGACTTTTTTTTAACAATTAAAGAATTAATCTTTTTGAGGCGACCAAGTACAGATTTTATCTGGAGAGTACAATTTGTAGAGCCCTGAAGTTCATAAATTGCTGTTCCTATTGTACATAATTAAATTAAAAAAATTAACGCCTTGAAAAATCGGAAAGTCTATTGAAAAATTATTCCGTAAAACCATGTAAAACTGTTACCTATTCGCCTGCGTTACCCACGTCTACATGAACTTATGTATGATTGGTTGCATACCCAACATTTTAAATCTAAACTGCAGCAAAAAACATACCGACCAGCTTTGTAAATAACTATAAATTTTAAAAAAACAAATTTAAATTAAAAACCTCCACTTACCTTAATAAAATGGTAAGGTGTATATCGTGACTTAATCGATCCAGAGCACTGGTGCCATCGACTCGAATGGCGTTAATTTTATCTCGCAGTGTCGATGAAGTTCCAACTGGTGGGTGTCTTTCACGTAGTATATCAAAAATATTTGGTTGTCTTAAAAATGCAACAACTTTGTCGTTATATGCGATGGGTATGTCTAAAACCATGTTTGATGCAACAAAAGCACTTGACGTAGCTGGTCTGGGCGGAGGAAGAGGAGCCTAAAAATTAAAAACGTGTCAAAAGCGGTCAAGTTTTTGTAGCGTATAGGTTTTGTTAGATGAAGGTCGTTAGTTACTTACACCTTGGTTATCTTCCCCAAATCGGCGCGAAGAATAAACCGTAAGTTCGGTGGGTAATCGTGGATCCATGTAAGATGTACGTCTGTTATTGTGATCTATAAAGAATTGCTACCGAAAGCTTCTGTTAGTTATTAGGCAAAGCAATATTAATACTAAGTGTTAGTAGATGGAAGGTGAAAATTAGTGATTTAGATTGAAAAATTCATTGTTTATTCAAATGGTCCTTGGTCCAATGGTTAGAAAGCTTTCGTTACTGATTGTCTTCGACGAACTTTACGAGTGCAAAAAAGTACGCAGAAACAGCAAAGATGAAATAGGAAAAATTCTAACAGATGATGCAGTCCGAAAAAAATCACAAAAACTTACTTTTGCATTTCTATCTTTTTTGGCGTCCCAACCGCTGGGTAATTCTTGTGTCGAATCGGCAAACATGTTGACCAAAGCCACTAAATCCTTATTATGTTGATACTTTTCAAAAGTTCCCGGATCTCTCCTAATCCTGCCGATCATTGGTTTTAAAGTGGCATTGCGGTTGTACAATGCTAAAGCATCCTGAAACAACGTCATTAGAATTTGATTTAAAAACTGAAGCAAGAAATTTACCTGGTTCATGTGTAAGATGTTGAAAAAATCTGGACGAGTCAGGAAACGACAGCCTGGTGGTATGGCGGAATAATCGGCCTCTTCGATTTGGTTCGAACTAATTGTTCTACGAATACTTTGGTACCGTCGATCTAACTGGCGCCTTTGTTGTTCGGCTCCTCCACCTATTGGTATTATCGCGGAAGCGCCACCGGGTCGTTGCCAAGACGTGGTACGAGTAGAATGATCGATGTAAAAAACGCGTCCGTGACTATCCATTCGAGCTTCCCATGCTAAAACCAAGAAGTTATTAACGCTCACAAAACTTACTCGCACTACTTACAAGGTGGAAGAGGATCTTCTTGCTCGCCAGGAATTTCGGCAACCGTCAGAACGCGAGAACTTCTTTCGGGGATGGATGGTAACCTGGTACTCGTTAAATGACGCACCCCTATCGGGATACCGCCGCTAGCTTCACCATTGCTGGTACACTTACGCAGTCTCACATCGGTGTTTGGCTGAGCAGATTCGGGCGATCTGTTATCATGTAGGTCTGTCAAAGCCCGCAAACTTAGACGCGCGTGTTCTTTATATTGGAGCACAACTTCGGGTTTTCTCAACACTGTATGGCCGTTTCGGATATCACTCGCAGACGTATCAGGTACACTTTCGCATTCCGATGAACTGGCCCCATTACAACCCGCCCAACCGTTCAAAGTATCCAGCGCACAAATATCGGCGAGCCTGATTTCGGGCGAAGGCACAACTTCTTGCCCATCGACGGGCAAATCCAAACTCGGTTCCATGCTCTTCAAAACTGGAGGTCTTAAATGTTCAGGATTCTTTAACCGTTTGGCGTGGTGGGTTGGAGTTGGAGGACAGACTAGCATATGATTTGCCGTTGTACTTCTACGGGAGCGAGATTTTACTTGGGTTTTTTTCAATCTACTATCGATTTCCTGTTTGTCACAGTCGTTTGAAGAATTTACTTCGGATGTGTGTAATACGGTCAAAGTGTCATCTGACGCTTGGCTTGTATCGTCATCAAAGATTGGTGGGATACCTTTGCAACACAAGACTTCGTTGCCCGAAATTTGTCGAGTTAACGGCTTGTGACTTTTTAAGAAATCGATTTTGATATCACCGTCGACGCAATCAGAAGAGCTTTGGTTATCTTTGCTTTCTACACTAACGTGAGCAGAACTATTCGAAATTTGTTTGTGTGGACTAGCGAACGAGTTATCTAATTCTAAATTTTTCATCAAAACCGTCGTGATGTAATTGTCACTGCCGATAAGAGTTTTACTATTTTCTAACAAAGCATTTTTTAATTTTAAATTTCGCGCACTGTTTTGAAAATCACTCGCAACACTATCGGGCGACGTTTCGTTTGACTTCTTCGCGACCTCGTCCATGTCGATCAATTCGAAACCGAAGGAGTCTTCAGGTTTTTGTATCTGTTTCGGTTTGTGCGATCGTAAAACCGCCGGCGGACTGAACAATCCATTGACTGCGTTCGATCTCTCTAATGGTTTGTGAAATGTTCTAGGAGGTAATGGAGGTGCATCGTCATTTGTACTGTTCATATTAAAAGTTATCTTATCGTTAGATTGTTGCGAGGTCGCTGCCCAAATTTGATAATATTCTTTATTGGGAGATTTTGAATTAACACTTTGCCGCACTTTCTTTTTCGCACCGCTCATATTCGTACTCTCCGATCTACGCAGCCCCGTAACCGATTTTTTCTTAACGCCCGATTGTATTTCATCTTTTATGCTGCTAGTTATTCGTAAATCTTCTAAGGAACTCGACGTTTTAACCAACGGCACACTTAATTCGTCCTGAAAGGCATTGTTTTCTATCCCATTACACTTCGTCTTTTGTTTTATTTTAACAAACTTCCGAAATTTATCTGCCGGCTCTTTTATGATCAGAGGTTCGCTTTGTGCTAAACAATCTAACGTCGAGCCACCGTAATACCGAAAGCATAACATTTTACCACAATCTGAAACAATAAATAATGTTAACAACCTTCTTGTTTTTTTTTTTCAAATGAAACCCACCCGGGACCCTTTGTGTGTGCACGAAGAACTGCTGTGTACAAATGGGATGACAAACGTAAACAAGAGTAAAAAATGTTATTTATGACACATACGGTAAAATGAGTCACAATAAAATTCACACAGCACTCAATTATTGGCGCAGAAACTTACTGACCTATCCGAAAAAGAATGTGGAAAGGAAAGAGATAAATTGACATTTTTGACATTTTTAACGCGAGCAAATTAATCAACGCACTGATTTGATATCCAAATGGGAGGATAAACGATAAAAAATGGGAAGGATATCCGTTTACAGCTTTAAAATTTTGGGTTAAAAGGTGTTAACGATATTCCGCTTTACATCCCATTTACCTAGTCGAGTAAAGCATTGTGATCGAGTTAAAAGAATTGGGTTATAATTTTTTCTATTCCAATTTGGTTTACCACAAAAATTTGAAATGAGGAAGTAAATTTATTAGTACCTTTATCGTCGGAAAAACCGATAATAATTTTCCTAATCCCCATAAAAAAACTTCAGGTAGTAGGAATTAATTCCCCCTATCCCATCTCATTATATTATTACGACGTTAATAATAATTGATAGCGATAATTATGTAGAAATGAGAACATTTTCTGCATCATTCATTCTAATCGATACCAAAATAGGAAATAGTTGCGGAGTAGAAAGAATGTGGTGTAACCGCAAGACAATAATAATATACAGTATACTTTCAAATATTGAACTTTGGAAAGAAAAAAGAAAGATTCAAAAAACTTACTATCAATTTCAAATCGTACAATATCCCCCCCCCCCATCGTAAGACACACACATGTAAAGATTAATTGATTGTCAGTTGTTGAGGTAGGAGGTAGAGATGGTAACAGTAATAGTCAGGCTGAGGTCAGGCTATTCGATATTTCAGGGATGACCTAAGAATTATTTTTTTCTACGTAATCAAGTGATTACGTGTCACATCATTCAGGGTAGGAAGGTGCAGAGTAAGACAATTGCCTCTTAGTTTTAATTTATTTAACTCCCCCCCCCTAAATTTTAAAGTATTAATTTTAAAAAAAAGGTTGCTCAACCTACTGGTTTACGAATCACTACCTTTAGTTTTAGTAAATTTTAAAATTAAAAAAATTAAAACGTAGCTGCGTAAAAAGGAAACGTGACATTCGTAGTTCATCAATTTTATTTAATATATTTTTCTTAATTTCTTATTTCTTTGGAGGATTCCAGAAAATGTGACGCAGCGAGACGAAGGGGGAGGGGGAGATCCAAATAGGCGAAAGTTTGAAATGTAGAAATTTCATAATTTTTTGTTTAATTTAATAAATTGGAAAATCTTATAATTTAAAATATTATTTTTATAAAAAAGCCAAGAAAAATTTGAATTTTGAAATCCTAATAATATAAACAAAATTTTTTTATTTTATTTAAGGTTACAAAAGGCTAAAGAAATCTATGAAAATTGATATTAAACAATGTAAATTTTGAAATTCGAAAGATATATTATGTAGATAAAATTTTTATATTTTTCGAAATGTTTTTGTTTTAATTTAGAAATTTATTTAATCTAATAATCTAAAAAAACATAAACAAAGGGTAAGTATCTCAAAATAAATTGTATACACGTGGTTAGAATTCTATTGGAAATCTTTGGAATTCAAAAAACCTTTGGAATTCCTTGGTAATATTTGGAATTCACTGGAAATACATCGTTATAGTTAATTCTATGGAAATCTCTGGAATTAGAAATCTTTCACTGGAATTCTTTGAAATTCCCTGGAATCTCTGAAATTCTGTAGAAATCACTGGAAATTCTTTGAAAATCACTAGAATTCTTTGGAATTCCTTGAAAATCACTAGAATTCTTAGGAAATCAATTCAAATTTTTGAAATATCTGGAATTCCTTAGAAATCACTCTAGAATTCATGGAAATCTTTGAAATCCCTATTCTTTTTTTACCCCCCGAATATAGAAATTATATATTTCCCAAAACAATTTTTTTTTATTTGAAAATTCAGATAATCTTATAAATAAAATAAAATTTGTGGAGTGCTAAAAAAAACTAAAAAAAATTTGAGTTTTGAAATATTAAAAATTTTGGAAAAAAAAAGAAACATATATTATGTAGTCATGTTTGTTTAAAAACATTTGTCCGACGGTTCCGAATTATGAGATTAATGATCCACAAGGTCCAAAAGATTGGCGACTGCTGTTTTGGGGATATGGAAAACCCTGCAGTATACATCGTTTTCGGTGCCGTAGTTAGACATTGCCCATGGGGAAGGGGGGGTTTACGGAATTAAAAAAGAGGTTGGCATATGCCCGTATTTTAATTTAATTCTTGCAATCAGGAAATACTAAGAAGAAATTATAAATAAAATAATAATAATAATATATATTGTAATATTATTTTTCGTAAATCAATTTGTAATGAATTTATCCAGGGAAAATTTTTAGTTTTAGACTCGAATTTTATACTCTTTTATACGCCGTGTTATCAACGTGTTGTTGAACACATTTTTCAAATTTGTCAAAATTATTTTAATTATTTAAAATTTAAATTTTTATTCTTACTTAGGGTTGCGGCGTCATTAGACTAAACATCCAAAGTATAGCAATCCTGTACCTCGGTTTCGTGTACCAATAAATGTAATAAACTTATCCAAAAATTTCCATTCGCATCCAAATTTAATTTATTATAATAAAACTATTTCTACAAAAACTCTAATCACTTTTATTTTATTTTAAAATAAAATTATATTTAAACTAATATGTATGCCCAAAAATGAACTCAAAAACTGGACGTCTTATCAACGCGTCCATACGCGTTGGCTTACGGCATCCAAAATCCCAGTTTTACATTTAACAAATACCAACATAAACAATTTAAAATAAAGATAACTCATACAGAATGCAACACAAATAATTTACAAACATAATCAAAATAAAACTACCCCCTACACAACTTTATACAAAAAATACCATGACAATATTTAAAAAAAAACAATTTAAAATTATAAAACCATTTTTCTATTTTTGAGACAAAACTTTTCGATTACTTCTTCGGGTTGAACTTGAACATCTTGTATGACGAAAAATGTTCCTTTTACCCTTATTACTGGGATACTGGAGAAGCACTCCAGGAATGAAAACAAAAAGTCTCGCGACATCGCTAATATAGAAAGCGGTGGATAAGAATTTCGTTAATTCATTATGCACGTCACTGTTAATTGTTTTTGACAAAATATCAAAAACAAAACGAGACACAAAAATTAAAATTTAAGATGCACATACAAACAAAATTATATTCATCGAATTTTATCGGTTCCTGTCGAATATTATCATTTATTTGTTCACTTGTAGAGGTCAATACGAGGGGCAAATATTCCAAAGAAGTTGTGTACACAAGGTTGAAATTCTCTTCAAAATCTTTGGAATTCCTTGGAAATTATTGGATTTCTTGGAAATTATTGGAATTCCTTGGAAATCACTGGAATTATTTGAAAATCTCTGCAATTCTTGAGAAATCACCGGAATTCCTTGGAAATTTCAGGAGTTCTTTAGGAGTCATTAGAATTCTTGGAAATCATTGGAATTCCTTGAAAATCATTGGAATTCTTTGAATAATTCTAAAATGCTTTGAATATCACTGAAATTTCTTCAAAATCACTAGAATTTCTTAGAATTCTTTGGAAATTACTAGTATTCTTTAGAAAGAAATTCTTGGAAAACTTGGAATTCTTTGAATAATTCCGAAATTCTTTGAATATCACTTGAATTCCTACAAAATCACTGGAATTTCTTAGAATTCTTTAGAAATTACTAGAATTCTTTAGAAATAAATTCTTGGAAATCATTGGAATTCCTGCAAAAACACTGGAATTTCTTGAAATTATTTGGAAGTCACTGGAATTCTTCGCAATTAACTGAAAATCTTTGGAATTCCGTGAAAATCACTAGAATTCCTTGGAAATCATTAGAATTATTGAAAATCTGTTTAATTAAAATTCGTTGGCAATCACTGGAATTTCTTGGAAATCAGCGAAATTCCTTGGAAATCTTCATAATTTTCCAGAAATCACTAGAATTCTTGGGAATGAACTGAAATAGCTGGAATCCATTAGTATTCTTGAAAATCTTTGGAATTCTCTAAAATTCACTATAAATCTTTGGAAATCATTGGAATTTTTGAAAATCTCTTCAATTAGAATATTTTGGAAATACCTGGAATTTCTTGGATATCAGTGAAATTCTTGAAAATCAGTGGAATTCCTTGGAAATCTTTAGAAGTTTTTGGAAATCACTAGAATTCTTGGAAATTAACTGAAATAGCTGGAATTCGTTGGTTTCTTGAAAATCTTTGGAATTCTTTAAAAATCACAATAAATCTTTGGAATTTTCGAAAATCTCTTCAATTGGAATTCTTTGGAAATCCCTGAAATTTCATCAGTGAAATTCTTGGAAATCAATTAAATTCTTGGTAAATCGTCGGAATTCTTTAAAATTATTTGGATATCTTTGGAATTCCGAGTCTTGTGTACACAAATTTACCTGGATATTTACCCCCTCGGTTAATATGTTTAACGTGTGTTCGTAAGAGTATTATTTCACACTTTCTTTCTCTCTCGGAAATTCCCTCACAAAAGTCATCCACATCCTTACTAGGCTCGATCTATGAAGTATAGAGGTAAGGAGGACAATCTTACATGGCTGTTTAACTCTAAAAGTGTCCACTGAAAAGCATTAAATATTTCAGAACGTGGCCAGAAAGGATACGGTTTGAACTATGGAGTGTAGAGGTCTCCCACTACAAGGTAGTGAAGTAAACATTTATTTTACATAATCTTTCGGTACACCAGCGCCATTCTGGCCACTTTCTGAAACCCTTATTTAATGCTATTTGAGGGAGACTTTTTGTACACAGAGATCGTCCTCCTTACCTCTACACTCCATATATCTCGATCAAAAATTGCTAACGACCCGAATATGAAATTAACTACTTCGACTAGTCGATTTAAGTACGGGCACAGATCCTCTAGGGCCACGACCGGGATAACTAGCCAGGCTTCGCAGTATACGACTCAGGGTTGCTACCAGAACGTTCATCATCAACGTCTCAAGCTGAAGATTGAACAGAAACCTGCGCGAATAATTCAGGAATTTTCACCAAAATATGGAGAAACATGGGGCGAGATTGGGCCAAACGGAGGTAATTGTGATACTTACAATTTTGCATATAAGGTAGGTCTAATAACCACATGGTACTCTGCTTCCTTCCATAAACGTTTTGGCGGGCCAAACTGTCATCAACATTGGAACAATCTGTAACGGAAAGAAAAAATAAATCTCAAAAAAAATTCGTAAATATAAAATATGAGTATGCTAGTCGATCAATCATTGATTAATAAAATCTGCGCGATAAGCTCAAGCAAAATTAAGAAATAATGAAGTGGCGTGAGTTATCAAAAATATGAAGCGTAAACTTCCTTATTGACGTTAACCATACCGGAAAGTCGTCTGTAGTATTTTTCAATTTTAACTGCATTCCGTAAACTTTTAACAGTTCTTCCGGCTGCTTTTATATATTGTACCGGATATAGGATGTCCGATGCGGCTTTGACAACAAACAGTTAACAATAGCGGTTCCGTTTCCCCTTCTGGCCTTCCTCAACATCTGTCTTACCTACACAACGCGAAACCCATTAGGTGTACGACGTTTCGTTCAAAAAAGTATTTTTAGCGTCAAAATTTAATATTGTTGTGGCCTCGAGCCGATCGATCAAATCTTAAAATATCCCGAGACAAAACCGATAACATAAAATTTAATGCGTTAATTGTGCGATTATAACACTCCCACAAGTGCACAGTCGAAACTTGCAAGTTCGATGCGAGATCTAAGTGGTGCGGTCGTCTTATAATCGCCAATACAGCATTGTGAGCCGTATTGCAATCTCGTGCCGCTCTTCGAGCGGCACTCGGTTACAATACCGCTCACAAAGCTGTAAGGTACGATTACATAATTCAATTTCCGCTTTCTTTTCATTCATGTTGCCATGTGGCGCGTAATGTTTAAAAATTTAAATCTCTTAAAATAAATTTTTTTCCGGATATTCATTGAGTATTTTTAATCGTCCGATGCGATAAACTTAAAAAAATTTGATCATGGCCACACGTATTTAGCCCATCCTATACAAAGCTGACCCAACTGACACAATGACTTGTTTATACGTTTCCGTTAACAGCGGAAACCGTTCTATAAGAGGCTTTAATGAAATTATTATTACATTCTCTTCACAGTTCCTTTTGTAGTTCGACACTGAATTCCATTATACGAAAACTTTCTTTGAATTATCTCGGCGGAATTGAGAAACGTGAGAAATTTAGATAAAACAATAAGCGGGAGGATTTGAAGCGGCGCGGATGAGGAAAAGAGCTGACATTTCTGTGTGTTTGAACAAATCGGATTTGTTGTGCAAGCAAGTTTGAGAAAGAATCCCACTTGGGCATGGAAAAAATATCCTCATCAGACGTTACATCTAACGACACAATTTATTATGCCATTGCTTGCCAAGTATAAATTTTAATATGCACTTGTTAGCAATTTTAACTTCCTTATTATGCACCAAGTCCTAATGAATAAAACACACGTTTCTTTAGACAGTCTGCAAAAAGCGAACACAATGTTCCATTGTGGGAAAAATTTTAATTTAGCCTCACTGAATGAATCATTTACTTAAAACTAACGAAACGACTATCTTATTAATTAATTATGAGAACTTTTATTACGATGTTGAATCGTTTCGAGAGATTTCAGAGAAGACGCAACAACAGTTACTT
The DNA here is from genome assembly GCA_963170105.1 of Cantharis lateralis. Lineage (NCBI taxonomy): Eukaryota > Metazoa > Arthropoda > Insecta > Coleoptera > Cantharidae > Cantharis > Cantharis lateralis. Next base: position 11,295,903 of record OY720626.1, read on the forward strand.
CTTTATTACGCTTTTTAATTATTAATTGGCCAATTCTCATCACAAACCTTTTCTAATGGTTACAATAAATCCCAGTTCAACCGGAATCGAAACCGGTTGGCTACGTGAAATTGCCCTTATAAAAATCCACTTCCTGCTATTTATTGGTGCACAATTCTGCAATAAATTGTAAGATAAATTTTTAATTATAATTTTTCTAATCATTGGAGGAAGTTACTCGGGAGGAGAAAAATAAAGAACCGCTTTAAGTAATGTAGATGCATATCCTGCCTTATGTGAGGTGGCGTGGTTAATTTTATCTGCGTCAACCGCAAAATTACAAAAACCGTGCTTCCCACTTCCGCCAAAATATTAGTGGTACACACATCCTGCGTCGCGGCGCCGTCCACAACTCATCGCCTCTCACGCCATGTGGGCCAAATCGAAAATAACACTAAACACACAAAAAGCTACTTAACATTTTCACTCCGATTTTCACGACGTTGAACCAAACGCACACATAATCGAAAGCAATCAGCAACAAAGTCGTTTATTAGCTTTTCGTGTTTTCATAAGATAATTTGGAAAACGTCCAAAAAATTACTGACGTATCGCTAACCGAATGTTCTAAATAGAAAATTTAGTGCAGCGCCAGTCAATGTAAACAGTCGTGAAGGAAAAACAATTCCATAGAATTAGAAAATAAAATCCCAAATCCCCAAGAAAAAATTATTGATTCACGTTACTTTCGTTAACGGAAGATTCAAGATTAATTATATAGTCAAAAAATTGGTAGACGTCTTTCTATTAGATGCTAATTTTTTTTTTAGTTTAAAACGAGCTCTGCACTATAATATGTAGTCGTAGTTAATTATTCTGTTTTCTTAACGCGTAATTCTTGCAATCCAATTGAAAACTAATGTAATTAGGATGCGGGTATCATCAGAACGATGGATGGGTCAACAGCTTTCGTTAAATTGCTGTGAAAAATGTAGCACGCAGTTTGTTTTTAATCATTAGATGGTCCAAATTGAGATAATATATCAACAACTGAAGAAGTTGTAAGAGTATCTCATCAAATATACTATGTATCAGCACTAAAACCATCAATTATAAAACTATTTAGAATTAGTAATAATAATTACGTATGTTTTGAGTAGACGCCTCCCCATCAGCCTCCACGTACCAGCCGCCACTACATATTTCTCTTATTTGTTGCTATTATATTTTTTGAAGTTTTGGTTGCTTTTTCAACTGTTACTTCTTGGAGATGGTCAAGGCAAGGTCTTTATTCTTCTTACGTTTTCTTATAATCACCTGGCGCCGAGTAAAACCAACGTTTTATTTTACACGTTAGGCAACCACCCGACTACCGGTTCTCGCGCAACTGATAAAGATTCCGTCACTTTAAACTTGTAAATTAATGTAGCGTTGTTAGATCCAACTATGCTCGAATTGAAAAAAAATTAATCAAGCAAATTGTTAATTTATGTTACGTAAAGTAATCTCGCGAACATATGGCCCACTTAATTTCAATCCTATTGCTTTATCAAACGAAATGGATTACCTTTTAACAAATCAGCACTCAGCTGAATTAACAAATAGATTTATGCAAAAAAAATAAACTCGAAATTTTAATTGGTCACCAAAAGCATAATTTACGCAACTCATCAGCGTGGGTTATAAGTCTAAATTCAAAAAAATCAATTTATTTTGAAATTGATAACTCGATTCCCACACAACTGAAATAATTCACTATCGGACGGTTCAAAATTGCGTGGTTTGCAAAATTAATTCAAAAATATGTTAATTCTCACATCCTGTCGAACATTAAATTGCAGGTAGTGCAATTCCAGGTATTAGAACAAAGTGTAGTATAGTTTGACCGATACACCAAGTACAATTGCAATTTCGAAGTCAATTGTTTATTTGAAAAAAATACGGGTCTGTTTTGTGTCCGTAGCTGCAACGAACGGACAGGATATGAGTGGGAGGACTCATAAAAATTAAATCCTAAAAGTTTACCACGTGTTATGTTTGTTTTTCTATTATAAAGCACATGTTGGCTTATAATCCTTGATGTTATTTTTTCATGGCGATGTATAAGTAATAATTGCTACTTGACGTTTGACGTGTATCGAAGTGTCTAGACTGTAGTAGGTGCAAACCATCGATCAGAAGATCGAATTGAGTGGCGAAGAGAAAATCCACTTCCTGTAGACCGGCTACCTAATCCATAATCAATTAGAAATTTAATTCTCATTATGAGAGGAGATATCGCTCGTTATAATCCTACTCTGGATAAGTAACCTTACTTGTGTGGGATTTGAATGTAAATGTAACAAAATTTAATAACGCAGACAGGTGGGCTGATTTGCTATTTTTGGTCAAGAAAAAATATCAAGCATATGGCTAATTAAATCGGTCGTGAAGCGAAATTTTAAAAAACGGTGTTTTTGCAAAATTAACAATTTCAAGACGCGTCCGAAAATTGGTCCTTGCTAAAAAAAAATAGTAATGACCTACACGAGATCTTGATAAATGTCGCGTCACATTAGAAGTAATTTTGATTCCACTGTAGGAGGCCCTTCAACGACGGTTTATTAATGTAATCTACGTTGATTACCAACGTCGTTTAAAACGAATTTAATTTTTTTGGCTCGCTCATCTCGAGACCAAGAACATTGTTTGAAAATACACACACACATGGCGACAGGTAATTGCCATCTTTAAATGGAAGTGACCCCAAAATGCGATGCGAATGATTCTCTTCAGGTTTCGCCGAAGATGGCGTTCAGAAATATTCATTTAACCTTTGAAGCCAAACTTTACCCCCACACAACGTACGAATCGTTGCGTATTTTATTATCTCGCATATCGATTAATAATAAAGTGTTTACTGATAGAATCAATAACTGCTCGTACTAAACATCCTGTGTTCATCCGTTTATAAACCATAATCACTTCACACTTGATTAATATAAATTATAAATAAAAGTTCGGAGTGGGTATTAATAACCCAACAATAAAAAAACCGAGCACCTGAATAATCGTGGGCGAAGGATCAAATCGAGTCGAAAATTTTTACAAAAAACTGTAGGACGAGGCAGAAATCATACATTTTATTGCTGGCCGGTAATACAATATACTATAAAAGAAATTACCTGTGCTGCGGCAGCGAGTGCGGAGAAAAGCTATTATAGAAAAAGTGCAAATTTCTCCTTCTAGTGTATTAGTGCACTATGTGGGTAGTTTGGGGTCTTTCACCGCAAACGACAGCAGGTTAAATGAATGTCGTGTACACATTTTCACACCTCTCACACGCTCTCATTACCATATATCAATCCCACGATGGTTACATGTGGTACAATTAAAGCTAACCAAAGAAGAAAAATTAGAGCGACGTGTGAAGGAAGTTGGAAATATTTGTCCTAAGGAATGCAGTGCACAGAAAGGCCTCTTTACAACAATTGCAGGTTCGAGGAACAAATGTTGCCAATAAGGCGGACCGCGCACCAAAAAGTTAAGGTACTCAAGACGAACAGGTGGTTCGCGCAGGGTTAACTTGCGGAAACGCTCTTTTTATGTTTATGTTTAGTTGCATTGTATACGAGGGCGGACTGGCTTTAACATTTTTACAAAGGTTGAGCTTGTGGTGAAATCGTATACACCCCGGTTACCTTTACCTTAAAAAAAGTCGCCTGCGCTGTTTATAGATCAATGAAAGGCATTTCAAAAATTTACCATTACGTAATTCTTTATTCTTCGATTTTATAAAAAAGCAAGCAGTCTGAAAAATCATGAAATCAACTCATTTAGTATTTCTGGAAAACCAATGTTGATGATGATCTGCCAATAATGTGATTTATATTACATACTAACGTCGGTATCAGGGTTCGCCCGGTGATATTTAAATTTTTTTCTTCTGGGTTCAGTAAACCTCGAAACATTTTTATTTCGGGATTAACTGTTCGCAAAATATAAGTTATAAAAATTTAACTATGTTTTCATAACAAATTAATATAATATGGTTTATTTAGAATACTTATTTTCAAAATAAATAAGTTAGATAATAATTACCGTGTTACTTTCAATAAATTATTGTATGTTGCTTAAATAATCAACAGTCGAAAAAACATTCAACCGAGTAAACCTTTAAAATCTCTTTGAGTACCACAATTTAGGAAACAGCACTAGAGCAGTGATATCAATGGAAATGTGAGAAAATCCCTGGAGGATTTCCTAAAAGTTTTCTTTTACGTAAAGAAAAAAGAAATTTTAGCATTAATTTGGATGCATCTGGACCCTAAACTGGGAGGAATACTCTCTTAATTCATGCTGTAAAGTTAACAGTCATCTACCACAACACAATTAATGAGATTTATACACTTTTAAGAGATTTTACAAAATTAAACTGATGACCCTAAAAGGTCAGATTATACTAGTATGACCTAAGAAAGAATTTACATGTCCAGGGAATACCCCAGGAATTGTGTTCTCTTTTCATGGCAGACAACTATCCACTTGACACTGCATGTCGAGTTTCAAATCTAACCCTACCATTTCAGGTGCCCCCCCCCTTATAACAAACTCTGCAAGCCGCCATTTAATAAACCTATTTTTGTTTTAAACATAAACAAACGTCCTCGACCTGCTGTCTCGGGTTTTTCTTAAGGCGATTGCTTATTTTTATCACTGCCACCGAAAATGTGATCCAAATCGCGCGTTCTACGACGTGCAGAGTTATACTTTTTCAAATTATATGTGCGGTACTCAAAAACCACGTGGTATTTTTTTTTCTACTTTACAACCTAACTATATGTTAGTCTCTAGAATATTTGCAAAAAGACGAAACAAGAACGTTAGAATAGAAAAAATTGATGTTATGCTGAATATACAGATTTGATTTAGAGAGATACGTCTTCTTTCATTTGTTTTGTAGTTTATCTGAAAGCTACACCTGGAAGCGAGAAACCGCAAGATCGATTATATTATAAATTACAATTTCCTATATCTGAATTTCGATAATGCTGATGAAGTCATAAAGAATCGAAAAGATGCTTGAAAGAAAATGATCTGATTTAGTTCTGTAGCTTACTTACAACCAGATCTAGGTAAATTACTCATTGTACTTGTTCCTTATGAACTCGAGTTTTGAATTAACCCAGTTTTTCTCTAATAACTCGAAAACGATGAAAATTTCGTTATGATGTGGTTTATCTCTTTCGTGGTGTTCACTACTGCGGTCAATATCTGATTTATATACAACGACAAGGATTCAATATCAGAATAATGATCCGCAGTAAAAATTATTCAAATGGGAAAATTTGGGTAACAATATTAAAACCTGGTTTACATAAACCGCATTGAAAGCTAAATTATAATTTGGATTATAATACTGCTGCTACCTGAGCAGAAGACACATTTAAAATTAATCGGCTTAAGTTGCTAATTTTACGATTTTTGGCGCCTTTTACCCTAATAGGCTATGGTGGGTTTTTGAAAAACATTCCACGAAGTTTGCATAACAATGCATTACCTAAATTGAATTGTGAAAAAGTAAATTTATACAGACAACGTTGCGAAGCGTGCTGTCATTTTAAGGGTGCAGTGCACTGTGCAGAGTAGAATTGCCACGTTGATAACCGGAGTAATTTTTAGCTAACAATACAATTTTAAAATGTTGAAATATAAACTTGATAAAATCCAATTAACTACTCCACGTTAGCAATTATTTGCGCTTTTAAATTTCCACTTTAAATTATCGCTAATTAGCTCCAAGTACTTAAAATGTAGGAAGTGACAAAATATTTTCAAGTTGTTTACTTATTATCAATAGTTAGTTAAATTCCCAGAAAGCAGATAACATTTCGAAAAATTACGACTGGAAATCGTAAATAATTAATGAATGATGAATGTTATGAATGAAAAAATTTAAAAACCAAAATATAACTATGCAATTCGGTGCGAATTAGATAGTGTATAGGTACCTTTATCTCCAATAATTCGCAAAAAATCAAATAACACGCACACTTGCACTTAAAAAGTAAACACACCTTCGCGATCACAAATTTTTCTTTTTGAAAAATCAAGTCGAACAAAAACTTGTACACAACACGCTTCCAAATTTACAACTGATCTCGCACACACCTACCGATGAATGGATGGTGGGGAAGCATGAACGAGAAATATAATTAGGAAGGGATAGGCGAGGTGAGAGGGTGTTTCATTCATAATCGGTCGACCTTATGAAGGAGCAAGGGGGGAAGATCCGGTCTCTACTAACCCGTGGACACGATGACGATCAAATTCCATAGGACTTGTACAGTAAACCACGCAAATATTTAACATCAATTGCTACTATTTTAATCAAAATATTATTTTGCAATGCGATTCCGAAAATTCACAATTATTAATTGTAAAACAATGTGATTCGATCACAAAACGTAATAGTTTCAAGAAATATTTTTTATAATAATATGCAAAATAGAGTAACTTTTTCACTGACCGGAAGCTAACTTCCATTTGCATTGGAATTTTAAGTAGGCTATAATAACTAACAAGCTCGTATAAGAAATAAACGAATTGCAGAAATGTCTCGTTTTCTTTCCGGTGTCAGAATAATAAATTAGACATTAAAACCTAAATCGAGAGTTCGTTCTGCGGTGGAAATTCAAAACATTTGTTTCGCTCAAGAAATCGTCTTCAGGCAATGGCAAGAGAAAAGCCCCCAAAAAATAATTTCTGAATTTTTACTTTTACCTGTGCCAGCTTGGCGCTATTTTTTTTGGATTCTGCAAATTCTATAGAATTTTACTAAACACGGGATTATGCATTCATTAATCCCATGGCCGCCGGCCCTAGTCGCAAATACGTTGCAAAATATTTTCTCGGTAATTTGATGAATAGATAATTCAAAAGTGCATCCGAAAACCGTCAGCAACAAAAAACACCGATCCCATAATTAAAAACTTGACGGTAGCTGATTTTCGATGAAAGCTCATAATTTAAAAACCATGACCCTGACTTTATCGATGGCTCCGGAAAGTGAGCGACAGGTGTTGATAAAAAAAATTAAGATCGTTCATGAAATTGAAATTAAAACTTAACAACACATCTGGCACGACCGAACGCACGACTGACGCCAAAATGTTTTTCGTTCTAATGTCCAAAACAATTGAAGCAAGCACAAACCCTTTTTTGTTTTGAGATTTAAAATTGGGTTATCATGCCACCTTCGATTGAATCTGTCCAGTTCTTTTTTTTACTCAAGCTGTTCCTTTGTTTTCTATTTTGTTTTTGTTCTGCGTGACAGATCATACATTGTAAATCGATCAATCGATTGCTCTACTACAAGATTTCCCAGAAACAATGCTACAGAGGCGGATCTAACATTTTTCGGGAACCCAAGTTACCTCCAATGATGTAATCTACGATTTTATTATTGTGTTGTAAAATTTAATTTAAATATTTTAATGGTATATTTAGCAATACATTTTTGAAAACCATAAATTAGCGCTAATTGCTTTGGGTTTCTGTTTACTGTTTATCGAGTTTTCCATGATAATAACATGTTTGCTTATTAACATGTTATAGGTACCTATAAAATATTTATTTGTTATGAAGAAAAATAGTAAAACAATAATTATTATAAACTAGCAATAATATTTAAAAAATATACCCCCTCTCCCCCGGTTTGTGTTGGCACGACAGACATAAGGGGACGTCCATTAGTTACGTGAGGTGTTTTATCGTAAATTGAGACCCCCGCTTCCCCCTTGGTGAGATTTGGTGTACCCCCCCCCCCCCACCGGTGAGATTTACTGTATAATTTTCAAATAGTTAAATATATCTTAATTTTATATTTAATTATATTGTCTATGACCGGGATTGAATTTGTAATATAAAATGTTATCTGTTATAATAAATGTATATGTTCCCTGAATTAAAAAGTTGACGTGAGATTTTCGTTGATCCCCCCTCCCCCTTGATGAGATTTTGAAAATCATATTCAAAATTGTACAGAAAAAATTATAACCATTGCATTTGCAGTTTTACAAAATCTTCATAAATACAATGAACAAATTCATAAAAACAAAGAAGCTTTTACGTTCATTTTTTTTTTTCCAATTTTTTAATATTATGAAATTTTTGCTAATTAGTTGAAATGTCATTGTAATCACACTCCAAGATTTATGACAATTTTCGGTTCAGTGTTGTAGACCTACAGCAAGCGCAGATACAAAGGAGATAATGAGGGGTAATTACCCCCCCTCACCATGAATCTTGAAGAAAGGAAAAAGTCGGTTAAATGCAGTATAATAACAGAAATTTGGAAGGTATACGCCCAAGTGTACTTTAGTTAAGGAATGTATAAAAAAAAATTTAAAAATTATATAACCCCCCCCCCTTGCTGTGAAAATCAACGAAAATAGAAAATCGTAATGCAGTAGTACCGAAGACAGAGGTATTTCTGTATTTATAAAATGAGTTAAAAAAGGTCATTGCAATACCGAAGATGGGGCCCAAATGTACTTTACTTAAGCAATGTATTAAAAAAATTATATACCCCCCCCCCCGCTTTCCAGTGGAAATTAACAAAAATTAACAGTATTGCTGTATTCACAAAAAGAGTCGGATAAATTCATTCATTTTATAAAACTTTCCAAAATACAATAAGCATTGTCCGTTTACATTCACGGATTTTAAAAATTTTATAAAGAAATTCTGGTAGTTGATGACGTAATTACAAAACAAAAGGTTAGGTGCCCAGGATTTTGGTAAAAACAGCCTTGTGGAACGCCCGAATTTTCAAATTACGGATCTATAGAAAGACGCAGGTACTCTAAGTCCACGCGGAATTTTAAAAACATTCCTGAAGCTGCACTAACTCAAAAATCATGATCTTTGATTTTTCACTTGTTCTTAATGTTATGAAATTTTAAATAATTTACTTTAGTAATTCCTGCCTCAGCCTACACTGCATGTCAGATGCATACATAATATATTTTTTGTACAATACTCTGTATATAAATGTTGCTCATCTCAAACCTTCACTATACTTTTTTTTAATTTTTTTGGTCAGAATTTGGAGAAGATTGCAATAGCAATCAAAAAATTTAAACTGTTACGTTGAATTTCGCATTCTTCTTAAATATTCGAAGAATTTAACCAATTCTACCAATTAGTAAGCAATTAGACCATCTTGGTCAACAAAAATCCAACCACAAAGTGCAAATTTTTTATTGCTCCATTAAATTAATTCGATATTCGAAAATACCTTACATAAACCACGCATTTCAAATTCATAATAGGTACATAATACTTTCGCTTTTAATTGCTCTAATTAATTATGTAATTTCCTAAAAGTAATTAATTTCGGTTGCAATTGTAATTCTAATTAAAGCACTGTCAGAGATCAAACAATTACTTCTTCGACCCATATTACTAAATCTGATAAATTTTAGTTACTTACAGGATGGATCCAGAAAGTAATTAGGCTAAAAACTGCAAACTTAAATAAATAAAAATTGTGGAATATAAATATTTGCGAATTTTTCTGTGCAATGATAATAATAAAAAATAGTATATTACGTGCCGAGGTGGAAAATGCTTCATTACTGCGGAGCGCTAAGTTAGTTGACTGAGGTGCGAAGCGCCGAAGTCAACTGTAAGCGCGACGCTGGAATGAAGCCTAACACCGAGGTATGTATACTATTTTATTCACAATCAGTTTGCAAATAACAAATTATTAGCTTTCCTTGTTGAAATCCAATTCAATTTCATTTATTTAAATAAAAAACAGTTTATCTAGTTGGTATAAAATATAAACAAATTGCTATTTATGTCAAACAAAAATTTGCTTTGTATTAAACTGGCAATAATTATATTATTGGCAAAGCATTTACAAGTTTGTTTCCATTTCTTTATATTTGTACTTAAGTAATTTTTGATAATAATAAGTAGATTAGATTATAATTATGATGAAAGCTAAGAATTTTCTTGACACTTGACATAACCTTAACTAGTTTGACACACATATTTTGTTGGTTCCTTTTTGAGCCACCGACAATGCGACATTGCAGGGCGGGAAGTGATCACTTCCCGACCTAAGGTTGGGAAGTAAAACAAACAAGCTTCCTGATTGGTTAGCAGTAAAAGTAAATAATATACTGCTTCCCAACTTATTAAAAGTCAGGAATGTGTCGATTACTAACTGATTGTGAATAAAATATTTTAGTGTTTCCTGTTAACGATTTGTTTATTTCTCAACCTTCGTCAATAATAACAAACATACGGTATAGTCTGGCTGTTGCAAAAACACACAACAGGCAAGTTGTCAACTAAGCAAGTCAGGTAAAATTGTATTGTTTCAAAAATCTTAATTAAAAAAACAAAAATCCAAATTAGTTGCGGTTTCCTTTATGTACCTGCAATTTTCGACAACTCAATTTTTACCTGACAACATCCGACCAAAAATAATTGCATTTTTAAATATTTTCTGTCAATAATAAAAATAAGACGCGATTTTGAAGCTAAGCATGGTTTCCCACGTTTGTCGGGTTTAAGCCCGATGCCGTCTCGCCAAATTGGATTACTACTGGATTTCGGCGTTGTAAAATCGATTGGTTAATAAGGAAAGAGGATTATTGTACCTTGGATTGCTAAGCCGGTTAAAGATGTTAAAAATATCAAAACCGGAAATGTATGTACGAGGAACGCAAGCTTATCAAAGGTCGTTTTCATTGCGAGGCGATAAGGATGCATTCGGATGATCGCAGGAGCTGAGCGACACTTCCGCTGATTGGGCAGCTACGACATCATTTTGATGAGCACTGCCAATTTCGAATAACAAAAACAATAAGAGTGGTTAAAATTTATCGCGGTTGTGGTTACCACGTGTGAAAATACACGATGGCCTAAAAATACCTAGAACTTATCCTAATTTAACGGAACCAAGGATACGAGAGAGTACGCATCATCCTGCTTGTAGTAATTTATTTCACATGCCGTGTGGAAATTTAACATTACTCAGGTGTACACACAAACGTGATAGAAAATTTAATCAAAATGTTTGGCGGAATGGAAGCGTATTTACAGTTGGCGGATTTTTTTTAGAATGCAAAACTGTTCCTTAAAATAAACTTCCATCATTTTTTAGATAATTCAAGGAAACGTGAATAAATGAATCGACAGTCGTATGTTACAGACCGTGAATAATTCAAGATGCGATTGAAACGAGTAGACCGGAACTCCTGAAATATTTAAAATTATTTCTGAACAAGACATAATATTTCGAGGAAAAAAACTAAATCCACACGCATCCTATTCTATATAAAGTTTGGATACATCGCATCGATCAGTTTTCGGGGACCCCCCCCCCCCGTTTTTAACGTCTTCGGGTTATTCTGGTACGTACGGGAACAAACCAATATATAGGATTCTTGCATCTTAAGGGCGATAGGGACATCGCTTTAGTTCTTAAATGAATTCGTTTAATTAAGAAATACCTCAATTTTTAATAGCAACTACGTGAGTCACGCACATAATTGCCTCCTTCCTACGATTATTTGCATAATAAAAATGCAAAGCGCGCAATAGAAATTCTTATTGTTAAATTTAGTTCTGAAAAATGTAGAAACTTGAAATTCTCATCTGATAGGATAAGTCACGCAAATCTTCCAACGTATAAATTGTGCCGACCGACCGACAGTGGGGACATTTTATTTTTCCGAAGAACAAAAAAATCACTTCTCCGCTTTTAAGTCGATACAGTTCAATGACGATTGATAATGCAGCGGATAATTAAAAATAAAAAAAAATAGATTATTTCAAGTACTTTAGACACTTACGATAAAAACTTTTAAAATTTGTAATTTAAACCTCGTTGGACGATAATATTTCATTGTACAGGAAACATCGTGAAACAATGACGTCAAATTGAGAAAAACGAAAACTTTCTAATAATTGATATGTGTCCCATCGCGAAGTGAAATATTAAATCAATTTAATACAACGGAAAAGTAAACTCTCAATTAATTCAGTTAATAAAATACAGTTCTTTGACACGAATGAGCTTTTTAAACGAAAACTGAAGTCAAAGACATCACCAAGATGAGATGAGACTTGGTGAAGTATGGAAAGATGAAGAGAATCGTTCCAGCACCTGTTTTAAAAGCCACATCCGCCAGATTTCATTATAATACATTAAAAGTAAATTACATATTCTAATAAGGCTGGCTTGTGGACAATGACACTTCACGTCAAGTTATGTTAGAAGTAATGACATCGATGGATGGAACTAATGCACTTGGGTGCTGCATTTACAAAACGACCAGCACAACATTTTTAATGGAAATTTACATAAAAGCAAATGGGCGTATTGCAATCTTTCGCAATTACTACGTTTGATTAATTCACGTTCAAGTCGACATCGGTCATTTTTTTTTATTTCTGGCACAAGAGGTTTAACAGCATTTCAGGAAAAGACTCCTATACAAAAATTGCTGTAATTTAACTTCTACAAACTTTTTTTTTCGGAATAAAATTAAAAATGGAATTATTGTAATTTAAGATTAAAAATTGATAAAAGTTAATGCTTCCTGGTGGAATAGAAATAATGTGCAGCTAAACCAAAGCCTAACGTAATAATAAAAACGTAAATAAATAAATTTTCTTTACAGAAAATAAAAATATTTTAAGAAACAAAAATAAATCATACCCCAAATTATAAGAGTAAATCATAGCAATTGCAGCAATATAGCAATAGCATAAACTAGATTCTAACCCTTTATTGTCTGTTATCAACGGCTTTTTGAGTATTGATAAATTAAGTCTGTATTCGGAAACTGAACCACGGTTAAATCATCAGTCGAAATAAAGCTTATTTGTTCCTCTGATGGGTATAATACCTATTGAATAAAGCAAATCATGAGATCTATCGGAAAGGGGGGGGGGGTTAATACCGCCCAGACTTATTTTCTATTCGTCAGAAATTACGATAAATAATCAAAAAATACAATATTGGCTCCAATTTTTTTTTTAACGCCCTGGCCCTTCAAACGAGGCTGTAAACTGAGTCATCTCCAAAAGTTAAGAAAGGTTATATTAAAATTATGATAGTTGTTGTTCTGCAATACGGATACATAACACATTTACAGTTGAAGAAACTCTACGCACGAACAATTTTAACCGTTTACACCATTTACAATTCAAAGTCAAAAAGCATCGATTTGAGATCGCTAAACGAGTGATAAAGGCTCACGAGCTATTGGCTGTTTTGCATAACAATGGCCGGCAAACCTTTACCGCGTAACAATTTTTTTATCGCAATTCGTAACATTAAAAATCTGATGTGCCCATTCACATGACTTTATCAAAAATTTAAAAAAGTTGGGTGTATGAAATCAAACGCCGAGACTCGCATCTCTTCATTTAGAATTTTAGAATATACTGAAAGATTTCGCTGTTTACGCATTATTGTTTCCAAGACTGCCATATTATACCCTTACTGACTGTTCAATATTTAAAAAAATGAAAAGATATTTAATTTTGATAACAGAAAGCACTCGATTTTCATGGGGGTCACCAATTTACCACATAAACCAATATAGGTTGCAAACTGCTTATTAAGTAAATTTAACTTCAACTCACCGCCCTTTCCACAAATATTACGTTGCGGTAAAACCCCCATCTCTCATAAACTCAAATTAAGTAAATTACAAATATTATGAGTTTCAATTAGATAAACAATATTATTTTGATAAACAAAATTGTACGGTGGATTAACCAAAATTGGGTTTATTTATTATTGATTAAATTTTATAAAAATACTTAGACAATCAATAATTAATTTCATTCCATATTTATTTTATAAATGATAAAATGTTTGCCTGTTTTTTTCCAAAATGTTTTTTGTAGATACTTCTTTGTTTGAAATTGAAAGTTAAAATTCGGCTATTTCCTGGTAAATATTGAATAACTTTCAAGTTGAAAGGGGACTCGCAACATAAATTATTATTGTACATTATACAGGATTTCCATGGATTGATCCAGATTTCTTCAGATTTCCTTCACTTGTAAGGCAAACTTTTGTCGAAAAGAAGAAAAGCAAGAAAAAGTTAAGAAGTAAAACGAAAAGGACTTGATCGAATTTTGGAAATCATAAATTAAAAACAATCGACAAACAATTAAAGAGAACTTGGCAGAATGAAAACAATGAAGGAATTTATTAAATCAATAAAAAAATTCATAAATACAATGAACCCTTCATAAAAATAATGAATTTATTTCATTAAAACTATGAAAATTTTCATAAATATAGTGAATTTTAGTTCATTGGTTGAAATTTCATTGAATTTTTATTGTATAATATATGACACCTTCTGGTTCAGTGTATACCTACGAAGTCGTTTTTATTATAAAAGTTTAAACTGAGATGAGTTGAACTTAAGTTCAACAATTTTTTAAGTTTTAACAACTACACTGAAAAAAATAGTTGATGAAAATTCACAATTTTTAGGCTAATGAACAAAATTCATAGTATTCATGAAAAATATCACTGTATTGATGAATTTTTTCATCAATATTATTAATTTTGTTCATCGGCGTAAAAATGACAAATTTTTCATCTAAATAAGTTGCTATTATAAAACTGACCTTTAAATGCATAGAACGCAAGTGTAAACCAATTTAGAATTTACACTTTCATCAGCAGCAGGACCGTATTCAGACTAAATTTTCAAGGGGGGGGGGAGTTAATGTTAAAATTTAATGTTTTATTTTTGAAAATATTTTTGTTTTTTTCTGATTTTTTTACGATTGCAGTCGGACTTGCTGAACTTTAGTAATTGACAAATAATTTCGGGGGGTTCTCACCTCTGAAACCCCCCTTAAATTCAGCCTTGATCAGCATACCCTTTCATTATGCATTTATTTATTTACTAAAGTTACCTGTTGATCCAACATGTGATGTCTGCTATTTGACGAATCGACGTCACGTGGTAGGTTTACAGCTAATCACGGACGTAGCTATAATTTTTACACGAGGGGGGTGTTCGACACTGTACTTTACAAATGTAATCTATCATTCACGGATAAAATTACACCTATTTTTTACAGTGTATCATAAAAAGTGGGTATTTGGCTCATATTTGCGTTGTTGCTTATGCTAAGGGGGTTTGAACCCACCCCCCTTTATATAAGCCCGTATCTCTAACTTTAGTTTCTTAGAAGATTAAGATCTTAGAAGATAGGAAAAAATTAGGAGAGTAAAAAAAAAGCTCAAAACAAAAGTAAAAAAAAAATTAACGAAATCCCATGAAGAACGAAAACCACCTTAGTCACCGACTGAAAGGTCAAGGCGTTCAGGTGCCGTCGAAGGTTCATGTTTTCTACACCGTACGTTACAGCGCGTGGAATTACATTGTAACCTGACCAAATTAATAATATCACGTAATGCAAAGATAAATTACATCTTTTTTGTTATGATTGACGTAGATATGTAATGAAAGATTTGTGTACGTTTAAATAAAAACGCGAGACTCTATGTTTATATCAAACATTTCTCTTTTTATTCAAAACGGAAATACAAAAAAATATTTCTCAAGGAAGTAACAATTATGTTTATGATAAATTAACAAACGTAACATTTTCTGAAGAGGTTGTATGGGTATTCGGAACGGTCGTGGACAGTTAGCGTAATTGCAACGATTAGAAGATTAGTACCATGGAAATAACGGAAAATGAGAGACATCTTTTATGAGCCAATACGCCCCTGCGTTATTATTATTTTATCGACGCGAAAAACTCTCATTCTCATAAATTCTAGTCAATTTGGTTTCGCCATCGTCGTCGTAGGGTTGTAAATGCTGTAAACGACTAAAATAACCCTCCGATGGCCGTGTTTGTTTAACTTTTTTTCTTCATCGAGACATGGAGGGTGCCCAAATGTTATGGTAATAAATGAATATTAATTAGTAAATATTAAACATACATATCTATTTTTATAGTTTGTTAAAGTAGTTAAACACATTAACAGTTTATTACACTATTTATAGTGACAACTTAACATCGATGTGGTGTAATTTTAAATTCTCATATGACAAACATATTCTATTTCAAAGTGTCGTGTGTTCTCGTTTATGGGGGTACAAAGCTACATAATATTAGTTACGCAACATCCGATTTTGTCAAGGAGCTTTCCATTCATAAACCATACTTTTTTATGTGGATGCCTCCATTCATAACTTATTCTTAACGATTACAACTTTTATTTTTGACCTTCCGAAAAAATTACATTCCTTTTACATATGAATATATAAATGGAATTTCATTTGCATATTGCAAAAAAGGCATCCAATCCAGTCACGAGGAATAAGCTTTGAATCGCAATTTTTATGGATTTCTTTACCGGTTTTACATAATGGCCAATATTATGGTGTCCCAGGACGCCCGTGGCTGCGGAAGTCCAGTTTTTTATTTCAATGGAATTACGAAACGTTTGTGATTTTATGAATGATCAAATTGTTGTTGCTTTGTTCTTTTCTGGCTATTTTATAGATTTAACAGAATTTGAGATGTCAAATGGCTATCACGGTGACCTTAAAGCTGCTTGAATAAATTAATACATTATTGCGAAAATTTAAATTGCTCGTCGTTCCGCTTCGCGAAGGTTTTTTGTGCGAATTTGAATAGTATTTTAATTTTTTACCAACCCAATCCCCTACGAGCACTTCGCTTATTTGTTGCTAATTCTAGGACCGCTGCATCATCTCCTCCTCTATTACCCCGCGGCATCATATTACCCCGCCTTAAAAATATTCTTAAGAACAGGTGGAAGCAGCAGTCCATCAACAAATAAATAATCCATCAATTTATTCCGAATTTGCAAAATTTCGTGTCCAAGACAACAAAATTTATTTCTCTTTTGGTATGTCCGAATGGGATCGTGTCGGAGATAAACAACCCAGTAAAACTGGATAACCAAATTAATTCTAGACTCCTCGTGAAAATTTTACGTGGGTTTATTTTTAACAAGAATTTTGTGCTATAAATTACACTCACGAGTCAAGGTCATTTTGATACATCCCCCCTTGAGCTAATTCACCAATGCTTATGCAATTGATAAACTCTGAACAGAATTTAATAAGCAATTAAGTACCAAGAAATAATCAACATTCACATTACATAGCTCGATTTTTTAATCGGGCGTTTGTTTATGTTGTTATTAATAAATTAACGATTTCCTCGTAAAGTAGAGAAAAATAATTGTCGTCACATATTGAAATTATTTATTATTGATTAACTCGATTCGCATTTCCTTTGTTTGTTATGCAAGTTTTTTTATATTTCCTTTGCGTGTTTGAAAATATTTTTATGATACTTCCGTTTTTAATATTAACCCCTTGACGCGATAGAAAAATCCCAGAAACGAATTTCAGCCGAAATATTATATAGATGCTTACTCAATAGTTCTTGGATAAAAGAGCGGCCTCCACAAAATTTTGAAGTTTTTTTGATAATGCAAACTTTCGTGCGTTCAAGCCTAGAATCGAGGGAACCAGACTTATGATCGCCCTCACAGAAAAGCAGTTCAAAAGCCTATCAATAGATGACGCCACTAAATTAGAAGGCTCATATATTATCCTTTATCGAGATCGAATCACCGTGGACGCTAGAGGAAATTTATTATAATATTAGATCTGTATTGAGAGGCTAATGAAATTAATTACGACTTTAAATTTAGTGGCGCCATCTGTTGGTAATCATTTGAACTACACCAAGTGTATCCAAAACTCCCATAAGGTTTGCTATCTGATACCGAGTAACCGAAGGCAGTACTAAAAAGTGATAATATTATCCAGTTATTGATGCAGTCTTTTCAATAGCATTTTCAATTATTTTTAGTAACCTAGACAGCTTGATAAATCAAATAGGATTATTTGGAAACAGAAGTCAGATTTTTATTATTTTTTCAAATTATTATAGTCTAAAGTGAAGAATTTGGTATGAATCAAGGTTTAATTATTGATTTACATTTAATTATTATCAAACGTTTCGCACCTGTATTACGATATGAAGTATTTGTATTGACGTTTTTGACCTTTACTCTTTGGCTGTAAAATTTAAAACTTCGCAGTTAATTATTCATTTGCAATAATTATTATTCTTATTATAAAAAGCTCATAATAAACAAATTATATAAGTTTTTTTAAATAATCGGCCTAGTTCTAAATATTATCAACAGATGGAGTTACTCAATTGGAATGCTCAATAAATTGCTTTATCAAAATTCAGTCAAATAATATTTTTAAATTACGTTAAAATATTAAATTTTATACTATTTAACCCCCCCCCCCCGTCCCCATATCAGCCTTCCAATTTACTAGCTCTATTTGTTAACAATCGTTTAAACTATATTGTTTAGCACATCTGAAGTATAATGAATCAACTCCATAATTAGGTGTTTTTGGTATAATATATATTTTGCAATTTTTACAGTGTTTCTATCGAAGCTGCTACGACCAAAATCATATTAAAATTACACTTTCTATTATTTTTAGTAAAAACTTAGTTCTAAACCAGCGGTCACCAACCTTTCGGACCTCTTGGACCACTAAATCCATTCTTCCGAAACCCGAGACAACTAACAAAATTTGTCAAAAAATGCGCGACCATTTTTTTTTTAGCTTTTTTACCTCTATAAAAAATACTTTTTGAATATTATAATCAAATATATTTTGAAAAAACTTATTTTATTTTAAATTTCAGAATTCAAATATTTTTAATTTTAAAACAAATTTTTTTTATTTTCAAAATTGACATAATTTGACATTATAATCTACATAAATTGCTAAATTAAAACAAACCATTTTTTTTGAAAAATATGAATTTTTTCATTTTGTGTATTTTTTTTATTTCCAAATTTTTACAATTTCCAAATACAAATGGTGTTTTTTTGCTTTGTTAACTTAAAAATATTGTTTAATTAAAACAAAAGCATTTTGAAATATTCAAATTTTTATAATTTTTTAAATTCGTTTCAGCTGTGTTAGCTTCAATAAATAATTTTTGAGTTAACATTATCTACATTTAAAATTTTAAAGATTCTATATTTTTGCATTTCAAAATTTCAAAAGTTTTTGCTCTTTAGCTGTTTAAAAAATATTTTCGGAAATTATAAGATTATTTAAATTTTTATAATTTCAAACTTTAATTTTTGTAGATTTAAAAAATCTTTGGAAATTGCAAGATTATCTTAATTTCTAAAATTTAAAAAAAACTTATAATTTGAGATATTTTTACGAGGATTTTTTTAGTAAGTTAAATATATTAACTTATATTAATATATTAGATATATTATATCTGTCAATGTCGATAAAATTTTCAAAAAATTTCAAAATTTTACTAACCTAATTCTAATTAATTAACTATTTGAATTATTCATTTTATTATAATTTTGGAATTTAACATTACATCAATTGTTTTATATTGTCCGATGATGACTGTGTGAAGTCGAAACGCGTCACAATATTTAATAAAATATATACGAGTATAGTGCAATTAATATATTTAACTTATTAAAAAAAACATTTGGAAAATATAAAATTTTTATATTTCTGTATTTCAAAATTATAATTGATATTAACTAAATTTTTAAATTAAAAAAAAAAAAACATTTGGAAAGAGACAAAATTTCTATAAATATTTATATTTTTAGAATTTTAAAATTTAACGACAGTGGTCCCTCAGACGTAGGTTAGCGAGACCGCTGCTCTAAACAATACACTGAACCAAAAGCTGTCAATAATAATCAAAGTTTCATTAAATTAATGAAATTTCAACCAATGAACTAAAATTCATTATATTTATGAAATATTTCATAATATTAATGAAAGAAATTCATTACTTTTATGAAGTGTTCATTGTATTTATGAATTTTTTTTATTGTGTTAATAAATTCCTTCATTGTATTTATGAAAGGTTTTTAAATGAGTTCATTGGTTGAAAATTTTGTTTCAGTGCATATTTGAAAAAACAACGAAGGTTAAGACAATTAAAAACAGACGGGATATCTGAAGCGTACGCAATCATTAAAACATCACTGAAGCCTTCCGAACTCGAAAATTACGTATCTAGAATGACGGGAATCTGTTTTTAAGTCAAATTCGGCTAAAATTAACTAAATCCAGTTTAAAATAAATTGATAATATGATTTTAACTGTTGCACGACTGGAAGACAACTGCGGTCAGCTCCGCCCACTGTTGCATCTATTTACGTCGAGCACACGTACCGACAACAGAATGGGCAAAATACCAACTTTTATGTGAAAAACCAATTTTTTTAAACTGTTGTTTTTCATGGAGATTATCTTATGTTAGCTTGACGGAGATGTAAAAGGTTTTATTTTTGGGGAGGTGGTTTGTTGTTTTTTATTTTGTGAAATTCGACGGTATAAATATCGCGAAAGCAAGGTAACTAAAATTTAATTGATTCTTAATGAGAGTAAGTGATGATAAAATTAAATTGCATTTAATTGCAAGAAGAAACCAGTGAATCAGCCTTGACAAAGAACCCAATAAACCTAATCGAAAAGTGAAAATTTATTGAATGTTCGTTTTTAATTTCTTTAAGGGTGATGGCGCAACCTGAATTTTATTATTTTGAACGTAAATCACGATAATCTATCGAATGATCTAAATTTGCCTACGTCTTTCTGCCACGGTCGACTCAGCATGTGCGCAAAGCTTCATTAAAATCCTACTCACGTTTGACCAAATCATCAAACCAGATTCTTACAGTTTTTTAAATAATAAAATTTTTATTGTTGAAACTGAAAATCACTTGAGATATTTTTCTTATATTACTCTTAGATTCCTAAAAAAATTCTTTTAATTTATCGTAGGGCTTCGAAACCAAGGTAAAAGAAAAATTTAATTTTCGACCAAAAAATATATCTAATTTCTTGCAACTTACAATGTTCACAGCTCGGAGGGTTTCAGACAAAAAGTATATTGTTGTCCTGAAAATTAATTTTTGTAAAGAAAAACTCGAAAAGAAAAATTATATTGGTAGCAATGTTTTTACTGGCCGAAGGAAAATTTTCTTTGCTACGATCAATAATCGGTTAATCAGTCATGTTACCATGCCAGGCAGAAAATTTTTCAATGAATCTGAAAATCCAATTATAATTTGTGAATAACAAACTCAAAACCAGGATCGATGAAAATGTGAAATAATTATTGTAATTTATTATGGCAGGAACGTTAAAAACGAAAATAAATCAAAATTAACCGCTCCTGATAGCCAATTTAAATTCATAAATCTGAACATTGCGCATAGAAAGAGAAATTTGGTGCACCGACTCCTCGACTGTTTAACTTGCCTAATAGAAAGTACAAATTTAAATAAAAAAATCATTCATAAAATTTTCTTTACACTGTAAGCCCACGAAATTACGTAACGAAGTTACAATGGAAGCTACCACTAAAAATTTAATGTTCAAGCAAACATCAACCCACAACCAAATAACAAAAGTAAATTTGATGAATGTGTGAATTTGTAATACAGGTGCCACGCCAGGTTCATTAAGATTTTTCTTCCAAAGTTAAATATTTATAAAAGGAAACTAAATTTTCTCATTTCTATGTGTTACCGTTATTCAATCGTATTATCTACCCACTTTTTTTCAGGTAGTTTCTCCATTCGATTTACTTCCTCTCTTTTGGACCAAAACCAAAATAAGAAGCACTTCCTGCTTAAATAGTCAGTCAACATAAGAAAGGTGGTGTTATGTCCTTCCAAGTCGATTAGGTCGGGTAGATAATAATTTCCAAGACTGCTGCCAACTAACATTTATTTACAATAACTGGTTATATATTTACACTGGTAATCTGAATATATCTGTTATTTTACAGTTGCACCCCTTTTATTCATTTTTTTGGGGTTGGAGGGGTGGTTCATTACCTAAGGCTTACCCCGTTAGGTGGCGCAGACACAACACCTCCCCCCTTGGGAGAAAGAAAAAAAAACTTTTTTTTCTTGTACAAATATGGAACAACAACTCAATGATAAAAATAAATAAACAGAACACATATTATGCTATACAACTTAAAATTACAAAATGATTTCAATGTTTTTTTACAAATTTATAGAAAATTAATTTACATGAAATAAGTTTAAATAACTAAATTGGCTATTAGTTGGTTAGCTGGTATGAAATAATAAGTGTCAATTTTGGTTTTCTCTATAGACACGTTTCACAGTATACACTCACTACATGGCGTTGATTTCCGCAGTTTTCAATTCAGATTATTTACAAGTGCGTTGGGTGGATCCAATTTCTTAGTGTGTGTCTCCGAACGTCAAAAACCAAAATGCGGAGAACCCTTTCTTGACTTGGCCCATGTACGCTGCAACGTCAACTGGAATTCTTTACTTGTGTGTCCGTGCATGCTTCATGATGTATATTTACAATTTTAGAAAAATAGATGCTCGATACTTGAACCAAAATTGGAATCGCAGCCCCTACCATTAGTACCTCACCATTCCTGCTAACAGTAATTGTAAAACAACCTATATATCGCGGATTTCCGAAGTGGAACTAAATTTATTAAGTAAAGATAATGTATCCAACAAAAACGAAGTAGATAGTTACATTTTTATTTGATTGATTTGTTAAAAATTGATTCGATCATTGATGTGTTAGAAATAAAATAATAAAAACTGTTCTTGAAATGGACGTAAATAAATTTTTGTTGTTGAAAATCGGCAAATTAGGTTTGGATTGGCCTGAATATGTAAATTTTTGATTACTACAAAATCGCGTTAAAGTTTAGAATACTTAGTACTTTTTTTTTTACTCGTAAAAATGCTTTAATCTATTTGCGTGTACTTGAATATTGCGTTTGTCCAACTTAATTGTATAGTTTACGCGAGAATCTTTAGAAATAATTGTACAAGGTCCTAACCATATAGGGTCTAATTTCGCATTTCTCCCTCTTTTACTTGCTTCGTCCCGAAGCAACACTTTATCACCAACCTCAAACTCTTTGCTATTACTATTTCGATCGTAATTTTGTTTAGATTTTTCTTTAGATTTTATAATATTGTCGTAGGCAAGTTTGTATGAATATTGAAATTTATATTTTAGATCGTTAATAAAATCATCATAGTTATAGTTAAAGGAAGGTTCCTTCTTTAGTTGCGATGGTAACTCGGCTTTCCGTCCATAAATTAATTCAAAAGGAGAATAACCAGTTGTAGAATGGGGGGTAGTATTATAAGAAAATATGGCTGTTTTTACATAGTTATCCCAATCATTTTGATCATGGTTTACAAAATGTTTTAAATACTGACCTAAAGTTCTATGACTACGTTCTAAAGCGCCGTTCGTTTCAGGGTGGTACGCCGTACATGTTATTTTATGTATTTTCAGTAATTTGCACATTTCTTTGAATACATTACTCATAAAATTTGTTCCCTGATCCGTTAACAAGGCTGTTGGGACGCCGTGCTGGCAAATAATTTCGTTTACAAACGCCTTTGCTACCGTTATCGCTTCTTGATTGGGTATGGGTATAGCATGAGAAAATTTAGTTAGGTCGTCTTGCATTGTGAGCATATATTTGTTTCCAGATTCTGTCAAAGGTAGTGGCCCAACTATATCCAAAAAAATTTTTTCAAATGGTGTTGTTGAAGTTGTTGTAATCTCCATTGGCATTTTAGTACGTTTGCCAGTAATTTTATTTTTTTGACAACTATTACACTTCTTGATATATTTCTCTATGTCTTTCTTCATGTGCCGCCACTGGTATAATTGTTTTAAACGTTTATAGGTCCTATGTACACCTTGATGACCGCCTAATGGTGTGTCATGATATTTTTTTACTAAGTCAAACTTTTCTTGATCACTTATTTCATTAAAAATTTTGTTGCTATAAATATCAATTCCGGTATTAGAATTTTGAAAAATGTATCTTAGCATCGGTCTTAATTTTTCGTTTTTAATTTTTGATTTGGGATGTAGGTTTATCAGTGAAATTTTTTTTAGCCCTTTTTCCATGCAAACGCCTTTGAATTTAGCGAATAAATTATAAACAATTTCATAATTTATGTGATCATTTTGATTTTCGACATGAATAAAGCAATAAAGTTTTTGATTATTATATTCTAACTCTAAACAATCCCCAACTGATAAGTTATTGTTCTTTTCGAGTGATGCTGATATTTTAAAATTCATGTCTATTTCCTTGAATTCCTCTTGTGAATTAAAATATTTGGGGATAAACGTCAGTAAAGTATGACTATGTGGAATGTTTGATATAGAGTCAGTTGTCTCATTTATATTGTTATTAAAAACTACATTTGTTTTTAGATATTCGTTAAATTCAGTAAAAGTTAAAATAGGGTCTTGAATCAAATAAATTCTGCTCAAAGCATCCGCGTTAGTGTTGAATTTCCCTGCCTTGTATACAATTTTAGGTTGATATTCTTCTAGTTTTAGTCGCATGTTTGTTAATTTTGCACCAGGATCTTTAGCATTGAAAACGTGGACTAAAGGTTTGTGATCTGTTACAACCGTGAATTCATTTCCAAAGATGTACGGTCTAAAATGTTTTGCCCCCCAAACAATCGCTAACATTTCGCGTTCGGTCGTGGAATAATTGACTTCACTTTTATTAAGAGTTCTTGAAGCGTACGCTATTGGTAAATCCTTACCAATTATTCCTTGTGACAAAATGGCACCTATCGCGTATTTACTTGCATCCGTAGTGATAATGAACGGTTTTTTTAGGTCCGGGTACTGCAATATTGGTTGAGTCGTTATTTTCGATTTTAATATTTCGAACGAGTTCTCGCACTCGGGTGACCAAAAAAATGGTACCCCCTTTTTTAAAAGGTTACTTAAAGGTAATGCTATTTTGGAGAAACCCTCAATAAACTTCCTATAGTATCCCACTAAACCTAAAAAGGATCTAATATCTTTAACGTTACCCGGTGTTTTAAATGAAATTACGGCTTCAATATTACGGGGGTCGGGTTTAATACCTTGGTCCGTGATAAGATGCCCTAGAAATACACATTCTTTTCTAAGAAAATTACATTTTTCCGGTTTTAATTTTAGTTTGTGCTTCCTAAACCGACCTAATATTTCGTTCAACTTATTATTATGATCTTCTAAATTTGCCGCATAAATTACTAAATCATCTATATACATAAAACAACGAATACCTTGAATGCCGACTAACACGGCATCCATGAAACGTTGAAACGTCGCTGGTGCCCTTTTTAGACCAAACGGCATTCTGTTGAAATGAAAATGTCCTGAAGGGGTTGAAAAAGCAGTTTTATGTTTGTCGCGTTCATCCATGGGTATTTGATGATACCCGCTTGCCAAATCTAGAGTCGTAAAGTATTTTGAATTCCCTAATTGATCTAGTATATCAGTAATATTTTGAAGAGGATAACTATCGCCTACAGTTATTTCATTTAATTTTCTAAAATCAACTACAACCCTGTATTGTGTACCATCTTTTCCTTTTTTTGGCACCACCAAAAGCGGCGAATTATAAGGACTAGTACTTGATTCAATTATCCCGTTCTTCACCATCTCTTTGGTGTGTTCTGCAATTACATTTCTTTGGGAAAAAGGCAATCTGTATGGTTTGATATTAATGGGGCCTGCATCGGCTAAAGTAGGTATTCTATGAGTAATTGTAGTTGTACAACTAAGTTGATCGTTTTCTAAAAAAAACACGTCGAAATATTTGAGACAAATTTCTTGAATTGAATCGCGTTCTTCTGTATTCAAGTGATCTAAACTTAAACTTTTCGTAAGTTTCTCAAACCGTTCGTTTATATTTTGAAAATTTGTATTATTATCTAAATTTATAAAATTTGTGTTAGTCGTACTAAGGGTTTTAAAGATTACTGTTGGTTTTGGTATTAACATATCTTGATCTCCAGTATTAATTAATGAAACTATGGCTTTTTTGTTTTCGGATCGAGTAATGCAAGAACCCAAAATTATGTCTTTGGAGATTTCTTTATTAAAACAAAGTCCTAAACCTGAATCTAAGTTACTATTAACTGATACGATTGATTCTGTTCGAAAAGGCAATAAAATGAATTCATCTTTCGATGGATGCAATTTCCACTTAAAATCTTTAAACTGTAGTTCTTCAATTTCGTAGTTAACTATTCCTTTGTATGTTTTAAGAAAATCTCGGCCTAAAATACCATCGTTTTTTATCGGGAAGTTTTCTGGAACTATATGGAAAGGATGCTTGATGTGTCTAGAGGGTTCCGTCAAGGTTAGGTAACAAACACCTAAGGTAAAAACTGGGTTATTTGAAATCCCACGTAATTCTAAAGCAGTGCAATTATCTATATCACAATGATTAGGTATTTTATTAACTTTTATTAGAGATATATCGGAACCCGTATCTACTATTAAATTCACGCATTTAAATACATCGTTTATTGAAAATTTTACACTAACTATTTCTAAATCTAATTCTTTTGTATTTAATAGAACTAATTCTGTTTTATTATTAGTTTTGACATCTTTAATTTGCCTATTATTTTTGTTTATGGTTTTATAATACGTTTTTGCATAATTTTTACTGTTAATCATTCTGAATTTATTTTGTTTGTGTGAAAAGAAAAGTTTTTTCATAATCGCTATTACCAAGTGTTTAGTATTTAAAAAAGGTTTACTTTCATTGACACATACCATCCAGTACCTGAAAAAGGGATTATCTGAACTTACAGGTATGCACTCGTCAATGGGTATCATTGTCCATAAGAACCACCATATAAAATTTAAAAGTAATTTGAAAAGTTTGCAATTATTTACAGTTTTAACATAATCTTGAATTTTAGGGTTTTCTTTTGTTAGCTGACTATTTGCAATAGAGATTTGTGGATTTATTGGAAATTCCGAATTATCTAGCTTTTTAACGGTTTTTGGTTTGTAAAATTTGTCTGGGTTTTCCAAACTCTTATTATTATTTAACTTAAAATTATTACTTATGTTATTGAAACAGTATTTTGTTTCGGGGTGTTTGTCCAATTTTTTATATGCCCCACTTTTATTTCTGTCGAAAAATACACTATAATTATTATTTTTGCTATTTTGGCCTGGTAACCGTGGTGCTGTATTACCGGACCGAATTAGTTTTCCGAATTATGCAATTCGGGATGGTTACCATCGGATTCCACTGAATTTAACCTGCACTCGGCCGGATTGTAATAGATTTGCTGAGCGGCTTGAATATTATGTACATTAGCGGTTTCAACATTTCGATTAGCATTGTTATTTGTATAAAAACTATTTTGATTCCCGTTTACTCTCGGACGAAAATTTCGCTGATTAGAACTGGATTGATTAGCATTAAAGTTTGGCCGGCCATTGTTTGAATTGTTTGGATTTCTGTTCCTCGGGTTATTATAATTAAAGTTTTGATTTGGGTTGAAATTTTGGTTATTTCGGTAAAAATTCTGATTATGATTAAAATTGTGATTTTGATTATTGAAGTTCTGATCCTGATTGAAATTATGATTTTGATTGAAATTGCGATTATGATTGAAATTGTGATTTTGATTAAAGTTCTGATTTTGATTAAAGTTCTGATTTTGATTAAAGTTCTGGTTTTGATTAAAGTTCTGATTTTTGCTGTTGTATTGGTAGTTTTGCAAATACCGACAGTAGTTTGTGTTATGGCTCGGACTTTTACAGTATGTACAAAACCGGTTAATACTTTGCATATAATTAATGTTTATTAGTTTTTGGTCAGTCTTGTAATTATTTTCAATTACCTGGCAAAATTCCATGGCCGTTTCGATGGTGGTATGGACGTTTGCCGTAGTTGCGTTTCGGATCCTATTGTCTAGTAATCCACGCCTAAAGCATGCAATTAAGAAGGACTCGTTGCTCGTTTTTAGGTTTTCAAAATTATCGGGGTTGTTAAAATAAATTGAATCTTTAAAAATATTAAGTATTCGGGTGCCGAATTGCGTCACTGATTCGCCAGGTTTCTGAGATTCGCTCGTTAATTTAATTTGCCAATCTACCCCTTTTTCATTGCAAAATTCCATTAGTAACTTTTTTAAATCGTTCCAATTATTAATATTTTTATTTCTGACATAATGGAAAACTTGCCCTTTAATTTTAGAAATTAAAAGTAGGTTGAAAAATTCACCTACTTTATTATCGTGAATAAAATCTGAAATACTTTCACATTGAAAAATAAAATTTTGCAATTCGGCTGCTTTACCGTCAAAGTCCGGGATAAGTTTAAGGTATGTAACTATGTCCCTCGTGCTCTGTTGGGCATCATTATCGTTATTTGCCATTTTTTTTTTTTTTAATTTATAGAGAAAATTTATGATTTGAATATAATAGGTATAAAAATAGAAAAAAAAAGAAAAGAGAAAAAAAAAACGTGATCGGTTGTTAAACAAAACTATATAGCAGTAAATGGTAAGAAATAAGGCAAAAACTTACGATTTCCTTTAATGAGTTCGTCGCCAGAGCCCTCGAATGTGTAGGTTTGTTTTTTTTCAATTTCTGAAAATACCGCTGCCACCAATTTGTTATGTCCTTCCAAGTCGATTAGGTCGGGTAGATAATAATTTCCAAGACTGCTGCCAACTAACATTTATTTACAATAACTGGTTATATATTTACACTGGTAATCTGAATATATCTGTTATTTTACAGTTGCACCCCTTTTATTCATTTTTTTGGGGTTGGAGGGGTGGTTCATTACCTAAGGCTTACCCCGTTAGGTGGCGCAGACACAACAGTGGACACAAAGCTTTAGGTAAATTATAGTTCAGGAAGTAAAAATTGAATTTATTTGACCACCCCGAAAGTACACCTACGTCATAATTGTCATTTATTATTTGACGAACGGAAGTAGATAATATGGTAAAAGTGATTGTAAATAAGAAAAAACATAGTAAAATACGTAAGCCAATTATCTGGGTAAAGATAAAATTTTGTCCTTCCGGCTATAAACGTGCCCACCTATTCATTATCTTTTGAAACGATTCACTTGACATCAGATAATCGGGTATCGACAAATTTTCGCCCATCGAAATCCTCAGGGGATGCACCTGCATTTAATCCACCTTACAGGCAACTGCCCACGTATTAAATCTCAGGTATAAAAATTGTACAATTATTTTTCTTTATCCACAAAACCCTAACCGGCACGTTCGAAAATTTACATAACGAAAAAAATTATTGTGGGTGTCAACATGAAGAAATCGATATAATAAATTAATTAGAAAATCAGGATCAGAAGTTATAATTAAAATTTGTCTTTTAATGTAGGTGCATCCTCCGCAAATATATTTTTTCCAGGTCATTTTCAAATGACATCGTAAATTGGTGAATCAAGAATTTTCAAATTTTCATGCAGACTATGCATTTGAACAGGGTTGGAGCCCATAAATACCCAAATAAAATATCTCAAACCCCAAACGTCTCGATAAGCGAATCAATATCTAATAAAAGAAGGGAATAAAAAAGTTTTGGCTGAAACTGTCGCATAAGTCTCGAACGATTGGTAATTGCATTAACAGAGCAAAAAATACAGAATAAAGAAACTAACTCCGCACACGCATCAGTTGTCGAAATCAATGACAATAAAAAATTGAATAGTTCAGCGTAGGAGTAGACGCTGAGGCTAATTGATCCTATATGGAACACCTGCTCGATAAAGAAAGGAAGCAGGTCAATAGAATCGATCTTTGAAGGGTTTATCGTTGGCGGTGTTAATAGCTAAACAATCAAACACTCGGTATTGTTTCTTAAATTTATTACAGAATTTTTTAACGATGGACAGCATCCAATACCAATTTGAATTTTCTAGAATCAACAGGTTAAAACAAGATAAACAGTAAAATTACCAATAAATGTTCTAAGTGATCGCCTAATCCAGATGAGAGTCTCAGACAGCCTATGAAAACACACTTTATATAATCGATAATGACAAACAAACAAACAGGGATATGGGGATGAAAAATATTTATTTATCGAATGGAAAATAAATTACATGGTATAGAGCTAACAGGTACTTTGTGACATAAACAAAACATTAGGTTGTATAGACTGCCATCAAAAACAAATTTTGGATAATATACAAATTATTGTGCTCTTGCCAAGCGATGGGCCAATGTAACAAGAGTTAAAAGAAAATTTTAACCAATCATTCAGAGCTCTAAAACTGAAATGTTTTTGATGAATATTAATCGAATATACTACGTGGATGATGCACGGTCAAAACCCCAAGAGAGATGGCGACCAGTTTACGACTGATGTCTGTAAACGTCAAAAGAAGTCTAGCCGAATCATTAATGGAAACTGGAAACGTATTTATCGATATTTCATTTTTAGTGACTTGGCTTATTCTATGAATGCGAAGCGTCCTTGCTTCCAGATAGACAGACTCGTATTATTTATTATTCATTAGGAAAAACAAGGCAACTGCCAAGAACCCAATAAAGTACAAATTTTTATTACAATGCTTAATATTGTTATTTATTAAATTTGTTAGTATTTATTGGAGAGTTAGTTTTTATGGAAACTCCTTCCGTTATCTGTCTATTTCTGACGCGCGAGAGTAGATTAACAAAATCCTGTACTAATGTTGTTTCAAAAATATAACATACTATTCATTTAGGTTAAGTTACATCCCGAATTCCAAACGAATAACCAACTTTGTTAATTAAAAACTCGGGAATCCATTCGAGCGCACCAGCGGTAACGTTCAACTTTGAGATTCCAAGAAATTGGCAACCTTGTTGCGCATGAAGGAAATATGGATCTCTCTGTTTCTTTCTCTTAGGTTCAAAATATACAAAAATATTAATATACAATTTTGCCATTTAAAAAAAAAAATCAGTGGTGGCTGACACGAGGGCAACGGAGAGGCCGCGTCGTCCTCCCTAATATAAAATTCAATAACCATAATTTAAATTTTTAATTCTACTTTTTCGGGTACCATACCAAGCACTACATTGCGTTAGCGATATTGTCTCTTATGTATGTATGTAGGGTTACCAAGCGTAATATTTTTTTAAATTTTATTGCCTAAAGCATTAATTATGTTAAATTAATTTTTTTATTTCAAAATTAAAAAAAAAACGGCCGAAACGTCTAACAATTAAATTGTTTCAATTTTTATTCAGATTATTTATGTTTAAAAGCTCGAGAGAGAGAGAGAACTAATTTATCATAGAATAATATTAGATTACTTTCTTCACAGTTTTGAATTACCGATTTAATCACGTGTAATATTATTACAATAAAATTGGCTATTAAAACAAAAGGTGCCAAGAGATCTATCCCTGACGTAATAGACCCTTCTCTACCAATTAATTTTCTTCCGCGCTATGGTAGTGTAGGTTCGTAACAATTCAACGTTTGCTGTGCTTATTTTAAATTGTACATCTGAATCTGAAAATCGTGAATAAGGTCGAAACAGGTTTTTCGTTAAGATTTTCAGTAAACGCAATTATTTTTTACAACAATGTTGAGTTTTTGTCAAAATAGACTTTTGCAATTGATAGAAAATTGCAAAGTAATATTTCGTCTGCTAGGTGACCTCAACTTATTTATTTGGAGCAAAGAATCAGGTCTGACAAGAATATGGTTAAAGTATTATGTAGGAACCCATATAAGAAAATAATAAGATTTATTATTACTTCTAGAAAAAGCTGTAATGAACTGAGAAAGTTCACTGACGTAACTTGTCACAACAAAATTATTTTGCGCTAAATCGCAGCTTTTGTAGCGAAATTAAAAAAAGAACCTTAATACTCGACTCCAAGTAAGGTAAACTATTCAAGAAGTGATCATTATCAATCTGTAGGTGCACGCGACAATTATGTAAAATTTCTAAATCCAATAGAGGTATTCAAGTCAACTTGTACGATATCAACACCTTCGATTAAATTTTTTAAAGTTTAAAAATAAATTATTTCATTTTCTAGTAACGGGTAACCTATATCTAGACATGAATTTGGATCTCTCCCAGGATTCGAACTCAGCAGTTGTTCGACTACTTACTAAACTGATTACCGACTCTTGCTTGACTAAATAAAATGGTAAAATTTAAAGCTTATATAAATTTAGCATATCAGGGTAGTAAAATAACCAAAATAAAGCCTGAAAATAGGCAACTTACACTACATTGAACTTTTATCTGTAAAATGCAATATTACGATTTTTTGATTTTTGTTGCAATTCATCTACCAATTTATAAAATTATTTTATTGCAATTTTATAACGCGTTTCTGTTAATTTTTTCTCATTTTCAATTGTTTATCTGCATTTCATTAAAACTTTCTAAACAGAATTGACAATATCTTCAATTTAATGACCAAATTTGAAAGCGTCACGATTTTTGTGTAAAGAGCAACGTTCAATTTCATTGACCTATTAAAATAATATTATAAGCAGCGCTCGACAAAATAATAGCGGCAAATTGTTAATTATTATTTAATGGTTAAAAAACAAAACAGCTATATAGGTTAAACAAAAGAGTTCAGTCAAACTTACACCGTCCAGATGCTTACCAGGCTTACACCCTCAGTTTTTGAAAAAAAAAATTATGGAAGACAACGTTTAGGTCCTAGCCAACCAACCCATCGGTCATTTCAAGGCCAACTTAGGTTTCTCAAATCTCACCTTATTTTTTATCTGAGCTAGACTTTTCAAGTGAGATGCGTTGAAACAAAATGGAACATTTTAAACAACTTCAGCCGAGTTGTACTCAAGTTTAAAAAACAAATTATAAAATTAATTACTCCATATTCCTTCTCCTTCGGCATTACACAACTTTTATTCGATACACTTTTTCATTTGTCGTTCGGTTTTCTATATATTTTTTGCTGAAAGTTTTCAAATGAACACCCGATATAAAAAAGTAATTTTTGTCCAATCTTTCCTTACGTAACGCACCTCCGATGGATTCATTTAAAGTTACCGACCTAAAAATCGATCAATGCGGCCTTCAGGCCGCATAACTTGGGCAATCGAGTACCATTATACAAAAACCAAGTCGTTCAGATTGTTATTCTGGAAAACTAATGTTTTTCCCCAGATAAAGCAAGACGATAGAAAATTCAAATCACCATTAATAAAAATAAAAATTTTTAATTTGTACGGTAACCAGAATACAAAAAGCTGCCATTCTCCGTAGCACAGTTCTACAATCGGATATAATGCTGATAAAGAGTTTTTTTTTGGTATTTGCGAGCTAAAAATGTTTATTTTGATTATTATCACGCCCTTTTTTAAAAACCAAATATAATCTTTTATCAAGTTTTCGGCTCCAAAAATAAGCGAATATTCGTAAT
Source organism: Cantharis lateralis (assembly GCA_963170105.1). NCBI lineage: Eukaryota > Metazoa > Arthropoda > Insecta > Coleoptera > Cantharidae > Cantharis > Cantharis lateralis. Next base: position 11,329,258 of record OY720626.1, read on the forward strand.
TTGTAGCAGATTTTGCATATACAAAATAGAAAGATTAATTTGAATTAAATTTTTTTTTAATTTTAAATTTAAAAAAATTTGCTACCTCCTATTTTGGTCATGGAGGCATAGGAGACGTCTAAGGATTTTCGATGTTCTTCGACAAATTTAATCATAATTTCTCTAAATTAAAAATTAGTAAAAAAATTTTAAATGACCACACGATGACCGCACACCCCGTAAAATACCCGAGACAATTAAGTTGATAACTCATTTATCGCCGGACGAGTGTGCGATGAGGGAAGGTTTTAACAAAAACAGGTAAAATCAACAAAACGATAATAATATAAACTTACCCAGCCATCCGAGAGCAATAAAATCGCTTTCTTGTTCGTTTTCAATCTTCCACCTGAGCATCCACGTTCCGTCCTCGGTTTGTTTAGCGAACAAACAATTGGCACAATTAGAACTATCATTAACACATTCGTCCCAAAAATAATTAGGCACTAAATCAATCTGACTAGAAGAATTTGAAGCTTCACATTTATCGACAACATCAACTTCGTTTGTAGTTCTCTTTAATAGGTTGTGCTTATTCATACTTTTGTCTTCTTCTTCTTCTTCGTCGTCATTCGAATCCACCGTTTGTTTGGGTTCGCATTTAAAAAACTGGCAGGAATTTTCTCCAATTGGACTGGCATTGTTATCACAATCGTTATTATTTTCTAAATTTTCTTCTACCGATTCGTCCATTTTCTTTGGAAAAGAGTTACGTATTTATTTATTAAAAAACTTACATTTAATAGGGCAAACTTGGCGTGATTATTATCTATAGCCGAAATCTATAGTGCGGTATCCCAGATGCGGAAGAGTTGTCATGGTGACAGACAATCTGGCGACTCAATTCCTACAATGCCACGGCAAAATATTCTCCTACGTAATTTTGCGAAGAATTTTAATAATGCAAAAAAAATTAAATTTTGCTGGAAGGTCACAAAATTCTACAGAATAATATGCGACAGGAGTAACGACCGTTTATATTTTTTAATTTTCTAGAAAAAAAACCGTAATCACTTTTAACTTAACTTATTGTAAAAATTGCGAGTTTAAGTGAGCAGTTTAAATATTAAAACAAAAATTATTGCACAAAACATCACCGACTATGTACACCTAACCAACTTTGACAATAAACTGACGATTATAAATTTTGTCCGCCGGATAAAATTTATAACGATCACTTCGTATACATCCTCGAGGGAATCGATAAAAATATTAAACGCAAACGGGTTACAAGAAGCAAAACTTTTATTTTTACTGCAATATGTGAGAATACATTTTGTTAATTAAATAAAACGTGACCATAATAAATTGGCAGCTTCGCTATACCCGCAATGCTTCAAAACTTCTGCCAGTGCGGTACAAACCGATTCGCCGATTTTTACATCATCTGGAAAAATAGACAAAAATTAACCGACGAATTTTTAAGCACCGAAACAACTTACCCAGATCGAGTTGGTGATTCAAGCTAGGTTGAGATTTAGAAACTTGGCGTAATTCGTTCTGCAACGTTTCCACTAATGCGGTTGTTTTGGTGTCCAACTGATGACAAAATATTAACACGGGATTAGACAATTTTTTATATGCAGCTCCGAATTTTGAAATAAAACCCAACAATTGTTTTAGACAAGATATTTCTTTAGGAGGGGGAATGCGCTTAAAATCTATGAGAAAAAAGTGTTTGGATGTCTTTTGGAATGAAAACCTTCAAGGCATGCTTTCCAGAGAACCATACAGACAAAAGTTTAAAAAATTTCGAATCTCGTTAATTCGTTCACCTCCAAATGTGGTCCGCCAAGATCAGATACCTCCTAAAACCGTAAAGCTCTGACTTAGACAGAATAAGCATTTTTATTATATAATATGTATAAAATAGTATATTGTTTCATTAGTTGCAAATGTTGAACTTTATGTGGCCAGTTTTTAGAATTAACGCATGAACGAAGGGTTACAAAAAGGGTTTTTGCACAAAATTTAGAATTTAAGTAATTAAAATTTTTTTACATTTTTTAAAAATAAGAAATTTTAGAATAAATTATCAAATTAACTATAAAATAATTAAAATTATTTTTATTGTTTTATTTACCCGCTTTATTTTAAATTTAACACAAAAAAATACAAAATTTTCATATTTTCCAAAATGTCTTTTTTTATATTTATTTCGATGATCTTATAACCGCTAAAAAATATTATAGGGCTAGAAAAGCTAAAAAGGATTGTAATTTTGCAAGTCAAAAAATAATATAATTAAAAAATTGCATATTTTAGAAATTTAGGTAATCCTATAATTTAAAAATATTAAAAATTATATAAAATCTTATTTTGTAATTTAAAAATTTAGTTAATATTATCTCAGAAAATTTTTTTTCTGGTTAAAAATGTTTGTATGTTAAATTAATAAAATTGTAATTTGAAAATAAAAGTAATAGTTCATCGCCAATCTATAGATTAATATGACATAATGAGAGATATAAGGTAGACTGGTGGCAGTGGCGGATTGTCAAGAAGGGCACAGGGGCACGTGCCCTCCCACCCCAAACGAAAAGCAATAGGATAGATTTTCATTATAAATAAATATTTTTAAAACCATATTTTTAATTTTGTGTCCTCCCACTCGAAAATGTCACGAGCCGCCACTGGTAACATCTAATCTTGACCCACTTTTTGCTCTTCTACATGAAAAATCTCCCGACGAAGCCGTCGTATGAAAAGATTTCGACAATTACAGCCGAGCCACAAGAAGTTCAATTGCTACAAACATAGGTGCAACTTTTGGGGGGGGGGGCTTAATTTCCCAAATCACAATTAGCTCCCCTAAAATTAATTAACTGAAGTAAAAAATTGAAAAAAACGAGAAAATTTCAGTAAATTAAAAGACAATTATTTGTAATTTTTCAATAAATTATTGCCATTATATAGTTCATCGGGGATTTTATCCGGTATCCGCCTGTTTCGGACGCGCATGAATGGTTTAACGAGATTCGTCCTAGTTGGCTAATTGGAGGGCCTTCGAAATTGTTTTTATCAAGTGCGTGAACTCAGAAGCCTACTCCGAAACTTCTCGCTTTAAGTTCTCCTAGGGCTCTTAAGCCACATTACATTTTTATTAAATATTTCTCGTTAATCTATTCATGCGCGCCAGTGGTAGACAGATAACGAATAATCTCTCAAAGGAGATATATTATTTCAGATAATATGATAGATATAAGATAAAAATGCGACGCTATTTTTGTTCGTTTCGTTCGCGATAACCCTCTTTAGCCCCCCCCCCCCGCCCAAAATAAATGATTCCGAAGAAAATCAGTTTTGTTTCGAAAACGTAAAATCGTAATTTTTATACTTTAATTTTTTACAGTTCTAAAAAAATATTCCTCACCACAAATTTAAATTTCCTCGATTTTCACTGAACAGTCGACCGCTCACGGTAATTTTTATAACAGGAGCGGTCGCGTATGTGTAAAATTTACACAATTGAATTCTTTCAGCACTAGCTTAGTAACAGAACAACCTACATTCCCCAGACCCTCCCTTTTTTTTACCCCTTCAGTATGCTTTAGGTCTTGGTAGGGTATAAAATGCAAACTTTTTTCCGGGCCACGGTTGCCGTGTTCCAGAATTTGAAAATAGTGGTAAAAAGTCTAAAACCTTTCAAAATCAAAATTCACAATAATTAAAAAATTATATCTTAAAAGGGGTGCGTTTTAGGGGACAAATTAAAAATAAATTGTACTAAAAGTTTAAAATTTGGGAAGTTCCCATAGGTTGGAAAAATGTCCCCCCCCCCCTAAAATTCAGTCTTATTCAAGATTTTTTCTTTCTTTTTTTCTAATCAGTGATCAGTGAATTAAATTCAGAAATAGTCAACTGTAATTCAGAATTCTCAACTAATATTTAAAATTCTAAAATCTCAAAATCAAAATACGTCAAAAGAAATTTGACACATTCTGATTCACCGTCCAAGTGGTTCTTTGAAAAATATACCTTAACATTCTAAAATAAGAAAGCATACCTGATCACGTTCAAAATACTTGGCTAGGTAAACTTTCGCTTAAATTTAAGTTAAAAGGTATCACCGATTAACAAGAATTCCATTAATTGTGATCTCTCAAAAGTAATCCTCGAAGCTCAAAACAATTGTTAGTAATTTAATTATAAAGCAACAAACAACAATAATCAAATTCCAACATTAGCTGGCTAAACATGCAAGAAAAATACTAGAACGGCGTTGAAGTGACAAAGAAATTGTTGAAGTGGTACAAGATCCAGTAGAAAGACTGGGGATGGCTATCTTTCGTCAGGGTTAACATTTGGAAAATATCTTTTAAAGATAAGAAAAGTCATAAAACGACATGCAACACAGACAAACGGTCCATCAAAAATACCTGCTTCATATTGGTACAAAGAGCAACCAGTTGATGCATTGGAATGGTTACTTTCTTTTGCAACGCCTGTTCTAAAGTCGATAACATCTGATAAAAATTATTTTTCTGTACATCTTGTAGCGCTGAATCGAGTCTGGGTGGCGTTAACGACACATCGTCTATTCTCGGCACTGTTGGATTTATGATAGGCAGCGTGTTCAAATTAGACGTTATGCCCAAGAAATTCGGTTTAAATTTTCCCGAAGCAGTCGCTAAAGCATATGACAAAACGGCGGTATCGTAGGCTTCCATCTTCAATATTTTCGACGAACTAGAGAAATTAATAAAATGTTTTTAAACATTGACTGCGGCATGCAAGAATTTTGATAACAAAAATAAATTTCAAGTGGGATGCACTTAAATCGTTAAGCTAAAACTCAAATCCTAGTTCCACAATGCAGAATGTTAACAGCAAAACTGCCATAAACGGAAGGAGCGAAGAAAATCTTGTTGGCTAAACAGAATGCTGATTCTTCGGCTCTTGTGGGAATAAGTATAATATATTTAATTTTGCACTAAAGTAAAACGGAAAGTAGTTTTACTTTTATTGTTGGTAACGAACATGCTCATTCGTCGAACCCTACAAACTTGTCATAATAAGTGACACTTTTGCTTGTAATAAATGCAATATACTATTTTTTACAAAATTGCTGCGATGTAAATTTTAATTTTAAATCGGTAACAAACCTTTATGCTACTGAATCATCATTTTTGGCTTTATAATATCTACTGAATATGACCTCTCTTCTTAGTACATACCCACTAAAGTAGAATAAACAAAAAATGTACATCAAAAGTTCCTGAAATAGTCACCCGTGACCTTCGTGGTCAAGACAAGGCACTAAATTTTTTTAGAATGTTATTTCAGATCAAATACTTACACTTGTTACTTAGATCAGATCAAGTGCTATATTAGTGGGTATACTACTAGTTTTTTGTTGAAAAAATAAACATTAATATTGGTATTTTTCTAACCATATTTCAAATTTCAAAGCATTCCGTTTAGCCAAATTTTTCATTTAAGAGACCAAAGCTAAATAACAACTGGGATTACAATTTAAGGCTGTATTGACGGATGATACTGGTTAAATGCTTAATCAGGGTAAAAAGCATGGTTTTTAAGTAGTCAATCTTTGGTTTAAAAAACCATTTTTTATTGTGGGGTATAGATATTATGTATTCTTACTTGACACAAATACATCTTTAAAAATGTTCCGGGCCTGCACGGTACAGTTAGTCTTGTAAAATTCTGGCATAAACAATCAAGCAACACAAATGGACAAAAGCTACAAAACCTTAGGATTTGAGTCCTGCTAGCGATCAACTAAATTAGAATAACAAGCACAAAACAAATAACAAAAAGGAAGAAATAAAAAAATAGTAAAAACATAATATAATTCCCATTTATTTATAACTGAAACTAAAACTAACCTATGTACAAACTTATAAATAAATGAACAATTAATCATAATTGCGCAGCAATCTGTAATCAGAATTATTCTGTACATACGATACTTTATATACAAACAGGAGCGCAATATGCCCGCTATCGGTGAATAAATTTGGCATGTTATGATAAAAACAACAAATCATAGTAATATTTTATAGCTATTTAAATATACGCTTATATAATAGGAAAAAATTTCTTACAGTTACAAAATTTCAAATAATAATAAAATTAATAAGGCTCGTCATTTTTCAAGTTTTTTTCTATAAATTAAAGTATTTATCGTAAAAGTTAACTCAGGCACCTTTGTAATATGAATTACAAGTGAGTAGTCAAGTCCACATGTTTACTTTTAGTCAATTTTTAGGCAACATCGGTTTTTGCGTTCTTTTTAGTGGCCAAAACGCTGTAATAATAAAAAAATAATAAATAAAATGCCACGACAACAAAATTCATATCACAAAGCCATAATAATATCTTCTTCAAAAACCAATCCTATCGTTAATAAAAAAACCTCAAGATACATCAAAAAATTTAAAACCAATAAATTAAAACAATCATGCACAGCAATTTCCATTATTCATGCCAAAGTGACGCTCGAGTTGTTACTTTTTCGTTAAGACTAGAAAATTATTTTGCAATATTTCGGTCACCGCATCTTCGAAGGCCCTTGACCATTTTTAGTCGATCTAATATTAAAAAAACTGCCCGTATAAATTAACAACTCAGAGCGTTTTAAATTTCACAACAAACTTACCCTCCCATATCGGAGCCTTCCTCGTGCCTCAACCCGTAGGGCTTGCCATCCTTGGTGAGGAGGGGTGGTTTTCCGGGAGGTAAATTTTGTTGTTTCCTTCTTTTCTTACTCCAAAGTTCGTGACAGTCCTGCCACGTTGGTAATTCGGGAGTAATCATTCTAAAAGTAAATGTAAAGTTACACAACAGAATGTGATTCACGAATAAGGCTACATACGATTCTGGATCAATATTTTTCAACCAGGGCGATTTCAAAGCGTCTTCAGCAGTGATTCGCTTCGAAGGATCCAACGCAAGCATTTTATCTAGCAAATCAAGCGCTGAACCAGGAATGGATTTAAATTCCTCTCTTAAACATCTCTGGTAGATTTTCTTCGCTTTTAATGTGGCAAAGAGTGGTAATGCTGTGATCGTGGGCCACACTGCTGGAGTGGGTGTTCCACATAATTTGGAAATCGCTTCGAGCTGGTAAATTTCGTTACTCCCCTAAAAAATAACAATTAAAAATATGTTAATATAAAGAAAATGATAAGTAGGTACAACCCATTTTTAAAATTAATTCATCAATTGATAAATGCAATACAAAATTGCATACAGCAAATTTCTGTCAGTAATAAGGTCTTAGTTTAAGCTCGAAAAGTTGATCACAACTGGAAAATCTATATAGAGGTTTATTAATAACAGTGCCAGCTTGTAGTACACTACAATAGGATGACGATGAATTGAAACATGAGGTCAAAGTGTAATTCTATTCATGTTATAAATATATTATTCAGTTGGCATGTTGGTAATAATATAACAATGTAACTCCCCATACCGTACATCCCAGCATATAAATTTAGATACAATTTTTCAAAAAAACATCAAAAATTAATATTGCAAAAAAACGAATATTCGCGATTACAGTCAGTTACCCTAAAATAACGTACCTGAAACAAAGGCCTCTTTGTAAATAATTCGCCTAAAATGCAGCCACAACTCCAAATATCGATGGCCGGGCCGTATCGTTCTTCACCAAATAACAGCTCTGGCGGACGATACCACAATGTGATCACTTTGTTCGTGTAAGGTCTTCTTCTGTCTTCGGAATTGTACAAACGAGCTAAACCAAAGTCGCCCAATTTCACTTCGCCCCTAAAAAATATAAGTTAAGTTTTCAATATTTTCATAATTCAAAACCTGCTTACTTATTATTCATGAGAATGTTACTACATTTGATGTCGCGATGTAGGAAGTTTTTCCTGTGGCAATAATTCAGACCATCTAAAAGTTGACGCATAATGCAGGCATTATTTAGTTCATTAAAATCCACCATTCCCGATTCCAACAAGCCCATTAAATCGTGATCCATATATTCGAATACCAAATAAAACGAGCCCTTATCCTGTAAATCAACAATTAAGAAATATTTTTCTTACTTTAACACGTTTAAACCTACCAATCTAAAATCTGCCGCATCCTGCTTATCAGTCACAATTTCTCTCAAATTAACAATATTTTTATGATTTAATTGTCTAAGAATTTTAATTTCTCTAACAGCCGTAATCGGAAAGCCTTCTTTTTCATTTTCTAACCTAACCTTCTTCAGTGCAACTAATTCATTGGACTGTATGTCCCGAGCTTTGTACACTTGACCATAAGTACCTTCGCCGATCTGAGCGATCATTTCGAACACGTCAACGCACCGTTCGCCCCAGTTTGTATTCCTCGATCCTTTAATTTTTAGAATTTTTGGTCTCTTTGTTCTTTGCTTTGAATGACGCGCTTTGTCGTTAGATTTTCCAAAGACGAGGCGTGGAGGGGTTCCTATAGTTTCGTCATCGCCGCTCAAATCTTCGGTACCTGGAACTGGCGGCATTGGAAGATTCATAATGCTTTTCCTAGGAGGTGTCTTCGATTTAGGTGGCGGTGATGGCGACCTACTCGGAGGCGATTCAATTGCTTCCAAATCGGTTTGATCGATTCCGGGTGGCAAGGGTAACTTCGTAACGTTCTTGATTTTATTAATCTTACTCAATTCCGAACCAAGCGTTTTCTTTGACGTTGACATAGAAAAAGCTCCAATTTTGAGTTCAATTTGTTCCGGCAATGGGGGTAACGGCGCATGATCGAGTACATCTTCCGAAGGTAGCGAATTTGGTAAAGGTGGTAGAGGTGGTGATGCATTCGTGGCAGAGTTGCTGCTATTTGGCATAATAATCTCGTCAAGTTTCATCGGTGTATTATTTTCAATCGGAATTGGTATATCGTTAATTGAAATTGGCAAAGACGTATTGTTAGAAGTAGCTTCCAAATTGTCCATTTCGATATTATTGGGGGACACTTCTATGACATCCATTTTTTCGCCACTAAGCTTTTGTTCCAATTTCTTCAATTCCAATTCACGCTTTTGTCTGTCCTTCACTAATTCTGCAAACAGACTCGTATCCGTAATTTTGTTTTTGAGCTGCGAAGATTTTATGGAATGGGGCGATGGACTTCGCGCTCGTTCGCGCCGCAGAGGTGGCGAACGCGAGGGATATCTCTCTCTTGTAGGCCTAGGACTTCGTGGAGATCGATACCTTTTCGATATTCTTGTTCTGCTTGGAGAAGGACTATAGCGTTTGCGACCCCAGCTTGGCGAACGTGATACTTTTTTTCTGGCCGTTGCGGTAGGGCTTCTCGACAAACGGCGCCTATCGCGCATCATTTCCTTATCTTTCCTATGTCTCCTATGGTTAGCTTCCCTTTCTAATTTCCTACGTTTTCTGTTTGGAGATATCGAGCGACAATAAGATTGATGATGATAAGCAAAGGTTTCGGGACTTGGATTACGGAACGGAGACGATTTTATTGGTGACAAACTTTGACGGCCGGTGAAGTCATCAAACGAAGGATCTTCAATTTCGATCGGTGACAAAGGACTTTTAAGTTGCATGTCTGTGATGTCATCCAAACTATTATTAGAAGTGGGACTTGCTAAGGACACTAGTGGAGGTGTGTGAGGAGACTCGCGCGGTGTAGCTCTTCTTTTCAATGGAGGAGTGATAGATTTGGGTGTGGGGGACCTATTTTTTTCTTCTGGTTCGGGAGATGGTATGTGGCTGTCGTTTGAAACCGGCGAAGCTAAATTATCTATAATAATTGGTGAATCGTTTAAACGTTGTTCCTGTGTCGGTTGTTCCCAATCGGATAAAGGTTCTGAATTTTCGATACGTGGCAAAATTATACGTTCAGATTTGTGAGGCGGAGTGGTAGGAGAGTCGGAATCGACCGATTCTTCGCTGGAACTGCGTGAACGATGCTTTCGTTTTCGCTTCTTTTTTCGCTTATCTTTTTTTCGTTTCCTATCTTTCTTTTTCTTTTTATGTCTTTCCAAATCCTCGTATTCCGCGTTGTGCGGAGAAGCGGTCCCTCTAAATTCCGAAGGAGACGAAACCAATTCGAGTTTTCTTTTGTGACGAACGTCGCTGGAACGCGAAGATCGCGACGAAACCGACAACTTTCTTGATCGTTCGGCTGTCGGCGAGGGAGACCGCGGCAAAGCCGTATCGTATCTGTGTGAACGGCGCCTTGGCGATGAAAAATGCATTTGATGTTGTAGGTAGTAATCATCTTCGCCGGCTACTCTACTAGAATGGTGCGAATGACGACCACCACTGTAATAATTACTCCTGCGCATTCCAGTCAGTTCACAATCATCACTAAAACTAAAAACACTTTCGCCACTTTGTATCTCTCCAGCTTCTGGGCCAGACAAATCTTCGGAACTGACGTCGGAATATTCGACTAATGGTTTAGACGACGATTTTATAATCACGTTTGAGGAATTAATGTCTTCTCGATTCTTGCGTTTTTTCGATCTCTTTGGCTTGTCTTTACTATGTTTAGCATGTCGACTCTTTTCCATTTTATATCAAAATTAATTGAAACCAGCACATATTAGTTAGTGCTGATATACCACCATCGTTTGGTACGACAAATCTAAAAATAAAAAAATAAAATAAGAGCATTGTTCAAATTCTCGCATTTAAAAATAAACAGGTATGGCGTGTGATTGTTGTAAAAATGTTTTTTATTTCTGATAGAAAATGGTAATAAATTATCTGTTTGTATTTTGAAGTTTTGGACTGGAATATACCATTCCACTATTAAAATTTTGAAAGCATTTGTTAAAGGCTGTTTCATATTTTTATGCCGAAATGTCTAGTTTCTTTTTTATTATTATTTTAATATCTTCAAGATGTTGCCGACACCTTGCGAGAGAGATGCGGTCGGAAAAATTCCGATGTACTTGGTCAGTTCGGCCTAACGCTCTAACCGCTAGCCTACGACCGAAAAACATAAAATAGTTAATTTTAAAGTGAAATACTTTTTACTTTTTTAAATAATGAAAAAAGTCTGAGCTCTTTAGAATGAAAACAATTTATTTTGTTATTCCCACATACATTCTAGGATTTTTAGAATAAACAGTAATTATAATGCGCAATAAAAAATAATAATCAAGTTTCTTTGTAGTAAATCTAAAAAAATATAATAGTTTATTATAAACAAGGATTACAGTAGCATACAAACAAGGTAAACAAAATAGTACTGATTATTTCCTTTATAATAATATCTACCAATGGCAGAGCTCCATTTTGTTCACATAGCTTACTTTAAATTTCAGCGATTATTTATTTATATGTAAAAATATAATAATCAACAGTTTATGTCTAATCTTGTTAGAAATCTGAAAAATTTCATTTTTGTTATGCTGAGCCTTTGCATATGGAGCTATTGGGCGAAGCGGGTCTGAGTCCTTCTAGCTTACCCCTGACCATGCCTCTGATTTTCAATAGCTCTACCACATATTTTTTATTTGTACTGTGGCCGTTACGTTTTCTTTACGGCAAAGCAAAGTTAACTAGACTTGAAGGGGCCGAACTAGGGGGGCCGCTAGCAAATAAAATCGACAAGTTTTAATAAAAAAGGGGCTGTAAATATGCTTTATAATAATACTTTTGTTGTAAGGGGCCGTTCATTAATTAGGTAAGGATGATTTTTATAATTTTTATTAAATGATGTTAGCATTAGCATGGCTACAAGTAAACTGAAGCCGGCTCCGCCCACTAAAACACGCCCCTGCATCTATTTACGTTGAACACACGGACCGTCAACAGAATGAGTTTTTAACGTATTTTCTATGCAAAAAATTGATATGATGTGAAAAATTCCACTAAAAAGTTGATTATCAATGATATTTTAAAACTTTTTCTCGATTCTTAGTGGATTGAAAAATGTACGCTTAATGCTAACGTCAAACGCCAGCATTCTACTAGAATCTTTAAAATATAAAATACTTAGTAGCAGCACTAATCTTTTTGTTTTTAAAACAACTGCTTTAAAAAAAATTGAATAATTGAAAAGGTGAACATTTTATTTTGTTTTCAGAAAAATTAAATAGTATATTACACGAAAGAGGAAAGTTCTACTTTCCTTTACTAGAGGCATAAGATGTATCCCGTAGGGCGGGTAGTCAGGAAAAGGGAAAAAAATTAGTCTGCATGAATGAATTTGATAAAATGTCCCTTTGATAGAAGTGAAACATGGCTGCCGAGTTATCCAATATATTATAATATTGTGAGTTTCGTCTGTCTGTAAGTTCGGCTAGACAAAAAGAGATTTTTTCACCTCGATCAATTCTCTCTTTTCTTTTGATTTTGCATTCCCAATACTGAAGTGGTACTTTTCCTTCCGGGAGTCATCCAACAGAGGTGTAAAAATCAACGGAAAATGTGAGGGAAAACTTTGCATCCTTGCTGTATAACATACTATTTTTAATTCACAAATTATTTTTGTCTCTCGTTTGTTTCAACTTCTTTTGTTTTAGATCGTAGTCTCAATACAAATACCTACCGCCATCTACTAAAATTAATGTAAGTAAGCCGATTTTTGTCATATTAAAATAGATTTTACAGCAAAACTTTTCAGACAATTTTTGTTGCAAATTTCATTGTCTTCAATTTTGTTTATATAAATTTTTCTATTTTATCGCACCGTTTCTGACTGACAGCGACTTAAACCAGACTCTGTAAAATACAAAAAAATATTTTCATCTATTACTCAAAAACGGTGAAACAAAATGAAATAATGAATAGGTATTTTTTTCTTGTAAATTCCATTCGCTACATTTTTGTTTATATAAATTTTTCTATTTTACGAACCGTGTCTGAGATATAGGTGACAATATTTTTTGCATTTTACAGTCTTGTTTAAGTCGCTGTCAGTCAGAAACCGTGCGACAAAATAGAAAAATTTATATAAACAAAATTGAAGGCAATAAAATTTGCAACAAAAATTGTCTGAAAAGTTTTGCTGTAAAATCGATTTTAATATGACAAAAATCGGCTTCAAAATGTACAATTAACATAGGAGTGTCCGAGTTCTTTTAAGAGTCACTGTACATATCTCTGATTGAATACCACTGCTGGCTTCCAATACAATACAACAAACTAATCTGTATAAATATTTGTAACTGTCCTGTCACGATTAATAGTGAAAATGATTGTCATTGTTGGCGGGCAACAAATATTTCAAATTTTGGGCGGCACACTGTCATGGATCAGTGGTTTCAAATAAAATTTACTGGGATCAAGCGTGGATCTAGGTCTCGGTTAAAGAGAAGATTGCTAACTAAAATCCATTGTAAACAATACAGGAAATTAAAAAGAAGTTAGGGGGTTTACCCACTTTTATAATGAGGCTATGGTGGATAATATGATTGTGGCAATAACGAAAGGTTCCCAATTCCCCAAATGCTAGTGATTTTTGCGGACGATAAATTTTCATTGTATTCTTCAAAAATTGTGGTAACCCCAGCTTTAATCATTCGCTTTTTCAAAAATTAAAAATGGATGTCTCTAATATTAAAAACAAACTGTAAGACAAATTTTTAAATTTAATATGAATATTATGTAAATCAAAACGTGTTTTTTATAATTAATTTTTTAGTTAAAACTTTTTTTATTTTTTAAGTTTAAAAAAAATTTCTGGTTTAAGTTTGAATTCTGACCAAATTCCTTCCATTAAAATTGAAATACAAAGAACCAATTACAGAAAAACGTTTTCATTATATTTAGCATTAAATTGCACATAAAATATTTTTTTAAATTCAGCAACAGCATACTTCTAACTTGAGGGAAGTATTTTGCTTCCTGTATGCAATGTACCCACTCTTGTACTCTGATGCAATCAATAAGACAAAGTGGAAATTGATATATTGATTGATGACTAATGAGAGGTAATAAAACTATTGCTAAATTAACAATCACTACAAATTGGTGTGAAATGAGCCTTAATTTAACAATCAGTCGGCTTCGAAACTCGATTTTTAGATACATTTAATATTTATTAATTTGTTGTAAAGATGTTGTAAAACTCCGGCCGACCTCAAAAAAGTACAAAAACACCTGCCGAATTAGGTGAAGGTGAGCATAATTAATCCACCTTTTACTATCCCAGTGTAGCACGGGCCTTAGTTTACATTTTTTTGAAAATAATCAAATTTCTTATTCTTTCTCAATGGTTACTGAAAATTTTGACGTAATTTTATTTTTAACTCATACAAGTAGATTGAACAGGAAAATAAATGTTGAAATATAAGAGATTAAATTTCTACGAAGGATGCGCCACGGTCACATGCTAAAAACAAAATCGAGACGATGAGGCCAAAAAAGTGCGAGGATTAATGCACGTCGGCGTGCAGTTACACCAGGGTTACGCAATTTTGCAATTAACAACCTACGATGAATGCAACGATCAGCATACAAACGAACGAATGGAGATGTAAAATTATGAATAAGTGAAAAATAAATGTTTGAAACGATCGACCATTAGGTTGACGTACGTGACCTTGATTGTAGAAACGACTTGGGTGGGTCGTTCACTGGTTAAAAGTGCCCCAATAAAATATAAACGTAAATAAAGGTAACTTACCCCAAAATAAGTATTAATATCCTTCGAACACTAAACCACACACTTTTAATTTTATTTCACAATTACACCAACGTTTTCTATTTTAGAAGTTTTTACAGGTCATTTAATGGTTATCGTAAATTTTGTACAAATATGCTTTTTGTGCAAGTCTGCTGTATTTATTGAAAACTAATTATTCGTAATGTGCTTTTGGACTTGTTAGTTTGCTTTTTTCAATTTATTATCATTCGATGCCAGTATTTTCATATTACAAAAGTCAGATTTATAATTTTGCTCTGCCATTCCTTGACTCAGACGCCATTGCATTGTCGTTCTATTTGTTCTCCTAGTGGCACGTGACGGAACTAAACGGTGTCATTACAACTACCAACTGTATCACTAAAATTTTAATTACAATTTCCAATTATTACGATCAAGCTAGATTTAATTTAAAAAAATAATTCCGATGGTTTTATAATTTATAAAATGTAATTATTCCGCGCTGAGGTGTAACCGTGCAAGTGGCTTTCATTAATTTTGATTTCAAATTTTAGGTTATTGTTTTTGCCGCTAGGAGATTATTCACTGTTTATTGTACAGGGTGCTTAAAAATGTTACACTAATTATTTTTTTAGTTGCCGATATTCCAGAAACCTCTAATGCAAACGTGAATTGATTTCACTATTTTTTGAGAAAAATATTCTCCTTCAAATTTCTTAACCGTAGCAACAAAATATTCTAAATTTATGTTTTTAAAAAACTAACATTTTTTTAACTGCTCGGTTGAATTCACCATCGGGATAGGATACCTCTCGGTCAATCGAGGGTTAAACTGGAGAGTAATTTTGGTGCACAAGATCTATTTCCCTTCGTATTTAAATATAATAATTTACCCCTCCTAGAAAATCCTGGTAAACTGATATCACTGATAAGTATAAATCCAATCTTACCGATTTCCCACAGTTACAAATCTTTTTGCAAATAATATAAGAATTTGCTTCATTTATTTGATGCATTTTTATTAAAAAAGTTAATATCTAATTTAATTTAAGGTTTCCAATAAAAATCTCGAATACAAAAGATTTTAGTAAAAAAATCACTCAGTAATATGTAACCCAAAAAAAATTAAAACGGGGAGTTTTCAAAGTGAGTAGGTCGCCGAGTCCTTGCATTTGGTAAAGCATCCCTGAAAGAAGTCCCAACTTTAATATTATCGATCATGGCAATGAAAATATCAGGAAAAGATAAAGAAATTCCTAACTAATTACGCTTTCACACCCACATTTCTGCTACATTAAAACATTGTTCTTAATTTCCGTTTTCAATTTTAACAATAGATAATATTAAGAAGGTAGAACGGAAATATCGTTGATATCAAGAATTAAACCAATTTGAAAAAGAAAATTAACATTAAAAAATATATTAATTTTTGACAAAATTTTTGGTAAAAACATTCTTTATTATGAAAATAACAGCATCTCCTATTTACAAAAATTACAAACGTTAGAATTTTATAATAAATTTTCTTTTACTTACAACATCAGATCAATTTGGCTTCAAAGAGTTGCAACCATCAAATATTTTTAAAAATCACACAATACAACACAGAGGGAATGTTTCTTAGAAAATTTTTACAAAATAATATTCAAAGGCATCCATCACATTTTTACTCTTAATAAGAAAAATAAAATAATAAACTGACTGTAGTACGTTTTTAAAACTTGATTTGTACTCAAAATAAATTAGAGAGAAAATTAGCATCAAAAATTAAAATTCCATTTCTTCTGCCGTCTTAGAGAGCCTGTTGTTATCGATTCGTCTCCGTTGACTTCTTCTCACAGCATCTGCACGTCTGTATGGCTCGCTCTTTAAACCCAACAAAATATCTTCAAGTGCTCCATTATAAACTTCATCTTGTTGCAGCAGCTTCTTCTCCTGAACCATCTTTGTTTTATGTTTCAGTTCGTTTATAACAGCCTCCTGAAATTATTCGAGTTAAACTTTTGTATATAACACTCAACTAACCAACCAACCTGTTGTTTCTTCTGATTTAATTTGTTCTTCTTTGCTACGTCTTCGTTTACCTTATTTCTCGAATTTTGTTCCGCTAATTCTATTCTTCGCCTTTGCTCATTTTCTTGATCTGCTGTCTGCAATTTAACCAACATTAAAAATAGCCTTGACAAAAACTTGCATGAAATGTGGAACTTACCTTAAAGGCTTTTGCAAAACGGACAAGAAGGGAGAAGAACGTATTAGCTTCGGTCGTTCGTGACGATTCTGCGAAATATTCGACACATTCGCTAAACGCCTCTTGAGCAATTTTCGTGTCTTGTCGTAATCGTTTTAGTTTGTCTTCTGAATTTGTTAAAAAGTCCTTAACTACCACGCTTTGCGAGCCTTTGCCTCTTGTTTCAGCCTCTTTTCTCACGATCTCCATTCCTTTCTCCAATTCGTTTACGTCTGTTATCACATTTTCTAAGGACACTACAAAAAGAAATTAAATTATTATTACGGAAACTTCCCAACAAAACTACTTACCAACGGCAGCTTTATCGATGTACATGAGTTCTGAGTCGAAATTCAGTAACTCATTAAAATTTTGTCGTATTGTTGAAACTATGTAATGTAAAAGGCACATGCGTTTATCAGTCGATTTTATATCCAGTAACGATTCAAGCGATTGCAGTTTGAAACCGTAAGCGGGACCGCGTCTGCTGCTGTTCAAATAATTTCCAAATGCTAGCACCACCTCGAGAACTGACCTTAACTTTTTCGAAGACTTCACAGACTTGGAAGCAGAAATTACGGCGAGTATTTGCTGAAAAGTGGAAATTAAAAAAGAAAATGTTCCAAAACTGAATACTTACAGGCGACACCAAATGAATATTGTCGTAGAAATTTCCAATGTAACTCATAATTTGTAACTTGGCAGATATTCTTTCGACTTTTGTTAGATGCATCAAAAATTTATCTTCTTCCGTTAACAAATTGACATTTTTCTTTTCTACAATATATTCCCTATAAGCCTTACATTCTTGTTCTGTGGGGACCATCCTTTGCAGCAGTTCAACGTTTTCCAACGAAAGTTGCTTTAAGTCCAACAAGTTGATTGCGTTTATCACTTTTTCTACTGGCATTTCTAATTTTCTCCTCGATATGGCTGAAAAAATGTCAAGGTTTTATTTTATACTTGTGCGTTAGTTCATTTGAAAGTTTATTTTAAAATAGATATTTAAATATTGAAAAATAATATTGTTATATGTTCAATATGAAAGAAAAGGTATTATCTACCGAAACTTTAACTTAACTTTTTAAAGGAATTTTAAACAAAGCAATATGTCTCGAGTGATGGTTCATTTAAAAATTCATTTATTTTTTATTTTGATAAAAGTCGAAAAACAACATAAAACGAGAGATAAGACTTTTGTCAACTCACCTATGTTTCTCAATCTTGTATGTTCCAGTAGCGTAACATTTTCAGGTTTCTTGAATCTCTTGCTAGGGAAATTTGACAGTCCATCAACATCGGTTGTAGCGTTTAATCCACCGATCATACCAATTTTAAATCGTTCTTCAAAATCTATAAAATCAATACTGCTATGTAGCCGATCGTCATCCAATTCGTTAAAAATGGTTCCCCGAACTTGATTCGGTTTGAGAGCAATCCAATTGACTGTGGGAAGCTTGTACTTTGTGTGAACTTTACGTTTAATCGTCATCGCGCCGTCTGGTGCTTGCATAAAACCGGCCGGTGGTGGAGGTACTGGGACAGACGATGTTCTTTGTGGTGGAGGTGGCGGACAAGGAGGAGGGCAAGGAGGTGGAGGAGGTGCCGGAGTAGCAACCACGGGTGGTGCAGGAGGAGTTATCACAGATGAATTGCTATCAGACGATTCTTCAGAACAGGAAGAACTAGGTGGAGGAGTCATTTGCAAAATCTCAGCCAAGCCAGTCATCGAAGCTCCTTTTGGTAAAGTTTTGGTTATGGTTTCTAGTTGTATAATCTTGGTTTCTAGTAATGACTGCCGATGCTTTGATTCTTGCTGATGACGACGTAACGTTGTTACTTCCTCGTCAACTTGTCTTCTGTTTTCTAATAAATCGTCCCGTTCTTTTTTAACGTTCGCTAATTCGCTTTCGAGTTCTGCCAGTTTAGCTAGGAAATCGGACTCGATTTCCTGTAACCTGTCGTGAACCTGCCCTAATTCGTCTTCCAGATCTGCCACCTTTTCTAGCGTCGATGTTTTAGTTTCACTATCTTCCATCAAAGCGGCAACATCGAAAACGTTATCGAGGTACGCTGAAATTTGTACTTGTAATTCTTCACTTTCGGTATGACGCAACCGTTCCAAATATTCGTCCAAACCCAACGCGGTAAATTCGTATTGCAAGTGTACCCGAAAATTCATATCTTCGACCGAGTGAACGATAATATTCACGAATTGCATACAAGCAACCTAAAAAAAATTACGACGTTATATTTTTGGGTCCCCTGCATGGGGAATACACCACTCACCATGAATTCGATATGAAAGACCTCGTAGTTAATAAAATACTCCATCAAGGTCTGAAAACGATGCCCTTCTTGACAAACCTCCTTAAAATTATCAAAGGCCGAGAGGATAATTTCGTGTCCACCTTTAACCAAACAAATAGCGGCTAACAATTCCAATACCAGAGCTTTCGTTCGCAAACTTTTGTGTATTAAACTCAACGAGATGCAATTTATCGCTTCCCTATGCTGTATTACCATGTTAAATCCGTACTTGTTGTTCATGATAGCTCTCATACACATTATGCAAACATGAATGTCATCTTTAGATTCGCCCATGTTTAATTTGGCGACATGCTTCGATCTTCTCTTGTGGCTCGGACTATCGCTCATGTCGAGAGGTGGTCTCGAGTAACCATTTTGTTTTTCCACCATACTGGAATTGTGAAAACCGTTGCTTTGAATGGAAGGGTTGAGCCTCTCTTCAGATGTATTTTGAGATTCAATAATGCGCTGTTCTTGCCTCAACATACCCAACCTAAAGCTCAGATAGTCGATCAAAACGTCAAGCCCCATGTTTTCCTCGTTTAAAAATTCCCTCACCCATCTAAAAATTGAAATTGATGAAAATTGTCAACATGATGCCAAGCTCTAAACTTACTCGATATGGTTCGTTCTTAAAGAAATTTCTAAATCTCTCAGGACTTGTGTGGATGTCGAATCGCCAACCATTTTACGTTTCTGTAAAAATAAAAATTATTAGTAAATATTGAGACATGCGGAATTTGCCGACTTACCCTATGACTCCTGGAAGCTTTGGGATCCAAGTATGTCCTTAATTTATGGAGGTAATAAGATGGAGGGTCCTTTGCTTGAACCATCTCCTGTAATAACAGAAAAAATTGAAGTGAAAAAGAATAACACCAGTAGGTAGGTGAAAAATAAAATTATTTGTGGGGTGTAAGAAAAGTTGTCTGATTTCTGGAATCTTTGCGAGAAGCCATTTCATTGCTCGGGTCAAAAGAATTAACACTACGACCTACATAGTATATTCTATCTCATAAGTATCCTCTATTGCGACAACTACGTAAATGAATCAATTTCAATCAATCATAAAATTAAAACTTTTACTTGAGAGTGAACGAACTGTTAAACATAAAAAATCGAGATGTGTTGGTTAATTAGCAAAAGGGGCCGATTAAAAAATTACGAATTGAATAATCATTAAAGTATTTAATTATCATGGATGGCATAAACGATGACATCATATTTATTTATGGGTTTAGAGTCATATTTAAAATATATGACCAATTTTCAACGATAAATTTAAACTGTAACTACCGTACAATAATTTTAATATCAAATGATTACAAGAGCACTTGAAAATAAGTAATGAACTTGACATTAAGTGGAGCAAGCTTTGATGGAAAGGATTTGTACACAAAGGGGACTATGTTTTCAGCACGAGAGCGAAGTTGGAATAATGAAATGAATTTTGAAAAGAGCTGCTCGAAAATTTCCAATAAAATATTTCATGACTTTGCTGATGTACCAGGTGTTCTTTTTGAAATTTGTGACCCCGATGGAATATTAAAGACCTCTCTTTCTGAAAATCCAATTTGTAGAAAATAACACATCCAACTTCCTTCTGTATTTTTCAAATTGAAACAAGCTAAGCAAGTTGGCAATAGGATTACATAAGTTAGCTTTCTCTCCTTATCAGCCATGTCAACCCACCTTCTGCCAATAACTCCGCGTTGTTCGAAGATTTTTTTTATTTGGTTGTTCATTATTTGTCCAACTATGAAGTCAGACGGCCTGCCAATCCCGTGGCCTCTAGAGAGTGGATACAGTGCAAGTTGAAGGAAAAATGTTTAGGTGGGCTCCCTCAATTTAGGGATCCTTCCGCCGAAGAATTTTTTTTTTTATAGAATAGATCACCAGCAGGTTACAGACGACCTTTTAGTATCCATGAGAATAATTTGGAAACTAGTTTTACTTTTTTAGATTAGCAAAAAAAATAATCAATCAGAGGTGGGTTACAAAAATTTATTGAGACTAATTCTGTAATAATTATTATACCAATAAAAAAAAATTGGTTTAATATCTACCTACAATAATTAATTTTCATGGTGCTTGTAAAATTAATTTATTTTAACCTTCATAAGGAAACATTTTCGTGGATGAGTATAAATCACGAAAAACATCGAAGGGGAAGTTTCCAAACCACATCCCACTTAATCATCGATAAGATAAATAGGTATTTGCCTATATTTTTCAATATTGTTATTTTTTCAAATTTTCCAAAATGCAATTACCATCTTTCGTAGCTGAAACTCGCATTTTTAATGAAGCGGTTACATCATCGACGCAGTTGTTCTTAATATGTGTTGGGGGGCAATTTAAAAAAACTTTTAAATTAATTTGAGAACGGAAACAAAATTTAAAGCGACAAAATTTCTAACAATATAATGAATATAGAACACTCGCACCAAAATAGCTGTCCCACGGTCAAAAATAAAATTCCAATTTGTAAAATTTCAAAGTTCCTAGAACTGAAATGATTTTCTTTCATAACCATGCCAATTAATTTCGAAATAAGAGCGATTATGTCTTCAAATTCGGTCAAGGATGTGGAATATCACGAGTTGGATCTTTGTATGCAAAAAAAAATTTCGAGATCATTCATTATTATCTAATAAAATGCAAATATCGGTTAGTTAGGTTGAGGTCATTGTCTGCTTTATTGGAAGATTACTCATATTGTTCCTTCGTTGTTTGATTTATTGCCATTGCTAACTAGCCTTAGTAAAGATAATGGGTTAATGTTAATTATCAGTTTAAAAAATTCAGTTTTCTGCCCACATTTATTAACATAGATATATTGGAAGACCGAAAAAGTTATTAAATTTTATAATAATGATTTCCAGTTTTCAGTTCTTTTAATAGAAATATTAAATAATCACAGCACATACTGCAATGGATAAACGAGTTTCTCAACATCTCAACTGAAATAATTTTAATTTGTTCCACGCAAGGTGGAACATCGGTAGAATCACAAGTGAAAATTTAAAACTGGCGCTCTATTTTTGTTTCCAAACTCTTTTTGAGAGTGTGAACCCCACACATGTTGGTTAAACTTGAAATATTAATAGCCTAACTAAATTTACTCGATAAAAAATAGTGCGATCCAATGGGATTTCAAAAGAAAGGTCGCGCGACCAGAGTTCAAAATCCTCTTCTTCCTCTTTCGTTATTTTCGATTCCTTCCCCAATACATACAACTTCTTGCGTGTTGTGTCAAGATCTAAAAATATCCACTACGTTGACGCAATAATGCTCTGGTTCCTGCAAAAATAGAATTTTCATTGAACTTTTTTAACGTAGAGAAAGTGGACGTTTCAAGTTCAGCACGACGAAGTTGCGATCAATCAATTTTGCAATTTAGAAACCTCATGGATCCTCAGTTTCAAGTACATGAGATCATTCAATAACATTTTGCACTCCGAAATGAATCATCAAACAACTTACTGAATTTTAAATTGTATTTACGTACGAATAAACTGGTTTTACAAGATTGATCTCATATTTGTTTACATAATTCAATAAAATTATTTACATATTACTTTATCTCGTATTTCCAATAAATGCCACCCAAGAGTCCGTCGATTCAAACCGAATCTCGAAAATGTGTTGTTGGTATTAAAAAAAATTTAGCAATTGACCCCGGCACGGTATATTTATTAAATTTAGACTGCCTCACCCAAATTTTGCCATACGAAACCTAAACACAATCACCAAATTTTAATGTAAAAACAAAACAAAATGCAGATGGCAAATTTAAGATCTGTGAGAAACATGTGCATCCTAAAATTTGGTACCAACTTTCTGAAACGCCCTGTATATGGAAAAAAAATTGCTCGTCAGAAAAGGATCCTTAAATTTATCGATTAAATTTTGGATTCCAAAAAATTGTATGTTGTTTTAATTAAAAAGTTTAAAATTTAAGCTATAAGTATGTGGATTTTCCTTTTTCTAATTAAAGAAATTTTCTTTTTAAAAATATTATAGTTAAATTGTTAATATTAGCATTTCATACTTTATCGGTTATCACGTTGTGTTCTTATCGTAAACAAATTGCCGTCCTTGTAAAAATTTTACCTTTAAACTAATTTATTATTAATATCATGCATGCATTAGTAAGCAAATTTCCAATTTAATACGTAGACGATCTCAATCTACACGCAAACATTAAAAATAGAGTTTTTTTAATTAAATAAATTTTTAGTTAATTCCAAGGGAGATTATATGAGGGGCATAGGCATAGGAGTGTCCCCCTCAAACCAGCGTGCTATATCGTATATTTTGGTTATTTTCCAGAAATAACACCCCCAATTAATTTAAATTTAAAAAAATTAATCAGAACCGCCATAGCGCCGCTACTGAGTGGTTTTCTCACAAATAATTCTTGAAAATCAATCTTGCCCTTAACTTTCTCGTGAACTACAGTGGCTAACGAAAGTATTCGAACCCTCCTATGTTAGCAATGTAAATTGAACATTTTGAAGCCGTTTCTCGTCATATAAAAATCGATTTTCGAGCAAAACTTTTTAGACATTTTTGGTTGCAAATTTCATTGCCTTCAATTTTGTTCCTATACATTTTTCTATTTTGTCGCGCCGTTTCTGACTGACGGCGACTTAAACAAGACTCTATAAAATGTAAAAAATATTATCATCGATATCTCGGAAACGGTGAAAAGAAATAAAAAAATGAATAGGTATGTTTTTCTTGTAAATTTCATTCTCTACATTTTTGTTCCTATACATTTTTCAATTTTAACGAACCGTTTCCGAGATATAGATGACAATATTCTGTTCATTTTACAGAGTCTTGTTTAAGTCGCTGTCAGTCAGAAACGGCGCGACAAAATAGAAAAATGTATAGAAACAAAATTGAAGGCAATGAAATTTGCAACAAAAAATGTTTAGAAAGTTTTGCTCCAAAATCGATTTTTATATGACAAAAATGGCTTCAAAATGCTCAATTTACATTGGTAACATAGGAGGGTTCAAATATTTCGTTAACCCTTAATCGCTTTCGTGCGGTCACTGAGACCGCATCAAGTTTTGATATGTGTTTATTTTAGGCTAGGTTCAAAATTAGTCATTATGGGTTTTAGTACATTTAAGTTACATCACTCCTAGTATGTTGACAAACGGGCCTGATCCAGTGACGACGCTACCGGGGTGGCAGACGGAGCGATCGCCCCGGTTAAAAAAGTGTTCGCCCCGGTAAGAATTCACTAAAAAAATTAGAGAATTTTCAAGCGCTCACGATAACAAATTAAATTTTTTAAATTGGGAAACCAATTCTTTATATTTAAAAAAATTAACAGAATCTTCAAAATTCACTGGCTACTATTGCATATTATTTATTAGGTTACAATGTGGTATGGAGTATCCCGTTCATTAAAACTGAAAACTGCAAAATCTAAATTTTGCAACATGAGAACACGACTGCTAATGATATTGGACTTGCGATTCCCATTCCGTTTAGCAAACTTTTAAGTAGCGTTTAATCAGAATTTTTAAAAGATTATTAAACTCCGCCCCCGTACCAACTTGCTAATTTTACTTCGCCCCGGCATACAACTAATGCTGGCGTCGTCACTGGCCTGATCAAAAGTTGCCTTGTTTTATTTATATAAGAGAAACAAATAAGCTAGCGGTCTCTGTGACCGCACGAAAGTGTTACTGTAATTTTTATGCTTCTAGTAAACGTCCCATTTAAAGATTATAAATTATTATTATTATTAATTGTTCACACAACTGTGTGAAAGTCTAACCCCCGCCCCAAAATCAATTTTAATTAATATATAATGTTAATTCCTTTTCGTTTTTAAAAAATGTTTTAGTAAAAAGTCAATAAAAACTGTGATTTTCAGGTGTTGTAATTTTTGCAATACAGTTGTTTTTTTTTAATTTTAATATTTTAATTATAATTATTCAAGTATTTGCTTCAAAAAATTATCAGTAGTTTGCTTAAATGTGTTTTAGATTAGGCAAAAAAAATTAATTTAGGTTATGTAGTATTAAGGAGTGCAAATATGCCAATAATTTCTTTTTGTGTTATTAAAAGTTACTAAAATTTTAAAATTAATTACTTTTTAATTTTTTCTGGATTAGTAGAATACTAACTAAGACATCTGTTGCAAAAAAAAGCAAAAAGTTAAGTTGTACGTGAGTTAACGATACAAATAAAGCGCGGTCTCTGTGACCGCACAGTAGTTATAGTGTGACAATTATTTGACGTTAGCGATTAAGGGTTAACCACTGTACATGAATTATAGAAAAAATGTAAAATAGACTCGGCCCCCAAAGGCAAAGAAACGCAAAGAAAATTAAGGTTTCGTTTTCGATAAATTTCGTAAAAACAATTTTATTTGAAAACAAGCAATTTATGTCAAATTAAGATCTGACGAGATTACTGTTCAGCACTGGAACAGCCATTGTCATTCAGATAAATCAAATTTAATTTGACTAAAATTAAAAATCTACATTCATTTATTATTCAAGCAACGAGAGATGCTTATATACATATAGGTTAATATGTCATATTAAAATCTGACAAGCTAACAAAATAGTGGTTGTTAATTATCAATTCAATTCGATTGTTAAATTCAAATAAAATTCTTTGATTTCGAAAACTTCACTGGAAGATAAAATTGACAAAGTTACGGCGATGCCACAAAAGAAGACACTAATCTAGATACCACGCCACTGACTTGATTTGTTGAGTCCCGTTTAAATATCATATTATTCCCGGAACTTCGAAATAAAACAAAAGCCTAAATTAATATAATAATCTCGAGGTCATATTACCCTGTACTATGTATGTACAGTGGCGTAACTGGGGGGGGGGGGGCTTATATGACAAAAGCCCCTTCTTTTGTTTTGTTTTTGACTTTCAAGCTCCTGGGATTTACAGAATGTTCGGTTACGACTATCACTGGTAGATGAGAATACGAAACCGGTGTGATCGTTTCCAAGGTTTTCCATCTTTGAATGCCTTCATTCATATAATTAAATACAATCGTTTGATTTCTTTCAAGAATCGAACTTGATCAAGCTATCACTGCAAAGATCCTGCATTCACTCTTCTGGTAAATTGGTAGTATTCGGAACACTGCTGTCCCCCTGTTTTCTAGGTTGAGATGCCTCGAAGTGCAAGTCCTACCTCATCATGTAAGCATTCCACAATCAAAGTTCAAGTTATTGTCGTAAGCTCGAGCCGGTAATTTAATAGAAACGGTAAATTCGAATTGTTATCAATTGCATACCAGAAGTCGATACAAAAACAATGGCATCGAGATGAACTTATTTTCCAATCCATTATAAGTTTCATGAATCACAGGTCAAACAAGTGACTTTATACCTGAACCTGCCCACAACCGAACCTTATAAAGAAGGAAGGGTTCTATGACCGTTTAAATTTGTGTCTAGTGAAAGTGAAAATGTAAAAAATTACATAAATTACAACAATTTCGTAACCATTACGTCTGCATTTTGTTATTTGATCGCTCAATTAAAATAAAACTTTCTCAATCACATTAAATAATTTTCTTCAAGGGTAAAGAATCTTTTATGTCTTTCAATTCCAGTTTAAAAATTAATTTTAGACCCCAAAGAGGCGTCAAGTTGAGCTACGATTGTGACCAAATGACCACACATTTAGAAGATGCTTCACAAGATTAATGGTTAAGTGTTGTAAATCGTGACGATATTAGTTTTATGTGACCCAAAGAATGGAAAAATGACAAACGAATAAGATAGACGATCGACCAATTGCAATTTAATGTCGGGAGAAGTGTGATTGATTGATAATTTTTCGTGATTTGAATGCCAATTTTTTAGGACCACAATGATTGTTCCTGATTGGGCAGAAGTTGGCTTCAGCTCCAAACTTGTTAATGCAACAAGTGTCATTCTCGAGTTCTTGAGAACACATAAATGGAAGGAAACCATCCGAGATATTCATCAGATTGCAGTAAAATGTTCCGACTTTCTAGGAATGGATAAATAAAATTGCCATTTATAATTTTAGTGGCAACAAATAAAACATAAAATGCACTGCATCTCCGACATCTGCACGCCACTTGTACGTGTTAACCCCTTCAATATTTGAAAACAAAGCCACCGAAAGCTTTAATTTGATGAAAATGCATATAAGGTGACCTTGGAATCAACAATTTTTGAATAATATCCGTCCGGCAGGCAATAACACAATAACAGTACATTATACGACAGTTTCCCTAATTACGAAATTTTAATGCAAGTCATGAGGCATAACCGGTCATGAAAGTACCAGACATCACGTTATAATTTTAGGAAACGGAAAATCCTGCATAACATTGGTCATAAATCGCGCAGGACCGTACTTAGACCAAGAAACTTACCTGATCACAGATAATGTCCCATTTTTTTTCAAAGTCGTAATTTTTCAGAAGTTTTGCTTTATCCGGAGGCAAATCCATGGAAGCCTAAAACAAAAAATTTTAAATTAATCAAGTTAAAATTCAAAATTATTAATTGTTGTATAATTTTAATCTCAGATTATAACGTGAAACCGGGCATAAGTAATTCCCACCTAAACACGAATAGTGAAATGCGGAGGTTATCTCAGCGAAATAGAAATATGCATACTACACCCTGTTTTTCTATTTGGACGCACAGTTTACGAGATAATTGAAGAGCACTGCAATTCAATTATTCAAGAGTATTATTACGGAAGTTGTCGAAGTCTCCGAGACCATTTTGCTCATGAAACTTCCGGAAACAAATGAATTTCTCTATTAAAACAATTATTACGCAGAACCACCTGGAAAATTCCCCGAGGAGATTTTCAACTTTCTATTGTTTGTCATAAAACCCTACTTCCTTTCGACGTTTCTTTGAATTAGTGATGTTTACATACCCTCTGTCAACCCATCAACAAATTATAGTAATTATTATACCAAAAACATATTACCACGAAATCCTTAATATACTGCCCAATTACTTCATTGTTCAGTAATTTCGCAAACCACATTTTGAGCATTCTCGCAGTGACTTAAATAAATTAATTTTTCAATTGGACAAATAAAAATTTATCAGATATTACACAAACATGAGTAACACACCTCACTTCGGTGATATGAACCTCAATTCCGGACAGCAAAACGTCACTTCCTGCTTACTGTGCTTAATTAACCATAATAATCGTGCACCAATATTAATAAAAAAAAGAAGTTAAAATGTTTAAATAAAAAGAAGCGTGACGCCTAATCTTAATTATTTCAACACGCAGCTTTATCAACAACCATGGAATGCAGCTTAAATGTAAATATTCATGGAATGTGCCCGAAGCACTAGAAAATGCACGCAATTAACACTTGTAGGAAAACAAACAAAAGAAATCAATGTATTTAGTGAGTAAAATGCGTTAACCCGGCAAGCTCAGTTGGATGGAACACCTGGATGGAAATTGTCACTCTCGAGACCTTGCTGAGTAACTCAAAACCGTAAAAAAATTCGTATTATTCGCAAGGTCTTTACTAGAAAGTCCGCTAATTTACGATCCAAGTGACCATTCCCAAAGGAATCGCGCCAATTGCAATAAAATATAATAATAACATTACGTGGGTTCGTTCTCATTTTTTGTGCTGGGTGATACACCACGTAACAAAAACGAATGTAAAGGTTGCACAATCATAATAATATGTCGGCCTTGCTAAAACACAAACAAATTCAAACAAGCGGAACAATAATCGTCGTTGTGATGTTGGTACCAGCATGCCCGGCAGTTTTTAACACCAAAATCACCCGAACGAAGACTAGACTAACGCATCCTTCTCTTTTTGAGATTATGAACGAAATTCTTACTTGAACCAAGTCACGATGAATGATTTCTCAACAACCACTCACTCACGATCTAAAAATTTCTTGATTAAATGTTTATGAAATTATAATTTGAATAATTTGTGTCGTGGTTTTGAAGACGGTTGACGTTGGGTGAAGCACAAAACGTTTCGTCTTCCAAGCATGAATACCGTAAAATTGGAGGTTTGACGATGGCAAGCCAAACCCAATCTGGGTTACATCATGAAAATTAATTTCAAAATTGCTCATCAAGTGATCTATGCAAGAATGCCTAAATCCGCCGTACCGTCCAGTCGGCCTCTTGGATGTCATCTCAGTAGAAATGCAATCAGTAATTTACTTTTTCAAAATTCTTTAATTAATCTTCTCTTCTCCTGCCTCACAGGGCTTATCATCTACATACTTTTATCTTTGTCGCTGTTCTTATCTGTTTACTCATAACTAATTTCTAATTACTATAATTAACTCGGTTTCCTGTCGCTATTTTGTCTTTCACCATTTCCACTCTTTTATTTGCATAGTTATCTTTTATTTTTTCTCTCCAAATTTTTACAAATTCGCAATTTATGTGGTTCCTGAAGTTTTATTATATTTAATTATTCTTCTAAAACGAATAATTCCCAGTGCTCCCTTTTCTACCTTCGTTAGGGTACGTTTATGTTGGAGCTGTGATAAGTGATAAGAGCGAAGAAATTTTTTAGCTGTAATCGCTGTTCTATGAATTAACGTTGGCTTGTGCGCTGCTTCAACATAAACAGTCACATAATACTTCAACGTTTTGCTTTCTCTGCTTGGCTAGTATCGCTGCTTTTAGCGCTTATCACAGCTCCAACATAAACGTACTCACACCTAATTTCTATTCCATTAGTTTGCCCTGATTCTCAAATGCTATTTAAATTATTTTCAAAAACCGGTGTTTTGTTTTCGGCGATTTTAACTTTCGGTGTTTTGGCGTGGAATCCTCCCTGACAGCTCGCAGTATCTTTTCCACATCAACCAATTAATTAAATAAATTTCTTACAATTTTATTTGATTGTGTAATCAAATAAAAATGGGGTAATGGCTAAAATATGTTGTATTGCAATTATATCAGCAAATAAGCAAAATACAAAAAATTACTTAGAGAACAAAATTTTAGAGCGTAAAACAGCTTTTAAAATTTAAAAGAAGTTCACCAATTTTGGAGAGAGAATTGCCACATTTTCCTATAGAAAGCATGAAGATACTCCATTTCTTTTATAGATTTTGAAATAGTACCACTCGTGGGTGGATAAAGCATAATTATCTGGTCGTAAAATCAAGTCAGAGGAATCTTTAGCAATGCCAATTGAAGTTAAAGGTTAAATATGTAATCAGGAATAAATTAATTATGTATTTAACCTTTTGTACATTATATAATATTATATTTACTGTATGAATTTTAAACGCTGTTATTATTAAGTATGAAGTAAACCAGACAGTGATCAAACAGGTAGATTCGCTGTGGATCATAATTCTGTTTTTTCTCTTCTCAATCATCAGCCCTTTCTGAGCTGGGCAGAAGACTTTCAATATATAGGACTCTACAATGCACAAGGACAGACTATGGGGCTGGAACCCCCCCCCCTCCTGGAAGTTTATCGCGCTTCTCATTGAAATTTATACTTCGGTTTACGAGATATTACATCTAAATACTTTCACATGATAAACACGTGCAGTTGAACCAAATCGGTAATGAATGAATGGAATGAAGAATCTCCACATGTACATCTTTCTCTTAGCAGATACGCAGTTGTTCATCGTGAAAGAAAATTACACCAAGATTATGTATGACAGTCACCTTTACAACCACACAAAATTGCCAGCTTTTAAAATTCCACTCATTATTTTTTGGTCGTAAACATCGAAATCGGATTTTGTAACAGCTAAACGTAAATCATTTTTAATCGATTAAAAAGCGTGTTCGTAATTTTTACCTACGTGACCACCGCGTTTATGCAATTATTGTAAAATTACACGTCTTCATATTTTCCCATGCCACTTTACACCATCGACGGTATAATTCTTCTGCCGACGTTTCTACATTATTAATTCCGTTCAAAATTTACTTTTTGTAAATTTTATAACAGCACAAAATAAATCGAGGTGGACATTTTTTTATTACACAGAGGGATCGTTACACATGGCGCTTTTCAGTTGAATGCACTCTCGTTCCTGGTTCGTTAACCGTCTACCGATTATTTTAAATACACCACTTCACCGGGGGTTGAATTCTATTAAGATTACATCTTCATTGTTTACCATTCACACCCCTTAATTACAGTGGTTCGTGATCAACAAATAAACTATTACACGGGGCCAAGTGCACCCAATTGATACCAAATTAATCGACAATCAGGGGCGATTTTTTGCATTAATTTTCCCCTATGCACTCCGAAGAAGCCACCAGATTTAAATTATGCATCATCAGACAATAAAAGTCATGGCTCCGTTTTTCCATTACAAAAATTAAGGTTTTCTTCCTTCTCGTCTGATTTAATCAAATAAACCGCGCAAATCTCGCAATTCCGTGACGATCTATGCAAATTAACGTAGCAGATGCTAATACGTCCCATTCCAATGTTTGAAAATAAAAGAAAAGCTGTACAGCCTACACGAACAACAACATTGTGTTACGCCCACGCATAATAATAAAAAAATATTTACATTAAAATGAGTAACCTCCTTTTCATGGTTGTGAAGTTCAAAATTCAACAAAGTTATTGTGGTTCCTTCCTCATACAACGATGGCATGAAACGATAAGAATTGTTTCGATAATTAGCCAAATGCTAAAACTTAATAATCATGAGAGAATTACGGAAGACCAAAAATAGACTTTTAAATGTGTAATTTGTTGATGAGCCCAAATTTGCAATTTAATTTTGTGAATGAATTGAAGGTGCTCGTGAATCCCGCCAAAAACAAGTTCAAGGTTCAACTTTGTCCCAGCCAGCATCCCCGTTTCTGCAAAACCAAATTAAAAAGTTCCAATAACGTTGAAAGATTAATTCCCCCATCCACACATCCAGTAGACGTTAATAAAGGGTTACGACAATAACAACACCCAATTAGACATCTAAAATTAGAGCCAGCACAACTGGAAGCTAATTTTAAAATTTAAAACATGTTCCTCATCACGAAACGTTCTTTTGTTAATTTATAAAAAATCGATCAATGATTATTTGGAACAAGTAAAGCAACTTCCTGATGCTAGATTTTTTATTATTTCTAATGGCGAATTTAATTAATTTTTTCATCCCAAAGGATGATCGTGCAAATTTTTTTATGTCGCTGGGTGTCTTCCATATCTAACCTTGCTCGTAACAAGTTCTAGGTGGACCTCCTTCCACATCAATTATTGGATTACTAATCAAAAGCGTTTAGAAAAGTAACAAAGACAAACCTTGAAACTTCTTCGGAAAAGATTCCAGGTTGCAACAAAATTTAGTTCATCAACCAAGAAAAATGCAGAGTACGGAATTGCAACCAATGAATTGAATAATTGAATAATTTTCATCCTTATATCGAAACCATAAATGGATTCGTCTTTTATTAAGCGTTTACTTCCGTTCAATTCATAAAATTACTTTTAAATTGGTATAAATTGCAATTTTGACCATTCCATCAACTCGATCACGAACGAACAGAGATTAAAATGCATTTTATCTTATCTTGCAGTGTCGTTAATTCAATATAAGCCGATTTCTTCAAATTTTAATCATCAATAAACTTTTAATTTTAATTTCACTTGCACTCGAAAGTCTTCAGTTTGTGCTTCGACTACAAAATTCAAACAAAAAGACAATACAATCTTTGATGGGTTATTTATATACAAATTGATGAATACAAATCGTAAACCGGAAATGGAATATAAATTCGTATAAAAACAAATTCTAATCGCGACGTAATGCTCCTTCCTCCTATACTTAAAAATTAATTTGTCCCATTCAAAATAATCGTGCTGTTGGTTAATTACCAACGATGGTCGTTAAATAGTAAGGATCCTCGGTTAAAATTGAACAAACAATAAACCAGTCGATTGATTATTTGCTGTAGAATTATGATAACAACGTTCAAGTTCGAAAGATAACCAAGTCTGACACCGAAGATTTCTCCAGCCGACCAAATGCTGATAGAATTATTGTAAAACGGTAATATTCGATAGAATCTGGAAGCCCCCCCCTTGGAGGACTATTTTTCTTTCAAAAAACTGAGCAGTGCTTGCTTTAAATTGCAAACGCACCATTGCACAACCTAATGAAGCTTCGAGAATTATTTTACCATAAAATCTTACAAAATCCAAGGTGAGGGGGGGGGGTTAAAACTTGGGTAAAAAAAGGCGTAGAAGTTAAATTACAAAAATAATAGAAGCGAAGGTTCTGGTTAGTCATTAAACTTATGACTAATAATCCTGCACTGCAGTGGTTCCCAAACTTTTTCTTGATCCTCCATAATCAACTCAAATTTGTTAACAGAATGAACAGACCAATAAGAGAACAGAAATGTACTCCAAAAGTTTATAAAACTGCCACCTGGTGCGCTGCCGTCGAAAATTGAAGTGTTACCTTAATATTATTTAAGTTGCATATTAAGAACAGTTTTTGAAGAGTAAGATAGTGACAACCAATGAGATAGTAATCAAAAAAGAATTAGACATGCTGTTAAAAGAATATAACAAAATTATTGCTTTGGAAACAAAGTTAGCAACGGTAGGTAGTATGTATTTCAAAAAATGTGTATGTCTTCATAAAACTTTTAAGAAGCCGATAAATTTAACTAACCAATAGGAAATATCTACCATTACTAACAGGCCAATAGAAATCGTTGGTTAATTTTAACGGCTCGTTAAAAGTTTTATGGAATCGAGCATTATTTTATTGCGTTTCATGGAACTATTGTTCGAAGATTTATCCCATTGGGATCGATAATTATCGATGGTGGCGCCACTGTCGCTCATCAACTGTTTGCTGAAGTCAAAATTAGACTTGGATTTATTTAGCAAATTATTCAAACTTCGGGCTTTTGTTTTCGTACCGTAATTTTTGTTTCAAGTGCGCAAAATTTGAACTAATTTTTTGACAGCTTTGAATTTGAAATATGACGTTATTACAAACGAATGGATTTTTGACGTTTGTCAAAATTTTTGTCTGCGTGTATAATATGTTACGGTGTCTAGCATAAGTCTAGTAATTGATCCGAATGAAACTATAAAGGCGAAAATCATATTCGTCTTGTGTGGGAGGGCTTCGAGGGTCGATAGATCCAGTGTCATTTAAGAAACAATATTTAAAATTTAACAATGAAACGTAAAAATAATTTTGTTTTTCAGCTTGAAAACGAAATCGATGTCGATGATGGCGTGATCGATTTTTGTGAATCGGCATTTAAAACAGAAAGAAATTCAAAAAAAAAGTTGAAGACTAATCAATTTCTTACCGATGTTTTCGAAATAAAATGCGACGACATAGTTATTGAAGCCGCAAAAAATGACAACAAGAAAACAAATGATCAGTCCAATATTGACATTTTCACAATAGAGAGGATATGCGATGAGGACGGCGATGTTGTTCTTGTCGAAAAGCTCCCAGAAATCATAACGATTGAAGATGATGACGATGAATGTGAGAACTGCACCGATGTTCAAGTTCATAAAGAAACTGTTAAAGATGGCGCTTCAAAGAGTACTACTGTATAAATTATTGTAAAATACGTTTTAGAATTTCCGTTTATAAATTAATAATAAAGATACCACCTATAAAATTTAAGGGAAGTTTTTGTTTATTATTCAAGCAATCAGAAGTGAGCTTGAGATCAGTTACTGCAAGAGATGCTGTTTTGAATAAAATTAATGGGGTGGTTTCCCAAAATCCCAGATTTTGACATAGTCGGGGCGGACTGATCCTATATTTACTATTCATTTTATTCCTTTCTTTCTGAGAAAATTCAAGTTTTAGGAGCCTGGGGCCCGGCAAAAAAATGTACAGTTCATCCCTGGAGGTGGTTACATTGCATGCTGTTTCACCTTGATTGTGCAGATTATTAAGTTTACTTGAATTGTATAATTTCTTAATTAAACTTGATAATTTTGTAATCAAATTGGTCTTAATGACTATGAGAACTTTGTACGTAAATTCTGTAATAAACCAGCTTGGAAACTTGACGTTTAAATGTTCATTTCAACAATTATAAGGTAAGGTTTTTTCGAATCACCATGTACCTGTGTCATGTAAAAAAATTTGTGAGAAAGTGAAATAATAATAACCCGTGAAGGATTTCTTGAAGATTTATTTTCAGATAAAAATGTCGAGGTGTGGAATGTTAATCTCAAACGTCAAAAGTTCTACAAGAAGCACGTTTTAGTATGGATCGAAAATTTCACATAATAAAAATATTCCTACATTGTTTAGTTAATCGATCCTTGAATATGAGTACCGTGTGTTGCTGGAGAAGATAACCCCGAACGATATGTTTTCAAGATTTTTAAAAATAAACCAGCAAAGCGTCGACCCCCAGGTTATTTTTTATCACAAAAAATATTTCAAGGAAATTGATTTCAAAATAGCCGGGTAAACAATGCTTTTATTAACATTGGATTAGTCATATATTTCTTTGTGAATCACAGCAAAAAGTTGTCCAACTGTCATTCATTTGTCACGAAGAGGGCCGTTACGGCCCTGACTACCCTAAAAATTGCGAACTTACCAAAACTTCTGTAAACCTTCGTTCGAGTTCACTAAGATCCGGCATGGGCCTTTTGGATTTCGTACGAACACTTGGTTGTCTGACATGTGCATGTTTGGAAGAAATAATACTCTCCGGTCTATCCGGTACGAAGGACTGTTGCGGCGTAGTCTCTTCTTTTCCGATAAACGAACCCATGTTACTTTTATAGAACTAAACTTTACAATATAAATTAACTATAACACTTTACACATCTCTCTTAAATTAATACACCCTAAATTATTATTATAAATCCAACATTATTTGTTGAACATGTAAAATGTGCAACAGGTTTCGAAAGACGTCATAACACAACATTCGCGTGCATGCTACACGATTAACGAACGCAAACTAAAAATTCAAACAAAAACTTCCGTCGTCAAGAAGCTTCTGCGCATGAGCTTTCAGTGCCGGTCCAGAATGTTGTGCACGACAGGACCGTCCGCCCGAAATTATTTAAAAAAAATTTTCGTTTCTTCACATCGCGAAAAAAACAATTAATATAAATTTAAAACAAAAAAGTTTTGATGGTATTCATCAGTGGCGTAACTAGGAATTGGGAGTCCACCTACAGATTAGCGGATTATCCCGAATGGTATCCTTCAGCAAAAATCATAATAAAAAAATTAAAGATAGAAAGAACACGAGTTCAAATCACGTGTTCAGAAACTATTTGACGATGAAAGATCAAATTGATCAGTATTGGAAGTTAAAGACGATGAGCCCAGAATAATGAAGAACAAATTGGATTATGCCTTAAAAAGTATGAAGCCTAAAAAAGACAAGCTGTTGAGCAACTTTCTAGATCTCTTTAATACAATACCTATATGATACAGATCAATTCAATTACCAGAGCCACGAAATTGAAACTGGCGAATGCTCAAGAAGGTAGACCAAAAAAGAATTTTGGTTTTTGATATTTGGGTCTACCGAAGAATCCTCAGAATATCTTGGAGAAAACACCGCACTAATGACTTCGTTTTGGAACAGCTCGCCATTGAGCTGTGAACAGCTGGAGAAGATCGCCAAAGAGATGGGCCGACCAGATAAAAAGCTAATAAACTGCAGACTACGAGGGACAACTTGCCTAGCCGAGGGTCAGCCAAATGAAAAGGTTGGAAGCATTTGAGATGTGGTGCTATCCATGGTGGATATCATCATAACCGGCAAGTTGCCTGTCAAACTTCAAGATAATGCAATCCTGATCGGTGGCGAATTTAGCATTTAAGAGGCCCCAGGCGCAATTTAATTTTGAGGCCCCCTCTAAAAATTTTGCTACTAACATTAGTTGTCATTTTATTAGCCAACTTAAAAAAAGGTTTTTCATATGTTTTCCCTATGCCACAGTTTCTTATGAATTATTATGAAATACGTTGTGATAATTATTATTTATTTTCATTACAAAAAAAGTTAGATAAAATTACTTTATTTTATTTTGAGAGGTGAATTTTGAGTCCCCCTGGATTTATGAGGCCCCAGGGCGAGCGCCTCTTGTGCCGGTTCGGAAATCCGCCACTGCTTATTGTGCAAGAAAATATTAAAAGGGTTAAGAGAGCGATTTCTCATGAAATTATGTGACGCGCATAAATTGCGCTCTATTAACGAGATTCGCATAGGATATTTGACTATAATTTAAAAACCTCACTGAATGATTCTTATGTGTATGTAACACATATGAAATAATTTTTTTCAAGGAATTTTAATCCAAAACACCAAAAATTAATGTTTTAAATTTATACTAAAAATAATGATTAGTTTAAACGCTCATTTATGGTCACGTGGTGTGTTTTTCATAAAACTGAATATTTCTTTGTTTGTTTCTTCGTCTCTTATACGCTCTTGGATCCTTTGACGATTTAAACCAAACTTGATAAACAAGCCCAGTTTTTCAGTAGCAGGTTAAACCATAAAGTGTGGATTAACCAATGATATTATTGCGTAAAAAACAGCTTTTCAACGAATTTCATTGTTTAACCCAAATATTTTGGTTTAACCTGCAACTGAAATACTTGGCCTAACTCAGTAGGACTTGGGAAAGGTTATTGTCAATGACAGATTTACCATTTGAGAGGCTCCAGAAGTAATTTAATTTTGAGGCCCACTCTAAATATTTTCACTACTCAAATCAGTTGTTATTTCAATGTGTTTTCCCTATGCCACAATTTCTTATGAATTATGAAATACGCTGTGATAATTATTAATTAATTATTTTCATTACAAAAACAGTTAGATAAAATTACTTTATTTTATTTTGAGAGCTGAATTTTGAGGCCCCCTGGATTTATGAAGCCTCTGGCGCGCGCCTCTTGCGCCTGTTTGGAAATCCGCCACTGATCCTGATTGAAAAAGATTTTAGTAGAGGCGAGTTAGAATGTGATAGTGAAAAAAATTCAAATAGCAATTTGAATAAAGAATTGATCGGTAGTTTTTAACCTTATTTTAATAAATGTAAGTGTAACGCAGGCCTCAGCGCCAAATCTGTCTCAACGACAACTGAACTACCAAAAGTAGTTTTAAATGGCTGTCGTTCAAATAATCCAACTGAATCCAACTAACCTAGAAACGAAAGTTGATGGTTTAGTTGCTGATAATGAAGTGAAAGACCCGAAGTCGATTGGCGAGAATAACAATAATGGCTTCACGATGGTTTCCCACAATTGGAATAAATAATAACGCAGGTAACTTTGTAGGTAGAACTTCTAAGACAAGATCATCTGTCGTTGGTTCCTCCGAAGATATTTCTGATCTGTGTGGCGTCGATAGTAAATTTTGGCTTCATGTTAGTCGAGTGTCTGCCTCTGCAACCGAAGCTACATTAGTATCCCGCTTGAAGTCAAAACTACCTCAAAACGAATTCTCTTGTACAAAATTGATGTCGCTTCTTTTAAGGTGGGTGCTAATATGTCATTGTATGACAAACTTATCGAACCAGAATTTTGGCCAAAAGGAACAAGGGTTCGTCGTTTCAACTTTTTTCGAGGGCCCAAGGAAGGTTACCAAACCCAATGCGACAAATGTTATCTGTAACACAGAGGAATCTACAAATTCCTATAACAATCGCAATTGCATTTCAACACTAAATGTTTACATGCAAAATTGTGGTGGTATTAAAACCAAGCTGAGTGATATAAGCAACAAAGTTAATTGCTGTCTTTACGACATAATAATTCTTATCGAAACATTTTTTGATGACAGCATTGCTTCGAGTGAATTGAAGTTTGTTGTTGTGATCGATCTGTCGACTCTAGCCAGAAAGCCACCGGTGGTGGTGTATTAGTAGCAGTTCGCAAAAGCTTAAAATGCACTCAAATTGACACGGCTA
The DNA here is from genome assembly GCA_963170105.1 of Cantharis lateralis. Classification (NCBI taxonomy): domain Eukaryota; kingdom Metazoa; phylum Arthropoda; class Insecta; order Coleoptera; family Cantharidae; genus Cantharis; species Cantharis lateralis. The sequence continues at coordinate 11,368,329 of OY720626.1, forward strand.
AATCCTTCGAATCTCTTTTCTTGCAAATAGGTAGCTTAATTGTTGGAGCAGTTTATTTACCTCCCGATTCCAAAACTGACACTTACAAAATATTTTGTACGATTGTAGAGAATATCGCTGATCATGTCCACATTCAAAACTGGTTATCTGCGGTGACTTTATTCTTCCAAAAGCTTTGTGGTCTAGTGATGGTACTTGTTCCCTATCAACCATGAATACATGTCCGAAGTCACAATTAATAAGTGATTGTTTATCTTTACACAATCTTGCTCAACAAAACAAATTACCTAATAGTCGAGTTATTATCAAACACATCTCTGTCTCCAAGTATCCAGCATGGTTTTGTAAAGAATTGATTGAACTAATCATTGAGAAGAAAATTATTCACAAGGCATTTAAGGAAACTCGTAATCTACATTATTACCAAAAATTTAGCAATATTCGTGATTGTGCTAAGGAACTAAATGTATTGCTTCATCGAAATTATATCAACAAGATCGAGGAGGAAATTGCTATAAATCCTCAAGCATTCTGGCGATATATTGATGATAGTAAGAAAGTGAGTGGTTACCCAGCTAGTATGTTTCTAGGTGACAAAGTATGCTCCTCCGGTCAAGAATGTGTGGATTTATTTGCAAAATAGTTCTCTAACGTGTACTCTAATATTGATGCTACTAACCACAGCTATAGTACAAATGCGGTTATCAACTGCAATTTGTACAAGGTTACGTTGAAGATTTCTTCAATGCAATTACGAAACTGCCTGACAGTTTGAATTGTGGTCCGGATGGTATCGCATCTTATTTTATAAGAAGATGTCAATATTCATTGTCAACTCCAATCTTCAGAATGTTCCAGCTATCATTGGCAAGCGGTTGTTTTCCGAATATATGGAGAAAAAGTTATATTACTCCCATACACAAGAAAGACAATCGTAGTGATATTGCAAATTATAGACGACGATACCAAAGATGCTTGACAAGTTGGTCTCGGCTCAACTAATGCATGCTAGTATAAACTGCTTAGTGGAAAATCAGCATGGGTTTGTTCCTGGCCGTTCAACGACGACCAACCTTCTATCCTTCACGACTCATACTTTAGAATCGTTCGAGGATCATAAGCATGTCGATGCTGTGTACACTGACTTTTCCAAGGTATTTGATCGCGTCTCCCACTCGGCACTTTTATTCAATATTACTTCTATGGGATTTGGTCAAAATGTTGTTAAATGGGTGGGCAGTTTTCTTGCTATTTATTAATGACATTGGTTGTTACATAAAAAACAGCTTATATCTGCTAGTTGCTGAAGACTTGAAAATCTTCAAAACCAATGGATCGAAAGAAGACAGTAGGCTATTACAATCCGACCTGGACAATATATACCACTGGTGTGCTGACAACAATTTGTGGCTTAATTTTAGCAAATGCTCGCTCATTACCTATAAGAAGCATAACTGTGATATAATATAAACAATGTTGAACTCAATTGTGTCACTGAAATTGATTATTTGGGTATTCGTCTAGACTCCGGATTGACTTTTAAAAGTCATATAGCTAATATAATTATGCAATAGTGACCTTCGCTCGTTGAGGTTTATTCGACGACATGGCAAGTCATATGATTAATTTTAACAACGGGTCCTCAGTATTGGAAATAAAATTAAAAAAGCTGTAAATATACAAAGATATTTTATTAGTGGGTTTATAACAATAATTCAAATAAAAATAAAGAAACATAATAGGTAGGCACTTATAAGTAATTCTTTTAAATGTGATAATGAAAAACTACGATCTAGTCGCATTGATTGTAGTATTTATTAATTTCGTTTCGATTCCAAACGACCATCTTCGGACTCGTGCCTTTTCAGATAAAAAACTAAAATCAGATTTGTGATACAACTTGACAAAATTTAGTTAAATCAATTACCTACCACAAAATAAAAATAAGTCGAACAATTTCTTTTCGGTTAAAACCTCCAAACTGAATTAACTAATTTTTTGCGGTTTTTGTTTTTATTATAATTTTGTAGTGTCCTATGGCTGCGTTGTTTTTATCCGAATAGATAATATAGTGTCAAAGATGGTCTATGGTTGAAGATCAAAATACGTTGCTTAAAATATAAATAAATAATCGGCGTAGAATGCAGTTTTTCATTAGCCCATATTTTTTATTCATTTTCTTTATGAAGTTTTTGCAAAAAGATGGAGCGCATAATCTGTAGTTGGATTGTTTCTTCTGCCGCATAACATTCTGTGCTTTCTGCAAATTTTACAATTACATTAAATGCTTCAGCTGCAGTTGCCCAAGAAACAATTTTATTTTTTGTTTCTTCGTCAGAAGATTCATCGTCTGTGTCTGTATATAGAACTTCAGGATTTACAAAAGAATTAATTATGTCATCATCGGTTATTGAATAAGCAATGGCAGACTTATCATCACTTGCTAACCATTCTGCCACTTCAATAGGAGAAATATTTTCTTCGGAACTCCAAGATGGAACTTGATTTAATATGGACACCATTTCATCAATTTCTTCGTGGTTGTCGTCCTCGTTACAAATTATTTCGTTCAAACCGATCGGATTTTCCTCAAAACTTATCGGTTGCCACAATTTCCTCCAGGCATGACTTAACGTTTCTTGTTTAATCAAATTCCACGCACACGCAACGTTGAATATTGCGTCCTTGATATTAAAAGAGCGTTGAAAAGTCTCAATTGTTCCTTCATAATTTACAAATTGCCTGAGGAAATCTCGCCTATACAAAGATTTCATATTTTGTATGACACCTTGGTCCATAGGCTGAATGAGGGGTGTTACGTTTGGGGGAAGATATTTTACAAAAATATTTCCGGAAGATAACTCTAATTCAATGGGATGAGCACTACAATTGTCCAGCACCAATACACATTTACTATTTTCTGACAAACCAATACTCGCAAAATGTTCTTTCACTGACGGAACGAAAATATTAAAAAACCAATTTTTAAAAATATCTTTATTCATCCACGCATTAGATTGTGCTGTATAGTGTACCGGTAATTGTTTAACATGTTTAAAAGCTCGTGGACGTTGATATTTACCAATTACCAATAATTTAACACGGTGAGTACCACTAGCATTTGCACAACATAAAACGGTCAGTCTCTCTTTATTAGATTTAAATCCTGCATCTACTTTTTCTTCACCTCCAGCCAGAGTTTTATCTGGCAAACATCGCCATAATAATCCCGTTTCATCGGCATTATATATTTGTTCGGGCGATAAAGAATGTTCTTCAACCAATCTGGCAAATGTATTAACAGTATTAATATATTCTTCGGCAGCTTCACTATCCGACGATTTAGAATTGTCTAATTTTCGTATGCCATGCCGTTCTTTAAATCTTGTTAGCCAACCTTCCGAAAATGTACATTTTTCAGTGAGTTTCATTTTTTCATAAAACTCCTTGGCTTTTTCTTTTAATATTGGTCCGGAAATTGGCGTTTCTTCGCTTTGTTTAATAACGAACCATTCGTATAGAATCATTTCTAGTTGTTCCAGTTTGGGTTTTCGTAACGTTTTTCGTTGTTTATTTGCTCTTAAACTTTCAGACCGAAATTTAAAATTAAGGAGTTCATTCTTGCGCTTACGAATCCCATACACTGCAGCCGACGATATACCGAAATCTTTCATGATTTTTCTTCGATTATCCCCATTTTCTAAGCGTTTGCATATTTCAATTTTCTGACCAATCGTTAACACTACTCGTTTTTGGATTCCATTTATTTTACTTTGAACACGTTCAGCCATGTCAACTGTTAGAATGCACATACCATAATGCAGTATAAATTTCCGAAGTCGGCAATAGGGACTAACCCCAACCTAGTTGCACAGAGAAATTTGATTAAATCGTGGTAGACAAAATGGGACGTTAGTACAAAGGGCCAATGGATGTACAGGCTGATCGGAAACATACAGGAATGGCAGGAAAGAGCCCACAGGGAAACTTCAAAAGAGCTAATACAGCTCCTTACATGTCTGCTTTTATTCTATGTGCCCATAACAACATGGAATCGACAAATTTACAGACAGCCACCTAGAAGGTACTTATTTAGCTGTACATGTAAGTTCTTGAATGTCCATAGCAGACGCTGCCTTTTGCTCAATGCCAAAACAGAGAGATCACGTAGTTTATTTTGACTTGTACTATTTCTCAAATAATTCTAGATTATTTTTAATTTGCGGAAAGACCTCTCTGCTGTGGCAAGGTACAAGGTTCCATTTGGTGAGCACTGACAACTCCTTAGACACGAATAGGTTTTATCAGGTTTGAATACGGTATGAATTTGTGTCCAGGGAACAGAAAGAAATCTAAGTGTTCACACCCACACGGTTTAGTTTTGGTTTTAACCTGATAGAATCACCTTCTGAAGTAATTAAAAATTTACATGGTAACTACTTGATTTCTCTCCATAATGATTACGAGACGATTGAGCCTGTGTTCCGGAAGAAAAACACAAAACCTAATACAAACCGTGTGTGTGTGAAACAGTCCTTACAGGTAGAGTTAAAAAACAAAATGCGATAATAACCTCACCAAAATAGCTTTCGAGAAAGCTATACTTTGGTCCTGGGCCCCTAAGCATTGATTACATTTGCTTATTCATATCACCGCCACTGGTTGTAGATGCTTGACTTTTTAAATAAAAATTCATTTCGAGGAAGTTTAGTCTTCATATATTTCAATAATGTTTCTTGGGAAGCATTAGCCAACACCCGACTAACGTGGAGCCAACATTTTCTTTAGAAGCCACTAAGATCAGTAAAATCTATGACATTGATTAGCGATTGCTACATGAGGTTACTCAACCTCAAATTAGAATTATTGTTATTACCTGTGACAGAATTAAGTATTTTCACTAGTTCCTTCTCAACGCTGGATTTTGAATCATGAATCACATTCGCAAAGTCAGCAGCAATTTCGAATTCAGAATGGATTTATTTGAACTACTATTCAAATAGTTCCTTTGCTTCAGTAGCTAAAGCGTGAGCCACACCTACAGGTTTTATGCTGTAGGCTAGAGTTTGGCCGATTTCGAACCAGGACGGCCCGAAGAGGGGAAGCACGAAGCAGTCTTCAATTTGCCAACTGCCGGTGTTTAATTTGCTAACCGCTGATGCTTATTTGTTGCTCCTCACCCCTTTTTGCTATGCCAATAACCTTGTTTTTTTTTAAATTTTCCGCTTTTCTTTAAACGAAATCCTTACTTTTTATTTTGCCAACTCGTAGAGGATTTACCAACTCGTAGGTGGATTTTACCAAATGCAGCTAATTTTTGAAAACATGGGGGGAGACTTCCACCCCGACATGGAGCCGTCGCCATTATTCAAATTTATAAATGTTTGTTATCATTTTGATTTTTTCGTTTCAATAACTTGTCTATAGTTTGTTACGGTCCTAGAATTTATCAAATAGATTTCTATGTTGTATTGATTTTAAATATCCATAGGCGGCACTACAGTCTTATTATTTGATTATTGTTTGATATAACATATTTTTCTCGTTATCTGCACGAATGGCATTTATTAAGAAAGTGGTTGCGAATTTGTGAATAACGCGTTACAGACAGTAATTTCCTTGCTTTTGTTTTGAAGAGCATATCAGTGAACAGTTTAGTTTTTCGGAAGTCTTCCGTACCTTTTTTTGGGATTTTGAATTGCCACTGAATTACCGGCTTCTTCAAGCAATTGCGTAGCAGAACTTCAATCGAAGGATTTTATTGCTCCGAATTTTTGTCATCGTTTGAAGATTCACACCACAACTCTTAGACCTTCGAACATCAGAAGAGTTACTGTTCATTATTGGAAATTTGATTATCTCCAAGATCAGTTAAGGCGTTATACATTTGGATTGTTCCATTTGGAAATTTCGATTACCCGCTGAACACCATCTGCCGTATATTATCTATTTCGTCAATTTGGCTTGCCGATATCATTCACCACCATCCGTTTCCAGGATCAACTTTCCAGAAAACATTTAAGATAAGTTCTGTTGTGTCGTCAGATTTATATCATGTCTTTAGATTATTGCGTATTTTTCCTTACTTACACATTCATAATAATATTATTACAAGTTTTTAACTTAAATCAGTGGCGGCTTATCATAAAGGGTACAGGGGAACGTGCCCTCCCATTTCTAAACCAAAATCAATGGAAGGATAGATTTTCAATTGTCGTATCCTGGAGTTTTATCCAGAGGTGTGTAATTCTTTTGTGTGCTCCTGGTATAATAATTTGTGTATACAGGATTACAGGGTTAATATTACCGGTTACCTCATAACGTGCAGAAATTTTATTAAAAATACTTGAATTTTATTGACCCCAAAAAAGGGTCAGCACAATTTTATCACTCTTAGACCTACTCCATCAACTCCTAACGCGCCAGATGAGATTGAATTAATAATTCAAAGTTTTTGGCCATTTATTTTGAAGTGCCAATATTGTTCCTGTTAGCATGTAATAAAAAATTACTGCTAACGATTTCCAATCAATCGAAAATTTTGGCAATTGGAAGAAAATTCAGTGCTTATTCCAAAATCTGTAATTTGAACATGACCCGTGGCGTACAATAAAATATTTTTAGGTGTTATATCACCGTGTAGAATTTTTTTTTTAGGTATTTAGTAGTACTAAGAATTGAACCGACTACTGAGGTTGTTCCCGACTGAGGTAGTCAGGCTGCTTTGACTTTATTGAGCATTGCACTATGTACAACATGTAATACTAACAGGTTAAATGTGTTCTAATAGGTATATGAAATATTTTATAAAATAAAAAGTATCCTGAATTCGAACAAATTTTAAACAGAACTAAAGGACAAAATCAATTGAAATTCCCTATTCAATCAGACCAGAAATGACTCTAAACGAAGAGCATCAGCGTTTAGATCTATAGAAAATGTGACAATATCAGAAAATTAAAATGAAGCTAACAGGTTGAAAATGATCAATGCTAGAGTCATAGATATATAAGATAAGAAAACCTAATTATTTACCTTATTTTCGCAACATCCATCCCCTTTTGTTTTTAGCATGAGACTCTTTAACTTAATTACTTGTGATGTTGAATAATTAAAAGCAATAATTTGTCAATTTTAAAATTTTATAATTTTATCGAAAAGTTAAGCAAAATTTTATCTTACAAATAGGTACACAGCTAAATAAATTTTATGTAGCATTTAAATTTCAAATTTTGATGTTTTTGATCATCATCCGTTTACATCGGTTTACCAATAAATCAATTCCGTCTTATTGCAATTTAGGTCTTATTTAAATTTTAGTAATTCTTTCAACCACCTAGACAAAGTTGCAATTTTGATGGCAATTAATACAAATTTTATAAATCAATTTTATCGTGGTTTCAAATTTTACGAAAAATTAATCGTTCGTGCACTTATATTGTTCTCACCCATAATTAGAAGTTTTCATTTGTTTGTTGTTGTTTTCATTTACCATTTCACCTTTTGTGAGAATCTGGCGTTCATACGTTGCCTTACTCGTTCCTGCTATTGCTGACGATTATCTTTGGTCGTGAATAAATTGTGGTTTTTCTTCCTTTTGAAAAGTATTGACACAAGCACTCTTCTTACTCTGAATTTGTAATCTTCAGGCAAGTTAAATCTTTTAATTGTAATTGTCAATTACAATTAAAATTCAAATTATTTAAACTTTTGACTCTGGGCTTTTAAATTTTCGAACTTGACAAGTTGACGGTATTACCCAGAATGAATTATTTCACCAATTTTTCTCCCTCCTTGATTTTTGTAATTTTGAAAACTTTTATTCTCCCACTTAATTTTGGTGGGAATGCAAATTCGTCGCACTAAATAATAATGTACTAAAATCGAACTTTTTAACCTTAAACTTCAAAATTAAACGTTATGGTAAACTTTATTAATATTATAAATTTATTTTAAAGCAGTTATTTGTTTATGTGAGCATTTATTCGCAAACCACCAAAGATTTTTACAAGATTCGTATACGATCGGCTATCGCTACCAAGATTCATTGACCTCAAGATTTTAAATCTCATAATTCTTCCGAGACAATTCGTCGAATAAATTTGTACTTATTGATTCTTTTGGTACTCGTACTAATCGTTCTGAAGGTACCTTTCTCTTCCTGAATGTGAATTTAATCAGACAATCTGTTACGAAACACTGGAATTTCAATACTATACATTATGTGGGAGTAAATTTAATTTTCCCCACCAAAATATATACTAATTATTGGTAAATAATATCGTTTGCAGTATGGGCAAGTGCTCTTCTTCCGTTTCCACCTTTCCAAACAAATTGCTCAAAATTCGTTTATCGTTTCAAAGGAATCGATTAGTTCAACTACGAATGTATGATTAACCCGACTTAAAATATTTTTCTTCGTAGCAATGAATTGTGCATCCGAATCAGACAATCCAATTCTCTTCAATGCATATATTTTGTTAGCATCGTTTCCATTTTTCTTGCGAATGTATCTTTACATCTACAGAATACTAAATTCTCTGTTTAATATTTTTAAATCTTCGTTTAATATTGCGTCTATGGTAAATCCGAACAATCCATAATGAAGATGCACATAAATAAGAGATTCGAGGGTACGAGCTTGCCGATTCAAAACGCATAAAACATGTTTGACTGCCTCTTTATAAATAGATCGTTTAGAATTGGTGCTTTGTGAAAATTAAGTTACAATACTTGTATTCCTATATTCAACCAGAGAAGTCCAATGTTCCTTTCTGCGTGTACAAAAGCTGGATCAAACCTGAGTGCACAGTTGAAAGCGTTCATCTCTTCTTCTTGCTTACACCATTTTCCCAAGGCAATACCTAATCGATTCCATAGTCTTGGGTTCTGTGGTTTCATTTGAAGAGCTGAGAGGGGAAACCATCTGCTCCTTTATTATAATCCCGATTTAAATGAAATGGAAGTAACTAGGTGTTCTGCAATTGTTAGTTGTGATTGACTGGATGTCGTCGTGCTGCTCAAATGAACAAATTCATCTTTTGGGGGGATTAAAAAAATGTGGCTCTTTCCGGCTAAGTAAAAAAAAGCTCGTTAAAAAATCCAGAAAGGGAATTGAAATATTCGAACCTGGAGACGATATTCACTTGCCACTGCTACATCCTGATTTATGGCAATTGGTGCTGTGGGGTTTCTTGCAGCTCCATCGGAATCAAGCTGGTTAATTTCTTTCATCAAACCTAAAATTTAAAAATTAGAAACAGGAACGAAAAACGATCTTAATCTTAATTACCTTTCATTTGCAAAGATTGGGGTGGCACGAAACTGCTATCCGTGGAAAAATCTCCTATGTGGACGATCCTGAGTCAAATGAGTAGCTATTTCCGTGAGAGAATTACTGTGACCGCACTCATTGTCTGTTAAATGTCCGAAATCCATGTTCCAAACTTCTGAAAAATTATTATAACATTTTTTTTCTTCCTTCCGATTTGTAGCCCCATGCTTTTAGAGGAATTCTTTCGGCAGTCATTCTCTCTAGAAGTTCGCTTTATTTCAATCTATTTTTTCTAGTTGTTTGTTAAGTTCTTGTCTGCTGGTGTTTTTCAGATTGCGAGGAATGGTGCCGACGCAGACTGTTCTAAATTTCGCTATTGTTTCATCTTTCTCTCGATTTTCTTCGTAGATTAAGTCTGTTCAGTGATATTTGAAGTTGTTTATTGGTTTTAATATTTTGTGACCTATGACAATAATTGTGCTTCTTACTGGCTTAGAAAACCATAATTTTCGTTTACTTTGAGTTTCTCATTTTCTCACCTTCTATAAATTCTCACTTATATTATCTAATTTTAATTGATTCCAGCGAAATCCCAAGTCTCTTCAAAAAGTTCAACAGTTGATCGATGGGAACAAGCTCATCATGTAACATCATAGATGTCATCATCTGCTTCGTCGCGCCGCTTCTCTGCCGTGGAATCGGATTTTGTTCACAGATGAAAAGCGTTTCACCGTCGAGCAAGCGCACCATCGTCAAAACGACAGGATTTGGTCTGCTAAAGCTCCAAGTATTTCTGCTGTAGTAGAGCACCGCCAAAATCCGCAGTGTGTGATGGTTTGGGCCGGAAGGGGGGTTGAAAAACTCCCTTGGTTTTTGTGGATCAGGGGGTGAAAATCAACTAAGAAATTTACCGACGTGACATTCTCGAATCCGTCGTCCTTCCATGGGCTCATCGACATTTCGGCGATGAGAGTTGGACGTTCCAACAAGATTCTGCTGCAGCGCATAGAACAAAAGCATCTCAAAAAATTTGGGCACATAAGAAAAATTAAAAGGAAAATTTTATTTATTTTATTTTATTTTTCTCATAATTTCAGCTTTTAAACCCGAAGGGTTTACGGCATAATTAAAAAAAAATGCATTTTTCAGTATTTATTTTATTGTAACTATTCTACTGAATATTTTTTAACAAAACTTTTTTTGGTAAGAATTATCGGTAATGGATTATTTTAAACTTTAATAATCTATTATTTTCTTAGACATTTTGCGATTTTGTTTTTGTTTTATAAAAGTCAACGTTTAAAGATACTAAGAAATAAGAGTCTCATGCTCTCGGGTGCATTATAAGGATTCGAGAAGTTTGGTAATTTATTATTTAAATTGTTTGCACCAGTACATCGCAATATTTATGTTATTCTAATTAATTATAATTTGAATTTTTTCAAAAATAAACATTCGAATTACGTCCAAAATTAAGAGGTAAACCACAGGGGAATTTTGGTGTACGAGATTTTGATCTGGTTTACCTTTTGTACAAAATTTTCATCTTCTGTCTGTTACCGATTAATCAAGTTTTGTTCCAACTTAAAAAAAGATCCGATTGGTCAACATCATGGACATAAATACCTTGAGGATATACAAGGCTGGTTAAAAGAAATTATTGTTCACTCAAATTAAAATTTCAATACTAACCCTCGCTTTAACAAAACCAAGTATTCGAGAAATAAAAAACCACTACAACCTAAAATTTTCTAAATTGGGCCAGTCCAGGGCCGTAGTTAGACAATGGCCATGGGGGGGGGGTTGAAATTAAAAAAGAGGTTGTGGTTGATATTCCCATATTTTAATTTAATTCTTGTAATCAGGAAATACTAAGAAGAAATTGTAGTTTCTTGGTTACAAATGACCTACAGCTTTTATTTCTTCCTTTGTACATTTTTTCAGTTTTCAGTTATTACTCAACCCATGGGGGGGTTTGAAACCCCAAAACCACCCCTTTATATACGGCCCTGGGCCAGTCATATAATATCTTTGCTTATTGCGACTTATACTGTATCAAAACAAATTATTAGATTAACGGATAAGTACGTGGTACCAATTGAATAATTTTAATATTATATAAGCGAAAGAGAAAATCTTAATTTGCAAATTTATAATCATCAAATCAACAATGAATGAAAAAAATATTAACGATTCGTGTACAACAGTGCGTTTCACTGGTGTAATCGAAGCGGAGGAGAACGAAGAAAATTCTCAAAATTGGTTCAAAAAAATTCTTAAAAAAATTAAAAAATTCTGTTTAAGATTGTTGAGAAGAAGAAACAGTGTTCAAATAACCGAAGAACCCATTTATGATAGAGATGACACAACTCAGAAATTGAAGCAAAGATCGGAAATGGAAAAGCAAGAAATTGACGACAATTTATTAAACGTTTTAGAAGACTATAAAAGAGTACGTTTTGAAGACGAAGTTGAAATTTTTGAAGTTCCTTATTATGATAGGACAGCCGAAGATATTTGTGTGAGCGTCGATTTCCTGGTCGAGCGTTACAGGTATTATAAACAAAAGGAGAGAGATGGAAAACCATATTGGAGACGACTCATGATCATGTCCCAAGAATTATGCGACGAAAAACTGTGGGTTGGGAGAGAATTGACGTACGAAATACAAAAAGAGATTGTAGAAAAGTATCGGAAAATGGAGAGAGAAAATGAGCTGAAGAAAAAATTTAATTTCAGCAAAACAAATATTGAATGAATACATACAGGGGATTCACTGAACCGCAAGGTATAATGTTGTGTTTTCTTTCAGAGTTAAAACAATTCATCTATTAATTATTTTAGTTTATTATTTTCTATTTTAAGTAACTATTCTACTGAATATTTTTAAATTATTTATATATAAAATATTTTTTTGCTAAGTTTTTAGCCATGTTCTTTAAAAAAAATAAAGAAGTTTTTGTCCTTATATTTAAAAAATATGTTTACTGACGAAAGAAGTATAAATTATGATTAACTAATTCTTCTTATCGCATAAAATAATGTACCCCAGGAAGATTAAACCGACTAGTTGACATTGATTTCAAAATCGAGAGGACTTAGCCCTTAAAATTAAGATAACATGTTTAAACTAACTAATCAACCGATTGTACTACTATACAAAAATCAGACGGAAACGAAATTAGGCCAGTTGTGGGATCGGTAGGGACTTTTCCATCACCAAGGCGCAACAGTTGATTTGCAAAATTCTGTGCAGAGATATCTCCCTGTAAGTGGACTCGCATATTAGTCGTTAATGTCACTGTCTGAACGTGCCTCCAAAGACGTGATGATTTAAGGCAAGCATTAAGTTCGTCCGCAGGTGTCGATCTGGGAATAACTGGCAATGTTTGGCGAAAATCACCTGCCAGAACTACTACAGCTCCTCCCATTAGCAGTGTGTTTTCTCTTATATCTTGTAGAGTATGATCAAGTGCTTCGAGAGCTTTTTTATGCGCCATAGTGCATTCATCCCACACAATTAATATGCACGACTTTAATACTCGAGCTTGACCAGAGCTCTTGTTAATGTTACAAATCGGATTATCCAAATTTGCTAGATTTAGGGGTAGTTTTAAAGCAGAATGAGCTGTTCTACCCCCATCTAGTAAAGTAGATGCAATTCCGGATCATGCAAGCGCAAGGCCAATTCCGCTTTGTTTTCTTATTTCGGAAAGTAGCAAATTAATAAGAAATGTTTTTCCTGTTCCACCTGGTGCATTCAGAAACAGTAGTCTACCATTTCCGTTTATGATCAAGTCCAGAATAACGTCATATGCCAATTTTTGATCACAAACTAAGAGAGGCTTATTAGTTTCCACAAATATTTTTAGCTGATCAATACAATAGTTTTTTTCTCTTAAAATGTCTCTGTCAAGAATGTCAAAACCACTACATATTGGTGATTCTAAGCCAAGTTGAAGAAGAGTTTTCCCGTTCATAGATACGCATTTATCTTCAAGCAATATAAGCGCCTGATTAAATATTTCAAAAGAAAAATTTAGATTCACGGTGGGATTAGCTCTGCGTGCTTCTCTAAGAATATCTTGTTTGTAAAATTAAGACAATATTTGTTCTGGTAACGGGTATGTTTTCACAGCGTTGTTTAGCTTCTAATTGTTCATCACCCATAAAGTATATTTGCAAATACTTAGGATTCTCATTAGGGAGAGGAAGAATCGATCCAGCTCTGTGATAAATTTGACCTTTAATTTTAAATGTGGGCATGAAGCCAGTTTCTTGAACGGTGGCAGTTGTACCAAAAGATGTCATTTGATATTAATGAATCAAATCGAGGTTTCCTTTACAATTAATCCCGAAAGAAAGGAGATGTATAGAAGCCTTAGAACGGCGGTCTTCCGAGTTCCATCTTGTTTATAATTATTATTCGTTAGTGAGCATTGAGCTGAGTGAGACGAAGTCGAGCGATACCTCTTTATACTTCACTTTGCATCATATTAGACCGCATACTCCCCCTAGATCATTATTTGATCAGTGCATTTTGTTTTGTCTCTGTGGTTTTCTCTGCGCTCTAAAGCCAGCAAATCTATCAGAGGTAAGCCTGCGAGGACTAGTATTGCCGGCCCCGACACCGTCCTATAGGCGCAGCAGATTCTCATCGCCATTTTTCTTCGTACGACGAGGATCGTATTTCGGTGTCTCTGGATCTCCATCACCCCCGCCGATATTGGTGCCCCATACAGGATCACCGAGTGCGTCGCCGCCGCAAGCACCCTTCTCTTGTCTGGGTTCGGGCCACCCTCATGGGGCATCAGCCTACTTAGCCTCCTCCTTGGCCGCTGCTTCGGTTAGATGTTGGCCGAAGTTTAGGTGTTTATCAATTACCACCCCCAAGGCCCTGACGCTAGGTACGACCTCGACCACGTGGAGGCCAAGGCGGAACTCCACGCTGTGGATTTTCCTTCTTCCTGTTAGTAGGACCGCCTCCGTTTTACCTGAAACCAATTGTAAATCTTTCTCCACGATCCAGTCTCTTATTTGTTTCATCGCTATACATTCGCTACCTCCACAAGCTCGGGCTTTTGTTTTTGCGGCAACCAGTATATTAAGGTCATCCGCGAATCCCACCAGCAATGCGCCTCCCGGCAGTGGCAATCTTAGGACCCCGTCGTACATATGTTCTAAATCGAGCCCTGCGGGACCCCACTCGACACCTCCTCGTCCATCTGCCACAATTGTTTGCGCACCATCAACATCCTGTCCGTAAAGTAACTCTTCAAGATGTTCAGTAGGTACGGCGAGATTTGTCTATCTTGAAACTCTTGTATTATATGCTTCCAGCCGGCCGAGTTGAAGGCGTTGAAGGCGAAGGAATAAGCGCACATAGTCTTTGTGTGCGTCATGTTCCCGCTTTTGCTGCTTTGGCTGCCTCGATGATCTTCTCCAGCACATCCAAGGTCAAGCGCCCTCTTCGGAACCCGAATTGGTTATGGCTCAGCTCGGCTTTTTCCTCAATTTCCGCTATTAGCTTCTTTAAGATTAGTCTTTCGAATAGTTTCGCATGTTATCTAATAGGCATATTGGCCTGTAGGAGCTAGGATTTTCTAGGGGTTTGTTCTCCTTTCTAATGAGAACCAGCTTCGCTCTCTTCCAGATGGTTGGGAAAGTGCACTCTATTAGTAGATAACGACTTACGATATTATGTAGAGAGCACGATGGAAACTTTTATTATATTTTGTTTCATCGGATTTCATTTTCGCACAAAACTATACAGGGCAAATTTATAACATATACTATTGCATACAATAAATTACTTCTCTAGTTTGATTTCAAATAAAAAGTGTACTATAATTTTAAAAGAATATAACGTAAAATCACGATTAATGCGATATAAATTGTTCGACATTTTTCCTAGAGAAATTATATGCATTTGTATCAAAAGGATTTCAAGTTAATCGACTAATCGATTACTTCTATCTTTAGGTTCAGAACTATACACTGATCAATTTAATCTCTTCATTTAAAACTAGAATAATTTTGATATTTAGTATTTGGAATAAATACTTTTCAGTTTTGTTTCACCACCTAAAAAAATTTAAATGAAAATGAAATATAATTTCCAGTCAAAAAATATTGAGTAGATAGTATCTAGATACCTACCTACTTATTAAACAAATATGATGTATAAAAAATATTTTAAATTAATGTTCTGTTGATTGATTCAAATAAACATATTTTAAAAAATCTTCTAACAAAATTTAAATATTATAAACAATTATTATCTTCAGGTGTTCAAAAAAAATTGCAAATCTAACATGGTTAATATTTAACCCATCTTCTGTAGACACCAGACGAAGTACGAAACATGTGTAAATAATTAAAATATATTACGAAAAAAAATATGTAATTTTGCGAAGAAGTATATGGAAGAAGCATTTTGAAGAATTGTTGAATGTACAGCGAGAGGAAGAACAAGGAGCAATAGAAATAACTACCAATAACAGAAAAAATAACAGCTTCAACAACTGAGGAAATAATGTGACAATAATCAAAAAAATGAAAAATGGAATGGCCCCTGGAAAAGACGATTTGCCCATGGAACTCATAAAGTACGGAGGAAAGGAAATATGCTTACTGGTTTCGCAAACAAAGTGCATAATAGTGGCCAACGGAAGTCAAATCATCATCTACCACTGGAGGTTCAGAATGGACCAACCTTTTCAGTTTGAATTCCTTTTCGATAAAGCAATATTTTATCTTTTGGGAATGCTGTTTAATCCGCTAATGAAAGTTTTAAAGGATACTTGGAGTCATAAACCTCAAAAGCAAGAAAGTATCATAAAATAAATATAAAGAAATAAAAACGAAAAATCTTGTTATCTTTCGTCAGAACATCCTGAAATCTCACTTGAACTAACACTTTCATTAGATTCACTGCAATTAAACAAATACACAAATATGACAACAAATGTTGTTTGTTGTCTCCCCTCCGAATTGCTTGTAGCCTTTTCCCTAATTTCAATGCAGTTTTTTGCTTATAAAACTGCATTATATATTTTTTAAATATCTCAAATTTTTTTCTATCGCGAACGGTTCCACTAAAAATTTAATTGAATAAAAAAATGCGACATTTGTTATATTGCTTTCACTTTGAATTTTTATTCCATTCTTTGTCCGACATTTTGATAATGCTACATATAGCTGTCCATGACTTTATAGTCGTTAAATGCCAACACTATCGGAAATTGTCGTCTATGTAGTACAAACGGTAATCTGTTTGCAAATGTATCGCCAATATCCAATTTAATCCGGGGATAAATACAACATTGCCGACATGATCGCCAGTTATACCAGCTATTGAATGTTGATGTAATTTAACAATTTGTAGACGTGTACCATTGCAGAGGCCACCCTTAATACTTAGATTACGAAATAGCATAATAACAGATCCTATTTTAAGTTGCAATTTGTGTACCGGAATTCCAGGGAAATTCAAAGATTCGATTTAATATTCCATCTGAATCATTCTGGCAGGCTAGTATAATTCCGTCTGAGAGATCGGCATTGGAAGAATTATCGGATGATCCTATAAGACGTTGATCCGATGAAACATGAACATCTGATAAATTGGATTATACATGTTCTCTATAAAGGTAACAACATACCAAGTAACAACAAAAAAAAACAAAATTTTTAATGTTGAAGTCAGATTATCCGATTAACTAGTTATTATGAAATAGCATTGCATTAAATCTGTGGCAAACACTTGAAAGGGTATACTTAAGTCTTATTAGAGATAATTTCATATTCTCACTTTCGATATACTATTTTTCAATAATAAACCGGATACAAGTAGTACATATTATATTATTACGTATCTACTTATTGTGTAGGGTATATTAGTGCTCGATTAGTGCATATCATGTACTTGTATTCGTTTTATTTGTGAAAATTAGTATATTGGAAGTGAGAATAGACAAGCAACTTAAAATAATTTAAAAACGACTTATAGTTGTTTTGGTGACAACCTGCCACCAGTGGCGGGTTGTCGGGGTAGGCAGTACCTCACCAAACCAACAAGTCTAGTTTTAAAAAAAATTAATGTACTTCTGGTTACTCATTTACTTCTATTCGGGTGAACATCTTTATCCAATTAGTTTCTGCAATTTTTAACAACAGTTATTTTACTGAGCTCCCTTTTTGGTCCTATATGTGGATGACATCTTGACTGCCGTCTCGAGGGAAAAGGTAGAGGATTGTGTGGATGTGTAATGTGATGTGGATAGTTACTATGATTTATTCTCTTTCACTTATGAACTTGAGTTTGATCACACCATCCCCTGTTTAGATTTTCGAGAAAAAAAAACGACGATGGTATCCTCACCACAGATATTGCGATGTCCAAATGTGTAAAATAGTTTTGACGCTAAAGAAAACCTAATTAATTACCTTTTTGAACATCCATCCCTTTTGTTATGAGCTTGAGATTTCTTTAACTTATTTTGATGTTGAATAATTAAAGCAAATTTTGTCCATTTATAATTTTATAATTTAATCGAAAGTTAAACAAAATTTAATTTTACAAATACACAGCTAAGTAAATTTCATGTAGCATTTAAAAGTTTCAAAATTTTGATGTTTTTGATCTTAATCCGTATTACATCGGTTTACCAAATAAATCAATTCCGTCTTATTGCAATTTTGGTCACATTTAAAATATAGTAATTCTTTCAACCACCTAGACCAAGTTGCAATTTTGATGGCAATAAATACAAATTTTTAATAAATCAAATTTATAGTGGTTTTACTTTACGGAAATTTAATCGTTTATGCACTTTTCAAATGTTCTCACCCTATTAGTTTGAAGTTTTCATTTGTTTGTTGTTGTATGTTTTCATCATTTCTGTGGGAGGCTATCGTCGAAATTCTGCGTTCCTTGGTTCTGCTACTTGATAATGTTGGTCAAGTATAAATTTTGATCCTTCTTTTCTGTTTAAAATGGCACAAGCACCCATACTCTGAATTTGTAATCTCCAGGTAAGTAAAATATTTTAATTGCATTTGTCAATTACAATTAAAATTCAAATCTTAAACTTTTGACTCTGGGCTTTTATATTTTCGAACTTGACAAGTTTACGGGTTTACCCAGAATGAATTACTTTACCAATATTTCTCCCTCCTTGATTTTGTGACTTAGAAAACTTTTAATTCTCCCACCCATTGTGGTGGGAATTTGCAGATTCGCCGTATTGCAATTGTAATCACTTTTGTTGATTTAAAAACACTTTATTTTAAACAATTTTAAAAACTGATTGAATACTCATCGACTTCATTGATAAATGTTGGCATTTGTCTTTTCATTCAAAGATCTTGGACCAAAAACATCTTTCATATTCATAATTGTTGAAGATTCAACTCAAAGTTTCCCTAGCTGTGCTTTCTAATTTTACTTAATGATCATAAAAAAAAAATGAAACCGAATTGTTCATCACCATGGATGTTCTTTTTAAAGAAAAATCTCACATGCTTAAAACAAAATTTATCTAATTAAATGTTTTAAAATTAATCCCTGTTTTTTTAAAAATTATTTATACCTAAAGATGTTAATTCAAAATGAAACATGACAATATATACAGAAAACCATCCTCCACAGACCTACTTTTAAATTACAATTCCTCTCACCCGATTAACCAAAAGACGAGTGTGATCAATACATTGAAACTTAAGATCCAGAACTGCGTACCTAAACTCAACATAGAGACGAGACTTCGTGAATCAAAATTGCAACTTTTGAAAACTGGATACCCTGCTCGTCTGATCGATTGGACCCTCTTTAAGAAGGGACTCTATGTCACGCCCACAACCTATTTAGGAACTGAGAACCTTAGAACATACTAAAAAGCTTACTC
Source organism: Cantharis lateralis (assembly GCA_963170105.1). NCBI lineage: Eukaryota > Metazoa > Arthropoda > Insecta > Coleoptera > Cantharidae > Cantharis > Cantharis lateralis. The sequence continues at coordinate 11,387,511 of OY720626.1, forward strand.
GGTGAATGTTTTTGAGGTTTGAGGCTTGTTTGCTTTTTCCGTAGTTTGAGAATGAATTGAAGTTTTGATCTGCCACCCAATCAACCCAAGAAAATCCTTTTCCAATTTATACTTCGGAGTGGGCGAGAATTTAGTTTGCTATCTTTATAGCTTTCTTCTTCGATCTTCAGTAGTCTTTTTCATTTTTGAAAAGTTTTATTGCTTTATTTCTCAACTTGGTCTCCCATAAATTCCATTTTATGGCTGCGTCAATATTTTTGCTCTTATTTAGTTTGAGTCTGTTTAGATTAATTAGAATAGGATGTTTCATTTTGGCGGTCTACCGGGGAGTCTTCTTCCGGTGGGTTTACCATCTCTTACTATTTTTGGGAGACGTTTGTCTCCCATTCTGTCTATATGCTCGTTCCATTCCTTACGGCGGATCTTTATTAATTTTATAATAACTTGTGTTTCGCACTGTTCGGATCTCTCGGCTCAGGACCCTGTCCAGGAGTGTTCTGCCAGCTATTGTTCTAAGCGCTCTCATTTCAGTTGTTCTCATCTTTTGTTTTGTTTTAGATGTTTCCGCTCTTGTCTCAGCTGCATATGTTATCACTGGTCTATTATGTTTCCTTCTATGTATTTTCAATTTGCATCTTATTGGTTCCTTTGTTATTGTTAGGCATTTGGTCTTTCTTATAAATATCTCCATATTATATGTTTTCGCTGTGATGACAAATTGGTGTAAAAATAGTCTCTGAAGGTCGTCCTTGTTATCCGCGATCAAAACCGCATCGTCAGCGTAGCAGATGATGTTGATTTCTCTTTGGCCCATTTTATATCCTTTCTTAGTTTTGAAGCTGTTAATGATCTCATCTGTAATGATGTTGAATAGCATTGGGCTGAGTGAATCGCCTTGTCTTATTCCGCCAGGAGTTGGTATTGGGCTGGTCATTCCGGTTTCCTCCTTGATCCGGGTTTCTATGTTTTTGTATATGCTTTTTATCACATCGATGATGGACAGCGGTATTTTCTTTTTCTTTAATATCTTTATAACATCCGCCAGGTTCACTCTGTCAAAGGCTTTTGTCAGGTCAACAAAACAAATAAACATACTTGGCTCAGTATAAAGATTGCATCTGTCGTGGATCTGTTTATACGGAAGCCTCATTGTTCTTCATTATTTTGCAGGTGGTTATTTAGTTAGTGTAGCGTCATCTTTGTGATTAATTTCAGTACCGAGCTGAGTAGGGTTATCCCTCTATAGTTCTCCGGGTTTCTCTTGTCACCCTTCTTGAATATTGGGATTGTAATGGATGATTTGTGTTCTTTAGGGATTTCTTGATTTGAGTACACAATTTTTATTAGTTGAGTAAATTCATTTTCTAGCGCTTCACTACCACACTTGAGCAGCTCGTTATTAATTCCATCCATTCCAGCCGCCTTTCTTCCTTTTAGGTTTCGAATTATTTTTGTTATGTCTTCTTTTTCTATCTGCATTATATCGGCTTCGTAATCCATCACATCATCCATTGTTTCGGTCGAGCTCTGCTGGTACATCGATGTAAAATGATGTAAAAAAAAAAATAAAAGGCGTTCGTTAATATCAGCCTCTCTATTTCGAATCATTTTCCATATCTTTCGTTGTGACCCTGTCAGATCAGGTTTCATTTCCGGTCGTAAACTCTTCCCAGTATTCCTCTTTAATTGCTCTCATTCTCTGGATGACCCTATTTCTGACTCGTTTATATTCCCTAAGATCTTCGGGTGTACCTGATGATTTATGTTTAAGGTAAGACCGTTTCTATTCCTGGCTGAGCTGTTTTACTTCGCCGGTGAACCATTGTGTCATCGGGTTTGTTAGTTTTGATTTTGTTAGTCTTGTGCTACACGCTTCTTTCGCAGCTTCCAGTATGTTTGACTTAACTTTTCTCCATGCTTCTTCAACATTGTCAGTCGGATTAATATTGTTCGTGGATGTCCTTGCATGTATAAGTACCGTGTGCTCTCCTTTGCGAGACTTTCTTATATTAAGTTTTCGTTTTACGCTGTTAGTATTTTCTGTTTCCGCTGCTTTACGTTTTTGTTTATTCTCTCGCTTATGTAGTCAACACAAATTATGCTTGAGTGGAACTTTTGGTGAAACAGGAGGACGACCCTCTCTTTTTTTGCTCGGCTCTCTTTGGTAACTCCACTGTAGATCATGATATAGTCGCCATATCCGCGAGTTCCTTTACCCTTTTTCTTCGTTTCAGACAGTGCACAAATGTCTATTTTCTTTTCTATAATTTTCGTAATCACCTCCTGATCTCTGGTATTCCATGATATAATGTTCCGGGTCGCTAATCTGACCGTGCCGCCAATCTTAAATCGTTTATGCCTTGTTCCTTGCGCTGTCGTCATCCTTTTAGTCCATCCAGTTCCGAGGCCGTTCTTAGTGCTTTGAGCATTATTGATACGACCGAGATAGCTTGCTAGGCTGGTCTCGGTCGGGCTGCTTTGGTCCGCGGGAGGTATTTAATTTTCGCCCTGAAGCCGAGAATTTCCCTATCCGCCACTTTGTAAATGTTAAAAAATCAGAAACTCCATTTTATCATAGTGGAGTCTATAAGCTATACTGCAAAGATTGCCCAGCAGTATACGTTGGCGAATCTGGAAGAAATATAACCACAAGGATCAAGGAACATACCAGAAAAATCTCCAAATCCAACGTAGGAGTTCATTTAAGGGAAGCTGAACACAAACTTGATGAAGATAAAACAGAAGTACTGCACAGACAGAAAAAGGGCATGAAACCACGTGTTAAAATTTATTGATTCACAGACGGACACTTTTTACGACTCTTTTGAACGCCACACTTCTGAGCAACACTAACGCCACACTCCGGAGCGTCTTTCCTCATAAGCTTAGGTAAGAAGCGACGTTCCGGAGTGTGGCCAACACTTTTGAATGCCACATTATGGAATGCCAAGCTCAATCCTGCACTCCGAAGTGTCCGGCTGTGGCGTTTAATTTCTTCTCTTTCTCTTTATAAAACAACTTCTCTTGTATAAACTACACGTTTATCAATTCATAAATACGATTTATTATTATATTAATTATAACAATTATTATTTTACAAAATAAAACAAAAAGAACTAACTAAATTTAAATAAAATGGATTTTGTCAGTATCCGTTTCACTCTGGTACCTGCAATTTCTTCATTTATTTGATTTGCCATACTGTTTGACATCACTGAAGTATAACTTTTAATTATTGAGTTGATCAATTTTTTCTTATGATGTCTTTAATAAAATTCGTGATCATCAAGATCGGCAAATATATTTGAATCCTGAGCAAAATTTTGAGATTCACGTAGCATCAAATTTATTAATATTTTATTTGATGGAAGATTGTCCAATAGTTTAAAAGTGAGTTGTAATTTTCTTTCAACTTTTGTACAAACTGATTGCGCTAGTTGAGGCGATTATTAAACCGCCTCTTAAGTATTGGATAGAATATCCAAGAAAAGTCTTCTGTAGCAATGCATAAACTGCAAACAGTTTGGATTGCTGGGAGCGCCACTTCTTGAACTGAAATAATAAAGAAATTAATTGATTGCAATAAATAAATAAATAAGAGGTCCGTGGTCATAATAATATATTAGATAAAGCCATAAAATATTGTTATCGGATTGGTATTTTGGTCACACATTTTTTTTTTATCTGGTTGGCGCCTCAGGTCATATTTTAAAAAAGACAGACAAACAGAGTTCATAAATATATTGTCGTGCTAGTGGGGCGCAATAATTATTTTTCAAATTGATTGCCCCTAGTAACACTCATCTTTTATAATTTTATAGCACGTGGGCCCGTGCTTAAACTTCTTACCATCTTAATTTTCTTTCTTCCAGCATCCAATTTATTTATTTTTTGTTCCATAAACCAAACTTTATTTTTATAAATCATCCAATTTTTAACTTTTATAGAGCATCCATTTAATAAAACATCAAATTCTTTACACCAAAATTACTTTAATATTGTAATCTCAATAACTAAATACTTTTTAGAATTTTTAAAAACTTCGCAGACCATTTTTAGGTCCACTCACCTCGAGCAGGGCCGGGGAAAAAGCACCGTTTCATTTTGTTGCGCACAAGATCCCTTTCCACAATTACCAACACACAAATTACAAATTTACAAAATATTAAATACAGAACAATTTCAAAAAAATCAATCTTTCAATAAAATAAAAGGACAATTTATAATAAAATTAGATAAACAATAAACTCTTGCCACATTATATTGTGTACAACGGACAAAAAAAAAGCTAATAATTTGAATATAAATAGGTTGAGTGGTTACAAACATTTTCCATAATATTATATAATATTAACCCATTAATAACCAAGGTCAAAAAATAGAACTAATTTTATGTTTTTACCGCATTATCTTTCGTAACATATACTCATATAACAATTTATAAAGTTAAAAAATATTAAACAGTTTAAAAAATAATGGCGTCTTCTTTCTAGGAATTCCAATGTTGCGTAATTCAAAATTACGTCATAGTTTTTGATTATATATACGTATTTCATAAAAAATGTAATAAATTGTAGCAGCTACAGAGTAATACCGTTCAATAACATTAATAATTTTAAAAATATTGCGTTTACGCAACGTACTATTACATAAAACAGTTAATGCAACTCCAAGAACTTTTTTTTATTTATTTGTATTAGCACAATTATATAGGAAGTGATGGTACCAAGAAAACTGAAAATTACTGAATATTCAATGTTGAAAAATCCAGCCGCAGAAAAATAAGGACATTGATGAGTTGCCCGTTGTGCTATTAAAAGTAACTCTTTTTTTAAAATACGTTCTTGCATAGTGCTGCAAATTGGTGGAAAATCTAACAGCAACTTGTAGCAAACGGCGGCTATACGTTGAATATCTTTTTTTGTCTTTTCACAACTTATAACAATCGTTACCACCATAATCTACAAATAGAAATGAAATTAGACTATTACTCTTGTTACCAGTAGAAATATTATTTAAAAACTATGAAAAGCGCAGTATATAAATGAGTTTTCTCGATTTTTGCTTAATGCACTCAATGGTCCAGAAAACAGTTACAGAGTTACAGCCTAAGCCGCAAGATGATAAAAAAGAGAAATTGTTTATAGATTTTTTTATATTATGGAAGATAATTTAAAACAAAGTTGAAACTATTGAAAGTAAAATGAGATTTTTTGAAAGAATTAAAAATCAAATTTTGCTTCTAAAAGTTTAATTGAGAGATTAAGTTGAATACCTATAACACTCCCCTTAATAGAAGAAGGACTTCCCAAATTACCTTACTATAAGTGCATATTTGTCAATAAAAAACTTACCAATGGTAAAGCTGACTGTATAAAAGTAAATGCAAATGAAGCTATATCAACATGTATTTTTTGAAATACATACATTAAGATAATCGAATTCAAACAACTTATGATGCACATTGAAAAATTAAAGAAAATCATCAGAATTGGGATTCCAAACTGTGAATTAAACATATTAACCAGTTCGCTGCTTAGTTGATAAGCTTTTACTATTTTTAACAACTTGCTTGTTTGTTCCTTTTTCTTCTGATAAAAATTATTTATTACCGAATATATGTTTTCGGATGCAGGAGTTTCTTGAAATGTTTTCTTTAGCAATTTTGACATCGCACGAAACCTAATTTTTATTTCCACACAAAAGTTAATGATTAAACACAAAGCTACGACCTCTACATATCCATAAACAAATTTAAGAAATAAAATAAGTATAGCTCCGATCTCAGATTTTAGAAATATTGGAAATCCTAAAGCAACGCAGAAAACGAAATATGCAGTAGTAGAGATTAAGAATAGTCTGTTGATTTTTGTTGGCTTTTTCTTTAAATCTAGCTGAAATTCGAGTAGTAGTTTGTCGATCCTGTTAACAAGAAATGAAAGATTTTGAAATGTTTTAAAGTTTCGAATCGACATCATCATTAACGATAAAGAAACGAAATGTCTCGACAGCATTTCTAAACCGTGGTATACAAATGACGTCTGTGTTTTCAATTGCGTTGCCAAATCAAGATTCGCAATATATTTATAAAGAAAGTAACAGAGAGTCAGACTGGACGAAGTAGTTATAATAACGCAATAAAAAAAATAAAGCGAGCACCCTGTTTGCTCCATTTTAATAATTGGTGGCGTTAAACCAAACCATTTTGCCACTATGTAGGGAGCATGATGGAAACTTTTATTGTATTTTGATTCGTCGGATTTCATTTTCGCACAAACTATGCAGCGCGAGTTTATAATATACTACTGGTTGAATACAATAAATTACTTTTCTAGTTTGATTTCAAATGAAGTGTATCTACTAAATTTTAAGAGAATATAAAATAATATAATAATGTAAAATCACGATTAATGCGAAATAAATTGTTCGACCTTTTTTCTAAAGAAATTATATCCATTTGTATCTAAAGTATTGAAAGTTAATCGACTAATCGATTACTTCTATCTTTAGGTTCTGAGAAACAATTCTCTTCATTTAAAACTAGAATAATTTTGATACTTAGTATTTTTTGAAATAAATGCTTTCCAGTTTTGTTTCACAGCCCAAGAAAATTTAAATGAAAATTAAATATAATTTTCAGTCAAAAAAATTTGTGTACATGCCTATCTACTTATTAAACAAAATTAAAAAATATTTTAAATTAATGTTCTGTTGATTATTGATTAAGGTTGTGATTTTCTAAGTGGGAAACATAAGCTCCTCCCCTTTTATTTACTGACCGATAGTTGCGTTTTAAAAATTGAACGTGAATCCCAACAACCTTTTTGCAGATCTCTTGATTTCTTTTCAAGAAATAAATTGCTCGTGTTTGCTAAACTAGAATTGTAAATTGTAACATTTTTATTAGCTTAATTATACAAAAATATTATTGCTTAGTTATTTATAATAAAAAATCTTGGAGATTAATTATTTCTTATACAATTGTCATTATACAAAAATCATTTAAAAATACAGCGCTCTCTGCTTTTCTAAAGCTCCACTAAAATTTTAGCAATCTGTAAATTTTAATCAAATTTGCTGCAATAAAAATATCGAAATTGATCAGAAAATTATTTAACGAAACGTCGAAGATTGCTTCGAAAATAAATCGAATTTTTTAAATGTTTTAGTTTTAATCGAAGGATAATATATTTGCGGTTGTTCTAAAGGAATTTTTAAGACGATCTGATTTAAAACGACTTTAAAAAAAAATAAAATCTGTGTAAAATTGCATCAACTATTTTTCGGCTATTTTGAAACTATCGAATTTTTAAAAGTAATAACCGATCGACTAGAAATTTTCTTTAGAACAGTTGTTGAAGTTTTAAGATTCTAAAAATTGAAAAACAATCAAGAAATTATGTTTTGTTTTGCAAATTCTTACGACGTTTTGTTGATTTTTGCTTCCTATGCGCTCCCATGCGCATGAGAGAAAGAGTACTATGCATTTTCTGTCTCACTTATGTCCGCCTTAAAAGGAATATATTTTAAATAAACATATTTTTAATGATCTTCCAATAAATTAACTATCAAATAAGGATTTAAGGTAATATTAATTAGATTCAAATTTTAATCAAAATCTCCTTCCTTTTTGAAAAATTTCAAACTTAATTGGGAGTTGGTAAGAGCGACGTTGGCGTGTGGCGTTTGTGAGAGAGTTCTAACAAGATATGAAGATCGTATCCAGTGCAAAATAAAGTGTAAAATAAGTTATCATCCTGGCAGATATGGATGTGGTGATAGAAACGAGAGAGGCGAAAAACTGATACATTTTGAAACCGGAAATAACATGACAATCACCAACACCACATTCAAGTACCATGTCCGGAGGCTTTTCACCTGGACGTCTCCGGACGGTAGCACTAAAAACCAAATCGACTACATCCTCATAAACAAGAGACTATTAGTCGGAGATTTCTGCATAAAACTACGAAAAAACGCAATAATTAAGAAGGCAAAAAGAATGAATACACCAAAATCTCAAGACCTTCAGGTCGCCTTATGCAGAATAAAACAACCGAAAAATGGATAAAGGAAGCAGCTCAAGCAGGCAAGGCACCAATAACCAGAGAAAAAAGAAAACACTAGATGACGGAACAAACATGGAAGCTCGTAGAGGAGAGAAGAGAAATACGACTAGCCGAATTGGATCCGATCGACAAGACCCTGAAAATAAAACAAATCAACCGCAAAATTAAAAGGCATACACGGCAAGACAAAAACTAGTACCTAAACGAGATATGCCAGGAACTGAAGACTCACTCGGAACAGAACAACACCCGTGACCTATACGACAAGGCTAGATACCTCTCTCGGGAGTTCAAACCAAAAACCCAAATCATACAAGACGAGCATGGAAGATCGATAACGAATATAAAAGGAATCTCGGAAGTCTGGAAAAATTACTGCGAGGAACTCTACAATGACATAAACTATACACCATTTTATGAGGAGAACATAAGACAATATGAAAGAGAACCAGATATACTCAGAAGCGAAGTAGAAAAGGCCATGAATCTTTGATATATTTGTGTCGCTGGCAGAACCCCACAACTGAATACCATAGGTCCCAGATAGGTTTCAATATTGCTTTGTATAATAAAAGTTTATTTTCTAATTTGATATTGGGATCGCGGCTCATGAGCCAGTACATTTTACGATGGATGAGCCCGAGTTGGAGTCTTTTGTACCAGATGTGCTTAGCCCAGGTGAGTCTTTTGTCTAGGTGGATACCTAGATACTTAACCTCTTCTTTTTGAGGAAGGACATTGTTACATAAAGTTACGCTGGGACATGTATTTCGCTTGAGAGTAAATGTAATATGTACTGACTTGGTGTTGTTGACCTTAATTCGCCATAGCTTTAGCCATTCTTCGATTTTGTTTAGATGGATTTGGGGATCTTGATGAGATGCCATTATGGCGGTGTCGTCCGCAAAAGTGGCTATTTCTGTGTCGTTCGTTGTAGGTAGGTCGTTTGTATACAGCAGATACAGTAGCGGACCGAGAATGCTTCCCTGTGGAACTCCAGCCCCTATTGGTACTAGTGTGGAGCAAGTTTCGCCATGTCTAACTTGAAAATATTTAATACAGAGTGTCCCAATTCTTCAATGGCCTTCGCCATACTTCGAAATAGAAATATACAATTGCATTTAAAAAAACGAGTTTGGGATATGTGTATACTGCCCGTAATGAGCTATGGAGCAGAAAACTGGACCATGACACAGAAAAATGTCAATACTCTTAAAGTGTCACAGCGAGCAATGGAGCGCACAATGTTGGGCATATCTCTGAAAGATAGAAAAACTAATATCTGGATAAGGCAAAAAACGAAGGTTACCGACATAATTGAAAGAGCAGCGAAACTGAAGTGGTCATATGCGGGACATGTAGCAAGACAAGATGTGGAAAGATGGGGCAAAGCATTATTGGTGTGGAGACCATACGCGTTTACGAGACCTAGAGGAAGACCTCCAATGAGATGGGTAAACGATATAAAGCTTGTGGCAGGACTAAATTGGATCAAACAAGCAGAAAACAGAAACAGAAACAGAAACAATTGGAGAGAACTTGAAGAGGCGTATATTCAAAAATGGATTTAAAAACGCTAACAAACAAGAAGAAGAAGTCCCAATTCTTCAATGGCGTCTTTTATACCTTGAGTCTCAGTGGAATAATGAACATTTCTAATGACTACGCGAAAACTCCGTTCGTTTTTGAGTTGATATGTGTGAAATTTTGTTTCCTTTTCGATTAGAGCATCCACTATTTTTTTATAGCATATGGGGGGGTAGTTACCCCCAATACCCCCCCTTGTATCCGCGCTTGAGAAGACTACTCCAAGGCAAACTATCACAAGATGTTTCCTTGAAATCGGAATTTCAGCTGGATGAAGCAGTGCAACACTTAACAAAAAATATACAAGAAGCAGCCTGGGAAGCAATTCCAGAAAATCAAAACCATCAAGTTGAAAATCTTTGTCCGAAACGTATTCAAAGCAAATTACAAGAAAAAAGGAGACTTAGAAAAAAATGGCAGGAAACCCGGGCCCCCAGTGATAAAGCAAACTTAAAGGACCATAATAATCATAAAATCCAAGACTACCTGAACGGACTGACACCAACTGGCTATTCACTGTGGAAGGCAACTAGGAAGTTGAAAAGACCTCAAACAACAATACCGCCTATAAAAACAACAACACTAGAATGGACAAGAAGCAATAAAGAAAAGGCAAATGCATTTGCAGATCATCTGGTCAAAGTTTTTAAACCGTTTCAAGCAGAAGCTCCAGGAGAAGATATCGGAATTCAAGAATTTCTGGAAGCACCATTTCAAATGGAACTACCAGTAAATTTTTTTAAGAAAAGTGAGGTTTCAACCTACATTAAGAAGCACTTAAACTTAAAGAAATCCTCCGGATTCGATCTAATAACTGCAAAAGTCCTACAAAAACTTCCAGACAAGGCAATCAAACTTATAACTATAATCTTTAATTCCATCTTGAGATTGGAATATTTTCCTGCATAATAGAAGGTGGCTCAAATCATTTTAATACCCAAACCGGGAAAACCACCAACGAAAACTGCCTTGTACAGGCCTATCAGTTTGCTTCCAGTCTTATGTAAAATATTTGAGAAACTATTTTTAAGAAGGTTAATGCCTATAATTGAGCAACGGCAAGTGATTCCTGAGTATCAATTCGGATTCCGGCATCAGCATTCCACGATTGAACAGGTCCACAGAATTGCTAATAAAATCAAGCAAGATTTAGAGACCAAAAGATATCTATCTGTCTATATCTATATCTGTCTATATCTCGGAAACGGTGCGATAAAATAGCAAAATGTATATGAACAAAAATGTAGACAATGAAATTTACAAGACAAAAATATTCATTAATTTTTTTATTTTGTAGCACCGTTTCTGAGATATAGATGAAAATATTTTTAATGTTTTACAGTCTTGTTTAAGTGGCTGTAAGTCAAAAACAGCGCATCAAAATAAAAAAATTTATATAAACAAAATTAAAGGCAATGAAATTTTCAACAAAAAATGTCTAATAAATTTTTTCCCCAATTTTTGAAGATTAAATTTAAAAGAATGGAAAGTATTTTCTAATAATTTGAGTTTTTAAAAAGTAAACCTTCCCTTTTCCTTTCAAAATAATCTTTATATTTGGATCAAAAATATTGTCTAAATTGTAAAAAATATTTTAAATTTCAATTTTAATAAAAATCTCGTTCCGTTTTGAAAATTTCCAGAATTAATTGGGTTTCCGGAATATTTATAAACTATAAATTACTTTTATAACATTTTTTATGTTTGATTGCAATTGTTGTTTCATGCAGTAGTGTTAAGAATTTCCATTTGTTTATTTTGGCCATAAACCCTTTTTATGTTTCGATCGGGACGACTGTGCTTCTGCAGTGTATGTATTTTGCTCCCCACTGCTTAACCTTACAGTAACCTGGAAACAGCATATAAGATCAGTCACGCCAGCGCTCATTGGTAAACATACTACATACTTACATATTTGTAATTCAGAAATATAAAGTTTATATTAGTTTATCAAAGTGGTTTTTCTTAAAGTATAACTTATTTGAACGTAGTTATGCAAAAAGGAGTCGTCCACCAAAAGTAAGTTTTAAGATACTTGTGACAATTTCATACATTCTTATTAGTTTTTTTACATACTAGTGTAACACTAGCTACAACCGTTGGATGGCTCGGTTTTGCAAAACCATTCAGCAAAAAAAAACAATTTATTGTTTTGTCAATCAGTTTCTTTTTGCATAACAACGTCCATTTTGTGCAAACAATTAATTTAGAAATATTTTCGCCATATAAAATAGACACTTACTCAATTTCATTGATATTTCGGTATAGCTTTGCTTAGAGTAATTATTTCAATCCAAAAATTGAAAAGACCTACACCGTAAAACTCAAATCATGATAGAATTTTAACATACCGATGATTATATTGAATATTTTACTTATGTGTCACTTTCTGTACAATTTATCAGGCTGAAAATAATACTTTACGTTACGGTATCGTTTTATAATAACGTGGAACCTGAATGATCACGCATAGAAAAAAGAGTGTACGTTTTAGGAGATTCTTCTTTTTACCTGCCTCTTCTTGTACCTTACGTTTTTGCGCATCAGATTTATATTTTATGTACTCTTTCTTTTAACGACTCGTTCGATAAGAGAACAGGTCATATTTTAAAAATGGAAAGAGAATTCTTTTTTTTAACTCTCCGGGGGGGGGGGGGGGGGGGGGCATGCGGCAAAAAGCCGCAAATTTACATATTACTGTTATACTTATAACTAAGATTTGATTAGTTCTGTCATATTGTGCATCTAGATATTATTATTTGTGTTTAAATTTTTTTTCTTAATACATGATTAAAAATTTAAAATTCTAAAAATCGCGTCCTCCGAAAGGTTAAAGACCCCCCAAGTAAAGTTGTAATAGTAATGGTATCAGTTATTAACACATGAAACCAAATTGAATATTTATTGACAGTAATTATTACTTTTTAAGCTTTTAACTGGATAATTACTGAAAATTTAGTTTTTGCGACATTTTGTTCGTTTAGTTTTAATTATTAATTAGGAATTTGCAGAACGAATACATATAAATATAAATCTGATGCGCAAAAAAGTAAGGCACAAGAAATGGCAACGGTAAAAAGAAGAAGCTTCTAAAAGTTACAAAGGGGACGGTCGATGTTTTCTGGTTTCGAATTTTGACGAAATTTTTGCATTGGGTGGTAGGTAATGGTCTATATAGTAAATACATATAAAAAAAAATTACGAAACATCCAGTAGTTTATCGAAAATAACGCAGAATTCGAAAATTACCATTTCAAAGGTGATGTATCCGAAATTTACCGTTGTTGCACTTGTCAACACTACCCCCTTTACACTCTCGCTCACTCTAACTCGTTAAAAAATCCCTCGGGGCGCGACAGAACTGGAAAATGACGAAATTCGAATGCTGGGATCCGAGATTTGCCATGGTTAGAGGTTGGAAATTTAGATTTTTTTGTAATTGGTTTTTCTGTTATAATTTATTTTTTATCTACTTATTTAGATGCATTTTTTTTCCTTTGTTATATTATGATTGAATTTTAATTAATTTTTAATGTTTTATTTTTTGTTAATTTGGTATTTTATTTTTTTAATAATAGATTAGATAAATTTACCCCTTGGTCTACCCACGTTTTTTTGTCACCTTCAGCCTACCCAGGGGGGTCTTTGGCATCCTGACGTTTTTTCAACCTGTTTAAGTGAGACAAAAAATCTGAAAAAATTCATGGAGTTGCTTCAAACCTTTAACTTGAAGTATTAATCATAAAATTATAAATATATTATATATTACATAAGCCTAGCAGTGCCCTCCCTACGCGTATTCGGGAGTTACACCGATATTTGATTTTCGCATGGCCATAAACGACCCCCCTGGGTAGGCTAAGGGTTAAAATTTAATATTTTTTATTTTAATAAATAATTTTCGGGTAGGGTAAGGGGGCCCATAGAGGTTTTGGAACACAGGCCCGGAACTGGATTAATACGCCACTGCTTTGAAACATGTAATGCGGTTTTCGATTTTCGGAAAAGTTCCGGAAAAGCGGAGTTCGAAGACTAGAATGCCACCTTAAATAAGTTAATTTATTCATTTTAAATTATTAAACAATAAGAGTTTATAACATTAACAGAAAGCAAAACAAAGCTTATCGATTCCAGTCGGGGTAATCAAGAAAGGCAGTGCCGTCTCAAATTAAGTTTCACAAAACTATAATTCATTGTTTTAAAATTTCTAAATCCCTCCGTTTCTTCACAATTTTATTATATTACTTTATACTTTCTCTCCAAGACCGGACCTTTCCAAAATAGAAAAAGTAAAATTTTCAAATAATTTCAGCTAGCAGTAAGAAGGAACGTGACTGCAAGTATTTAACAAAATGGACAGTTCGGACGCCGACGGTAGTGAACAGGAAAATTCTACATCAATAATTAAAGCCGTTAAAACAGCATCGTTAGACTTACTACCTAATAAATCTAAGGAACGTTATGAAACTGCCTACAGAAAATTTGAAGAATGGTGTAAAAAGTGCAATTCCAAAGAGATCAACGAAGACCTCATTTTTACCTATATGCTCGAAAAAGCCGAAATTTTAAAACCGACAAGCCTATGGAGTCAATACTCCATGTTGACCACAACAGTCAAGATTTACAAGAATATTGACATAAAATACCCGAAAGTCATAGCGTATTTAAAAAAGCAAAGTATTGGCCACAAGGCAAAAAAAGCAAAAGTATTCCAGAAATCGGACATTGATAAATTTTTGGAACAAGCAGACGACGATAATTTTTTAATGATGAAGGTAAAATCTACTAATAAGGCTAAAATTACGTTAAGTCAGCCTCCGATTTTAAAAATATTCTTTTTGTTTTTTCCAATTAATTAACGAAACGGCTCGAAGGTAACTGTGAGCGATCCCGCCCACTAAAACAAGTGCTGCGCCTATTTACGTCGAGCTTACGTACCGTCAACAGAATGAGCTATTTACCAGCTATTATGGGTTCATTCGCTTTATATTAATGTCATCTTTCAAATTCTACAAAAATATTAAGTGTATCTATAAAAACCGAGAGGCTTATTTAACGTAGGTATACTACACCTAAGTTTACTATGTATGTAGTATTTATTTTTTTTATTATCTTTAGGTTGCTGTAATCATCGGATTAGCAGGCTCGTGTCGTCGCAAAGAATTGTGCAAGCTCACCGTTGACGACATCGAAGTTAAGGATGGACTACTTTTTATAAAAATTCCCGACACTAAAACAAATATCGAAAGAATGGTTGTAGTAGTAGGTGAAAGAAATATTGTGCTATGTAAAAAATATATGGCTTTAAGGCCAGCAAAAACCGCTCATAGAAGGTTGTTTCTATATTACAAAAGTGGTAGATGTACCGTGCAACCGATAGGGATACAAACCATGGGAAGCATCGCCAGAAAAGTTGCTAAATTTCTTAAATTAGCAAATCCGGAAGACTACACCGGCCAGAGTTTACGTAGAAGTTCAGCAATATTATTGGTTAACGGGGGTGCCGACATGACCAACCACAAAAGACACGGGGGGTGGAAAACCACAAGTGCACCTGAAGGCTACTTAGCAGATTCTATACAAAATCGATCAGAAACATCTAACAGAATTAAAGCAGCGGCAGTGAATGAACAAGAATGTGCGCCGGGAACGTCAAGAAGTGTAATAGTGACCAAAAAAAATAATACAACAGTTAAGTTACCTGATAGCCAGTTCAGTTTTGACAACCCCACTTCTAACGACAGGATTCAGGTAGAAAATAATTGTATCACTACAATTAATATAACAAAGTAATTTCTGAATTTTTTAACAAACCATTAGATATGGTAAATTAGGGAAATATCCCAAAAAAGTTGTATACACATGATTGGAATTCTTTTGAAAATGCTTGGAATTCCTAGGAAATCGGTAAAGTTCTTTGGAAATCTTTAGAATTCCGAGTCGTGTGTAACCAAATTTATCTGTAATTTTATGTAATCAATTAAGGAGTTATTCTCTCAAGAAAATTAAAAATTTATTCATTTCAGTTTGAAATTGATAACGCAAGAAACACTAGTACGGGTAAATTATCAGTAATTGACGATTTAGTTGTCGATGTTATTGAAGAAAAATCTTCTGCATTACGCGACTCTGGGGCAGCTAAATCTTCGGAACCTCACGGTAGCTCTGATTTAAGATCAAACAGAACTATTCAAGGTATATCAGCTAAAACAATTTTAATTTTTATAATTCTATACAATAATGCACAATTCATTGCAGGAAAAAGAAAACGGCCAACTATAAACTCATCTTGCGAAAGTTTTCCCGAAGATTCAGCAAAACAAGAAAAATTACAGTTGGAAATTGAATATCTTAAATTAAGAAATCATCGTACCAAACTTGAGATTTTAAAATTGGAACAAGAACTAAATCTACCAAGGTCCGAGTTTACAGCATCACTTTTGGATCCATAAGAAATCAGTGATATATTGTATTTTTATTTTTGATATAATAGTAGATTTAAAAAAATAAATAAATTTTGTTTTACAAAATTACGTCTAAAATGTAGCAGAAAAAAAGAATTTTTAATTTTCTATCGTTTAAATAACAAACAAATTAATTTTTGCAATTTAAACGTTTGTTGCATTTCTTTGTAACAATTTAAACTAAAACCGCTGCTATTTGAAAAACATTGTGTTCTCTTAATTTTAGTTAGAAAAGAATCTTTGGAAAAAAAATGGCCAAATCAAACCCAGACATCGCAAGGTAAACAATCGATGTCCACTTCAAGATAAGATTCAAATCCTGATCTACTTACCTATTTGATATGGTTTTTCGCCAGTGTGGTTATTTAATTTGGTTTCAAAATTTTTCTTATAGAAACATTTATAATTAAAAATTACGCACAAATGCAGTTCTTAAATGAATTGTCAAAATACTTTTATGTGCATTATTTACATCACAAATGTGACGCGTAAAAGGTTTCTCACCAGTATGGGTTCTTAAAAAATATGTTTCAAAACTTGAATTTAGTTTTTAATTTTAAATTTTTTAGCTCTTCGAAATGTTTTTTAAAATTATAATGTTCTCAAAATTGAAAAAAAAATCAATTTGAAAAATATGAAAATTTTTCAATTTCAAAATTAAATTTCTTCGTTTAGCTTTTTGAGCTATATAAAAAATATTCCTTGAGGTTATAAATTTATTTTTTAAACATTATTGAATACGAATTTTTTAGATATTTATATTTTTTGAATTTCGCGAAATTCAAAAAAAATTATTTCTAAAATATTTAGATAATCTTTTATAAATAAATTTTAAAGATTTCCAATTTTTATGTTTATATTTTAGGTAATATTTAAAGTTTTTGCTTTCTTAGCTCTAAAAAACATTTTTAGGATATAAAGTTTATCTAAATTTCGAAATAAAACAGCAAAAACGTTTTGAAAAGTATGAAATTTTTGATTATTATAGATATTATGTAATATTTATTGAATTTTAAAATTCAAATTTTTACAATTTCTATAATTAAACGTTTTTTAAGTGTTTGAAATAGTATATTGAAAAAAAATCTGAAATTTCTGTTTATTTTTTCTATTTCAAAATTAAAACTTTTCTATTTAGCGTTTTCAATTTTATTCAAAATATTTTTTGAGATTACATGATTCTCTAAATTTCCAAATTGAAAATCAAAATTTTCTATATTTTTTTGGATTTAAAAATTATAATTTGTTATTAGCTTTTTCACTTCCATAAAATAGTATATTATGCACCACGGGAATAAAGTGATCAATTTTTGGAATTTCAGCTTTTCAGCATTTCTGAACCCGTGAGCTGACGACCGCTTTCCTCAGTGATGCTATCCTAGATTATAGATAAAAAAAGAGCATGGATTACTAGATGATATTATGCTCAAGGACGGATTCGAAAAAATTTTCAGTCTAATTTAACCTATAAAAATCTTGAAAGATGACATTATAGTCAGTGGCGGATTAAGGGGGGCGCACCTTTACGAGCGCTGCAAGGAAGGGGGTCCGATTTACGTGAAATTATTATCAAAATCATGAGTTAAGGATTATTTACTTTCTTTTTCGTAGCCATTGAAAGCATTTATTTGATAAAAACATTAATGTGCCACCGCACCGGGCGCCGTCATAGGGGGGGAGCGATGGAAATGCAGCGATAGATCAGGGGTAAGCATTAAATAACTTTTTTTTGATTTTTTACTAATTTAGGATCCGGACCCTCGGGCACTGTTGGGAGTCTAACCTAAATGAAAATATAATTCAGCACTAATTATTGAGATGTGAAAAATATTTATTGTAATTTCATATTTTTTTTGAAAAAATTATATATTATAAATTAATATTAAGAGATTTTATAAAACATTTGCAGAGGTTATGTCAAAAATGCAAAACCAATTTTGAAAATTTGTTTTTCAGTAGCAATATAACCACATGGTAAGTTTGAATAAAAACTAGTTTTGACTTTTGGGGGGGACCCAGGAGGGAGGTAGAAGTCTCTTCAGCCCCCTCAAATCTCTGTAATAAAAATAATAAAATCTCCGCAATTCGAAACCTTTAATTTAATATGTAAATAATTTCAAGTTGTTTAACCTAGCCCCCCCCCCCCGGTATATTTTTATTCACATTATACAAAAACCGCTAACATTTAAAAAAAGATTAAATCTTTGCCGGTTATACTTATTAGTATTATTATTAAATTATTCTAAATCCTTTACGAAACCTCGTTAATACATTCACGACTTGCACCGATGTGGTTTGGCCCCCTGAAGTAATAAAAATTGACTCGGCTAATAAAATTTTATTTTATTATAAATTAACTGCATGGGTTGTGGTGCTTGGTACTGAAAACTCTGGATTAAATTATTATATTAAAATACATAAGTGAACGATAATGGATGTTCTCCAGGCTTATACAAATTCGAACAAGTTTATCTATTAAAAAAAAATAATAATTTATTTTTACGTAAATAAATCACAAAAATATTTAACAATAAAATTTTTTCGCATCTTGCCGATTAAAGCTTCTATCACACTTTGTGCATTTCAATTCGACGCACAATTTTAACAAACACATTCTGCAGTACAAATGTTCACATGGTAAAACGTATAAGTAATCTGCATTATTGCAACTAGAACACAAATTCACTTTTGGTTCCTGCACTACCTTTTTTTCTTCGGTAAAACTAACAAAGGTGGAACTGTTTTTTATTTTTTTAATTGATTCTTCTAAAATTTCTTCACTACTTTTACGTTTCAAATTGTTTAATGTTTCGTCACTCTCATTGTTTACACCACTGCTGCTACTGCTGGAAGTTTCCAAATTTTGAATAGAATTTGAAGACGGCTGAGTACGACCTACGGTGCGTTTGATTGTATAAGTTTCAGTGCGATGTGAATTTAACAGCAAAAACATATCGATACGTCTTTTCAAAGCGGCATTAAAGACTGGTTTCCGTGTGTTGGTGAATTTCGAACGAGTAAAAGGATCGCTTGGCCCTCTTCCATATACAGCTTCGCTTTCGTTGTATTTATCGAGGGTACTCTGATCAATGGTGTTACCGCTAGGTAAAGTGATTGGCATAGCCATGACATCAAAAGTTAAACCATCCAGAAAATCGTCAGCTATTTTAAAATTATCCGGATTTATGTTTTCTGGTTCTGATGTGCCGTTAGCGTTACTAACCGGGGAGCTGGGATTTTCGATAGTTCCCTGCATGAGACGATGGAGAGAACTAACCGTGGTAGAAGAACACAGCTTGGAGGGCCGACCCCAAACTTCAACTTTAGCCAAACAAGGAATTTGTTTTGCTCTCAATATCTTGATTTTTAAAAAATTAGCGGTCGAAAACGTACGAAAAGTGTTCGATTTGAAAAAATAAAGTGCGTATTCGGTTGACATCTGAGAAGGCGGATTGGTTTTCGAATAGAATCGACTGTTACAAAATATCACACCCAAGTTATCGTAGGAAGCATATCCTATTGAATTGTACTCTCTATTGCCAATTTTAGCCATAACTTCGATTGCGTTGCATTTATGCGAACCCACCGACGATCTTATTACAATGTAATGAATATTAACGGGACACAAAAGTTCAAAATTCACTTCCACCGTCGATCTTCCTAAATAATATGGAACAAATCCGCGTGATTTTGTAAAAACGTTTGAAGAAATTAAATTGGTTACTTCGTTGCCTTCCAAACTTTCATCTGGGGAGCTCACTTTCGGTAGCATTTTTGGATCCAAAAAATTAAACATTTCGGAATTTTCGTTCATTATTTTATTGTTTTAATAAATATATAACGTGAAAATGATAATTTAATTGGCTTTGGCCAATTTTAAAAGTCAAAATTAAAATTATAGGAATGTAACCTCACTTTTAAACGTCATTGTCAACAAGATTTGTATACAGAGTGGCTCACAGATTTTGTAACGTAGTCATAAAGCCGGTGACGTCACTAGTTGTTTGACCCCTTCTGCACTCGGGGCGACCCACCTTTGTTACGGGACTAGACATAACGTAGCCTCTTTGAAATTAAATAAAAACATAAAATCCACAGAATCTCAGGAATGAACCGCAAACAGAGCTAAATCTCCCCAAAACTGTCTAGTTACGCCACTGCGAAAGTCGTACATAAACCAAAACCAACATTGGCAGAAATCAAGCCATAGATTATTATTCTGTATTTTTTGTTAATAATATTATTTACGTTACGATTTTATTGATTCAAATAATAATGTCAACTGTCACTGAAAATAAGGTGGAACGATTTATGTAAATCGTCCTGTACAATATAGAGATTTTAAATTTACGAGCCGTAAAAGCTGCGGAAATTATTTTAATTAAATTTAAATATTTCTTAACTCTTATAATTATTAATCGATAATAATTTAAAAAAATTTAATTTGTTATGCAATTCAAGCCCATGCGTGCGCACGCAATTTTCTGTAACTGCTTCCAACGGTTTTTTAAATTCAAATTCAATTCGTAATCGTGTGCGTTCGGTAACGTATAGTTCGCGTAAATATCGGCTTGAAATTAATCGAATTTAACCAAAAACAGTCGGAAATAAATAATAAAACCTGTTTTAAAATTAATAAAAACTACATAGTAAATAGAAATTCGTGTTTGTTTTAGTAAACCATCAGTGATTGTGAAAAAAATCGAATTTAATTAACCTACGTAGGTTTTGGCGGTTACAGACACTCCGAGTGGGTACAGTCCGTTCAAAATGTTTGTTTACAATGTTTTTGTTTGAATTTTGACTTTGTGACATTTTGTTTATTTGAGATTTTATAAAATGACAACGAACGGAAAATTTGGTACTTTAACCATAAAAAATAACGGCGAGCAAGGTGTCACTCAAATTTGCGTCCTGAATGTGGGCGTCAATGTAATAGGTAGCAGCGTTAATGCCAATGTGAGATTGTACGATACCAACATTGACCAACAACAGTGCATTGTCGAAGTGAAAGAAGATGGATTGGTAAATTTCCATTTTGAAGTTTTGATTTGATTGTGACCGAGTTTTTGATTATAGGTAACAGTTGCCGCTTTGCACATTTTCCCTCAGACTAAAATCAACAACTTGGCTTTACTGAAAAATCGAAAAGTGGCACTGAAAAATGGAGACGTGCTTAAAATAGCCAGCACAGAAATTACGTATAACAATGATACTCCAAGAACTCAAGCGGTAAGTTTCTATACTTGGCCGAATATAAAAACTTATTTAAATATTATGTAGGATATCACGAAACAAATCAAACAGAAAATTTTTCCCTTCAATACACCCCGCCGAAGGTCTTGCAATCTGGCAAGTTTAAGTGCAAAGAAACCTCCTACCAGGTTTGTGGTGCTAATTATTAAAGTTTCAAGTTTTTTTAACTGTTGTTTTGTAGTAGCCGGTTCGGTATGAATAACAAGCAAAGTTTATTTTCCCCGTCACCACTAATAGTGAAGAAAAATCTTCCACCAAAACACAACGATGATTGGTAAGTCAAAGAATTGAAAATATGCATGATTCTACGTTTTTTATTTTAGGCCTTCTGAACCTTTGGATTGTGATCAATTTCCATTTGTAGGACATTTTTCTCCACAAAAGTGAGACCCTTTTTTCTGTTAAATTTATAAAAATTTGGTAAATCGGTAGGGACCATTATATGCACTAGTTGAATTGTGATGAATGTTTTAAATCATCTGATGCACAATTTTCATTTTCATGTGCCTTTCAATTTCAAGGTTTTTTTTTCTAATGATATTTTTACAAATCGTTTTCACCATTTTCAAATTTAGTTTTAAAATTTCGAACACGGATTGATCGTCTTCAGCTTTCATCAAAGGTTGTATTTCTTTGCAGAAATTATCAATGCACCGAGACGACATGTTGATTGAAAAAAGTTTAGTTTCCATTTAATTTTTATAAAAATCAGTTCACAGTGACAACTTAAAAGTTGTAAGCAGTATTTTAGAAAATGTTGATTTTCTGTCGTATGAGTGATTTTTATCTATTTTTTTTTATAATATGTAAATTATCGGCTGTAATATTTTCTTAAAACTTCGCATTTTTATTCCCCGTATAACTTTATTCCAGCAGATAATCCAGCTTTACTGTATAGACGTTTGAAATGCAAATCCTCTCCCCAATTTTGGTGAGTGGTTTACATTATGAAAATGATAAACTTTTTGTTTTGAACATATCTTTGCTGCTACACCCCAAAAGGTCGACCCTAAATAATTTTTGTTAAATTCACATTTCTTTCTAGCTGAATTTTTGTATATTTATGTAATTATGGGGGTATTTATTTCATTTAATAATTTTTTTGTATTCGTAGTTTGTAAATTTTGTCAACGTGTGTGGCATAAACACCCTCGACCAATTTTGACTAAAGTTTTGTACTTGTTTTTGAAAATTTATATGTAAACGATTTCCTCTTTTATAAATAAATCCTGTATTTGATTGAGTGTTCTTGCCACACAAGTTGACAAAATTTACGAACCAACAATAAAGCTCTTAGCTCGGCTTTCCGGTGTGTATCAACATGTTCTGGATTTAAGATTTGTTTCTATATTAACATAAGTCTGGTAAATTAACAAAACATCTAGGACAAAGTAAACAAAAATTATGAGCTACGAATTCGACAACATTACGACAGAATTAATATCCGTAATATGTTTTTTAAAATACGATGTTTTAAGGTGCCTTGAATTTTTACAACACGTGAAAAGAGCGAAAATCAGTTTTTTCTGTTATATTATTATATCAATCTCTAGTTCTTTTGAATTCCAACAGAAATTCTAAAGTAATAAACTGAAAAGGTGCAAAACAGCAATTTTCAAAAATTATTCTTTTTGAATAAAATTAAGTAGAAACTTTAAACCTATTTATGTCTGTTTACATTGTGGTATTTAACACTGCACCGGTTGCGTATTTGTAAAATTTAAACAATTAAATGTATTTCTGCATTAGAGCACAATAACTCGTATTTCATGAATAATTCAATATAGATTATGCCCTCATGTGCAGACTCACACATAAATTTTCTTTAAGGGGTTAGACTACAGTGATCCGTCTTAAAATAATATAAATTTTAGACATATTTAAATTTGTATAAATAAAAAGCAGCCGTCATTTTGCGCATGATGTAGTTCTTCACCTACAGTCGAATGGTGTACAGGGTGGGCCAATTTCGTTGGTTCTTATGAATGAATACTGCATCCTCAACCCCTTTTTTCGAAAAAACTTGGTGGTGGAAACCAGAATTCTCGATCTTTTTTGTTTTCTAGCATTAGGCAAAAGTTTGATTTTTCTATTTTTCAATTGTTGATATCTTGGTTGATTTTAAAGTTCCGAAGCAATGTTAGCACTTTCTTCAGGCACTTTTTTAATGGCAATGAAATGGGTCAAAGAGATTTAAAATTTTTAAATAGAAACCATAGTCGAATATGACATTCTTAAATAGCTTTTATGTACTCTTTTCAATGATATGTAATATGGGGCGGTCCATTCTTTCAGTTTCATCCCATTTAATTAGGGGCCGTTCATGTATTAAGTAAGACGTTTAGGGGGAGGGGGGTAGCTGAAATCTCATTTTTTCTTATTCGGGGGTAGAGGGGATTATGGCAATTTCTTACATAAGATTTTATTTGTTATTATTAAGCGCAAAATTCTTTAATTTCACTTTTAACTTGAATAGATATCGAAAATTCTTTTGACACGATACGATCTGGTTTCTCATTGGGTAATAATTAATCTTACCTAAGATTAGTGTGGGGGGGGGGTATAAATTTTCTTATTTTTTCTTATTATGGGGTGGGGAGAGGTCTAAAAGTAGGAAAAAACGTCTTACGTAATACATGAACGGCCCCTTACATCATTTTTATTGATATTATTAACTGCGATATTATTAGAACTGCTTTACACAAGATCTGATTCGGTAAGATGTCCTTTAAGTTTCCTATGTCAGATCAGATTCTAGATCGGAGTGTATGGAGCCTTATTTTATGGGTATTCTTGTCAGGCGGAAGTTGGGAGGTTTTCCCTTCCAACATGACCAAATTAGGCGTTGTGTATTCATGTCAAATGGTTAGGTGCATCTGTGCTGCTTTAACCTGTAACCGGTATTTGAGGTCTGGGAGACTGCATCTCAATGCATAATTTTATATGTACTCATAGTTATGTACCGGTTATGGGTTTAACATTAAACAGTGAGTGCAATGAGTTTCAAGGAATTCAACAAATTCCTAAACATTATTTTTAAATTTTGGCTTTTGTAAAAAAAAGTTGAAATTTGACTGTTTTGTAAGAAAACGTTGAAAGGCCAAAATAATTGATGCTAAACAAAAACCACTACATGCAAAAACGACGGCATTAATTCTATGTCTGTCATAATTCAAGTTTTACTTTTCAAATGACAATTTAAAAAGTATTTTACTTACCCACCAAATTTCATAGACTCGTGAGAATTATCACCGACGATTTCTTTTTTTAGACTGCCTATTTGCAACTGCTGATGCTATTCGGGGAGAATCTAAACTTTCTTATGATTGTTTCCGTAGGGCACGTAAAGCCGTTGGTGGAAACTTTACTTTTGCATTTCTCATATTTTAACAGGTTCAAATTTTCTAAAATATCTAGATTTAGTTATTGAATTAGACGAAAAGGGGCTTTAGGGACTCTAAAATTTTGATATATCCCAGTTTCAAGTTGTTAAAAATTTGAAATTTTTGAAAAGTGATTTTTAAAGGTTAAAAAAAATTCATTAATAAAAAATCTAGACGGTCATAGCCTGTGTTCTGGTACCATGTCTTAATATTGACCAGTTTCCTACTGTTACTTATCGTATATTAAATCTAAAATTATGGTAACCCTGTAGGAAAAGTCCAGATTAACATCTTATTGGCCAATTAATTTATTTTAATATTGGTACTTTTACCTAGAATTACACAGTAAATAGAGTTAAAAATTCACTAATACATAAAAAAAGTTATCTGCTTTTGATTCCGTAATAAAACAAGTTAACGTCTTCTTTTTTACTAAATTGAATTGAAACTTTAAATTATATCAAATTTCACTTATTATAAATGGTAAACATGACTTTAGTAAAAAGAAGACATTAACTTGTTGTTTTATTATGATTGTTTTTTTTTACGATATCTTGGCTAGACAAATTGATTAATTTATTAATTGGTTTTTGTCTTCTTCAGGAAAGAACCGCCACTGCCAGAAATACCCGAAGCTATGAGTGCGTTGGAAGACATATTGAAACCATCATCACCTTCACTGGTAAATGTCGTCGCTCCAACAGTTAGAATATCAACTTGCACATCTACAAGCGATTTTGATAAAATGAAAAATGAAGAAACGATGGTTCCCGACGTTAAATCCGAAATTTCCATCAACTCGAATGATGATTCCCTAAAATCATTTCCTAAACCAACTGCGTGTGTTTCTGATCGTTTATCTGGAAGAAAAAGTAGCTTGCCAGCCCAAAATACCGATCCGAAAACCTCAAGACGTCAAAGTCGTTCATCTTCTTGTGTTACTCCATCAAAAGTTTATCTTCCTTCCAAAAGCAGATTAACCCGCTCTGATCATAAACTATGTAATGAATCTCAGCCATCTTTTCTCATATCAGATTCTATTGAAATGGAAAATTTAACCACTTCACCTAGACATGAAAACTCAGAAATGAACAGTTCAACTCCAACTTCTGCTTCGCGTAGTTCCAGTAATCTGATTCTCTTGGATACCCCTGCATCTATCATTAAAAAACGAGATTCGATGTTGAATATATCGATATCCCTCAAGAAAACTGATAAAAGTAACAATATGGATAACTCTGAAGCTCGTGAGAAATCAAAATCGCGACTCTTTGATCAGAGTCTTGAATCTGTGGATGGAGACTCTTTGGCTGTTTCCACAGATACTTCTTCATTTGTTTACGAAAGTGCGCTTGCTGTTCTGCCATCTGTTGACGATTTTGAAGTTGAAGAAATCGTAGAGGATTCTCAGGTGATCGTTGCCCCTGGAAACAAGAGTATTGATTCTACAATTGCTCCCAATGATAGCGATATTAGTGGAATAGCAAGTTTAGCCAGTACACCTGAACCAAAAAGCACAATCTCAAATTATGAAATGATGATTTCAAATGCAGATGCTGTAGAAAGCACTTCAAATCAAACTGATTTATTATATGAAAGCACCGTTTCTGTTCACAATGATGAAGATACTTTAAAGGATTCTCAGTTTGAAGAAATTCAAAATTCCAGTTCAATCACAATTTCATCAAACGAAAATTTAGACACAAGTGATGTATGCTCACTAGATTCTGACTTGATTGCAATTCGTGAACCTAGTCCTGAGAAATCGGAAGATGAAATGGAAAAGATTAAAAATAACTCCAAGAGACGAATGTCTTTGAATATGGAACCAAAATCTGAAACATTTGTAGATAGCAACTACTCAAGGGCTTGTAACAGCATACATCGATTGACCCAAATCTTAAACATTGATAAACGAAGACAAGAAACTCCTAAAAGTAACAATAACTCTCAAACACAAAATATTGAAGAAGAAGAGTGCATTCCAGTAAATGCCGAATTCCAATCACCTGCAGTTCAAATTGATGGAGTAATTGGTACACGTTCATCAGAAAGAAAGTCGAAAATGTTTCAAGTAACTGATGAAGAAGCAATGCAAACAATTGAAGATGATATTGGCAATGGGTCAAGCTTAATTCTTGCAATGGATCAAGAAGATGAATCAACTAACGAGTCAAGTGTAATCGAAAAGAAAGTTAATCAAACATTTACGCTAACTGAAACGCCTGCCAAAATGACAAAAAATTCTCAATCTTTTCAAACAATAGTACAAATTGATAGTGATGACCATGTAGTGCAAATTGAAGAAATTCAAAATTATGAAGAAATCGATAATTTTGAGATTGAAGACGATGATGAATCTCAGGTTACTGAAAAAATCGAAATTGTGTCTGAAAGGAAATCAAAGCGGATTTCGTTGAGGCAAGGTACTCCAGTTGCTTTTGGGAATAGCTCGACAAGGAAATCCAAAATTCGTCAGTTGCCTGTAATACGCGTTAACGACCAAACTATTGAAATTGATGATTCTGAAGACTCGAATGCTTCAACTGCATCTGAGAGTAAATCAAAAAGAAACTCTAAGTTGCTCAGAACTCCAATGAAGAACTCGCCAGCTCCTTCTGAAGTTAGATCAACAAGGAAGTCTAAAATTCCTCAAGCTCAAACTGTTGAATTGAATGATTCTGAAGACACCGACGATGCTTCAACTACATCTGACAGCAAATCAAAAACAAACGAGAAGTTGCTCCAAACACCAGTTAAAAACTTGCCAGCTGTTGCTGTAGTTAGATCAACAAGAAAATCAAGCATTCGAACACCATCATCCCAAGAAGGCTCTGATACTTCAGTTGTAATTCAAACTCCATGTACTCAAGGCTCACTAACTGCTTCTGGAGATAGATCAACAAAAAAATCTCAAGTTCTTCAAAAATCCTTGTTGAAAGAAGATGAAGTTTTTGGATTTGAAGATTCTGAAGACACGGATAGTTCAGTTTCAACTGAAAATACATTGTCTATAGAACGCTCTCCAGTTACTGCTGATGTTAGATCAATTGACAATGATATTAAAATAGAAGATGTTTTAGTCGCAACTGACAGGAAATCAAAGAGAATCTCCAAGGTACTCCAAACTTCTTTGATTCCAGATTCGCCACTTACTTCTGAAGTGGGTTTAACAAGAAAATCGAAGGATCTTCGAATATCCTTATTACAAAATGAAGAAGGTTCTGAATTGAGCGATTCTGAAGATACGGATGGATCAGTTCTTTCTGAAAATAATTCGAGACGAGAATCTACCTTATTTCAAACACCGTCTGTGCAACAGACTCCTGCTGTTGGTGTAGTTGGATCAACCAGAACATCTAAAATTGTTCAAACGCCTTCATTACAAGATGATGAAATAGTAGAATCCGAAGATATATCTGCAAATGGCAGAAAATCAAGAAGAATCTCTAATGTACTAAAAACGCCATCGGTTTCGGGTACTCCAATTACGTCTGGAGTAGGATCAGCAAGAAAATCTAAATTTTTTGAAACACCATTTTTGGAAGACGAAGAAGCTTCCAAATCGATAGATGCTGAAGAGCTGGATGATTCAGTTTTAAGTAAGAATAAATCAAGACGTACCTTTACCTTACTCCAAACACCATCTAAACAATCCTCTTCAGCTGTTGCCGAAGTTAGATCAACCAGAAAATCTAAAATTGCTTCAATGTCTTCATTGTCAGAAGAAAATATTGTGGAATCTGAAGATACTTTAGCTGGATCTGTCAGGAAATCAAAGAGAATCTCTAAAGCACTTCAAACTCCCTCGATTTCAGATTCGCCAGATACTTCTGAAGTTGATTCAACAACAAAATCTCAAGTTCTTGACACATCCATTTTGAAAAATGAAACTATTGAGTCGAGCGATTTTGAAAGCATGGACGATTCAGTTTCCGATGAAAGTAATTCGAGAAGTGCATCCACGATACTCAAAAAATCATCTATACAGTGCACTCCATCTTCTCAAGTAGAATCAATCAGAAAATCTGAAATTGTACAAACGCCTTCATTACCAGCCGATGAAATTGCTGAATCTGAAAAAATACCGTCAAGTGGTAGAAAATCAAGAAGAATCTCGAATGTACAAGTAACGCCATCAGTTTCGGGTACTCCAATTAGTTCTGGAGTTAAATCAACAAGAAAATCTAAGGTTCTTCAGACACCATTATTGGAAAAGGAAGAAATCTCTCAATTAGGTGAATCTGAAGATATGGATGGTTTAATTTTCATTGAAAATAAATCAAGACATACCGCTATCTTACTTCAAACACCATCTAAGCCATCTCCAGCTGTTGCTAAAGTTGGATCAACCAGAAAATCTAAAATTGTTCTAACCCCTTCGTTACCAGATGATAAAATTGTGGAACCTGAAGATAGTTTAGTTGCAACTGACAGGAAATCAAAAAGAATATCCAAGGCACTCCAAACTCCCGCAATTTTAGATTCACCAGATACTTCTGAAATTGACTCAACAATAAAATCTCAAGTTCTTGAAACATCCGCTTTGCAAGATGAAGCTTCCGACTCCAGCGATTCTGAAAACGTGGATGATTCAGTTTCCACTGAAAGTAACTCAAAACGTTCATCCGCAATACACCAAGTTTTGCCGATGCAGCGCACTCCAGCTACCGTTGAAGTTAGATCAACAAGAAAGTCGAAAATTGTTCAAACGCCTTCATTACAAGGCGATGAAATTGTTGAATCAGAAGATACATCTGCAACTGGCAGGAAATCAAGAAGAATCTCGAATGTTATAAAAACTCCATCAAATTTGGGTACTCCAATTACTTCTGGAGTTGGATCAACAAGAAAATCTAAGGTTCTTCAAACACCCATATTGGAAAATGTAGAAGCTTCCCAATTGGGAGATTCTGAAGATGTGGATGGTCTAGTTTTAACTGAAAATGAATCAAGACGTACCTCTACCTTACTTCAAACACCATCTATGCCATCTCCAGCTGTTGCCGCAATTAGATCAAGCAGAAAATCTAGAATTGTTGAACCTCAAGATATTTTAGCTGGAACTGAGAGAAAATCAACGAGAATTTCAAAACGACTTCAAACTTCTTCGATTTCAGATTCGTTAGATACAACAAAATCTCAAGTCCTCGGAAGAACCGTTTTGCAAGATGAAGTTTGTGATTCCAGTGATTCTGAAGACATGGATGATTCAGTTTTCACAGATAATAATTCAAGACAAGAATCTACTTTACTTCAAGCACAGCCTGTACAATCGACTCCAACTGCTGGTTTGAGACCTTCATTACATGGTGACGAAATAGTAAAATCTGAAGATATATCTGCGAGTGGCAAAAAATCAAGAAGAATCTCTAATGTACTAACAACGCCATCGGTTTCAGGTACTCCAATTACTTCTGGAGTTGGATCAGCAAGAAAATCTAAAATTTTTGAAACACCTTTATTGGAAGACGAAGAAGCTTCCAAATCGGGAGATGCTGAAGAAATGGATGATTCAATTTTAACTGAGAACAAATCAAAATGTATCTCTACCTTACTTCAAACACCATCTATGCCATCTCCAGCTGTTTCCGAAGTTAGATCAACCAGAAAATCTAAAATTGTTCCAACACCTTTGTTGCAAGATGATATTGAAGAAGAAGCTGATACTTCACCCATAGCTGCAAATAAACCAATGCCTTTAGTGCAGAGCTCACCGGCTCCTTCCGGTACTAGATCAGCGAGGAAATCTAAAATTCTTGATACCACAGATGCTGTAGCATTAGATGTTTTGGATGCAACTGCAAATAAATCAAGCACATTCCAGGTAGAATCTTCAAAGAGATCTCCAGCTTTACCAACACCCTCATTAGCAGAGTCGGCGGATTCTGCAATTGAAACCGATCGAAAATCAAAACGAAATTCCAAAATACCTTCTCTTCAAAATACTCCAACTGCTTCTGGAGTTGTACCAACAAGAAAATCTAAAATTCTTCAAACACCTTCTTCTGAAAATGATACTACGGAAACTGAAACCTTGACATTACTTCAGACGCCATCTACGCATGACTTGCCTACAACTTCTGGAGTTCGATCAGCGAGAAAATCAAAAATTTCTGTAACGCCCATAGTCTTATCCGTGATGCAAACAAGAAGAGGTTCTAAAGCGCCTCAAACGCCTATAATTCAAGAAGAAGCAAACACTTCCACTACGTCTGCTGGTAAATCCAAAAGAACTTCCAAGCTTCTACAAACAAATTCAGACAATACTCCAGTTACGTCTGGAATTCAAGTGAAGAGGACTTCTCAAGTCTTGAAAACGCCATCAATGCAAGATTTTAATCAAACAAATTCACCGCTTGCGTCAGGAATTAAATCAAAAAGAATTTCGAAACTACAACAAACGCCTTTGATTCAAGAAGAATCCAATTTGTCAAATGCGTCGGGAAGAAAATCTGCTACTCCTAAAAGTATCGAAAAATCCAAAACTCCAGTTTCGTCTGCAATCAAACCACAGAGAATTTCCAAAGCGTTTGAAACTCCCTCTCTCATAGATTTTGAAGAAAACGAGTCGCCTCTTACTTCGTCAGTAAAAAGTAGAAATACCTCCAAATTATCTGACAAAGATAAAAGTGAAATTGAAACTTCCCCCGTTCCAAAAAGACGTAAAATTGGTGGACGTACTGCAAATACAGAACCTCAGAATGATTTGACCAATGTTCAAGGCGTGAAAACTCTGTTCAAAACCCCCAAGGTTCACAAACAACCACATAACGATTTGACTGATGTGCGCGGCGTTAAAACTATCTTAAAGACACCGAAAGCTGTAAAAGAACCCAAAAATTTTTTGGCCAATTTAAAAGGCGTTAAGAAGTTGATGGCTACCCCTAAAGTGCAAAATTCTCCTGAAAATGATTTGACCAATGTGGGCGGTGTTAAAAAATTACTGAGGACTCCCAGACAACCTAAAGAACCTCGCAATGATTTAACCCAAGTTCAAGGTGTAAAGAAATTGATGGCTACTCCAACTGAACAAAAATCTCCTAAAAATGATTTGAGCGATGTGATGGGTGTGAAACAACTGGTAGCGACTCCAAAACCTCGTAAGTCAGCTAATTTAAGTGGATTAGGTGACTTTTTTGCAACAACTTCGAAGACGACGACTCCCAAGCATGGTTTAAGCGAGGTAAGGTGCATAAAGAAGATTTTGGATATAAAGAAGTCAAAGAAATCGTTGAAAGTTCAAAATTCACCCAAAAATGATTTGACAAATGTCGTGGGAGTTAAGAAAATGTTCGCGGAAGAAGAAGCGCAGTACAATAGAGATTTTAACGTTTCAGGCGTCGCGGAAATTATGAACAAAAGCGACGAATTATTCAATTCGCTGTTGGACAAAAAACCACCGAAAACTTATGGTCGTAAAAATACACCGTTAAAACCTGATACTTCCACTAACATCAGCCGTGTATCTGGAACATCAGTTATGTCTGAAGAAGTTGTTAATTGGGTTAACACTCAAGATTTTAATAAAGGCGAAGTTGTCGATAATTTAACGCCAATCAAATCGAAAAATAACGAAAATATTTCGATTTCAAAGAAGCAAGATGTGGCAATTCATTCCAGTACGCCTTTAAATAAAGGTAATCGGGGTATTTTGAAAGAAATAGAAGAGAATATTCATAAAGACATTGAATTAAGCGATGCAGTAAATGAAAAACATTTGAAGAAAGTTCAATTTTTGGATAACAGTAATTTGAGAAAAAGTCAGCGTACACCTCGGACGCCAATTAAGATCGCTTCCGAATTTGTGATGACCCATTTGCAGAGTCGTAAGCGAAAGGCGGTAAAAGAGGAGAATTTAAACGAGAAGTCAGCAAAGGTCCCTAAAACGGTGTCGGAATCAAATAATGCTAGTATTATTGTAATCAACAGTGAAACAGAGCCCGAAGACGAAGTGGCACGTAAAGTTCTCCCTAAAAAGGGCGCGAAAAAGACACTTAAGTCTCAATCAAAGAAGACAACGCGTATGAATAATAATAGCGATAAAGTTGAAGAAGAAAGAGTCGATAAAAATCAAAAAGATGAAGAAGTTGAAGCTCCTAAAATCACTCGCGGCCGTGCCATTAAAAAAACGAACAAAAAAAGTGTGGAAGTTGAAAACGACGAAGAAATTAACGCAAACAATGAAGAAAGTGATGAACAAAAGACAGAAAACGTAAAAATTGAAGCGCCTAAAACCACGCGCGGTCGTATAGGGAAAAAAGCCAACGCTAAAACGACCAAAAAAATGGAAGAGCTTCAAATCGAAAATAATGAAGAAATTACGAGCGAGAGAGTTGAAGAAACTTTCGATCAAAATGAAGAGATTGAAGCTCCTAAAACCAGACGTGGTCGTGCGTTGCCGAAGTCCAATACTAAAACGAACAAACAAATGGAGAAGGTTGAAGACGACATAACTGCTGATAATGAGAAAGTTGAAGCAAATGAAGAAGATACAGTCCCTAAAACCACTCGCGGTCGTGCAGTAAAAAAGACCAAGACGAAAGTGAACAAAAAAGTGGAGAAGGTAGAAAACAGCACCAATGTTGATGAAGAGATTGAAATGATGCCCGAAACCACGCGCGGTCGTGCAGCGAAAAAGACCAGCGCTAAAATAAGCAAAAAATCTATGGAAGAAAATTTAAAAACAAGTTTAACCGAAGATAAGAACGAATCGTTGAAAAAAACTACACGTTCACGAAAAGTGGCTAAAAAACCTGAACCTGAAAAACAGTTAGATTCGACTGTTGAAGAAAAAGACGAACCGGTGATTGCAGTTTCCAAGAAAACGCGTGGACGGGGAGCTTCAAAAACAATCGTGGAAGTTCCAGAAAATAATGGTAACAAAGAGTTTGAAGCGCCTGAAACTACGCCCAGTCGTGTAGTGAAAAAGATCAGTGCAAAAACAAGCAAAAAATCTATCGAAGAAAGTGGGAAAGAAAGTTTAATAGAAGAAAAGAACGAATCGTTGAAAAAAACTACACGTTCACGAAAAGTGGTTAAAAAACCTGAACCTGAAGAACAGTTAGATTCATCTGATGAAGAAAATGACGAACCGGCGATTGAAGTTTCAAAGAAAACCCGTGGTGGACGAGCAGCTTCAAGAACAAACAAGAAAGTTCCTGGTAAAAGTACGCGTCCACGTGCCGCACCAAAAGGAAAGAAGGTAGAAGTTGAAACTTCCATAAATTCCACCTTGGAGAGCTCAAAAGCAAGAGTTGAAGAGACTTCCGTTACCTTGCCAAAAACTACACGTACACGTGGGATAAAAAGAAGCCTAGAAGTTGAAAGTGCAGAAGAACAAAAAAGCTCCACTACTGTAAATTCAAAAAAGAACAGTAAAAAATTAAAGGTTGAAAATGACAGCCTACTCGAAAAAGAATTTGAAGTTTTGAAAACAACTCGCAGACGCCCAGCTGTAACTAAAGCAAGTCAAAGCCAGGTGAGAGTACTTAGAACCAATAAGAATAGCATCGAAAATTCAGAAATGGAAGAATCTAAGAATGAAGAAACAACTAAAACAGTGCGTGGTCGTAAAACCAAAGCTGAACCACAGAATGCTGAAGTTCAATTTGAAAGCAAAAGCGAAGAAGAACCAAAAAGTGCTAAAACACGTGGAAAGCGCAAGTTGTATTCTCTAGATGATTCGGTGAAAATCGATGTTGAGGAAGTGGTCAAAGTAGAAGTAAAGAAGGTGCAGCGCACCAGGAACTTGAAAGAAAAAGCGGAAGTTGTTGCACCTGTACGAAGTTCCAAACGAACAAGGAAGTAGTTTCTTTAATTTCAAGTTAAATGTACATACGAATAGTTCGTTTATCAATAAGTTTTTTAAATATGTTTTAATTCGATTAGTATATATTTTTATTTTTTATTTGAAATGCTTCTAATACAGAATGATTTTTAATGGTGAGTTGTGCTTTTCGTTGGTTTTTAAATTTTTATATAACATTTTTATTTGTTTTAGGATCTTGGATGCCGGTTGACTGTTTGGTGTTACGAGATATTTATCCATCTTCATTTATTACAATTTCATTAAAATATTGTTTCTTTTGTACCTACACTTTATGTAAATAAGATATTAATATACATTAGTTAATACTTAAGAAATGTTTCAATTTTCGCTTGATTGAGCGAAGTTTTCTTGATTGTAATTTGCCAAACGTACAAGAGGTTGTGGGTGGCACTGGCCAATGGGTTTGGTGTTCTTTGGTTTTACTGACAACAGAGATTGGTGTGATTCTTTCTTACTTGTAATTATACTTTTAATTGATACAAATTTGGTTAATTATTTACAAAACTTTTTTACGATATAGGATTAAAGAAAAAACAAAATTATAATCTCTCAGGTTGCTATTTACCATCTTTTTTTTGACAAATTTTATTATTTCATTCATCAGGTAGCAGAAAAAGAAAAATATTGTACACAAATGAAATATAAGTATTAATCTAAGGTATTAATACATTGAAAAAGGTTACTACTTGTGGATTTCTAGAAGTACAACAATATATGAAGCTATTATGCATAGCAGACCAAGAAGCATTTTATAATCAAGATTGAAAAATCCCGCAGCCGAAAAGTAAGGATATCGATAGGTTGCTTGGTGTGCTAGTAGTATCAATTCTTTACGTAATATACGATCAATGTTGTTATGGCTTAATGCTGGTAGATTGTACAATAAATTATAGCACACAGTTGCCGTACGTTTGGCTTCATCGGTGGCGATTTTACCAATTACACCTACTGCGTTGCTCATAGCCTGAAAAAATCAAAAAATAATTATTTTTAAATAGATTCTTTGCAGATATTTATAACCACTTTTTTAAAAATAATTTATCACAATGAAAAAGTTCAGCGAAATTAAGGTATCACCAGTCATATCAAAACTCCAAAGAAGTAAGACGGGAAATTACTGAACATTTCAATATTTTTTAGAAAATGTGTAATACTTACCCAAAATATTATTCTCCATAACATTAAATACGAGAGAATGATATTTAAATTAAAACTCCTGTAAATCTGTTTATATTCGTCTACGACAAGAAAACGTTTAATTATACTGTTTAAAAAATTTAATATCATTAATATTAGTGACATGTATATAAAAAGTATTTGCCATCCAAATAACGTATTGAAAATATCAATCGCATCCACCAAATTAGCATAAAGTTTTCTCAATTTGTTGATATCCCGAAAAACAATTTTGATTTTAAATTGTTTGTATATTTTTATGTTTCTTACTAAATTCCTGTTAATAATTCGAAACATAAGTTTAAAGCTGCTTATGTAATTGCAAATTAGCAAAACTATCGTCACATCAAAATAATGATTAAATTCAAACCAAAAAACGTTTACCAGCGTAATATTAGCATTAAACATTATGTCGCTGTTGATAAAATTGAAGAGGTTGATACCGATAGTTAGGAAAATATTAAATATAATTATCAGTACGTAAAAATTCCAACATGGTTTAAGTTTTATTTTGTAGGTCTCTTCGATTTTAAAAAAATTTTTTTGGAATTTTCTATATAAGTCGGCTTTACATATTGTCACTCTTATAATGCAAATTATTATTTTAAGCAACGCCACCAAATTATCTATGAAATTGATTATGATATGTACTGTATCTGTGGCAAATAATTCTGAACTTATTGTTTGAGCAAAGGAAGCTATCGAAGCAGCAATTACAATCAAACATAAAAAACACGCGCACAATTTATGAAAAGTTCGGAAACTCAATCTTTTCATATATATTGGAGGCACAATTGCCAAACAAATTGAAAATTTATTTAAAATATCGTTTTGGTTCATTTTCGGTTAGTTCTCAAATTAATATTGAAAAATGTAATAATTAATTTTGATAAAAACCGAAACAGAACAAAAGGTTCATTGTGTGAAAAAAGTTTGTTGATACAAATTTGTAAACAATTATCTATTCATTGTCTTCTTCGTAAGTAATTAAAGTTATTACACAACATATTGAAAAGTGGGAAATAATTGATTTTTACAATGAACAGTAAACTGATTAAATTAACGAAATAAAGTAACCGATATTTTACTTGTTTATCAAG
The DNA here is from genome assembly GCA_963170105.1 of Cantharis lateralis. NCBI lineage: Eukaryota > Metazoa > Arthropoda > Insecta > Coleoptera > Cantharidae > Cantharis > Cantharis lateralis. The sequence goes on from OY720626.1 coordinate 11,424,378, forward strand.
TGAACAATGTTCAATTTTTTGTCACAGTCAAGTTTCGGCATAGATGTAATTTTTTGAAAGTTTACTTATTGATTTGTACAAGTACAACAATATATGCAGTCATTGTACCGAGCAAACTAAAAATCATTCTATAATCAATATTGAAAAATCCTGCAGCCGAAAAGTATGGATGGTGACGAGTAGCCTGGTGTGTAAGTAAAATCAATTCTTGACGCAGCATGCGATCAAATTTGTTGACGCTTATTCCCGGTACATCTAATAATAAATTGTAGCACAGAATCGCTGTACGTTTAGCTTCTTTGGTGGCCATTTCACTGGTTACGGCTATTGCAGCGCCCGTTATCTGAAACAATTACAAGATTATGAAGGAGAAGCCCAAACGTTTATTAGACTTACCCAAAATATTAAGCTCCATATTAACATAGTCAAGAAGAATAATTCCAAATTAAAAATGTTATAATAATGATCACGTTTTTCTATTTCCAAAATATATTTAATAGCAATATCCAAAAAGATTATAACGGTTACCGATATCGTCATGTATATAAAAAGTATTTGCCATCCAAATAGCGTGTTGAAAATATCGGTGGCATCTGTTAAATTGGCGTAACGTTTTCTTAATCTATTGACGTTCCAAAAAACATTTTTGGTATTTAAACAGGCACGTAACTACGGGTGGGCCAGGGTGGGCCATGGCCCACCCAAATTATCTATGGCCCACCCTTGTGCCCACCCTGAAAATTTGAAAATAAGAAAGCGAAAATCTAGGCATTTGTAATAAATTTATTGTAGTAAAATAAAAGCTATTTTTAGTTGTTTTAAACTACATTTCGTTGAAAAGTAAGCTGAACGCGTTACCGCTAACCAAGTAGATATTTCGAAAGTGGTGGATGAGTTTGATACATAGACAACAACCGTAGAATTATTTTACATTAGATATTTTCAAAATTTCGTACTTGTACTTGGAACGTGACCAGACGATTCGTTTTCGCCGACACAGTCCCGCTTTCAAGTAAGTCTTCCCCGTTGTCTTGCATTTAATAACTCTAGCTCCCCCCCCCCGCGCAGCGGGTACACCAAAGTTGGCCCACCTGAAAAAATTTGGGCCCTTGCTGGGCCCACCTGATTTTTAAAGCTAGTTACGTGCCTGTATTTAAATGTTTGTTTTTTTTTATATTTTTTACTAAATTGCGATTAATATGGCAGAATAAGAATTTGAAGCTGTTTATGTAATAATAAATTGTCAAGACTAGCGTTGTATCAAAGTAGTGATTAAATTCAAACCAAAACAAGGCGGTAGTTATGAAACTACAAGATTCGTTTTTAAAATCTCGAACAACGTTAATGATTATACAGATAGTTAGGAAAATATTGAGCAAAATAAACTGTGTGCTAAAATTCCAGCATTTTACTTGGCAGACAGCTTCGATCTTTGAAATTCGTTTTTGAAATTTTCTGTATAGGTCAGCTTTAAATATCGAAACTCTTAGAACAGAAATAATATTTTTAATAAATGAAATAATAACGGTAACCAAGTAGATTACGATATGTACTGTATCACCGGCATAGGTTCGTACAGTAAATATCTGATAAACCAAACATACTGAAGCACTAATTATCATATAACTTATAAAATATACGTGCAATTTATGTAAATTGCAGACACCAAAATGTTTGCAAAACATAGGGGGAACAATTGCCATACATATTGCCAATGTACGTATAATATTGCTTTGCTTCATTGTCGACCAATCTCAAATTACTAAAGAAAAGTTGTTCCAAATAGTAATTAAATTAAGTTTGATAAAAATCTTGAATATAACAAAACCTTTTATTCTTGACAGAAATTCTATATCAACTTCTAAACTATTGATCCATCAATTTAAGTAATTAAAATTATTAGATAGAATAAAATTAAAAATAAAAGGTGTAGAAATATTATAGAGGGTAGATAAAAAATTTAAATTTTAAATACTGTAATATATAGAGAACGATGTCACTAATAGTCAAAATTAAAACTTTGATTAAACAAATATATTTCGAATATGTACAGCAATAAAACTAACATTTTGTAATTACAAAACAATAAGAGATAAAACGGTACACTATAAATTCTGTTTTTTTTTTACAAAATATACAAACAGCTACCTGGAGAAGGTAAAATTAAAATTCTTTTGGAAGTCCGGCTCCTTAATAAATAATTCGATCAACATATTATGGAAAATGCATTTTCTACAATTTGCACAACTTTTGGCACCTATGTATACAAACCAAACTAAATTGCTAAATACAAAAAGGTTGTGCAATTCAAATTTTGTGATGTATCTGGGAATCAATGAAAAAAATCAAAACAATTTCTTAAGTACATTTCCAAGCAAAAAATAAATTAACAATGATTTGAAAACTAGGCGAATAAAAATTTAAATCTTTTATCATACTATGGCTGCAGTTTGATTATTCGACACAACCTGATCACTATTCACATTTTCAATGTGTCTGTACTTTTTAATTCGCTTCCATTCGCCATTATTGTAGTTCATTTGGAAGTGAGTTTCAACCAGCATCGTGAGATATGTTTCATCTGGTTGTAGGACGTTCTCTTGATCTTCAGACAATTTTATTGTGACAATGTTACCCAAATGAGGACAGGGATTATCGCGGGATCCCGCCATAAAACCTAAAATCAGCGCCTTTTCTGGTCTGGTTACTTTGTTTGCAGTTCTGAACATGTCTTGAGCTTCTAACATTTGTTCTCTCTGTACATAAAAGTAGAATCAGAAATATATCCAACACTTTTCTTTTTAATCTTACCGTAAGAGCCAAACCTCTTCGGTGCAACGAATTAGCAGGAGGTGGTTGTTGTATTCGAATCTGTGTAACTTGTTGAATTGGTCTTGTAGTAAGAACTACAGGAGTACCAATTGGTACTGCTGCGTTAGGTTGCTCAGCGACAACAGTTGTCCGTTGCCCAGGTGGTGTCGTCGTTGTTATTAGCGGTGGTACTGGCCTAACCGTTGTAATAAATTGTGGTGTGGTCACTGTCTTAGTCACCGTTGTTGGTGTGGTAGGGACGGTAGGAGTGGTGGTAACAATGGTAGTCACTTGAACAGGAGTGTGTACCGTTGTAACAGCTGGAGCTGAAATTTTAAATTATGAAATAGTTACCTCCATAAACTTCAATTAAATAAAATCAAAATTTTTCTAACCAGCAGGAGTAGCAATAGGTGCCGGCGTGGCTGGCGCAAACGTAGGCGTTGCATTAAGTCCAGCTGCATAATCGGGAGTAGTGCTGGTCGTAACAGGTGGACTCTGTAATGGCGTCTCCGTAGCTTTCTTTGCATCTTCCATATCTAAAAATATTTAAGTAGCAACCAATTCGTCTAAAACAGTTTAAAGCCTACCTTGCATCCTTTTACGTTTCTTTGCTGCAACGTAACCAAGCGGTTGATCAGCAATGTCCAATAATTTTACTCCACCTTCTTTTCGACCAGCCGTCGTACGTGACAATGAAGGTCTATTGGGTGTGTTGTTGTTCAAACTGCTTCTAAAACCGGACGATGGTAGAACTCGGCTAGGCAAACCTTTTAATGGTGCTAGAAAAATACAAAACGAAAATAGAGTAAAATTTTAATGATCATAAATCGCACTTACTTGTGTCGGTCATCTTTCTAGGCATTCCGCGCGATCTAACTGGAATTACGGGTGCAGACGCTTTTTTCAAATTTGACGCCGCGTCCATCGACTTCTGTAATAGTTCCGTACGCAATAGTGCGGATTTTGGTTTCTTTTTCAGTGTGAAATGTTTAACTGGTGGAGGTAATTGCCCCACCTGCAAAAACAAAGTTCTTTTGAAATTACGAATCAAATTACTCACTATCACAAGTAAATTAGACTTGGTTGCCTGAATCATCGCAACAATAACATAGTAATTTTATCACAAAAATTCCGCATTAATTATAAACAATAAATCTATGCTAGATTTACGATAAGCTGTAATATAATATAAAAATATTTTTTTAAAGATGAAATTCAACAAGATATTATACTACTGCCCGTATTCACACAACTTTTAACAAGCCGTTAAATTTAACGGATGATTTCTATTGGCTTGCTTGTACTTAGTACTGAGATAATTTCTATCACTTTATTAAATTTAACGGTTTGTTAAATATTTTATGGACGTTTGTGAATACAGGCATTAATCTACAATCGATAAGTTGCTCGACTAGGCGCCAACTAAAGTCTGGATTTTGACTGCAAAGCACCCGTCAATATAGAATCGTCAGAAAAAATAATACTGTACTACATGCAAATGTGAGCTTGCAATAAACTTTAAACATCAGCTAGCACTGTGCGGGTCCGCATTCTTTTTATATATTATATTATTTTAAACAAATTAAAGACTAATTAAAGTTTGTATCTCATAATAATTAGCAAATAATGCACTTTTGTAAATTTCTATAATAATATATTATTTTATAACTACTACTGTTAAATAAAAATTTCTAAAATTTTCTTCTTTCTAAAATCAAGTTGCAATTTCGTGGTGACAACGATTACAAATCGACTGTGTGTTTGTCCGACTCTTCCTCGACCCTCGAGTGTTTATAATCTAAAAGGGTAGGTAGAGATGCACTAAAAATATGTATGCCTTTGCTATTCACATGTTAATGAAGAAAAACAGATTGCATATTGTATTGTCATCGGGAATGCACAACTATGCAAAATTTCAGAGCTATTGCTTATCTGGAAGTAACTGAAAAATTGATTACAAAACAAAAATAAACTAACATGCAAGATAAGTTAAATAATACAGTTTTTAAAAAACCATACCGAGTAAAAAATGTATAGTTGGTTTTTTGGATACAAAAACACAAAATAATTTCAAATTGATTTGCAATGAACAATAAAGTATACAGTGGTGTCCGGCTATAACGTACTGCCACTTATAAAAAGTTAATCTAAACGTCTTGTGAAAACACTCACCTAGATGACGAAAGTAAATATTTACCGAATATAACATACTTTGGTTATTACGGACCACTTCTGTCGGTTCCTTAAAGTTTGTTATAACCAGATACCATTGTATGCGAGTACCTCCTAAAAAAAAAAATCGGCGGTTTTCGTAGATTTTACTTGTGGCAATAACAACCCTGTTTATTGGCCAATATTACTAAATCTAAACTAAATCTTGTAATACAGAATATTATAATAATTATGAATGTATAAATTGATTGTTTCAGTCATCGTCTTGCAAAGAAACTATTACCACAGATTAAATATACTACAGATAGCTCGCGCAATGTATTTTTCTGATTTTTAGAGGGCTGCCTATCTTTGTAATATATTTCTGGTGGGGTACCAGCGGGAAAACTCCGTAAGTACCCGACCATACCCACGGTCTTTCGCTACATTAGCAATGATATCATAAAACGTCTATGTGAGCTAATGAATGCCTAGCAGCATGATCGTACACCAACCACGGCTAGAAGAGAAATGATAACGTAACCACGAAAAAACACGAACAGCCAGCGCCTCTATAATATAAAGTGAATGGCTTCCATACTAAAAAAAATTGGCTTCCAAATACCTGAAAAGGGACACCCGTTCTCCCATAAGCGCGAGCTCTCTGTAGCATATTTAATCTGTGCTATTACTATCAAAGGAGAACATTAAGGCTAGATTAGAATTTGCTAAACAATATGTGGACTGGACATTCAACCATTGGAGAAAAGTTGTATTTAGTGATGAATCAAAATTTAATGTCTTCAGAAGTGATTGAATAACTCAAGTAAGGCAACCATCAAGGCAAACGGTTGCACCCCAAGTAGGATTGCTTTTCAGGTTGTGGTATAGAACCCGTGCATCGTATTCATATAATTTCTTTATAAAGATGTTCTTCAAGATGTAATGACACCATATACCAAGCAGACAATGCAACAAACATATATATCTCAACAAGACAACGTTTTAAATCACTCGTCAAAGTTAATGAAAGAGTGGTTAACCAAGAAAAATATAAATCCCATAAAACCGAGAACTAAATCTAACAAGAATGTCACTAACAGGAAGCTGTAATGGTGATTTGACTATTAATTTGAAGTACTTTTAAAATCTCTTTAAATCGCTATTGAGCAAAAGTATCACAAATATTGAAAAATATTTTTAAAAACCACTAAAAAGACAAGAATTAAAATAACACAAACAAGTTTACACAAATTCGGAAGTCATAGAGAAGGGAGGGTGCGCAACTAGTCGATTCCGATGTATTATTTTTGTCTATCAAACATTTCTTAGACAAATAACATCGATTTAGGTTTTTTCCATCTAAAACTGAAAATAATTCGATATAAACAAGTATTGAGGTTGAGTTCGGAGAATCTATAGTTTACAGAGACCCAAATTTTGCGTACAACAGTTTTTCAAATTACGTGCAATTGTTTTCAGTATTAGTTCTTAATTTTACCACGAGTAAACCTGGCAATTTTATCTCAGGTAGTTTAGTGCTCTCTCTTAGTTTAATAAAGTTCGATTACGTTTCATTTGGTTTCACTTACCACAGAAACTAAGGCAGCCTTGTTTAAATAATGGCACTCGATAGGTAACAAAAGCAGATCAATTTGTTTCTTGGCTATTGTCCGATAATCTTTCATTAAATCGTTAAGGATAGGTCTAACATCATCCATATCCGCAATTTCTGTGTTCAATGCACCCACCGACGGATAGGTTTTTAAAGCTTCGGCCAACATAGCTACCCATAATTCGGAATCGCCTACAGCAACTTCTAAAATTTGTTCCAATTCTAATCGCCACTAAAAATTGTAAAAAAAATAAAACGAATAAGACTTACAGAATACAAAATGTAAAGAAAGGAGACGAAATGTAAACAATTACCTCTTCCGTGTTTCTGCGCGGGATATGGAAGAAACTAAGTAAAAGTTTTAATTTAACTTGTGTCTGCAAATCCGGAAAACAGTCCTTTATATTTCTTAACACTTCCGCGTTTAATTGTGAACATATTGAGCCTCCGGTCCACGAATCATTCGACGTACCCAATTTATTATGAAGCCACAGCGACGTATCACTATCCCTAACGTTAGCCATCTTGGCTTTATGCGCACTGAAGTTTGTTGTTGTTTTTTGGTTAAAGGTGATTTCCGCGTCGTTGTGTTGGCGACAAGTTTTAAAAATTCGCACAATCTTAAATTTTTGATATCTTTTTACAGATTTTCAATTAAAAAATGTTGCCTTAAGCAATTTAATCTTTATTTGCGTTATTTGACATTTAGTTGTGACTAAATAATGATTTACATGAATCGATCGGGTGATTTTAACTGGTTTCTTGATTTTTTAGGTTAACGAACTGTCAACAAAAACCGCGAGTATTTTTTAAAAATGTAAGGAAATGTTGGAATTTATTTTGAACTAACCAATGAAAATCGGCTGAAAATTGCAACTGGTACTTTTTCTTCGTAATATTTAATTCATATATTTCTTCATGGGAACCAGGCGAGCATGAACCTAAAATTATTTTATGTATTTAATTTAATTCAAATTAAAATCACAAAATTCATTTCTAGGTGTGTATTGATCTAGCGCAGGTTTTGTACATAGTGGTTTTTTCATTTTTTGAAATTTTAGGTCCGGGGCCAATACAAGGATACTTCAACGAAGCTGGTTTTGTTAAGTCGGCATGATTATTCCTGGTTGAAATTGAGTTTTGAGTACACGATCGTGCCCAGATATTTGACCGAGTTCTGCCACAGGATGGTTTTATTTTCGATTTCGTCGATTATTTTGAAAAATTAATAACTGGAGAACTCGAGGTAGGTGTTTTAAATTTTTATATTTTTAAATATTAAGTGAAAATTACAAGTAAGAGAAAAATCCGGAGGTTTTTGAACTATAATACTTTCTATTCTCTTTCTGACAGTTTACGATAGTTTAAAAAAAAGAAAATAATAAATTAATTAAAATAATTACACAAACGATTTGCGATGCCAGATTGTCGGGAATTTAAATGACGATTGCATTCTTTGTTTCAATGAGTTTGCGAGAAGAGCCATTGCATCACTCAATGAATTTTGGTAGTGATGAATTTTCTCGGTAACCATTTTTTTATTAAATCGTGCACCACATAACCCTCTTATAAATTTTTAACTTCCATAATAGAGAGAATGCTCGAAAGTGATCCACATCGGACTCAGCACCAAAAGGTAACACCAAGTGGCCTTTCCATTTGTTTACAAACCTTTTAACTTAACTCCGATGGTGAGCGAAAGTTGTAGTCTGCCTCAGCAATCAAATCAAAAACCCATATAAATAAAATCACTACTAACAAGGGATTATTTATTTCCTAAAGGAAAAAATGTAAAAAAGCGGATGTTAAAGAGAAGGATATAATAAAACCTAATTACAAATTTATTAAATTATTATTTTAATATTTATTTAACAATAAATCAAAGAGATTTTATAAAGTCAATTAAAAATAAAATACTTTATCTACCCTTTCTTGCGGTTAAAGTGTCACTATGGTCACTTGTTCTACTATTTTGAGTCGAACAAACCGTACTTAAAATCGGCTATAAAAATTATATAAAATCGGCATTATTACTATTTCGAATAATATTATGTATCTCTACGACTTGTGAGCGAAATACTTCATATTTTATGAATTTGTGTATTTTATTATTTTAATTCTAACGTTGTAGGGCCTCATCAGTGGCGTGATTCTACAAGCATTTGAAAAGTTTTGAAAAAAAAATCCCTTTAAAATTTCTTTTAATAATTTAATATGTAATTCAGCCCCACACAAAATTAAGTTCTTGTTACGCCAATGGCCCCATTCAATTTATGCGAACAATGCCGACGAGACGTATCGTCGGCCGTTCTTATACGACAGTTGCCCGCCGTCCGCCCGTTCATTCAATTGTTTCTAATCCACAGGTTGTTTTTCTACAACCAATTTTTTATCATGACGTTTTTATAATAAACTTTTATTGGTAATTATAATTTTAACGTTCTTGCGAAGTAGTAATAATATTGTTTATGTTATTTTTCAGATTTGATGGTAAGTTACGTATCATGTAACTTCCTTCCACATGAATACAAAATTCACAACAGCATCAAGAATTTAACAACTTAGTAGCCAAGAAACAACACGAAGGTTTGAATATATTTCTTTTAATTATTCATTTATTAATTAGTCCCTGAGAATTACTTTCGGAATCGGTAAACTATGTTATAGATTACGTATACAGATAGTTTAAAATTCAATAGGATTTAGAGGCATTTAAAACTATAGATTGCAATGAATATTTTTATTAATCATTTGTACGAAGTTTCACATTTCAAATTGTTGGTTGATAAGTATAATAGTTTTTTATGTTGCAACGTTTAATTGCATTGTGACTAAGCTGATGAAACCTATATTACGATACTCTTTTGTTCCACGATCAAGAATTGTGGCTAAAAGATCACTTCGGTCTTTCAATCTAAAATTTGCATTGTGCAAGGTTATTCTGAAAACATTCAATAAATGTGATTCGTAGCTTTGTTATCTTTGATAATATGCATTATCTATTGTAATATAGTACTTGAAAATATGTTTATATTATCACGCAGAACACAATTCGGTATTCTTATATTACGGGATATGATTGGTATGTTCTTCGATACAATATTATACATTTTACATTTACAATTTTTCATAATTAATCTTCTAGTAATTAGTTCCGTTATTACGCAGTAAAAAGAGGGTCTGCGTGGAGAAAACTTTACATCTCAACATGTTTCTTATAACTTTAAGTGTATTATTTTGCTGCTTACGAGTTTTTTCATTTCATTAGTTTCGAGTATGTGCCCTCTATTTTTTCTAAACGACCGTCCTTCTGATGTTTCTATAACAAATAATTTTGGATTAATTTAACCTCTTTTAAAGCAGTTCAGATTTTAATAATTTTTAATTTTCAGATTCTATAATGGAGGATCTTTGTGGAAAGTTTCGCATAGGACGGCACTGTGGAAAGTTAGTTTCAGGAACCATCAAATCAATAAAATAATTAGATTTCGGAAAAATTACATTAATATGTACCTACAATTCAAAGACAAACATTCATTCCTCAAATATTACAAACGGAAAGATGATCCACATGATTTTAGATATTTAAAATACATTTTTGTATATCGGAAACGCGGTATTTTAAGTATATTTTGAGCTAAATTTCCTTTCTTACTTGGCTCTCTAATCGATTTTTTTTAACTTTTACGAGGCAAAAATTTTATACAAAGAGTTAAAAGGTATTTAACCAATTTTGTTTTAAAGATGACTTTAATTGGAATTATAGAAGTAATTCATTCTTGACTACATTAATAATAATAGGTGCAACTGACTTTTTACCGAAACAACTCCTACGTAACTTAAGAATTTAAAGATAAAATATGGTAATTTAATATATTAACCAAATTTGATTAAAAACATTACTTAACATGAACGAAGTCTTGAGCAAACAAATTTTAGAAATTTTAGTAAAACGGGCCACGTTTATCCTTTTTGTGTATTATTTCCTTTTCATAAAGTAATATAAGGTTTTTTTGTTTTAATTTGATATTTTTTGCATTACTTGTTTTCTGTTAGTAAAAACTTTTATTTCAAACCAAAATGAACATTTCTATGTTATTCAAGATTTTGTCGTGTACTGTAATAGATTGCCAACGGCTTTTTTGTTTATATTTGAAAAATATTAATTTTAGTCTTTTGACATAGGGGCGAACGACGGGATATTGTGCTTGTTATAGATTTCACATATTTATTACAAGGTTTCTTAAATTTGATTAATTTTCCAAATAAATAAGAATAAAGAAAAATGTAATTTACCTCCAAAGTATTAGCAAATGTTTTGATTCGTTAAAATAAAATTGTAATGCAAATATTTTGAGTCATTACTATGTAGCTCTAAAAAAATTTAGTATTACTGGCGCAATTCTTCAATAATCGTTTGTGACGGTATAAGGTTCTAATCGAATTGGGTAACTTAAAGATGTTAATTGCTTGGTACTCTGCGCTATCCATTCCTTTAGTGTCTTATGCTGTCACGCACGGTTAAAATTTGAACACTTCCCTGTCAGTAATAATGTGAGATAATGGTAACATTTTTGATCAATGGATCTAGTAAAAAAAATGAGTTTGTTTAGTTCAACTTGATATAAATTTAAAATTTTTATGTTCGTGTTTTTAAAATTTTAATTGAAAGTTTCATATAAAAACAGGGTTTTGATAATCCCGTTAGTTTAATTTAAGAAATACAATTTTTTAGTTACTTCTAAGCGTTCCTTCTTCTCCTTTAATCAAAAACACTTTTATTGTATAAGTGCATAATTCGTGCATTGTACAATTTTAACTATGCTGTTATTAATGTTCTTGCACATACTTAACATTAAAACTCGTAATTGAAGTAAATAATACTACAGAAATATGTATTTAATGCTTTTAATTAATGCTTTTTATTGCAATTTAAAATTTAGACGATGGAAAGTTATTTAATTACTTTATTTGTCTTGGTGTAAAAATTTGTCCCGAAGTAAAAATTTTGATAAATTAAACATCTTAAAATAACTTAAATCGTATTTCATCAAGAAGTTCTAAGTAGTTGTTTTGGTAAAATGGTTGTTTGCAAGTAATTTTTTATGTTAGAGGTATTTATTTCACTTCATAGTTTATAAAATTTGTAAACTTGTGTGGCATGAACATCCTCGATCAAATTTTTGCAAAATTGTTTTGTTCTTGTTTCCGTCAGATTTTTTAAGTTTTGTTTTTATAAACTGTTCCTACTTTCGGGCCACTTAAAATAGCTTAAGGTACTGTCGTTATATTATCGGTAAAGCATTTATTTTTGAAAAATCAAAAGCTGAAAAAATTATATAATAAATTTCAATCCTGGAAGAATAAAAAAAGTAGTAAATTATTTCACTTTTTATGATTGTTTTTACATTTATTTTGTCTTGGGAAATTTGAAAATTAAATGAACTGATTTATGTTTGTACCTGATTTTTATGCAGTATTTAAAATAATTTAAGAACTGAAAATCATTTTTATAATAAAAACGCAATGAATGAAATTATTTTATATATAACGATTTCTAGTCGTTGAGCCCGGCTTTCGAATAGTTTCATATCTGAGTAACAGGAGAAAAAGTAGGTGCCCCCAACTTTTCCTCCAGCTGTTGGGTGACCTAAAGTTGCTTTTCTGAATCATCATTGATTATCGGATGTGAGCTAGGATTGGACAATGAGTTCACCTGATTTGCCCCATGATGGAACATTTGGAGAGCGCAAGGATTAAAGGATAGAAACAATATTATCTCCTATAGTTCTTGCACAGATGATATTGAATTGACCAACATCAATCAAGAGGCAAGGCCAAATACCTAGACAAAATCATATATCGTTGTTAATCAATGAGGGTAATTACATCCATCTCCGGATGAATAACAAAGTCTGAAAATGAGAATCAAGTCAAAGAATTGATTTTATTTTATTATGTTTATTAAATATTATAATCATCAGATTATTAATCTTCGGCAATTAGTGCCAGGGACGATGGCACATTGTCACCAGCCTTTGTTTATTCTTTATTATTACGAGACATAGATGTCGCTAACGGTTCCGACTTCAAAAAATTGTGGTTGCTATTTTTCATATTATAATCTGAATAAAAACGAAACTAAAGAATTAGTTACAAAAAATATTTCTTTCTTACATTTTATTGTAAAACTCGAAATTTTCTTGATGATTTCGTGTATGGATAAAATGCAACACTGGAGGACACCTACAAAAGTTGTTGACATTCCACCAATTTTGACGTTTTTGAAAATGAAAATCAGATGTTCCTTATCGTTATTACTAATTTATATTCTGAATAATAAAAAATTTGCATACAAAAAAATAATCATTTTACCCCGTTAATTTTACCATATACATTCCTTCGTTAATATGCTTACGGCGCTAGTGATGAATTTAACCTCGACTTTTAATTATTTGCATTAACATGCCTGATATTTTACTGCGTTTGTGCTCCAACTGTGATTTTATTAACGCAAAATGTTCAAAATAGAAAACTACATAACGCCTATATTATTAAGTTATGTGGATAAGTATATAAGGAATTTTCGGACCGAAGATTCTCAGGTTAGTTGTCATTTTTAACGAGACATTCTTATCTGTAATGAGTTTTGCTCTTTAGGTGTCTTTATGGGGCGGAGACGCAACGTTTCATAATTTAGACTTACGATTGGAAGTTCTCGAACAGGAACTTCACCTACCTTTTAGTTTCGTGTCTGGCCACATCCACGAATTGTTGATTCACGTACCATGGACAAAGTTGGCTTCAGAACCCATAACTATCACTATAAATACTATAGGTAACACTTATTGCTTAACAATGATTACATTTTTAAAAAACAATAATTTCAGAATGCATCCTGAAGTTGAAAAGTGCAGATACAAATGTAAATACAGATTCAGACAAAACACTCAAAGAAAAGCCCAAACGGATAGCAAGCAAAAGGTACCTTCCTAATCTGATTCGACTTCCCTTTTCTAACACACCTTTTGTTGTAGGCAAGTAGTGGAAGCACCACCCGGATACGTCCAAACTTTGATCAATAAAATTGTGAGCAACATAAAAATAAATTGCAATAATTTGATACTAAAGTATGTAGAAGAAGACATAGTGGTGTCCATGAACGTTAAACTGTTGACGTTTGAATCGGCCAACCAAAAGTGGGAACCTTCGTATATAGGTGAGTAATTAGAAAAAACTTGTTGAACAGTTTTAAAATTTGTCGGGAAGATATCTCCTCGAATCAGGTGATCTTAAGGAAGTTGTTGCTGGTGTCCGACTTGACCATATGTTTGGATAAGAGGAATGCGTCAGGGAAGATCGATTTTTATCAGGAACCAGTGTTATACAGGTGCTCCCTTTCAGTACGCATCTTTAGGCAATATTATCCCGCTTCTGCACAACGTTCTTCCACCACACGAGTTGACGTTTACTGCAGCAGGTTTGTATAAATTGACTGTTAAGGTAAACAGACACCAATAGCTAAGCTAAACTGAGATTTATTTTTTAAAGCAGCGGTAGGCAAGCTACTGTCAATATTTTCAAAAAAATATCCACAGCACATCTTAAAATTTGCAAGCTTAAATTATTATTACGTAAAACTCAGTTTGTTAATAGCATTGCTAGTGCTGTACTCATTTTCAGTTTACAATAATAAAATTAGTCATATTTTGTTGGTATCACCTGTTTAGCTTAATTTATAAAACCAGTCTTTGCCTGGTTTTTGCCCTTCAAATTTTGTTAACACTTTTTCTTGCAGTATGGAGTTTTGCATGACCGAGCAACAAGTTCCAATGTTGTTACGAATTGTAAGACTATTATTAGCCTTACAGCAGAAGGAATTGAAACCAGAGTCTTGTTCCGCTGACGAAGATCTCACAGCTTCCACCGACATCACAGGTTTGAACTCATTATTTGTTTTGCAGATTTTGATGGTGTAATTTTAGAAATAACCGAGTCAGCTGAATCGTGGGCTGGCTGGGCTTGGTCTTTTGTACCTTCAATTTTACCGACATCTTGGGATCAAGATTGGAACAAAGAGCAGGAGGTTTCAACTTCTGGGCACACTATGCACATAGGATTTTATATTGACTATGTTTCTCTTACTTTCAAAGTTTGTTTAGCTTCTTTCTTGTGTATATTTTTTATCTCCCAATCTTTTGTCTTAGGTTTGCGAACTGAACAGCGAAAGAGGCGGCTACTACGCCCAAAGAAAATTAAAGTACATTCCGTTGCTGACCTTACGTCTCCAGGGTTTTTTCTTCGAATCAGTCGCGTTGGGCGTCAAATGGTTTCATTGTTCTTCAGGAATCAGTCAAGCAGTTTTATTTCCTATGGGGCAGTGCAGTTGTGCTCACAACGAACTGAACGAAGGCGTGACCACGGAATATTTAAAAGCCGGTATGATAAAATTTTTGTTTTATTCAAAAAACTTCTCAGATGATCCAAGTTTAATTAAATAGAATTATGTAGGTATCATTTCGATGGCTCATAAGATGGATTCCTTATTTGATTCCGAAGCAGCTGAAAATAAAGGACAACAGAGACTTTATAATTCTTCGTGGGATTATCATGTAGACACAGTCACAGAAAGTTCCTTGCTCGAACGAACGCCCGCTTTTGCTTCTGATTATGTTTATCAGGTGGAAGTTCCGGACGATACCACGAGCGAACGGCTGTCCGAGTTTGGAAGCGACCTTGAATATAGGTAAAAACGAAGTTTCCATTATGAAAGTTCTGTTTAATCAATTTTGTTTTTTTAGTAATTTTTATGAAAAATCACTTTTGAGGATTGTAGTTGGACCGTTGAGGATGCGCTTGTGTTCGGGACTTTTTCATCGCCTTGATAGTTTAAAGGTAGCTGCTTCAAGCTACGATTATCAGCCCTACTCGCCTCCTAGCTCTGATGTAGCATTAAACGAACTGAGAGAAGCTTGCGCTGAAGATTTTGAAGCTTTGATGGAAAATGTTCCCAGACGCGTACTTCAGTTCACCGTTTTAGCGCCTATTATTGAATTGGAACTGGCAGATCATCCATATTTTGAACCCACTAAAGGAAATTTGTATAGGAAACGTAAGGTAGGTAGCAATTCTACATCATGAATTATTATTGATGTGGCGCACAACATAAGAGTAAAAAGCTGGACAAAGTATGAAAAACAAAATTGCTATTTGGGGAGTTTGTTTTTAATTGAAATGGGTTAAGGTGTAATCAGATACACCTCCATGTCCTGGTTATTCTGGAATCGAAAGTTTAAAATAAAAAAAACAATTTAATTTACAAAGTTTTGTCCAGCTCTTCGGCGAAATTGCCCTTAGAAACTGCTAAGAAGAATTTGAATAGCCTAAATGAATTTTAAGGCTGTGAAATTGCAAATTAAGTGATTCATTTGTTGTAGAAAATTTCGACTAGCGGTATTTCTGTCACAGCTCTTCCGCCTAATAAAAAATTGCCAAAAATCACGTTAGAATGCCAATGTATCGACGCCAAACTTCATTTTCCCATGTATGTCAAACGTTTAGTTCACACTGCTTGTAAATTACCAGAAGTGCCTCCGCCTTTGTTTGACGCTTGTCACAACATCAAATCTGTTAACGTAATCGGATTATGTTGTCGTCTGATTTTATCGTCAAAAAAACAAACGACGATTGTTGCGCCCAGCAATGCGTCATTTCTTTGCAAGACGATACTGAAACCACACTATTGGCCAGATGCTGACTTACCTCATCAAGAAATTACATTCGAATCAGGTACTACGGTTTTTGTTGTTTAATTGGCAAACAACTTGAGGTAATGAAATTTTATTTCAGAAATCGTCACAGTAACGGGAACAAAACCGAAATTAATGATAATTGCGCACATTTTAGAAAGTTTAATTGAAATGGACGGTCAAAATTCAATTGGAACAATTATGAGTAACAGTTTAACGCGAGATGCTGCTCGCAACTACGGTATTTGCTTAATATTTAGGTGACATTTTTGTTTCACTAAACCAAACTTTTTAGGACTGCCTTATTTGGAAATATGTGTAGAAGGTCTTCGCTTCAAGAAGGTGGTAACTAATTCGACATTAATAATCAATACCAGTTTAGATTCGGTTAAAGCTTTTATTTACGATCCCGGAACAGAGCTCAATCCTTACATGAGGGAGTATGACTCTGGGTATAGCTTAGCAAGCCCTTCGTCGTTTTTTACCCAGCGAGGAAATAGTTCTAATTATTCAACCAAAGAAACTCAGCAAGTGCTGTTTATTTCCGGTCCAGAATCAAAGGACGAAAAATCGGCCAAGAACGCGTAAACCTCTCACATAATACTTAAACAACACTCTCTCATAATTCTATGCATTGCAGAGATATTGGGCCACTCTTTATGGCAACGATACAGTTGCCTTTGAATCCACAAATTTTGCTACATCCACCCATTGTTACATGCAAATTTCAAAAGCTCAAAATCAGTGTGGACCCATTACTATGCAGATGGTTAATGTATAAACCGCGAGTGGCGAAAAAAAAGAGTGAATTTTTCGGTAAGGATTTGATGTAGAGGTAACTGGAATGGTTTTAGAACCGTTGTTTTAGATCCACAACAAAATAAAAATCGGAATTTTTCCGAGGCCAGTGGCAGTTTGTTGGAAACACCTAGAAAGATCGGTACTCCACACGAGTCTGTTCACAGCAGTTCTGATAGGGAACATGGGTTTATACCCCCACCCATTCAGAGACTCATTAAACAAGCCGAAACCAACAACGTAAGTAGAAATTAAACTTAAAAATAAATTTCAAGTAAATCATTAATTTATTGTAAAGTGATTATTTATTTTTTCATTGCAAAAAAGTAATAATCTTATGATTTTCTTTTATTTATAGGTGCGTGATAGCATCCATAATTTTTTAAACAAATGGTTTTTTGTCGGTAAAAATATGTTCCTGAATTGCAAAGTTGAAGAATTTACCATCTACTTCCCGACCGTTTCTTTATCAGCGATTGGTTCACAAGGTAAATTGGTGTCAATTACACATTACGGCCACCGTTGTTAATCTGTGATTAAATTTTTATCATAGGTATTAGACAAGCAGTGGAGGAAGCCTTAAAGAAGGAGAACTTCGAAGTTTTTGTAATTTCATTACCGTCTACTGCAATCTACAGTGCATCTCAACACTCAAATTTGAAAGAATTCATGAGAAGTGTACCCATTGTACTACCTCCAAATATTTGGCCAATAAGTAAGTCCTTCTTCTTTTTTATATCTTCTCTAGCATTGTTTTATGCATTCTAGGCAAAACTTGTTTTCCCTGGATTATCGATATAAACGATATCTGGTGTTATGCTCTTCAAAATAAACACGTTTCCAACATTACAAAACCGTTTTCTGTGCATATTTCGATTGGCGTCTCCGCAAAATCAGGAACTTATGGCATAAAACAGACGAAATCTGACCCTACAACTGGCAGCATGAAAGAGTTACTCAATTCATCGTTACCTAATACACGAAATTCTGAAACCACGGTGCAATTAGATGTCGGCTCTTCAAAATACAATTCAGATGATCTCGAGTTATTGGGTGTGTGCATTCACATTTTTACGCCGTACGTCGAAATCTCCTTTTCGGAAGATCAAGTGTGTCTTATCGCTAGTATACTTTATGGCTTATTAGACGTACTGGCCAGTTTGTTACCTGAACAAAAGAGCGAACCTCCGAAAACGCCTGAAGTTGTAACCCAAAACGTGATGGGTTGGAGTTCGACCATTTCGCCCACTTTGTTAAGAGAAAGTTCTATTGATTCGTCAAGCGAAAAGACGCCTCCTATTGGCGATATCACAGGAAATATGGACCCAGACGGTGTAAAGTTGTCTTTGTGGTTACAATGGTCCATTTCGCGATTTTGCTTTAAATTGTATTCGCGCGATTATGCCACCAAGAAGGAAAATAGTGCGCAGAAACCGAATTTAAAATTGGTTTTGGATGTAGAGGAGTTTGTTAATTCCTACGATTTGCAAAGCGTTTATTTGAAGATTACGTTTAAGGTTACTTCAATTAACATTCGACATTTTAAACGGTAAGTTTGATTCGTTTTGCGTACTTTTGGTCTGATTTGTTTGTTAGGAAAAGCGGAGATTCGAAAGAATGGAAAGAAGGTGATTTCTTGGGTGTGGTGATGAGGCTAAAAGAAGATGAATTGCCACGAGAGCGGAAGAAGGAAGATAACAGCTTTATTAAGGTCACAGTCACGATAGCCAGCTGTAAGCATACGCACGCCTTATGGGGCACCGTCCAAAAACACAAAGTAAGAGATACTAAGGTTAGTTGAATGATTTTGTAAATATTTTATTCTGATGTTGGAACTACGGCTTTAATACTTAAGCCTGTTGGGTACTTTAGTCACAAGCGATCATAAGATATAGTGAAGGTGTGGGACGGTAGATTCTCCTGGGCGGAACTGGAATTATACAACATATTCTATACTAATTATTAGGTATTTGTTAGATATAAATATAGAAAATAAATGGCGTTGAATGTGGGGTGGCATATTTAATATCATATTTTTCTAGTTCTCGAGATTTTTATTTTTATTCAATTTATTTAAACTATTTTATTTTAATAATACTTTTAATTGGGTATAAATTTTCTACGTGCTATTTACAATTTAACTTAGATTCCTCTCAAGTTGACTACTTAGTTACGATTGCAACATTAATAATTTTTTAGGTTCCACAATCGCCTGCGCTTATTTCATCGTCGCGATACATCACTGAAATTGTGGTAACAACACAACCGATTGATTTTATACTTCCTCTGTCGGTATTAAAGAGTTTCTACATGATTTTTGAACCTTTGATGGACTTATCCGTAGTTGATTCTCAAGATATTGTACAAAATGCCGATTGGCTATTACAAATAAATAATCATACTTTGCCGCTAGTGTACATAGAGTGTCAATCGATTCGTGTAACTATTCCATCGGGCGAAGTGAACGTACTTAATGCCGAACACGATGTTTGCGTCTTTCAAATCGAAACGATAAAATTGACACCCACTGCTATCAATCCAATTTGTCGTTCACCGTGCAGACCTGATATATATCAACTAGCGGCACAGTCGAGAATCTTAAACATACCAGGTTTTTATTACACCGTTATGGCGACGTAATCTTGAGCGTTGTGTTTTCAGGAAGCGAAGTGGAAGATAGACAATATCAGCTTGATATAAGTGGATTGCGTATCCATACGAGCACTTGGGAAAATATGGACTCAATTTTGAACATGAAAACCTTAAATTTTTCGACTCTACGGACCATGAGCGAAAATCCAGCCTTAGAGTGGAATAATTTAGATCAAGAGAAGGCCAATAAATCTAATCATCTTAATTTTTTGCCAGTGATCAAAAAGTAGGAGGTGCGATTGTGCGAAATAAAATTTTAATTTTGAAAATTTTAGGTTTGATTTGTCCGTTATTGTGGCGCCCGCTATGGTTTACAAAAGTTCCACGTTGGTGTGCGGTCATTCCGTCGAAATTAATTGCGTTACTGATATCAACATAAATGTGTCGTTGGGGCAAATCAAGTTGGCATCGGTACTTTGTTCAGAAGCTTTCAATCTTTTTAAACCATTTCTTATGGACAACGTGGTAATGAAACGTTCAAAAATAAAGGTTCCCTATGCAAAATTTGATATGGGGGAGTTAGAAGTGGAAGAACTTGAAGAGGAGGTTTGCGAAATTAACAGGGATTCTGGGATCGATACGTCTGAGTTTTTGAGCATACTCTCCGTTAAAACTAGCGTAAGTAGATTCTTTCCCGATTATTCAATTGAATTTTAACCGATAGATTTCTTTTAGAAATCGTCAGCCACTCAAACCGATTTAGGAAAACGTGGAACGATAAGCAACGACAGTGAAAAATCGCACAGTATTTTTCCCCGTCCACCAAATCCTTTACCACCTGCCTATCATAACGTTCCCGTAGATCTTCTAATAACTGGAAGTAAAATAATTGTCACTCTGTACCAAATCGATCAATTTTCTGGAAGAACGAAATCTAAACACAAAGATTTAAAACAGCAACAGTTGATGAAGTACGCAGAGGACGAGAAAGGTTACGACGCGTCTGAAGAAGGCAGCATCGACGAAAAACAAGTTATCAACACGCAAGCCCAATACTTTCAACCGTTACTCTTCATATTGATTTCGCAACCCAACGCTTTTCTGTCGCGTTTTTACCTCGGTCGAAAAATCCAACTCTCGTGTTTTGACGTCTGCATAAAAATTAGCGGTAGCGAATACATGCCGCGAAAATTCATTCCAGTGGAATCTGATTTTCCAATCAATCTCCTCAAAACAAAATCCGGAATGCCAAATCCAGACACCGGAATTTTTCCCGCTTTTTTCACCCTCAAGTGGTCGCGCGGACTTGGAAAGCCCGCCGCCGTCGAAGTAGAAATTGCAAGACCTACCAAAATACTTTGTTCGGTTTCGCGCTGGAATTATTTAATTAACGTGCAGATGAAAGTGATGGAAAGTGTAAGGAGTTGTAGTTTTCCTTCCAACCAACCGAGCCAATCTCCCAAAATAAGTGTGAAACAAAGTACGAATGTTCGTATTAGTTCGCAACTGGTCTCTCATAAGGTGACTGAAAATTATACCAAATTTAAGGAAATAAAACACAAGTTTCTGTCGATTTCGAGTTTAACCGTTAAACTTGCCCAAGTGGTTTTGGTGTTTAAAACCGAGCACTTTCCGGAACTTAATTTAGGCATCAGCAAGTTAACTAACTGCTTGACAATATCGAACAGACCTGAGAGATTAATCAACCTGATCAGTTTGGAAAATTTGACTGTCGGCGTTTTAAAAGATGATATGATAAATTTACTTCTGAATCCTTGGTCTGTTTCCATGGAAGTCGTATTGTTTTGGGAACCCTGGCAAAGTGTAGACAGCGATCCGCAAATTCACATTGCGGTGGATAGCGATTGTATTATGCTGGATGTTAGTCCTGAGCATATCAGATGCGTCGAAGGTGTTTTGAATGACATCAAAGAATTTTGCAACAACTTACCACTTGATGGTTCATCCTCAGAATCATCCTACAGTTTAGCCGTATCTTCCTTTGACAAAGAGCAATACTATAAGGACGATTTGCGTGCAGGTGCTTTTCAATTTCTCGATGCAACTTCCAACAATATAGACGAACTACCGCTTCCGTATCAAGTCATATTTTGGAACAAGCCCAAAGCGGCCATGGCTTGGCGCTATCCTCAACCTAGAACGCTAACAAAAGTTCGGGTATTCCCCGTACCGTTTAGAATAACGTCGGATAGCGAAGATGATTATCAGATTTTGTGTCATCTTGAGTATTGGTCCGAATGTCACGGTTATTACCATCCTTATCTTCAATTTTACTTGTCAGAAAACGAAGTGCGTCACTTGGAATTGCCCGAAAATTATGCCCAGTCGGTTGCTTGCGTATGGAGAGTTGTTTTGAGTATTCAAAACCCAAACAATAAATTTGTGGAGCAGGACCGTTCCAAGGTTTTGATTTCATCTCGAGCGTTAGCCGCTTGTATACGAATTGATTCTTATTTTAACAAAGCTTTGGTTCCAGACTTAACCCTATCGTTGGAAATTTCCACTATAAACGTGTCGCTCTATAACACTTTCAATAAATCCACTTCCGTTGTTATGCCGTCTTCTTTGAAGGAGTACACATGCGATATGTTAATTCCCGAAAATCACTGTTTCTTAACCGTAACCTTAGACAATACGAAAGCTTTCCTTTCCACCTGGAACTTTGAGTCCGCAATTTTCGATATCGGCACAATAGTCAAGTGCTCCATTTTGGATTACACCTTTCTAACCCAACAAGTTTTGTTAGAACCGTTTCACATACAGGTCGGACTTAATTTCACCCAAAATGTCCTTCTCAGTGTAATGTCCAATCCCATCAATATTAAATTTAGCCCCTCCATTGCTCATACTCTTGCAGTAAGTCTTCAGATGTGGGAACAAAATTGGAATAGCGAAAACCAACCCGAAAAACTTGTCGTTATGACGCGATATGTATTGTGTAACAATACCAACGTTAATTTACGATTCGGCCAAACTTCGACTGAAGAAGACATTTTACTTTTACCCCGTTTCTGTCATTTATATTCCTGGCGATCCCAAAAATCTAAACAAACCATGCGCTTGGGAATCGAAGAGCACGACTGGGTTTGGTCCAGACCATTCCAAATCGATATTGAAGGAACGGAAATGTGCGAAATCGTGTTGAAGAATAAACTTTGTATTTTTGTTACCGTAAAAAAGGTGTCGTCAATGCAGAAACAAATACTTTTTACGGGACAACTAATCCTGTGCAATATGTTGCTGGAACATTTTGAATTTAAAGTTGTACCCATTGTTAAAGACGATAAGGATAAGGAGTTTAAAAAAGCCCCGAGTTATTTAATTTCCGGTCGGTCGTCTCCTCCGTCCTTGTTAATCAACACAACAAAGAAATACCACTTGAGAATCCGTTTTTACGGTTTGGAGTCGGCTTGGTCGGGCGATATTCCGTTAATAGAAAATTCGAAGTGCACGCAACCGTGGTTAGTCAAAGTGCCGTTACAAGAACGCGGACAATTTTTGAGTATTTGGTGTCGAATCGTCACCGAAAGATTTTCCGATAATAATCAGATTTTGGCCGTGTTTTGGCCTTTATTTATGGTACGCTCTAATTTACCAGTTAGCGCAAAAGTGCACATCGAAACACCGACGTTAAATGTTCACATCGAATCAGACGTTCGTGGCAAAGGAGAATTTCAACAGCTGTATTGTCCAGGCACAATCGATCATTCCCACCAGCTATCGTTTGAAATCGAGTAAGTTTTTACCGGAAAAACATAACCACCTTACTTGCGTAACGATTTAATTATATTGCTTTCTTGAAATTTTTAGCGGTGGTTTTCCTACATCGAATCCGTATGTACCGTTAAACTACAGCTTGGTAGACCAAAAACAGTTTTTCAAAAAATCTGAAAAGGAAAGTATAAGCGAAACATTGGAAGTTCTAAACATGTTTGACGAAACTTCTTGGCCGTATTTCGAAGACATGGAAAATATCGAGTGGATATCCGATGAACAACCTTTGACGCACGTTCAGGTTAGCACCCAAAGTTTTGACGAATCCATACTTTACGAAAAAATCGTTTTAGGTTCGATACCAAAATGCCTGCCCAAATTCCAGTTCACTCTTAGTGGAATTGCTACCTTGGAGTCTCTTGGTTAACGTTTTGGGTTGTCCCATCGCGATAATTGTAAACGAGAAGGAATTATGTCGTGTGGCGCACCATGGAATCGTGACGACGCCAAAATTGGAGGAAACATTTCACGTCGGCGTTGGCATTAATGGAACTTGGAACGTTTCTTTACCATTGCAGTTGGGTAAGTCCGAATGGAGTCAAACTTTTATCATGCCCAAAATTACGGGAACCATACCATTGGATGGGAATATTAACACACCAGTGTTGTGTTACAAGCACGTAAGTTTTTCCTACCGTCGTCTGACGGAATTAAAATTATCATTCATAATTTATTAGATTTGTATGGTTTCCATCATAAGTAGCTTGGTAAACGAGATAAGACTTCTGAAAGTCTGTTCCAGCCACGTTTTAACCAATTTTACTTCAATCGAAATGAATGTGGTTTGTTTGGCAATTGCTGATTCGGAACAACCTGTAAAGATGCCAAATAACTTGCACAAGTTTGCATTCACCATAGCTCCTTCTTTAAACAAAAGGTTATTTGATTCCAATAGTAATTATTCTTTTTATCGTCAGTCTAATTTCAGAAACTCGGGCGTTTCCATTCTACAGTGGTATTTGTTAGATAAAGAAGCAGACCTAAACGCAAATTTTGCTTTATATGTTTGTTTTTCTTTAAGTTCCAAGGATGAATGGTCCTGTCCTGTTCGTGTGGATAACTTAATGCCTAGAAGAAGCATTTCGGTGCAATCAAAGGACCAAAATGTAAGTGAACATAACCACCAGCCAACAACACAGCAGAACATGACATAGATTTCCTCTTTAGCAAATCTATCCACTGCCGAATTCGCATAGATTTCGACGGAATCTCTCAGGTTCTTGTGTGCTGGCTGGAAACTATATCCAATTTTTGCCACAAATGTATTTATTTCGTTAGATTCCACTCGTTATTACCGCACAATCATACAAAGGACAAATTTATTTGAGCATTCACGAAGATTTTCGTCCACAAACTTTGATTCAGAATATGAGCGGAACCAAACTTGCTATTGCACAATTTTACGGAGGGGAATATAACGGGATTATGCCCGATTGCGAGCATTTGGAGTGGTTTTGCCATGTCGATGATTTTTCTTCTGTTTATTATACTATGCCTGGCTATTCTGAAAAATTTCCTCACGTATCACAAGAGACTTACGTAGAAAATCTGGTTTTGGCTGTCCATGTCCATGGTAATAATTTTAAAATGTAACAATTTGAACTTAACCAGTAAGTTTTAGGTGCTTCTCACAAACACAAATGGTCTCTTCCGATCTGCATTACAAACAATGGTGATCACTTTGTTCGAGTACCTTCTTTCGGAGACTTAAAAATTAAGATCATCATTTCCGTTTACACCATCAACATAACCATTGAGTCAACCAATCATGTACGTGAAAATTCTACTTAAACTTTGATTCATGCTAATAAATTTTTTTTAGATTGAAATAAATGCAAGAGATGTGCGTGGTCGTCTAATTATCCACGAAACCATTGGAAGCGTGAGAAGTTGTCCACTGCCAGGGGAAGGAGATAAAGTCTCTCCATCTGTAAGTACTTTTCCAAACAAAAATCAGGTAATTTAATTTGTTCCCACCGAACTACATAATATTAAACAGAATGCATGGAGTTTGGTGGTCAGGGTCTTCTTTTTTTAATTTTTAATTTTATAAAGCAATAATGTGGGATTTTACAGGCCAATACAGGCAGTACGTCAACCGTCCACAGCACTTATCTAAGTGCTGTAGATATTCCATCGACTGATGGGACAGAATCTGGTGTTGTGTTGCGTCGCGAAGCAGTAGGATTTGAAACCTCTCACATGAGCAAGTTGTACGGTTTCCAGCAACTTCCTACTCTGATGGAGCAGTCCAACATTAATCTCATAAAATCTTTACCATTAAGAAAATCCATTTCGGAACCAGCGCGAAAATTATCGGAATTACTCATCCCGGAACCTTCAACGCGTAACTCATCGACGCAATCAAATTTCATAAATTATAAAGTCGACGTTTGTGTTCAAGCCATTACCCTTGCTTTCGTTTCCGATTTGAACAGCGTCAGCCAAGAATGTATGGAAATTGCGAATTTGAGTTTCAACAAAATCGTCGTGAGTGTTAAGCAAAATAGTATCATGGAAGTAGTTTTTGCAGTGTCCGAAATACAATTAGATAATCAAATGTACACTCAAGGTATGTTTGATTTTCCGGTAGTTTTGATTCGTCAGGAAGTGCAATCCAACAGCAATGAGAACGTGAAGCTTAATTCACCGATCGGTCAGTGGATCTCCAATGCGTTAGAAAATCCAGTCTTACGGGTCGATCTCGATTTTGAGACGTGGAGTAAGTTCGGGACAGTTTTTAAAGGTGGGCATTTAAATTTTTGGATACTAGTACTCCTAATTTTGTATTCTTTTTCAGGAATAAAAAATGTGAAATTAAATATTCAACCCATTTCTTTCTACATAGAAGACGTGTTTATTGCGATTTTGGGCGAATATTTTGCGATGTTATCGCCTGGAAATTTGGTGTTATGGTCTAAACACAAAAAAATTGTCAATGACAACTTAAATTCAATTCTCGTCGGAATTCCAAACTTCGTTCTCTGGGAAGCAAGTGGTTTAGCACAACCCCTGGTTTGGCAAAACTTGACAATAGAACCAATATCGGTGTTAATTTCATTTCAAGGAACTTTTAAGTTATACATTGCAGTAGATCAATCGCCGCTATATTTTGCCAGATTCGAGGTTCGTCGAATTTTAACGACACCGTACAAGTAAGTCTTTAATGAGACGTTGGACGCCAATTTATAATAAACAATTATTAATATTTACAGATTGGGACACACAATAATCACCCACTACTTTTCGGGTGCACTCTACGCCGCCGGTTGGGTTTTGAGCTCTGCAGAATTATTTGGAACGCCCTGTGGTTTGGCACGCGCGATGGGAACTGGTTTGTACGATTTTGTTAATTTACCATACCAGGGATTGGTGGAAGGTCCCTGGGCATTTTTAATAGGAATTACGCACGGTTCGGCTTCGCTTATGAAACACTTCACTGCAGGGACTGTGCATTCGGTAACGAAATTTGCTTCGAGTGTTGCTAGAAATTTTGATAGGCTAACGCTCGACGAAGAACATTTAAGAAGAACCGAGGAACAAAGGAGGATAGTGCCGCAAGGGTTGGCACAAGGTTTCGTGCAAGGTTTAACTGGATTGGGAATAAGTTTGTTGGGGGCCGTTGGAGGTATCGCGCATCATCCAATTAAATCTGTGATGGAAGACGGTGCATCGCCTCGGGGATTGGCTGCCGGAGTTGGACTAGGATTGATGGGCGTTCTTACGAAACCTATTAGTGGGGCGGCGGATTTGGTCGCTCTTACTGGGCAGGGTTTACTAAGAGGAGCTGGTTGGAGCATTTCGTTGAATCCGAAGAGAAAACCAATCGTGTACCATATGTACTCAAATCAAAATTCGATTATCAAGTATAATTGGAAATTTGTGGAGGCTTACACAAAAAGTTCTCTACTTTTTATGACTAACGCGACTTGGTTTATTAAGGAAGGGCATTACGAAGGTGTCGCTTTGGTTTTAACAACAGAAGCATTAATTATTGTGAACACTACGCATGATATTTCCCAGCGTGTTATTAGCTTATCGGAATTGAGTGGCGTGGATAACAGAAACGATCCCACTTTACTAACATTGAAATTAAGTCCACCTCATACTGTTGTTGCCAAAGATGAAGACGAATGTAATGTGGAAATGGACCCAGCTTGTAGGGCAAGAGTTGCCGATTACGTGCGCGCTACGGTAGGAATTTTAAGAATTCCAGATATCAGTCCAGAACCTTCAGAACTCGCAATTTCTGCGTGCCCATCTCCAACTACTAGAAACGAATTATACAACGAACAAACTTTAACATTTTATGTTAATCCCGAAAGTAGAAATTATTTCCTAAATATTTTATCCTTAGCTAACCAGAAACATCAAAATTACAGCTTTCCTGTGTTTTAATTTTTATACGTGACAATATGAACAAGAGTTCTGAAGGATGGAGAAATTTGTTTTAGTTTATGTCTATAGGTATTTATGATGAAGGTTTTAAACTTGTTTGTATGTTAATATTTTGAAAATTTATTTTTATTTGTTAAATAAACTTTTAGCAAAATTGTTATGACTTTAGCTTCCTGATAGCGCATTGGAATTATGACTAAAACATTCAAACTTCTGATTTTTAGCTTATTAAAATTATTTACTGCAAATTTGTACAATTTCAAATAAATTAATTTGTGTCGTGCTGTTTTCGTTCGCTAGTTATTCTCTTCGTGCGTAGTTTGAATATGCCTCCTTAAACTTCTCTTCCACACAAATCTAGCATTACACTTCTCGCAACCAAAAGGTTTGTCGTGCGTGTGAGTCAGCATGTGACTGTCTAAAATGTACTTTCGAGTAAATTTCGAATCACACTGATCACATACGTAAGGTTTTTCACCAGAATGGGATTGTTCGTGTCTCCTTAAGCTGCTTTTCCCCGCAAATTTGGCTTGACAAATTTCACACGAATAAGGTTTCTCTTTTTTGTGCGTCTTCATGTGACTGTTTAAGTTGTACTTTCGCGAAAATTTAAAATCGCAAATTTTGCATGCAAACGGTTTTTCGTCGGAATGAACCGTCATGTGGGTGTGCAGATTGCTTCTACCCGCAAATTTGATATGGCAAATTTTGCAAGAAAAAGGTTTTTCGCCGGTATGAGATCTAATGTGCCTGTCCAAGCTCACTTTCCAGGCGTATTGAGCGTTACAGATCGGGCATATGTGTCGTTTTTCGGAGGCGTGAATTTGTTTGTGACTGTGGAGATATCGTTGAGTTGTGAACTTACTGCTGCACACTTCACACGCATACGGCTTTTCGTGTGTATGAATTTTTACATGACTTACCAAATTATTCTTCCACCTGAAGCTTGCATTACATGTGGTGCAAACAAAATCCCTTTTGTTGGAATTGTGCACTTTCATGTGACTCATCAAATTATTTTTCCATTTAAATCTCATGTTACATATCGAACATGTAAATCTTTTATCGTTGTGTGTGTCAGTTTCACATATTTTAATTTCGTCAGAACGAATTCCTAAGTCTTCTGTTTCTTCGTCGTTATTGTCAGAGCTTTCAGATCTGTAGTCGGTAGTTTCTTGTTTGATATTGCAAATGTAGATCGTGTTCTGTTCTAAAAAGAACGATAACTTTAAATATAGTTCGCATCAAGCAATTGTCGGTCAAAGAATGCAATACAAAATGTATTACTTTTTTACGGAGGAAAATTAAAAAAAAAGCTGATAAAACACGCTTAAACCTGTACTTAACACATACTTATAGCTTCCAACGTATCATGCACATGTTCGTTATTTTCATCACTGCAAGTCTCCTCTCGTTCTTCCTTAATAACAGCATCTAGTTCACTGTTAACATACAAACTCACTTCATTTTTTTCGGACATAACTGCAAACCCGGGCACAAAAATTGAGATTTTTATGTTTCAATTAATTTGAAAGAAAAAGATACAATCTACGTTATATTTTTCAATTTAGAAGGCGTGTGCTAATTTTATTCAATAAGTTGCAGTGCCCTTGAACATTTTAGAAAAATCTTTATTTATAAACCAAAAATTTGAGGTTAAGATCTATACAATGTCACTTTTGACAGGAGCTAGTAAAATCGGAAATTAGAAAAACCAAAAACAGCAGGGCTGCACTAAGCGGAGGTTCAAAGGGTGCCTAGCACCCGCAAATAACTGAACTTTTATCTGTAGCGTTCACTGTTCTTCGACTTTAATTCAGAATTTCAAGTTTTTTATAACAGACTCAAACCGGAGCAGGGGCAAATTTGTCAAGAAAACTCCTTAAACCCATAATATTTTAAATGAGCCGTTCAGCGAAAATAATATTTATAGAGCTCAAAGAGCTAAAAAATATCTTAATATTAAAATTCAAGAAATATAAATATAAAAAAATTTTATGTTCTCAAAATGTTTTTTTTGTAATTATGAAATTTAGATAATTATAATAGTCTCAAAAAATTATTAATCCTTTACACTCCGAGTATCTGAAAAAACTAACAAAAATTTGAAATCCAAATATTTAAATATATTTTTTGAATTAAAAAATCTAAAACAAATATAATAATTGAAAATTATAAAAATTTTAATTAAAAAAAAACTAATTTAATATTTTTCAAAATGTTTTCGTTTTAATTTAAAAATTTAATTCATATAATAATATCAAAAAATTCTTTAAAGCTAAAAGAAAACTTAAATTTAGAATTTCAAAAAGTATAATGTAAAATAACTAGTAGGTATATTATAAAAATTTCATATTTTTTAACATAATTTTTTTTTTAGAAATGTGCATAATTTTATCTCAAACTTTTTTTTACTGCTAAAGAAGCTAAATTTGAAAACTTTAATTTTTAAATTAAAAAACTATGCTTTATTAAAATTTTCAAATTTTTCAAAATTAATGCTTTTTTTTCTTAATTTAGAGATTTCTATAATCTTTATTTACCTTTATTTATCTTTTTAATTAGAGCTAATAAAGCTTAAAAAAACATTTGAAGTTAGAAAATATAAAAATATGCATTTTGAGAAAAAAATTTTTAAATGGTTTTTGTTTTAATTTATAAACGTAAAAATTTAAAAGTTAAATTCAAACCGTTGAATTTTGAAATTCAAAAATAGACTAATAATTTCAAATTTTTTAAATGGTCTTTTTCAGTGGCGACTCGTGACATTTTCCAGTGGGAGAGCCCAAAATAAAAAAATTGTTTTTAAAATATTTATTTATAACGAAAATCTATCCTTCCATTGATTTTGGTTTAGAGATGGGAGGGCACGTTCCACTGTGCCCTATATGATGAGCCGCCACTGGTTTTTTTTACTTAAGAAATTTAAATAATCATATAAGTTAAAATTCAAAGATATCTTTTATAGAGTTAAAAAATATAAATCACATATAAATTTAAATTTTTAAATTAAAAAATTTCTGATCTTCCAAAATGTTTTTGCTTTAAGTTATAAATTTAAAACAAAAACAAAAGTTTTAATTTTAAATTTCTAAAATTTCAATAATTATAAATAAATAAATAATAAAAAAATTTGATATCATTTAGAGCTAAAAATATTTTAATTTTGATATTAAAAAATATAGTGTTTTTGTTTGATAATCTTATAATTTAAAAAAAATATTTAATTTGAAATTTAAATGAAATAATTTTATTTCAACATGCTTTTGTTTATATTTTCAAAATAATTTCAATAGAGATAAAAAATGTAAAAAAATATGTTACTCGCTTTTTCAACGGAAGGTTTTTTTGAGAGTTCACGATGTTCAAAAATTTCGTTACTGCTGTTCTAGTTTTAGACCTCCTCTTCTACGTAACGGTTTGTAAGATTTTTCAGACCCCCTCCCCAAGAACCTTGACGTAATTAATCAACACTCCCTATTAGGGGTGACTTCTATTATTATTGATTGGCATTAGGCAGTCCGATAGATTATAAAACCTATTATATAAATTACGTACACGCTTTCATTGGTCAGCTTATTTGCCAACCTAAAAATGAATCTGTGGTCGGTTGAGATCCAACCAATCACTCATATTGTGATTTAGTTCTAATTGTATAGTTAGGCAACCCCTTAAACATACGTCCGAGTTGGTGACTGTGACTTCACACACGAGAGCTCAGAAATTAGCTTTTGTAATCGAGTGTAATCGATATGTTGGACGTAAAATAAAAAAAAGTAAAATAAAGCAGGGGCGGTCCTAGCAAGTTTTTCAAGTGGTGCAAGATGTCATATGGCGCCCCAAAATAGTAAAAGAAAGTCATTTCTGCCAATCGCGAGCCGCGGGTTGCCTATCGATGTATCGCTGCCAGCGTTACTTTTGTGTGTATGACAGAAATTAAATGGAAGGTTGCTCTCCTAAAAGTACATAAAACGTAATAATTACATCACCTTAATTAGCATATATCGTATACATGTGTCGGATACCAATTAGATTAGTTTAGATAAATAATTACGATCCAAGTGTCGTTAAAGTAAATTTTAAGTTATAGATTTAAGTTTTAACAGACACTTAGTTGGGATACTTTTATTTCAATGTGATTGTATGCACGCTTTGTTTGCATATACTATTTCGTCAGGGTTAATGACGCCTAAAGTCTAAATCAGTCTTCCGTTTATTTTACTTAATCGTAATTTCGTTGATGTAAATGATAACAGAGTATGTCTAGGACTTCATTTGTTATTTTGGCAAGTCTCAAACTATTGCCCAAACATTCGTATGAATGTAGATTGTTTGACATTAAATTTTTTATTCAAAATTGTATTATATTTAAAATAAAAATTATGAATTTTGCTAATTAAAAGTGCTTGGTGACGAGTGGTTCGATTTGTTTGGATATAATTTTATAATTAGATGATAAAATTATTAAATTTTTGAAGTTTGGAAATCTTGGGTAAAGAGAAAAATTGAAAATTTATTTGAAAGCTATAAGAAAATTGTGAAAATATTTATTAATAGTTATTGAAGGAACCGCATTTTGTTTTAAAAGTGAATCTGAAATTTGGAATTTGATAAGAGTCTCATGCTCAAAATTGTACAGTATTCTGGTCCGATGAATTTGATAATATATATTTAAATTTCAAAACCCCAGTACATTGCAATATATTATTACAATACAATAATAATGTTGGAATCCTACGTTGCACTTGGAAAGAAGAATAATATATAAAAACAAAACAAATGCTAGTAAAACAAAAAATATTACTTATCCAAATTTAGTTTCGTTCATTTTTCATCCAAGTTTGACAAGCTTGAAAGAAGCAATGTTCATGTATGTTGAATTAAAACTTAAATTTAGCCGAGCAATATTTTTAAAAAATAAACCCATTGTTAATTTCAGTTTCAAAGACTGCTTTGAACGAAGGTGTAGGATCCGCTTTACGGATGTTGAAAATGGCAACAAGGCACGACTGTCAAAAAAATCACACTCGTATTCAAAATTCAGTCAGCACGTTCTAGAATTTTCTCGAACCGATTGAACAAAGGTCACATCTACCTCTTTGCATTTCCGATTTGAATAACTTAGACACATTTTTGCAATGGTGAGTTATTTTTACCAAATTTGCTGGATTAATTAGATAATATGAAAGCATTTATTTAATTAACCTTAAATTTTTAAGGCCGCAGTAGTAAAGAAATTCTTACCACTTTTCGACCGGGTCTTAATCCGTAAAGCCGATATTGTTACCAAAACGAAGGGTGGAATTATAATTCCAGAAAGCGTGGGAACTAAAATTTTACAGGGTACGGTTGTGGCCGTTGGACCTGGAGGTAGAAATCAGGTTAGTTTTAGTTTTCAAAATGTGCGTTGGGTCGAAATAAAGTGTTTGTGAACTTTCAGAATGGGGACCTTATTCCGATTACAGTCAAAGTAGGAGATAATGTTGTTTTACCCGAATATGGTGGCACCAAATTAAAATTAGAAGATAAGGATGTCGAATATCACCTGTACAAGGAAACTGAACTGTTAGCCAAAATAGATGAAAGTTAAACATTTTGTGTTTAAACGTTGTCGAGTTATTGTAGATTATACTTTAAGTAGAAATAAAATGTAAGGCTAAATACAAATTCGTGTGAATGTTAATTACTTATACGAGTTTCTTATTCTTTTTTAAATAAATGCGTATTTAGAATATATTTTTATTTTTCAAAATTAAACAATTTGAATTTTTCTGAAATTGGTGAGAATGAACAACCTGACCTAGTACATAAATCACTTAAGAGCCCCCCCCCCTGCGATCGCAGATCCATGGTATCATTATTATACATAACACTGGTTATTGAAACCATATCGTCCAATCTTCACAATTACATAATATTATTATAGAAAAATAAACAAAAGTAAGAAACAAAATTTTATTTATTTGATTTGCTAGTAAAGTAGAAGTTGAATAAATACGAAAATTATGTTGTGCAAAAATAAAGTTATATCAAGTAACAACATTAATCTTCCAAGAGGGTCAACATAACAAAACATCTATAAGACATGCGGCACATGATAGTAGCGATTTTTATATCCAGTAAGTTAATGTTACTAACTGCAGCACGATTGTGGGTTGGGATCCTTACCAGATCGTTTAGTGATGTTGATTCTTGTAAATTCTTCAGCCACGGTGGGATGAATCCCCACCGTATTCATAAGATTGGCTACAGTTAAATTACACCTGAAACGAAATATAAATTTTAAAAAGTTCCAATCGTTTTAATTATTTCAAGTTGGTTTACTTCATTGCTGTTGCGAATCCTTGCATGATTTCTCCGGCGTGTGGTCCTATAAAATGTAAACCCAATACTTTTTGGTTTCCTTCAAGCAAAGCCACTGTTTTTAAGTAGCAGTGTGCAATGGATCGTTGTGGTACAAAAAACTCGGTAGGTTTGTAGTAGGCATGGTATACCTCGATGTTTTCATTCCCGTGACGTTGGATTGCTTCTTCTTCACTTAAACCTACACAAGCGTACTCGAGAGGCGAAAATACTGTAGTGGCGACGTTATCGTAATCCATAACTTGGTCTGAATTAGCAAATAATCGTCGAGCTAACAATCTACCTGCATGGATGGCGACTGGCGTAAGTTCAGGTTTTTTCTGTAAATCAAAACATATAAACGCATTTGTTTTAACAATAAATGAAGATAAGCTTACATACAAAACATCACCAACGGCGTAGATGTGCGGAACGTTGGTTTGCTCGTTCTTAGCGTCAATTTTTTCGCCGTCTCCTGTAACTTCTACACCTGCCTTTTGTAAATGTAGCTCTCTGGTAAGCGCACGACGTCCAATAGCAAACAAAACCGTATCAAAAACATCGCTAAATTCCTCTCCATGATTGTCGACCCACTTTACCCCAAGTTGACCTGTCGGTAACTTTTCGATCGATTGTGGTAGGCACTTAAATAAGAATTTGACACCTCTTTCAATCATTGAATCTCTGATTATGCCAGCCATTTGCTGATCAAACTCTCTCAGTACGACTGATCTGACCATTACGGTTGCATCGTAACCTAACCCGTTCAAGAAACCGGCGCATTCGAGTCCAATGTACCCGGCACCAACAACGAGCGTTTTACCAGGTGCTTCTGCTAAGCTGAAGATGTCATCGCTAGTTATACCATATTCAAGAGCTCCTGGAATATCGGGGTAACGAGGTCTACCTCCACAAGCAATAAGAATGTAACGGGCTGTGATGGTTTTCTCCCCTTGTTTGGTTACGGTATGAATGGTGTGAGGATCCTTAAAGATACCAAGCCCATTTATGTATTCCACTTTCCTAAAATAAACAATGAATTTGGTCTTTTAAAAAAATCTAGTACAATGTGAATAAGAAACATAATTTGATGGGATAGATGAAAATGCAGCTTAAAAGCTGTAGAACATTACTAAAGGTTTAGAATCTGCAGAAACAACCCGTTGATGTGATTAATATTCCAGTATGAATTTTTTGAAAGCACGTACCTCAGAGAATTTAGACCTAAATAAATTGCTTAAAGGGCAAATTCTGAAAACTATTAATAACATCCTGAGGAGAACACAGTTCGACCAATTCTAAAGTTTCAAAGAATTTATCCTAACCAGTGTAGGTTGTATCGGCCTATAGCAAGGTGGTCACCAGTTAAAAATAAAATTTATTTATGACAATTAATAAAAAATGCAGAAATTCATGCTGTATACTATCTCGAGGGGACATGACGTAACAAATTTTTTTATCTCGCAGTTGGTTAGAGCAGGACCACATTTAAAAAATGCGTGACAATCTGTTACAAATTCATCACAAGCACCAATATCAATGATTTTTATATTTTACTCCTGATACTTTTCCACCATAATCCTGTTTAACCTGATTTGTTGAAAGTTAATTCAAAATTTATGACAATTTATGAGAGAAAAATTCTGATTAAAATTGATACAATTGCGTGTACGTGCATTTTTAAGTGTTAACATAATGTCCGACATTGATCGTTTAGAATTGAAACCCACCACAATTTATTAAATTATACCAGAAGGGAACAATTTATTTTATTGAATTAAAAAGGTTGCCAATAACGTCACAGTTCAAAAAATATCGATGGTAAAAAAGGTCTAAGTTAAAAACTGAAAGATTATTGCTTAAGATAATTTTCAAAAAAAAAATGGAATATACAACTTTTTTTCAACTTAATTTAATCTATAACTCGAAAGCCATTGATTTTCGACAATAAACCGTTAGAATCTTGAATTTATAGATAATTTCATGCACTCAATCATGAGATACAATAAGTCAAATATATTATCATTATCTACCAAAGTATTCCTATAGTATTCCTATCGATGTTAGGACCAATGATAACGTTAAAGTGGGCAGTGTTAGCGATGAAACAAACGAAGACAGTAATATTGAAATCCTGGAAGAATCTGAACCCTCGAAAAGAATGAAAATAATGCTGGATATGTGGAAATTGTAACTTTACGTAAAATGAGAAAAAAGGCTGTTCTAAATATAACAACGTATTCAAAACAAACGTTAATACATGATTTTTTTTAAACAGGTGTACCTAATCATTTTTATCGTTTACATAAATACACGTTACTCCAAACTCGTACCTACTTAAATACTAGTGCAAATGAGCATTTTTAAAATTATTATTATAATGTTCATACCTATATTAAATTTGATTGATATTGTTCGTTATACTATTGTATTTTTAGACGAAGCCTTACATAAAGGTAACAAAACAACTTACTTGTCCCTTAGTTCGACCCTGGTGACCCAATTCACAGATTTGATGTGATCCTGTACGGCTTGTTTCAAAGTGGCCCAATTATTTTTGATATTTTCCGGTTCCAACTCCCAACCGTAGGCTTTAGCATCCTATCAGATAAAAAAAAATTGAACAAGAGCATTGTATAAAATGTAGACTTACATGAATGGATTCGCCTAGAAGGGCAGCTTGGTGCATCAACTTTTTGGGAATGCAACCGACGTTCACGCAGGTACCACCTAAGCCCCATTTGGTCCCTATAGGTGTGGGGGTCACGTAATCTAAGACGGCAACCTTGGCTCCTAAGTTGGTTGCCTCTTTCGCAGCAGCTAAACCACCTGAACCGCCTCCAATTACGACAAGGTCGTAATCTGGATTAATATCTACAAAGAAAGAAAATGTTTACTTTGACTACTAATTTGCTAACCTACATGTTTGACACAATTCGGGTTTAACTTAGGCGACGTTAGTAAATGACAGTTGTATGTTTTGTGCGGACCCTTATTTTTTAAGGTTACAACAATTATTTCTACAAGTTTTTAGTTGACCTTGATCGTACAAACGCGTCGGACCAATTAAATTCTGAAAAAATGTTTAAGACGATTTTAATTACGGGGTGCAATCGTGGTTTAGGCTTAGGTTTGGTGCAAAATTTGGTGAAAGATCCTAAACCGCCGCAAAAAATCATCGCCACTTGCAGGAACTTCGAACAGGCGAAGGTAAGGGAGCCGCAATCATTTTGTTTAATTTAAAAATTAGATAAAACATAATATATGCTTACCAATTGGTGCCATTATTTATATTAAAACAGTGATTGGTAAAATATATAGAAGCGGGCGGATTCACATACGCAAGCACTGAAGGCTACGTTCGAACTAACCGGAAGCTCTACAACTGACTAACTTTTTTTTACTATACGAATCTTACAAAAATTCTCTCTCCACGTCAATCATGTTTCCCTGTTACTTAGCGCAATCAATTATTTAAAAATTATCGAACCATTTGTTCAATTTTTGAAAGATATTATTAATTACTAAACTTAAGTTGGAACCGTGGTACCAAAAATGTTGGTTTTAGGGCTTGAAATGATTTTTAAGCGTGATTTGCACTTTTTATAATCTTTTCAGCTATTGGAAATGATAAATAGTTAATAATTTTATTTTATCTTTATTTGCCTACTTATGATTTAATCGCCCCTTGTGGGGCACCAAACCCTAGTGTTTTGACGCGCTTCGCAAAGGCACCAACTTCAAGTTGTTGTAGAACCTTCTTTGTGTTTCCATAAAACGAGAATTCTAATTATAAAAATAAGTTATTAATATTAAAGATTGCGTAATCCTAACAAAAAATGTTGCGCAATTATCAATACTGCAATAATTACTTTATTATAAAACTGTTAAATCATGCCTTTCTTTATCTCTGTCAACTTGAAGGAAGTGGTTTATATTTATTGTTTTTTTTTGGTAAATTACATTTTTTTAATATCAAAGTAACCAGATAAACGTAGACTTCAATGTTTTGTTTTAATTCCTCCCCCCCCCTTCTACAGAAACTCCGCATACTTCGATCGACAGTAATGTGGTTTTTTAATATTATAGATAAAACGACGAGATAATTTATTGATGGAAAAATATGTAGTAGATATGTATATGTATTTTGAAATTCCCCACGGAAATAAACGTTTTTAATAATAAAAACGCAAATCGATACTGCATGTTTATCGCAAAGTTATTAATTATTAATTCGCTCTTTTTCTTTACAGGAGCTTCGAGAGATATCAGATCAATACGATAATGTTCATATTCTGCAATTAGGTAATTACTAATTAGTAGGTAGAATATTGTACATAATTAATGTTTAATATAGTTAGATTGTTTCATTTGTTAAGTGTTGTTTTTTTTTTATTAATTTATTGTTTTCTGGAAATTAATTACCTACAAAAAAATTCATTTAATTATATTTATGGGCAAAACCGCTTTTATTTCTGTAATTTATTTTTTAAATAAATAAGTAAAATATTGCTATGTCAGCCTGCGAATTGCAAGCTGATGCAATATTAAAAATATAATCTTTATCGTATGGGTTGGTCTTTGAGTCATAACAATGACCAACTATGTGACGTCAGATCCAGCTAGTCATGTATTATTTCAAAAGGCAGGGACCAACCTCCAGCTTTTTCAAGCTCACGTCAGAGTTATACCAGACGAATTTGCATGCGTAGTCCGGACTCCGGCAATTATAATTTCGTCAAAGTTATTCTCTTGTGATATTGTCTTTTTTTATTTATAACAATATATTCTAGGGGCTTTTTTTTTGCTTTTTTCGAAATTTTCATATTTTTGTTAATTTATATTTTAAATATTACTGGTATCTATCTACTTATAAGAATATCTAAATTTTTAATAAATAAAAAAAAATTGAAAATATGAAATTTTTATATATTACTAATAATATAGAAGTATATTTTTCGAATTTTAAAATTTAAATATTTTGTATTTCAAAATTCAAATGATAGTTTAGTTATTTATCTCAATAAATTTTTTTTTGATATAACTAAGATTAACTAAACATTTAAATAAAAAAATAAAGCAAAAATAAAAATATGAAATAAATTTTTTTTTTGGGAATTTAAAATATTTTATTTTTTTATTCTATATACAGTGCACTACAACAACATCATGCATCATAAATGTATGATGTTCTTATATGTATGTTTTTGTGATCTAAATTCTAAAATACGCTAATCTTTCAGAGCATGCAAATATGCAATATTAAAACTGAAACTGTTTTCTCTTCAATTAATTTTAATCGAATTGTAATTAAAATTACGCAAATAAAATAATTACAAGAGGTACAATTTAAACTTCCATGAAAACAATCTTATTGTTACGAGTGCGAAGTAATTGTAGCATGAACAAATTTTCATATTATATTAGTATATTTTTGGAACTCTAAATCCAAATTATTTTATCTGTTTTACCTTTTAAAAAATATTTTGTGAGATTATAAGATTATCTAAATTTTTAAATTAAGAAAATCATTTTGAAACATTAAATTTTGAAATTTTTAATTTCAAAATGTAAATATTTGTAATTTCAAAATTCAATTATTATAATATTGATTTTATAAATATTTTTTTAAATTATAAGATTATTTATATTTCTAAATTAAAGTAAAAGCATTATTTTTTTTTACCTTCAATCAACCAAAAAAATTGGAGGCATGGTAATCGGAAAAAAAATTAAAATTTTTTTTTTACATTTTCGAGATCACCGTGTTCAGAAACGTAAAGATATGCAAAAAATAAAATACAAATTTCTGTGTCAGTCTGTTTGTCTGTATGTCGTCAGATTTTGTCCCTCAATTGATTCCTGAACCATCCAACCAATCACAACCAAATCTGGTAAGGTAGTAGGGTTTATGGTAAAAAGATGAAAATAAGATTTTCAAATAATACAAGAATTTAAAAACGATTTTGTCTTATTTTACAGACCTTGCAAAGATTTATCCAGAATAGGTTAAATGAACTTTCGATCTGTTATCTGTCAAAAATTACAAGTTGTCAAAGTTGAAACTTCAAGAATGAATAACTCATGAAGTACTGAAGGTATCTCAACGAAATTTGATCAGTAGGAACATTGCCAGAGGCCTTGACAGCATATGGAACCCTTCGATAAAAATCAGGAATGCAACACTGTTTATCTTTGGATCCGTGGAGCAATTTCTTCTCGATTTAACTTTTTTAGTTTTAGTTTTTAATTTTAATCTTAAAACTTTGTCCTGTTATTTCCATGAATGTACCCGTGGTTCTATTAGATACTTCAGTATAGAAGAAAATATTTAGAAGAAGAAAGTATCACAGACGGCTCTGCTTGTTTGAATTGTTTCAAATTATTATCGCATGCTTTTTTTTCCTGAAAAAGAGCGTAAAATTCCACTTAAATCTGGCCCCGATTGGAACTAACAAAACAAAACACTGTAATATAACAAATCAAATGAACAAAACAATTGAAAAAAATGAACATTTTTTCAATTTGTTCATTTATTGTTTTGATACATAACACTTTTCACTTACTTTTAAATTTCATTTTAATTCTTACATTTCCATTTAAAATAACTTTTGTAATTAAAAGTATTTCTAATATTTCTAGATTTGCGAAATTTTGACAAATATAAAGATTTTTCCAAACAAGTTTCCGAAATTGTCGGAGAAGATGGCTTAAATGTCTTGGTTAACAACGCGGGGATATCGCCAAAATTTACGCGAATCAATTTTGTTAAGGTTGATCAACTTTTGGATACGTTTACCACCAATACGGTAGCACCCATCATGTTGACCAAGGTAGGTCAAAATTTTTGTTCACGGTAGTTTTATTGTAATTTGATTGTTTTAGGCTCTGTCTAAATTGTTACAAAAAGCTTCTGCAATTAATTCGAGTTTAGCTTTGGGAGCTCAAAGAGCTGCCGTGCTGAATCTGTCTTCAATTTTAGGTTCTATACAGAAGAACGATAACGGCGGTTACTACCCTTATAGATGTTCGAAAGTATTTTTGTACTGATTTTTGGAGTGTTTTTATTAAGAGGTTCTTTTCAGACAGCACTGAACATGGCGACGCAGTCGATGAGCATCGATTTGAAAAACGATGGAATATTGGCCACTTCCATACATCCTGGTTGGGTAAAAACCAGTTTAGGTGGACCAGGTGCACCGATGGAAGTGGACGACAGTTCCAAGAGCATTATCGAGTTTCTTAGAACCATGAATGAAAAACATAATGGCGGATTTTATCAGTGGAACGGTGAAAAATTACCCTGGTAATCGCGATTTGGGTTGTAGACGTTTGTTAATCAATCACAGAGACTTAAACTTCAAATATTTTTAATATTAACAATAAATGTTTGT
This sequence comes from Cantharis lateralis, assembly GCA_963170105.1. NCBI lineage: Eukaryota > Metazoa > Arthropoda > Insecta > Coleoptera > Cantharidae > Cantharis > Cantharis lateralis. Next base: position 11,466,026 of record OY720626.1, read on the forward strand.
ACAAATTAATCATTATTTTATTCTATTGTAATATTCCCTCATGTCTTCCTTTTCGGGACATCCCAGCCATACTTGAGGGGTGGGCAATGGAGCTGCTTCGACCACGCTAACCCAATCATTATCGAACTTCCAAAAATGTTTTCCTTTGAAAAAGTAGGTAATTCCTAAACATATTTTCTCATCAGTAAAATTTGAACAAAAAGAAAATCGAATCTTACCATCCCTCCACGTGGTAGCTGCATCTATATTTTGGGGAACTCCCTTCCACACGTCCATCGATCTTGGATATCCAGGATCCACTGATTTCCTTACTTCGTCATACCTCCAGAATCGATCATTTTTGAACAAATACGTTTTCCCTATTTAAACAAATAAATTATTACCTATGCATAATTGTAACAGTTTCGGGGTTTTCTACCATTTTTAGCCCAAGTTTGAACCGCATCTATTTTATCCACATAATCCGGAAGTCCGTAATTCGAAATTGGTTGGGGTCCGTTATCGATAAAGCGTTCACCATTGTAAACCCAATAATTTTTACCAACAAACAAAACTATCATTCCGTCTGGTCGTTCGTAAGCAGAGTCGATTTTCTCAATGTCGTTTGGAAAATTGGCAAACATTTGGTTTATCGTTACCGGATATCCCCGTTCCATTTGTCGCCATTCCTTAAGCCTCCAGATGTACTAAAAAAATTTGGATTAAAATAAATTGTTTTCGTTTCGTAAAAGTTTCTTACTCGATTTTTAAAAATAAAGAGTTCTGATCGCAACGTTGCAACCGCGTCAAAATTTCCTTCGCAAATGTCCGGAATCGAGGAAGACAATGTAGGATCTTTATATTCTTTAGTGCTCACTTCATATCTGCGTGTGGTTGTTTCGGTTCTTGGCGGCTCACCTGGTCCTTCCATTTCTGGAAAGCCTTTAACTACTTGAATAGTGAATTTGCACTTACACGTGTATTTTACTTACTGTAATGCTCGTACATTCCCAGAATGTCGTCGTAAGCCAACTTAAAGTCCGGATCGTAGCCTTTAAAGTAGGGAAACATAATTGATTCTTCCACCCACGAATGTGCCAATCCCAGAGAGTGGCCTAATTCGTGAACTGCAACCGAAAAAAAATCGGTTCCATCCTGCGCTTCCTCTGTGTAAATAGTCCATTCTTCATCATCGTCAAAGTGGATATCTCCACCTAATCCGCTCCCAGGAAAGTATGCGTGGGCTAAAATGTTTCCGGTACCATCAAATGGAAAACTGAAATAGACGAATTGAATTATATTAAATATTAAGAAAGAATAAAGTGAATGGCTTACTTGTCCCCATGCGAACCGGTTTTGAAGTCGACGATGATATCGGCTTCTGAATCAAAAACCCTAGAGAACGTTAACCTCGCATATTGCCCCCAAGTATCCAACGCTTTTTGAATGTTGCGTACTACCGTCTCCTCCCCTAATTTTGGAGTCCAGCTAGACAAACTAAACCGAGGATTATTTTTGGAAATATTTTACCAAACTGTACTTACTAATAGGTAATGTGACGCTTCTTCCATTTGGAAGGACCAAGCACGAAACGTTTCGTTCTGGAATTTTTGATAATGTCAGGAACACCACAACGACTTTTCTTCATTAACTACAAATAAATGAAATGGTTTAAAAATAACATCTAATCATAGCGGACTAGTGATTTACCTCTATGGTAGCGTTGTCGATAATGCCAGTCTGTGGAATTGCTCCAAACTTTTGAACATTTTTTATGGCTGCCCGTACGGCGTCCTGCCTATATAGCGCTTCCGAATCTTCATTTCCTTCCAAGTATCCAAACCTCTTCATGAAACTGAACTGAAAGAGGTATTTTTAAAAATTATTTGACCATACCTTGTATTTTGAAATTTCAAAAAGACTTACGCTGTCCAAGTTTGGAAGTTTTGTAGCCACAGATTTTTGGGGTCCACCAAATCGAACCGGAAAACTCGAAACATTAATGAAAACGATCAATAATATTGATACGCGCACAATACAATTATTCATATTTTAAATGCAACGAACACTGAACTTCTGATCCTGACACAATTTTTTTTGGAATAACTGAATGAAGTTGAAACAATGAACTAATTGTTTAATCCAAGGTAAAAATATCCCGTGGAGAGGCAAATGGAAACAAACGTAGGAACGACTAAACTAGCCAACAAGTTCTTATAAACCTTTTAAAATTTAAAGATTTCGTTGTTACTTAGAAATTTACACCTAACTGCGTATGCGTTGATAAAAAACTTTATTTACTTTACGTTAATTTCTAATGAATCACAATAATAATTGTGGTTTCGATATGGAAATAATCTTTAACCGGTTTTTGTTAATAAATATTACGATAAATTGCCAGAAATCTTGAGAAACCCTACTAATATTGAATAATACCAAGTGCGGTCAGAAAAAATTAGAACTGCTCTATACGCAGTTAGATTGTCGAGCGATGGCATTCGTGGGATTCACTGAGCATGCGCAACAAATTTGTTTTCGGAAGCGAGAAAAAAATTCTATTATAATATTTTTTCTGTCTAAGCAGGATTTAATTCCAAAATACCAATTATTGAGAGAACAAAGAGAATTAAAAAATACTGTAAAACAAGGACTTGAATATATTGACATGTTTTTTTATGTGAGATAAATAAACCTTGGGTTGTACATATTAATATAAAAAATTACATTTTTTTGAAACAAAATTTGCTTTCCCTACCCTGACGCCTTAATACCCACTATAAAGATCACCAACGAGTAGCGGTCTCCGAACGGTCACCCATCCAAGTGAGAACCGCGAGTTGCACTGTATTATTATAATATCAATATTATATGGTCCGGGTAAACCGCAAACGCTGATTTCCCCTTTTCCCAAATATTGTAAAACAACCCGAAAATAAACAGCAATAAAACAAAAATATTTGACACCCCAAATGTCATGAAATAACAAATATATTTATTGAAGAAAACCAGAATGAACGTAGTAAGTTTTTACAAATTTATTTTATTTGTAATGCTTGCAAATATCTTAGGCAGACGAATTCAACGAAGAAGAAGAACACGAAGAAGAAATCGAAGGAGAAAACGAAGAGGAAAATGAAGAAGAAAACGAAGAAGAAGAAAATAGCAGCCCGATGTTGCGGCAAGGCTCTGTGACGTCGAATTCGACCATATCGAAAACCATAAGATCGTCGTCTTTTCCCAAACATTCAATATCAAAAGACAAAAGGCTAAGCCGATTCAGTTTCCTGAAAGGAGCAAAACCGGAATCCTTTTTGAGTCCTTTTGTAAGCAAACATTGACGTTTTACCCACCTCAAGATCAAAGTCCTCATGATTTATTTTCAGTATCTCCGATGGTCTTTTGGAATATCATTGGATGTCTGCGTTAAAAACTTAAGCAGTAAAGATAGAACAATACTTTTTTATGCTGCTTCCCATGCGTCCGTATTGTACGATTACGTGTCTAGAGAAATGCGATTTTTGCAGGGCCACGTAAGCGGTTCCAAAATTTTGGACTATGAGATCGAATTTATTTTTAAAAAGTACTTTCCAGAAAAATTTGATCAGTGACATAGCATCCGACGATTCGGGGAAATGGCTAGTAACCGCCGATAAAGGTGACGATAGCTGCATAATCGTTTGGGACAGCACGGAGTGGTGGGTTATTGAACTAATTTGGAAACGATTACCTAATGTTGGTTTTTTTAAAATTAATTTAGTCTTCCGGTCAATACAATTTTTAATCCACATCCGTATTATGGAATCGCTATAGTTGCGTTAAGCGGAAATGCAAAATATTTAATATCGCTCGGAAAAGAATACAGACCTGTTATGAACTTCTGGTGCTGGACTTATGGGAACGAAAAACCTGACGGTAAGTCCGCTTACACACTTGGAAGCACCTAAGCGAATCGTCAAAATGATTTTCAGATTCCCACGTCTTCAAATCTTCCTATGGAGCGCCAGTCAAAATTAGATTTAATCCAAACGTACAAGAACATATCATGGTAGCTTTTGAAAAGCAGGTTGTATTTTGCAGTTGGGTAAGAATTCGAGTCCACCATCTGACAGTCTCTAATTTTTTCTTTATCTCAAGGATGAAGATAACAACAAAATCGTGAACCACAAACTTTGTGAGATAAAAAACAGGAAGGGGGTAATAACGGATTGCACTTACATCGACGATTGCCACGAATGCGTGGCTTCCACCAGCGAAGGATGCATTCTAGTTTTTGGCAACGCTGTGTATATCACACTTCCGGATGAGTGCGAATTACACAACAACAAAATATACTCCAAAACCATTAAGGTTGGATCTGTACATATCAGTTGCATCGAATCGGTCGATGGGATGATTGTAACTGGAGACTCCAAGGGACATATCAAATTTTACGATAAAAGGCTCAAAATTTTGTACTGGTGCCAGAATTTCTCCTTGCCGTCTGTCACGTCGATCAGTTTCGACCTACAGCCCAGAAAATACAAAATTAAAGATCCTTGTCAATTTGACGAAGGTTATTAAGCTTTGACCAATTGAACCCTGTTTATTACCTTTTATTGTAGATGATAACTTGGATGAATTTCTAAACGAACAGTATGAAGACAAAACGGACGAATACGAATACCTTTATGCGCAATTGGTACCTTCGGATGCTACGATACAACGTTTACCCTTTGTGGTGCGCGATTTCTTCGTTGGTAAGCCATTTTGTACTACACTCCATGTATTCCACTTATAAAATTTCCAAATTTGCAGCAACTGCCGATGGACGAATTGCTATGATTGATTACATGAGGAACAGATGCAATTTCTTGTTTAGGAAAGCAGATGCCTCGGTTACTGCAATAGATACTCACGATGAAGAGTAAGCGTTTTCATTCTTCTTAATTTTTTGAAACTCTCCTCTTTGGTATTCCAGAAATTATTTATGTATTGGATACGCGAATGGTAACATTTCTTTGTACAATTACATGAGTCGAGAATTAGTGGGTTGCAAAACGTTGCCAGAAGGAAGGATCCATAGCAACATAGTCGTAAATCCTATCACTGCTCTCAAATACTCTCCAGAATGTCTGCACTTGGCTTGTGGTCGAGATGATGGGAGCCTGTGGTTTTTAGATCCCATCTACCTTACACCAAAACATCCAGATCCGTTATATTTATCGCAAGGAGGCATTCTCAAAATGGCATTTTCGATTGACTCCCGATATTTTTGCTACTTTGTGAGTTTTGGAAAAATCTAAATTTAACCCACGAACTTTATAACTTCCAGGATAGCAACTCCACTGTGGTTTTAATGAAATTCATAACCGAAGCCGAAGAATGGGAAATATTGGGAAAATTAAGATCCCACTACAAGCCAATAAGCGATATCTTATTTACTCCATATTTACCATCAAGGCTCTTCAGTATTGGGGAAGACAGGGTTCTATTTGAATATGATCTGGAAAACAGGTTTGTACTATTTCTAACATGTGACAGTCTCATATTGTATTACCATCAGTGGGAATGGAACAATTGAAGTGCTAAACATGGATCGATTTGAACAAATGGCAATACCTGTAGCCTTCATTTATTATCCCATAGAAGCTAACTCGACCGAGAGATACTTCTTCACGGCAGATAACCAAGTCAGTTTTGGTTCATTTTTTAAGTATACACCACTTAAAGACTTTTTATCGTTCCAGTATAAATTTAAAAAAATTCACGACATCACCAACATGTGCCGTTCGGTAACTCTAGGTCCTGCGTATGGATGTTATGACGGAAATCCAGTCTTCAAAATGATGGTAAGTATAAAGTAAACTCTTTGCACTAATTATAAGAGAAATTTTAGATTTTACCTAACCATGAAAACAAATACTTGATTTTTGCCAACAAAAACTACATTGGAGTACAGTTATTTCCAGTAGATGGAAATCCATTCAGATTCGTTGGAACCATCGGACATCCAACAAAGGTAATTTTAATCTTTCTATTTGCATAAAATATTGATAATCTGTTAACTCAGTTGTTGGATTTTGCCATCTGTCGAGAAGGAAAATACATTTTTACAATAGGAGAAGACGATAGTTGTGTGCTGATGTGGAGGATTAATGTTCTGTAGGTTAAATTGTAAGTTTCGTTGAAACCAAAGTCTATTAAGCTGATTGTCAGGGCTCCACAAACGATGGAAAAAATTGGAGGAATTGACTTATATCCGTTCTATTGTCTCATCGAAGGTGGTTTAAAAGGGTGGTTGTTCAAGGAAATGCAGGATTTATTCTATTATATGCAGATTCTTCACCAGGGTGAAAATACTGTCTTACCACGAGTCGTATCAGATATGATTCCAGTTAGCGAATTACCTGATCTCATGAGAGCTTGTGGATTTTATCCGACCGAATATGAGGTTAAATGTTCAGCTCGAGTTTTCTGCCCTTAATTTTCTGCATTATAGATAGAAAATATGGTCATTGACATTAAGTACCGCGACTTTGACGAAACCAAAGTCTTGAGGGGAGATGTTTCTTTTCTTGATTTTGTTAAATTATATATTAACCATAGACCAGCCCACGGAGTGTCGCTTGATCAACTGAGAGAAAGTTTCAATACGTATTGTCTGGCAGGTGAAGGATCTAGAAGGGATATAATCGACCACGAAGCATTTGTAACCCTCATTTGTGAAAAAGGTTTGTCCATTTTCCAAAATTTTCCACCAAATTTTAATTCGCACATTTAGGAGAAATGTTTTCGCCTGGTAATGCTTTCACTTGTTTGGCCACACTGATGCATGCAGATGAGAAAGAAGCTACCGAAGGTACCACGCTAGATTTTTCCTTTCTACCCACCGTAAGTACATACGAACCATAACTGCAATTTTGACCTCCAATGTTTTCACTTCGCAGGACTTTGATTTTGATGAATTTTTGGAAGATATATTGGGAATGGATTTAGACAGACAAACAATAGAAGATTCGGATAAGCCGGCCGATGAAAAAGATATAGAACAACTTTGTTAACATTTTATAATAAATTTAATTATTTATATTTGTCACTAACATTCGCAACCCGTTGTACTTCCAAGAACGCTGAAAGCATCCAATTTTTTTTTCAAATGTTAAAAATTAATCAAACCAAGTGAACAGTTTTTTCAAATTTATTTGTTTCCAAAATTACGAGTGTAGATAGAATATAATATTTAAAATTTGTTTTTAAAATTCTTATTCAAATTTAAAAAAAAACATAATAAATCACAAAGAAAATGGGTACACTTCCTATAAATTTTCCAACACAAGTTTTCCTGGGCAGGGCCTATTTTTAACTGAGTTGGGCCCTAGGCTCTAGCAAATTTTCGAGACCCTTCTCAAATTGCCGTGGGTTGAAACTAAAATCATAAGTCATTCATAACTCATAACATTCGAAAGATGCAGTGGCGGATTAAGACACTCTGGGGCAGGGGCCCTAAAGTATTCTTGGGGCCCACAAAGGAGTCGAGAGGGGCGAAGTCGCCACGAGCGCAGCAGAAGGGAAATTTCAGTTTTCAAGGTCAACAGGGTTTAAACGTTAGACATTTTTGATGGTATTATTGTAATACAAAAATAACAAAAAAATTCCAATGAAAATTTTTTCAAATAAATGCTTTCAATGGCTACGAAAGAGGAATTAAATAAGTCTTAACTATTAATTATTGCAGGATATATGCAGGACCCGGGGTGGTGGGCCAATACCACCACCTTTAATCCGCCACTGGAAAGATGCATATTATTCAATTTATATTTTTTATCTGAGAGATTTAAGTAAGGATTTTTATTTTGTTTGTGCATTTTTACGATTTTATGGTAAAATAGGCCCTGTTCCTGGGCGCACCATTCTATCGTTTGCGACAATTATTCTCATTATTTCAGATTAAAATTTAAATTTCCCGCTCTTATTTAAAAATATTTTCGACTTCTGGCGACTTCGGGATATTTTTAATGACTCAATTTCCACTACAACTTATGTTCAAATATATCTACATGTACAAAGCGTCGTTTCGCCCCCCCCCCTTCGTCATGAAATTTTTATGTTTCTTATATTTTAAAATATCTTATTTCAAAATCTTTTTAGATTCAGAACAAATTTTTTTTTTAAATTTAACGATAAGTGAGGTCACAATTTTCGAAAATCCTCCGTTACATTATCATCTCTAGGCGAGCGGTTTACTTCTATCTTCAGTTCACTTATCGACCAATCAGCGTTCTAGTGGCTGGAAATGATTTTATTCATTACTGAGGAAAAACTTTTATATAGGGTCAAGTGGTGCAAAAACGAGACGGCCGATATTGCGGTTAAAAAGAAGACATTCAATTTTTTCCAATGCAAAAATACAATAACATTGTAAAAAATATTTTACAAATTACTTCCACATATATGCAATTATTGAAACCTATAATGAAAAAAAAAACTTGAACGCAATCATCGAAAAAAAATATTGAAGTTGACTGTGTGTATTTTGCTTAAAAAATCTTTTAAATTGCATTTACAAACTTTTCCGGTTGCAATGATGTGCATGATTGTAGAACCCCAGTAAGTATCGCGTTTCGCAAATAACACACATGTGGCTATGATATTCCATAACGACTTTAGTATATTTTCACTAGTTGGCAAGGATACTCGTTGCAAATAACAGGTGCAAAAACGAGACATCACCAAGTTTAAAAACGAGACACTCGCGAGTTAAAAAAAAGACAAAATTTTTAAATCTTTTAAAATAATGCCGAAGGTTTAAGTTCCCAGAAAGGCCGCTTAAGACAAAAAGACTTGGAAACAGCCCTAAAGCTAATAGGGGATGGCACTATATCTCTTAGAAATGCAGCTAAACAGTTTATAATTGAGAAATCTGCTCTTTTGAGAAGACGTACTCGTTCACTTCGTAAACAGGGAAGAAAAATTTCTCTAACCGAAGAAATTTAAGAAGATTTAAGTGATAAGATAAAAATTATGGCAAAATGGGGGTTTGCTCTTACTAAACCGAAGGTACAAGCAATAGTTCAAACCTCTGTACAAGAAAACAACCCAGTTTAACCCTTAACTGGTGAGGTGATATTTTTATATCGCAACTGGTGAGGTTGGGTTATAGATACCCAGTACTTTTCGTTCTGACGTGTACTGCACTTTAAGTTAACTAGGAACGAACTGACTGATGGTACAGGAACGTACGATGACGTTCTCACAACCGTCTAGCAGCAGAGGCTTTTCAAAGCCTTACTGGGTATCCTGACACCCAACCTCACCAGTTACGGGTTAACAAAGGAAAGCCGGCAAAAATTGGTTAAAACATTTTTGTAAAATGACTAAAAGCACAGAAAATACAGTGTCTCGTTTTTAACCTCTCACTGTCTCGTTTTTAGCCTAAGTAGTGGTTAAAAACGAGACACAATTTTTAATAAAAAACGCCCTTTATTATAAACTTAATGATTTTTTTTTACTGTGAGGTAATACTACATGGCCTTCTGCATACAGGGCAATATGAAAAAGCTTTAAATTAGGGTTTTTTGTTGACAAAAAAATAAAAGATTTAAAAATCGTCTCGTTTTTGCACCACTTGACCCTACACCTTATTTTACACCTTTTTATTTTCTTTTGTTTTAAAAATCAAATTTTCGTTGAAAAAAATTGAAAAAATTACATAGGTTTAATTGGACCAAAATACACATTTTTTGTCTCTTTGACTTTTCTCATAAAATCAATGGTAAAACTCAATAAACGGCGAAAAATCCCTACTTTTATGATTTTTTTCTCAGAAAGCAATTGTCAAATCAAAATAAATGAAAAATATTCAGCCAACCTTAAACTATCACGACATTGTTTTTCATTTTCATTTTTAATGTTAGTAACAGTGAAAACCGTATTGGAATAGAGCCTAACACCGCGTTCTCTGTGCGTGCGTACGTCCGTCCGGCGAGCTAGGTTGAAAGCTTTAATTCAAATTCAAATTGTTTATTAGTCAGAATTTTTCGTCATTTATTGAGTTTTATCTTAAAAACCATTGATTTTACGAGAAAAGTCAAAGATACAAAAAATGAGTGTTTTGGTCTAGTTACGCCTCTATAATTTTTTCAGATTTTTCCCCCGAAATTTAGATTTTTAAAACAAAAGATTGCTTATATCCGGATGGAACAGGATGTGATCTCCCCCTCTCCCCCTCCATACATAATTTATACTAAATGATACAAATTAAAAAAAAAACATAAGATTTTTTGGCCTTTTCATCCCAAATTTTGAACGATCCATAAAATTGAATGTTTATATTTGTGTAATTTACGCTCTTAACCCACATAATTTTATTAGAAACTTTTTCAATTTTTCAAAAAACATTTAAAAAATTGTAGTTAGAAATTTTTCTAAAAAAACCTTTTTTTATTGTGCCTAGAGTAGCGGTTGTCAATCTGCCAGTCTGCGGATCACTAATCGCTCTTTAGAAAATTTTGGTGGTTCGCGAAAAAATTTATAAAAAAATATAAATTTATAAAAATTTCATAATTAATTTTCTTTTTAATTTTGAACATTAGATAATTACTAAAAATATTTTTTATAAAAGATAAAAAGATATAAAAGAATGTGGTTTTTAAATTATTATATAAATAATATGTTAACTGCGTACCTTCACAAAGTATTTTTTAAAGAGCTAAATTTTAAAATATATACGAAAATAAGAATACGAAAATTTCATATATATTTTCAAACTTTTGGTTTTCAATTTGAAATTATGGAAATGAATTTATGACAATAAGGGCCAATTTCATAATGAATTTTAAAGGAAGCGTTAAATTTAAAACCGCTTTTAAAGCCAAATTGATCATTTTGATTGGTTTATTTTGTCTTAAAAGCGGTTTTAAATTTAACGCTTCCTTTAAAATTCATTATGAAATGGCCCTAAATTTTTTTTATACGACCAATAATAACATTTAATTTTGAAATTAAAAATACTATCTAGGTATATTTAAAAATTTCTTATTTAAAAAAAAAATTTTTATTTAGTAATTTAGATTAATCTTATAAAGGAGCTTCCCTTAATTACGTAAGACCAATATTTAATAATTTCAACTCTCCCAGGTGAAGGTTTATAAGGTTTTGGTAAACCCCCACCCTGCCTTTAAATGTTATGGATTTTGGAATTTGTAACCCCCCTTCAAATATTTGAAATCTATTCAGGGTTTAAAATAAACTTATAGGTTTAAAATGTTAGGTTAATACAAGATTTATACACCCGTCAGTTGGTATGCCTTTAGATTTTTAACCGAATTCAAAAAAGATTTTATTTTATTTTTTTTTTAATTGTATGTTCACCGATCTCTCGGAAACGGCTAAACCGATTTTAATAGTTTAACCTGTATTATATTCACCTATATCCCCATGTGGTCCCATAAGTTTTTTTAAGATGTAACGGATACCTTTATTTTAGAAAATCGGAAAAAAACAGTGAACAGTACGCGGAAATCTCGTTAATCCATTCGTGTGCGTCACTAATTAGATGAGTCATTTCGCTACATTAGCCGCACTTAGTTACTAATAAACTAAGTTAAACATAAAAAAAATTAAATAAAAGTGGAACCGACTTCAATAATATTATATAACATTAAAGGCACTAAAAAGTGAATTGTTATTGTTATTTTTCAGTGTTATTTTATTGATTAAAAAATTACACTTTCCTCAATTGTATATTTTATTAAAACGAGATAGTTTCGACTTTGTAACTCCTTTTTAACTTACAGTCAAAAAATTAAATTTTATAAAAGATTAGAAAGCACTCTATAAATAATTAATTATATCAGTGACACCGCTGGGAATTTATTTTTATTTTTATGTTCCTGTAATATAATTTTGAGACTTCTCCCTGTTTTTATATTATATTGAAGTCGGTTAAATTAAAAAACAAAAAATTAACACCCTTAGCAACCCCCACCGTCAGGATTCGTAAAGTTTACCAATAAATCAAAAAATATTATTGAACTAAAAAACATATTTGAATTTCCAAATTTAAAAAATTTAAATACTGAAATTAGACAAATATGAATTTTGAAATTCAAAAATGAAATTAAAAATTCAAAATTGAAATTAAAATTTTTAAAATACTTTCTTTAATTTAGAAATTTAAATAATCTCAAACAATATTTTATATTTGTATCCTAGAAGTAAACAGTCGTAACTCAAAATTTAATGCATTTTTAATTAATAACAAAAATTTTAATTGTAACAGCCGGATTAACATAATTTGCCATTTTTGTAAAGTTTATATTATTATTGGTGCAGATATAGAGGTAGATAGCAAAAAAAATTGTATTTTGAAATTTAAAAATTTTAATTTTGATATTCGAGAAAAGATAAGATATATTTTTAAATCTGAAAATAAAATTATCGAACTAAAAAAAAATTAAATTTTGAAATTCCAAAAAAAAGGTTACTATAATATTCAAGGGTAGTTCAAATATACCAAGTGCTATGTTTTTCAGGAGCATAATGCCAATTTAGTATTACGTCATTAAAAAAAAAAAAAAGATTTGGTAATAATAATTATTATTGTCATAAACAAAATATTTAATGGTGTGAAAATTATATATTATTAATCGTTAGTGTTTTTTGTTTTATTGTCGCGTGTGAAAGTGATGCTTACTTCGAATTTTTAAGATATACAAATTGACTTTCGCGAAATTTTAAAATTGCAGGCACTATTTGATTTCTTCCACTCAGAAAAATTATGATACCATAAAAGCGTGATTTATTAATTAAAAAAAAGTAATTAAATTGCATAACGAAATATGTACGTAATTAGCACGAATGCAAAACTACATTAAGTAAGTGACAAAGTCTTTAAATGGTTCTTTACAAAATAACTGAAATAAAAGAGAAATTTTCAAGGTAGACAAACATTAGATAGAAGAGGAGAATTCATAATTGAACCTACATGCCATAATAAAGTTAAATAAATGTTTATTATACTGCTTTCTCTGGTAGATGCTTTTACAAGCCTGCCGGCTAAACTCGTACTGTACAATTCTTACGACGCATTGAGTTCTTCACCGAAAGTAAAGAGCTTAACAGGTGGATCCCGCGGTGACTTTTTTTATTTTGAAAAGTGAAATTTTTGAGTTTGTGAGAATTTTGTGATTTGAAATGCACGGTCATTAAAAAAGTGGTAAGTAATATTCTTAATAATTTTTATTTTAAATTAGCTCATGATAAATTCAAAAATTACAACGGCGGGAAATTAGGTCACAGGGTTAAAAATTTAAGTGATAATATCTTAATTAAGTTAATTCTCAAGATCACAGTAGAGAAATAAAATTTCCCAATTTTTGGTTTCCTTGAATTTTATACATTGTTTACGTTTTTATTTATTTTTTAATTTTTGAAACCAGCTTCACTGGCAAGCAAAATTTGTGGACCACACAAATAAATTTTCGGTTCAAACTTGGAAACAATTTTTTTAAAATTATTTCTGTTATTTTCCTATAAAAAAAGTCGCATCAGTTTACTATCGTATGCATATTAATCGTGAGTAAAGAAAGCGAATCCAAACGAAAAAAAATTATAAGCTTTGAATAATTAACTGTGTTAGTTCAAAAGTAAATAAATTAATGTAAACTCAATTTTCTCGCAGATTTCTCATCTCAAATACAATTAGCATATCTTCTACGCCAACACTGGCAAAACCTTTGCATTAGCTTACCATTTTTAGTAATGCTAATTTAACATTAATTTTTTCTGCGAAACACGCTTTTAAATACATTGCCTGCAGGGTATAGCAATTTTTGAAAATATTAGGACTAAATTATTTAAATTGCTTTAGAAATAGTATTAAAAAAGATTTTACGAAGGTTTAAAGTAATCAACTCCCAAAAATTCTTCAGAGAATTAAAAATATTTTTTTTCGAAGTTCAGACCATAAAATGTACATCCCAGGATGCCATTGCACATTTTATTATCTATTTCATTCCAAACAATTTTTATAAGTGATTTATGTGTATTTGTCAAAGAGTTACGGTCACCGCTTTATGGCTTTCCTGCCCTTCATATGTGCTAATCCGTTGGGGATGAGCGCAAGGTGACTGTAACTTAATAGGTTGATAACCTGAGAAGAAAGTGACCGTTACCTACACACAACTGCATCGATAGATTAAAATACTTTCCGATTCTACCAATAATCGGGTTACATTAATTTGGGAGCTTCCCAAGGTCTAACCTATGGGGGACATACTATTCAAATGAGTATACTTATTAAATTTTATTATAAAGCGGTTGATGGGTTTGTCCAGAGACTACTAATACAGACGTGCAATTCATATTAACTATTGTTCACTGTTAACATAACTGGGCATTTTCTCCAAACCGTTAAACAATTCAAATTTAAATTTTAGACCGTGTGATTTAAAAATTTCTATTACATTTCCATCACTTTGCAAAACTGAAATTCTTTTTGTTATCATAAGTGAAGAAATGCCGTCGGATTTAAGATATTGGAGTTCTGGAGACTACGAGAGTGACGAATCGTTGGAGAACAGTTTTTCAAAGTACTGCATGGATCCCTGGGATTTGGAAAACTATGCGTATATGCAAAATATTCACGACAGTCAAAACGACTCTTTGGAACTGAGTTCCGAACAGAGCAGTTATGGTGAGCCTATCGAAGCTACTTCTTCCTTTTACTACGCTCCGATCAAATCCAAGAAGAGCGTGCCGCCATCATCGAGACTGGATTCGGACTATGGAAACGCAAAGTATGCAGAAATTGAAGATCTATTTTACGCGGACGACCACAGCCGGTGCCACGTCCACCGACAAATTAGGAACAAGGAAATTGAAGAAAATTACAAAATGGCACCTTTAAATTTGGAACCAGGTGAGTTTCACAATTTTTTGGACAATTTTGATGACCAATACTTCCTCCTTAGCTCTTACAATTTTAATTAATATGCATAAATTATAATTATTATTTGCATCCATTAGTTTTATTGTATAGTTTCATGAACTTCCTGTATCATTTTCTCAAATTGCACGTTAGGAAATGTACATTAATCCAGTTTTTTATGCAAAAAGAAGAGTAAATAAAAACAACTTTTTTTTCAAATTACTTTCACACAAATTATTCGTTACGCTTAAACGACTGCCATAAAGTGGTTAATTAATTTGCAATTTGTTGTATGACCACATATTTTTTCCTTTTTATGTAATTACACACGGACGACACCGGCTAATCAAATAGGAACAGAACGAAATATTTGTTTTCTAGTTTGTCATAAATACAACAAATTTGCAATTTAAAAAAATTAAAACCGTTTAAATTAGAAGAAAGTTGAATTTTTCACGTTGATGATAGTTCACTTTTCATTTTAAAATTCGTAGATTAGTGAAGGTGATGGCTTTTTTATAAATTAAATTAATGGCAAATTTATTAGAGCAAAATATGCAGTTTTCCATTAATTTTGACCCAAAAATACATGGTACCTATTGAAGAACTAACTGCTGGATCTGTGGCGCAAATATTTGCGACCTCCTCCACCCCTCTTCACAAAAATAGTTCTTCATGCTACAATTACTTCGCACTCGTAACAATAAGAATGCTTTCATGGAAGTTTAAATTATATCTCTTGTAATTATTTTATTTACGTAATTATTAATTACAATTCGATTAAAATTAATTGAAAAGAAAACAGTTTCAGTTTTAATATTTCACGCTCTAAAAGATTTGCGTATTTGCTACAATTTTAGATCACAAAAACATATAAGAACATCATACATTTATTGGGCGTTGACTGTGTATATAGAATTTAAAATTTTTGATTGATTTTCGATTATGTGAACAGTATCTCTATCCTATATTCCAGTCTACATGCGTAATATAGCTCGCGGAGCTAATAAAAAATATAAGTTTGATTTTAATTCAATCAAGACTGGTAATGTCCGAAAATTATATAAAATAAAAATTATTCTAAGATGACCATTATCGGTATATCCTTTATTATATTTAAATATTATTGAAATTCGTCAAAATATGCCGGTTTCGCGGAGCTAATAAATAAATTTCGTCGTTTTTAAGCCTACACTTATCCGACTATCCGATTATCTGCGGTATCCTAATCCGTTGATCCTTTGATTATTTTATCCTAATTCCAGTATATAGGCGGAAAACTTCAAGGATAATTACATTATAGATATAATCAGCTTTAAAATATTTGGAGAAATTATTATCGCTAAATATTAAGTAAAATGGCTGCCACCGATGTTTTGAAGCTTAAAATGAAAATTTCTATGATGAAATTTAACGTCGATCAAGACCAAGGGCAAGCGTTGGATATTTTAAAAATGCTATATGACATGGATATTTCACTGGACATTCTTGAATCAACGCGAATTGCAATGACGGTGTACAGATGCAAAAAATTCAGTGATGATAACGAGATCAAGACTATTTGTAAAAACATACTTAAGAAATGGAATGAACAACTCCTAACCACCGCTAGGACTAATGGGAAAGGTTTTAAAAATTCCAACGACGGCATTGCGAAAACTACCAAAGCAGTGGATGGAATATTTGAAAGTAAGATAAACCCAGACCAAATTGCAAAACCGTCCGACAAGCTGGATAATGGTAATTATCTCATGAATGATGACGAAATACGCTCTAAATCTCGAGCCATGCTATGTGACGCATTAGGAGTTGATGAAGAATCCAACGCTCAAACTATTCAACAATTGGCTGACGAATTGGAAGAATGCATATTTTGCATATTCAGAAATACCGGGCGCCTCTACAAAAACCGAATTAGATCTCGCATTTGCAATTTAAAAGATCCAAAAAATCCAGATTTGCGATTCGGGTTCGTGTCCGGTAGTATAACTCCAGCTTGTATGGCCGTTTTAACCCACGACGAAATGGCAAGCGACGCAATGAAAAAGTTAAAAGAATCGTATAGGAAGGAAGGAATCGACAAATCCCGTATGGCAATAGTGGAAGGTAATAGCTCCAACCTTCTCCAATGCGGACGTTGCAAGAAGAGGGATTGCTGTTATAACGAAATTCAGACGCGATCAGGTGATGAACCCATGACGACATTTTTTGTTCTCTGCAACAACTGTGGAAACCGATGGATGTTTTCTTAACTTCGTTTCATAATATTAAATAAATTTATGTTTTTTAATTACCATTTAAAAACCATTTTATTATGTATAAGTATAGAAACTGATGCAATTAATTTTAATTGTGATTAATAGTATCTACTAAAAAATCATTAGCGGATGCGTATAACAAATACGCAAGTTGCTTAACGAGGCGTCGGCCGAGTTGAACAATTGGACAAGTTTGATAATGATATTTGTCAACAATAGTTTTTAGATGAATTCTTCTTGCTGCTGGGTTCGAACCCGCATGAGGATGAACAGAAGAGAATTATCATTATAATTTTAGTAATTTTATCTAGTGACGTAATGTTACCTTGCACCCCGAAAAAATATGAAATTCATCATATTGATTAACAAATCTATAAATTCTAGAATTTTTTTCATAAATAATAATATGAATTATTCATCAATGTAATAAATTCTGTTCATCGGCGCAAAATTTATGATTGCTTCTTCAACTGTTTTTTTCACTATGTGTGTGGAAACTACAGTATAACTAAAGTACAAAAGAAAAAATTTTGAGCTTTCCGATTGGGGAAGGAAAAATGATTTAGGTCCACCGGTTACCTCACAATTAAATTTTGAAAATCGACTTTTTATATGTATTTTCACATCTTCAAGTCAATGGCTGCGTTATAATCGTATTCTATTGACGGTACGTGTGCTCGACGTAAATAGATGTTTTAATTGATTTGAAGCCGTGTGGAGTGTACGCTGTAGCCATCTTCTAATTTAATTAAAAAAAAATCCAAAGTTGCAAATTAAAATCTCAATTCCTGTAAAGACAAATATTATTATTGAACTTGCCTATTTGTTCAGCTCGGCAGACGTCTCGTTAAGCAATATGTCATACGTATTCAATAATATTTTTTTTTGAAAATCGATAACATAAAGTAGGTTACTTTTTATCACAATTAAAATTAATTGCATAAGTTCCTATACTGTCGTGGAACGTCTGTGCAAAGGGGGGTAGCATTAAGTTTAAATTTTATTTATGTTTTTGTTTAAAATTTCCCCAAGTGGGGAAATGAACTAAATGTTAGATTATGTTAGCCGCAGATAATTGGATCAGTGTAACAGCGTAATCTCGGAGGTGGAAGGCATTTTTCCGGGTCACACAGAGTACAAAATGTCGTCGGTAATGATACATTTTTGTAGTTATAGGAAATTATAGTGGAAGAACTTACAAAAACCAATCAAATTTTCTCTTATAAGTATATGAATTGCTTTGACCTTTTTCAGTCCCTTATTATAGCTAATCCTGAAGTAAATTCTACCATGATAATCCACTCACAGATGATGTAAGTGCATTTTGAACCAAATCGCCCTGATCTAGAGGTCAATTTTACTATAAACGTAGTTCGGAAAACCTTGATACATAAATAGACGTATTTTCAAGAAGTTATAATAACTTTCTATGAAAGTTTCCTAATAATTTACATAAATTTTTAAAACTGTGTTGTTGACCTTACGGTAATTTAGTAGCCGGCAGTCATAATGCAGTAAAAACTATTTCATTTTTTTGAGATTTGAACCATTAATGCTATTATTGCATAACAAGACCGGTTTTTGAAAATTGGAAGAATGGGAACAGACATCCTCTACATAACAACAAAATACTTTATTACATTACGTATGCATACAATTTGGACACAAGTGTAATGTGTCAAGTGTCTACTACAACATAATGTTATTTTTATGAAATTTTTTTAAATTTAAAATTAACATCGCCTTTCCTTCTTTTTAGCGGGAATAAATCCGTGAGAAAATAGATCCCGTATTGTTAGAAATGAAGAAATAAAGAATATAAAAAAATAGTATATTGTACGCTAGAGAAAAAAATAGTATATTGTACGCTAGAGAATAAAATGAAACTTTTCCTAGCGTCGTATCTGAAAAGCTCGATTTTGTTTTTAATTTTAATTCTTTTATTTTAACTAACTTATCGTTTAGATTTATCCATTACTAAAAGATATTTCGACAAGAATATTGCGTGCATGCATGAAAATTAAGCTAAGTAGGTACTTAATTTTGTGAACACATATAATTTGAATTCAACGATTAATTGTTTTGATTAAGCGTTGTCTGTTACTTAAGAGTTCCAAAGAGGTTTGTTTAAAAATCTCAACCTTATGAGTTTTTAATTGTAAAAAAATGGGTGTAATATATTTTGGTCATTAAGGTTTAACATTGAATACAATGCAATTAGCTGATGATTTAATTAAGTGTTCAGACAATTTGCGTTTTATGTAAGACGGTGGGAAAATCTTGCATAATTTAAATAAATTGATTTGTAATTGAAAAATAATTGTCGCAGGCAAGATGTAGATACATACATACGAGGGTAGTGCATTTTGTAACCAGAAAATCCTAACAAATGACAAACGATAATCACGATGTGGATGTATTTGTGCAGTTTTGGAAACCTTGAACTAATTTCATCGATGCAAGAAGCTCATATTATTATTCTGCCATGTCAAGTTTCTAAACTCGGATATAGATAAACGAAAGTCGGTGTAAGAAATTAACGAAATATAAATAATTGCAATATTTTTGCTTCCTGAAGATAAGGTCAAAAAAGGCCAAGGTAAAAGACTGCGCAGTCCTATATATTTGATAATATCGGAATTGCGGTAAGTCACCGTTGTTATCGAAAATAAAAACCAATAAGTAGTTTGAGCTAGAAAGTAATTTTATCGGTAAGTTAATTGAACACTCCACCCATAAATAATTAAATACTCGTCAGTTATTATTATATAACAAGTAGGTAATTTTTCATCCACAAAGTATATGTAATTATTGCATGTATTTCAAAATAGTAAAGCACATCCAAGAAATTAATATTATTATGATTAATAATTACATGACTTAATCATGTAAGCAATTACATGTTAAGTTACAATCACACGACCACGACCTAAACCAATTTTGTACGATTGCAATAATCACACCAATAATTATTTTGTTATATAGCTAATACATGTAGGTATAATTTAAAAAAAATAAACATCGGATGACCTTATAAAATTCTAATTAAATGCGTCCGGTATATTTTTGTAATGCCGGCTAAGTATACATAATTACAGCCTTCTAATTAATAATTAATTTCCAAATTTACTGCATGTTAAGCAAGGACTTAAATTTTCGGTTTGGGATCGGTTTACCACATGGTAGGCCCAGTTATATTTGAATTTAATTTTATAATAATAAGTAATAACTATCTAATATTTAAAAAAAAGTTTAAACCTATTGAAATCACTCTCGCAAAAAAATAATTTCACTTGACCCATTTCTTTCATATCATACATCTGATGTTGAACCAGAACACCTAAGATTTATAATATAAACGCCAAATAAATTTTACTTTCATATTTCTAGCTTTAATAAAAAGGAACTCGTTTTGGTGACTGGTGAGCGAGTAAAATGAAAAGTATTTTACGTGAAGACATGCATGCGCCACCCAATGAGTTACAACTTATTATAGATATTGTTGACCAATTTTACTGGATAGGTATCATAGGTTTGGAAACAATGGGAACCTGATGATTATGATTTATGAATAATAAAATTATTGTTTGAGCACCGTAATAATATTTAAATTGTTGTTTGTTATGCAAAACACTATGGTCTATTGGTTAAACACAAAAGCATCGACCTCTGGGCAATGAAGTAGAAATCATCTTCGATTTTTAATAATAATTTTGATTTAATAAAATAAAAAACCATAAAACCCATGAATTAAAAGTCCTCGGCTTTGTACTTCCCCTACTAAGTGGTAAGAGTCGATCAGCAATGAACGCAAAACTTTATTGGGGTTAGAAAGTCAACAACAATTAGTTTCATCAGAAGTTCGATGATCGGACATCCTTGACTTTGCTTTCAGTTAAAATTTTACACATTTCCGCGAACTTTGAAAGTTACTCCTAGTGAATTAACATTCACTCTAGTTTATGCAAATATTTGTAGTTTCATATTGACATTTTGGTTTGAAAGGTTTACAATGTGCAAATATTAGCTTATCAATATCCCTTGGTCTTCCACTTCAAATTATTTTATTTTTTTTGTAGTCGACGACATTCCAATTTACAACGTGACTCGTCGTGTGTCATCAACCCCCGCATACGGCTACTCTGATCGTCGGCCCAGCCACCTACTACCACAGAGAAGAATGAGCTACAGTTACGGAGACGATAGGTAAGTTCAACTGTATATGGTCCTTCCAGCCGGATAAAAATATAAATTTTAGGTACGAATATTACCCTCAACCCATCTATGCGAAATTGGAAGATAATCGTATTTACGAGTACAAAAAAAATCACGTCATCTACGACGTTGTACAAACCAACAAATTCAAACCCGACAATTTTGGATTGAGTCGATATGGACACTTGCAGATCGATTATTCTTACAGTTGGAATAATCTGGACAAATATATTCATACCTAAAGCGCATAGTTTCACTAAAAGATGCCATACAAGTTTATTTACACGCAGAAGTTAGGACCGTCCATCAGTGCCTAACAAATATTTGTTCGTCCCGCTCCCCCAAATTATACTGTTTTAATTTGACCACTCTGTATATGGCACTTCCATAAATTCTCAAGCTGTAAACTTATAAAATAATGTTTTTATGTTTAACCAATTATTATCATAAAATTTATATAAAAAAAAAGAATAAGAAGTTGCACTTTATGTACGGAAGAGCCGAAATTCAAATTTGACGAAAAACCGGTAGGTTTCCTATTTCGAAATAGTGGTGACGTTTTGTGGTTTTTGTGACCAGATAATTAACTTCAACAGGTCCGATAACCACGTTATGGACACGGCATTACCGTTTCGTAATAGAAAACAAGCCTGGTAAAACACCGTGACCAAAAATTTGTTTTCAATCGACGAGTGCACTAGAATGTATTTTTATTGTATTTATTTTAATAACCCATTTAATTTGTGTTAATTGTAATTATTTATTCTATATTCACAAAATAAATTGGTTTTCTTAAATCTTTAGGTTTGTTTTAAACTTGAGATTTTAATAAAAATTTTATTTAGATAAAAAAAAATTTCTGTACAATTTTTACAAATGTTAGATCGCTTTGGAGTGCTGTTTGACGTGTTGATATTTGGAATGCCAAACACAGCGAGCAATAACAAGCGCTAACGCCGATTTCTAAATCTCCTTCAATTGCCCAATCAAAACTTATTTTCGCCAGAACTTTGAATAAGAGGTGGTCAAAAATTGTCATTTACGGAATATGATTTACCCGTGCAATGAGTTTTTCGTATTCGTCAACAAAATCGTCAAACAAATACTTGGGCAGTTTTCTCTCTGCCTCCTTACGTATTCCTTCTTCGGCTAGTTCAGGTTCGTCGCTGTCTGGTCGATGTCCAATAAAATATAAAACATACCTAACATAATTTAACCAAACGTCAATATCGTCGTGTCCAAATTGTTGTGTCGCAAATTGGTGAACCCGTACTCCGGAGTCGTATTTTGGATTAACATCCATCGACTCAATTTTCGACATTGTTTCGTGAAGTTCCTTGCAGTAAGGTTCAAGCTCGGCTATCTTAAGGTAAGCATTGCGAGCCGCCACAATTCCTTTACTTACCACCAACCATTCGATGTACAAGCACTTCAAAGAAGCGGATATTTCCTTTGGCTGTTTAACGGCGTCTTTGTAGATAGATTCCACGTAATCTCTATCAGACATGCAGTAATGATACTTGAGGATTGTTTTCCACAATGGTAGCGCGTTTTCTTTCAAAACAGTAGTACCTAATTTAAATACATGATCCACTGCTGACGATGGACCCACTACCGACTGTAAGTGTAGCCTGGTAACCCACAACTCTACACAATTCGGAATGGAAGCTGTAGCTAAAAAAATATAATTAGTACAAAACTTACACCCAAGGATGTTTGTTACCTTCTTCCATAATTTTTAATTTGTTCTCTTCCTTTTCCAAACCCAACCACGCCAAGTAATGCGATTCCGACAAACAATTTTCCTTAGAAGCACTGCTTAAAGCGCTTCGAAGAGTTTCAAATTTTAAAACTGTTCCACCGCTCAAAGCGTCCTCTTGTAACCGAAACAAAAAGTTAATGTACAGATACCACAACTTTGGCTTGTTGGCGGGTGAAATTTTATTTAATCCTTCCTTATACCTTGCAAAACAAGCCTCTAAGCGAACTTTGGGTGTTCTCCTTTTAGACGAAGAGCTTTTAGCAGAGTCGGAATACACAGAATCGCTTTCGTTTGTAATATCAATCATCAATAGATCGTCATTGCTTGCAATAGAATCAGTTTTACTTCCGCTCGAAACGGAAGGATTAATATCGTCGTCATTGCTTGGAATCTTATTCAAGTGCAAGCTGTCGACTGGCGATAAAATTGAACAAACGTCACTCGAAATTGGACAATACGGAATTTCGCTACCTTCAATTAATGGCAGATCATATTTGACTTGAAAAAAAAAAACAATCAATATTCGAATAGTAATTTTTTCAACATTTGCATACCTCTTTGTTCCCTTTGCGCTAAAGCGTGCCACACGTCTTCCTTATCCGAATGCTCTTTTATCAAGTGATTGATAATCTTTGATTGAATTTTGGCGGTGAATTCCTGATTTTCCAATTTTTCCAATATCTCGATAAAAAACGCATGATTTTTTATTAATTTTAGAACCGTAGTCAAAATGCTGTCAAATTTGTTGAAAATTTCCTTTTTCACCGACGCTTCGGTTTCAGACGTGGTGCCGCTCAATTTTAATAAATCGATTTCAATTAATTCGTGGTACAGCAGTTCACTCGTTTTGTTATACGAAATGGTTTTCATAATTTTGCTGGCAGCTGATTTTAAATTTTTTTCGTCGTGAGCGCACCATTTTGCTGAAACTTGGCATACTTCGGGAATATTGAAATGTTTCTGGAATCATTACAGTTCAGAATTTAGAAACGGTAAATTAGATTAATTTATTCATGTAATATTAAATCTATCCTGATGGTCAAAATATTTGTGATTTGTTGTGAAATAAGAAAAAAAAACTTAAAAACCCAATATAAGACAAACTATTTACGACTGAGTCTACTTAGCTCGGTGGAGAAGTTCTTTGCAGCTTCAGCAATTCGTGAATAAAAATTTAAAAAAAAGAAGAGGTTAAATCGAAACTACACATCTGTAGGTACATCGTAGAGACTACAATAATAACAAAATATTGCTCAAACTAAAGACAGTTGTGTGATTTATCACAGATAGATCAATGCTTGTTACGGAGCTATAATAGAGGTACTGCTTGTTGTAGACCTTCACAGAACCGAATTCCATGTTGTAGTTCATGAGTGATCGTTTAAATATATCCAAATGATTTCAAATCCGCAGCCTGCTTTTATTGGGTTGCGCGCTAGTGAAAGCAATTAATTACTCGGGATTGTCTTCGGATTATTTTTAGATAATTACTATGTCTTTCTGATTAGTCTATCGCGTGGTAAATTACTTGAAAATTTCACTGGTTTGAATCTCGTGAGGTAACATCCTTCACTCACCAGATGCCTACTCTTCTGGCCATACATAGCATTTAAAAACCGTTTTTTCAATGCCCGGTTGAGGCTAACGAAAGATTAGGTTACAATCTACACTTTGCATTGATATGTTACCGACTGGTTAACCTAGCCCTAATACTCAGTGTGTTTCGGTAAATCTTTCTATCTATTCTATCCTAAAAATTCCTATCTGATATTCTGTATCTGTATAATGCAGACTAAAAAATATCTTGAAATGAGAACGTAACACTTATAAAAAAATCAATAATTTGAAGGATCTCTAAGAAAATTCGGATTAATCATTTTTGATTTACTTGACTTACTTTGTAAATGTTTGAGACCATGTCGGATCCTTCCTGTCGGTAGTTAAATTTTCGACAAAAGCTCAAAAATTTGTTCAACAAAGTGGTATCACTCGAATACTTTTGCAACGCAGCCTCATAAAGTGTTTTTATCCTCCTGATAATTTTCAATTCTACGCTTCTACTACTTTGCATTAAACTTTTCTTCTCTTTTCTCGACTTTATGGCCTTCAGCACCGATACTTCATAATCAATATAATTGACGAAGAAATTCAATTCCTTTGTAGCGGAATGTATTTTTATTTCAAATTCTTTGCGCCTTTTCATTATATCTCTGCAATTTTAGACAATTTTAACAGTTGAAAAACTAATTTAAAAGAAACTTACGCAGTTTCGTCCAAGGAAAATAATTTTAGGCTACGCAGATACTCCATCTCCTCGTACATCGCCTCCATACGTTTCTTTTCTACGTTTATCATTATTATTTTCTTTATTTATTTCCTCAAATTCAAAATAAAGTTAGTTTGTTTGACTGTTTGAAATGTTAGGTTATGTACATGTTTACTTATTATTTATTATATATAAGGTAAGGCAAAAATGGTTAGTGACGTTCGAAAATCATTTCATCATTTCAATATTTTGCAATAATTATATTTATTGTTTGCATACCTAGTATAAATAAATATAAATAAAGCTAATATTAATTAAAAATAATCATATTTTTATTTCTTCAGACAAAATAACAGACTTTATTTGGAGCTAATTTACTTTTTTTACTCGTCCATCAATCCTACAAATTCTTTACAAAATGTAGAACATTAATTAGCCAGTCCGCCCCTGTCTATTCGTGGCAAACCGTGGCAAAATAATTTAAAGTTGCAATATTACCAACAACGTAAATCAAAAATAATTATTATCTTTTTAATGAGGACGTAATCTGAAGATAACTTTGCAGATTGCTTTGCAGTAACCTTTCACCTCAACATTTTAATTGGTTTGAAAGCGCGCGAAATTAAAATAATTAAAACTAGAACGTGAAAGCCAACAAGAAAATATAGGTTTTTGTGTAAGTAAATTAATAATATTTTTGTATTTTTAAATTTTAATACAAACTCTGGTTTGGAATATCGAAGAATTTTACTGAAAAATTAAATAAAAATTTAATGCTACCGCAGCGCCATCACGCGGTTTTAAGTCAATGCAATTAGCTGTTATCAAAACCAAATTATAGATAAGTTCTTCCGCCGCAACACGCAAGCAATTTTTCACATTTTCTATTTGGAAGTCGGTATGTGAAGATGTTGGTGTGGTGTAAAAAATTTTTCTCTTAACATTCGTTTTAATCTGTTTTAGTGGGACATCCAAAGAGTGAAACTGGAGAATCACGCGATATCTAAGTTTTACTAGGACGGATTATCTGTTTTTACAGTACAGTAAGTAAATTTTTTTGAAAAAAAGTATTTTTGAGAACGTACGTGCTTGACACGTCAACTGATCGTGTTTGCCTACGGACACAATTTAATTTTCGGCATTAAAAAATTATGCAAATCGCATTAATTAAACCATTGTTTGAACTTTCTTGGTTGATTATGAATCGCCGATTTTGTTTCTTGGTGCAAAAAGTCAAATTTTAAGTCATTCCATATGTTGAATAGAAATTTTTGACCTTTTACCTCTGGTTCGGTTATCAAAAGAAATTTATATGTTGCACTCGAAATAAGTCGCAATTTTGTTATTTTTTTGTGCGGTCACTTGTTCCTACAGGTGGATTGTTTTAAATTTGAAATTTTTGCATACGATGAAAACTTAACCTTAATTAATAAAATTTTGAAATAATGAGATTGGTTTATAAGGTGAGCTATTTTTACTGTGACAGTGTTGCTGTAACGACTTGGCGCGAAACAGGACAACCCAAAATGCAGCAACCAGTGATCGAAGAAGGAGCGGCTTATGAGCCTTCACTTCGTAGTTACGATGACCTATTTCCTGCACTCCCCGAATCCGCTCCGGCGGCCCAAAACACCAACAGTGCTATGGGAAAGTGGAATAACAAAATGCGAGTTGGATCTTCCATCGTCACTCAAGTTTTCAGGTAAGTCGGAAATTTCATCTAGCAAATTTTTATTCAACCACTAAAAAGATGACGTCTTAGGTATTTATCAGTTGTTTTGTTTAAGTTGTCTTTATTTTAGTATTCTTATCAGTTTTAAATTTATTAACAGGACATGTACAGGGTGTTTTACAATTTACTAACTCATAAACTATCTTATAATTGAGGTTTGGGCAGTTTGCTATCAGGGGCGGACCAACAATTTGGAGAATACAAATACAATTCTATAAGGGCTGCTGTATTTGATGGCGTACAAATGTGGGTTTATCTAAATTTTCTAGTTCGACTGGGAAGTTATTTTTCAGTGCAAGATTAGCGGTATTATTTACTGGTAAAACAAAACAAAATTATGATTTATTTTGTGGTTAGACTTAAACCTAGTCGATTAAGATTTTAACCTGCAACTAACAAAAACTCTGCCTTCATTTTTTGTCGAAATGCTTAGTTTCCAAGTCTGTAGAAGAGATGAGATTGGATTGTAGATCGGATTACTCTAATGCTTCTAAATACGGATAACTTTTTGAAAAGTAAACAATTTTTTATTTTTCTGAACTATAAACCAGTGGTTCTCAATCTTTTTAACTGGTGGCACACTGATATGTACCTAAAACGACGTTTGAAAACAAGACATAAGAAAATAAAAAAAAATTAATTTAATTATTTTGGGAAAGGGTATATTCGTGCAAACAGTAATACTGCAAGAATATACCCTTTCCATTCAACATTCAAGCTTGCATAACGAGTGGTACTTATTAAAAAAAAAATTCAGCCTAGTTGGTATTTAGCCTGCCGAAGGAAAGCCTGAAAAGGAAACATGCACTGGATGGTTTTGGCATATTTCTTTGATATTAGGTTTTGTTTTTGTGAGATACTGTTTTTTTGTTTTTATATTTACGAGTGTAGAAAACTGAAATAAAATATTGAGTACTTTGAATCCTATATTGGAGTATTCCTTCAAAACTTATTCAAAATGAATAACTTGAAAACTTTGAAAGAGAGGGGAATAGTAACAATAAGTGCCCCCACAATTTAAAATTTTTTTTGAAAATTTACGGCTTTAAAGTACGAAAAATCTGGAAAACCTGAAGGAAACGGTGGGGTTGGCTTACTTCATAAGCTGATTCCAACCATTCGGAAGGTTACTTATATGTGTTGTTCAATGCTAATTACATTCAGTACACGTCTTGCAATTGAGGTGGATGGGTTAAACATCTATAGCTTGTGACGATGAACGATTCTCGTTCTGAGTCTTTTCTACTCGTGCGTTCGAATAGTGCACTGGTTCTTATTAGGGCCCTAAAATATTAGAAATAGGGTTTTCTATTATTATAATTCACAAACGTGATGGATCCGAGATATGCCGTAGTTGCCCTTGTCAAAATGGCTTGGAGAGCGGATAAAAAATATTCAAAAAGGAGTCGAGAATATTAAACGTAAAAGACTTTTGTTGTAAACGAATTTGATATCTTACCATTTTCCAGTTATTAATGAAAAACTAGATTACGTCGTACTCCAGCTCTCGTGATTGTTTTTATTATAAAAGTTATTTCTATGGAGTAGCGGCTGGTATGGGAATGGCAATGGAACTCCGTCCTCACCGTAATTCAGGGTTCCAACTCGTCTGGCATACCTGTAAAAGTCAAGAAACTTAAATTTTTAAGTGGATAAGCAGAAAATTACACGGCCAGTCTTTTATTTTCTGTAAATTAGTAAAATTGGTGGGAATCCTGTAATATTGATGCCAACTTGGAACAATATGAATTTGTATCATACTGGATATCCCAGAAACCCTCGGGTTTGTGTGAATGCTTTGTGATTGACTTGATGAAATAGGAACCTTTCAGGGGTATGAACAACTTCCTTCCAATTCTTTTCCTTGTAAATATTCCATTCTTCATTATTAATAAACTGTTCCATTGAAGCAATAATTCTAATATACTGAAGTTCTACCGTCGGCGCAGGGATTGTTTCTGCATCATCACGTGGCATCGAGGTTAACCTCAAAAAGCTATTATATAAAACATTTTCTTTCCATTTCATCTTGTCGCCAATTGTATTAAATCGGGGTAGACCGGATAAATAAATTAGGATTACTACAATTTAAATAAACTTATTCACGCTTAAATCAAACATCGTGTTACTTTTGTAGTTCTCGTTTCAATGTTAATACCAACTAGGAAGTACTAACCTAATGTACAGTTCTATAAAACTCAGTATATACAATATACTACAGACACCCAAGTATTGGATGAAGATTCTTTAGTGGGGCTGCAATCTCCCTACTGACGATGTCTTACATTGTGACCGAGTGTGAATGAAAAGTGCAATTCATGGAGGTACTAGATTAATTTGCCTGTATATCAATCCCTTTTCAGGTTATAGTCTTTATGGCCTTGTAGCTTCTATTTACACCAAATATACTGTTTAACTGCACGGTAAAACTATAGATGTCACCTTTTTATTTTGCTGTTCATAATAGTTTTCATAAAATTTCTTTTAAACAGAGTACCATTTGAAGAAAGAAAAATGGATCACCACGAAAAATTCGGCGAAGGTGAATCCATTTCTACGTGTATGGCAATCATGAAAGACACAGGCGCTAACATTGAAATATCGTCGGGCAAAGACAAATCATTAACGTTTTTGGTGACTGGAAAACAAAGTGAAGTATTAGAGGCGCGTCGCAAAATTTTAACTCACTTCCAAACTCAGGCAAGCAAACAAGTATTGATACCAAAAGAACATCATCGTTGGATTTTGGGCAAAAAGGGCGAGCGTTTACGCGACTTGGAAAAAGTCACGGCGACTAAAATTAGCGTGCCTTCCATGAACGACAGTTCTGAAGTTCTCACTATCACCGGAACAAAGGAAGGCATCGAGAAGGCAGAACACGAAATTAGGATCACTTCGGACGAACAGTCAAAGAAAGCTTTTGAACGTATTGTCGTACCTAAAATTTATCATCCTTTCATCATTGGCGCACACAACGAAAACCTCAATTCTATGATTAATGATACCGGCGCCAGAATCAACGTTCCACCACCATCTGTTATGAAAGACGAAATTGTAATTGCAGGCGAAAAGGAAGGCGTATTGGCTGCGAAAGCTAAAATCGAAGCAATCTATCGAGAAATGGAGAAGAGATGCACAACTGTGTCCGTCGAGGTGCCTAAATCGCAACACAAGTACGTTATTGGGCCTCGTGGTGGTACCATTGCCGAAATTTTACAGCAAACCGGTGTTAGCGTAGAAATGCCACCGAATGATTCGTCGACTGGAACTATTACCTTAAGAGGACCGCACGATAAATTAGGAATTGGTAAGTTTTCGTAAAATGTTGTATTAAGTTGAAATTAAATTATTTTTTAATTAGCACTAAGTAAGGTTTACGAAAAAGCCAATTCAGTTTCGACCACCGACGTGGAAGCTCCATGTTGGATTCATAAATATATCATAGGACGTAAAGGTGCAAATATCAAAGAAATTACTCAGCACTTGCCAAAAGTTCATATTGAATTTACTGACAAAGAGGACAAAATAAAAATTGAAGGGCCTCCCGAAGAAGTGGAAAAAGCACGAGAACAAATCGAAGCCAAAGCTCGCGAATTGATTTCCAAGTTGATTTTTGACGAAATTAATGTGGATCCTAGATTTTACAAACACATCATCGGAAAGAGTGGTGCTAATGTTAACCGTTTAAAAGAAGAAACCGGCGTCCAAATTAACATCGATGAAAGCGGTTTGATTCGTTTGGAAGGAGATAAATTTGAAGTGCAGAAAGTTAGGCGGGAACTCGAAGAGATGGTTTTTAAGTTGGAAAACGAAAAAGAAAAAGATGTGATTATCGACCAGAGACATTACAAGAATATCATTGGAAACAAAGGCGACAACATAAGAGAGATTCGTGAAAAGTTCAATCAAGTCCAAATTAATTTCCCTGGTGCAAACGATAGACGCGACGTTGTAAAAATACGCGGACCTAAGGAAGACGTGGACAGGTGTCACAAATATTTGATTAAACTAGTGAAAGAATTGAACGAATCTTCTTTTCAAGTGGAAGTACCGATTTACAAAAAGTTCCATAAATTTGTTATCGGAAAGGGCGGCATGAATATACGGAAGATACGCGAAGAAACACAAACTAGAATTGATCTACCTGCCGAGGTTGACAAGAACGATGTAATTACTATTACAGGAAAAAAAGAAAATGTTGAAGAAGCTCGTGATAAGATCAGAAAGATTCAAGAAGAATTAGACAACATTGTTTCAAGCGAAATTACAATTCCGCCCAAGTTTTATAATTCAATAATTGGGGCCGGTGGTAAACTGATTCGTTCCATTATGGAAGATTGTGGAGGCGTCACCATCAAATTTCCCAGTGCTGATAGTAAGAGTGATAAGGTCACAATTCGTGGTCCAAAAGACGACGTCGATCGTGCCAAGCAACAGTTGTTGGAGTTGACCAACGAGAGACAATTGTCTAGTTTTACGGCGGAGGTGCGTGCCAAATCTCAACACCACAAGTTCCTAATTGGTAAAAGCGGTGCTAATATTAAGAAAATTCGCGATCTGACTGGAGCGCGAATTGTTTTTCCCAACAACTCTGACGAAGATCGTGAAGTGATCAGTATAATTGGCAAGAAGGAAGCCGTCCAACAAGCCAAAGCAATTCTCGAAGATGCCATTAAAGATATTGTAAGTTAAATTTTGGTACTCCTCCCTTTTAAGTACTAGTAATATTTTCTTTTTGTAGGATAATATAATTGAAAGTGAAATGACGGTGGATCCACGCCATCATAAACACTTTGTCGCCAAACGTGGTGAGGTTCTACATCGCATCAGCGACGAGTGCGGAGGCGTTATGATTTCGTTCCCGCGCTCTGGAGTTTCAAGCGATAAGGTCGTCTTGAAAGGGGCCAAGGATTGCATCGATCTGGCCAAAATTAAAATTCAAGAAATTATCAGCGATCTTGAGTCAATGATCACCGTTGAATGTATCATACCTCAGAAACATCATCGCACAGTTATGGGGGCCAAGGGTCACAAAGTACAAGCCATTACTGCCGATTTTGATGTACAAATTAAGTTTCCTGATCGGGATAACTATGGTAAGTACTCTGCATAGCTATTGAAAACTTAGGGTTTAATCGTAATTGGTAAAATTTTGTTTGTATAATATATCTTTATTTTCCACTTTCAAAAACATGTAGCCGTTTCCAATTCTTTTGAGAAAATCAAAAATTCACAATTGCCAGCAGATTTTTAATATCTTTGACCATTTTCAAGTTATTAAAGAAAAGTAGTTTTTCGAAGAAAAAAAGTTATGATTAGAAAAACTAAAATTGGCAAAAAACTACTACATCAGGTTTTGGTAAAGAGCGACAGTAATATAAGTACATAGATATTGTGAAGTTGTGGAAAGTCTGGGTCTGAGGCTTCCATCCACCATCATTTTTAAGTTACCCCTTAAAAGTTTATATTTAAAAACTTTATTTTATTGTAGAAAATGTTGCAATTTAAATTTTCTTTCAGACGAGTACGTAAACCACGAAGGTCAAGTTAATGGCGACGTAAATTCCGAACCCGTTCGCTATTGCGACGTAATCCGCATCACCGGAAAGGACATTAACTGCGAAAAAGCGAAACAGGCTCTATTTGATTTGGTGCCGATCACGATCGACGTTGAAGTGCCATTTGAACTGCATCGTTCCATTATCGGACAGAAGGGACAGGACGTAAAACGCTTGATGGACACCTATGACGTTCACATTATTCTTTCACCTGCCGATGAAAAACAAGATATCATCAAAATCACCGGAACCATTACCAATGTTGAGCGTGCCCGAGTTGCCGTACTGGAGCGAGTGGAACAACTTGAAGAAGATCGCAAGGATCGCGAATTGAGATCGTTCGCCGTTGAAATCGAAGTGAATCCTGATTATCATCCCAAAATTATTGGAAAACGCGGAGCTGTTATTTCTAAAATTAGAGCGGATCACGACGTCCAAATTATTTTTCCAAAAAAAGGTAATCAAATAAGATTTTTTGTTTGAAGCAGTGTTTTTTAACGATTCTTTCTTAGGTGACACCGATGAACACAAGATAACCATTACGGGCTACGAACAGAACACTTACAGTGCTCGTGACGATATCATGAAGATTGTAGGTGAACTTAATGACTTAGTTCGCGAGGAGATTTCCATCGATTCGCGCGTCCACTCGCGTTTGATTGGTGCAAGAGGACGTAACGTACGTCGGATTATGGACGAACATAAAGTTGACATTAAATTTCCTCGTGGGGACGATCCTGATCCCAATCTGGTCATTATCAGTGGAGCCGAAGATGCCGTGCTCGACGTAAAGGATTACTTGCTTACTTTGGAGGAGGAATTCGTAAGTTTTTTTTTGCTGACTCAATTGAAAATTATGCTAAATTACATAATTTTTTAAATTTTAAGATGCAAGACGTTTCCGAACAAGAAATTCGTCAATCTTTCACTAGCTCATCAGAGACATCCAACGGTAGGAAATCTGAAGGAAATGGTTTTGTCGTGCAAGGAGGTCCATGGGAACAGAGGGCGCCTAACACTGCAAGCGTGACCGAATTTCCATCGTTCAAACGAAGCGCTCCAATTGAAGAGGCACCACCACAAGCGTCATCTGTATCGGGCGCTTGGGGCCCTAGACGTTAAAAGAAACTTAAACTCAGTCTTCAACGCGCCATCTTTCTTGTTCAATATTATTTTGTTTTTTCATTTTGTCGAATTTTGGATCATTGAATCACGCTCACATAGCTGCCACCACATCTGTTTGTTTTTTGTTTTTTCGATGAACGACTGGGTAACTAACCAAATAAATAGGTAAATCGAAATAATAAGGGGAAATTTGACCAGTTTAAATTTTTATTTGGCAACCTCCTCTTCCCTCACTGTTTGCTGCATTACGATAGGCCTGGCTACGACACTGGACTTTGACATGGAAATGATAATAAACACAGACGCGTTTGATAATTTTCTTTTACTAATAATAAATTGTGCTCGAGGAATTAAAAAAATTGTTTTTAGAGGTCTTCCTTGCCGAACTACTCTTGTGAATCGGCACTCTTATCGAGGTGAGAGAGTATCGAAATAACAAGGCCTAACGAAAATGGCTCTAATTAATTACGGAGATGTTATGAATTGTGTGTTATTTCGTTATTAATTTCTTCATTATTTTCATTGTGTGTATATAATGTTAACGGTAAAATTTTGTTACGATGATTGTCGTTCTCGATAGCCCCCGCTCCCACTCTCATTAATTTTAGCCAAATAATATGCAATAAGTAAGTTGTTTTATTATAATTTTTTTATTATGATGGTTTCGTTTGAGTTGATTTTATGTAACATTTATTAGTTTAACGTGTTTCGTTTATTTTTATAAACGAATTATTATTAAAAAATATTGGAATGTCATAACTTCTCTCTTTTTTGTGAGGTGGTGCGCATATGTGCCTTCCTCTTTTTATATGACCACACTCGGCTATTTACAAGAAAAAATAAGCTTATACAATATTGGGTGTAGGAGTTTTATGATTTGCGTTTGAATACGAAATTTTATATAGATTTATAAATATTCTAATTGATTATTGAAGAAAATGTAAAGTGATTACCACGACTGAATTTACAGATAAATTTTTGTTTCTTTGTTTATTTCATTGTTGATCTAGAACTACCACTACGATCATTTTGTTAGTTCCAACTCGATTTTTTATCGGTTCTGCATGTCGAACTGATCAGAAATCGGGTGGAAGTATTTCGTTTATATTATATGCAAATATTTTGGGTCCTTGAGGTCGATTTTGTTAGCCCAGGACTACTTGAGGGAGAGAAATATACAAAATAAAAAATTTATCACTTTTTATTTTTAAGTGAACCTGCTTTCAACCACCAAGTTGAATTGAATTGGACATTTTTTAATGGGAACATGTCAAGTAAGCTTATATTTTTTAAATACAAATAAAACTTACAAATCTTTTCAAGTTTTCAGTCAAACCAAAAATAAAAAAAAATTAAAACTGGATGTTATAAGTTTGATCTAATATGCAACACCTTATATTTTTAATATTTTAAACAGTTAAAAAATGAAAATTGAAATTTTTTGACTAAGCCAATCCCATCGTTGGTGAGATAAGGTAAATGTGGACCAATATAGGATCGTGCAAATCCCCATATGGTTTTATAGTAAGCAATAGGATCATGCACTCCAAAATGCTAATTTTGCTAAGAAACGAGCTGGAGTGCATCTTTAGCCAGTATTATTGATGTAAACGAGCTATGTATGTTATGCATTTTAACCGAAGATTTAATAAACTGCAGTTAAGAACTGGTGGGTCGAAATTGACCAAAGACTTAATTAGCTTGACTGTGGCCAGCTTTGAGTGCAATCAAGCTAATAAGTACAAGTGTAATCTAATTAGAGAGGGCGCTACCGAAACAAATCATCGCAGACCTACCTGTCCGAGATTGGAGACTTAACATAAACAGCTTGCGTAGATGAAGTCTAAAGGTTTATTAACAAAACCTATAATTGGGGATTGGCTAAATTTATTTAAATATACTATACATACAGTGGCTGACGTGGACGTATGAAGTTAGCAAATGACTGATAGATATAAATCGGTAAATAAGTTTCATGATAGTTTTAATAGCAGATATTATTCAATATTAAAAAACAGTCAATCGTTAAAATTATCAACAAAATAACTACTGGCTAATGTAATTTCTTAAATTTACTTTGTTAAGTGTTTATTATCCTAATATAGTTGAACCCAATAGTGAACGTCAAACTTAAATTGCATAAATAATAAGCTAATAGCTTGTAAACTATTTTTCTAAGCTGTACAAAATTGAAAACTTTTTCAGAAACGTAAATTTCTTTAATTACTTTTAGAAACTAGCTTAAACTGTTTGCAAAAGCTATCGAGTGCATTTAATTGAAAACGTAAACTGCTGTAATTCAGATTTACTGAAATCTAAGTGAAAAAGAAATTTTAATTATTTCGCTGTTTAAAACAAAATTGAGTAGTGTTTTGCTTTTTTAGACAGTTCTGTCTGTCTGTGAAGTACAAACTGAATTCAAATAGAAACAAAGAAGATGCGCAAAAGTTTTAATACAAATAACTTTTAAATGAAAATAAACACAATCAAGGAAGAGTGGCAGACACAGAATTACTGATGCCGACTTATTCGAAAACTTTATCATATATGTATTAAAATATTAAAATAAATATTGAAGAAACAAAAGTGAAATCAAATGAAGAACTGCTGCATGACAAAATATTTTATTTGAAAAAAGTAAAAGTTAGTGTAAACACAAAGCTTTCGTATGAAATTTCTCTTGGCCATATTTAACCGTACGATCGAAATATTATTTTAATATTTTGGATTCGTATTATCACCATTTCCTGAATTCATGTTATACAATTTTGATTTTACTTTTAATTAAACAGTGATAAAATATTACGTTTCTTTGGCTTCTTGATCTTCGATGGTAGGTACAGTCCTCCTATTGGTCTTAAAGTTGAATGTGATTCCACTTCATAATCCACTAGTTTGTGTACTGCAGTTATTTGTAAACAATTGAT
The DNA here is from genome assembly GCA_963170105.1 of Cantharis lateralis. NCBI lineage: Eukaryota > Metazoa > Arthropoda > Insecta > Coleoptera > Cantharidae > Cantharis > Cantharis lateralis. The sequence continues at coordinate 11,502,756 of OY720626.1, forward strand.
GGAAGCTACCAATTACCTAGTGTAACTTTACTACCAATCCGAATCTGATGGACTGAAAGGCTGCAGAAAAAACTTTACGATATATTGCATTTAATTCCAGTGTTGTACATCGCAACATCGATTACGATTACTTATTGCAGGGACATTTTCTCAACACACTCTTTTCAAGTTCTCTGCAATCAACAGAATAACAAGAAATGTAAAAATTGTTGTTTGTGTAATGGACAGAATCGGTAACACCCCGCTTGCCAAAATACTTGAGTTCATCCTGCAACTGGGATGGCTTGAGGAATGACAGGACGGGGAAGCCGCTGCATTGGAGGCAGTACAATGGGCCCGATTTAGTGACCTGCGTGGGGACTTGTCCCTGCCCTCCTAACCAAAATCCAGAATGGTAAACACGACTCATATTCATATTCATAGAGCTTTTCCTCCGAGGCGAGTGTTTTCTGTTTGCCCAAGTCAGTTAGTTAGCCAGTAGCAGAACATTTATGCAATTGAATTCATCCTAAATTAACTTAATATGTTTAATTTGATTCTGTTTTAAATTACGAATACAAGAAATTAACTAAGAGGGGTCTAGCATGGCTCGATCTAGTTTCTTTAATTACTGTGGTTAATATTTTATTATAACAGTTTCCAGCAGAAAGAGTGCTGTTTTTAGAATATAAATTAACATGTTGCTCGCCAATTATGAGATAACTCGTAGTTTGCGTTCTTGGTTATGATGCCAACTATGACTTATCTCGAAGTTAGCTTTATCTTATATAAGACGGCCTTTTAGAACAAAATCCTGAAAATTTCCGGGGCAGTCAACGTGTTAATAATTTAAACAATTCATCAAAGAACAACACGATAAGTTTACGAGACAACAATCTTTGCGGCCAGTAAAATTTTCATGAAAAACAAATAAAATTAGAATGCATACCCGAAGTTGACGACAAAGACAAGGAAAAATAGACAAAACGTATCATTATGATGTTGAGAAACCTGTTGCATTTTCTACTTTTCAAAAGTAGGGTTAGTTAAAATAAATAATTGGTTCTTGATTCCTGCAAAATAAAATAATGTTTTTAAGAATGCTCTATTATTACCAGAGAGAGATATTATTAATCACATTGTAGAAAATTATAATTTAATTTTGATTTGTTTGCCAAAACACTTTCGGTACATCGCAAAAAATAACAGTTTTAGATAGCCTTGGTAACCATGGTAATCGTCGTTGTTAGCTCAGTCGCCATTTGTCGCGCAGAATCGTAAAATCAAATTTTATTGTGGGAACTTTTAAATTTGCAAAATTACCTATCGGTCGCATTTTTTTATTTTGAATTAAGGATTAAATCATGAAATTCAGTACAGACATTTTTTGAGGTAAAAAAATTAAATAAGAAATTTTACAAATTTTTTGACATTGATTTTTAGTGTTCAAAAAAAAGTACCTACTAATTTGGTTAAATATTTTTTTACAGATCTTATAAGTTCTTCCAAGCCAGCATTCAAATTATGATATTTACGATGAACTAATACAGAGGAACAAGATTATAAGTTGAAATTGGAATCAAACGAATTTAGCAGATAATAATAATACAAAATTGAAAATGTATTACCAAATAATTACAATGAAGACTGAAAAAATAAAACTGGGAATCATGCAGCACTGAGGTTATCCGTTATTAACCAAATGAAAGGTTTGTCTTTTCGAAATTCAATTTGTTTTGTTTTTATTTGTACCTTCAACAGTGGCGTAACTACCGGGGTTGCGCGAATACGGCGGAACCAGAGCTCCAAAGGGGGGGGGGCTCGGAATATAAATAATTCAATATCATAAAATATTAGAAAAAAATAAAAATAAAAACACAAGCAAAAATTGTGAACAACTGTGACAAAGGACAAGACAAATTAAATTGGATTTTCTTTATTGTAGCCGAATTTTACTTATAAACAGATTCCTGCCTTTCTTAGATCTGTAATTTTCAAGGGAATAATAATTTTTGTTATAGGCTTATAGGTTAGGTCCGCTTACATTTTTATAGAAACGGGACGGTCTTATAGCCATTTTTTCAAAAGTTAAAGGCTAGATTAAAGGTTAACATAGCAGTTAAGTCAGATGTTAGATTTTTTTATAAGATAGCTACAGTCTTAATAGCTATTCCTCGCGCCCAAACGGTTGCGTCTAAAATAGGCCCATCGAAAATATTTATTTTATCTTTGAGATTTTACCCGTTATTTGTTTAGCACCGACGCGCAAGAAAGTATTAACGAGATTCTTCCACCATGATCCATAATTTTTGAGTTAGGGTGGCCCTCACGGAAATTTTTATCAAGTCTGTGGCCTGGGCTTACAGATCCTCTGTCTTTCTAGATCTCTGATTTTCGAATTCGGTCGCGCTTCAGGGATGATTTTATCAAGTTAGTGTTTGAGCCCAAAGACCTTTGCTCACTTTGAAGCCTTCCAGCTTCATGTCCTGTGGAACTCATAGGTTACATGTTACCTAGTGATTATTTAAGTTAAATTAAAATATATCTCGTTAATCCATTCATGTACGTCAGTTGTAGATAGATAACAGATAAAATTCCATCTTCATATTGTTTAAATTTTTTAAACTAAAAATGATGCTCCATGATATATTTTTTAACTTTGAGTTTCCGTTCGTATAAAACCGGAATTAAAAATTCTGGGCGACCGGTGGAGGGAAACAGTAGAAGTAGCATAGTGCAGCGATCGCCAACCATAAGCGGTCCGCGAAAAAATTTTGGCAGTCCGAAAAACAATTTTGAATATACTAATTTAATATTTTTAAATCTTTTATATCAGATGAAAAAGGTAAATAAAAATTTGAATTTTGAAATTCAAAATTTCAAAATTTTATATTTTCAAATTGTATTTTTTATTAATTTAGAAATTTAGATAATTTTATCTCAAACAATATTTTTTATGGATCTGAAAAAGCTAAAATAAAATTTTATTTTGTAATTTATATAAAAATTTCATATTTTTCAAGAATTAATATTTTATTAATTTAGAAGTTTAGGTAATTTTGTATTCTTAGAAAATATTTTTTATAGAGCTAAAAAAAAAAATTTGAATTTTGTAATTTAAAAAATTAAAGAATACAAAATTTTCATATTTTCAAAATGTTTTCTTAATCTGAAATTTAGATAATCTTTTCTAAATAATTTTTATAAAGCGAAAAAAGTTAAAAAGACATTCAAAATTCACAAAAAATTATTTCATTTTTGTGAAAATGTTTTTTTTTATTAATTTATACTCTTAGAAAAATATTGATAGAGCCGAAAAAACTAAAATAGGAAATTTGAGTTCTGGAATTCATAAATTGGAATTTTGAAATTCAAAATATAAAAACATGAAAATTTCGTATTTTCATGTTTTTTTATTCACAAATTTAAAGTTTTTTTAATGTAAAAAAAAAAGTTTTGGAAAGTTAAAAAAGCTAAATTCACCTAATTTTGAACTTCAAAATTCAAAAATTATAAAAATTTTGAAATTTTCATAACCTTTCTTTAAATTTTAATTTAGAAATTTACATAATCTGATAATCATAAAAAATATTTTTTATAGATGAAGCAAGTTTGAATCAATTCATAGAAATTTAGAATGTAAATTTGGAGGAAAGAATTTATTTTCGTTCGTAAAATTTTTATTCGAAATTCAAACGTACTAAATATACGTATAAAATTTCATATTTTTGAAAGTTCTCCTTTTTATTTTACACATTATAGAGCTACTCTTATTCAAAAAATTATTTCAACCTAAATAAGCTAAAAAAAATTTAAATTTTTAAATATAAAGAATTTTGAATAAGTTACATTATTTTAATTTCTACAAATTTAATTTTTAAAAATTAAATAACCTAAAAACCCAATGGGTACAAACAAATATAAAGAAGGTACGAACAGTTGCAAAAGATTTAAATCATTTTGGATGCAAAATTCGAAAGGGGGGGCTGGAGAAATACGCATATTTAAGATATTTTGAAATATCTGAAAAACTAAATAGGAACAAATGAAAATATAGAAGATACAAACGGGCACAACCGATTTAAACTATTTTGAATTCAAAATTCGAAATGGGGAGGGGGGCTGGCGGAATGAACATTTTAGGTATTTTAAAATATCTGAAAAATTTAATGGGTACAAACGAATATAAAGAAGGTACAAACAGGTACAAAAGATTAAAATAATTTTTGATGCAAAATTCCAAAGGGGGGGGGTCTGGGAAATACGCATATTTAAGATATTTAAAAATATCTGAAAAACTAAATGAGTACAAACGAAAATAACGAAGTTACAGACGGATCCAAACGTGGTACAAATGATTTAAATTATTTTGAATCCAAAATTCAAAATGGGGGGGGGGGTGCTGGCGGAATGCTCATTTGAGATATTTTAAAATATCTAAAAACTAAATAGGTACAAACAAAAATAGCGAAGGTACAAACGATTTAAATTATTTTGAATCCAAAATTGAAATAGGGGGGGGGGCTGGCAGAAGGCTCATTTGAGATATTTTAAAATATCTGAAAAACTAAATAGGTACAAACGAAAATATAGAAGATACAAACGGGTACAACCGATTTAAACTATTTTGAATTCAAAATTCGAAATGAGGAGGGGGGCTGGCGAAATGAACATTTTAGGTATTTTAAAATATCTGAAAAATTAAATGGGTACCAACGAAAATGAAGAAGGTACAAACAGGTACAAATGAGGTACACACGATTTAAACTATTTTGAATCCAAAATTCGAAATGGCGCTGCGGAAATGCACCTAATGATACCTTCATCTGTTGACGCGTATAAATGGATTATCGAGATTCCAAGATATTTAAATGTGAAAAATCTTGTCATTTAAATTTATTACAAAAATTGGTGAAACATTAAATATCCATACTTTTTGACCGCTCTTACTAAAATATTATGTATAATAAAAATAATTAATATTGTAAAATTTCGGTATTTATTTAATAAACAAATAATTTTAATTTTATAAAATTACAAAATAATACATCAATGTTTTACAAAAATGAGGTAACAATAATTTAGATCTTAGATATAAAATTTAACTAAACAAATCGTTTTACAATTTTTTTTCGTAGAATTTCAAGAGAAAAATTGTGCTACACCATCATAGTATGATGTACATCAAACCATACAAGGAAAAAAAAGATCATCTACTAAAAAATAAGGTACCAATTCAACTCTACATGCGATAATATTAAGAAATTGATGTGTTTTATTGTACATTGATGCATTTTATAGATTTGAAATAATTTTGTTGGTTTCTTTTTCGTCATCATTGTCTATATCAAAAAAATTGCAAAAATGTTTAATAAATTTTTCAATTTTAATAAATGCAATCATGTCGATATATTTGCTGTAATTCAAGTAACAAAAAACTAGAATTTTTAGATTATTTAAACATTTTGTTTCCGTACGTGATGCCAGAACGTGATAAAAAATTGCGACTGATAAACAATTTAGAATTTTTTGGAAATCCCCTAATTGCATTAACCGATTGTTGTACATATTTGATTTTTATATATTACAATTTTCCGCGTCTGTAAACAAATTAAAAAAATACTTAAAATATTAAAAGTTGAATTTTCGTCCGTTACTTCAATATGATTCAAATATCCCACAATTCTGTTGAATAAAATATTAATTTATTTTGCCAGAACTTACTATCGTGCAAACGTTTGAAGAATACATTTTAATAAAAGAACAAATTTTTGAAACAAGATTTTCTAGAATATCTATGCAGGACAGGGTCTAATAAATTTAAACAAAGGTGATTCTCCGAAATAATTTTTTTTGTGATTTTTCGTAAATATTTTCATGAATCTAACCTGAATTTACTTCAAATTGTTTCCGGGTGTATTATTTGAAAAGCTATTTTATAAAACATTTGCTCTCTCGAATCACCAATTTCTTGGTATGGATAAACAATCGATGGGTTTGCAAGCATACCATTTTACTTTTAAAATCAAAATTGATCAAAAAATTAGTCTAAACATTAAAAATAGAAAACATAAGTTTGTACAAAACCTTCCACGGTCTAATGATGGTTTTACAAAAGTAATTTAAACATTGAACTACGATTAAAATTATTAAACAATATAGGAACAATGCATTATAATAATTGTTTCTGCAGATCTTAATTTTCATTGTTAATTAAATTTTAGTTCAGGTTTGTTTGTCTACGAAAAATTTTAAATTTCTATTACATTAATTGAATTAAAGGCAGCTAAGATTTCAGATCCGTAACCGAACTTGACACGAATAAGAAGCCAGAATGACTTCATCAGGCACTAAATTTTGACGAAGAAAACTTTTATGCTCAATCCCTTGTACCATCTCAAAACTTACTCGATTAAATTTAGTGCCTTATAAAGATCATGGTGGATCTATCAAAAATTCCTTTCGCTAATATTTTTAAAAGTTCACGGACAATTCTATGTAAGTTGCATTATATGATTTCCAGCATTTTTCATTTTTATCCTCTTTCTCATTTTTCATTACTATCATAGTATTTTAATTTTCCGTTGTAATTTTATTTTTGTTAAATTTTTTGTTTTTTTTTAAATTGAATATAAATCGGTAATCTCACAAGTCAAAAAGTTGTGATTTACAAGTACGTTAACAATATAGAAAATTTATAAATTGTTTGGTATCAAGTTTGTGGATGATAAACTAATATTCCTAGTAAATTTCGAGTGCCTAGCCCAAAGAGACTTCCGAAAGAAATTGCCTAGTATATGAAAATGTGTTTGGAATTTTGACTGCAAATTTTCCTTCGCAAAATGTTTATTTTCCGTTTCAGCTTCACTCCAATTTAAGATACCTGTAGATTTTTGAATTTCGCAGAAACTACCTGAACGTTCATTTTTGGTTTTGGACCACATTTAATTTTAATATCGAGTATAACTGCTAAACAGTGAAACGAAATTGGTTCAGTGTGAATCTGTACTGGTGTGCAATGTACAATACCTGGAGAACTGCGTAAGTTTCTTGTTTCTTCCAAAATAATTTTTTTTAACTCGTAGTGGTAAAAGGGAACAAGTCAGAATGCATTCAAGATTGAGTAAAAGCCGCAGAACAATTTTGGCAACATTCCAAACTATCGCATTTTGATTGGTTTATTTTGTTTTATTTTGAATTATAGTAGACATCTTAAAACAGAGATTCATCTAAAGGAAAACGAAACTTTTTAAGACAACAATTTTTTATCACTTTGGCTTTCGTTCGTTTGAAAATCGGAATATGTTAAAAATTAAATTGGTTGAATTTGCAGCTTTTTCTAAAAATTCATAAAAATGATTATATTTTGTTACAAATAAAAGCTCGAGAAGTTTTCTACCAGCATCTTAGCTCGAAACACCGTATCTATGATATTGTGTGAGAATTTTGAAATATTTGTACCGAAAAATGTGTAATTTGCCATTTCTGTTTTTTGTTTATTATTAGTGTGTTGTCGTATTTTTGTAAACATTATTATCTGATCTGTAAATAGATATTTGAATAAAAAATTTTATACATTGCAGTTCCTTGTGTAAAGTCCCTAAATTTGTTTACACTCACAAAATTTTGAGTAGGTTCTTAACTTAGGTCACATCGGGGTTTACAATAATTTTGTTAGATGTTGGATCTTGAGGACCAGAATCTTGCATCAAAATAATTGCGTTTTTTCAAAAATCTGGAAATATAAGTATATGGAAATATTTTGGACTTCTCGCAAATTACACCTAATGTAATACATACCATGTCATCTTATTCTTTTTCAAGGCCATATGATTAAAATTTTAGGGATGCTCCTGTTAGTCCATTCATCAAGGCAAAATCTCTGCAAAACCAAGTTCGTTTGATACGATAATTTTTTAGCAGCAAAAAAACTGTTAATCTGGAACAAATCCAGAATTTGTATTGAAGGAATATCACTGTATGTATTCAGTACAAAAATAAAAAAGAAAACATTTTTGTATAAATAGAATTTATAAATTTTAGAAACATTGACAACCAGGGGTTTTGTTTTATTTCATAGAAGTCTTGATAAACATATTCACACCCAGGAGTTGGAAAAATATAGTTGAAATAAATTGTGTATGAAAATCAAGAAATTGTTAAATTAATAAAGTTTTTCTATTTCTCGGTGGTCAAATTGTTGGTTTACCACATTGGTATTTTAAAATTTACAATATCCAGGTGTATATAAAAAAATGTATTTATTCTAAACACAATAATATTATTATGTATTCTAAATACTTGTTCCCATTTTGCAAAATATATTGAAAATACATGGAAAATACAAAATTATTAATTTTTATTTGAAATATATAGGTAGTATAAAATAAAATTCAAAATACAAATTTTGGTAATATTACTAATATTCTACTGAAGTATTGGTAACACTGAACTTAAATACCATACAATAGGCGTGGGCAACCCCCGGCCCGCGGACAACATTTCTCTCCGGCCCGCGGAGGAATTTTCTTATAAAAAAAAATGTAAAAAACTTTTTTACCGAACAAAATTTGAAAATAACAGAAGATTTGCGAATTTGATATTTGCTTAACAACATCAAAAATCGACGATCCCTACTCTGCACACTTTAAGCGTAACAAGTTGTACCTAATCGTAGACTCTCAATCGGCATATGGGATTATATAGGAACCCTTGACCATCAGTGGAAAAATATTAAGCCCGCCATTTATTTTACCGTAGTCAATTTGGGTGGGGGGGGGGGCTAATTTAATTTTGCCCCCTCCCCATAGTTGTGCTTTTTTTACTACTTTGTTTGGCCCGCAGGTCACATGACAGGTGTCTATCCGGCCTTCAACAAAAAAGGGTTGCCCATGCCTGCCATACAGCCTAGATAAGAGAAGTATTTCGGTGCTGCATTTTGAAGAGTTAACAAGTAAGGGGTAAATATCCCAAATAAGCTGTGTACACATGGTTGGAATTCTTTTGGAAATCTTTGGAAATAATAATTATTTCCAAGAGAGATTCCTTAAGAATCTCAGGTATTCGTTGGATCTATTAATTTATTATCGTTTAATTTAACTTGTTTTAATTTTTTATTTCATTTTATATATATTTTTACAAGTTAATAATTCTAATTAATTAATTCCTTGGAAATAACTGGTATTCTTGAGAAAGCAATGTAATTCTTGGGAAGCTTAAGAAATCATTGGAATTCTTTGGAAATCACTGGAATTCTTTGGAAATCCTTGGAATTTTTTGACATATTTTATCTTGCATTATAAATCTTTGGAAATAACTGGAATTCCTCAGAAATCGTTAGAATTCTTAAAAATCATTGGAATTTTATGCAAATCATTGGAATTCTTTGGAATTCACTGATATTTTTGGAATTACTGGAATTCCTGGCAAATCGTGGGAATTCTTAAAATTCTTTATTTTTTAAAATATTTTTGGGAATTCCGAGTCTTGTGTACACTTTTTCTGGATATTTACCCCGTGAATACGGGACTCCTGCCCTTTTAAATCCATGTCTTTGGAATACTTGGAATTATTAGGAATTTTCTAGAAATTCCTAGCATTTCTTGAAATTCATTGGAATTCTTTGGATATCTCCGGAATTCTTAGGAAATCACTGAAATTCACTGGAATTCTTTGGAAATCATTGGAATTTTTTGAAATCTCTTGAATTAGAAATCTTTGGAAATTACTGGAATTCCTAGGAATTTTAGAAATCACTGAAATTTCTTGAAAGTCATTGATTTTTTTTGGATATCTCCGGAATTCTTAGGAAATTTTTGGAATTTCTGAAATACCTACTTTGGAATTTAATGAAATTCTTGGAAAACATTGCAATTTATTGAAAATTACGGGAATTCCTGCGAAGGCATTGAAAATAGTAGAAATCTTAAATTTTCTTTGAAAATCGTTAGAATTCCGAGTTTTGTGTACACAAATTTACTTGGATATTTACCCCATGTAAAAACAATACGTTAGAGTGATTTTATTTTAAATTGGATTTCGTTAATTATAACCTAATTTTATTTTAAAGAGACTTAAAAAGGAAAAAAGGAATAAACTAGTGCTTTCCGAGTTTTACTTAAAAACGGAATTTCCTACCTTTCCAGACCTGCGACATTTGTAAAAAACAACTGTAAACAGTTGAAACAACAAGTGGAATGATTTCTTCAGCCTTAATTTATGTTTTTATTAAAAATATTAAAAACCGCAATTTAAATAAATAACATACAAACTGGGATCTTAATGAATCAAATCGAATCCTGAAAATTTGTGTAGGATACCACTGCTTATCATTGAGTGTTACTTAAGTGAGAACCTTTTAAACGGGATCTTACTCTAATTTGCCTGGTAGGCTTGTCGTGTGTAGCCGCTTGAATTCAACGCTTCCCATAAATACCCAGGTATTTAATACTAAGCTAACGATCTCGAGAGGCCATACCGTAAACTTAATGATTGCTATTTCAAAGTGTTAAGTAAGTGTTGTAGTATTTCATAGATTACATTTAAAATGAAGCTATTAAACCGGGATGGTTTAATGATGTTTAAAGGGTAAATTCAACAAAACTAAGGGAAGAAAAGCTGAAAAGTCAACGTCAGTAATCACTCCAAACGGAGGCGATAAAAACAGCCCCTCTAGCTGTGGATAGCAACAGAATCCAAAATTCGGCAATCCCATTCTCTCTAGTATCATAAAGGAAAGTGCCTCCCCCTCAAGACAATCCCTTTGGATAAACCTATTTCATCAATCGTATTGGTAGAAAAGAACAAAGAGACGCGAGCTACCTCGCTACTTTGAAGATGGTATTGCTTGATCTTCCAAAGAAACCAAATGTGGAAGATATCGCGGAAGACCTCAAACGAGAATGTGTTCCTCTCGCACCAAATGCGGTAGCCCACATACGTCAAACTATAAGGATTGTTCTTTACAACCCTTGCCAACCAGAGTGCTCCCCCCAAGACTAGCCCAAGCTCAAAATCCATCAACCTTGGGGTTTCCCTCCAAGGTCGCTAGAGGCAAATTTAATCAAAATTCTCACGGACTCAAATAAATGGTTGCAATTGACCTCTGTTTACAAGGCATCCTGAAACATACTCCTGGAGGATGACATAGTGGCACTGGTGGGAGGTAATGGAGATCAGGTTAATTTAGCTGATGGTCTGAACGCCAAACATCCGGCGCGGAACAACCGCAAAACTAACCGTTCTGATCGCACCCGCCAAGAAATTTCGGCTAGACACAACTTCGTGGTAGACGTGCCTGTCGCCACTCATATTCAATTCAATACTCAAATCCTGCACTTGCATGATCGTTGCTATTGGACAGCACCACTACGACATTGTGGTCACAATCGTCATAAGAAATCCTAAATTCTTGCATAAGCTCACCTCGGTAAACAAACTTGGCTTGGACCATAACGCAGTTCAATAAGTTTTATCGCTCGTGGCGGACTCAAGACCTGCTGGGTAGACTTGAGGAAGCACCTCTAACAAAATCTTGGATCCTCTCCAGTCTTTCAGACACTGGGCGAACTTGACACTTATGTTCAAGAGTTTGAGAGCAAGATTAGAAGTGCAATCACTAAAGCAACGGTTACCCTCCTGAAGAGGGCTAGCTCCAGACATCAGGGAGCTGATACTAGCAAAGGAACAGTGCGTTCAACGTACCGTTTACCCCTTGAACCGCGAAGTATACAACTTCCTGAAAGAGCAGGTCCAAGACGTAATTTCGGAGGTTAAACAAACCGACTGAAACAAAAAGCTGGAGGATTTTTCATTTCAAAATCCTTCAGCTTGATTAATAGTTACAGGATTTTGAAACAAACGTACCGCAATATCCCCTTGAACAGACAAAACAAAGTGGTGTTTACCTCTCTTCTTCTAGTCCTCTGATTTGAATGCCCAAAAAAGGAGTTGAATCGCACCATAATTAATTTGGTTAATTCCATGATATGGCATTTATGGCTTATGCAGAGTATCCTGTCTTAGACCCACACCTCTTTTATCGGTCAATAGATGGGGGACTCCACTGGAAGACCGCGAGCCTTCAAATCGATGACCACTTGGTCTCCAGTAGTTTTCATTTTGTCTTTACTGGGTGCTTTGAGTCATGCATCCCTAATCTATGATCAAGAGTTGTATTTTAGGCTGCATCTACTGTCACCGCCGCCTACGCATCGAAACTCCAACAGAAACACCCACGGGAGTTGGTTCTAGAAGTTTTAACGCAGAATCCGAACTGCGGCAGCAGCAGAACGAATATAGCCGCGACTGGGATTTGAACCCGGATACCTCTTTTCATTCCCCATGCTACTGCGTCATCCAGAGCATAATAATTATCCGATCGCTCTCGGTCCACCTCGCAGGACAGTTCCTGCGTGTTTCCGATTTGCCTTCTTAGATGTCGTCGTCTTTGTCGTGTTTGAGTTTCTGTAACGTAAAACATATTAATTTGCCTTGGTTAGTTTGGCTGCAGGATCCTGGGTACTCGGAGCTGACTGACCATTGCCGACGCTACAAGGCTTAGTACAATGCTGGTACTCACAGCCTTACCTCTTACACCTCCGGTGTGTGAGTTGCGTCTCAACTTGGGTACCGTTCTGTAGAAATAATAGAGCTTGATCCTTACCAAGGGTAGGGAGGGGATTGCACAATACTGGAACATTTGGAATAAAAGAAATAACGACAAAAATTCTCGAAAGACCGGAAGAGCGGCAAAAGTCGAAGCAAATAGAGGAACATGGCAACAAGGAGGAAAGCCGAAGACACAGCGTCTGGACTTCGGAAGAAATGCTCCTTAGCGATTCGCGGTTCCAGCGGGGGAACTTTCTTCCTGACGAATGAAGTCAAAAGGTTTAAACATAATCCGTCACTTGTTTGTCAAGAACGTAGTTCTTGAGAGCGCAGGTTTAAAAACCTTCACGAGGATTTGAACCCATGGGGTTCTTATCAGATATCATTTCATCATCAGATAATTTTTGTGGACATAAATGGTGACGAATTGTTGGTACAAGGGAAATGTAAGTGCGATCCTGTTTGGATTAACTGGATATCCACGAGATATTGAGGGTTTTGTAGTTGGATGATAAGCCTGATACGTTGTATTTTTCCAAAAATAAAATTTGTATTTAATAAGTTTGAGGTAATAATATTCATTTCTTCTTCAAAACTTCTGAATATTATAGTAAATTATTCAAATTATTAGCTGGGTGATAAGGGTTCTAAATTCTATCTTAATTTCCTGTACCCGAATTATTATAGCAAAAAAAAATTAAAATTATACACTCGTGTATTAATATAATATATTAAACAATATAAAAAAATATTTTACACAGAATTATATCATTGCTATATCAAAGGAGTTTTCCAAACAAAGCAACACATTAGATAATTATAAAAATTAAATTTACAGATTATAATGGGTATTCCCCTGGAGTAAAAATGTTAAATTTCTTTGAAAATACCTTATTTTAATTTTATTATTAATTTGAGTTCCACTTGCTGAAATCTTACAGACAAAATATTTTTGCATTTTTGTTACCGTCGACTTTGGGTAAGGCGTTTTTAAAAAATTAAAATTTTTAAATTATCGTTATAACTTGGTCGGCATTGGGCGCCCTATAAAAAATTATAAAAATGTAACGATAACGACAATAATTTTTTTTTCATACCTACTGGTATTTTTAATATTTTTGAAATTGGAAATGCTGTTTTTAGTCACAAATTGTACATGGGAATTTCGTTTGTGTCTGAAGACAGCTTTCGAAATTCTAAAATAGAAAATCTGCAGTTTGCAAATAACGTTTTTAAAAATTTACATTTTTTATTTACAAAAATCAAGCATATAAAGGGCGTATGACACGATACAATTACATATACTTAACTATAAATTATTACTGCGAATATTCATTCATATTTTAAACGAGCACTCGCGATAGACAAAAAATTCTTTAAAATATTTCGGAGCAATTCCATTTGAATATTCTCAGCTGTTTTGATTGAATTTTTGTTGAAATTTCGAATTACAACATTTTTAGTTATCACACTTCATTATAAAATGTCCCCACTGGCTCTTAATTGAATGGAACTTTTTGGCTTTAACTGTAACTTAAGAAATATTACAGTGTTTGTGCAAAATTTAATCTTTCGCATTGGCACAAGAGAATAATTTTTTAAATTTATGACTCCATTTATTTATATCGTAATTTAACATTCTTTTTAAATTTTTGTTGATTTATTAATAAATATGCTTAAATTTTAAACTTGAAATTCTCAAAATGTTGCTTGTTTGTTTACAAATGAAACTCACAGATATTTTGTGGTTTTGAATTTTTTTGTTTAAAATCACCAGAAGAGCAATCATAAGGTAAGATCACCATAAGAATTTTTGTTTCAAAAATTGATCCATGAAAAGTTTTTGAAAATTTTTTTTCCTGGAAATAAAATTATTATAGATTAAATTGGAAAATTAAAATTTAAAAATATGTTACTAACCTTCGATTTAAATTGGAACTGAAATTTTGCAGGTTTTCTTGAAAATTTAGTCAGGTAAGAAAGAAAATCCTCGATGTAGGTAAATCGCAAGTTTTATTGCTGCTATGCATATTATAAATATTTACTTATCTGAAACAAAATCCAAAATGTATATGTTTAGTACGAATATACTGTATATCCAAATTATACCTATAATATAAACATGATATTTAGAATAAAAATTAACATTGTTATGGTTTTCAAATATAACATCAACATTTTTGTAGGATTTTCTAAAAACTAAATAAATTTTAGGAACAGTGACAACCAATGAGTTGTTTTATTTCATAGAAATCTCGATTGATAAAAGAAAAGCAAACTAAATTTTTATATAGCACTGCCTATGTAGCCGATACCGGTGACAACATTGAGAGCCGGTAGCTGGTACTATACCGGCATGGGCGAGTAACAAATTTTAGTTCCTTCAATTTTAGTTTTTTTATTTTGCAAGTAAATGGTAAGCAGGTACATTGTTTTATCAAGGAAGTCAAAATTTAACTTTTTGCGGCGTCAGCCATTTTTTATTCGGATAAATAATTTTACGTCATCACATGTGTGCAAAACGATGAACACCAACTGTGACAAAACAATAATTCTCACAGTCAAAGATTTAATTTCTACGCATTAATGTAATGTAATAGAATTATTTTTTATTTAAGTTAGAAAGTCAAAATTAAGAATGCAAATAGCCATGCTGTTTTACGAGTATATGAAAGCTAAGAATATAAAATACTTTAATAACAAATTATGAAGAAACCCCTGGATATAATTTAGTGCAAAAGGTAGAGCTTTTTTTAGTTAATGAAAATATAGAGCCTGAAATTATCCCGTCTCCTCAAAATTATTGATACTTTTCATAATTTTAATATTTAAGTAAATTTCCTTAGAGAGATATTATATTGCATTTTACGAACTACATGCTTTCTTAAAAAATTTGTTATATTGAAAGTTCGAAGAAGTGCAATACAAGTGCATCCTCGAGGGAAATTATATAAACTTTTATATTTTTAACTTGTTCAAGAGATAAAACTTGCAAGTGTTGTTATTGGTGTAGAAATAATTTGTTGCAATTTTGTAAAAATTACATATTTGATTGAACAAAATAATGGATTCTACCAATAGCACAAAATTTCCCTGATCACTTTTTTCCTTTTAAACTAACGAAAGATGCAACTAACTTTAGTTATTTATCTCAAAAATTCAATTATTTTCGATGACATTTGAATTAAAATCTCTTCAAGGCTCTTTGGATTGTGTCCTGCCTACGAAAGCAAAGACAAGAGCCTGTGCTCGTTAGAAGAAAGTTGAATTTGGGCAAAGTCTTATACAAGATCCCTAAATCAGCCACAGAAGGGTTAGATGCAAAACCCAAGATGCTTGAAACTCCAGGAACAGAATAGCCGACCTTGTAAGCTCTCGTACTTTGTCTTAAAGTCTTTTACGTGAACACCGAGTGCCTTAATGTGTTTTTCTATTCGAAATACATTAGAATCTGCCAAACAAGTCATTTACTTCCAAGAATTTAAATTTTAGGTTCAGAGGATATTAATTCCAAATTAGAATCAAGAATTTTTACTTAAAGGCTTTATAAAATATTAAGTGCTTCAATGTATTTTTCTGTTTGAATTACATTAGAATCTGTGAAACAAAGGATTTATTTTCTAGCTGTTAAATTTTGGGACCAGAGGATACGAATTTCAAAGAGAAAATATTAATTTCAAAGTCCAATCACAAATATTTATAATTTTACTTATTTGAATTTTAAGTGTTTCGATGTATTTTTCTGTTCGAAATACATTTGAATCCGTCAGGCAGTTCATTTATTTTCAAATTTTAGGATCAGAAGATACTAATTTCAAAGTCGAATCAAGAATATTTATTTTAAGGCTCCATAAAATATTGAATAACATACTTACATGAATTTTAAGTGTTTCAATGTATTTTTCTGTTCAAAATACATTAGAATCGGCGAGACAAGTGATTTATTTTTAAGCTGTTGAATTTTGAGATCAGAGGACATTAATTACAAAGTTGAATAAAGAATATTTACTTAAAGCCTTCATAAGGTATTGAACAGCATGCTTACGTAAATTTTAAGTGTTTCAATGTACTTTTCTGTTCGAAATACATTAAAAATTGCCAGAAAAGTGATTCATATTAAAGCTGTAAAATTTTCCGATACTAATTTTAAAGCCGAATCAAGAATATTTACTTAAATATTTATTTTAGGTGCTTCAATGTATTTTTCTGATTGAAATACATTTGAATCTATCAGACAACTGATTTTTTTCAAACTGTTAAATTTTGGGGAGCAGAGGATATTAATTTTAAAGCCGAGTGAAGAATATTTACTTAAAGGCTTCCTAAAGTATTGAATACTGGGAAATTACTGGAATTCCTTGAAAATTATAGAAATTTTATGGAAATCATTGGAATTATTAGAAATTTTCTAGAAATCCCTAGCATTTCTTGAAAATCATTGGAATTCTTTGGATATCTCCTGAATTCCATGGAAATAATACTTAATACCTTGGAAATCACTCGAATTTTTTGGAAATCATTAGGATTTCTTGAAAATCATTGAAATTCTTTAGATATCTTCAAAATTCTTAGGATATCAAAATTTTGGATAAGAGAATATAAATTTCAAAGTCGAATGAAGAATATTTACGTAAATATAAATGTGAATTTAAGTACATCAATGAATTTTTCTGTGCGAAATACATTAGAATCTGTCAAACAAGTGATTTATTTTTGATGTGTTAATGTTTGAGATCAGAGGATATTAATTTCAGGGTAGAATCAAGAATATTTACTTTAAGGCTCCAAAAAATATTAAGTAGCACACTTACGTGAATTTGAATTGCTTCAATGTATATTTCAGTTTGAAATACATTGAACTCTGCTAAACATGTAATTTATTTACAAGATATCAAAATTTAAGATCAGAGGATATTAATTTCAATATCCAATCAAGAATATTTACTAAAAAGCTCCATAAAATATTGAATAACGGACTTACGTGAATTTTAAGTATTAAGTGCTAATTGTTTAGAATTGAAGAAGATTGCGCTAAGCAAAGCCCTGAAAAATTAAATAAAAAGCTTTTTGTTTTTAAATTTATTTTAAATTAGTTTTGATAAATATATAAAAATTATAAAATTTTAAAATCAATTTATATGCCATAATGGGAAATCTTCGTTTCCATACCCCAAATAGTCTTTCGACTGTATTGCGGGTACGAATTTGGGATTCATTGTATCTTTCTTGTGATTCAGTTTCTGGATGCAGAAGAGGAGTTAACAAAATTTTACAAAGTATTATTTTTTGTAGACATTGATAGACGCCAACACCTACAAAATTATACATGTTCAAAATTATAATTTATGCTAAATCATTTTCTAGTATATAAATCCATGTTAAACAATTTCAAGAATTTCTAAATCGTCTTCAAACAAATCATTATCCATTTTGATATATTTTGTATTTCACTAAATTCAAACTAAACTCGCTCACGGTGTCACTTTTTTTTATATTTTAGGTTAAGGGACAGTTTAAGCCGTAGATTTCTGAGGCTTAAATTTAGGTGGTCTGTTTTAAGTTAAGGGGCGCTTAATTCAGTGGTGCAATGAAATAGGGTGGGGCTTAGCGATTTAAGGGAAGCTTAATGTTTAAGGGTAGGTGGTGCAATCGGGCATCAATATATTTTTCTGCTTGAAATACATTAGAAACTGTCAGAAAAGTAATTTATTTTCAAGCTGTTGAATTTTAGGATCAGAGGATACTAATTTCAAAGTCGAATCAAGAATATTTACTTAAATATTTATTTTAAGTGCTTCAATGTATTTTTCTGATTGAAATACATTGGAATCTATCAGACAATTGATTTTTTTCAAACTGTTAAATTTTGGGGAGCAGAGGGTAAGTCGAGTGAAGAATATTTACTTAAAGGCTTCATAAACTATTAGATAGCATACTTACGTGAACTTTAAGTGCTTCAATGTATTATTCTGTTTGGAATACATTAGAATCTGCCATTCAAGCTATCAAAATTTAGGATAACACAATATAAATTTCAAAGCCGAATGAAGAATATTTACTTAAAAGATTCCTGAAGTATTGAATATCTAGCATACTTATGTAAATTTTAAGTGCTTCAATGAATTTTTCTGTTGGAGATACATTAGAATCTCTCAGACAAGTGATTTATATTTGAGGTGTTAGTGTTTGGGATCAGAGGATGTTAATTTCAAAGTCGAATCAAGAATATTTACTTAATTGAATATTGAATACTATACTTAGGTGAATTTTAAGTGCTTCAATGTATTTTTCTGTTCGAAATACATTAGAATCGGTGGAATAAGTAACTTATTTACAAGCTGTTGAATTTTAGGATCAGAGGACATGGAATAGCATTATTACGTTAATTTTAAGTGCTTCAATGTACCTTTCTGTTTTAAATACATCGGAATCTGCCAAAGGAATAAATTAGTTAAAATCTATCAAAATTTAAGATCAGATATTATTAATTTTAAGGATACGATCAAGCATATTTACTTAAGGCTTCATAAAATATTTGATGGAATAGGTACTTCCGTGAATTTTAAGTGTTTCACGATATTTTGAACAGCAAAATGCATTAGAAACTATGAGACAAGTCATTTATTTCCAAACTGTGGAATTTTGTGATCAGCCGATAATAATTCCAAAGTCGAATCAAAAATATTTATTTAAAGGCTTCATAAAATATTGAAGAGAATTTTAAGTGCTTCAATGTATTTTTCGGTTCAAATCTGTTAGACAAGTGATTTAATTTCATTCTGTTAAATTTTGGGATCAATTGATTCAAATTTCAAAGTCGAATCAAGAATACTGCTTCATAGAATATTAAACAGCATTCTTGCGCGACCTCAGTGGCGTAGTAAAATCTGGTGGCACCCGGTGCGGGGTTTAAATTGTCACCCCCCCCCATGTCCACCAAAATATTAAATGAAATTTATTGAGGAAGCAATTTTTATATTAAATTGGTTAATTTATTATTATATCTCACATTCCCAGGTGTAGAGTTTTGAATTAATATAATAAAATTATCTTTGTAATATTCCCATCATCAGTTTTCAAGGCTATAAATTGAATTAATAATTAATATGTTATTAATTGCCTCTTAATATATTGCTGCGATATATATTAAAATTCTCAGGGCTTGCAGTTTATTAAATTATTAAACATTCCATTTTTTTTGCAATAATTTCACACTTGAATCCATTTTAAATAAAAGTGATACCCGATATCATGCGTTCTTATCATCCAGAATACACTTGGAAATTATAATTTTAAGGTATTTTCTGCTTCTTAATTATTTCGTTATTAAAATCAATTATTACTAATAATAAAAACCAATTTTTTAAATTTATTTTCAATCCACATCCAAAATTCTTACAGCAAAAACGTTCCTCACCAAAATCTGCATGCTGCGCATTTTAAAAATAAATTAAAATACAAAACCAAAGCCCACTTTACATTCGAATACACAGCAATATATAAGTAAACATAAAATGTTGCATGGTACACAGTGGGGCCCGCACCCACCTTCCTACGCCACTGCGTGACCTCTAAGTGCTTTAACGTATTTTTCTGTTTGAATTACATTGGAATCTGCTTTCAAGCTGTAAACAAAAAATATTTATTTCGGGGCTTCATAAAATATTAAATAGCATACTTACGTGAACTCTAAGTGCCTGAAAGTATTTTTACACGATAAATTTTGTTTAAATTAATTTCAGAAATTTTCGTGATTGACTGCTGATTGCCGGATTGCTTTCAAATTGTGTTTCAGGGAGCAGGCGCAGGCGGTGCCCATCGCTCTTCTCGTACTATAGATCATCACTAAGCTTTTATAAAATAAATATTTTTTTTTGCTTTGACAAATCAACTATAAACACATTGAGAACATAACATAATCCCCCTAGTAAACCTCAAAATTTGCCAGAACAAACCTTCCATTATTATTGGCTAATTTTTCAATTTTCACAAATTTGATGTCTTATCATCAATGGATGAGTAAGCAACTCATCCATTTGTAGTTGTTTTTCCTTCTTTGTTCTTCAGACTTTTTTTGTTCTTTTTTTTTACTTTTACTTTTTCTAAATATATCACTTTGCATTTTAAATCGTTTTCAATTTTCTTCTTAACTTTTTTAATTTTATACTTATTATCTTTCATTGGATTTATTTTTTTTATTATATTTTGCATTGTGTTAAAATTTAATATGAAGTAGAAATGCTCTGAGTTAGTGTAAAACGAAAACGAACCAAAGGACAATTTATTGAAGAAAAATCACAATATTAATGCACAAACATTTTAATATAAACTTAAAAATCGTACAACAATATGAAAAATTATAGACTATTATACACATATTTATTTTATAACGGGATGGAAAAATCCGTTCTCACTATAATCAATGTAGATAACTACAACTTTTATGAATTTAGATAGATAATAACAAACTAACACAGATAGTAGCGACATACACAAGTAGGCCTGCACAAGATTATGGCAAGGACTGTTTTTCTAAAAAAAAGAGTCCAAGACATTCTCGATGCAAGTTCCCTAGCCTAAGCTACCTATAATAGTAAAAAAGAGCCATCACATTCCTTTGGGCGTCAGTCCCTACTTAATATTGTATTAGTATTAATAATAAATAACATGTAAGTGGCCACAAAATCTTTGAACACATTTTCAACCAAGCATTCTTTAATTTTTAAAATAGTGCAAATTATAAGATGCGGTTTCGGATCGCCAAGTCGAAATTAAGTAGCTAAACAAGAAGGTAACCACCTGGTGTTGAGTAAGATTGTGTCGTTAGTGCAAAATGTGACCACTTTCAAAAATGTAAAAGTCATCAAAATAGAACTATAAAAGATTACCACTACAGAACTGTACTTGAATCTTTATCATACCTAATGAGGCTACACGGTTACAAAGATACATGAACAACAATATTTAACTACGATTATATACAGATCTTAGATAGATAAAATGCAAATACGTACAAGCAAGTATATAAAATAATTGAGTAATCTATAATTTGAATCATATACATTTTGTAACTTACGTCTTGCTAACGAGATCTCTTCATTTTCCTCATGTTCAAGAAGAAATTTTTTTTTTCAAATTTTCTTAAAATAAAATTTGTATGATATGCTAGGAGCACTTACGCGTCTAATACTCCACCTAATAATAATTCAAACTTCTTGAACATTCAAGTTTGGAAAAATAAATTATCTATGGTTAGCTAAAGACTAACAGGTAACGCTGACACCGTTGAAGACTTCTTACAACCATCTAAGAAAGGCAAACACGTCCCGTATTTAAAAATCCTAGAGCACAACTCTTAAGCGCCTTTTTTTAATTATTTTATTCATTAGAAAAAATACTTTTTATCACTAAAACGAGAATAATCACCCAATGAATTAATACATAGGTATTTTTACTTATAATATTTTACTAGAGATTAAATATTTTAATAATTAATAAGGTAACGCCGAATTTGATGGGGTGTTAAAATTTTATTTTTTTTTCAATTGATCTACATTTACAGCCCAAAACATTTTGATTAGAACGGTTTTTAAAAAAATAATTGTTTTGAGTCAAATTTTTTAACTTTTTTTTTTTTTTTTGGACGCGATTCTATTAAACGTACGAAGCAGGACAATTGGACGCCGAGCGTATAGATTAGGATTTGTAAGAAAGTTGTCATAAAATAAGTGCAAGGTAATCCAATCGTCTTGGGTCGTAATTTTCGCCATTTTCATTCCGCGTTCCAAATTCTTAAAAATCACCTGAAACACTCACACTTCACGTACTCAAAACTTACCCACCCCCACCGCTCCATCCCCGGCCGAACTTTTCGGCGAATGCGGTTACGGCTAGCTAGTGTGGTGTAGTGTGAGTGTCTAAGCGACGTCTACGATTTTGGTCCTTAAATGTGACTAGTGTAGTATTTTGGGCAATAATCTTATAAGGTAACGAATTGGCTAGAGAACAACAGCAAATTGATCTAGAAAGATAATAACAATGTCAGTCAGGTACACATACAAAAATAACCAAGTTCAATCAAACTAGTAACAAAATATATATTGTATTAACAATCTATACAAATTTAAAATACACATTGGTGAAAAAATAACAAAATTCAAGCAAATACAAAAAATAGCATAACAGCTTCAGTAGAGGAAGCATCTAGACACCCAGCGAAACTTAGGTTATGGCATGCACTACCAGCAAAATACTGACTCAAAAAATATAACACAGAAAAGGGGGATCGTTAAATCTCGGCCAAGCAGTATTTTATTAGAAAATCTGCCATGATATGCCAACAACACTTATTGAACATGTATAATAATATCTGGGACTAGATGACAGCTTGAGCTTCTTTTTATACAAAAATAAAAAATACATGTATTATAAAAAATTTAGAAAACACTCTATTCTACTAGAATACTGTAAACACCATATACAAAGTAAGAAACATCTAGTCTATATACCTAAAATTTATAAAAAAGAAACTAGGGTATCAGTTTTCAAGCTGGGATTCTTCAATTAACAAAAAATTGTTAATATTATTATTATTATTATTATTTCTACAACTAACAAGTAGCACTCGCTACCAAAAAGTCTACGCTTGATGGTAACGAGCGAATAAGTAACTGCAGATAACCGAGAGATGATTAATAAACACTTCTATGATAAGCCTCAATTGGCTACCAGCAGATGTTGGTACTGGCTTGTAGAAGGATACGGCCAGTTGTCTAACAATTTATTACTGTCTTGAGGAGAAGTTGTAGGTGTTGTTGGTGGTGCACCCATATTGCCACTGTTAGGATAATACGATCCCAATGGTGTGGGTTCGAACGGTAATTTACCAGGATAAACATCAGCGCTGAGGAACTGACTGGAAGACTCAAACATGGATCGATGAGAAAATTGGGGTGCGTACGGACCGTGAGAAAAATAATATCCTGAAGGATCAGGTGAAATGGCCCGGCCATTGGGTGAATGGTGCTGTGCTTGCTGCTGATGCAGTTGCTGTTGCATCGCACGTTGTTTGATGTAATTTGAAAATTCGGTTGGAGACATTCTGCAAAAAATAAAAAAGTTGCTTTAATTTACGGCGGGTAAATTGAAAATGGTCAACGTACCGATTTGCACGCTTACTGCTAGTCTTTAACTTGGTGCTTCCAAATTTTGTCTGAGCAAAAGTTGCGGTGGTGAACGTAAGAGGAGTTGTCGTTCTAGGAATAAACGCAGGAACTGGAGACGGAGAGCTTTTGTACGAATTTCCTACGGACGTAGGAGATGGTGCTGAGGAAGAGGACGCAAGATGATTGATGTTTTGGTTGCCTGTTTGGACGATGGTAGCAGGTACTTGTGGTCCAACAGTTGAGACTTGCGATGGAAAGGGAGACGATTTTGGTGATAAACTCAGATTACTTAAAGTAGAACTAACGGCGTCGATGGGTTTGAAACATTGAGCTTCGGGATTAAAGGTTTTCGTCACTTCCCGATCGGCAGAGCTTTCGTCTTGAGGATCGCCTTTTTCGCTGAACAAGATTTTGACTGCCCCCTTTTCTCCAATTCGGTAGCTGACTTCGCCGGGGTCCACCCAAACCGCCAATTCTTGAGGAAGATTTTCAAGAATGTCTTGAATCGGAACCCCGCTCTCTCGCGCAGCTCGCTCTAGCACCTTGTCAACTGGATCTCCAGTTTTTATACATCTGAAAGCGGATCCTTTGAATGGTTTGTCTGGATACCAATGACCTTGAAATTTGTCTTTTAAGGCTTTTTCTAATTCTTCGCCGAATATGTTCACTCGTCGTCGGGGAAGTTTGTTATACAGGTACGAAATGACGAAATTCAAAGCTACTTGTACTTCTATATGCATTGTGTCAATTTTAAGTTTTTCGATTTTAAGAGATATTCTTTAAAACATTAACGAGTAAATATCTAAAACGTTGCGAGTTTCAAAATTAAGGTACGTGATCTGTAAGAAAAACACAACGGTTACTATAAAAATCAGTGTTAGCAAGAAATTTAAAAATTAGGTTTGACACGGTAAGAGCAGACGAATGAGCAATAGGATTGCCATATCTGTGTCAGCCTGGATGTTTGGGTGCGACCCAGTTTTATATTCGTCACGACGAGAACTGCGTGTATTGATCTCTAGGTTTTCAGCGTCTACGCAAGACAGGGCCTCTCAATGGCATCGTTATCCAAGATTAACTACGAATTAAATCTTCAATCTAGGTTTCGCGTCAAAACGAATTTCGTTTAATCATTTTTACGCATTTAAATCGTTCGAGCACCCACGACAACAAATGGAAGCAAACGCCAAAGAGTTCGCGTAGGCAAAAGTCTGCCATTGATTAACGGCATCGATTTGCGATACAATAAGGTCCGTGGGAAGAAGATAAGCGATAATATTCGCTGTTTTATGATGCGAGAGGTGGTATTCCGTGTTATCGTGAGAAAATCGATGGTACAATTTTTTTTAATTAACTCCAACTCAAATTTTATGTCAAGATAAAACTTTTTAATTGGATAGCCGGCAAAAATTTTACTCTCAACCATGGCTGAATTAAACGACACCGATGTTGTAAAAATGTCGAGAGAAAAGCTTGATCAATAAACTTTAATAAAAATCTCAAAACGTGTAGGTTTTATCGCGTTATTTAAGTACGAGGGAAACGTGAGAGGTTTCAAGTTTTCGTTTTCACCGGACAATACTAAAACTTGATTTACAATAAACACTTGACTTTTATCTACATCCCCCACAAGAAAAAATTACGTCGCCCCCCGATTACTCTGTCTGGCAGCTTCAAAATTGTAAAGCTTCGCAATTTAAGTTATCTGTTATCATTAATAGAATGTAATTCGGGAAAATGGGATTTTGAGTATACAAAACAAATAAAAGTCAGTCGGATGCGAGATCGAAAGATTAAAAGGGGCGTAGCACGAATTTCGGTTTATATTCCATTTAAGATTGCGCCGGAAGGGTGCCTGCCACTATGCAAGCACTGAAAATTTCCATTGTACTACATAGGTCTGCATCAATTTTCATTCGAAACCCAACTATTTCGCAAACCATTATTAAACGAATCAAATTCCTTTGATATTTTCCATGAAAATGCAACAGTAAACTCAGCTCGCTTATTGCTGCAAAAAGTTTATTCCTCAAAGATAAATCGGTTCTGGTGCAATTGATCATAAAACGGCTAGAAATTCAAGACTTCCTTTAATAGGGAATACATTTCGTGCAAATACGTTTGCAACCATTCAAAATATAATTGAATCCGCATGCAAAAGAAACAGCTGACGTCAAAACGACACGGCGACGTATAGTTGTCCGTGCGGTGTGTGATTGGTTGCAGCATTTTTTTTTCATTTTAATCAAATTATTAATAAATAAATCTGCATAGGTTTGGTAATTTAACAATCGTAATTACAATCGCGGCGATAATTCCATTACGCGATTTAAAAAATTAATTTAAATTGTAACATTACAAACTTTTTAACTGATTCCAATTAGGCACTTTATTGTGCTGCACGTATTGAATGCAGAGTTAGATGTTAATTTAATGAACAGTCAAAAGAGGAAATATTAATTTGAATAGAGTATTATCAAGTTGCATAATAAATGCAACTAACAAAAGGAGAATGTTTTGCGTCGTGCGATGACTTAGTTTAGAACCGTTGATTAAAAAATAATTTTACGTCGGTAATAAAAAACAGTTGATCAATCACGACGACGATAAAATAAATCTTAAAACAATTGCTTTAGCTTTGTAAGAATAAAAAATGTTGAGTGCTTCATGCTACATTTAAAAACTTTGATTAAAAAATTAAACTTACATAAAGAAATTTAAGGAAATTTAGTTTAGCGTTTACAGAAAACTTGAGCGACTTTATTCAATCTCTTTTACAATATGGCAAAAAACAAAGGATTTTTCTCTTCGCGTAATATAATAGAACTATTTTCTCGTGCGCTGCTGCTTTATTGTTGCAATCTAAAAAAATTAAAAGAAAAAGTAATAAAAATATTTTTAAAGGAAATTGTAATAGGAAAGTGCTCAACTTTTGTACAGGGTGCCACAGCTATATCGAGTGTAGCTTTTAGCCTCCCTAAAATTCATTAATTTCCACTAGCAAACAATCAGTCACGCCATTCCCCTGCGGGGTTGTTTCAACTACCCTAATTAATAGTAAGTAGATCAGGTTACCAGCCATTATTAAACCGATCGGAAGTCAAACATATAAGGCAAACTCCTTACCACCACGCAACAATCAGTACTCGAACAATGTCAAAGCTTACATAATGAAAATATAATACGTAAGTACAACAATTAATTAAGTTTCGTGTCAAGACACTGTCCAAACATTTACCACTATCTTAAGTAATTAACGCAACGTGCGCAATTAATTTAATAATAAACTCATATTTACTTAAATTCGACTTTCTCTATTTGTCAATCATTTCTATTAAATGCAGCCAAATCGGTTAAAAATTAACCTCCCAATACGTATTGACCGAAAAACTATGGCATTATTTCATGTAACGTGTCAAAATTAGTTTTGACCGTTTCATTTCTTTTTCAAGCTACGCCGCTGGATCGCTTTAGTTTTTGAAAATATGTGTGGTTTTGATAAGCGCCATTACACGGAAATTTCGAAAGGAATGGACGTGTAATCTTGGTGTTTGTCCATTTTTAGTTTCTATTTGTTTTAATATCATTTAATTTTGCTGGATTAGCGGGTAAATATAATATTTTCGTACGATTTAATTTGTTGAACAAATTATTTTTAGCACCCAGGTTACTGGTAGTTCGTTACAATTATTATTCGTTATTTGGTTTATCAACTTTATGTTTTCGTCGTCGTGAAATGGAGATTTATCTGGGTTGGAAATCTTTTATCCATCCATATGGTTTCTTACCTTTATTTTTGGTTTTACGATGACGTTGTTTTAATACGTCACCTGTTGGAAGAATTGGGGGGATGACGAATATTTTGAGTGCGAAGAATGGTTTATTTTGCCCTTTTGAATTTTGATTCCTGATGGTTGGTTTTTGTTCACAAGAGGATGTTTCCTTGTGAAGTGTTTATACCGGATGGGTCAAAATATCATTTCAAGTTGGAGAGCCAAACTTTGCAGATTTTCCTTTTTACCATCTTTATATTTTGGGATGTCACACCTCAACTTTCAAGCAGATGATTTGATTTGAAGATGCTTCTGTGGAGATTAATTGATTTGTAGTCACACTTACTCGTTTGATGAGTCTTGGAACTGGCAGGCATGTTGATTTTTTAGTGAGTATTTTGTGTTTTCTATTTTGTAGACTTTCATTCCTGGATGGTAGACCAATTGAATGATGAAGTAATGTTGTTGATTTCGAAGGGTCCTGACGGAGGAAATATATTTGCAGAGTCGCGAAATTGGTGGTACTGCATTCAGGGTAAGTCGGATAGAGATGCATATACTTATTTATTGATGATGCTGTGTGTCAGGTTCTATTTTGAGTCAATAATCCCGAGTATTTAAAATTCGGTGTGCGATTAATCTTTGCCGGAGCATAACTTCGATTTTGTTGGGTTTTCCTCTTCAAGGATACTCAACTGTATTTTTTTGACTGAGTTTACCCTTCAGGTAGATGTCAGTTCTTCAAATTTGCCATTTTTTTATTTTTTTGTTTCCTAGTACATAGTCCTCAATTACGGGCTAGTTTTACTTGCCGATTATGTGTGTGTTTTATGTTTTACTCTTAATTTAGTGAATTAATTAAACATGTCGACCTCAACTATTTTTTCTATCTTTGTTTATACAATAAATCGACTCTTCACTACTTCTTAGTTTTATTTGTATCAACTGGCGTCCACTTTAACATCAATATTTCCATTTAGCTGAGATGAGTTCTGAGTATGAAAAGGACCTAATGGAACCGAATCCACGATGTTTTCCGAAACACCCACGCTCTCGAGAACTGCGTTTTAGGTAACAAGGCTAGCTAACGCGTACAGAACATCTACGGTTAAGCAAGTGGCTGTTGTAGCGTAAATTGAGCAGTTAGCGGTACATTCATCAGAATATCACCGACAACCTTCGCCAAATATTAATACATATACATAAATGTAGTTACACAATTTGTTGAGCTGGAAATTTACTAAACATTCATTCAGCGCAAAAACGAAATTTTACGTGGACTTCCCCGACAAAACAATTATGGCGATTCAAATTCCTTCCATATCTCTCGACGATAAGACTCGACAATTAAAATGTATTTAGTTCAATAATGAAACGGAAAATTAAAAAAAATCTCGATCGTTTGCCAATGCTGGTGACAACATGGATTATGTATTCTAATTGCGATCAAGGATTTGTGTCAATAGCATTTTAGTAAAATAATTGTTACGCTTCAATATTTACAAGTATAAAAATTTTATAAACAAAAATGCGGTAACCGTGAATTATGACAAAATAAAAATTTTAATGGAACTAATGAGAAGTGTCCCTGGCGATTTTATTCAATTAAAGTGCACGATTAGTTACGTCCTGTTACGCCCTCGATTTTTATGGATTCACCTGCTGCCTACCATCATTATTTGCCTTGACCTCCTGTGCAGTATTATAATTAAGTTACTATTAATTAACCAATTCAAATTTACATAAATAAACTAGGCGTGCGACGAAGCTATTTGATTGCTGCCTTTATCGATTGTTGCTTGTTTACCACAATAATAGC
The DNA here is from genome assembly GCA_963170105.1 of Cantharis lateralis. Lineage (NCBI taxonomy): Eukaryota > Metazoa > Arthropoda > Insecta > Coleoptera > Cantharidae > Cantharis > Cantharis lateralis. Next base: position 11,532,101 of record OY720626.1, read on the forward strand.
CCATAGACGATTTAGGGATTGGTATAGTGGAAATTTTTTAAATTCCGCCAGATTACCCGGTCGGCCAATGCCTTTACGTGCTCATCAAAGCACGAAGTTGGCTATAAGAAAGTTAGTCCCTTTCAAATGCACACCGGATGTCTAAATAGTTATCTTCTAAACAATTTGCCGAGTAACTATAAGATAAGCTATATAAATTTACGTTTTATGGTGAATGCAGTCTCGTCAATCCATTCATGTGCGTCAATTCGGGTACTCCACCCCCTTCCTGCTAGGAACTTTTAAGTTCCTGCAGCATTAAGGTTTTACGACTCAGATGCTAATACAGAACGACCCGCCGGCACTGATAAAAAGTCACCCTCACCTCAAGTTAAGATGGAGTCATCGCATCGAACATTTTGTGTCCAAGAATTTTGGTCGTTTTACTTAAACTAATAATAAAATAAAGAACCAAATGTGCATAGATTTACCATGTTTTAAAGACAACAAAATCGGTCTTACAGTTTTTGATTAATTTAGATTTTTTAAATTTTCCTACATTGTATTAACTATCAGCCTAGAACTGACGCGTATGAGTGGATAAATGAGATAAAGAGGAGAGACATCAAAAGCCCTTCTTAGAAAAAATAAGACCATTTTACCCCTCCAAACCTAAACGTCCGGCGACGACACTGTGAATGAAGTGAAGTGCACCGCAGTGAACAGGAGAACTTTCCCAGTTGTATTTAGACCCTTGGGAATCCCTCATTTGGCAATAGACTGATTTTAAATTTATACTATACATAATTATAATTTAAAATTTGTTTAAATGTACATTGATGTGATCTCAAGTCTAAAATTGATTTTTGACTGACTTGGAATAAATAAATGAACGTAACTGCCCGTGTAGCCGTTATTAAACTGTAAACTCTACTACACGACTATGAAGTTATAGTTCAATTTCAAACTTACATTTGGCAACTTTTCCAAGAATTTTTTATGCGAGTATCAAAAGTTTTAATAAGTTTGAAACTATGATAGCGAAATATTCCGATTTTTATTGGATTAATACGACCGCCCGCTTGCGCTCATTAGGCGCACTGCGGTTGTCACCATCTCGAACATTAGTAAGGTAATTTTGTTAGATTTTTCTAAAAATGCCTGTGGAAAATTATCTGTAATAATGCAAAACATATCAAGTTGTGAAAGCTTCATTTCAGTTTTGCAAAACGTGAGGACGGCCCTTCCGAAATCAGATAGTCGTGGCATTGTTATCTTCGGTGAAATTTAGTTGTTGTTTACCATATTCCGATAATATTGCAATTAACATAATCTGGACATCTGCGAGTCTGTTGAAATGATCAATTTCAAATGAGGAATACTTTACATCCATTTGATTTGATAAAATCCAGTGAAGGAAAACAGACAGACACCAACTACAGAAATATGTGGAAACATAATATCATCATAACGATTTTGTTTTGAATTTTTATTGATAACTTTGAAATGCGAAGTGGCGTTTCAATTTCAAAGCTCATGAATGTTAAAACTTTTACAGAAGAACATGACGCGTAATAATATTTTATTTATTCTCATACACAAACAGGAAAATATTTTTCTTTAGAATACACAATGAACGCGGGCTATTTGGTTTGACAAATTTAATACGATTTTAGTCTCTTATGGTTTAAAGAAAAAGAAGAAAACAGAAGTGACAAAATAATAAAGCAATCTAAAATGAGACGTACAAATTTATTTTAAGCTGTCGTCTATACTTTCACACCATATAAAAGCACTAAAGAAGTATGACGTATACATGGAGCTTTATTAATACTTAAACGCTTAAGTGAATTTATTTTTAAGCTTCGATGTGTCATTTTGTGATATTTAAAGGTTTGGATACATTCGTGTGTGTCTTAAGGTGAAATTCGAACAATAGTTCACTCCGAAATGAAAACCTGCCTGCCACCATTCAATCAGTTCACCCCACACGTCTACTCAGCAGTATTTTTATTCTATAGTCCTCTATTATCTGATATATACTCCATATTATACCCCCCAACGAGCAACGATGACAATAAATAAGGATAATTTCAATTTTTTATCAACCCGATTGTGTACGCTCCAGCTGATTTTAATCGGTCTAAAAAGTTGGAATTTTTCCTAAAATTAAAATTTTTGTGCAAATACTGGAAAAAATTCTTTATTGATCGGTTAAAATAATATACAAACCTGTTGAAGATAAAATATATCTACAGTAACGTTCGGTTTGTGGGAACCAACTTTTTTTCTGGCCCCAAATTGACCTATTAATTTGGATATCTGGATAGCAATCTTAATGACTGCCAAAAATTAGTTTCATGTTAATGAGTTTTATTATATCCAACCCCCGGAACTTCTCTTTGATGTCTTTTCATCGTCTCTAAATGACTTCTCATTTGCTCGTTATTCCTCAGGGGTTGCGACTTGAAGTTAAATATAATTCATAAAAGAGTGCACAATGCGACGGAAAATATCTTTTGTGAAGGAGTTGCGCTTTATTGAGTCACGCTTGTTTTGCTCACCCACAAATTTTGTAAATTTGTTTGGGAAAGCGAGCCAACACTTAAATATCAAGCAAATCACACAAATTCCAAATGTTATGACATTTGAGATTAAAAAAGTTGTGTATTGGCTGATGAGCAGCACAAAAAATGTTATTGTGAGGGGATTATATTTGCAAGAAAATGAAATTGTCTGGTCTTGGTTGGTTTATTTTATCTTTACGAGGGCGTAGAGAAAAACCACTCACCAAAAGAGTTTCCGTATTATCCTAAAAATAATGGCGAAAACGACATAAAAACAATAATTTTCTAATTTAACGGTTGCGTTTTGCAAAAAGAAGAAAAGAATTCGAATATACAAAAATTTAAAAATAGAGTGCACCTAGGATCTAAGCTTATATTCGCATTTTTTCGAAAATATTTGCGGAGATCTCGATATAGATGACCAACTCATTTGGTGTTTCGTCATTAATTTCTATTTTTATATTTGTTTATTTCGAACGGCGTGAAGGTAAAGCTAAAAAGAATGCGATGTGTACTTATACGAAAATAAACTAATTAAATAACTTTCCAAATTTATATTTGTTTTTGCCAGGCAAGGCAAGAAAAACTTCTTGTGAAAATTTGAATTTCGTCACCGACTCAAAGTTTATGACTCAATCAGATAGAAAGTGAAAAGCAAACGAATAATCGTTTAAATATTTGGACGTTTTGATTATTTCAGAAGCAATTAACGAGAGCGTTACGTAAAACGATAAACAAATAAGTTTCGAGAGTAAATATGAATAAATAAACAAGTAATTAACTACAAGAGCTAAACTGCAATTCTGCAAATAATTAATAATGCAAAGGAACAGAGGAATGGTAACTGAATTATTAAATTAAGCGAAAACAACAAAAACTGTCTTGCAAATACGGTTTCATCAAAATTTATAACTCTTAATATGATTTCGGTACTTGGGGAAGCTTTTGATTTAATGTTTTATGAAAAAGAATCCTGCGAGGCAGTAAAGAAGCTTTTTATTTCGGCTCCCGAAGCATTACTATTCATTTTACCCCTAAGATCCTCCGGAACGCCGCTAATATATGGTCCAGGCTTTACAAAGTGTCGTCGTAGTTTTTTCGAGCCACCTGTATAATCAGTTTAGTCTTTGGAGCAATTTTTCACCTTTCGGAATCTTAAGGCCCGAAAACTTAAAAAAATATGTTTGTGTTAGTGTCTAGGCAACCGGGCGTTGGCAGTTCAATATTGATCTCCCAGAACGACCCCGTTTCAGAACGTTCACTTGGCTTACTCTACCGTTTATTACTTGTAACATAAATAGTCAAATTCAATTTTTATTCTTGGTAAAAAACGCATCCAAAACTTATCAGCTGATGGCCACAGACGTAACAATTGGGTTACAGAAGCGTGCTACGTTAATTATGTTCCATTTAAACTATCTTATCGTTTTGTAGACCAAATAAATTACAATTTTTCATTTGCGTGTTTACTATTACACACACGACATAGTTTTACATAAATTTAATAAATATGCTAATTTGTGTCACGATAATGTTTTGATAATATTTTGACTTTCTGGATTTGCGATGAGTAACCGGCACCACGTACCCGAGCTTTTGGTATGATGTTGAGAAAGTTACCATTTTTAACATAATGTAGAATGTAGTGACCAAAGGGTCAAAGTACCTATCTTTTCTACATATTTTCCTTTGCAAATATAACCTACGCTTAGTTAATCTTATCAGTTGGGTGTTAACCTATTGGAATTTCAAAACACCAATTTGTTTTATCTAGTACCTACACGGGATGTGACGTCACGTAAAAAGGTACATCCCCATATTATGACGTGTTTGTAATCTACCATAAAGTGAAATAGAATGAGGAAAGATAATCCGAAAAAGAACAGGAAATTGGAGTTTTTCTAATGACGAAGCGATCAATCTTTATCATTAAATCGACAGTTCCATTATATTTAAGAGTAAAAAATATATCTTGCAAAAAGCTCTTCAATTATTGCACCACAAGCTGTCAAGATTAAGCATCGAAGAAAATTGGAAACAAAAGAAAAGGTAGGTCGTGGTTACATGGAAGAGAATGCCCAGTCTCGATGAAGCATAATTTCAAGATTAATACTTAATATATTGAACCGCCTGGGGTATAATCTATAAATAGAAAAACCTAATTAATAGTAAGTTAATATTGAAACTAATGAAGCAGCAGCTTCAGGCTTTCAATTATTACAAGTAACAAGTGAAAGTGTCTGGTTTCACTTGACGTTTTCTCACTACGAAGCTTAATCCCTTAAAAAAAGAGATGGTTGTTCGGTTTTAATTGAGAAATACCCCCTGGATTGGCAACCGAATAACTTTAAATTTTGACTGGTGGCAAAGAGCAAAACGGTGGAAAAACAAGAAGGAAGACTTGCGTCAATCTGGGAATTCGTCCACAAGTTCGTTTGGTGTGCTGGACAAAAGCTACCTGAAGAAGAGTTTTTTGCACTGCTTTAGCAAACTGGCCAGTGTAGGTTAATAGGAAGGTAGGTCCACCTTATTTATGATGAAATTATTCAACTACGACGACTGCGTCCGGTGATTTTATTTTAATACCTAGACTGATAAAATTAACTAGGTGAAACAATTATGATAGACCCATTCTGCCGGCTAGTAATATTATATAAAAGCTATTACCTGTCATGTCATCTCTGAATGGTTCAATTGTAATAAATAAGTTATTTTCAAAACTTTAATAACGTCAAGTTACATTTTTTTAACAAAACACCTAAAACCCCAACAAAGCGTATGGAATATTTTCTTTTTGAACCTCCCAAACAGCTGATCATGTTGTGTTGGGGAGTGCAAATGAGTGCAAAACCTGGGCAATCTAGTTGTATAATCATGATGATAATAGCCCAAGTCACTTTATCTATTATCTACGCGATTGGTTAATTTTTAATATTAATTAAAAAAGAATTGCTATTATCAAGAGTAATGATCAGCACAAACCATAATAACCAAATCTGGTTATACTTTCTTTCCAGCCAAAACAGAGGATATACTATTTTTTTGTGACGTCCTGAATTACCAATCAGAGAACGTCAATATTATTTTAAAACAAATGAAGTTGGCAAAAGAAAATAATTTTTTGTTTTAAATAATAAAGAGCTGCGTTAATTAGCCAATACGTACTATTTTTTTTTTGGTGAATAATTTGTTTACGAGCTTTCCAATATGATTTTAGAAAAAAAGTTGAAATGCCCAGTTTCCCACCTTTTATTCGAAATTTTTACTACTGCCAAGAAAATGTCATAACAAATTTTTCGTGAGTAATTTTTGGATTTTTTTTATAAGTCGCGTCTGCCGTGAATAAACTAATAGTATATTGGTTTATAAGGTACAAAAGTAAACAGGTAGACTGGCGGCCATAAAGTGAAATAACCGCGCTACAACAAAACAAATGAATATTTAAGTTTTTCACAATAAATTCTAGAAGTGAATTTCAAATAATTGAATATGGAATATAATTACAACGAAAACTATTTTAATTTTTATTACGCTTGTGCAGATCTAAATATAAGATTATTTAGTCTATGTTTTTATGCAGCTTTCATATAAAATGCAAATGTTTATTTTTGAAATGTTATACCCAATTGTTATTTAAATATCTACTAAATTTTATGATTTATACAAAAAATAGGACTAACGACCTATGGGTTGTTTGACTTTCAAAAATTTTTAAATTGATAGTAAACCTACAATGCGATTGTGTTTATGTGCTTCGATTATATCAACATCGTAAAACTTACGACCATCACACCATAAGTATTATCTGTGTGCATTGGTTACCGTTTCGAAAACGAACAATAATTGAAAATCTATTCTTTCCGTTATTTAATCATCCAAAATTGGTCATCGAGAAAAATTCGATCGAAATCACCAAAATGTTGGTTTAGCGGTTTATTTAATTATGTTAATCCCTTTTAGTCCCCTTGGAAAGATAAAAATTTAATCAGCCATGCCAAACCCTTTCTATTTTTCCGACCCTAACTTTTAAGATAATTGAATTTAAATCAATATTTTTAGGTATAAATATTGCAAAATTCAATCCCGAACTGGTTTGATTGTGTTATACTTTTTATTATTTCAGATAAGAGCTTTTGAAATATTAATTGCATTATTGATTATATCAAATCGTAAAGAAGATAACGTTATCGCAAATTAATAAGTATAAAAATAGAAATATACGTAGAGCAAAATTTGATTAAGAGCTCTTGGTTTTTTGCGATAAATTAAAATTTTCATTCGCTCCGAGCAAGTCGCGCGGATAAAATGTCATTGATAAACGACTTTCAGTCACACTGCTGCTTTCGGCGACCTCCAAAAACAGTTTAATATGAGCAATAAAAATTTCTTTGTGCGTATTTATGTAATTGCTTAAAAACGGCTAAGGTAACGCTAGGTGAACTGCAAGTTCACCTAATTTTAAAGCTCGTATATTTTGTAAGAAATTACTATAATATTTACTGGTTTAATTGTTAACAATGTCAACATTATATGTTATGGTTACGCTATTTATCCAAGTATTGTCATTTTAAACTACCACCTCATGTATCATCACATACAAACGGTTCGTTAAGCATGGCAGTTATACTGCTGTCTTCAGCTACCAAATGTTACGCTGTGACAAGTTTTGCAACAATTTCCTATGATGTAGCGCTAAATTGAACCGATATAGTCAATTAATAGAGCAGATATCGATTTGTTTACGCTTTCCAAATAATTTGTTATCGATTGATTGAACGATGGATGAATAAATTACGTAATGGAGTGACCCAATTCTGCAAACTTTTCGAATTTTGGAAGACGAATTTATCGAGCGCAATCAAATCTTATTTTATTTTGGGTGCCATAATGCACCCCAATACAACGCAAATCCTTTGAAATTCAAATGGTCAATGGCTTTTGAAATGTTTGACAAGCTGGATAAAACCGTTTTCCGATATCCACATCCCCGAATTATTTTTAAAGGAAGCGATAAAAAGTTCCCGTTTGTTTTTGGAAAATTAACTTTTTCTTGCGATGAATTTTTGAATCGGTTTATTTTTAATCAAATTATTGGCCGAGCGGCAGATGAGTCTCCATCGCTTTTTGTATTTTTAGATGGACGAAACCTGCTGTTTATCGGCATTTTTTCTCCAAGTTGGAGGAACAGAGAAAATCTGGAATCAATCGTGCCATAAAAGTCCGAGTTGCTTGAATTACGATCGGGTTTATTAAACGAATCGAAGGAATGGCTTATTTTTTAGCTCGAGAGCTGCCGCCTTGTTGACCTACATCTCAGTCGATTCGAAAATAAAGCGAATTCTGGCTTAATTTGAAATTGTGCAAACTCGCTTTTATCAAATTCTAAATTAACCCCTTAAGCTAAGCGATAGAGTGAGCGAGTGAGCCGAAACCTCTATTTGCATTTTTCCGCAATTAATGTCTGGTAATTTTATTACGTTCATTTTATGAATAAATAATAACGACGACCAGCTATTTTTAGAAATACTTTTAAATTGGCAGAATCGCGTTATGTAAAAAATGATTTGCGGTAAAAACAAAACGATGATTAACACGAGTGCAGTTGCCAAGAAATTACAATTTCATTTTATATTTTACAAATCATCTCGCAATAACTTTTTACCAATGCATTATAAATAGCGTTCTTTGTTGCCGATGATTAAATGGTTCAATTTGTAAAATTAGAGCAAGTGATTGATAATCAAACGTCGGAAATCTAAACGATCCGCAATCATGCAGACGCTGCGCGGAGGATGCCAAAAACAACACCGATTGAAAGGTTCGTAATTAATGATAGCATTTCTAAAGAAAATTTTCTCAAAAAATAATGAAGGAAAATAACTATCTTCGTGGTGTTTAAACGCTCGCTAAGAACGTCCAATTCATTTAAATTTAATTAATCAATAATAATTAAGGCGCTGGAAGGGCATGTAAAAAGCAGACACTAAAACGCTATCAGATGGTGTACAAAACATGCGTGTTATTATTAATTAATTTAAGTTAGGGAGAGAAAAGGTCGTAAAATAGGTAAATGTAGAGTAACGCAACAAATTACCCTTGCGAATAGCACGAAACTTGATTCACGTCCATATCGATTAAAATTTTCCGTTAAATACTTAATTTATGAATTAATTTACATTTTATGTAACCGACATGCAATAATACACTTAAATCGCAAGTAAAAATAATAAGGTCAAAGTTCCTTCCTTATTGGTAAATAAGTCATTTATTTGCAGTTTTGTTGTTTTCAGAAGATATCCTGCAAGACATGTTATATCGATTCAGGGTATCATAAGATAGGTCGTGGTTGGAAATGGATTATAAAAATATTTTGTAAAATTTTTATTTATTGAAAGTGCAGATTACCGCAAAACAAAGTTCTGATGTCGTTTCCCGCACATAATCCCTACTTTATCAGTTAGTTGGGAAATACAATTCGCGTTTGCACTTAGACGGTTAACCGCTTCCAGAACATCTCATTCATAACTTAAAAAATCATGAATTTTTCAAAAAACTACCAGGACCTGAATAAAGTCTATTACTAAAATACCGATAGTATTTAAGCCGTAATTAAGCGCCGCCGATAACTGGTAAGCACGCAACCTGCTTTTTTTTAGAAATTCACTCCACTCCAACATGGAAAAATAAGTATGTCAACTGCCCTTAAAATAACCTACTTTTATTTTTTTTAAATTCAAAGTTAGCATTAGAGACGTTTGATTATGTTTATATAACTAGATTGCCCAGGTTGTGCGGCCTGAAGGCCGCACTGATCCATCACAATTCGCAACCGCTCAATTTTTAAGGTGCAAATTATAATAAACCAGGCGCACGTGCGTTAGGTATCTTTTATATACCTGAAATTTTAAAAATCTGAAATGTTCGAATTTTTTATTATTAATATAACATATTATTTGGTATTATATTGTCATGTTTCAAATCAGCTCTAATATTTTTGGGTTTGTGATTTGAGAAAGTTAGTTTTGTTTTAAATTTTGTTGTTTTTTATTTTTAGTTTTGTATACCCGCAAGTGGGGAAGTTAATTTAATTCCAGATTTGTATAAAGTAGTCGCAGGTTCGATCCTGGACCAAGTATAAAAATTTATAATAATATGATTTATAATTTAAGAATTTAATAGAAAATGTAAGGTGGAAAAGATGATAAAAGGTCGTTGGAGAGAGATAATGTCGAGCGGACGCGGTTTTGTTGGCTGTTAAAAATTGGGATATAAAATTGAAAATAAATTTAGAAAATATGAAAAAAATTGTTTTTTTGAGTTATTTATGTAGTGGAAATAAAAATTAATAATAATTAAAAGTAAAATTTATGGTTTTGGAAGATTTTTTGGAAATTATATTTACAAGGACGGATTAATCAGTGGATAAGAAAATTTGCTACGGACGGAGGTGATAAAGGAATCACGTGTATTCAGATTTTGTATTTTGAAAGAAAATTTAATTTAATGGGAAAATTTTAATTTTATATTTTATTGGATAAATTTTGGAATTTATAATAATTCACAGCAATATATTAAAATATAAGGTATTATTATTTGTTATTATATATTATAATATAATATATTGTATAAACAACGCCGATATCATTTATTTCAGAGGGGGGAGGTAACCCATGTCGTGAAGTCTGCCCCTCATCTTCTTCTTTTTTAAAATCTAAGAATTTTGAATTTTATTAAATTTTTCGTTATTTCTAAAAATTTGTTTTTTTAACTTTTAAGTTATAAACAAATGAAAACTTCCACTATTTTACTAACTTGTCAGATCTTACTTTGACATATTATATTTCTACATATTAAAGTAACTTTGATTAATTGAATTATAAACAAAAGAAGATCTTCAATTCCTGCTTTGGGCCAGTAATTTTGTCGGATTTCAATGTGGTTTTCCAAGTTAGCACCGGTGGCGTGCTTCCAGGGCGGGAGGGAGGTTTCCAGTCCCCTTCCTATTTCCTCCAACCCGGCTTCCCGAACTTCAAAGTCTTCAGTTCTGGGCGATTGAGATGGCGATTAATATTATACTTAATTGTTTTTTTAAGCAGAATTTCATTTCGACCTCAGACTACTAATCGTCGTGATCTTGAATTTATATTTCCCGCTTTCCCTGTTCAGAATCTGCCACCTTAAACTTAATAAACGACCTTACACCATCGATTCGGTTAAACATTTGTTGAATAAAAAAATAATATACCAAGTGTTCAATACCACCACTGCTTGTTTTATTTCAATTCACCAATCTGGAAAAATTGGAAGAACGTGACGGCCAGTGCGGCCTTCAGGCCGCACAACTAGGACAATCTAGTTTTCTTATAATTCTTCAGGTCGTTAAAGTTGATTCGTTGATTCTTATTCAACAAAATCATATTAAATTTCATAAAGGTTATTTATTATGCAAAAATAAAGGAAGCCTACCACCGAAGTTAGCAATAGCCTAGTTTATATATATAGCTCTTCTCGAAAAAGTATCTGAAGCTTATGTACATACGTATAAGCTACTTTAAATTCTCAAGCAGCTTAAGCTACTATGTATTTTAATTTGATAAGCTACTTTGGGTGCATAAATTCTAATATTTAAAATAAATTAATTGTTTATTAAAGTTGATTCAATCGGCTCTTAAATCATATCGATGGTCGAACTGTGCAAGTAATTTCTAGATTAACAGCCCGTCAAATCTTAATGCTGACGAACACTCGAAAAATTAAATTAAAGTTGCACTTTTATTATGCACTACTTGGTATTCCCATAATATATTTTTAATATTTTTGCTTCATTTCATTTTGAAATTGTTTAAAAAATTATTCTGTTAAAGATTAAATGAAAGAGAAATTTAAATTTCAATTTGATATGGACGATTTCAGCAGATGTACGAAATCCTATCGTTTGGTATTATCAAAAGGATTTTTAAATCACTTGAAAGTTTGCGTATCTGCAAAGCCAATTTCGCTAAGAAAAGACTACTTCAGGTTTGAATTTGGAGAACTTTCAACATATTAATATTTTTAATCTTTGAGTTATCGAGACGAAGAACATAAAAGGATTTTTTGTTTAAAAGTTTCTGAAAGACAGAAAACGCCCCCCCCCCCAGGTAAGCAACTAATTAGACGCAAAGTTGCTGGAGTAACGAAGGGAATAAGAAAACCGCACGTGGAAAACAACTTCCGCACATGTCGAAAAGTTAACCTGTTTACTATTGAGCAGCATGAACCATAAACTTATCAAGTTTACACGATGATGGTTTAGCGTAAATAAGTGGCGCAGTCGCTAGGACGAGACAACAAACATAGCGAATATGTGCTTCAACAATTAATAAGTAATACAGAGAAGAGGATTCTGGAAGGGCTCCAAATGGTCTTTTTATTTCCGGAACGCTCTCAAAATACGAAACATGATTTTCACTTTTATTTAGCTGAATTGGTAATCGTCTTTTGAGAGATTGCCACTTTTTTAAACCAAATAATTTTGAAAAACAGAATTCCCTATTTTTAGATTCGAAAAAGTTTTGTAATTCGTACAAAAATAACCTTAGGTATACAATTGCCAAAGAGCAAAAATTTGGAAATGCATCAGAATGTTTCTTGATAAAACATTGTCATTCGTCTTTGTTTTTTGTCGTTTCGAGCCAAATTTGACACTACGGTGGTTCCCAAAATGCCGGAACATCCAAAAATTACTACTAAATCATTTTAATTATTTTACAACTGAAATGTAATTTTGTAATGTGTTAAATAAGCAACGCTAATAACGGAAACGTTAAAATTATGATAATAACGCACAGTTATCCGTAATTGAATGTAATCGTTTCAAAGTCGAAACGCATTCAGGGTTACATGTGCATCGCAAGTTTACCTAACATTCGTTTAATTCAACATAATATTATGTAAATATTCTACCAATGGAATATATTATAGAAAAATATATAATATATGGATAATGTTAATCCAATAAATCGAGAAGCCATGCAATGCTATAGTACTCTGTATAGCATTATTTCGTAAAAATATTGCTAATCAGCAAGGTCATATTCATTACGTCACTAATAAACCACGTGAAGTTCATTAGAACAATTGTGATTGAACAGGTCTCATTGTAGTTACATAAGTAAATCGGGTAAAAATTTTCCTTTAAAAAAGCTATGCTCACTTCACTGTGAGCAATAATTGGGTCATAAGGACACGTAAACATATTAACAAATTTTGATTACTAATATCAAACTAAAAAGTTTAAAAAAAATATGCGATGATTTTATTGGTGTAAAGGTTTCAAAGGATTGAAAACAGGTCACGGCATGGTAAATAGGACGACTGATCCAAAATCAAAGTCGACGAATAGGTTTGATTATTATTATTTTTATCTGGACGGGTATCATTTTAGATGATTCTATAATTAGATGACAGTTTAAAACGCAATAATTAAAGTACCTGCATGATAAGAAGTTATTACATTTTTTCCATTTTAAGTTATTTTTAAAAACTAATTGGGGTCGACTTAGTCACTTTGACCAGGTGAATCGGTCAATGTGCAAAACGTATGACGAAAATAATAGTCTGTCTAACAATACTTCTCTATTAGAAATTAAATTTTTTTCTATAAATGACAAAAATTACATAATATAGAATTTAATTCAGAGAAATGAATGGTAAGTACATTTATTTAGTTATCCAAGAGAATTAGAGAGAAGCCCCAGTGCCCTCCAATTCGTCCATACTTCTGGAACAAGGCAAGAAGGGAATGTCTCCACCTTATTTCCATTTAACCTATTGGTTAGTAGATACTTCTTTTTCTTGAAATTTAGGAATCCTGCTTGAGAAGTCCTAATTGCATAATGTTATACCACATATCGAGTTGTGTGACCTTGACAGTAAGTATCAGCATCATTTAACAACAGTGTTTAATAAATAATGATTCAATTAATTGGAGTTCATGTCAAAGCATAAGTAACCACGTCAAACTTAGTTTACATTTGAGTAAAACGTTCATAAAGAAACAAAGATTGATTTGAATGATTAAGAACCTTTTTGGTCCCTCCTTTACGATGTAGTGCATTGGGTACTACAAACTCTGCAGTAGACAATTTACAGTTGGTGAAAATACTGCAATTATTTCTAACGTTTTCAGTTATTCTAGCTTATAATGAGGGATAACATGTAATCGGGAAAATTTGATGAGAATTTAATTATTATGAGTAACCATGGCAACCGACATTTAATTGGTGAGGTGACGTTACAAAAAACCAAACGATTGGTACGAAGACTACGACTTTGTCGAATTTGTTGATACATGGATCGAATATTTTTTCCTAACGAAATTAACTTGATTTTAAAAGCCCAACAAGAGTTACCACAGAAACAGCACGTTCAGCCTATCATACAAGCAGATAATAGTCAAAAACCTGGACCACAACGTCTTTTCGGGTTTAGAACACCAAGTCATATTATATTTCCTATTTCGTCAACGGGAACTTAAATTCAAAATTGAGAAGTTCGGTGTTGGTGCCACCAGATCCCCCCCCCCCCCGGTCTAAGTTTCGCAAGAACAAAGTAAAGACGAAAGCAAAAAAACAGAAACACAAAAATTTAGATAGAAACTTCTGTAAGTGCTGCCGAAGGCCGGACAGCCACCTCAATCATAAATTCAAGACGATCAGAAGCTGTTTAACTCTCTAATAAACATGTCGAGTAAATACTTTGTGTTTGTTTGTGTGATAATCCATACTCTCCGGTCGCAATCTCGTAAGAACAAAGAATTCTCCTAGTGCTGCCGATTATAAAATCAAGGCGACCGGAGGCTGCCTGAACCTTCAATAAATATTTTAATACAATATTCGAGGAATCTAGGGGCGCATACACTGAAAACAATAGTTTATGGAAAGTTCAGCATCATTTTTGCGTCGATAAACAAAATACATCGTATTGATGAAAAATTCATTGTATTCATGAAAAAAAACATTGTACTTATGAATTTGTTCATCAATATGATAAATTTCGTTAATAAGCGTAAAAATGATGAACCATTTTTTTCAGAGTACTTAACTTTTTTTTCACGTGCTGAAGAGTTATTCAATTATCAGTGCTGCCGAAGCCTTGACGACAAGACAATTAGTTACAGTGAATTTAAAATACTGTTGTCTGATTGTTACTTGGCTAATTAAAATAAAAAAACGAAATGGGAAAGTAAATAAAGTGGAAAGTCTGCGGAATTACACCTACCGAAGGTAAACGTCAATCCGGGGGGTCTGGGGGGTATGGAATACCCTCCAGCGCATCCTTTAATATTTTTCAATTGACAGAGCTGGGGTATCAAGGCTGGCAAAGTTAAGAAAATATGATAAATTTCAATAATTTGTCCGTTTGGTATTTTTTCAAACAAACAACAAAAAACAAGCTAACATTTTCAAGAATAGATTTTTATTAACCGGTAACCATAGCAACGAAAAATTATTATCGTCTATGTGTTATTACAAACCGATTTATTCGACAATTTGCAACATAAAATAAATTGTTTTATTTTATATAAAAATAAACAATAAAAAATGGTAAATTCAATTTTAATTCCTAAAGTCTAGGTTTTTTTGGTTTTTAATTGATTAATATCACTTATATGAATACGTAAGGTATAGACTTCCGACCTCCAGTCAAGGTGAAAGCAGTGTGTGAGCTATCATCTGTTTAAAGGTCGCCCGTATCTTTTTTATTGATCTCCCCTCGTACGTATATTAAATTTTCCATATATTTTAAGATTGATAAAAATTTCAAGAATAGTAGTTGACCGAATAATCAAAGTTACCCATTCCTCAACAATATTTTTGAACATTAAAAATCATGTTTTGTGTGTTGATAAACCTGCGATAACAGCGTAACTTTTTTTTAAATGTATTGTTTTTAAATTCCAGCATTAAAAAAATGTAAATATATGAAAAGCATAGATAATCTCGCATGGTTTAAAAAATATTTAAAAAAATGTCCGTGATTAGATCGTCTCTTTATTTTAAACAAAAATAATTACTATTATTAGCAATGTTTGTAAACCGAAAAAATGACGATTGGATTATTTTTCAGGTAGGACCTCGATATTTTTGAAAGCGTAATGGAGAAAAATAAAATTTGCAAAAATCGGTATCGGAGAACTCGCACGCCCCACGTTAAATTGAACATCCGTGTTGACCTAGTGAACAAAATCGATGGAACGCGCGCTTACTTCACAGCCCAGTCCTGCTAGGAGAAGCTCGCTCCACGCGAAAAAGCGTCCCGACCCGAACTTTTAAAACGAATTGTGTAATACAGTAAATTGAAATTGTATTTTTTTAAGTAATTTAAAATAATACGATACAAAAGATACGTTACTGCCAAATGTGCCAAGTTTTGGCCCACTGACAATTCGTAAGCGTGAAATGTTGCAAAAGCTTGCCAAAATACCGAGCACATGAAATATCTAGACAATCTATAGATAGATAAGGTGAATAGTTATGAATGTCAACCGAACATAATAAAACAAATTCAGATTTATTAATAAATAAACGCAGAAACGACCTTACGCTTAATCCATGGGAGGGCATAAATTAAATGAAATTTTAAAGTGACTTCACCTTTTGTGTACCGCAACGTGCCGTTTTATAAATTATTGTAATGTTCGTTTTGTTGTGTTAAACAAATAATATTTAATTCAAAGAAAAATTATTATAACATAACCGCCGAGGTTTCCCTTCGTTGTTTATGTATTACGGCGAACAATAATAACAACAACCTTGACTGCTTGGTATATCTGATGAACACGTATCGCGGATTTTCAATGAAATTCAAAATGTTACGTAACAACGTGCACGTAACGAAGGAAAACCGTGTGTGATATGTCAATTAAATCAAAATAAAATTTCTGACGAGTTAATAAATTCACCCCAGCACAGCGCGGAGCCCTCTCTTTAAATAAATATTTTACACGGAAATC
Organism: Cantharis lateralis; assembly: GCA_963170105.1. Lineage (NCBI taxonomy): Eukaryota > Metazoa > Arthropoda > Insecta > Coleoptera > Cantharidae > Cantharis > Cantharis lateralis. The sequence continues at coordinate 11,548,643 of OY720626.1, forward strand.
CACCCTAATTTTAAAATGTAAGCACGCCCAATTATTGTTTTCCAAAAAGATTAAATTTTCCGGCCATCGGAATTGGAAATGCAAAATATGCAGATTAAAATTTAAATTTTAAAATTCCGAAACAAACCCGGTAATTTTTCCATAAAGCTGCGGTTGTCTTAAAACTTTCCGCAAGTTTCGATAGAAAATTATTACACAACACACCGGAATGAAAATCAATAAAGTAAAAATAGACCATCAGTTTTTGATCTGAAGTTTCCTCAGTTTACTTTAACAATTCATGCTGCTATTTTTAAATCCGCTTTATAAAAAAGAGACGGATTTAACTGCTATCCATCATTTATGCTTGATTTTGCTTAAATAGGATTTAAAACCGTCGAAAATTTGAATTAAAAATCGTCAAATTGCAATAGACCGCGTTATTGGCAATAAAATAAAAAAAATTCCGGAATATTGGAAAATCGCGCCGACGAGTAATGAGGACGCGCCTTTATGCGAATTACTTTGCAGGTTACCGAAGTAACTTTTTTAATATCAGTACTTCTTGATTTTAGGCCATATAAAATTTTCTAAGCCCGAAGCCATACATTCTCGAAGAAGAATTTGTTTAAACTTCAGCTCGAGAAAAAAGGGAAAAATTAAGCCGGAGGAAAAACAAAGTTCACGAGAAGCTTTTATTAATTCATAAAGTACGATAATAAAATACAAAAGGAGATGAAAAAGCCATTCAATTTCCGAATAAAAGTTTGACCTATAGTTTAACGGGAAATCTAAAACACGGCAACTAGGAATTTCATCTAAAACCCATCAAATCAAGTATTAGCCGTTAGTAACCTTCGCTGCCTGCTCTTTAGGGCTCTGCACAAACATATTATAGTAATTTCGAGTTACTAAATGGGAATATTGACCGTCCGAAATTCCTTTCCGAGAGAACACCAACCATTTACAGAGTTATGTTGTTGTCAGTTTACATAAGTTCGTGTCATATTTCAGTATAACCTGGCCGTAGATTTTGTGGTATTCGAATTCTAATTTTAAAATTATAAAAAAAATTAACAGTAAATTTTGGGATGGATATCAAAGAAAACGCTTGTCGTACTCGCCAAGAATTAAAAATACCCACTGCAAGACTGAAAACATATGTATTACAAAGTGTCACATGTCTCTATTTACCCCCCCCCCCCTTTGAATATTAAATTTTAAAGTGGTAGATTTTTTAACTATATTCTATTGGTATCAAATTGGAAGATACTAAAACCTCTCAATTTTTTGAGGTTGGTAACTTAAATTTAACCAATCGGTGATGTATTTCACAACGGAAGCAGGTAGCTCTTTATATGACCCACGTTGTTACAACTAAGATTTATTGTAACTTCGATTGGCTTACCCGGTAAGCAAGACTGCATTATCCATAAGGAAAAACTAGGCGACAGACTCCAGGGTAAAACTCGCATGCGGGAAGCATACAATAGGACGCGCATGAAAAGATTAACGAAATTTTTTGAACATATTTATTGCCAGCCTGTTAGCAAAGTAGTAACGTACTCAACTTCGCTTCGAGAAGGCTTATCATGACCTGCCGAACAAATCTATAACCGAATTACTACAATTACTACACACCTGTTGAAATTGCAAGCTGAAAAATTTATATAAAATTGAAAATAACATTTGAAAAATATCAACTACTCAGTAAAAAGTACATTGCCGCATTTTAAATTACACCGGTAAACTAATAACAGTTTCAGTTTTAATTCTTTTAAATTCCAAAAGCGTCTTAGCATTTAAGGTAATGTACACAGCGAATGCTGGTAAGACGAGTGAGTTCTGGTAAAAACAACTTGACCCAATTACGAGGTGATTTTGAGACACCACTACTACTCACGAGGCAGACAAACAAATTGTTTAATGTAATTGTAACTTGTTAGAATTTCGTGGTACATAATTCAATTAAATTTTTTTTTAATCATGTTAGCTGGCCTACATTTTAATTTGAAATTTCAGAAAATAATTTTCACGGTATTTGCATCGGCTAAGGGGCTGACTACACAACGTTTAATGTACAGGGTGTTGCAAAATAAATGTATTCAAATTAACCTTAGGCCTTATCTATAACCCATATCGGGAAACCTTCCGGTGGCAATTAGATTTAGCATAGCGCACAATTAATTGCCAAAAAAGAAAAAATCACCCAAGGGTGTCATTACCTAACAAATTAATTACTCTTTTTTATGGTCACTGGTTAACTGCTAATATTTTTTGATACGACCGGTGTGTCACCAAAATTGCAATATAAAAGTTAGTAATTGGTCGAAATCCGCAAAATTGTGCAAGATATTTCAAAAGTGAAGTGGAATATAACAAATAATATCGCTTTTCCAGTTTGACCTATATAAGTTTCGCACTTAAAAAATTTATTTATAAATACGTTTTTGTAATAATTTGCGAGAGGAATCTAACGTGTTCGAGTAGCAGCTGGATTTAAATTATTTATTTCGATTTTATTACTTTTTAATAGAAATGCTGATGTCGAAATTGTTTTGTTTCTAAACAGCAAATAATAAATAAAATTTCGTGAAAAGTAAAAATCGTTACACTCTGTTTAGTGCTTCGCTCGATTGAAAACAAATCGATAAAAAATTGGATTGACTTTTTTTCATAAGGAAACTCCCGGTGGAGGACAATCTTTGAAAAAGTCGCAAGAGTGGCGTAGTTTTTGAATTTATGCCGGATTAAATAAGTGGCACTTTTATTTTGAATAGAGTCCATTATGTGCCATTTCCTTGTGGAAAGTTAAAGAGCAAGTGTTACAAGTGTTCAGGATCAAGGATTATGATTATATCGTCAACTTTGGAAGCCAAGGGCGCAATCAAAAACTTGATTGCATTTCTGAGCGTTTAATTGCACAGTCGCTTTAAAATTGCAAAAACTGACGGAATTAAACAACAATTGCGTTGCAAAATAATGCAGTCCAATTAAAATATTTAAAGTAAGGGACGTTTTCGGTTAACTACTGGAATGATAAATTTACTTCCATTATACCAATTAAAAGCAACCACGGTACCCGGTTGGTACATAATTTTTATCATTAACCTGTTATCGTTACGTTGTTAGGTAATTTATGGTGTAGATAAGAATTACATGCACAAAATATAAAACGAACACACATTACATGTTTTTTAACACAAATAATGCGATTTCGAATATTTCCAAATTCTGAGACAATAATTTACCCATTTACACGCCTGATTTATTTTAAAGTGGATTATACAATTTTTAACTGGTCGCACTTATGTAATCCCATTGTAGGATATGAAACTATTTTTGAAACCACTGTTATTATAATCGAGTGGTAAATTAGAAAAACACGTCGATCAGTCGCAATGTTAATCAAATTATCTAAACGAATTGACACACATAACCGCATTGTGACGTATAAAACATTTTATCAAGACGAAATTACACAAATCTGTAGTTTAACAAAAATTTTAATGCGAAATACGCAATTACGTTAATTTTTTTGGAAAAAAATCTCCAAATTACTTTTTCGAATAGAAAAACATTGCGAATACGATTTTCGAAAATCTAAATTAAACGGCAAAAAATCTCGAATTGGGTTCCAAAAATAATCAAAAACCGCTGATTTATCCCTACCCCACGGCTCGATCATCTGCTCTCAGCTGATATACATGTGATTCTAAATTTAATACGTGCAATTTAAAAAAATAATCTGCTACTTTAAAAGTGAAAAACCGGAATTTTTCGAGGAAAATTTAACACTGCGCGAATTTTAGGCGAACAGGGAGGATTTTTTTAAATAATTAAAAAATTATGTACTTACCAGAAGCTTATAATATGATGAGAAAATATATTTCTAAGTAATAAAAGTAAACAAAACTATACAATATTAGATATAAAAGTACAAAAATATAAAAGTGTGGACTAGCAGTTTCACGTTCGCACTCGCGTTCGTGCTTAGCGCAGCACAGTGACGCTCGTGAATAGCGCCGTCGATATATAACTCTGCGAGCGTCCCGAGTCTGACGTCACATCTGACGTCGTTTGACTGTTACCGGGGTAACGGTTTGTTTAGATCGGACGCTCGTTACCAATTGCGTCACAGGTGCACCGAGGTAGTATCCCCGGATCCACGCTTAAAATTAATATTCCTTAATATGCGAGCTAGCTGACCTATTTATAATAAACCAAATATTTCGCAGGCGAAGTATTACCTTTTTCCATTTAATTTTTTTAAATGCTGCTATTCTTCGAGTAAAATCGAAACATAAATTTTAAAACTTTTTAAAATTTTATTTAATTCATTTGCGCATTTAATTTTGATTTTATAATAATAAACCCTGGTTTAGTGCGCCCTTACAGTTTCGTGCAAATTAAAAAGGGAAAGTAATATCTAAATAACGTAATTTTTTTCTAAATGTTCCCCTTCCAAATCCATTCAAATATTTTTTAAATCAGAATTTTTGGCAACCACGCCAACCGCAAGTTTGGCACACAGTTTGTCAACATTTTATATAATGACGATTATATAAAACATACAGAGTGGTCCATCCAATTATGCTATATTTATGTCAATGTTTCATTCTAATCCAAACCAGGTAATATCAATAATAATTTATTGTTCATTAATAATATCTATTTGAACTACTACTAATAAAGTAAAGTAAAGAAAATTGATAAATTTTCATGTTCAAATAGTTGACCAGTAGAATTTTCAAACTTGTTACACACCGGATATCTGAGAGTATACCCACCCCCTCCCCTGCCAAATATAATCCATTATTTATTATTTTAATAAACCGCATTTAAAAATCCATTAATCATAAATTAAAGGAACCTTGATTTTTTTGAAGTTTTCCTCAAAAATTTAAATATTTATTTTACGTGAACTGTAAATCTGCTCAATCGATTATATCGAGTTGGAGGCTGGAGTGTATACTAAAATTCATATCTTCCAGTCTTCCCGGTAGGTTAGACTACCTTCTGATTCCCTACATCCGGGACGATGACTACTCAAGAGCGGAGAGCGTGCTCAAGACAGTGAGCACAAAAAAGACATAAATTTAAACGCTGATTGATTAGGATGGTTACGCGCAGACGTGGCGCCAGAATTTTTGAAATGGGTGAGCACAAATTGGCGGTTTACGACGTTTCGGCGCGAAGATGGTTCGGCGCGAAGACGGTTCGGCACGAGAGCCGATTCGGCGCGAAGACTTAAAAAAATAAAATTCTTTTGTTTTGCAACTGCCTTTTATAATTATCTGTGAAATGGATTGGTCTTTCAAAAAATTTTGCCAGACAAAAGTTATAGTCCGTTAAATTTCCTATCCGGAATGGGGCGTCAGATTTCAAAAAAACAAACGAAAAAGTTCGATTTTTTCAACATTTTTTTACTTACTTTAATTTATAACTCGAAAGCCGTTGATTTTAGACAATAAAATGAAATGAAATGAATCTCTAGCTACATTTGCCTATTTCATACATTTGTATTAGTTTTAATAAATTTATTATTTATATTATTTATCTATTGATGTTTAAATTTTTCTAAATTATTTTTCTTTCTTTTTTTCAAATATGTTTTGAAAATTCACGCGCCGAAAAGTCTTTGCGCCCAATCGGCTCGCATCGAACCGGATCGCGCCGAACCGTCTTCACGCCGAACCGGCTGCGCCAAAACGGCTGCGCCGAAACGTCCCATCCCGACAAATTCGACCCAATATATTTAGACAAAAATTATAAAATATTTTCGGTTTTCTACATATTATTAACATTTTTTAAAAAATTTCGTATAAATTTTGGGTGGACACTCCAAGCAACATGGTGGGCACGTGCCCCCTGGCCCCCACTGGCGCAGTCGTTGGTTACGCGGAAGGGCCCTCCTTCCACCAACTGTCCGACTAGAACTTTCTTAAGGGCATTTCCTAACATTTTCTGGACATATTAGATTTCAGCATGACATGCCCTATAAATTCATTATTTTATTTCTGAGCATGATCGGATTCCTGTTGCTGAAATCGGAATACCTGAGATAGCCCTTACGCTAAAAGCCTTAATGATCTTCCATTGCGAGCTCTATAAGCTATTGCCGGATCCTCTCCTATATGGAGCTTGATCTGGCTCCACTAGATCAGCCGCATTGTTAAGTTAGTGTTACATGTCTGATCCGGACCTGATGCTTCATATAGACCAAACCAGGTCCGAACCATATTCCAGCCTTAAAAAATTTCTAGTCGGGTGATTGAATTTTTCGCTGATTTAGAAGTCAAGATAGCTTCTGACTGTAAGACTACAAAAGAGCAATCCACAACAAATCCAGAAGGAAGAAACCCAAGCGCCTTGTTCAAACGAGAAGCTCAAGGAAATACTCAGCAGACTGGCAGAAGTGAGCTGACGGTGTCCGAGCTCATAACGAAGGAAAAAAAACCGGCACCCCTTATTCGTATTCGGGAGCGGTGCTCCCTAATGCGACTGCGCGGTGCACTTTACGGGTGCTAAAGCCGGAGCGACATGAATACCAAGGCAAAAGGAGACAAAGACACCAATATGCTGCCGGCGGTGTTTGTGAAGACGTCGCCTGAGCAGCCCTTCAGACAAACACTGGTTAGAATCAAGGGTACCTTAAAGGATACCACGACACTGCGCATGAAATGCATAAGAATGGACAATATGTGTTTATCGAGACCCGCGGTTTGAGCAAGAGCAAGAAGCTTCTGGAAACGCTCTAAAAAAATCACGAAGACACAGCTGTGCAGCATCTAAGAAGTACCTCGGAACTGAAAGTTGTTGACATCGACGTGCTCATGGACTAAGAGGAACTCCAACAGAGCTTCCAACAATACATCACAGCCGATGACCATCTTATTATCCGGTCCCTGCAGCCGGCGTATGGAAGCACACATGACTTGCGATGCCGAAAATCTCGTAGGGAAGGCAAGGCTTAGAGTGGGCATGGCAAACGGGGGTCAGGTGCTTGAGTGTGGACCATGATAACAAGGAAGATCACTCTAGGAAGTGCTGGAGGTGCGGCGAAGATGGCCATTTCGTCGACTCTTACACCAAGGATGTGTACTGCATGGATTGAATGGCAATGGGGAACCCAACTGCCAGTAAGAAGTGCAAACTGTGACGAAAACCCAGCTTCTTTCTTTCCCATGAGAAAGAAAAAGGTTCCGAAAGGGCAGGAAGAAAAACTACCAGTGCTGTTTCCGAATTGGAGTGAAAGCCTGTAAGGAACAAATCTCCTGAAAAGTGAGAGTAGTGAATAGAAAACTCCTTTTCTCTTCCCGCGCAAAGAAATTGTTAGATTAGCTTGAGTTAGGTTAGGGCTAGATTAAGTTACGGTTGGGTTAGGTTAGAGTTAGGTTTAATATTGTTACATATTATTGTTTCATCTAACCTAACTTAAAATTCACCACTTACTCATTAACTTCTTACACTTAAACCGTCTTAATTTAAACGTGGCACGATTTTTTTCATTGAAAATTGAAAAACTGGATTAATTATTTATTCCTTATAAATAAAAAATTGAACTAAAGGAAACCTCTTTAAAAATTTATAAAAATGTGGTAACTAGCTCCTACGCATTACTTACACCCACACAATATTCCCGATTTATGTATAAATCCCCTACATATCAGAGGACATAAAAGCCTCATTACTGGGTCACTTCACCCTTGAAGAGACAAAATGATCGACCCTTACAGATAATAAACTATACATTAATCAAGTCAACATTCCCAAAATTGACCAATTTATAGTGATTTAAAATAATAAGTTGACGATTCTTTTTTTTCCTTTTACATATTATTTAACAATTATCTAATTTACGATATATAGCGGATCAAGTTTAATGTTTGTATAATAGCGTAACTCAGTAACTCATAATACATTCTCTATTTTTTGCTTTTAAAAGAAAATTAATGGGGACAATACCAATATTAGCTATCGTCTTTTGTTTTCAAGTTATAAACAAAAGTTCAATAAACAAAACAAAAGGAAGTAGATATTACGCTACTTTTTGATGTCTGATGGTAATATCTCTGTTGTTTACGAAATTTTAAATTAGGAAAATAGTTATTTACGTAACCAGGTCGGAAAGTAAAACTTTACTCATCGAGTCAACATATTATACAAAAATATTTGAAAATAAAAGTGTATATTGCGTATTATAATGGTATAGTGTATTTGTATAATAGCTCTGGTAGAGTATAAAGGTTCCTCGCTTGATCGATTTGGAAGAAAAATTGAATATGTGTCTAATTTGTTCATAAATAGTAATTTTAATCTTGATTATGTTTACGAAGTAAGTTTGACCGTAAATCGACTTTCCTATATCCCAAAGTTTAAGGGTAGTGAATCGTTCGTTAAGAGCTAGGAGGTAAGCGGACCGTACTCAGGCCGTTACTTCACCACTAATCACAATTTTTGTACTCGACATGAAAACTTTAGGGTCAGCTATAGAAAATTTTTGAAAAATCGAACTTTGTTTATTTCGTCTCGACGTTAGCTACCGTCACGTGATCTAATAAAATTATTTTAAATTGAAAAATAATATTAGCTTAGTTTCTTTAGTTTTTCAAACTGTTTTAAACAAATTGCATTTGCGCTTGCGTCTGATGTTTTCAAAACGGTTCGGACTGCTGAAGAAACTAAGCTATTATTTTATCTGTAAAAAATAAAAATATATTTCTTTGTAATGCTACTATAGTATTGTGTTACTTAAAATTGTTTGTCGATTGTGTGATTCAATTGCCTTTGAATGATTTGGAGAGGACAGTTAAGTGTGATACTACTTATCATATCAGTATAGTTGAATATTCACTATACTTGAAACACAAATCAATTGATTGTTCAGTGTGAATTTCTTAGAAATTAAATTATAAAACAGGAAATGCTTGATTTTCTTAAGTCATAAATATTGCGCAATAATGTGATGAAAAAATCTACATATTGTGCATTTCAAATTATACAAATTTTGCACCCAAATTGTGCAGTTTTTTTAATACAGCGTTAATAAAAAAAAGAACTTTTAAATTTGACTGTTTCAAATTGAAATTGTGCATATTTTTAACCCAACAGTTGTTGAAAACCGGCAAATTTTTGTACCTGAATAACAGTTGTATAATTTTTGGATTAAATATTTAAAATTTTATTTCAAAATTTAAAATTTAATTCTGTTTTTTAAGCAATTTAATTGTTTTTGTTTTTCGGGGCTTTTGTTTTTGTTTTTCGCTGCTTTTGTTTTACGGTGCTTTTGTTTACGGTGGTTTTACTTTTCGGTGTTTTTGTTTTACGGTGTCTTTGTTTTTTTCGCTGTTTTTGTTTTTCGGTGTTTTTGTTTTACGGTGTTTTGACGTACTGCTATATTAACATCATCAGATTTTTGTAAATTATTGATCTATGTAGATTTCAATGGAAAGAACTGTTAACTACGAAGTTAAGTGCTTTTATTTTGGCCCAGTTCTAGAGGTCTAAATGTTAAGAGTATTAATTTTATTCTGCACGGGTACTTTTTAAATTAAAGAAGCTCTTTAATCTTTAATTGTGATTTTACTGTATTTAAAATAGAATTGTAAACATGTTCTGAAATTTGACGTCGCGTAGAGCAAAAAGTAAATGCATCAGTGCAACGTTCAAGATCAACGTGATCTAAACTTTTGTTATCGTAGTCATTTAGAGCAGTAATTATTTCCGCTCGAAATTCTTTGTAATCGTCGATTACCGTAAACATGACGCTAATAAAACCTCACAAGGCGTTTAACACGACGCACGTCATAAGCTAACGAAAAACAATTTTTTTAATATAATGTATTAAACTTAAAACTGTCTCTTTAGGCTGTAATCTCATTGAATGAATGTAGCTAAAGAGATGCAGCAGTATTTAAGCCAACTACATTTAGTCTTTAATTAAAAACACACCGGATCTTCCGGACAAAAATTATAAGACAAAACAATTTCATTATTCTATTTGTCTTTTCAATTTTAATAATATATAACCAATTCCTTTATTTTGTATTTGGTGCAGAGAGAGCCGGTTACTTTGATACGCCTGTACTTTGAGACCAGTTTATTAATTTCAAGTTTTAGCATGTTAAGTGATTATACACATACGTAGTTACATCACATAGAAGATTCTGATGTACTATATAGGAATTTTCATTCACATAGTAGAAAATTTTAAATGTACGGCATTGTGCCTCCTTGAGACAAGATCCTTGGGTCACTGTGAGACTGTCTCAAGGTTTGTTTTCTTAAACAAATGCAAAAAAGCAGTATAAAACACTAGAGCTAGTTTACTTTGAGACAACATCCAAAGTTTAAAAAAATACAGATTGAAAGCCAAAACCCATCGAAGGTTCGTCCCAAAGTGTCCCGCTCTCCCCTAGTTAAGAATTTAATTATTTATTACATCAATGTACATATAGCTGAAGTTGGTATAATTGCAACAACTTTCCTGCTTGTTTGTTTTTCTTCATGCAGCTTATTGCGACTCCGATGGACAAAGCGCATTCATTGTGATTAAAACAAAACGTCATCAGAAGATTAGTTAACTTTGGAGACAAAATTAATTTTAGAAACACAAACGTCGTTAATAGGGATAAATTTCTATTGAAAGCAATTTATTGTAAATACCTCAAAATACTTACGTAACACAAATGGCTTCAACGAAACTTTAAATTAATTGCTTGCCTTAAGCTCACACAAAACTTAATATAATTCTGCTCGAAAGGCCAGAGATACAATTAAATTTAAAGGAATGGTCACAAAATCAATATTATTTTTATTAATTTCATCTTTGTCGAGCGAATTAATCATGTTTGATAGAAACACTTTAGCGGGAAATTGAACAAAAACAACCATCCAATTAAATTTGATACCAAAACAGTTTTTTTTCAAATTCCACTTATGTACTGCGTTTCAATTCTGTTGCAAGTAATTATTTGTAATATGATAAGATTTTGTGCGATACCAAGAGGTAATAATCAGTCACCCCGATCTCCAAGTTGTATGGGATATAATGAGGTACATAGTATCATCGATTTTATTACTAATTAATTCATAATTTTATACCGGGTGGCTGTTGGAGATATACCTACTTCCTATAGGTGGAATATCGGTATATACTACCTACCTAACTTTCGCAGGTCACACATTAATAATATCAATATCATGATCAGCATTACTTGAATAACTTGACAATACGGTCAATACAGATAATAGATAATAATAATAATCTTTTAGGTTCATCATGATGTGATTAATTTTTTATCAATACATCATAATCAAATATTGGAAAATATTCATTCTTTGGAAATCTCAAATTTTAATAGCTGTTATTCCAATTGACGCATGGAAGACTCCAGATAAACTATCGATTTTAGTTTATTTATATTTATTACGAGGAAAATTCTCAACAGAATATACATAATTGTTAATAATAAATATTTTGTAAAAAAATTATTTATAAATACCGACTCCCGTGATTATTTCAACTGAAGTACCTGCGATACATACATACTTGTTCTTATTGCCAATAAATTCGATAAAACATAATAAACAGGATTTTATATTTGCGATAGCTTCTAATACGTTCAATTTAAATACTTTAACGTAGATTTATAGAGAACCGCTAATATTATATTCTCGCTTATCATTTTGTATGTCAAGTTACCGATAAACGTATTTTTTCATAAATTTCCATTGTATTGTATATTTGAATTCTACCACTTAATCTTTACCTGTCATATTTTTGGATATGTAAATTTTATAAAAGCTCATCAGATTCGAGTATATTCGATTTACCTATATAGTCGCCATCCTGTAAAATAAAATTGTGCGTCACCGTCGCCGAAAAAATGACTTAACCGACCGAAACGTAGACAAATGTAACCAATTACTGACAAGGTAAGATTTTAGCATACAATAAATTTTTGTCTCGAGACAGCGATGTTTTTTCTCCGTTTGTGTTTATGTAAGCTAACTTTCTTACAATTGCCCTCCTAGCTACCGACCTTTTGTTTTCTTTACAACCAATTATTTTCAAAATTAAAAAAAGTTGAAGTTTTCTTGTTAGAAAGTCTGCAAAACTCTTAAAAATTTATTATTTTCGTGAATAACATTTAATGAAAAATAAATTGAAAGCTCTTTTAATATAAATTTTGTTAATAAAACCGTTTGTTTTCGTATTTATTTTGTCAAATTGATTTGTAATGACTGGAAAAATTGACCATAAAAGCAAATAATGTTGATGCGCGATTACCGATATTAGAATGTGAGTAAACCTCAATATTGATGTTCTTATTTTCATATTTCCAGTTGGTAACAACAAATAGGTAAATAAATTTACAGGAAATTATTATTTTGCGGTTGAGATTTTTTTCACTTGATATAAACAGAAATTAAGTGCCTACTCACTTTATCAATTCCATATTTTTATAATAACGTGGCAAAAAGTTAAATATTTGAATATTGAGGAGCTCAAACAATACAATTGTTTTTTTTGCCTTGCACAGTTTGCCAATATTTTCAAGTAGTTGAAAGGCTTTTCTGCGCTATTGACATTTTGGTTATAACTTCGTCAATAATTTGCAACATTGTTTTATTTAATTAAATTTTTTTTTATTTGATTATAGCCATTCCTGCTTTCCGCAGTTGAAGCTTTAACTATTCCAATGTTGAAATCGCAATCAGTGTAAAACATTTCATGTTCGATCTCTCGAACGTTAGCAATCAATCTGGTTGAAGTCAAAATGACTTGATCAACGAAATATAATCAAGGGATGGCTTTCCGTTGTCTTTCTCATACCCAACGGACAGTGCCGACTCGAGGTTAAGATGCCGTTTTGTCAACGGAGTCCTTTTAATAGAGCGACCAGCTCTATTTATAGCTAAGCTGCTCAGAAAGAAAGAAAAACAGGTTGTGGTTATCAAACAGAAAGAAAAACATTTTAAATAAAATATAAATAAGTAATTTTAAAAATAACTTTAACAAAAAATACCAAAAAGCATTTATTTCCATCCCTTTGATGCCTTTGAGATCGCATCCTACAACGAGTAGGAATGAAACTTTAGTTTCTCACGCTTAAACCCTCTCGGGGGATTCTGAATATGGAGAAATATTTAAGTTCTTTAAAATCTTTGCTCTTCATTATAACCAGCATCGGATCTACATAGAAACCAAATAAGAGAAACCTTCAGGTCCCCGATGTGATTTAACGTGTCTCTGGGGTTTCCAGACTCAAAAGCCTGACTCTGTACTCATGGGCGTCGCTTCCAAAATTTCCAGGGGGGGGCGATTCTTTTAAGTGCTATTTAAAAAAACGATTAAGTATAAAATAAAAAATCTGATGTGACATCACATGTCTTTCCCATTTTCAAATTACTTTGAAGTTCAATGAAACAAAAAATGTCAAGTATTGGTTATCATTACACGCACAAAGATCTTTTTTGTTTCATTTGAGACTAATTTTATTCCTATCTATAATAATGGGAAGAAAAATCGGGTCTTAACAATTTTCATTCTTTGAAAAAATGGATTCAAGATGGGATTTCAACCAAAATCTAATCAGCTCTTTAGATTACTGTTATAAACCAGTACATAAAATTTCAATGAAGTCGGTTCATGAGTTTCGAAAAAATCATGGACGAAAAAATCGCACACAACACATACACGCACATCCGGACATCATTTCAAAATTAATCTCAAATGATTTGTATGGATTCATAGACTATGGAAAAAATGTTAATATTATATTACAATTGTTAAATTATTATATTTTTTGACAAAAGCCAGGGGGGGCAAGAGCCCCCCCTTGCCCCCCCTTGGCGACGACGCCCATGTCTGTACTCTAACAAAGATATTCGTTTGCAAAATTTCAGGTCAACAAACAAAAAAGTATACAAACCTTCTACTTTACTTGATTACTAAAAGACACTAAATAGTCGGCGACTGAGGTGGCTGTCCGGTCTTTGATAGCATTTTTAAAATGAATTTGCAAATCTTTTTCTAGATTTCTAACGATTCGCTTAGATTCCCAATAATCTCTCGAGTCTTTAAGGTCAACTTCAATTCTTCTTAACATGGATCCGTGGGAAAATGCCTTTTAAATTGCCATTCAAAAGGAAACAGCGGAAAGAGCAGCACTAGGATGTAATCATAAATCCAACACCAGAAAATATCGTCGAGACCATGTTTTTCTGGCCGGAGGCCTGGGAGAGAGTGTGGAGAAGAGAGAAAAGTGGGAGAGAATGTGTCGGTGAATTTATCAGTGTGAGTGACTATCAGACTCGAAACTCTGTTCCAAGCGGTACAAGACAGGCATAGACCAGCAATTATCGGGGGGACACTTCAATGCGAAGTTTATGGAATTGGGATCTCCGAGGAAGGACAACAGAAAAATAATACTAACAGAACTAATGGCGGCATTCGAGAAGGGCACTTACTATATACCTCCGTTCTCGATCTGACCCTAGAAACCATCAGCGTGTGCACCTTAATAGAAGAATGGCAGGTGTTCGAAAAAGAGAGAGATCTCCTCGGACAATCCGCAACTAAAGACGAAAATTTGATGTACATGGAAGAGCTTCAGTAAAGATAACTTCTAAAGATAAATCAATCAATCCAGCAAAGCCAACGATAAATATTTCAATGGAATTAAAAGACTTTTGCATACTAAATGTCATCAACACACGACCACTCTTGTACTGGCGAACAAAAGATACTTCGGCATTTGAAAGATATCGCAAAAGAGCAAAACACAGGCTGATTAGGATTGCTGCAAGTCATCGTGAAGCAGTAGAAGATAGGGTGTAAAAGGTTTGGAAGAACAGGAGCATGGAATCTTCCACCAGACCAAACAGAAAGAGTGATCACCCCTTTGTTTCAGACACATTCCCCATTTGACAGAACAACGAAAGAAGTGAACACGGAAATGGCCACCTTTTCAGGGGAAGAACTTCAAGAGACATTCAGAAGCATAAAAGAGACTGTGCGAGAACAGGATTGCATGGAACCTAAATACGCTGAACATCCCAACGGCAGCAGAAATGTTTCCTAGATAATGGAAGAATGCTGCTCTAGAACAAACCAGTAAACTTCTCCTCTTCATACTAACCAATTTGCTTATTAAACCGCCTTATCAAGATGTATAAACACCTCATCTCGGTTAGACTACAGAAGGAGCTCGACACCAAAGGAGAACTGGCAGCAAACCAGCTTGGCTTTCGAAAAGGAAAATTCATGATACATGCCCTGGAGCTTTACACCAACATTGTAAATCAGGCCAGGTATAAACAATGCTTTCAACTGCGCCATTCAGAAAAAATGTTCTCACAGAATTAGACAGAGGGATCAGCGAATGCCTATAGAACCTAATATCCGACTACCTAAATCACAGAATAGTCACAATAACTGTAAGAACAAAATGCAACAAAAACGTTTGCTTAGAGTCCAGTGTTGGCGCCCGTGTTATAAAACATCAGCTACGACCAGGTCCTCTCGCTGCCTGTTACTCAGGGAGGCACTCCGCTAAGCTTCACAGATGAGCTAAATGTAATAGTCGTGGCAGAAAACGAAGAAGAAATAGAAACAAGGCAAAGGAGACAATAACCAGAATAAGAGACTGAATCAATTCTAATGGGTTCTGCCGGAAAAGATCTAATCGGTGTTAATGTGTGGAAAACGAAAACACGGACCCATACAAATACACTTCAAAGGTATTAATTGACCCAGAAGACGGCAAACAACATTGTCAGATTCATTCTGAACATCAGTGGCCCTGACGAGAAGAAGAGTGTGGCTTCGGTAACTGAATCGACTATGATTTACGGGGTTTCCAATCCCCATATGGGTAGACTCCCTCAGCACCTAAAGTCCAAATAAAGATGACCTTAAGAATTACAAGAGCATACAGGACAACATTCACAGAAGCAGCGATATTGGTGGCGACGATGCAACCCTAGACCTTTAAGCTTTGGAGAAGAAAACCAGATTTTTCCACCAAAATAAGCAAATAATTCCCCAATGGTTAATTCAGAACTGTCAAGAAGATGGACCAACGGAAGTAAGGGCAGATGAACGCACAACCTCATACCATCTATACGGGGATGGTATTCAAAAGGACACGGGCAATTGACATATAAGCTGACCCAGGTCTTTACAGGACATGGATGCTTCAATACATACCTCCACAGGTTCGGCAGAAGAGCGGCTCCCAAATGTGATTTCTTCATTTCATTGGAGAAATGATTCACACGGTCCTGTATGACAAGGAAACGGCCGAACGAGGAACGAAAGCCGCTGCTGGACCAAATCTAAACCAAAGACGACTAAAAAACATCACACAAACGGTGACAGATGCAACAATAACAAAACAGAAGAAAAAAAGAACCACACAATACGGAAGTAATGCCTAACGGCGGATACTCGTAGTCGAGGGCGGGGAAGGGGGGAGGTTTTAGTCAGTGCAAGTCTGACACTACCATCGTAGATGGCGATGGTGTCTCGTGCAAGATTTCCTCCTCTCTGCGTTAACTAAAAAAAAATCCTTACCGGACACGCGTGCTTTGAAGCATACCCACACAGATTCAAGATGTCACCCAGCGACGAATGTCCTTACTGCAAAGGACAAGACACGGTGGAACATACTTTCTTCCGGTATCAGCGCGGGTGAACTCAAAGACAAGAAATCACGGCAACGCTTAGACTCCATCTCACACTGGACAACCTGGTGGTGGACTCGTTTTCTTCTCCGGAAGCATGGGAGGCAGTGTCACGTATGGCCAAGAATTATCACAACAAAAGAAAAAGACCGGAAAACAAGACGACAAGAATTAGATCAATAGAAGCTTTGGAGAATTCTTAGGAGGAAAAAGACTTAATAACCACTAAGAAGAAAAAGTCCTGGAAGAGCAGAAGCACAAGCGAATATGTCACTGACGGAATACTTTCGCGAATCCCCGCCGTATTACAGAGGGAGAGTGTTTTTATTTGGGGAAGCAATCCCACACTACCACTTGGTACGAGCTGCTGGCGGTGTTTTTTCGAAAATTTTATTCCCCTTCTAATCAAAAAATAAGGTTTAAGGTTTCAATTACTCTGTTATTTTAGATGTCAAGAACGCAACTTAGGAGAAGAAAGGTAGAACCATACTAACAAAACTTATAGAGAGCCACCTAGAGAATAGTCCTGGGTCCGATGCTTTGGAACGTCCAATATGATGGCGTTTACAGACTGCCCAAATCAGGAAAAAATTTAAATCGTCGACTTTACTGACGACCTGTCCATTGTAACCATGGCGAGGACCGAAGAAAAACTGAAGGTCACACTGGAAACAGTAGTAACATAGATTCATGTCATCACACTGATCTTTTTTGCTGAGAAGACGGAGGAAATTCTGTTAAGCGGGAAAACGAAGTGCAGCTCAATTACAATAATTCTGTTGTACAAGACCATTACGCCCAACAAAAATATAAAAAATTGCAGCCAAGGTAGATGTTAGTAGAACTAAAAAATTTCTGATGAAATTATGGTAGTTTATATGGTGGAAATTACTGGTATAAACATTAAAATTTATGGACCATCCAAAAATTTCGCCAAAAACTGCAACCGAGTATCCGATTGGTCGAAAACTTTATTTGGACATAAATTGAACTTAAAAGTGGTGGATCTTAGTTTTCAACTTAAATTCGACTATAATAATAATTAATCGAATCCAATTTGAGTTAAATTTATTAAATGATGTTATTCACACTCTTGGTTTTATTTACGTCGAACACACGGACCGTCAACAGAATGAGTTTTTGCGTACTCTCCATGCGAAAAATCAAAACTTTAAAATTAATTATTTCCTAAATTAATCGAT
The DNA here is from genome assembly GCA_963170105.1 of Cantharis lateralis. Classification (NCBI taxonomy): domain Eukaryota; kingdom Metazoa; phylum Arthropoda; class Insecta; order Coleoptera; family Cantharidae; genus Cantharis; species Cantharis lateralis. Next base: position 11,566,519 of record OY720626.1, read on the forward strand.
ATTTAGAGTTCGTCCATAGGTTAATCGTTTCTTTTTAATGTTTTCTTTCAAATTCTTTAAGAGTTTTTACTGTATCTATAAAAACCTGTGGACCCGGATAAAGTTCTGCAATTTATGTCCAAAAATACCATTGAAAAATACTGTACTGGTTTTCTAATCATTAATATCATATTTTTATTGTTATAAATCTCGTATGTTGGTAAAATTAAGTTCGTTATGATATTAATTTGCATACATACAAATTTGAAAATAAAATAATATTGATTTTACATTAGCAAACTTTTGTATAGTATACCGAAGGATATGGAATACCTATACAGAATGCACATGACGGGATTCAAAGGTTTTATTATTATATTACAATATGTGAATGAAATATAATTTGTCAATTGAAAATAAATTACAGCAAAAATTGACATATTTCTAGGTGTACTGCAAAATCTTCGAAAAGTTCAGAAATAATTTGGAAGTTTAAGACTGAAACAAATCAGTAACAAATCAGAACGTTTTGTATATCTGTGTGAGGTTAATTGCATTTTTGGTTTTACTGCTTCAGAGTAGCCTAATTGTTAAATATTATTCTGTCTCAATTTTGATTTCTTTCTATTGTGTGAGTGTTTACCCCCTCAGTTTGACTTGCTGAACGTTGTTTTGCATTTTTGTGCATCCCCTATGCTGGAATTTAAAACATGTCACCCTAACTACTGCAATTCTTTTCACAGTTAGCTGAACGACAATAATCTGAGTTAAAGAATTCACGAGTTTCCGCGCTCTCGACGGTGGATATAAAGCTATTCACCCTTTAACATCAAAGGGCCTTCGAGGCATGGTGTAGGGTTGAACTCACCGATTGTTTAAGCAGTACAACTTTTATGAAAATTTATATATTTTATACTTTTATATTGTATATTGAACATTCTTCACAACTTTGTATTTGCTAATATATTCATAAAGCATCAGTCTAACTAAAAGTTGGTAGTAATATCGACATGAAAATCTTATCAAGAAGCTTGAAAGTTTGCTGAATTTTTTTGTCTTTCGAATGCATCAAACTGTTCTAAAAAAGTTTTAATTATAATCCAGGCAAAGTCATTGCAAAATTCGACTTATTAGCGAAGTTTCAAGTTGATTTCTAAAACCAATTTGGTACGTCCCTATCAGATTTTGAAGCATCTTATCAAATGTCTAATGTAACTTTCTCTCCCCTATTTTAGGTTTCGAGTAACAAACTTTGAAATGGCTACTTAAGCAATTCCTGTCTACGACATCGTACATCACGAGATTATTTCTCGACGATCAAATAATATGAAGTCTTTTTAAAATTAATTTTAAAATAAAATTCATCGACTGTGCTAACGGCGCGGCCGGCGCACGAATTGGAAACCATAAGAATTATTATTTTTATACAAGAGAAATTGCAAAATTTGATTATGGTACTAAAACGTAATTACGATATAAATTGATAAAAACAATAACCGCTTTATTATAGCGTAATTTCGCACATAAAGCACCATCGATGATTAAAAGTGGCTTTGTTACAATAACGAAACGTCAACGATTCGAGAAATTTAATGCTCTTACATTAAAAGCCATGATGTAGACTCCCTCTTATATTTATTACTAATATATGAAATTAAGTTGAAACGACAAAGGAATTCTTTTTGAGGGCAACTGAATTTTAAAACCGGCACTATCATCTCAAGTCTTCATAAAAATTTTAAAGGTTCTGCTATGTCATTTTTGAATTAAAAATAACGCTTTTATGTGTGAAACTCTTAAGGCCATTAGGGGGCTTAATAAAAAATGGAATAGAGTGACATGTTGAACTTTTGAAATATATTTTAGGGGTTCTAAATTATCAAACTGAAAATTACCGTTGTTCGGAATTGTGAAGGTTTAGAAATCATCTCAATTTAAATTTTTTCAGCAAATATCTGATGTACATTTTTACAAGGAATAAAGATCAAGGGTAGAGTAATAACACTATGAAATATTTGTCCCTAAACGCATTTCACTAGAAGCCACTGTTATTTACTGCTAAGGCATCAAATAGCCTCTCCAGTTGGTAGTGCAGAAAAAGAATGAAAGTGTTCAAATTTAAATTTAATTTGAAGTTACATTAGAAAAAATATCAAAGAATTTCTCGTCAATCTCGAGGAGACTGCATTCGACTGAAATGCGAGCCATTAATTTAAAGGCGTCGCGCTGTATTTAGGGTACAAGCTGCAAAGCGTACAAGTTTTATTGCTAATGTAAGTTTAAATTTCCATATTTACAATTCATTGCCTATATAATCAACATAAACACTTGAAAAAATTATATAAACTATGTATGTCAGGGCTGTTTAACAAATATGTTCGTTTATTAATTTGCTTTTTATTTTTGACTTTTATTCTAGCCATTGTCAGAGTGTTCAAAAAAATAGTGTTATATTTTCATTTCGAAAAAAAATATATCAATTTAGTTATTGGTAATAAATTGCAAAATAATTTAGAAAAAAACCGAATATAAGCAGGTAGGTGCTCGTAGGTATTACAGGAGAGCGAACTCAAGGGTTAAAATTTCAAAAAATTTGCGCACACAAGTTTGGAAATTCACGGAAGTTTTTCGATATCTTAGAAATCTTTGATTTTCCTTGGAAATCCCTGAAATATATTGAAAATTATTGGAGAATTGTAAAATTGCATTTGTTGAGATTCCTTAGAACTTAAATTCTGTAGAAATCACTTGAGTATCAATAGAATTGCATTTGTTTGGAATTCATTAGCAAAATCCTGAAATTCCTTGAAAAATTGTATTTATTTGGAATTCCTTCAGAAATCCGTAAAAATCTTTTGAAATCACAGGAATTCTATTAAAATCCCTGAAATTAATTGTGAAATTATTGAAGAATTGTAGAATTCCTTTGTTTAGAAATTTTGAAATTACTGCAATTTGTTTTGGAAATAACTTGAATTCCATGGAAATCTATAAAATTCCTTGAAAATTATTGGAATTTTTTAAACTCTTCGAAATTTTTGAAATTTTTTGAATTATTTGGGAATCACTGAAATTAACTGGAAATCATGGACAGATTAAAGAATTGCATTTGTATGGAATTTCTTTGGAAATCACTGAATTCCCTAGGAACTCTTTGGAAGTCATTGAACTTTCTTTGAACTTACTTTAATTCATTGGAAATTGGTGTGGTTTTTTGAATATCAATAAAATTCTATGGAAATCTACGAAATTCTTGAAATATTTTGGAATAAAATCATTAAAGAAATGTAGAATTGCATTTGTTTGAAATTTTTTTGGAAATGACTGGACATCTCTGAAACTCTTTGGATCTTCTTGATCATTCAAATGATTTCAGTTTCTTGAAAATTCACTTGAATTTCTCGAAAATCATTGGATTTTTGAAACTCTTTGAAATATTTGAAATTCTTTAGAAATTCTTGGAATAAAATGGAAATTACTGAAATTAATAATTGTAAATCGTTGAAAGATTAAACAATTGCCTTTGTTTGGAATTCCTTTCGAAATCCTTGTCTCCTGAAATCATTGGAATTTTATTATCACTAGAATTCTGTTGAAATCACTGGAATTCTACTGAAATCACTAAAATTAATTGGATATTATTGAAGAACTGTGGAATTGCACTTGTTTGGAATTATTTTGGAAAGTACTCAAATTCCTTGGATATCAATTGAATATCAATTGAATTCCATGGAAATCTTTGAAATTTCTTGAAAATCACTGAATATTTGAAACTCATGAAATTTTAGAAATTGAAAACCCTGATGCAAGAAGGGGATATGCGACAAAAATTTGAAAAGTTAGATTTTTGCATGGTTGGGTTCTAAAACGAATATTTTTCGCTTGGTGCAATAATGGGTCATCTTGCAATTTTTGCACATATCCCCTTCTTGCATCAGGGTCTTAAATTCTTGAAATTATTTGGAAGTCACTGAAATTAATTGGAAATCATCTTCTTCTTCTTCTTTAATTAGGCACTGCCTGTCTGTTGCCAGAGCAACTTTGGTGGTGTTCCGAAGCTACTACTGGTTCTGTGAGCGTTGTTGTTTTACATCTGAGGTAGCTTGCTAGGCTGGCCACAGATGGTGCTTCTAACCCTGGTTGTTTTTGTTAATGGTAGCACTTACTCATCAACTCAGGGAGAGCGACGGCTTAACGTTCCCTCCAAAGCACGAAGACGATCATTAGAAAGTTAGACTCTATCCGGATTCGAACCGGGTTCCTAGCGTTAACAGTTATCCACGCTAACCTACTAGGCCAATAACCGTCTCAAATTGGAAATCAATGAAGTATTATAGAATTGCATTTGTTTGGAATTCCTTTAAAAATCCGCGAAACTCTTTTGAAATCACTGAAATTAATGAAGAATTATAGAATTCCTTTGGATATTACTGCAATTCGGGGAAAATTACTTGAATATCAATAGAATTCCATGGAAATCTATAATTTTTTTAATTCTCGGAATTATTGGGAAATCGCGGAAATCGTGAAACTCTTTTGAAATCAATGGAATTCTGTTGAAATCAGTGAAATTAATTGGAAATTATTGAAGAATTATAGAATTCCTTTTGCTTGGAGTTCCTTTGGAAATTACGGCAATTCGTTGGAAAACGCTTGAATATCAATAGAATTTTAAGGAAATAAAATTCCACAAAAACCTATGAAATTTCTTGAAAATCATTGGATTCATTGAAAATCTTAGGAGTTCTTTAAAATATATTGAAATTCTTTGGAAATTTCAGCAATTCCTTTGGAAATCACCCGATATCTCTAGAACTCCGAAAATCTCTGAAATATCTTGGAAATCTCTTCAATTCCTTGGAAGTTGCTGGAATTCCTTAGAAATCACTAAAATTAATTGAATAATTGTAGAATAGCTTTTTGTTTGGAATTCTTTTGGAAATCACTAAAATTACTTGGAAATCATTGAAAAATTAAAGAATTGTCTTTGTTTGGAATTTCTTTAGAAATTCTTAAATATCTTTTGAAATCACTGGAATTCTATTGAAAACAGTGAAATGAATTGGAAATTATTGAAGAATTATATTATAGAATTGCATTTGTTTGGAATTCCTTAGCAAATTCCTGAAATTCATCGGAAATCACTTGAATATCAATAGAATTACATGGAAATTATCTGATTTTTGAAACTCTTCGGAATTCTTTGAAATTCTTGGAAATATTTAGAAATCACTGAAATCGATTAGAAATCATTGAAAGATTAAAGAATTGCATTTTTTTGGAATTCCTTTAGAAAACCGTGAAAATCTTTTTGAAATTACTGGAATTACTTTTGTTTAGAATTCTTGTGGAAATTACTGCAATTCGATGGAAATCACTCGAATATCAATAGAATTTCATGGAAATCTATAAAATTTCTTGAAAACCATTGGAATTTTTAAAACTCTTGAGAATTTTTGAAACTTTTTGAAATTTATGAAATCCTTGAAAATTTTTTGAAATCACTGGAATTTCTTTGAAAATTACTACAATTCATTGGAAATCACATAATAAATATCAATAGAATTCCATGGAAATCTACAAAATTTCTTGAAAATTATTGGAATTTTTGTTACTCTTTGGAATTTTTGAAATTTCTTAGAAATTCTTTAAATTTTTTGAGAATCACTGAAATTAATTGGAAATCATTGACAGATTACAAAGAATTGCATTTGTTTGGAATTCCTTTGGAAATCATTGGATTCCCTAGGAACTCTTTGGAAGTCATTGAACTTTCTTCGAAATTATTTCAATTCTTTGGAAATTACTGGGGAGTCATGAATATCGATAAAATTTTATGGAAATCTATGAAATTCTTGAAATTTTTGAAACTCTTTGAAATTCTTGAAATTCTTTTAAAATCACTGGAATTCCTTTGAAATGAACCTTTGAAATATGATTGGAAATATTTGAAACTCTTTGGAACTTCTTGAACATTCAAATGACTTATTCAGTTCTTTGGAAATCATTTTAAATTCTTGGCTGTCAAAGGAATTCCTCGAAAATGTATGAAATTTCTTGAAAAAAAAATTATTGATAATACTAGGAATTTTTGAAAAGTCATTGGAATTCTTTTGAAATCGCAGCAATATACCTTTGGAAATCACTTGAAATCTGCAGAACTTCTAAAAACCTTTTGGAATATCTTGGATATATCTTCAATTCCTTGCAAGTTACTGGAATTCCTTGAAAATCAATAGAATTCCATTGAAATCTATGAAATTTCTTTGGATAAATCCATTTGAAATCCATTTGAAAATTTTTGGAATTCTTAAAACACTTTGGAATTCTTTAGAAATATTTGAAATTCTTTTGATATCATTGGAATTCCTTTGAAATCGCTGGAATTAATTTTAAATCCCTGAAATTAATTTCTTCGTTTGGATTTTTTGTGGAAATGACTGGCAATCTTTGAAACTCTCTGGAACTTCTTGAACTTTTTTGTAAATTTTTTCAATTCCTTTAAAATGACTTCAGTTTCTTGGAAATTTTTACAATTTCTTGACTGTCAATAGGATTCCACAGAAATATATGAAATTTCTTGAAAATCATTAGAATTATTGAAAATCTTAGGAATTCTTTAAAATATATGGAATTCTTTGGAAATTTCAGCAATTCCTTTGGAAATCACCGGAAATCTCTATAACCTTGAAATCTTTGAAATATCTTGGAAATTTCTTCAATTCCTTGGAAGTTGCTGAAATTCCTTAGAAATCACTCAACAATTCTGTGGAATTTTTTTTAAAATTTTAAAAAGTATTGGTATGATTGAAAATCTTTGGAATTCCTTCGAAATTCTTGGAAATTCTTGGAAATCACTAGAACTTTATAGAAATCATTGAAATTAATTGAAGAATTGCATTTGTTTGGAATTCCTTTGGAAATCACTGAATATTCCTGGAAATCTTTGGAATTCCTTGGACGTTTTTGGAAATCTTTTCAATTCCTTGAAAATTATTGGAATAATTTGGAAATAACTTGAATTTCTTGAATATCAATAGAATTCTATGAAAATCTATGACATTTCTTGAAAATCATTGGAATTTATTTCAACTCTTTGGAATTCCTTAGAAATGTTTGGAATTCTTTGAAAATCACTGAAATTAATTGGATATCATTAAAGGATTAAAGAATTGCATTTGTTTAGAATTCGTTTGGAAATCAATCGAAATCTCTGGAACTTTTTAGATATCCTTGGAAATTATTGGAATTCCTTAAAAACCACTTGATTATCTTCAATATCAATGGAATGCTATGGAAATCCATGAAATTTTTTTTTCGATTAACTCTTTAGAAATCACTGTAATTAATTGATAATAATCTTTAAAAGATTACAAAATTGCATTTGTTCAGAATTTCTTCGGATCATTCTCACTGGAAATCTCCGAAACTCAGTTTCTTGGGAATTAATGAATTTCCTTGGAAATCACTTGAATTTCTGGAATTTTAACAGAATTCTATGGATATCTATATTTTTTAAAAATCATTGTTATTTTTGGAAATAGTTGGAATTCTTTAGATATTCTTAGGATTTTTAAAAATTACTGAAATTCCTTTAAAATCTCTATAATTAATTGGAAACCCATAAAAGATTATGTAATTGTAAATGTTTGGAATTCATTGAAAATCCCTGGAACTCCGAGAAAATTCTAGGAATATTTTAGAAATTTCTTCGATTTCTTTAATATCAATGGAAATATTTTGAATTTCTTGAAAATTTTAGAAAATTCCTGAAATTCTTTGGAAATGCTTGGATTTTCTTGGAAATCACTGGGTGGTTGATAACTGAAGCTTCTTCCTATTTAATTGAGAAAAGGAATTTCTTGGTCTCGGTTTCTCTACAATTTTCACCACTTCATTTGATTTTACTCGAATCTAAGTGGGTGTTGATATGTATCTATTATACTTCTTTCGTTTCTCTTCGGTCAACGCGGATTTGCCTTTTACACTTCTTCCTCCTAAGCGTTAGGTTCGTTCTTTCGTCCTTTTTTTTATTACGTGGGAGATTTAATCAGATTCCACCGAAGAGTATCGGCTGATGCAGATCCAGGTTAAATCTGAGACTTTTTCTATAAATCAGGAGTATGGAGGAGACGATGCTGTTCTTGATAAAATATCAACGAATGGTTCTGTACGCTACCAGTACGTCGGACTGGTGCAGGTCTTGGGGGCTTTCTTTCTTAAGATCTGCTAACCTGTGAGATATTCGAACTGTTGTATGCCAGAACATGAAATTTTCAACCAGTTCTTAAAGATGTTTGTTTTATTTCCCTTACATTTATTCCTTGGGTTGCAGAGGGATCAGCTTCCTATTTGTGCGAGGGCTGGCTGAATCTAAGAGCCGAAGATCTAAAAACTCACAGTGATCTGAGTAGGGATCTGAGCGCTGATTGGTGAATGATGAAAAGGTTTCGTGGGTGCCGGAGGTATGGACAGAGAGCAACACTGCGATTGAAAGCTGAAGGATTTGACGAATCCGCATGATCCGTAGTTGGTTTTCATTTGTTCTTTTCGTCCCACGCTGCTACACCTTGTTTTCTGCTGTTGGCTGTTCATACAAAGATGGCTCTCTCCGAGCACTCCATTTTTGATGTTTTAATTAGGCTTAAATCGTAAGATCTAAATAAAAGTTGAAATGTTTCTATTTTTATATTTTAAATTACTGTAATTTTAAATTAATCAGACTTTCTAACGATATAATTTTTCTACGTGGGTGTTATATCGATATATACAAAAAATTCTGAAGCTTATCCAACATTGGTGTCTCTCGCCTACGGAAATATTACGACGACGCGACGTATATTTGCTCTTTTTCTGCTTACCGAATTTTTTTACTAAAAATTCTATTTATACAATAAATCCCAATAGTAATTTGAAATTTTCTAAATAAACATTACAGTAATTTGTGAAAACACTGGCAGATTTCAGGTATTTGACAGTTGTTACGTATACCGGATTGGAGTTATTACCGGACAGTGAAAAAATTCGATAGTTCCGAGTAATGACCGGATATCCGGCAGTTCGGTAAAATTTATATTATGTATAAACAGAATGAATTCAAAATCTATAACAATTAATCTATCTTTGATTTATACTGGAACATAGTAGAACAAAACGTAGTGTTTTATTTCGAAATGTAACAAAATAGCAGGTCAAACCGACTCCTTATCGTCTGAAAACCAATTCTTATGTACCTAATACATATAATTATGTCTCGGCTTTGAATAAACGTACAGCTTCATTTGATAAACTTTGACATTTTATTACTGTGATTTTCTGCTAATTAGATTCAACATTCGTTATATTTGATTTTTGATATCATTTCAGACATGAAGATGTAAAATTTATTTAAATTGATGTAATAGAACTTCAAAATGAATGTGAGAATTTTTTTCCAAAGTTTAGTTGAAATCTAATATGCTTCGAAGTATGTTTAGGATCATTATCTTGTGAAAAGATTCACTTTCGTATATATTTATTCTTATTGTTTAGAAAACATCAAGTTAGATATAAAACGACTTCTGTATAATATAAAAATATAAATTCCAGTTAAGAACTTTCAAATGCACCCTACAATTCGTTCACAAAATTTTATTAAAGCTGGTCAATCACTTAAAAGTTAAAACACAAGACATATTCTAAAACAAAGCTGAAATATGATTTAAATCTAATTTGAATATGTCAAACTTGAAAGTGATTGTTCTATTTTGATAAGATTTTGTAAACGAAACCCTTTTTGAATTTTAAGTGCCGGTCGTTTGAACAAAATCTCTATAGTATATTTATTTCTGTCAGAAATAAGCTTCAGTTTAATTTAATTTTCTCCCTATAATAATTATGACGTAATGAACTTACCTAACTCGCTATTGTAACAAATTTTCAATTTGTTATGTTTCGTGAATTTGTACCGCACTTTATATCATATAGAATTTAACGAAATTAAACCGGAGCGGCACTGGGAATGTTGCTGTCGCTCTCTGTTTTTCAGATAATTTAAAAAAAATAAAATATATTAAATAATTGTTTCAGCGGAAATATTGGGTCTAAAACGAATAAATACATAATACTCTTTAATATTTTTGATTACTATCAAAAGTAAGAAAACAAAATTGGGCTATAGTTAGAAAAATTTTGTTTAGTTTTAAAATTATCGTGTTTGTTTTTATTTGTACATTTCATATTCTAAATTTGATTATCGCAAGTATTAATTTATTTTGTAATTTTGGCAGTTTATGAAGCGCTTAATAAATAATACTCGAGGGTTTCAACGTAGTTTTCAAATTCTTTGAGAATCTTAAACGCCTCGATAACTCAATTTGCATATTAATTTCCTTAAAGTTTTGTTTTTCAGCAATTATAAATTATTTAATTAAATAATTATTTAATTAAAATCTAAACAAAGTCCATTAATAGATAAATTTAAGTTGAAATTATTTAAATTACATAATACAGACAGTAGTAATAATGGTTTGAGTTATCACACTTAATTACAAATTAAAAAGAAAATATCTCACTTTAACGTAAGTTATTGCACAAAAAGCGATAATTATCTAAATTAACAGCTCTTAAATTATATTTACAGTCTTTTTGTAATAACAATTTTATATCATTTAGCAAGTAATTCCAGCATCGCAACGTTTTGCATATAAATCCGTGTTAGGAACCTAAAACTTATTATTTATTACTCCCTAAATTTGAAATCAATATTACACGGTGAAGGAGATGATAACAATAATAAAGGCGCATAGTTAAACTACAAATTCATTTAACAATAACATCTAAGCATAACACACAAACTTAATGAATTATTAAAGACTATTCGTAATAACACGCCGCCATATCTTTTTCATGCTCAGGAAATTATACAAAAATACATTTTGGGGTAATTAAAATTAAAATTTAAGTCACTCACAATTTAATATTTAAATTAAAACGGAATAATTTACCCCGGTAAGCCATTTTGGAGTCCTAGAACAAATATTACATTTTCAGCTTTAGAGAAGGGACTGCTTAGGTCCCTAAATTCGTATTAATATTTTAGTAATACAATTGAAATGAAAGCTATCCCGATGTAATTAATTTTGTCACAATTAGGTCTGCCCAATGTTGAATGTAGGGCAGAATTGCGTAAATACGATTTGATTTATAAATCTTAATATTTTTAAGGTGTCAGTCACAGCTTTCTAACTTCCAAATTTATGGTGGTACATTGATAAAATTTATATACCGGGTGTAGAATTCTTCTTGTACAGAACAAATAATACATCTAATTGTTAACAACTTTTCTTTTTATAGAACGTAAACAATTACAATAGTAAAACTACTATTCTTGATTTATAACTTCGGTAAACAGGAAGGTGATAATAATAATATGTGTATACCAATGCAAACACATAGTATTTTCTCTCGATTTAAAACTACTTTGCAATTAAAATTTTGATATTAAATATTAGGTATTTAAAAATTGTGATCTGTTTGAAGATTCACAGGCAATGGAAAAGGATTAAAGTAAAAAAAAATAATAAAGAATTATTTTATTTAACAAATGTAGTAAGTACAGCTTTTTATTAAAAATTTACATGTATTGGCTTTACACTAATCGGTCTATAGACCACTTACAGAGTTCTTTTAAATAATTAAGTTATTTTTAGTTTGACACAGCCATACGTTAAAAATTAAATCCAATACTTTTGGTACTTTTCAATGTGGTAGATTACAGTGATTTTCAAAACTCAAAACTCCCTTATTCGGTTTAACCCTTAAAGTGTATCTTTTTAAGTGCTATTTTAATCGCGGTCTATAAGGTCAGGGTTGCCAGGAGATCGTCTGACCTCCTAGTTTAATATTAATTATTTGAATTCAATTTAAACAGAGACCAAATATTTGTAGGTATTACAAAAAACAAATTAAATCTTATAATATGAAATAAATAAACATCAAAATAAAACATATTAGAAATATTTAAAAATTTCGGTGCACTGTTTAACTGTACTTCATTCTGTCTTTCTGTCCGCATATTACAGATTTGGGGTGCCTTTTGTGAGAGGCGGCCACATCAAGTTTCTCAGACGGGATTCTTACAATCGGTCGGTCCTCGCAGGGCACTCAACTGTCATTTATTACAGTTACTGCATTGGTATGTAGGCTAAACCAAATGAGGGTAGCCAAATATGGAAGGAAGGGTCACTCACTTTTCCCCAAGACAAATAAACCGGCGATAACGTTGGTCAACGGCATGAGAACTTTCGATAACAGTTACAAATCAGGAAGGAATAATTGTGTCAGACAATCTGGCTAGCAATCGACGCTCGACGGGGTCCAGGCTGCCGAGTGTCAAGTTGGCTACTGTGAGAACGCGGATGTAGGCAACCCGTGCGAAGGGTGCATCTGGAAAACGCGATTGCCCCCAACTCAGGAAAAATTTTGAGATCCGGATTCGACATATTATGGGGACTATCGGAGACTCACTGGAGAGAAACACGGAAAATTTATATACTGATATCCAGACTGATAGACACTTAAAGATGGAAAGGCACCAGGAGCTGACAAAATCACGGAAACGGTCCTGAAAGCTATGGGAACAGTTGGAGAACCCATAATGGATTGGCTATGTGCTGAAGTGTAGAACTCGGGCATATGGCTAAATGATTGGAAGGAATCCATATTTAGACCAAAACTGAAAAAGAGCTTACCAGTGGAATGCACCTATTATAGGACACTGTTCCGGGAAAGTTACGAGAGAACAAATTTTAAACGTGAGGCAACTGATTGAGAAGGCTAGAAAGTGCAATGTCTCCGTGATCTTTTGCTTTATGTTTTGTTTATTTATCTTACGCAGGGAAGAGGAAATTTCGTACAAGACACTATCGCCATCTACGATGGTAGTGTCAGACTTGCACTGATTAAACCTCCCCCTACCCTGCCATCGACTACGAGGGTCCGCCATTAGGCTTACTGTCGTATCGTGCGGTTTTTTATTTTCTTCTGTTTTGTTATTGTTGCATCTGTCGTCGTTTGTGTGATGTTTTTTAGTCTCTTTGGTTTAGATTTCGTCCAGCAGCGGCTTTCGTTTCTCGTTCCGCCGTTTCCTTGTCATACAGGACCGTGTGGTCCTGTTTTGTTTGGGCTTTTAACAATATATTCTCGAGAGAAATTTTTAAAATTCAAATAATTTACGGAGTTATAGCTATTTAACTTAGACCGCTGCGACTGCCTGAAGCTTTGGCTTCAAACTGGAATCGCGTTTTTCTCAAAACTACATTTTTCAACATGGTTGACTTGATTTTTCAAGATTTAATACACAGATTTACTTCAAATTTTGTACCAACCTTCAATGTATAACTCTCTATCGCCCCAACTATTTCTGTATCAGAATTATTTTTATGATAGATTCTTTTTATCGACATTCTCCATTTCATTCTTAGAGCCGGGTAAGAAAAGAACGTTTTTCAAAGGCGCAGTTATAGAAGCTTGCACCGGACGCATAAAGTCTAGTTACGGCACCGGGCCCAACGAAACCGGGAGCGTATCCTCCGAGTTCAACGACGAGCCACCGTATGAGTAATCAGCACGTACAGAACAGTGTCACAGAAAATAGCGTTGGTATTGGCTTCGATACCGCTAGCAGATTTACAGGCCGGAGAAAGAGCGAGAACCCACTTCGGACAAGTGAACACCCGGGACGCACCACGGTCAACCAGTGGCAAGCAAGATAGGACGAAGCCGCGATCGGACTGTGGACAAGGCGGCTCATACCTGACATCAAAAAATAAGTCGCCAGAGGCCACGGTTAGATAAACTTCCACCTGACGCAGCCCTCACCGGACATGGATGCTTCATTATATACATCCCATATGCGGTTCCCAAATATGATTACAGTGACGAGGAGGAGACTACGAACATATCTTATTCTATTGCACGAAATGGGAACCGGCCAGGACCCCCTCACAGTTGGGCACGAGAACGCTACTCGCGCCCGACAACATAGTAACCATAATGCTGCGAAGCTTTGCGGACTGGTCCATCAATGAAGAAATGATTCTCACGGACAGATGATGACAGATGACAAAATCCACGATACATGCCCTGAAGCTCTTCACCAACATTGTAAAGCAAGTCAGGATGGAAACGTAGAGGACTATGAGGTTTGTTATGGCGATAGCGCTTGGTATAAACAATGCTTTCAACTGCGTCAGCCGGAAAAAATTTCTTACAGAATTATACAGAGGAATCAGCGGAGGCCTACAGAACCAAAATCACAGGATAGTCACAATAACACAACAAAGACATTTAGGGTTCGGTGTTGACGCCCGTGTTATGGAATATCAGCTACGACAAGAAGAAGAAGTAGAAAACAAGGCAAAAGAGACAATAACCAGAATAAGAGACTGAATGAACTCGAATGGGTTCTGTCGGAAAAGATAGAAGCAGTGTTAATGTGTGGAAGGCGAAAGCACAGACCCATACGAATACACTTCAAAGACACAGAAATCACATCTTCAGAATATAAGGCAGACCAGAAGAATATTAAGGCTTTCGAAAGGTGGGTCTACCGCAGGGTCCTCTGAAGATTGAAGGCAAAAGACCTAGAGGAAGATCTCCAAAGAGTTGGGTCTAGCAGGCAAAAGAACTAATAATCGGTATAGGAGTATAAAGTATTGGAAGAATTCATCTTTTGAAGGCTCTCAAAGGAACATGCGGCAAAGATTTCAAGAAGCAATGTCTATTTATGGAAATTATACTTTACCTGACCTTTTCATTACATTCACTGCAAGTGGCAAGAGATTAGCCATTATTTATTAAATCTGATCGCGCCATTAAATCTTCACCAAGATTGCGTTCCTGAGTATAATAGATTTAAAAGACAACCACAAACTGTATTATCTTAATGGTCTGGGAGGTTCGGGAGGGCGTGGTCTTTAATGCTCTGTCTTCCACTGTCTTCACTCACTAGAAGGTCAGGGTGGCCAACAAGATACCAATAATTGTATTAAAACGATTGAACTATAATAAATAAATAGCAAATCCAACGTTCTAATTGCCAGTTCACGATTGTGCTCAATGTACATATTTGTTTGTTTGGAAACCACTCAGATAGGAATTCTGAAATTAAAAAAGACACAGGATTCTATAAATTTAAGGTTGCTTTTAATTTTTACGTGTTTACGCTCGTATTGGTAAATATTATTCTTGGGTATATATTAGTACTAGAGTTATGGAAGCTATAGAATCCTCCATATACAAACAAACTTTGTACTTGACCCGTTTATACAAAATTGTATTTATTACGACTCAACATAAAATGTCAGCAATCCAAACTAATTAAACCAAAATGTGCAGGTATTCTTAATTTATCAAATATTTTACCTTACAGTGATATTGTTGATTTTTATTTACGTTTAATAATAAATTAAAGCAATAGAGATAAAAAAGATTTAATGATTGTTTACCGTGAATTGCTACTACACAGGTTTAAAATGAAACAGTAGAAATTTAAACTGTTTAGATAACACAGTTCTCTTAATAAGTAGGCTTAGACTAATTACACAATAAATAATTTTGATATCACAGTTTCCATCCACTTCAATTCTAGGTTGGAAACTTTTCCACTGGTGTAACAAGTGCTGCTGTGCTGAAAATATTCTTCGTGTTGATTGATTTTCTATCATTGACGACTACCAATTAGCAGCTCTCGATTTAAAAAAAAGTAATTATTGGCCCTAAATTTGTTTGATTAATGTAGTGACTTGCAATTTAAAGTTCTGAAAAAGAAGGAAAATTCAATTTTACCAACCAACGAACGAACGCTCAGCTGCATATATTATTTGCAAACCTTCCGATCTTGTAATTTAATGTAAAATCCTTAATAATAATTTAATATATATTGAATTTTTAGGGGACTGCGCTATATTTTTGTTAATGAACTTGTAAATAACGAAAATGTTTTCGTAAATATGTTTATAATTAACTTCAAAATAGCAGACTTCTATTTAATTAATAATTTCTTGTTTACACAAGAAAACACGTCTGCCGGAGAACCATAGCGAACATTAACATACGTGTGGTGTTCTTGATAATTACTTAATTACCCAAAGGAATTATGAAAATGAACCTTAGTTAACACAAAATTTGTTTATAGACTGATTTATTGCATTAATCTATTTGTTCAGTCGTAGATTCGAGAAAAGCGGTCGTGGGTTTACCTAATTACCTGAATATCTTAAAATAACTTGTCATATACCCAAAAATGTAACAAAAGTGTGGTTTTTTGAAGTAGCCTTTTAGTAGGTACCTCATATTGTAATATTAGGTATAGTTAATATCAAACATAAAATAATAGCTTCTTTTATATCTTTCTATCTCGTAATGCACCTCTGATTGGTTCATTTTACATTACCAACCTAAAAAATTAAAGATTACGACATAATAATTAGTCAGTGCGGCCTTCAGGCTGCACAACCTGGGCAAGCTAGTTATTAATATTAAGTTTAGAGTTTTTCACTTAATAGTAACTATTGTTGTGTTCACTCCAACGACAAAAGGTGGGTTGCGTATTTTAAACATAAAGAACTGACTTGCAACCTGAGGAACCATAAAGGCAGGACTTTCCGGTACCTTGTGCGCGTTTATAATTTGTCGTTAATTTTAAGTTTATTATTTAGTTTAATATTGTTCGTTTTGTTAGTTACTGTTTTAGTTATTGTTTTGCATGTTTTAAATTTTGTTATATTTTTATTGTTTGTATTTGTATGACTCACCAAATGCAGTCGCCAGCACTCTCGAATTGGAAATAATTATAAAAATCAAGATTTGAAAAATAAAAGAAAAATGAGAACCAATGAGAAGAGGACACGATAAAAGAAAGAATTAGTAAAAAGCTGAAAAGGCAAGCGGTGTTTTTTGGAGCAGCAGAAAAATTATATTTTTGAAATAAATTGGAAAAAGTAAAGTTATTTAAAGAAAATTATAATAAGGCATAAATTGGAAGAACCTATTTAACAAAGAAGATGACAATAGAAGAGGAGAAGATATTGGTCAATAAAAATTACGTGCTGGCCGACGAGTTTGCGTGAGTCCTGCTTTTGTATTTTAGTTGTGTTTGATCAGGTTGCAAATAAATTCGTTATTTTTATATCGTCAGTTTTTATTGTTTTACATGTAACCATTTTATTTCGAGAACCTACGATTCCCTTCAAGAGAGTAGTGAGCTCAGGAGGAGTTCACTGCACTATATATATAGTTTTTTGTACTGTATTAATATTGCAATGCTCAGTCAATATTGGTGCAATATTAAATCAATATAGATTGCCAACATTAACCGCCAATAATAGTTTAATATTATGTATTATAATTATATATAATAATAATAATATAGGTATGTATAATGAAAATAGTATATAATATTAATGCAATAGTATAGTATATTATCTAATAAAGAGTATAATATATATTACTATAATATATTATATATTATACCATATACCTATACTTATTATATTATGTAATATTGGTACAATATTGAAAATGTAGTGTAAACATTTATGCAATATTACTGCAATATTAATTGCCAATATTGCCAGCCGAGCATATATTATAATACAATATCGATACAATTATAATTTTCTCTATATTTACTATTCAATAACTTCTTCTCCACTAAAAGTGTTTTTAGTGATTATTATATACGCCAATGATACTGCGATAGCCACGTAACATGTGCAAATGAATTCTATTACGGAAGATACCCTGAACACCGACTTTAAACTTTTCAGTGTATCTTAAGATATGGAAACTACTGTTTAGATAAACTAAAACTGAAGTTGGCTAATTTGATCTAGAGAATAGATAATCAAAAACTAAAATGAGCGGTATAGAGTTGTACTATAATCCGAACCCAAAATACCTAGATATCATGCTCGACAGACTACTTGGTTTAATCTATATATTCCAAAAACGTTAGGAAAGCTCTGCAGCAGAATTAACTTAATTTCCAAACTTATTTTGAAAAAGTTTTAACGACTTTGTAACAACAATAATGAAAATCGTACAATAAACGACAAAAAAGGGTTCTATTGCCAATCATCATACGCATTCTAACTCCTAAGTGTATAATGAAAGCACTTTACTAATAAGACGTATCAAAGACTATTATTTCGACAGTTTCAAATATGTTAAGGATTAACTTTGTTCAGAAATCCATTACGTAAACCTCCATCCAGAAATTTTATTTTATTATACCACCAGTGGGATCTAATATAATCGAAATGATATGTATTGTAGTTATGTCGTTCTTTTCAATTCTGTATATTCTTATCTTACAATATCATACTACCTCCATCGATTACTAGTAAAAAATGGAAAGAAATGGGCAAGGAACTCTGTGCCGGTTCCCTTATTAACATGAATATTAAAACGAATTCTGTCTGATGCGATAAGCAGACGAAGAGGTGCAAAATAAGAGCACAACTTCATAGGTAAGATATTACGATTTTAATAGTAACAACAATATCGTTCGTATACATAATAAAAAACAATAGTGACTAAAGTATACCGCCTTGGAGCAGCACTCCTATCTCCATATTTTCTCACTAGAAGTCTTCTCGCTATACTTTAACTTTTATCTTCTGTTAGATTATTTTCAATTAATTCCGAAACTCTACATTCCAAACACAAACTTACTACAATATTATCAGACGAACATAATCTAGAAACTTAATAAATAACGACAAAAGTGCAATTTAAATACTAAAATAAACATCGCAAGAATTCAAATTAAAAATTAAAATAAAGAACAAAATAAAAAATTAACAAGCAATTATTTCAATTTAATTGCCTAACTTTACCATAAAATTATTTTAAAAATTCAATTACGTTATTTATATTTAAAAATGTTTTAACTAATTTAAAACCAAATTATCTTCAAGGAGAATAAAATTATCCGAATTGAGTGGATTTGTGCCTCTATTTTACTCTCGTACGGATTGTTTTCTTCAGTTTGTTGTCACGAGCAGCCTGGTTTCATAAATCCAATTTTAACAAACTCTCAAGTGAAAGGTATTTCATTCTAATTATAATTATAAATTAAACAACAAAGATGATACATTTTTATGTTGTCTTACCTTTACATATCTACTTACAGCTAAATTGCTTAGATATGAAAGCTACTTACTCTTATCCAAAAGAACAAACGCCACAAAGCTATTACTTTTGGGAGTACTTATTTATAGAGGACGTCAGCATTTGCAATTTACAAAGCTGAAGTGTAAGTACGCGATATAAAATTGAGCAAGTTTAAATGTACTTTTGTGATAAATAAAATGTTTTCGCTTAAATTAAAATTGGAATTTGTTTTTAACACTGAAATGTCGTGGTAAACAAGATGCATTGCACAAATAACTAATAATTTGTGGTTTCTCTCCGCAAAAACAAATTTTAAAAGTCTGATTACCTAGGATGTATTTCCTATGCTCTAGTGCAGTGGTTTTCAAATTTTTCTGGTAAATTAATTCAAATATTACCTACAATGCATATTAACTGAACATTAAGTAACAGGAGCAGAAACAAGTAATTAAATATGTTATATTATTAAATCGTCAACAGGAATAAGTTATGTTGCTCTAAAATATTTTAAAATTAAGGAAACCAATAACTACTTTAAAGCAATAAGGTAAATATTTCGCTCGCTTTACCCAATTAATAACTGTGAATTAAATAGGGGAGAATCGCAGTGTTGTGTACACCTAAGGGAGATTTTATTGCTTCTGTTTGATAAATATAGACGCAATTTACTGGAAAATCTACTTGAAAGTAGAAATTAACTGAACATTAAAAATAAATTGTTGATATTGTAGATAATATCCTGGGTGCAGATAACATTGTCGCTGTCGTAATACATATTTCCAAGTTCTATCATTCAACTTCCATCCTTGACAGGCAATACCCTATTTTCTGCTTTTTATACAAAAACCTGTTTTACCTAATTTCTGTTTCTTATAATTCCATAGGTAAGTTGACTCTACTGCTTATCTGGAAAATAAACAAAAAAATTCTGTAATTAATGGCTTTAATTATTTTGGAAGGCAAAAACTATTACTAAAATGGCTCTTTGGTAATATGAAATCCTATGTGATCTTGCTAATAGTAATTCTATGCAGCTTATTAGATTCTGACTTTGTAATCTGTATGAACTACTACTGAATTCTTACAAAACTAATCTTTGACAGTTATTACTTCCAACATAGATGCAATTACAATGGCAGTCTACGACAGGTCTTCCTTACAAAGCGGCCGCCCGTAGTTTATTATTATTTTAATAAGAGGACGAAGTTAATTTGAAGAGAGTAATTTGATTTAGATAACTATAAACACACAGATAATAGTTATCTTGACTTCCCAAAACATCACTCTAGGATTGACTTTCTACTACTAATGTATATCTAACTAATGGGACGAAAAGTGGCCGTTTCAAAATTGACCTTGTTAGGAGCCTTTAGGAGGATAACCCAAGATATGACGTAAGATTCCATCAACCTTGCTGAAAGCATCGTCTATTTCGTTTAAAGTTCAAGAGTTTTGGATTGCTCGATAGTTTTCCCCTTTCTCCAAATTTGAAGAAGTTGTCTAGATGAGTATTGATGCTTCTTTTATGTTCTCTGTTCTTACTTAAGGTTCTATTTTCTGGACCATTTCATCTGGTGTTCTCTGATTTTGCTACTTATTCCACTTATTACTTACTAACTTATTTGCGTCCCCAGTTGTTTTTTTTTTATTAATTGGTATGCTTATGATCGTTTATAAGCTCTTTCGCTAAAAGCTCCCATTTTTTATCAACAATGTTCTCAGAATCGGTTACATCGATTTCAGATTGCCTATAACCGCATACGTATTGCCCTCCCTCAAATATAGAGTGCACCCTAAGTTGGCTGTTAATTTAAGGTTACAGTTTACAATGAAGTCAAATAGTTTGTCTTCTCATTTCATTGACAAGTCGATGCTCCTAATCTCCAGCTTCACATGTCTGAGATTTTCTATTCGCAGAATTTTCTCCGATATTCCTATTGCAGTTACTAATCACGAAAAGTTCATAGAAAAGTTGATAGGTTTTTCCTAGGGAGTTTCCTAGGATGCCAAATGTCTAACTCAAGTCAAACTCGGAATTCCAAAGATTTTCAATAAATTTCAAAGATTTCCAAAAATTCCAACAATTTCCCAGGAATTCCAGTGATTGAAATTTCAAAATAATTTTAATGATTTCTAAAGAATTCTAGTGATTTCTAAAGACCTCTAGTGATTTCCAACGATTTTACGAATTCTATTTCAGAAATTTTAGACAATACCAAAGTATTACTACGATTATCTAGGAATTCCAGTGATTTTCAAAGAAATGTCAATGATTTACAAGAATTGAAGTGATTTTTAATGAAATCCAAATATTAAGGAATTCTCGATATCACAAAGTATTCAGGTGATTCTTATTTTCAAGGAATTCTAGCGATTTTCAAGGAATTCTAGCTATTTTCAAGGAATTTCAGTGATTTCCATTGAATTCCAGTGACTTCCAAGAATTCAGATATTTTTCAAAGAAATTTCGAGATATTCAGAATTTTAGAAGTTGCAAAAAAAATTACAATGATATCCAAAGAATTCCAGTGCGTCTCAAAGAATTCTAATGATATCTAAGAATTGCATCATAAAGATTTTTGGAGATTTCCAAAGTATTACATTAATTTCCTAGGAATTTCCGTGATTTTCAAGGAATTCTAGTATTTCCAAAGAATTCCATTAATTTTCAAGGAATTTTCGAAATATTGTTGCGAATATTTTTACTGTAATTCTAATGATTTCCATAGAATTCTAGTGATTTCCAAAAATCTTCAGAGATTTTCAAAGTATTCCATTGATATCCTAGGTATTCCAGTGATTTCCAAAGAAATGCCAATGATTTCCGGAATTCCAGTGATTTTCTAGAAATTTCAAATATTTTTTAAGAATTTCTAGAGACTTTTAAAAATTTCCGGTGATTTTCAAGAAATTCTAAAAATTCTAGTAATTTCCAAGGAATTCTAGAGATTTGCAAAGAATTCAAATAATTTCCAATGATTTCTAATAATTCTAATAATTTTTTTAGAAATCCCGAGATATTCAAGCAATTCCAACAATTTCCAAACAATAACAATGATCAAAATAAATTGGACACTTTCCTCCGAAACCGGTCCTAAATATAAATATAAATAATTGAGGAAAGTGTCCAATTTATTTTGATTAAAATGTCCTCAATGGGTCTTAATATAATAACAATGATTTCTAAGATTCAATCAATTTTCAAGAAAATTCCGAGATATTCAAAGAATTCTGGATATTTCAAAAATATTCCAATGTATTACTAAAGATTCTAGTGATTTTGAGGAATTTCAATGATTTCTAAGAATTATATGTGTGTTCCAAAAAATTTCCGAGATTTCCAAAACATCACAATGATTTCCATGGAATTTCTGTGATTTCCAATAATATCCAAGAAATTCCAAGGTTTTTATTGAATACCAGTGATTTCCAAAGAATTTCAATGATTTCCAAAGTAGTACTATGATTTCCAAGAATTCAAGTGATTTTCGAAAAATTTCAAATATTTTAAAGAATTTCTAGAGATTTTCAAAGATTTACGGTGATTTTCAAGAAATTCTAGTAATTCTAAGAATTGCAGTACTTTCCAAGGAATTCCAATGATTTGTAAGAATTCAAGTAATTTTTTTTAAATTTAATTTAATTTAATTTCGTAGTGTGAATTCCAAGAAATTTAGTAGACACACAGCAACCAATCGATTGTCCATCAAAATTCATCGCAGTTAGACAATTGGTAGGAGCATTCTTAGGAAGGAATCTCATAATTTGGGTTTTCTCCAGGTTTAGTGTCAGGCTGTTTCTTGTACACCAATCGAGCATGCTCCGGATAACTTATACGCAGTTGTTATACAATGCATCTTGGTCACCCGAAACACACAGTGCATTGAAATCGTCAGAAAATTAGATTCTAAGCCCCCCCCCCCCGAGCAAAGACTATCAGATCATTCACAAAAAACAGAAAAAGCAAGGGACCTAAAGTGGAACCTTGTGGGACGCCCTATAGGCATTTAAATATATGGATGTCGATTTGTTAATCCTAACATCTGCCTACGCTCGGCGAGATAGATCCGAATCCACTTCTTGGCCAGACCTCGCGTATTCCTAATCTCTCGATTTTTATGAGCAGAATATCGTGATCTATTGAGTCGAAGGCCTTATTTTTTTTACAAAGTATTACAATTATTTTTAAGGAATTTTAGGGATTTCCAATGATTTCCTACAGATTCCAGAGGTGTTCAAAAAATTCCAGAGATGTTAAAAATTTTTTAGTGATTTTCTAAGAATTTCAGTGATTTTCAAGGAATTCCGATATATTCTAGGAATTTTTAAAATTCATTAGAATTCCAATGATTTCCATAAATTTCTATTCTGATTTTCAAAGAATTGCCTTTATTTCCAAGGAATTTAAAGATTTCCAAAGTATTCCAATGATTTCTTAGGTATTCCAAATATATTCAAGAATTTCTAGATTTTTCCGGTGATTTTCAAGAAATTCTAAGAATTCCAGTACTTTCCAACAAATGCTAATGATTTTTAAGAATTCAAGTAATTTTTCAGGAAATCCCTAGATATTCAAGCAATAACAACAATTTCCCCGAAATTCCAGTGATCTCCACAAAAATCACAATGATTTCCAAAAATATAAATATTTTTTAAGGAAATCCCGAGATAATCAATGAATTTGAAAAATTTCTTCTATTATATAATAGACGAATTCAGAATAGAATAGAAACAATTTAAGAGATTTACAAAGTATTACAATGATTTCTAAGGAATTTTAGGGATTTCCAATGATTTCCTAAAGATTCCAGAGATGTTCAAGAAATTCCAGTGATTTTCAAGGAATTCCGAAATATTCTAGGAATTTTTAAAATTTCAAACGAATTTCAATGATTTCCATAAATTTCTATAGTGGTTTGCAAAAAATTGCCAATATTTCAGAGGAATTTAGAGATTTCCAAAGATTTCCGGTGATTTTCAAAAAATTCTAATAATTTATGAATACCAGTACTTTCTTTCCAATGATTTCTAAGAATTCAAGTAATTTTGCAGGAAACACCGAGATATTCAAGCAATTCCAACAATTTTCCAGAAATTCTAGTGATGCCAATGACTTCCGAGAATATAAATATTTTTTAAGGACATCCCGAGATAATGAATGAATTTGACAAGTTTCAAAATAATTCCAATAATATCCAAAGAATTCCAGTGCTTTACAAGGAAATTTTCAGAGATTTCCAAAGTAATACATTGATTTCTAAGGAATTTCAGGGATTTTCAATGAATTCTAGTGATTTCCAAAGAATTCAAATGATTTTCAAGGAATTCTCGAAATATTCTAGTGAATATTTCAGTAGAATTGTAATGATTTCCATAGAATTTCAGTGATTTCCAAAGAATTACAATGATTTCCAAGAAACTTCAGAGTTTTTGAAAGTACTCCATTGATTTCCTAGGTAATCCAGTGATTTCCAAAGAAATGCAAATAGTTAATTTCCCAGAATTCAAGTGATTTTCCAAATATTTCAAATATTTTCAAACAGTTTTAGCGATTTCCAAAGAATTCTGGAAATTTTCAAGAAATTCCAATAATTCTAAGAATTCCAATAATTCTCAAATAATTTCAGTATTTTCCAAAGAAATTCTAGTGATTTCCAAGGAATTCCAATGATTTCTAAGAATTCAAGTGATTTTTGAAAAACTACAGAGATACTTAGTCAAGGAATCCCAACAATTTTCCAGGATTCCAGTGATTTCCAAGAATTCGAATGATTTCTAAGATTTCAAATATTTTTCAAGGAAATCCCAAAACATTCAAGAAATTCTAGAAGCTTGAAAAAAAAACAATGAAATCCAAAGTTTTCCAGTGCTTTTCAAAGAATTCAATTCAGAGATTTCCCAAGTATTACAATGATTTCCAAGGAATTCTAGTAATTTCCAACAAATTCCAGTGATTTTAAAGGAATTCTCGAAATATTCTAGGAATTTTAGTGATTTTCAAGAACTTCACAATGATTTCCAAATAACTTCAGAGATTACCTAAGTATTCCAATGATTTTGTAGATATTTCAGTGATTCCAAAGAAATTCCAATAATTTCCAAGAATTCAAGTGATTTTCAAGATATTTCAAAATTTTTTAAGGAATTCTAAAGATTTCCAAAGAATTTAGAAATTCCAGTAATGCTTAAAATTCCAATGATTTCTAACAATTCCAGTAATTTTCGAGAAAATCCCGAAATATTCAAGAAATTCCAACAATTTCTCAGGAATTCCAATGATTTACAAGGAATTTCAATAATTTACAAAGAATTTCAATGATTTGCAAGGAATTTCTATGATTTTCAAATGAATTTTAATAATTTCCAAGGAATTCCAATGATTTACAAGGTTTAAGTAATTTTCAAGGAAATTCCGGGATATTCAAAGAATTAGGTATTTGAATAAAAAATAATAATCAATTAGTATTTCATTTTATTTCAATACCTAATTATAAATAATATTGAAAATCAACACGAAATTTTTTTAAAAACATACATACAATTGGTTATAAATTAATTAAAATGTGGATAATTTAAAAAAATATCACGTGATCTGAAACGCGCAACAATCGGGAACCATCGGCTGCCATACTGGTGACGTCATAATCACACAACCTAACCGTAAACGACTTGAAATATTTCAAACGTATTTTGATGTTTCTGTGTGATTCTGACGTCACATTGAGCTCGGGAGTTGTCGTGCATTTAAGATACCAAGTTCAATAATAAATTTATAATTTGATTTAACTTATTAATTATTGTGAAAAAAATAAAATAAAAATAGTTTCCTAATAAAACTTATTATGATTTTTCCATTTTTGGCAAAAAAAATTTTTGTTCAATAACCCAATTCCAATGTTTTTCAAGATTCAAGTAATTTTCCAAGAAATCCCGAGATATTCAAGAAATTCGAACAATTTCTCAAGGATTTCAGTGATTTTCAAGGACTTCCAATGATTTTCAGGATTCAAGTAATTTTCAAGGAAATTCCGAGATATTCGAGAAATTCCAGATATTTTAAAAGAATTTCAATGATTTCGTTAAAGTGATTTCTGAAAATTCAAGTAATTTTTTAGGAAATCATTTCATGAGGTTTTTAAATTTTAGTCAAATACCCTATTGCAGTGAATTGTCAGGAATTCCAATGAGTTCCCAACATTCAAGTAATTTTCAAAGAATTCCCGACATATTCCAAACAAGGTCAGAGTTCTTATCCGAAGGGTTGTACTAATTTTCGAAAGGGCCGGGAGGATACCTAAATAGCCGGAAGTGCTCGTTGGATCCTGGGTTTCTATCCACTGAAAACCTTCACTTTTTGATAAAACCTGAATTTACCAATAGAATTTCTTCCATATTCGTTTTCATTTTCAGTCCTTTTTTTTGAACTTTCAAAAATAATCCCTTTACCTACTCTTGCTAGCTATTTGCAATTGTATTCAATGAATACAATTTATTTTTTGTTGAGTGCCAATATTTTTTTATTGTGATGGGCTGATGACGTTTGCGTTGCACCTTAACTAACGTTGCACTTCACGAATTTGACAAATCTGACACATTGCGTTGTTTCATTGAAACTTAATAGGAGTGCTTGTTCTTGGAGAGAAATTTTCCTACAGGACAATAGAAACAGGGATCTTTAAAACCTCCTTATATATGCCTTACTGAGGTTTTACACATATTTTGACACAAAACATCTTGGTATCGTATCTAAGTGTGAAGAAGAGCCCTAACACCACCTACCGTCAATATTAAAACTACAGGAAAAATTTGTCTGTAAGTAGAGAGAGTTATATGTTATATTATGATGAAAGAGTACCTACAGTATTAATATTTAATTTTAACTGATGTAGCCTACATTTAAAGAAATCGGTATTCAACAGATCGGATGTCAGATTAATCAGATCACATTATTGTATTTAATGGGAGCATTAATTTTAATGATACATGCAAATGTTCAAATAAAAATATTTGTTTTTTACGCTGAATACTTTTGGTCTTTAATTTTATGGTTATTAAATATGAATTAATTGTTTTCCGAAAATATTTTGGTTACAGCTTGTGCTCCATTTATATTGTTTACCTGTTTTAACTTTTGTAATGTAAATGCAATCAATAAATTAATTGAAATATATTTAATGAAATAGCTATTTTTGGAAGTAAGCACAATGCTTTTGGAAGTGTTTTTGTGTGTTATGTTAGAATTGCGCTACCTTTGTTTATTTTTGAACACCAACGCTTGTTTTGAAAATGTCCAAAAGCTCTTTCCAAGTGCTATTTTGGGTTTCTAACCGTAAAAACGTTGAGTAATGAATTTTGGATGGACATGTAGATATTTTGACCTTCGACGGATTAATAACATGTTTCCACCATTAATTATTTTCTTCTTCAAAATAAACCAACAGTAATTTACCGCATTAACGTGTTTTTGCGTTGTAACTTAAAACTGACTTGCAATTATCGGTAAATTATAATTTATCTGAGTAAAGTTTTGTGAACGAGTCATTAACTTTTTCTTGTAAACAACTTTAATGAAAAATTACAACTATTGATCAGGGGAACGGAATGCATAAGTAGCAAAAGTTGTAAATCAATAAGTTAGGGTAGAAAATGTTACGTAGGTTGTAGGCGTTTTCTGTACAAATCTCGTGTGTACAATCTAGGAAACATACGGGTACCTACAGGTACAATGATTGCTAGAATGATACGCTCGACAAAAAAAACTATGCATTATTTGTAGATATTCCGAAATAAAACAAACGTTTTATTTGTTATGTTGCGATCACGATTTCTGCACCCCCGACAGCGATCAGACTTTTCACCCTGCTTATCTACTTCGTCAATTGAAATTTAAAAAATTTCATTTTTATTAAATTAAAAATTTAAATTAGCAATGGAAAAGCTTATAAAAAATTAAATATCAACGCATGCTCAACTCCGAAGATTAAAATTAAAGAACCACGGATTGTTTTGCTCCGGTTCAGCACGACTGCGTTAAGTTGGAGATGAGCTTGCATTAGAATGTCTGGCAATGTATTTAAAACAGGGAAGACTTTTAGATTTAAAAATACTTCCTTTTTTTTAATTTTATTTTTACGTTTGTTTCGCCTTCTTTCATAGATTCAATTTACGTTCAATTTAAATTCCTTAAAGCACATATCAAAAATTCAAGACTTCCAAAGTGCACTCAGTAAATTCTGATACTTTTTAAAAGTTTAATGTTAAAGGCGTGTTGTGTATATAGAAGTCAAAAATGTGGATAAATGGTGTTGCATATTAAGAGCATAATTTGATTAATTTCTTCATCGCATTATATAAAAGCTTTTTTGGTTCATTTTCCGATTTATATTGAAAAAAAAAGTTAAAACTGCGCACGTAATGAATGAAAAATTCAAGAAGGCTAAACTACTTTTTAATGAAGCTGGTACATTAGAATTTTGAATTTTAAACAGCTTTTTTAATAAAAATATAATAGAAAGCTCTTTACGCTTAAAAGTTATATAAAACAATAAGAACAAGAAGTTGTGCTTAATTATAATGTTCCGTAAAAGAAAATGGTGTGAGTAAACTTCAAGTTTAATTTAGAAAATATAATAATAATAACCAGCAAAATCCAATTATCAGCCTTTCTTCGAATTGTCTTTTATTTATTGAAGCAATTGATAAAAAAAAGGAAAATTACCCTGTAACGTGGATCCCTAACCACGAACAATGGATTTGGGACCGATCTTGTCGTTTAGATCGAAAGTGGAAATGCCCACCACCGAACATACTACTAAACTACCTAAACATACAATTCGGAAAATCTATAGCCAAATGTCATGACTACCCCGACTGGTATCTACTAGCAGATATAAAAAGAAATGAAAACCTCTTCGGAAAAGCTTCATGTATTTAATAATCCCAAGTCTTTGGATAAAGATTTTTTTGCTAAATATTTTCTGATGAGATTTTTATTACTGCATTGAAAGTTGTCAGCCATTTCAGCAGGATGTCTTCATATATACGATCTCAAAGACAAATAAATCAATTTTGAGAAAATTGACGCCAGCTTCACTACGACATTTTTTAGTGATTTACGGTTCCAGACGACGTACACTTTATTTTCCATTAAAATTTTTTTAAACTATATATTTTTATGAAAAAATATATGATATTATCTAAAATTAAAACAAATTGTGTATTTTTATTTAATAATTGGGATTTGAACTCTCATAATCTCAGACGTTGACATGCTGCTAAGTGAGTGATGTTTATTATTTTTATATTATATTAATAAATTTAATAGCGCTGAAGTAATTTCGATATTCGCAAAAAGCCATTCCACATCATGCAGCTTAAGGTTTCAGCCATAATTCGTTACTTTATTGCGCTTTTATATTCCTTATTTCATATATTTTACGTTCATTGTGAACAAGCACTAATTTTCAATCCAATTAAAATTACACATCATAGCATAATATTATGAACCATGTTCCCATTAAGGGAACAGTGAATAACGAAAAAAAAGTTGAAATAAAAACAGAAGCATTCTACATACATAACATAACTGAATTCTAATTAATAATTTAAATACAAATCTTACCCTGCTACTTTAACATGTTGTCATAAATCTTAAATTATGAAGGTTAAAAGAAAAGTCATAATTTAATCTAATATCAATACTGCTGATTTAATCATCCCTCGGAATTGGTACAAAGATTGATGCTTTTACACATTTTTACAACTCTTCAAGATATTGTGGGTGATGGGATAGATAAAGGGTAGGAGGTTACATATTCGAAATTTATGTCGTGATGTCGAACGATTTCTTGCACGGCAATCGATGCTGGCGGAAACGGTACCCTGATCGACCAATTGGGCTAAGATGGCTGCAATCTAGGCATATACAGCGGCACGATGTTGGGATCTTGAACCGAAGCTAAATCTTGCGCTGGGGTTGGAGCTGGACCTTTCCGGTGTGCGTTTTTGTCCCTTCTTCTTGCATCTCTGCACTTTGAGTCGCGTTGGTTCTGGGTCCTAGTGTGAGGCTTGGGGAACTTTAGACAGACACGGTAGCTTGCGGGGTGGGCCTCGTCACAAGTTGCTAGCATATGGAGATTTTGACATATTTTTCGAGGATCTGACCGACGGTGTGGATCGTTTTATTCTTCTCGGAATTGGATATGGTGGCCGTTAACAGTGGGAGGGACTTCTTGTCACACCATCTGTTCATTCGGGAGACCGTAAAGTGTTCGAATTCAATGCCTTTGTGGATACCTCTTACATAACTACCTTGATGGGTTTAATCTTCAAGGCTTATTGCGTGTTGAGCCCAATAATTTCGAAAATTTCCCCAACCTGATTTGTATGGAGTAATCCGCGGGGTAAATATCCAGAAAATTTTGTGTACACAAGACTCGGAATTCCAAAGATTTCCAAGAATTCCAAAGATTTCCACGGAATTTCAAATATTTCCAATGAATTCCAGGGATTTCCCAGAATTCCAAAGATTTTTAATGAATTCCAAGCATTTACAAGAAAATCTGATAATTTCCAAGAGTTCCAATGATTTCCAAGAATTCCAAAGATTTCCAATTTTATATTAGTGACGTTTTAATAGTGATGAGTCCTACATACAGCCGTCGTCGCACATGATATTAAGAAAATAATTAAATTTCTGTGATTAGACCTCACTCTGAAGGGGTAAATATCCCAAAAAAGTTGTATACCCATGGTTAAAATTCCCTTGGTATACTTTGGAATTCATGGAAATCCTTGGAAATCATTGAAATTCTTTGGAAATCACTAGAATTCTTGGAAATCACTGGAATTTTTTGGAAATCTTTGGAATACTTTGAAAATCGCTGGAATTGTTAGGAAATCTTTTAAATTACTTTAGAAACTGGTTTGACAATAATAATGATCATATGTAAACAAATATATTTATTGAAATTTGGTCACCGAAAACACCAAAATATGACCATTATTATTGTCCAACCAGTTTCTAAATAAATTTCAAAGATTTCCTAACAATTCCAGCGATTTTCAAAGTATTCCAATGATTTCCAGAGAATTCCAACGAATTCCAGTGATTTCCAAAGAATTCCAGTGATTTCCAAGAATTCCAGTCACTTCTAAGGAATTCCACAGATTTCCAAAGAACTTCAATGATTTCCAAGGAATTCCAGTGATTTTCAACGAATTCCAGAGATTTCCAAGGATTTTGATGAATTCCAAATATATTCAAAGAATTCTAAAGATTTCCAACCACGTGTACACAATTTTTTTGGGATATTTACCCCTTGGAGTAATCCAATGAGTGTTTGATGGTCGTTCTCTTGGTGGGCGAGTGGCGTTCGCCTAGATGGCTGGTCGATTGGTGCCTGGGTCGTTTGGGGACCGGCATCTGTGATCGTAGTTGTGGCTGCTGTGGTTAGTAGGATTTCTTCGCTCTCCATTCGACCTTCGGCGATCTCGACGGATTCAAAATCAGATGGTGTCGTGTAGAACTTCCATGGGAAAGTGGTTGGACAGGCGTCTTGCACATTTTCGACCGGTTCCTTCTCGCGGGTGATGAGACCTGGAAAGAGCTCGGCAGGCTGTCTATTTCACTGGCTTCCATGTTTACGACCAGCTGATCTGTTAGACTAGTGGTGAGTTTAAGTACTCGTCGTTGTTCACCACGTGATTGATGGGTGGTCAGTTCTTGGGATCTTGAGATTTCACCTGCTCGTCGTTCGTGGTTTCGATTTTTGTAGTTGATCCAATGTCCGTGTTGTATCACTTTGCTCTCTACTTCTTGACTCTTATTTTCTCGGAGTATGTTCTTCAGTGTTTCCCTCATTTCGATCTGTATCTTCTTTCAGCAGAAGTTTGCGTTTCTGAATTTGTTCAGTCTCGCTCTCTGCAACGGATTGATCTATGTCGGTTGATTGAATCATCCGTAAAGAAACTGTTAGAGTTTTACCTCTTACCGGTATCTTCTGCTTGTGTCTGGTCATTTTGAAAACACGAATTATGCGCTTGACAGTAGTTCTGCTAGCCAAAACCAAAGCATGATTGACTGTGAGGAGCGAAGCTGACTTGATCTCCTACGTCTAATGTTGGTTTATTCTTGACATGGACAATTTTGTCTGGTTACTTAACCCGATGTAGCCTAGAGCCTGATCTTCGTATTGATTTAGGTGGGTAGGGGAAGTATTAAGAATGGGAGAGTGAGGAAGTCATAGTGTAGAATCATAGTGGTCAAAACTGATCCGAGGTTGATCTTCTGTTATACAACTGACTCCTAAACGATTAAACAGAGGATCAACATCAATTTTACTCATTTTGTTGCTGGTGCGTGTCCTCGATTAAAATGGGTGAGGCCACGTACTGTTGAGTTTTAACCGCTTAAGCCTGAACAGTCACACTCAGAACAAGAGTGTTGGCGTACGCTCGTTGTAGAGATAGTACTTTTTCACCTGAACGGTCACTTTGAGCGTCATAGATAGGAAAAGGTTTCAAGTGACGGCAAAACAAGTAAGAGTAGCCAGATATAGTGAACAATAACGTCTGATCCCAAAATGAGCGGCTATGAACAGCGTCTGTCCCATATTCATAATCTAAAAGCATAAAAGGACCTGGGGCCCCACCATGACTAAAAATGCCCCTAGTATACCTATATCATCATGAAATACTTTCAAACGGATACTGTTTTGCCGAGAAATCCGACTAGCCATTGGCGCCACTTGGGTTCCTGGCCTGGGCATGTAAAATGGGTTGCCGGGCACGTGCAAGTAGGAACCAAGCTTCACGTGGACTGGGCAAAAACAACAATAGCAGCAACGCGGCACCGTTAATGGTTGCAACCTGGAATGTCCTCTCTTTGTATCAGGCCGGAAATTTGGAAAACGCCTCAAAAGAAATGAAGAAACTCAAAATCTACATCCTCGGGATGAGTGAAGTGAGATGGCCAGGGAACGGAGAATGCGATAGCGAAGATTTACGAATGTATTATTCCGGAAGTCTTGCGGATGGTAGATATCATCGGCATGGAGTAGCAATCCTCGTGTCAAAAAAAGTCCAGAGTTTCTTACCCATTTCAGGACGATGCATTATGTTGGCAATGAGAGGAATATTTATCAACAATAATATAATAAAGGCGTATGCACCTACAGCAGATAAAAACGAAAACATCATTGAAGATTCTATCAGGAGATTGAACAGCTCTTAAAGTCAACCAAAAAACAAGATGTTAACATAATAATGGGTGATTTCAATGCAAAGGTTGAAGAGGGTAGATATGAAAAAATTGTAGGAAAATATTATAGATTGGGAACAAGAAACGAAAAAGGTGATAAACTAGTCGAATTTTGTCAAGAAAATGATTTTGTTATCACAAATACATGGTTTCAACTTATATACCAAGAGATCTCCTCAAGACAAACCCGATAACATCATAAGAAATCAGATAGATTTCATTATGATAAATAATCGCTTCCAAAATGCGGTCAAAAGCGTTAAAACATATCCGGGCGCTGATATAAATTCAGGCCACATCCCTCTAATCGCTGACGTCCGACTGAAACTAAAGAGAATTGCTCAATACAAGGAAACCCCCGAAAGAAGAAGAAGAAGTCTGAATATAAGTGGCTAAATAGAGCATCAGCAGCTAAGCTGTCATAATCTCCCACATCTGATGATTTTTCATATGACAGTAGGTGGTTTTCTGGAATTACATAACTCGAAGTAGTATTGAGTCTGAACTTCAATTGAATTTAGGAGTGGATGTGGGAGAGGAGAAGGAATGGGAGGGTGGGAGGATGTAATATTAAAAATTTTTGAACGATTTTGCATTCGAGCTTGTCTTTTCTGCGATTTTGCGTCGTGCAACTTTGAGTGGAATTTTGAGCAGCCACGATAACTGGCAGGGTGTGTCTTTCGATTTCTCGCTTGGAACTTGTGGCATTGTCTCTTTGATGATTTACGGATTAGTGTCTCAACTTTGCCATTAATTTCGAAGATTTGCTTGACATCGTGGAACGTTTAATTCTTCTTGGTTTTTGCGAGGGTGACCATGATCAATGAGAAAAGCTTCTAGTCGCGTCCTTTGTAAATACATAGTACGTGTTCCTGCTCGTCCTTGGTGCTTGTGGTCTCGCTCCACGGTAAGTGTTCCAGATGAGTCATGTTGGATATTAAAGCTTTCAAATCTTGTTTGATTCGCTCGCACTCCCGGACTAGTTGTCAGAGTATTACCACACCTTGAATTAGATGTTGATATTTTCGAGTTGGGGCCGTTTCAGGAATGTTTTTAATGATAGGGCACTTGAAAGATTTACTGTCTAAGTAGATTTGTCAGTTTCGAGTGTAATTTATACCCAAAAATACTTTTATAAAAGAACTAGCAATTGAATGAACACTTTCCGTTTTTGGACTTTTCTACGTGTATTATTGAATAATTCTTAAAATTTAATCTATATATTTGTAATTTGTGCCCTCAGCTAATTTAATGTTTTTAGAAAATTTTAAAAATCGTGAGAGCACTTAACCTGCTACTCCCGAAATAGATTAGTGTGAAAATCTAACAAATAATGAAAGCGTAGAAGATTCAAGGAACAAAGACGATAATAAAATATTGTATCGGTAAGATGTTTCAAGTGCATGGATCTGGAGAATTGACTGTAAGTTATCTGAGAAATCGTGGAATAAATTTCATATTTTCTATTATTCCGGGCATTTCTAATGCTGCATATGAAAATACACTTCCAGAAAGAATACAAAACTTGCAGGCATTTTTAATTTATACTAAATTAATATATTACTTTTTACTAAATTATGAAATGGTGGTCACTGTTACCATCTCATTTTTAATGCACATTTCCGTTCATTGAAATCTGATACCATTGTTTAATCTAATCTTATAATAAACATTTGGAACATATTTTTAGAAAATTAAAAAACCCAAATTGTTTATTTTAAAATTGCGATAGTAACTTATTCCTGCTACGGCCATTGAGCAAAATTAATTTTATTATGTGTTTTTCTATTCCGTCCTTTATAATATATTATAAAAAGTTTTATAATTATTATCTGCATAATTATATTTTTTTCATATTTTTTAGAATAAGAAGTTCCTTTAATTTTGCCCCCCCCCCCCCGCTCTCAAAATCTTCAGCCTTTTAAATATACAACTCAGTCCATTAACTTTTACAACTGTGGATTGGAGGATGCAACCATATTTTATTTTTCCATTTGAGGATAATCACAAAACTTAAATTCAATAATTAAATTAAATAAAAAAATTTTATATTCAATAATCAATGTCGCTTTTCAATATATTATTTACAATTCGATAGGAATAAAAAAAATTCAATCATATATTTTAATTATATATGATCGAGACAAAAATGGATTATGTCGTTGATTACTTAACTGTAGTATTTATAAAATTAAATTAGTGCTTGTAATAGAAGTACGACTTAATAATAATTACAGAAACGAGAAATTGTGTTATTTGGTTTTGGGTGTTGCATTAATTTTGTATACTGTAGAAAATCGATAAGTTCAAGGATTGTAAAATATGTGGGACTACATTTCGGTTTCTCATTTTTGATGGCATTATTTTTACAATTGTGTGTAAATATTGCATTTTATGCAATTATAACATCAACTTGTAAATGGGTTTAGCCCTGAAGTTAATAAGCGCTTATTCAATAATCTTAAATGATAACATTGCCAAGGACTGATATTATTTTACGTCGTAGTATGTAAACAATTCAAATTATGTATTAGCCTAATTAAATTAAATTTTTATAATTTATAGTACTTACGACTGAATAATTGGCAACAATTAAAATAAGTTTTCCGCTATTGTATGCTTGATTTTCTCAACGACCATTTAAAAGTAACGTAAAAGCTTTCACGTAATTTCAATAAAGAAACAAATTTTACCCCGAATTTTGACTGTATATTTAATTTTTGTGGGAAGAAATTTAAAATAAAGGATTATGGGATACATTCGAATTATTAAAATATAATTTTATTACAAATTCATTCCGCGCACGCAGTGATAAAATTAATTAAAATATTATAATTAAATGTCAAAATCATACGGTTTAAATCTTATTCAATAAAATTGTGGATGCACGTGCTTTGGCAGGTTGGATATGGCATTATTAAAATATTTTACTATA
The DNA here is from genome assembly GCA_963170105.1 of Cantharis lateralis. Taxonomy (NCBI): domain Eukaryota; kingdom Metazoa; phylum Arthropoda; class Insecta; order Coleoptera; family Cantharidae; genus Cantharis; species Cantharis lateralis. The sequence goes on from OY720626.1 coordinate 11,602,851, forward strand.
CAATAAATTCACGTGCCGCAACACTTCAATTATCTATTATTAGAATATGTTAAACTTCCATCATATTTATAACAAATTCGCATTTATACAGTACCGGAGTGGCTCACACATTCAAAATCCGGATACAAGAGGTAAAGTTAATAATAAAAAAAAATCTGCAAAAACTTCTAATTCATAAGTGGCGACGACGACATGGCGACGGCGAAGTGTCCCATTCCAATTGCGACGACATACTATTTTTTTTACTTTACGACAAATTTAAATTTATTCAAGTCAAAGGGTTGGTTAAGTAAACCGTTACTTCAACTTAGTAATTTATAAAGTACTAAAGCTGGGGGAGCAGAAACGTCGCAAGAAATTAAATGCAAATCTAAAAATTGCCAAACTTGCATTTCATTTTAAATAACTTCCATTCACTTTACGTTTGCTAAAATTGTAAATTTAAATCAGAAAAATACAAAAAATACAGACGGGTCGATAAGGTCGAGTTAATAAAAATAATTACGCTTGACGCTATTTACCGAATAAATTTTTAAATTTTCATCATTTTCAATTGTAATTTGAAAATTAAATGTTTTTTGTTGGTGGTGCTTGTGTGCTTTAAAAATTTAACTTGATTAATTCCTGAAGCACAAGAAGCACGACAGATTTTATCAATGATGTAAGTGCTATGTCGAGGAAGTGAAGACGTTAATCACACCAGCTAATACGCCTCCTTTATATTAAATAGGGAAAGGATCTTCTTAACAAGGTACAAAATTAGAGACCAACATAAATACTAACGAAGCCCTAATCATGTAGTAGGGAGTAAGCAAATTAAACTTTACTTTTCGGCATAATTTAAAGAACCATCCTGTATTACGATATTTTCAAAATTTTCATTTTTGTATTTATAAAACGATGTTAATAAGCCTATTATAGATTACCGTAATTAATTTACTCTAAGTAGTGCAGAGGGGTGGCGAATTTAACCCTTGATAAATTTCTCTCTACAGGTAATTCGTAGTAATCTTTTAATTAAAATTGTATTGTTTAAAATCAAACTCTTCCGAATTGTAATTAAAATGCTCCAAACATGCGCCTTTCTTGTTTTAAAAGAAATATTTGAACAATAAAATTTGACAAATTTTTGCAGTGTTATTTTTAGCATCGTTGCGACGCTGTAACCTACATGAAAAGTAATTACGAGCGGCGTTAATAATATTTTTGTAAAATTGCGGAAGTTTAGTTACCATAAATCAGCACACAATAGTATGCAAAAAAATGAACAATTGGGAAGCGAAGCAAATACTAAAAGAAATATAATCGCAAATTCATCCGCCCTTGCCCTATTTCCAAAACTCGGTGATAAATGAGCTCTTGGATAAAGCAATTTAATCGATGCGACTAGGGCGTGCACGAACACTGTTCTGTACGAATATGGGAGAAAAGCAAAAAGGAAAGCCTTCTTTGGGTTTGTGCCAATTTAACCCAATTTTTTCAATTTAATCAACTTTATCTCGTATGTTCCAGAATCGATAACACAAAATGTAAAACCTCCAACTTTTGTCGTTCTGTTTTATTTGGCCAGCATTTTTGCTCTTTATTGCTTCATTTTAATCCATTTTTTTAAATTAATTTAGGTTTGATGACAGACAAGTTTCGACAGCTGTAATTGATGATTTAACGATTACCGATTAATCCAAGTCGTTATGAAACTTTCAGTAATCTAACAAAGTTGGAGACAAAAACTTCTAAAACTAAGTTTTGTTAAATTTTTTTACGAAGTTTAACGATTAAAAATCCTGCATCGTTAGGTCCAGTTTTTGGCTTCAATTCAATCCGTAGTTTCAAATTACCGTAATCGTTGCATATTCCTGAAAACGGAATAATGCTTTCCGGTATGTTTATATAAAATTCCTCCTTTGAAATAATGGATGAAAAACGGTAAACGTGAATTTTTGCTTCATTCTGCTTCCAACTTTAATTAAAATAACACAATTGCATACGCGAAAACAGGATAAACTTGTTAATTTGATTATAAAAAGAAACCTAATATACAAATGTTCGATTTAATCAAAAAATGTTCTGTTGCATGGGGTAAGTCTATTAACATAGTTTAAACTTAGATTTGTTTTATAAAATATCATTTCTGAGTTTTTTAAACTTTTACTTGTTTTTTCTTTGTTTTACTATTTACAACCGCTTGTTTGCCGCGGGTAGAATTCTCTCTCCGTTGTTTATAGTTTTGTACTGATTACTCACAGATTCATTATTGAGAAATAGTTAAAGAAAAACTTAGTCCTGACTTTACTCTTTCACTTTATTCGTAAATTCGACAGATTTTATTTTGACTACAATTATTGGGTAACTGAGGGGTATTCCATACCCCCCAGACCCCCCGGTTTGCCCAAAAAACTAAGATTTGTACACAATTTCGCTAATTTATTGAATTAAAGAGAAAAATTACAAACTTTCAGAATGAAGTACTCGTAAGTCTGAAATATTCCCGTATTCAACAAATTGAATAGAATTTCTGCCACGTCATTGAAGTATTTGTTCCGAACAAGAGTGAAAAGATTTTCTTTCATAAATTTAGGAAAGTCTAGGAGGGTTTGAAATACCCTTTTCTTTAACCTTTGTCGTGACATTCTGCTTCTTACTATTGCCAAAATATCTTTTTGTAACTTGAGGATTTTTTTTTGCATTTCCTGGAAGAAGAAAATTTTGTACGAGACACTACCATCTATGGGATTTCCTCCCTACCCCCCCTTGACACCAAGAATCCGCCACTCGCCATTACTTTCAAAGTCAGGGAGGTTTATGACCGCTCCGAAGCATCCTTTCCACTATTATCTGGCGGTTTCGTCCATGGTGCTTCATCTATCGTCCGGATTACTTTTACTCTGATATTTCCAGGATGCAACAGCGTCCTCTTTTCTTGCTACTCCTTCCTTTGCTCCTATGATTGTGTGGAGCATTGTTTCCACACTATTCGGGAGTGAATTATGAGTTCGTTCCCAACTCTGCGGGTCTTCTGGTCTGATCCCATTTCCAGTATTCCAAGATAGCATGCTCGGTCGTATCAACACCGCATCGCATTAGCCACGTGTGGAAGAACCTCGTTTATGTTAGATGAAAGTCCACTTCACCGTGCTCCTAGCGACCCATGGTCTGATGTTAGGTGTGAGCCGCCGTGTTCACATTCCGATCTATTTTTGTGTGTGTGTGTGGTGAGAGTGGGAAAATCTTCAAAAAGACACCACCCAGATGGCTTGGGTGGTATACCCCATTACTTCCGTACACCTCCTGCCCAATTATGTTTCCGTCCTTTAGGGGCTTTGTTCTTCTTGTCGTTGTCTCTCGTCGTCTTGGGCCTTGGCCTTGGGTTCCAATATATCCAACATCATCCGCTCGATGGTCTCTCATTGCTCCTTGCTAACCAGCATCAGCTTGACGATGTTATCTGGCCTGAGGTCCATTCCCAATTGTGTTTGGGCAGTGTGTCTCGCGGCTGTCCATCTGATGCAGTGAAAGATGGTATATTCTACGTCATCAATCTCTCCACAGAACAGGCAGTTGGGGGTATCGGCTCTCTTGAATCGATGTAGGTAGCTGCGGAAGCATCCATGCCCACTCAGTGTCTGGGTAATTTTAAAGGTGAGCTCGCCGTGCCCTCTATTTACCCACCGCTCAATATCCGGTATGAGTCTGTAATTCGTGGGCCTCGGTTCTTGCGTTTTCGTAGAGAAGTTCGTTTGTCGATCTAAATTTGGCATCTCTTAGCTCTGCTTTTAGGTGGATTGGCAGGAGGGACGCCAATATCAGGACCGCGTCAGCGGAGACGGTCCTATATGCGCGACTAACTCTCAGGGAGCTCTTCCTCTGCACCATTCATCTTTCATGTGCATTCTCTGCACATTCCGACCTTGGCTTCCCCCCATCTACTACGCTGCCATTCGTAGACGGCGTCTTCTTTCGCGTTCACTTGTCCGGGATGGGTTTTCTCCGAACTGCAAATCTACTAGTGGTATTGCCTCCAACACCAACACGGCTTCACCAGACAACATTCTATACGCGCTGAGAATCCTGAGGAGAGCTCCTTAAGAGTCTCTGGGCGTTTCTCTAGGCGTCACACAAGTGCTGCATACAAAACCACCAGGCGGGCGAAGATCGACTCCGAAGTCTCCGCCTTGTCCACAGCACACCTGATATGCTCGGCGAGGTTGAGGCTTTTGTTTATCCTCACTCCAAGCACTACTACTGAATTTTACAGATTAATTAGAGATCCTTCCATTTGAATACTTTTGTATTCCTTACCCAGTGGACGATGGTGTTGATAGCCATTTTGGTTTTGGCTTAGACCACATTTGCATCGCTGTCGTGGACGATCAGGGTCAGGTAGTCTGCAGATCGCACTGCGGTTGCTCCTATGTTACGTTCCAGAGTACCGCACCAGTCTGGTGAGTCCTGCAAAATCCCGCTAGTCGTCTCCATTTCCTGTGATGCCCTCTCTCTTCAATACATCCGCTGATTTCGATGTTCTCATTTCGGTGTTTGAGAATCATCTGTAATAGGATTACAGGTCTGTAATAGGAAGGCTCTTCCAGTGACTTGTTGCCCACATCTAGGCAAATATTCTCTTTTCGATGCATCAGTTGAAAGCGGTCAGGATCCTATTTTCATGCCCTGTGGCTAGGGTTTTCAGTGCTAGACCCGGCACTTCGTCTAGGCTAGGTACTTTATCTGTTGAAAGACTGCACACGGCTTCCCGAGTTCCTCTTCTTGAAAAGAGGTCTAGAGGTGTGGAGTGAGCAATCTTGGTTGTTTGACTTTAGTTGGTGTGAGTCCTGGTAAGCTCGTTTTGTTCCCGAGTATTTGTGTGTGACTATTCTGTAGGCTTTGCCCCATGGATCTTCCTTGAGAGGTCCAAGCATTGCCTTTTCGTTATGATCTATCCGAGTTGTAAAGATTCTCTTCAAAGTGTTATTTGGTACCCTTTATTTCTAGTTTTCCCGCTTTAATTTGTTTGAATTGTTAAAATTGGAATCGTCCTTCGAAATTAGTGCAAAGATTAATGATTCTACGTGAAAAGAACTTAATTAGTTACATTGTGACAATTTCACCCCATAACAAAGCGTTCTATTTCGTTTTTCCCACCCCACTTGAAGTGAAAGTTTCAAAACCATGTCATTTGGGCGAATGAAAACTTAAAGAAGGTGAATGACTTATTTCTGTATGTAAACACGTCCAAATCAATAAGAATTTATCTCTTTAAGTATCCATAAATAAGCGAAAATTTAATATACACTCTTAATAAATTCTTCCAATTTATTTTTGTATAATTTTTTAAAAAGCTACCTCGGGTTCACCGAAACGAACACTGCATGCAATTAATTATATATAAATATAATATGAACTTATAAAAGAAAATTCAATGCAAAAAACTTATCCGAATTGAATTTATTTAAATTTATAACAATATTTATGATGTTTTTGCAAAAAATTTAATAAAGTAACGTGTTTCGACTTATCGATTTCCATACCTACGCCCACTCCTTCGCTAATTAAATAGTCAGTTGGTGTTTTTACACAAAAGTATTATCGTTTTTATTGTTGCATTCAGAATCATAATTTTAATTACTTTGGGTGAGCTTTTGAAGCTTAAGAATATTTTAATATTTTAAATGGAATCAATTTATTCCTTTTTATGCTTCTACGTGTTCTTTATTCAAAGAAAATGAATAAATATTCATGGTTTTATTATATAAAGTATTAATCAAATAGAGTACTGTCGTAGACTAGCAGTTAGAGAGCTGGATTTAAGTACATACACCGAATTTTTCATACCACAACATGCTGACTACATCTTTGAGGTATTAAATGCCAATAACTTTTTCTGAAATTTATTGAAGTGTAGGTTTCCTGGGTCTATCGATTTTTAACAGTTACAACAAACTAACATTTAAATTAATATAATTTTATAGCAAATTTGCTTGATAAACCTTTAGTTTAGGTAGAGTTATAAAATAATATTGAGATAAGCAGTTTTCATGGCAATGTTAAATAAATTATAAAATAAACCTAACAGGAATATATTAAAATAATAGTAATAATTTACGTTATTTGCGCTGTAACCAAGTTTTAGCTTATCAATTGATAATAATTTTAACGACAATGTTCTTTTTAATTTATTCCAAAACGTTTGAACCTTAAAGCTTATTTTTCCTTATATATAATATTAACAAGTAAAGCTCAAAGCACATTGTATTGAGAATGCATTCTGCTCTTTGATGTGGCTTTTATTGCACCCAGAAACTATCATCTTTGATCACGGATATACAAAAAATTTATTTTATGGGTCAAATATACTTTACAGACCCGAGACTGAAACGTGTGTTTTGGTAAAGCAAAACAATGTTTGCCGAATATGAGACCGCAAGCTAAGTCGGGTGTCTTTATCAATCATGTATCCGCTAAGGGTAAAACCGCAGACTGCGTCGTATCTTGGTAAAGCACATTATAATATCTAACTAGAATATTCGGTACATACAAGTCCGCAGGTCAAGAATATTATAAAGCTACAAAAGGACAAACCTCTAGCTTTGCAAACTTAGTCTCACAGTCCCTCGAGAAGCTCGACGTTGCGGTACTTCTTGTTCAACTGTAATGTAGTCTAAGAAACTTTTATATATAATCAAGGATGAACCGCAGACGTAATGTTTCTAACTCATTAGTCCTCTTCAGTTACGTAAATTTATTATTAATGCTGTATTAAAATTTATACAAAGTTTGTCACGCCTTTTTATTAAATCAACCAATACGTGCGAGGTCAATTTTTCTTGGGTTACTACGGTAACAAATAAAAATAGAAAACAAACAAATAAAAAAATTCCAATAGATGCATCAGATCGACGAGGGATACCTTTGACTCCTTCAAATCAATTTACAGCTTTCCACTGCAGCAGATGAAAGAGATCTAGGGCTCCCGGAAATACGTCTTAAAGTTTGACGTTCATCGTTTTTAAATTGTTTCAGGGGAAAACCCCATTTCGTGAAATTTACTTACTTCTAAAAAACATATTTTTTTATTGCTTATAGCTACTTGTTTTTGCGTTTACATTCAACTGAAGCCCGCGAGCTAGGTAGAAGAAGGAAGTTTGACTATGTACTGATAAACGGGGTCCGAGTAGCCTCCAGGTTGTAGGATTTTCGCTTTAATTTTACTTCTTGTTCTACATAAATCCTGAGATTTTAAAGAACTGATTGGACTTTATTTACACCGTGATGGACGATTATTACCAACTTTGCAATAAAATTTATATTTTATATTAAAACTTTACTATTATTATGCCGAAAACATTCGGAATGTAATTTGGTCTGTGTAACACTAGTAGCTTTCAGGATATTGATAATTTATTGTCCCAAAATTTGCATTGGAACTACGGGGTGGAGCTGAAATATATTTATTACATGTTGCTTCGGGGCGTTCGAATATCTAAACTGCACCAAAGTTTCACTCGCTGAAAATTCATCCGGCAGAAAACGACTGTCGCTTTTTTTTAACTTTCAAATATCTTTTTTGTATTTTTCTCGGTGTAGCATGAAAAAACTTCTAAACATCAAGACTGTGGACAGGTAAGATACGTTGGAGTGCTTATATGCAGACAATAAAAATTGTAATTTACTGGTTCTTCTAAATTACAAATAAGTCGAAAAAATGTATCGTTTTATTTATTATTCGTAAGAATAAAATTCAAGGATGTTTTAATTTGGTGTATGTGGGTAAGCAATTATGTAATGGTACGTAGACAGATTTTTGAATATATCACAGTGGGTTAAATATATGTATATTCAAATATTTGTTATTCTGATATTTCAGGCAAAGTGCTATGTTGCATTTAAAATTCATAAACACGATTTGCTGCTTGTGACCGTTATTAATTTTGTCAAAAACTTATTATATGAAAATAGAGACAAAAGTTTTTCCATTCTGTAAACAAGATTATTAAATTAAGGTATTCTGGTACTTATTCTCGAGTGCTCACTTTTAATGTTGCTATATAAGGAAAGTTTTTAAAAGCTTCCCTTAATGTTCTGATTTTAATACCCGAGCGTCGTTGATTGTTAATTTTCATTCTATTGAGCCACAAAAGAACACGAAACCTACTATTAAAATTATGATAAAATTTTATACTAGAATGAAAGTGGTGTCTGGGGTGTTTACTCTACAAGTTTATCAATAAAAAATTTGAACATTTACATAAGAACTTAATTACGTATAAAGTGATTAGCCAGAGTAGTAAATAACCTGTTGGATTATGTATGTGTGTGTACGTAAACAATCATAATATGCATGATTTACTTGCGTGTGTGACGAAAATATATTTATTTACTCGAATTTTTGCAGTCTTTATGTATATTTAAATAAATTAAAATAAATGTTTTGTCGCCTTTCATTATTAGTCCGACCTTAAAAGTCGCCGTCCGATTAAAAGTCAAAATAAAGAAGTTTAATCAAATTATTCGCGGAGAGCAACAAGAATTTTATTCCAGGTCTTTACACCTATTCACTACTTTGACTTACCTGCGACTTTTAGGTGATTAGGTTTTCCAGATAATTAAAACTTAATCATTGTAATTACATAGTTTTTTATTTCGTACCTTCTTTAATTCCTTTGATTTAATTAGTTATGAAATTATTTTTTTCGTTATCATTTTTATGTAACTGTGAGTCTACGTAGGTTGTAATTGTTTAAAAAATTAAAGTGGGTTATCAAAGTGTAATTATTGCACGGTGTGCTTTTGCACACCAACCAAAATATCTGACGCTTTAAGATAACATTTGTTACATCACGAAGTTGCAGTTAAGCTCATTGATTTATTGCTTTTAATTAATCTTTGGCTAGCATTCTTTTTGTTGAAATTCCATTAATTTAGTGCTTCTAATAATCCTGTAAGAAGCTAGTCGAACTTTCAAAACGTCATTAGTGCTTTGCATATCCTTAATCCAGAAAATCTTAAAAACATAAATCTTCGTGAATTAGAACCCAAAACTTAATAACTTAATCACAACTTATGTATCACTAAGTTGAGAGATTTTAGCGAGATTAATCAAAATTACGCATTTTAGCGCAACGTAAAATTGTCAATAAAATCCCAAGGCGTTCGCTGACAGGAAGAATAACTTGGAGATTGAGGTTTTGTTGGGATTATGTAAATGACAGAAGCTAGAATTGTTGACGCCAGACATAACAATATAAAAGCATATGAAGAAAACGAAAATGTGTTAAAAGAATGTAAACAAAGAAAGCGAAATTTTATCTCAAATAGTAATCTTTGTGTATGGCATATAAAAATAAAGAAAACTTTGAGATACAGGGTGGTCAACTAAGGAATTCCGATTTACAAGCGCTCTAAAATTGTTTTGAATAGGAATAGAGAAGTGGAGTTGGTCTTAAACGAAGGAGGGGCTCATGGAAATTCAGTCGCCATGGTTCGCTGGACGGGTGAGGAGCGTTCGTTCTGTGTGCGCGCTTATTACCAAAATCAAAATTCTTGCATTATTGTGAGTCGTCGTTTTCGTGCACTTTAATTCCTGCACTAATTGGAACTTGTAGGGGTGCATGTGTAAATCTTTATGAAGAATGTTTATCAATGACGATCTCTTCACATTTAGAGCAAACATTCTTCATAAAGATTTACACATGCACCCCTACAAGTTCCAATTAGTGCAGGAATTAAAGTGCACGAAAACGACGACTCACAATAATGCAAGAATTTTGATTTTGGTAATAAGCGCGCACACAGAACGAACGCTCCTCACCCGTCCAGCGAACCATGGCGACTGAATTTCCATGAGCCCCTCCTTCGTTTAAGACCAACTCCACTTCTCTATTCCTATTCAAAACAATTTTAGAGCGCTTGTAAATCGGAATTCCTTAGTTGACCACCCTGTATAACCCAAAATACATAAACTTCACTTTTACGTTGAAAATATTACGCTCAGCAAAACTTCCACAATTTTAACTCCAATTATACGTTATGTGATGGGGGTAAATTACCCTTGACAGGAGATCTTAACTTGAAATTTATTAACCCTTGTGCACGAACACGATGCAATTGTCATTTGTTGTTTTAATAAGAAAATATCAAAAACTTCCTACAATTCATGATTAGGTTGCAAATTTTCCCATTTTAATTAGTACGCCTATCATTTAAAATCTAACGGATGCAGCATAATAACACGAAAACTATATTGCTTTTATTTTCTGTCCTTGACCTTAGCTTTATTTGCAGAATAATATCCAGTTCTATTTTCGATATAATTTAAGCTTTAAACATTCGATCATAATATGGAAGAATTTTAATCTTCAGTTTTAAGTTTATTTCCACAGGCTGGTGCCTCTATTCCTTCGACTAAGTTGGAATGGTAAGTAAACCTTTTAAAAAATTCTAAACAGTGAGCAACATTTTCAGTTTGGTAGAATATTCCTATAAGAAGTTAAATTCCACCTCAGAGCCCCTGGTTTACAGCAGCAATCAGAAAGACACGCGAAGGGGAAGCCCCGGTTGAGTTAAGACGCCGCATGAATACGTTCTGCAAGAGAAATTGCAAGTGGGGATGTTGTGACACGACAATGGCCACTATTCGATGAAGTGCGACAAGAAGGCATACTGCATGGATTATGGCGTGGCGAAACACCGAGTCGGCAATAGGAAGATATGCGCGAAAAAACAGAGAAAAGAAATACTAGAAAAACGGAATCATTGATGAACAAATTCATAAATACAATGATTTTTTTCATCAATATGATGAATTTGCTTTTGTTTTTGGTATTTGGATGTTAGTCTCTCATTCAGCTATTATCCCATAAATTGTAAACTTTCCTCGAAATAGAAAACTCTAAAATTTTTGCGACAATTATTGTCAATATTCTGATTGTCAACGGAAATTTAGAAAACGAAAATTTCAGAGGATCAAAATGAAATCAACCGGAAAATAGAGAGAAAGCAAGAACGCTATCAGGCTTTTCTTATCGAAAATCAGCTTATTTTACCACCAATAAAACATGCTAACTTTATCGTGTTATTAAGTAAGCTAGATTTTTTCTTGCACAAAAAGTTAAACATACAAAAAACTAGTTAATTGTGATAAAGTAGAACATCTTGCAAGAACCAGAGATTAGAGATATTGCATCAAGAAGGTAATTCAGTGGAAATCAAGAATAGGAAAGATAAATGGAAATAGATTTGCGCTTAGATAGACAGACGGTATTAAATGAACGGCAAATCATGTAAAGTAAGCTACTCCAAAAAAGTACAGATAATATTAAACATATGAGGATGATAATTTTTGCAAAAGGTTTTGCATGCTGATGCAAAAAGATTTATCGTAATTTAGAATTCTTGATGACGAAGAAGTTCTGAAGCTTTGTTCAAGTGATGTAAAATTTTATTGAATACCAATTTTTGTGTTCATTATCATTTCTTAATATTCAAATTTATGTTATATTTATCGATTAAGCGAAATTGCTTTATCTAATTTTCTTAAATTGACTAAATTATAATATTCTGGGAATATTTTAGATTTCCTTTTGTGCTTTCTCAATCGAAAATGCTATATATTATAATTGAATATTTATATTTAATGGATATTATTTGTAAAATTGTATAATTATTTCCCGAAATAATGTGCTTCTGAAATAAATAGCTGTATAGGTGATCAATCTATCACCTAAGAATTTATCTCAATGGCAATGGTTAGAAACTACCCATTTCAGTGGAATTAAGGTTGTAACAGACTGCCAACTGCCAGGTCTAGAAAGGCATTCACATAGAGATTATAGTTACACTGTATTGTATTAAAGGAACCAATACTGTTTCACGTTTTCTCCATTGTACACCGATCCATCCAAAGGGCTAAGCTATGTCGGGTTTAAACACCTAAAATGCATTCCACAAACGGAAGGCCATGCAGAAATGGTCCGAAGGCAATCCAAAATTATTCAGAATTGAACAATCCTTTTTGTATACTTTGTTACACTTCAGACCGATTAATTAACGTTGAAATGAAATTAATTTGTTATGTACACAAGGGAATTTCTAGCAAGTTAAGTAAATTAAATATTGCAAACCGAGAACAAAAGCTTAATAACCATTTGACTCGTCTTTTTAACAGTGTCTGTGTTGGCTTTGTTGGCGCAGTTTAAAATTATTGAATGGCGAATAAATTACTTATCTTGTCGGTTTCATTAAAACTCTCACGCCATCGGTGTAAAAAGCTTTTACGTATGCAACCCCATTGACACCCGTGTATAGAGGTTGCATTGCTTGTTCAGTTAAGGGGTTTTCAACAGAAACGTGCTTATGTTAAACACTTACCCAGCACCCACTCAAGTAAATTTTAAATTTTTTTAACAATATTCATATATGTATATCTTTAATATTATTACTTTTTACAAATAGAGCGAGTTTTCTTTTTCGTGTTGAAACGCATCAACGTGTTATTTAAATAAAGCGATAAAGATACGGAATGCATGTTTTAAATAAAGGGTCAACATTATATTTACAGCCCTAAAAACCAAACTGCCACCGTATAACACACCTATTCACTCGATTAGTTGATTAAATTAATTGATACGTTAACTTTCAGCAATGAACAATGTTGACTAATTTGAACAGCGCCGTTAACACGAAATTAAGATCTGCATTGTTTAGTTATTTCAAATAATATAAATGTGCTTATTTACAAGTGACCTACTTTAATTTATCATCGACAATGCGAGGATTTGGTTAATGCGGAAAGGGATTTTCACAAAGATAACCAAACGTACCGGGATTTACTATTGGCTAATCATAAATTTTAAAATTACGCCGTTAAGACGACAACTTTTTTAATCGCAGTATTGCAAAGTATAATCAGCAAATAAAATTTTGGGCTTATATTCTTCAAACACTTTTTTATTTGAAACCTGAACCACCTTAATACCGGGATTTGGCATCTTCTCTTCCATTATGTATGTTCATGCTTTTACTCAAGTTGTCAAGTATATAACAACATGAAGTATGTATGTATGTTTCGAAAGTTTTCCTGCTATTTATAGTAATGCGTAAACTTTTAATGTTCTGATAATGTAGGACGCGTACATTGTAGTTAATCCTACAAATGTATCTTTTTACAGGATATTTATGTATCGACCACCAAATTATACTGTCTTTAAAAGGAAATTGTGATTTTCTATCTACAGGATACTTCAAAAGAATTTTGTGCAAGAAATTATGGCACCACATTATTTTGAAATTCCATATATTATGAATAAGCGCGTGCCGCTACTTTTTCACAAATTCGACTATTCAATTGTGAAGAAAATATTTAGGAAATATTTAGATGGTAACAATAGACGCACGTAGAACATTTCCATACAACCTTTTTAGAGCGTCATCTGTTTTGTATTTTGTTTCTAGCGTTATATTCTAAAGCTTTTTAGAGCTTTATTGGATTTATTCTGTAAAGAAATCGTATATTTTACTAAACTATAAGCAAAAACGTGACTAACCTGTCGGTTTTTTTTATTTTACACTTTTTCGACTCCAAACGTTGCATTGTTCGTCTGATGTTCTCTATAAATATTTTAATACTTTTTATTTCCATGGAACATTGAGCACGTTCAAATTGGATGAACGTTATTTATATTATATCACTGCAGTATTAAAAAGTCTAGTTTATAGAAATATAATTATGGCGACACTAAGCGATTGGATTAATATAAACTAATTTCATGATTTAACTTAGAAGTTAAAAGATTTACTTTGAAAGTTGTGATATGCAGTAAACGAAAGGCCCCAGAACCCTCATAGGCCACCTACTTATGATTGTTTCAAAATTTCAAATATGCAACCCCATTAACATACCTGTATGGAGGCCCCATTATTTCTTTACCGATTAATTAATGAAATAATTGAAACAGATAATACCGTTTTTAGTTATCCCGTCTTTCAATACAAAGTGGTGCCCGAAGCAACAAGCTGTTGAATCCTCTTTGTTACCATTGCCATTGAATTTAAATTCGTTTGTATAGAAATATTTTTTATTATTTTAATATTAATAATATATTCTAATAATATTTTTTAACAATTAAACCACGAAAGTACCGTTGTTCTCCATTGTCCCCCCCCCCCCAGTCTATAGCAATTTAAGCAGATCCGATTATTGGCTTAAAAAAACTGTTAATAAACGTTATAAAATATACTTGAACGGGGGTAGTTTAGGGTTGATTTAGTGGGACTGAAGAATGGTATTATTGTAATTCGCGACAAACGTTGACGTCAAAGTTGTAAATCCTGCAAAAATCTACCACTTTTGTAGAGGTCACTTTTTAACATAACCTCAAAATTTCCAAGCAAAATGCGAAAAAGAGTCTCTTATTTTTTTTTTCGTGTTCAATTTTTCATTTCCGCAAAAATAATTTAATTTTGACGAAACTTAGTGAAAGTATAGCTTTCTGTGTCTTCAATAGCCACGAATATTTTTAAATAAAAGAATAAAAAAGTTTCCGAGATATTTATTCCCCCCCCCCCATTTTGAATTTTGGATCCAAAATAGTTTAAATCGTTTGTACCTCGTTTGTACCCGTTTGTACCTTCTTCATTTTCGTTTGTACCCATTTAGTTTTTCAGATATGTATTTTAAAGTATTTAAATTGCACATTTCGCCAGCCTACCTCCATTTCGAATTTTGGATTCAAAATAGTTTAAATCGTTTGAATTTTCTATATTTTCGTTTGTACCCACTTAGTTTTTCAGATATTTCAAAATATCTAAAATGGAAATTTCACCAGCCCCTCCCCCTATTTTGAATTCCAAATAATTATATCGTTTGTATCCGTTTGTACCTTCGTTATATTCGTTTGTATTCACTTAGTTTTCAGATATTTTTCTCCAATGACAATTTCTGCTACTATTTTGTAATCATTAAATTTTGGTGAACCTTGTACAACGGTATTTTTACTTCCTTTTAAAAATTGATTATTCCTCGGATTTTCGCGAAAGCGTAATAAATAATTTAAACTTTTAGCTTTCTACTCTTTTATTTTATATTTTATTCCTTTTCTACTTTTCTAATGTATCTACTGATAAATATTGTTTTATTAAAATCTAGTTGATCCATTCTACGAGTCAATAATATGTATCAAAAGAAAATGTGGTACTATTTTGGATCCAAAATTCTAAAAGGGGGGCCTGGCGAAAAGCCCCTATTTAAGATATTTTAAAATATCTCAAAAACTAAGTGGGGGGTACAAACGAAAATAAAGAAGGTACAAATGGGTGCAAACCAGGTAACAACGATTTAATCTATTTTGAATCCAAAATTCGAAATGGGAGGGAGGGGCTGGCGAAAAGCACCTAATTTTTTTCCGAAACAGAAACATTTATTTTTCAAAACAAAATTCTACTTAGGAAAATCATCAAAAAAATCTATAGTTAAAATTCAAAAACATCTTCAAAAATTTCAAATAACGACCCTTCTTCAATAATTTTTTGTTGATAATCTGTTCAGATTAAAAAAAAATTTAATTAAAAAAAAAAGACTGATTCCACCATTCAATATTGTAAGGATAAAACTACAAGAAATTATTGATAAATTTATAAGCGATTTTTGAATTAAGTTATTTAATATTCTGAGTTTTGCTTGCAAAATTATTATATTTTTCAAAATTTTTGCAATGGGTATTGGGTATTTATAATAAAATAATACTAGGCAAATCTTGGTCTTTTTGTCAAATTTTGAAGTTGATTACTTTCACAATTGGTTTCGCAACTGCAAGAAATTGTTTTTGACTGAATGTGCGTTTTTTCTTCAACGTTTCAGCGCACGCGCACGTAAGACTTGGTGGTACTTTATACCTGAGTATGTGCGTATGTGTATGTGTGTGTCTTCGCTCCGAAACGAGACCGAGAGAGGGTCCTACCACTGCCATCTTGAGCTTTTCTCTACGACGAACAGCTGCTCCGGAATTAAATCAAGAGTTGAAAGAGAGAGGGGGGACCAATCTAAGGATTTTGTGTGTGTAATGCCCGGTTTATTCACTAAAGTTAACCGCGCGGTCAATTTATCAAGCTGTTGTTAAAGTTGTATCCGGACCGGAAAAAATGAATATCTCGAAAACTTCTTGATTATTTTATCAAAAAAAAAATTGTGGTTATTGAAGATACAGAAGTGTATACTTACCCCAAATTAAAGTATTTTTGGGGAAATAAAAAATAAAAAAAACGATTTTTCGCATTTTGCTGCAAATTTTGAGATTATGGTAAAAAGTTACCTGTACAAAAGTGGTAGATTTTTGCATGATCTACAACTTTTGTAGGGAATTCTTTTTGCTTTGACGTCAACTTTCGCCGGAAATCGCAAAAATATCATTTTTCGCCACTTTTCAACCCCCCAAGCTGATTTTTTTTACGTTTATTATAAATTCTTTTACCATTTCCATCTGTAAAAGTTCAGATAACAATTTCTTTTCCTCCAAGTGTAATTTGGTTGGACTACCAGTTTTGACATGTCTTTTTAAATTGCTTCTAGTTGGAATCTTTCGTCTGCTTCTATATTTTTGTCTGTAGAATCGCAAAGCTGTTACTTTTCGTTCAGTTTCGTTGGCTTTGTTAGTTGAATTAATGAGCGCAGCCGTATCCTTGGCGATGAGTAGCAGAGTTCTATGATCCATAAAGTCAACAAGAGTAACAAAATACTCATCAAGCATCAGTTCAAGAACAATTTCTGGGTATTCCATGGCCGTAAACTAATTCTTCTAGGAGTGGAGATTAGTATTTTTTGCATACTATCTTGCACCGGGCAACTTAGATGTCAAAATTCACTTCCTCAATAAATATTTCTCTAGATTTTTTGCTGACCATTCTTGGTAAATCCACTGCATGGTTGGATTTTGGCAAGAAAGTGGGTTAGATGCAACTTAGCCCTTCTACTACGATGGTAGATAACTTACCTATATTTAAATGGTATAGAAAGCGGTTGTAGTAGCAGTAGGAACTTCCTCTATGTTAGTTATGTAATTACAATGAAAATTGTCCATTTCAAGTAGAGGTGCTATAATGGATCTAGCTCATTTTAAAAATTTAGCAAACTCTTCAAAGTTAATGTTATATAATCCTGTTGACTATTAAACTTGTAATAATTTTTTATCTGTTTTATGATCTTGGAATAAACTCGGCAAAATTATTTGTAAACCAGATGGGTGTAGTATTAATTCAACCTGGCACTTTGAAATGTGTAATGTATGCACCTCCAAAGTTGAAGGAGAAAATTAAAACAAATAAAATTCAATTGCTCTATATTACAAGTAAAAACTTTAATTCAAAAATAATCACAGTTGAAAATTACTTGAAGCATTTCAATTAGAATATATTATGGTTCTATACTATATATAGGTACACACTTTGGTTTTAGTTTAAAACTTCATTAAACTTACATTCAACGTAAATTATATGTAAATTTCTAAACATACAATAAATATTTTAATTAAATTTTGTGTATATGCTCGCTAAAATGGTACAAAAAGACAACTAGTACGGATTTTCTTCGTGCTCAGCCAAGGTAAGAGTGGAGCGTAATATTAACAATTTATAGCGAAATGGAATTCACTTCGCGATTACCTATTCTTTGTGTGGGTATACCATAACTATATTACAGTATAAATTCCTCATCATCAAGGATTAAAAAACCTATATACGTAAATAATTTAATCGGACCGAAGACCACAAAACAACTAGAATCCCAACGATCGTTGGGAGTTAAGTCGATGAGAAACAAAAGATTTTGGACCTGGGGTGAATCCCAGTAGGAATCCTTTCAGTGCGTATGACAGACACACAAGGAAGTTTTTGGGACGAAATCCTACTGTGTAGATTCAGTCATCGGGTCGAAAGGTGACACGCCTCTTACCTTACTTTTATAAATTTAGCTCGAGAGGCATCAGCAAAAAAATTATAACGAGACAGTGGAGCATTAGCGCACCTAGTAATCCTCGGATGAATGTAGGTCAGATCAAGTCGATATACATATAAATATTCAACAAAAATTAGTTTATGACAAAGATGAAAATATAATTTGATTGGTTATCTTCGTCGGGCTCTATTTGACGTCAGGGCAGTCGTACATAAGCAGTTCCGCCGTCGGAGTAGGACCAGGAAGTTTGCTGGAATGGTTTCCATCCTCCACAGAGATGCACCAAGCGTGGGAGTCTTGACGTCAAGGGCTAGGGGTGCTTAAATGTCAGAGTTCGTTGTGTGGTGCGGTAATCGATATAGCGCCAAAC
This sequence comes from Cantharis lateralis, assembly GCA_963170105.1. Lineage (NCBI taxonomy): Eukaryota > Metazoa > Arthropoda > Insecta > Coleoptera > Cantharidae > Cantharis > Cantharis lateralis. The sequence goes on from OY720626.1 coordinate 11,621,159, forward strand.
ACCCCGGGCTCAGCCCTGTTCTATTCGGCCAAGGTCCTCTTCTTATTCGACAAAAAAGCTTTAAGAAATGTAAATCCCCAAAAAAATGAATCGGCTGATGGAAATTGATTAATAATTTTACTTTAAAAAGTAAAACGTTTTATCTTGATTGTATCGATCATCGTTAGGATAACATGCCAAAGTGTATATATAAGTACAATCGTTCGTGTAAACGACGACAATTTTCAAGTTTCTTGATGGCTAAACTAACTAAATTCAACACCCATAGGAATAAGCTCGTGCGTTAAAACAGATTAACTTGGAAGTACTAAGAGATTCCGTAACGAGAAGGGCCGCGTTAAGAATTGATGATCTGAATTAAAATTTTAAGACGGTTAGATAATCTGCTATTAAAGTAATAAAAGTGTTTCACAAACTGAAATTACCTACTTTAAATTTTCAGATATCTAAAAATATCAGAAACTGAACGTCCAAACGTGATTAATTATTAAATTTTATCAAACCTACTTTCGATATATTTAACCTGCCTGAATATTCACGAACTTTTAAATTTGAAGTCTTCAAACATTTTCATCAATAAAAATTTCTTCGTTTTACTTTTTGTTTACTGTTTGCTGTTTGTAAACAAACAATTAGGTTATAACAAAAAATTGTAGGGCATAACAGTTCGTTTTCAAATTAAAGATTTAGGAGTTACATAAGTAGGCTAGGCTATACTGATTCAAGGATTTTATTTGTTCAATATTATTACGCATCCTCCTTTCATCTTTGAGACCAATTCGAAGTAGAATTCTTGAATACCTTTAATTAAATGGATCAAGTCTGATTCCTTAGTAATGTGTATTTCAGAACAGGTATTATTAATTTTATGAAATAATGTTCTTTGTTAGTAGAATACTAGAAGTTCAGAGTGCTTCAGACAATTACTAATGAGGTTCTAAAGTAATAATAATTATTTTCGAGGTAAATAGCTTCTGTTATTGTTAATTTGTATTAACAATGTTAACGTTTGCTTCCACATTTTAATGATCTCTGAAAGTCGATAAATTAAAACACTTACGTAGCACTATACCGGATGGCTCGTAGGATTCATTGTTTTGGTTTTTAAAGATTCTGCTTCTACTTGTACAGTTGTCTTGTCTGAAAATTTGATGTAGATGTGTATAAAGAGCTAGATGCCCGTATATTCCTTTAAATAAAAAAATAAATTAACTTTTTAAGTTTAAAAAAAACATGTTTTATTTGGAGAAAATGAACTTTTTGTGGCTCTTCTATTATTTTCGAACTACTAGGCTTATCCCTAAGCTTTACAAACTTATGGTGGAATGAAACTAGCACGTTATCTGGTATTAAAAATATAATACTTGATGTAGATGTGTATAAAGAGCTACCTGCCCATATATTTTTTGTAAGAGAAGCAACTATGTACTAACTCCATTCTATCGACAGTACGAAATTCAATCTACGTTATTGCATTTAGTATAAAATTATGATTATGCTGAGCGCCAGATAAAATTAATATAACATGAAGACGAAGAAGAATGTTTTTGTATATCTGCTGAAAAAAAGGTCAATCACCTGCAACTCTCGACATCTCGAATATTGCAAAATGTAAAGAAAGTGATTTATCTTATACGCTATCCAAATACGCGATAGCTGTTCAATTATTAATACTAACTTGGAAAATGTTTTATGCATTAAAAAAAATCAAAAGTTAACCCTGGTGCGTAGGTTTGTAATCAAGTTTTCGAATATCAACAATATTGATATAAAAATTTAGAACAAAAACTGACGGATATAACGAAACGATGATAAATCATAAGAAAGTGCGTCTGCGCTGGGAAATTTCAATGAAACTATTTTAAACAAAATAACGATTTTAGAAGATAGTTGAAAATGTCAAGGTATAACGAAATTAAATAACGGTTTTTTGGCTGATGAACTTCACAAATACTAATTTTAGCATTCTTCTCTTCGGTCACAAAAATACTATTTTATTCGCTTACATGTTTCTATGTATAATTTTAAATGTTGTTAATAAATTTTCCACTTTAGTTAACACAATAATAAATGTATGTGCCAAAATATAGTTCAAAATTTATAAGAGGAATTATAAATTCTATGTTTAGGTAATCCATTTAAGCTTTAAAATTAAACGTCAGTTTCAATCTGGTCAATTATCGGATAAACTGGGAAAACTATGCATAGTTTAGTTGTTATCGGGAGTATTATAACTAAAATCTGTTTAATATTAAAACTTTAATTCTAATTACCCTGTAATTAATAGATGCGCACCGTAATTAAATTTTCACAAATCTCATTATTGACTTGATTGCATAAATTTTACCTCCGTTCCTTTAACCTAATTTGAGATATTAAAAAAAACATGGCGCCGTTCAAACCACACACAAAAAAAGGTTTCATATAAAATGCTAACTTAAATTTTGTGCTGGTAAATAGCCAACATGGGGAAGTAAACATTCCGAAGTAAAATAATAAATAGAAGACATTTGTTTCTCGCCTAACCTCAAAACAACTAAAAACTTGATATAATTCAATTGTCACTTTTTCTGAAAGCAATTGTTTTACTTTAGTGCCGGCGGATTTTTTTTAGTTTTGTTTCTTATAAAACAATATACTATTTTAGTTAAAGTACAATAAATTATTATTTTTAAATAAAATTGTGCTAAATATATTTATTATAAAAAAAAGTGCTACAATATTGTGATCCCGAAATAACTGCGCAGAGTATACCAGTTTCTCTCTCTCTCTTGATTTTCTAGTGACACAGTTTTCTTGTTTTGTCTGCAAGGATCTGGATCCTTTTAGACTTTGTTTCCTAATCGCAACAAAAATTTTCTAAATTATGTATAACTTAAAATAGGCAACAAATTTAAATATTACAGCACTTAAAATCCACTGAAAGCTTTTTAGTAATAACGAACGAATTAATTTTATAGGTCAACGTTGTATACATTATCAAAGTGAACTTTTCACATTTGACCTTTAAAAGCAAGTCCTGAATTTTCTTCCGTACCCTACATTGATTAAATTATTTTTAATGTCAAATTATACCTAACATATTTTGTCGAAACCAATCACTTTATGATTGCTTCAAAAATTTAAAAGGCCCAATACGGCCGTAAAATTTTTAAATTTGTATTTCGTTTTTCCTTCCGGCACGAAAGGTTAAAAACTGATAAAACCCATCGAATTGAATTAAATATGGATGTAATATCATATTTGAAATAGACAATTTTATCCGCAATAAGGAGGAGCAGAGCAGAAAAGCTTACTCGTGCGCGCAAAGGCTTCATCGACCAGACCTACCCTGACCTTGGCCTACAACTCAATGCAGGTCAAACTTAGGGTGGAACTACCCCTTTCCCACAATAACACTCTTTCATGCTTCTCTAGTTCACCCGGACAGACTTGCCAAACACGCCCTCGTTTTCTTTTAGCCTTCTTCTGCAGACGAACCTAATCGATTTTTTACTTGTCTTAACAAGACAATTGATTTCTCCCGTAACCGTCCGTGGTCAAATTTGTTCCTAAAGCGGAAGCCACCTAATTAAACAGGCTTAAATTTTTTTTATCACTTTTATTTTATAAAAAGAGCGTTAGAAAAAGTTAAAGGTTCATGTGGATAATTTTGAACGTGGACTCCATTCCGCCAAACACCAAACATTTTACGGTAGTATCAATCGCTTGCACGCTTTTATGAACCTTGAAGGAGGAAACAACCTTTTTATTTGCTATATCTATAACTTCCACCTGCCCCACACCACTTCCACCTGCAATCACAGTATTTCCCGAATCATCCCCTTTAAAAAATTGGGTACAATACAAAAATTCTCCGTCGATTGTATTTGGACGATTTATCGGCACTATTGTGTCGATCAATTTGGTCGACGCTAAATCCCAGAGTTGCAGGCTATTCTCCACGACCCACGATCCCGTCAGGACGGTATTATTCTGAAAATTATTTCACAAGTAAATAATTTAGACGTTTAAATGGTTTAAGTTTACTTTTATATCGATTGCGTTCCCACAAATATGAGGGCCCCTAATACAACGCACACAGCCTTCTTCAATCCGCGTATCCCATACCTAAAATTAAATTTAATCAATCCATCAATACCTTCTCCAAAAACTTACTTTAACGCAGTTGTCCCATCCGCCCGTCAAAAGCGTTTCGTTGACTTCGTCATGAAAACGAACTGCAAATACTCGCAGTTTATGAAAATTCTTAAGTTTAATCTCGGTCATATTTTCTTCGTTCCTGCCATAGGTATGTTTAATCTGTGGCAATAACAATTTTTTAGGCTAGATTTTTCAACCTCACAAAAAGAATGGGAGTACTTTTCCTGTAGTAATATCATACAATCGTATTGCTGCATCTTTACCTCCGGTAGCCAAGGTATCTCCGGCAATATTTATATCTAACGCGTTCACCTCGTTGGAATTTTCTAAATATTGATGGAATTATATTAATATAGTAAAAACTTCTGGTGACCGCTTACCCTTAAGATTTACCTTTAGCAAATTCTACAAAGCTATCGGGACTCAAGTTGCATAAATAGATTGATCCGCATGCTCCACCAGCAAAGAAACTGTTATCAGAACTGGAAGAGAGGAATTGTAAACTTAGGATGGGAAATCCGTGATCAGAAAGAGGCTTAATATTGACAATTTCATCTGGATAAGTCAAATCCCATAACTGTTAATAAAGTTTAAACCAATTTTGAAAGACTTGGTGCTACCCGTTTGTCACCTGAATAGCTCCGGCTCCGAACGCAGTGACGAACTGATTCTGTTCTGGAGTAAACTTAATGCTATAAATTCCTCGATAAAACAGGGGAAAACGAGTTTCTCTCACAATTTTTGAGCGACTTGTTGGACCAAGACTGCGCTTTCTGACATTGTCCAAGAAAGATGCAGACGTATGATCGTCACTCAACGATTGATTGCCATAATAATTGGTTATGGTTTCGGTAAGTGGTGTTTGGGCTATGGTAACGGTTCCTCGTCTTATTTGTTGAATTGCCGATTTGCTGACAAGCGCAGACTTTTTGCCAGGATGGTCTTCCATGACGAATTACTTGAATTTTACCCCAAAAAAAAATTCTCTTCCATAAAGCTAAATTAAACTGTCAGAAACATTTGTTTGTTGTTATAGTAACATAAATGTGTTATTAATAGGTTTTTTGAATCGGCCCTTCACGAAATACTCGTACTTGTCACCGGTTTTCGATTAACTGAAAATTTTTAGTTGGATGTGGGGATAATGCGAAAAGCTCATAAAACTCATGAAGAGGTTTGTTTTATTTCATAGTTTAAGTTTGCTAAAAATTGCTCATTTTTACATTTCAGGATAAAGTAAAAGATAATTCTGACAGCGATAGATATTGTTTAGACGACCTAGATCTATTAAATTTGCGGTAAAGAAAATTGAAAATATGAAATGATATGAAATTATTTATTCGAATTTTAGTATTTCGTTTTCGTCCGATGCTACAAATAAGTCCCCCCAAAAGAGTCGAAGCAGTAAATTTGTATCCGGAAAGGGAGAATCCTTCCAACGGGCACAGGATTTGCTCTATTCGGAAAATCATTGTCAGGTAAATTAAAAATTGCATTCAAATTAGAATTTTTAAACCGGGCAAACAGGAAGACTTGAAAAAATGGTTCGGCCATTACAGTTGTAAAATGACGTCTAAAATTGACGTAGAGCTATCTCCGGTTATCTTATTATCTGTAGGTAATGCAACACTGATTTTCCAATGAAATTAAAATTTCTATTCACGATAACAATTTTTCTTCCATACCCCCAAACCTTCCGGTGTATGTTATGTATGTTTTTAAAACAAATACATCTAAACAAGCCCCTGCAGGGGGGGGGGAAGAGGGTGGTTAGTCTTCTCGCTCTCCTTCTTTTTTCTATAACTAAAAGAGAATGTTCGGAAAAAATCAAATTGAAAATTTGAGGAAATTCAAGTAAAATATGAAGAAATTCGGAGAAATCCGGGAACATCCAAATATTATCCTAGGTGAAATCCCACATCGCCAGGTAACTTCATTTAAATTAAATTATTAGCCAAAACAAAGTTCTACCAAGTTCTCGCTTTTCCGAGTTTGCTCTTGAGTTTAGGTGTAGGGAAGTAGTGGCAAACTGTAACAGGTAACTTTGATTCCTCCGAGAGCAATGGCTAAAAGAATTTTTTTAAACTGCTTACGCTGGGGATTATAACTTTTTTATTCCACCATTGTGACTTAACTTTCATCATTGGTTGGAAAATACAGGTCTCGGATCTAAAAAAAAGAAATTGCATTTTATAGTAATTTTTCTCTAAAATTTTAAAATTGATATCTATCTGGATCTGTACTTCTTCAATAATTTGGTTATTTTTCATAAATCCCCCCCCTCCAATTAATTAGTGATTTGATCGCTGCTTGCTCTTTCTGGGGGATATGGAATACCCTCCACCATTGGCTACTCAATAATTTGCGAATAAAAAGAAAGGGTAAGGTTAACCAATTTTAAGAGTTTTAACAGCAATGAAGTTTTAGGGGCCCCACAATATGTTGAGAGCTTTGGGCACCAAATAAACTGATTCCGCTGTTAAGCGAAAAAGTAATTTTATTTTTATACGCCTGGGAATCTTCTCCTCTTCTACTTCTTATTTTTTTTCCGTCCATTGCTGGACATAGCCTCTCCCATAGGGGAGGATTAAGCTTTAGACCCCACGGATGATTAAACCGGGTTCGGGAATGATTTTTTAAATATTTGATGGTGGCACTCATCAACCCAGGAGGGTCGCTACTTTTTATTAGTAAATAGTTTTTCGACTATTCCCGGCAGGAGATAAATATCCAGGTAAATTTTGGTACTCGGAATTTCAAAGATTAAAACAAAATTAAAGATTTTCAAGAACTCCAACGATATCCCAGGAATTCTAGTAATTTCCTAAGAATTCCGGATATATCCAAAGAATTTCAATGATTTTCAAGGAATATCGGTGATTTCCACAAAACTCCAAAGAATTCCAATGATTCCCAGAAAATTCCTATGATTGCCAAGAATTCTAACGATTTCCTAGGAATTCCAGTAATTTCCCAGGAAATCCAGGAATTTTCAAAAATTTCTATTTCAAGAGCCTATTGTGTGACAAGTATCGCAAAGGCGTGGGTTTAAAAGAACAAGAGTCTCTCTTTTTAAGTAAAATTAGGTTATACATAACGTAATCCAACTTAGAATACAATTAGCTAACGTGGCACCCGCGGGGTAAATATCCAGGTAAATTTGTGTACATAAAACTCGTAATTCCAAAGATTTCCAAAAGAAATTAAAGATTTTTAAGAAATTAAATGATTTCCCAAAAATTATTGTAATTTTTGATGAATTCCAAGAATTTCAGTGACTAAATTTCAAAGAATTCCAGAAATTTCTAAAGAATTCCAGTTATTTCCTAAGAATTCCGGAGATATCCAAAGAATTTCAATGAATTTTTGATGATCCAGTGACTTCCAGAAAATTCCAAAGAATTCCAACGATTTTCGAAGAATTCCAGGAATTTCCAAAGATTTATAATTCAAGAGATTTCAGAAAATTCAAGAGATTTCAAAAAATTCTAACGATTTCCAAAAATTTCCAAAATAAATTATATATTTTTAAGAATTCCACTAATTTCCCAAGAAATCCAGTAATTTCTAAAGAATTTCCAATGCTTTCCAAGAATTTCAGTACCTAAATTCCAAAGAATTCCAGAAATTTCTAAGGAATTCCAGTGAATTCCTCAGAATTCCGGAGATATCTGAAGAATTCTAATAATTTTTAAAAATATCCAGTAATTTCCAGAAAATTCCAACGATTTCGAAAGAATTGTAGTAATTTCCAAAGAATTCCTGTAATTTTAAAATTTCTAATTCAAGAGATTTCAAAAATTTCCAATGATTTCAAAAAAATTCCAAAGATTTCCAAAATGAATTATTGATTTGTAAGAATTCCAATAATTTCCCAAGAAATTCAGTAATTTCTAAAGGATTTCCAATTCTTTTCAAGAATTTCAGTACCTAAATTCCAAAGAATTCCAGATACTTCTAAGGAATTCCAATGATTTCTTAAGAATTCCGGAGATATCTGAAGAATTCTAATAATTTTTAAGAAAATCCAGTGACTTCCAGAAAATTTCAAAAAATTCCAATGATTTCCCAAGAAATCCAGTAATTTTTAAAGGATTTCAATGCTTTCTAAGAATTTCAGTACCTAAATTCCAAAGAATTCCGGAGATATCCAAAGAATTCTAATAATTTTTAAGAAGATCCAGTGATTTCCACAGAATTCCAACGATTTCCGAAGAATTTCAGTAATTTCCAAAGATTTCTAATTCAAGAGATTTTTAAAAAATTACAATGATTTCCAAAGAATTCAAGTGTTTTCCAAGGAATTCCAATGATTTCCAAGGGACTCCATAGATTTCTAAAGAATTTTAGTGATTTCCAAGAAATTCCAGAGATTTTCAAAGAATTCCAATGATTTCCAAAGAAATCCAAACTCTTCCACGAGAATTCCAACCATGTGTACACACCTTTTTTGTGATATTTACATCTTAAATTCCGGATGCAAACCGAGTACCGGGTACCCTAAGCCTGGGAGTAGAAATCAGATAATCGGTCTCAGGAATAATAATAGAAGTAACTTATTACTTTTTTGGTAATTTTTTTTCGGTAATTTAAAGTTCAATGTATTTATTTATTACTGCAACTTCAAATGCAGCCACTTCGTTGTAGGTAATTGGCAAACCGGGGGGTCTGCTGGGGGGTATGAAATACTTTTGCTCTTTATTTACGAACCAAAACTGAGGATTTACTCACAGTAGTCCCAGTAGGCTTAGGTAATGTGGGATAGTGGTTCGTAAGGTCCAAAAGGTTTTTTAAACTTAAATTTTTTACAAAAAAATTGAAAGAAACCATCCCCCGCTAAATTCTAAAACTCTTAAAAATGGTGCGTGGTGTAATTTCTGAGATCTTCATTCATGCAGTTGTTCACCGCTTTGTTAGTTATTCGTAAAATTTAGCATATTCATAAAGTTTAATTGCATAATTTTGCATTAAACATGTCAATATTAACCCTGATTGCATTGCCTTGTGCATTTTCATTCAAAATAAATGTAAAATCATGAAAGTTATTTAGAGGACTCGAAAAATGCACTATGTGAGCCACATATTGTGCATACAGAAATCGGTTGCTGTTATATAAAGTAAGACGAATAGTTTTAACTAATTAAACTGACAAACTCGTTATGCACTACAACTTTCAAAATTTGCATGAAATTCTAGTTTTGCACGAAAATTTATCTGCTTGTAAAGAGGACCTTCATTAACTATTAAAATTGTTACAAGAACTTGTGCCAATTTAACGAAGTTCCAAATTAAATTTTAATGTGTGTTTTAGAATTTCATAAATAAAAGTGCCATACCTTCGGAAGATTACGTACGCACTCCTTTGCTTTTTAAATCGGTAAAATCGACCAAAGGTAAAAGAAGCTCCCGGATTTATAAGGATTAACTTTAGAAAAAATATTTTTAGTTAGAACCGAAACCCTTGATGATAATTGCAACGCTTCTGAGGATCACAGCCTTCATCTTTTGTACCCAAATCGGGATTGCGGGGATTTCTCGAATCCGGTTCGGCCGCGCCACCGCCACCATATAACATCTCCCAGAACTCAAAAAATCGACATCCACACACTCGACACACCAGACACCATGGCTCATAGAAGGTGATTATTTTCATCGGCGCACGACCATTGCACTTTTGACTACAATTTTTTATCATATAGAATTTGATTATTAGTTCAAGAAAAAAGTCGATGCCAGTGAAAGACCAGCAGTCGTCAGGCGAGGCTTGCGGCACGTTTCCATTTAAAGTCACTCCGAGTGGAAACTTCAAAGTTAATTCTCACCAAGTAAGAAAGCATTGTTTCTCAGAAAAAAATTTACCACTTAATATTTTTAATTTTCAGGTCGTATTTGAATCGCAAAAGTTAAGCGTTTTAGTAGCCGATCCGGAGCACACGAAGGTTAACATTCATCCGGAAAATTTTATTGGCACGCCATCTTCTCCTCTTCCTCCGGTAAAAGGCAATAGTAAAGTAAGCCAAGACTATCCAAACAATTCGGTGATGGAGTCTATTATGAGCCAGGTAAATTTGGAAAACACTTTTTTCTTCTTGGGTTTTATTGTAAATACTTTAGGGCGGCCCAATGGGCGGTAGTTTAGGATCACTTATAGCGAGTACAGCTCCAGTTCGTAGAGAAAAAGAGTCGTCGGATTATGAAGGCAAAATTACAGATCAAATCTTGGATCCGGAGCTCAATCTGAATAGACTGGGTTATACCTCCGAGGAGCCGATCGATTGGAATGAAGTTAAATTACCAGAAAAAACGAACCTGTATTTGGAGCTCTACCAGAGGATAACAAACTACACGTGAGTTTTGCAGAGCGAAAAAACGTACAATAACAAAAAAATTTATTAGAAACGCCGATTGTAAAGTCTACATAGATAACGAAGAGTTTAACTGCCACTTAATAGTCTTGCAGTGTTATTCGGAAGTTTTCGACGAGTACGTTGCTGTTAAAAAAGTTGAATTGCCTTCGGTAAATTTACTAAACTTTAAGGGTAAAATTTGACTAATCTTATCAACAGGATAGGGTTAGCACGGGAGCGTTTGCTTTTATCTACGAATGGATGATAACTGGCGAGCCTGCTTATACGGATTTAACTCGAGAAATAGTTTTGGATATTTTTAACGCTTCGAAATATTTAAAAATTAAAGGTGGGTGCTTAATCGCGTCAAAAAATTTGAAATTGTAATACCAAAGTTTTCAGATTTGACCGAACAGTGTTGGGCATTCATCGACAACATAGACGTTTTTTCGGAAGATACTGCATTTTTGCTGTACATGGATGCGAGGGCGAAAGACTTGGAAGATGTGAGAGAATTAATGTTGCCTAGAATACAAAAATTCTTTCTTATGCTGGTGAGCTCACGCGATTGGTTAGAACTTGATAAAGAAGACGTTATGAACTTTATGAAATCAAATTATATTTGCGTAAATTGGTGAGTTTAATATTATTTTAGCGATTTGAGACGGTGGTACCAAGGGCAGTTGCCGTCAGAATATTATTGGTTTTGTTAAATTTTTGACTCCAAATACTACGACAACCACGAAATTGAATTGTTAGGTCCATAAATAACCTTTTGTAACTCGGCTGCTCTTTCCCTCTAATTTAAATTGAAGTCGTATTTCACCACTACCAAAAAGTGGATAATTTTCTCCCCCCTAATGACTTTTTCAAACCTAAAAACCGGTTGGATGCACAAAATTGCGACAAATTTGAGAAATTTTAATTTTAAAAATTTTGAATTTTAAGTTTCAAAAATTAAAAAACTTTATATTTTCGAAATGATTTCTTTCATTTAAAAATTTAGATAATTTTATAAGCTCATAAAATATATTTTTTGCAATTACGGGGCTAAATATTTGTTGAAATTATAAATTTTATAATTCCCGCTGGTTGGTTAACCTGGCGCGGGCTAGCGAAGGAAAGGGGGGGGGAGGTTTTCCGGAAGAACCAGCAATAAAATGTTTGTTAAATTAAATGAAGATGTAAATATAAAAAGTGAAAATAATGAATAAAATGTTTGGCAGGTGTTTAATTTCATTTAAAAAATCGGAAAGTATACGCGATACCACGTCACCATGGGCGATTATAATTTTCAGTTAACCTTCCCATTTTGAAAATTTTAGTCAAACGAAATTTATTTAGAAGGTAAAATTTTGTAAAAATATAAAATTTAATATTGAAAAGAATTCACAGCAATATCAAGATTTGAATGCTATCAAAAGGTTTTTTTATTAACTTAGAAATTTAAATCTCAAAAAAGTTTTCATAAATCTAAAAAAGCTAAAAAATATTTTTACAATAATGTTGTATGTAAATAATGTGTGTATTGTATGTAAATATGTAAAAATTGTATATTTTTCACGGGTTTTTTTTATTTAGAAATTAATAATTAAAAATAATAAAATTTATAATATTCAAAATAGTTTTAAGCAAAAAAAAAGTAAAAAGCAAAAAAAAATTGATAAAACAAAAAAAACTAAAATTAAAATCAAATTATTTGAACTTATTTTTCAAAAATTATAAATATCAAAAAATTTCATGATTTTCATAAAAATAAAAATTTAAACAATTTTATATTAGTATCTTACCAATGTAAATTGAACATTTTGAAGCCGTTTTTTGTCATATTGAAATTTACAAGAAAAAAATATAGCTATTCAATTTTTTATTTCTTTTCACCATTTTCGAGATATATGTAGATGAAAATATTTTTTGTATTTTACAGTCTAGTTTAAGTCGCTGTCACTCAGAAAGGGTGAGACAAACTAAAAAATTGTATATAATCAAATTGAAGACAATGAAATAAAAATAATAAAAAAAAATACTAGATACTAACTATAAATTAGTGTTTAATAATAATAATGATGAAAAAGTTAAATATAAAAGATTTAAAAAAAAATTATGTTAGTGGTCTACAACAGGCTTCGGAAATGTGAGTTTAGGACCGCTAGTCCAGAGTCAAAAAGTAAACTCACTTTTATTCTCCGCTAGAACCACGAATCAAAATTTTGTTATTATCTGGTAAATTAGAAACGCTCCTATAAAGAAAATGTTTTAAAACACAAAAGTACTGACATTGAAGAATTTCGTTAATCCTCTCATGCGCGAAATTAATTAATTTGTTCTCTTCTGTTTTCAACCAGTAATTCCCAAAACGTCAACTGTAATTTTTCAAACTGATATTCAGAAATTAATATGTTAAATTAAAATCTGATAAAATGACTGGTTAGTGGCAGAACAGTCGTCGGTTAACTAAATTAAAGTAAAATACGAATAAAAATAAAATTCTACCTTTGTTATAATAATGAGAAAATTGAAGAATATCTGGATAAATTTGAAAAAATCCGCAGAAATTTTATACTACAATAGAAAATCCTTGAAAAATTTAAATCAAAAATTTTATATTCCTTACGGTTGTCGCAGCGTTTCGAGCGAAAGGTTGCGGCATATATTTTTTGTATAATAGGTATCTACTATTCCCAGTGGGCGAATTTCAAGCAATTTTGATTGGTGAAAGTGTCTTTTTTATCGAATGGCTTCTTGTAGAACAGAGTTTAGATCGTAAGCGATTTTCTTTTATTTCAGCGAAATGGAAGTATTTATGTCGGCGGTTAGGTGGCTGGAAGACAAATGGGAAGACCGACAACGTGATATACTAGACATAATGAGTTGCGTTAGATTTGGTAACATAGCACCGTGGCAATTGGTCGACATCAAGCGAAATCCCGAAAATCCTGAATTTTTGAAGCTGACGTCGATGCCGGCTATTTGCAAGATGGTCGACGACGGTCTTGCGTATGTAAATCAACACTCGTCTGTTTGTTTTAATTAAAATGTACTTTATAATCGGCAGATTTGTAATCATAAAATATTGGTATGGTCAAGAGAACGACGATTTTCAGCATTGGAATAACATTTTGGGATTACAAGAGCCGCCGGCCAGAAACTGGAGCGGAATGGATAAAACTTATTTTACGTTTCGAGAATTTTTAATATATTTGGATCAATACAGAAGAGCACAAATGATGGAAAGGTCAAAACCGAAAGAGAAAAAGCGAAATAGTAGTATAGCGGAGAGTAAAACATCTCCAGTTAACTCTTTCGAACGAGTTCCCCCTAAAATTCCGACTATGGATGAATTTTTATCGAGCAGAAAATCGGTAGGTAATAATCAAGTAAATAAGCAAATTGATCACGTCCCGTCTTGAAATGTGTGATACACAGAAAAAAATTTGTTGTTGGTCTACTTAGAATTATGTAAACGTGCAAGGGTCCTAATGTTTTTATCTTTTATAATTTTATTTTATTTGACAAAATCTACAAATACATTTTTTTACAATTATTGACGGTAGTTTTAATCCATTTTCCTCCCTATTAATTATTGCCCCCGTCCATGGTGCTTTCTAAAATTAAAGAATTATAAAACCACTCTCTTTCCATTAGAAAAATTTTTACTTTATATTAGGAAGACGTTTAAGCGAGCTTTTGCAGACTAACGAAGTGGTTCGTATATAACAATGAACGAAAAATTCTTTTTGATTTATCCAATTTTAACTCAGGTTTGAAGCAGCGAACGAGAAATTTTATACAAATTGGTAAGAATTGCGGAGTAAGTGCACAAAATGATTTAAAGTAAGGTAAAAGTTAGGCATTGTAATGACTAATTTGGTTTTTTTTTATTCATAACAGAAGAGAGGCACTTACAATGCAAGACTCTTACCTTACACTCTCTTAAGATTTTTATCTCTTTGAAATTCGTTCTCTTTTTAGAAAGAAGAGGAGAAGGCTGTTAGCAAGGACGAAGCGGCGACGGCCATACAGGCAGCTTTTAGAGGTCACTTGGTGAGACAAATGTTGACCGAATATATGCCCGAGGTGAAAGTTACGTCGCCAAAAGAAAAACTACAAATCAAGGAGGAAATTTGTAATCCCTGGATTAATAATCAACAGAATATGAAGGTTTTGGCTATGTTTAACACTCCCAAACCTAACGTAATGTAAGTTTCCCATTCTTGACGATGAGTATTTTTGTTTAGAAATTCTTTTTAGAAACGAAATGAGCATTAGCGCCTTAGCACCCAAACACAAGGATTATCTCTGCGAAACATCCCTCTTTAATGCGGAACGGGAATCCGTGCTGGTTTTTGGCGGAGTCGACCCGCACAATAATTACGGAGTCTCGCGTAATACGGGGAAGGATATTTTTAGATATCTTCCGGATAGTAATGTGTGGGAATACGTTGGGGATTTACCCGAGCCGAGACATCATCACAGCGTAGCTTTTCTTAGAGGGAGAGTGTACCTTTGCGGTAGGTTTAAATAAATAAAATTTAATTACGTTTGCCTAATCGAAATAATACTTTATTGAATATAAACTCGAATATGCTTTGCCTTATTTACACAATTTAAAATTATGCCATGTAATTCGATTACTCGATTAGCTTATATTAGAATTGCTAATTCAAATTTTATTGTAATGAATTGATGTAATGGCAGAAACTATGGGGAGAGTTTTAATGCAAAATTTTAATACAATTAACTGCCTTTGTATTTGTACAATTATTAATGTACTTTTCAATATTTTAAAATAATATAATATTGCATTAAACTTTTCGTTTGACCCACTTTCGGTTGTATTTGTTAAAATAAATTTTGATTAATCAAGAAATGAATAAAAATTGAAAACTCATTTGAATAAAAACAACAGCGTTTCATACAATTCGGAATTGACGCTCGTTTTAATGTTGCAAATCGATAAAATTTTCAGATGCGACGCTTCAAGATAAATATTTTTTTTGTATAATTTTATTTTCTTATCTGAATTTTAGAACGCCGCTGACGTCAATTATCGCAGGCGAGTCGCCCTTTATAAACGTCAACACAGCAAAATCCTTTTTAGCAGAAAAAATACGATAATACGAAAAAATAAATTCAAATTTTTCTAATCCGTTTTATATAGCATGCACATGCTTTTTAATCTCCGGTGATATGATTTCAATACGATTAAAGTCTATAGCCTAACTGCACGACTAGCCCGAAATCTAAACATGGCAGGGAAAACTAGGTAAATGGGCTAAAATCAATGCTCAAATATTAGGTAACGATGTCACGCAATATAGCTTTGGTGGGTCAATTTTTTGAATATTAATTATGTATGTATAAACTAAAAATAATAACAATAATTTGATATTTTCCGGGTTTTTCATATCGTTGTAAAGTAAAAGTCGTGCTAGTGTAATCAATCATCGATTACGTGAAAATTTTATTTTTAACTAAATTATTATAATGCATTTAGACACCCAATGCAATATCTTTATTTCGGCGACTTAAAATCCACTATATAATGATAATTCCCAAGAAAAACAAACCAACACAGTTAATGCATTTTATTGTGAAATTTTCAAGATGGAAATCCCTGTGGGAATTTTTCAATTTAGAAGACATATCAAAACTAAATAATGTATGGTAGATAGGTCAGGTATAGAACCCGAATGTAGAAATTGAATATTATATGAAAAATCCTTCATTTTTAACATTTTTAACTTCTGAAAAGCAAGCCTCATATGATATTTAATTATTATTATAATTATATTACACATATCGGATGTGCGAATTTTGTTTAAATTGACATTTTGGTTTTGAAGAAAACAAAAAATGATGAGAAACGTAATTGAATTGAGTTGTTTTAGTGCTGTACCGTACCGCAACTGTTTTGTCATCTTGTCAGATTTTAATTCGACATTTTTGAGCTTTTTAGGTTATATTGCAACCTTGATTTTGTTTTAAACATATTTCAAATTAACGTTTAATTTTAATGAATTTTAAACAGGATTTGTTCCGCAAATAGTCTATTCTGTAAAAAGTTTGGAATTGGGCATATTCCGCACTAGTGGAAAGTTTCGCATCCTACATAATAACCTTTGCAGTATGTTATTGTAGTCCTTTTTCGTGTTCATCCTGTTATTTAGCGTCTCGCGCCTCTGCCCTAAGTCGGATCGACGCCAACACCAAGGCCGCATCGGTGGAAATTGTTCGGTATGCCCTGCATATACGCAGAAAACTCTTCCGCTGCACCATCTGTAATTGTTGTCGAAAAGTCACCTTTTGTAGGGCGGACACATATATCGGAGCAGCGTACCGTCCCCAGAAGTCTCCTCCTGGGCTCTAAGATCTCTACAGCTTCTGTCTTTTCGAAGACGATCCGCAGGCTTCTTTTGGCCATTTAATCGGGTATTCTGCTCACCGTCTCGTTGACCGTCAGTTCAAGGTCATCTTCGGTTTGTGCGTTCTTTAAATCCAGTGTCACCGGCACCACAAACCGCCTGATCCTCCGTGTGCCGGCCACTATGATTTGTCAGACCATGGTCTCGACGGCATCGGCAGTGGACCTGCACTTACGGAACGCATACTGCCTATCCGCAAGAGGCAAATTGGTTTATTTAAACCGTTCTGGAGAAATACCAGTCTGGCTCGTCGGGTAGCTGCCGTCCATCAACCACTCGTTGAATAGTCCTAGTAGGGCCTGCAGTCTTGTCTTCGCCAACATCTTGATGATATCCGCCGGCACACCGTCCGGTCCTGGGAGTTTGTTAGTTTTCATGCTATGATTGCAATTTCTAGTTCGGTCTCGTTTATAGTTAGGTGAGACCACTCCAATCGCCACTGGGGTGTAATACATAAAATCTTAAGTCGGGACTCTTCCGGCCTGCCTAGCCTCTTCATTACGATATGTCAGGCCCTTCCCCACACGTCCCCGTTCACTTCTCAATTATTTTATTAATTTCTCAATAATTCCAGTCTTGTCTCCTCGATGCCTGCTTGAGGTTCCAGCTTCCAGGTACTGATTTGTCTTCTTCTGGCCCTAACACAGATATTCCTAGCTTGAGCTATATCTTCAGACCACCAGTACACCACCAGTGACCACCTTGGGCAATGCAAAACCGCACAACTCCCGCAGAAAGTTACCCAAATACTGGCTATCTCTTTTTTGCTGCAGGTTGTAGTTTTGCAGATGTTCGCGTAATTCAACTTCGTCCAGTCTGCGCCACTCTCAACCAGTTTGCGATGGGCGATCGACCTCTTCTATGATGCCGACCCCAAAAGAGATATATCAGTGGTCAATGGCAGACTCCTCTTTCAGGACCGCCCAGCCAGTGACTTCCCCAACAATCTTCGAGGAGATGGCCACAATATTCAAAATCGAACTGGAGTCCCCTGGCTCAAATGTGGGCATGTTGTCGACATTGCAGACAATCGGATCCAGTTCTATGATACACCGGCTTAATCGAAATCGGTAGTGTGCAACTTTCACCCACTAAAACCTTTCAACTTCGTGAAACCGGAAATTCGGCGTTAGGTATTACTTCCAGCCCTCCACGGAGTAGTCACTTGGGCTCTCACTAACCTCTTCCTCCAGGTTTTTCCTCTTCGTGTCCTCTTGGAACTGGTCTCTTGGTGCTGGACACTGCTTCCAAATAGAGTTATAGTACTTCTTCCTGGCTTCTTCTTTGCTTTCTTCGAAAATAGTGTTTCGTCCTGGTAGAGCCCGATCTCATTTTTAGGCAAGGCTGGCTCTACACTGTCTACTGCCCGTAACATGACGCGGTTCTTCGAAGTCCATGCAAAACACCGCCGGCGCCGCCACCTTGCCGCATTTCCAGCAACGTTTAGAGCGATTTTTACCCCCCCCCCTACAGCTCTGCGCCTCGTTGGTCAACTGCCCGACATTTAAAGCAACTGAACAACCTCACGGCTCTGCATCCGCTGACCAAATTCACTTTCAACCTGTTCTGTTCCTGGAGCCTTCTAGAGGAATCGGCCTCACATCATAGGCCTGAGGGACCGAAGAGTTAGTTGGCCATCAACCACATTATATTTTCTAAGGCACTGTTATACTTCGTCTTCGACCGTTAGTGCCTCAATATCCTCTATTTTCGTGTTTGTCATCTACGTGAGGTTCCGCACAGCCGCATCCCTGTGATTTTCCTAAAGCGTATTACTCTTGTTCAAATCTCGGGTTTTGATGAGGACGTCTCCCCCTCTCGTGCACTTGATTCTCCTTATTGGACTCTCCTTTAAGCTATCCTTAAATAGGATAAGCGGTTCTCTAAACAACCTCTCCGGCGACGTCTTTGCATGTACTGCCGGGAGCTTATAGCCGCCGTCCCTGATTGTTTTTGCCTTTGTGTTTCTTGATGGCGTAACGTTACCGGCGGTATAGCCATCATTTCTGGGATCTTTGTGACTTTTTCCCGGTTTGTTTGCACCTCGACAACGTCCAAGTCGACAACTGCCAGTCTGTTGAAGATTTCTTCGAGCATTTTTCGTTTCGACTTCTTTGTGGGTGTTGTTTCCTCCTGCATTGCCTACATGCAAGCAGAAGGCACAACAACCGGTCTGGAGTCAACCTCCGGCTGCGTCAATCTTCTCTACGGCAATGTATAAACCGAATTTTATACCGGTTGGTATGAAAATTAATGAACTGAAGCCAGTGTCGTTGACGTTTGGTTGTGGATCAGACCCTGAAAGACAAGACGTAAGAAGCTAAAAAAATGTAAAAGATTGTAAAATTTTTACCTACCCCCCTCCCCTAAATATCAGGCATAGTTGAAACTTTTCAAAAATTTGAACTGATTAGAACTATGGGTATCACCTAATTCAAATTGTACTATAATTACTTTCAAATTCCAATGAAAGTTATCATTTTAAAACTAATTAACTGATTTTGTAAGTCCGACATTATAGTAAATTTTACATATTCAGGGTATTACGAGAGGTACGTGCTCCTGTCCGCCCTTGTATTTGCTCAGGACATAATGTGAATTTAAAACAAGGAGCATACACCAGCGGGAAAAGGCAAAACCCTAGGCCCAGTAGTTCGGTTGCAGTTTAAACCAAAAAATTTGGGTTAACCAATGATATTGTGTAGAAAACAGCTTTTTAACGTATTTCATTGGTTAACCAAAATTTTTTGGTTTAAACTGCAACTGAACTACTGGGCCTAAAACGCTTATATCAATACATAGTTGCCACAACATAATACCTACTCGATTCTCTGTTGTTAGGTCTTTTATCGTAAATTTAGACACCCCCTCCCCCTTGGTGAGATTTGGAGGGACCCCCTCCCCCCCCTCCGGTGAGATTTACTATATAATTTTCAAATAGTTAAATATATATTAATTTGAGATTTCTCCGGACCCCCCCCCCCCCCCCCATTTGACCTCAAAAAATTACTTAATTTGATATTATGAACAAAAGTGAATTCTTTCAAAAAAGTGCGATTTTCTATATATGGAAATAAATTAAAAAATTGTAGTGTCTGTGGCAACCTTACATTATTACACGTTGTTAGGGTTATTCCAACGTTATTATGATGTTATTAAACGTTTATTACCCGCTCAGTTGCGAAAGCGTAGAAATAAATTTACCTTTATTATTATAATTTATGCAATCGTAAGGCGTCAATAGCTGAAAAAAAGTTAATTTTCGCGTTTATATTAAAATTTCGTTTAAATCCAATTATATTAATTTATTCACAGGTTCCTTTGAAAACGCCTAAATAAATCAATACAAAATGTTCTAATTTATAACATCCTGCGTTCCACCCTCGTTATAATTAACGCCATTGATTATAATTTATCTTTCATTGATTGCAATTAAATATTTTAAATTGTAGGCGGGGCTGATCCCAGAGATGACGATATTAGGGGAAAATCTGTGGTGGTCGACACCGTTTGGAGTTTCGAACCCGTGAAAAGATGTTGGTTCAGCGAAGGAAGTTTAAGCACGCCTCGTAAAAATTTCGGATTGGTTTCGAGTAATTTTAGCTTGTACGCGATCGGCGGGCAAGATCGGCAAGGAGTGTATGTTATCATTTTAACGTGACGTTCGTAGTAGCTTCTTGGACAATTTTTAGGACCCTTTCCTCCATGGAACGATTTGTGCCGGAAACTGGAAACTGGGAGTATCAAGCTCCGCTTATAACTGCTCGAATGGGAATTGCGTGCACCAAATTTCGTGACTTTATTTGGGCAGCGGGCGGTATGTCCGGATCTCGTCGAAGTCCCCTGTGCGATAATGTGGAATGTTACGATATAAAATCAAATCAGTAATTCAATCAGATCAGGGTAAATTTATATTTGTTAATAGTTTCGACATTTTAGATGGACTGAAATTAACAGGCTGAGGTTTCCTCGTTGCTTTGGACGTATTTTTAGCATGTCCGATAGACTGTACTTAATTGGAGGTGCTGGTAAAATTTCGGAAAAGGAAAAAACGACTAGCAGTGTATCGGACATTGATATTTGGGATGGAAACGCGATGGAATGGAAACATCAAACTGATATGGCCATTCCGAGACACGGTCATGCCATTGCTTACCTTGGGACGCAAATACTTATCATTGGCGGAGTCACCACTGTGTATATGCGAGCGCTGAGTAATACGGAATGCTACTGTACCGAAAGGGGTACGTTCCAACCAGTGGCGTAACCAGAGTGAGGCGTTTAGTGGAGGACAAAAAAAACCTCCCCGGTTACGCAATTGGTCCTAACGTTTTCAATAAATTTACTTTTTGTTTTAATTTTAATTGATTGTCAGGAACCTGGGTACGTGGAATCGCGTGTTTACCAACAACTCTTTCTGGACATGCAGCCATAACACTGCCACCTGCAAATTTAATGTAAGAAGTTACTTTAAGATTGACGCTTTTTCGCTAGTTTGGATGTTTGTTACAAGATGTCTCGACTTATCTAATTTTGAATAAGATTTTATCTCACCATGAAAATGTATGAAATATGATGTAATGTAATTGTTTAATTAATTTGTATTTAAATCATAAAGTATTTTTGTATTATTCTTATATTTTATTATTATTAAGTTCAAACAATTTATTTTTATCCATTGCATGTTGGTTGAATATTTATTTAGCAACAATAATTATAATTCATAGAGTTAAGTTAAGTTAATCACATTGGTACACCTCAGATTTGCATTTTTAATAGTGATATCTCATAAAATGTTCACTATCTGGATGGACAGACATTTCGTAATACTTAAAGTAATTTATTTCTTTAAACATCATCCTTAGTTCTCTGCGTGTGTAACTCTTCGGTGATCTATAGTATGGATTTCTTCTATTGTATGTAGGAGCTTCCACTATTTCCACAATGTCGTTAAAATGCACCGATTTTGGATTAAAAATTTTCAAGCACTTCTTTGTTATCCCTTTCAAATTTTCTGTTTTGTTTATTACCTCGATTTTAAAGTCGGTAGCAATATTAAAAATTTTATTAATTACCTCATTCCTGGATACCTTCGTGTTCTTCTTACGTCTCGGTATTACTTTATTGGTTAAAATACCGATAATTTTCTTGCCGGACTTTAGTTTCTTTACTGGAGCCATTTTTAATTACAAATTACTTCACAATCAACCAAAAAGCTGGGTTTATGAGAATGTTTCTGATTATACAGTGAACGAACCAACAAACATATTTTATTCTAAATTTTACGATATACTACATGTGGATCTACGTATATAATATTTAATTATAAATTATTCCTAAATTGGTAACGTTTTTTAACATTATTAAAACAAAACAGTTAGATAAACAGTAATACTGATAGATATTTTATTTTTAAATATTTCATTGGTTAGCATTTATTTTAAAGTGCAGTTTACATTATAAGATTTCTCTTATGATTTATCATAGGAGAAACCATAAAACACAGTTTACACTGAGTTACACTGTGTTTTCTTTCTTGAAATTATAAAAAAAATCATGTAAACCACACTTTTTGCTTTCTCCTATGATAATTATCTCCGTGATGACATAATCTAAACTGCACTTTAGAGGTTTATCTTATCTTATTTTTACACAGATATTTTTTGAAACGAACATTTTCTGTTTATAGGACTCCAAAATATCACTCTCTGTTTTGAATATCTTTGTGTTACTCTTTTGATTATTATAATTTTTAATTTTTTAAAATAAAAATAAATAGAAGTTAAAAACTTGTCTTCTATTGAACTAAATTGAAAAATATTGGTTTTACGGAAAATTTATAATTTCACAGATTAATAATTTATATATTTTAATCAAATTATAACAAACATAATATGGTCGGCGATTGAGACGGTTGAGACGATTGTCTGGCATTCGGCAGAAAATAAATTGATTTTTGTTTATATTTCTCATTTTTTCTTGTTTTCTGTTTTGTTTTTGTTTTTTCCCGTAAGCCATCGCTACCGGGAGTTCTGATGGGGTGTAGAATACTCTCGAAAAATAGCAAATCGTGCATTGAAGAGAATTTCATAACCCCCCCCCCGGGCCCGGGGTGACGGCGGTGTCGTACAGTGGTTCCTAACGGACGAACAGAACCGAAGAAAGATACAAAACAAAGTAATTTTGTAGGCGAAGATAACAAAAGTTACCGTTTGGGAAGTGAAAGGGGGGGGGGGGAATAAATAATATAGGTATGCAAAAATGTCATTCACGCTACCCTCGCTCAGCTCCGCTTTAATTTCGGATGGGTTAATCTAAAAAACGTTTACAAAGTAAAACTCACAGGATCCACCTCCAACCTGCCGTGTGTAGCCAATTACTTCAAGACAAAGTTAACTGAATGCAACAATATTCAAAGAAATTTATAATAATTGTGGAAAAACTACCGGATTTTCTTCCGATTTTATATTTTTTATGTATATTATAGCATATTTACTACCACTTTTTCATAAAATCTTGTCGAAATCTGCAACCGTACTTTATTGCCCCCCCCCCTTCATATAGATAAACTTCATTTGTTCAATAATTCAACTTTGAGTATTTCCCTCTCCATAAATGCATGTTTTTATAATTTGTATTTACCGCGCCATCTGTCGTACAATGAAAATTTCTAATAAAATTCCCCTCTTAAAGGAAGGAAAACACACAATAATGACTGTTTAAACTTATTATTATTAGAATGTTAGCGAATAGTTTGTTGTCCATGAGGTATAAAATTTTATGATCTCGACGAGATCAATGCTGATCTCTGATCAGCGCAGTAGCTCTGTCATAAACCCTGTATAAGTAAATCAAATTTAAACTTTATGGAAGGGATGTCACTTCCTATAAAAGCAAAAGTTTGCATTTCAATAAATTATTATCGATATATGTATAATATATACGAGTAATAAAAAGCTGAAGCCTACATTAGGTTTTACTTTAAAGTTTCATAAATAAATCCATAAATTAGTCCACGAGCAGGGATAGAATGCTTTTCATCTGACCATGACCTTAAAAATTTGGATCGATCCCTGACCAATGTCAAATAATCTATTACATTTTTTGTAGTTCTCTACTTCAATTCTTTTTTCAAAACACAATTCGCTCAGTTTGTTTATTTATTTCTATCAGAAGTATAAACAAAACAAAAGTTCTATAATAACATAATATCTATAAAAAAATTATATCTTCGTTACATTAATTTTGCAAATTCGTTTAAAAAGTTTTAGAAAATAATTTTACTCTGACCGCATTTCCTCGGCAGGCAACGGCAAACCACCTAAGAACGGAGTAATTACTCCCCCCCCCCATTTAAATTTAACAAATACTCAAAAGTTTGATGTCGACGAGTTTTGACTTTAATGTGCAACAATAAAATTTGATATACCTACTAAATTTTTACCATAAAATATTTAATTACTGTACCCCCCAATAATCTTCGGCTGGATCCGCTCCTGAATTTTATTTTTTGGTGCATCTATTTTGATATGGAACACTGATAATAATTTATTAATGCATAAAAATACTCTTTATTAGGAATATTTATCTAGCTTTTTACCATCAATTTAGCTGGATCTTCAGTTCTAGTGCCCACTTTGACTTGATTTATACGGAGGAAGACTTCAATTTAATTTAATAACACCAAAAAATGAAAGAAAATACAAAAATTTAAAAAAATATATGGGTTCATACACTTGGTAAAAACATCCCTGAAAGCTGTCTGAACTGAAAAATGAGCAAACTAGAAAAACAGGAGTCTCTGAGCCCACATATTTGATAGCCACATTCCCAAAAGAGTTAGTTGTAAATACCCCCCCCCCGTTTAGTATTAATAATTGAGCTAATATGTAGGTGATATTTCGATGAATAATTTAGATTAGACCGCAATTCAGATTACCTACATTCGAATTCGGGGGGGGGGGGGGCTCTCTATAAATTTTACTTACGAACAGCGAAAGAAAACTTAGAGAAACCCATCTATTTTGATTTCCGTTGATTTTTCTAAGCAAAGTGGTGTTTACGTCTGGGAAGACTATGCGGACGGTTAACCCCCTAAACTAGTCTAATGTATTACTACTGGCACACTGCCCTATACGTATAAAACTTTCTTATTTCTGGCGATTTAAAATTCCCTTTTCGAAAGAAATCCAACAATTTTAAATAGGTGATAAAAAAATTATTATTTATTATCAAAAAACAGCGTTGGAAATCACAAAACTAAATCCCATGTAATTCAAACACAGCGCCGCTTTCGTTGAGTTGTCATATTTTCGGCAAGATGACGCAAGCAACCGTTCCGTTTTAAAAGTCAGAAACACACGAGAACAATAGTAAATTTCACAAATTCTGATGTAATGCAATAATTTTTAAATGTATGCAGACGTGTAAAATTGCACTCTGATTAAACACAAAATGTGTTTTACAAAATATCGTAAAAAGTACATAAATTGTTGTAAATTAAATTATTGACAAGCGTATTTTTGTTTGCGTGTGTTGTCCTCTCAGTTTGGTGGGGTGCGGCGTAGTCTAGTAATTCGGTTGTGATTCATATCTTATCAAAATAATCAAATAACTGTGAAAGTGTAATTCTTTTGGTGTAAGGTGAGCGTAATTTAATTTCCTTAATTTTAATTATAACGAATTAACCTTCTAATCCACTCACCCTTTGTTATTTTAACGAAAATATTAACTTCAAGTCGATGAACTTTTAGTTGCAACATGGAGGAACGATTCTTTATTATCGTCTTTGTGTGGGTGTTTCATGCAATAGGAAATGCAATTTTATGTTTCAATTAATTGTTTACTAATTTTTTATGCGGTAATAATTTCTTAATTTACCTTTAAATTAAAAAGATTATCGCTTGCAATTTTGTTTGTTTACAAGTTGGTATAATACACGTCAAATTTTATTCGTCTTTCGAGCCTTCGTTTGTTTACAATAAATTCCTAATTTTCAGGCTTTCTCTACAGGTGTAAAGGGACCTCATCACCATGAGTTACATGCAAAATCAGAATCGGCCGAGTAAGTATTTATTAATTCTACTTATCTTAATGAGTCATCAATTAGGAGAATTAGATAGAAATTTTTTAATAAAATAGGAGCGTTCGCGCGCGAAATTTGAAATTCAATTTAATTTTTGCAATAATTACTTGATCAGTGTCGCACGGCAATTACCAAGGTGGGATTGGAGACTTACCGATGGGTTCCACAAAAGAACAAACCTTAATGTGGCAACAGAATTCGTATATGGTTGATTCCGGTATTCACTCGGGTGCCACAACTCAGGTACCATCTCTGAGTGGAAAGGAAGATGAAGACATGGATTTGTTTGATTTGGACCAGGGCTTCAGCCAACAGTTCACACAAGACCAAGTTGATGGTAATCTACCAGATTTTAGTCTTCCAAATTTAGCATTTTAACAAAAAATTTTAGATATCAACAGTCAGCTTAATCAAACCAGATCCCAGCGAGTTCGAGCTGCCATGTTTCCTGAAACCCTGGAAGAAGGTATCGAAATCCCGTCGACTCAATTTGACAATCAACATCAAACTGCTGTTCAACGTTTATCTGAACCCAGTCAAATGTTAAAACATGCAGTGGTTAACCTGATAAATTATCAAGATGATGCCGACTTGGCGACTCGTGCCATTCCCGAATTGATCAAGTTGTTGAACGACGAAGATCAAGTGGTTGTGTCGCAGGCCGCCATGATGGTTCATCAGCTTTCGAAAAAAGAAGCCTCTCGGCACGCAATTATGAACAGCCCACAAATGGTGGCCGCTTTAGTGAGAGCAATTTCGAACTCGAATGACTTGGAAACTACTAAAGATGCAGTTGGCACTTTACATAAATTATCACACCATCGTCAAGGTTTATTGGCAATATTCAAGAGCGGTGGAATTCCAGCCCTCGTAAAGCTGTTGAGCTCCCCCGTTGAAGGCGTTTTGTTTTATGCAATCACAACACTGCACAATTTACTCCTTCACCAGGATGGCTCCAAAATGGCAGTCCGATTGGCTGGTGGTTTACAAAAGATGGTTGCTCTATTGCAACGGAACAATGTAAAGTTCCTGGCCATCGTAACAGACTGCTTACAAATATTGGCTTATGGCAATCAAGAAAGCAAGTTAATTATTCTTGCCTCACAGGGACCAATTGAACTTGTTCGTATTATGCGCTCTTATGATTACGAGAAGCTTCTGTGGACCACATCTCGAGTTTTGAAGGTAAATTTTTGTTTATTACTTCTTTTTTTGATTCAATGCTGCTCTAAAATATGTTTGCAATGTAAGGATAACTGCACAACATAACATCAGTTATTTTTTCTTAGGTGTTGTCAGTTTGTTCAAGCAACAAACCAGCGATCGTAGAAGCGGGAGGTATGCAAGCTTTGGCTATGCACTTGGGCAATCCGAGTCAGCGTTTAATGCAGAATTGTTTATGGACTTTAAGAAATCTGTCTGATGCAGCGACAAAAGTTGATGGTCTGGAAGGTTTGCTTCAGTCTCTTGTAACAGTGCTTGCTTCATCTGATGTGAATGTTGTTACTTGCGCTGCTGGCATTTTATCAAATTTGACGTGCAACAATCAGCGCAATAAGGTGACCGTGTGCCAAGTAGGAGGCGTGAATGCGCTAGTACGCACAATTATAAGTGCAGGAGACCGTGAAGAAATCACCGAACCTGCTGTATGTGCATTGCGTCACCTAACTTCGCGGCATTCTGAAGCTGAAGTAGCACAAAATGCAGTTAAATTAAATTACGGCATTCAAGTTATTGTGAAATTGCTGAATCCACCATCGAGGTGGCCACTCGTGAAGGCTGTTATTGGTTTGATCCGTAATTTAGCTTTGTGTAGTGCGAATCATGCACCTCTAAGGGAACATGGCGCCATTTATCACCTCGTTCAACTCCTAATGCGAGCTTTCCAAGACACACAAAGGGTAAGGGTAAGGTTCTTTTTTTCTTGAAGGATTTTAAATGATTGAAATCTTTAGAGAGCAAGTGTTGCAAGTGGTGGTAGTCAACCTGGAGCATATGCTGATGGTGTTCGAATGGAAGAAATCGTGGAGGGAACCGTTGGTGCTCTTCACATTTTAGCACGTGAAATGCACAACCGCACAATCATACGACAACAGATGGTTATACCCATTTTTGTTCAACTTCTGTTTAACGATATTGAAAATATCCAGCGTGTAGCAGCCGGTGTTCTTTGCGAACTAGCTCAGGATAAGGAAGGAGCTGAAGTAATCGAACAGGAAGGTGCAACAGCACCTTTAACGGAACTTTTGCATTCACGAAATGAAGGTGAGAGTTTAAGTTGTGAAATGACGAATTTACAAATTTTGATAATTTAGGTGTTGCAACATATGCAGCGGCCGTTTTGTTTAGAATGAGTGACGATAAGCCGCAAGACTATAAAAAACGTTTGTCCATGGAGCTGACAAATTCCTTATTCCGTGAGGATAACATGTGGAATGCAGAGATGGGAATGGCGCCCGATCTTCAGGTAAGAAATTAGTTTTTTGATTTTTGTAGTAGAAATTGTCTTTGTGTGCGAGTTTTAGTTTGTTCTGATTTATGAAAAAGTGAATGCAATTTTGCTTCTTTTTAATTTTTGACTTGTTACTGTTGGAGTTTTTACATCATTAGTGAAAATGAATTGAAACACATTTTTACATTAAAATACTTGAATGATTTATTTTTGTTATGTCGTAAAGGCTCTGCTTTGAGAAAGGTTAGAAAACCCTTCTGCCTATTGAAGAAAAATATGTTATTTAGAAATTAATATACTCTCGGTTAATGCCACGTAAAGTTGTGTAACGATTATTTAATGCAATGCCGGTGTAGTTATATTTTTTATTCAAATTTGTTCAATTTGATTTTACAGTAAATAATAGAGTTACGAAGAGCCTTTACGACTAGGGGAAAGGTAAAATCCGCTCACATTGTTTTAAAATTTGTTTTACTTGTTAACACGGAATGAAATGTTTTGTATGCTTTTATTTTAACAAACATCAATAATAATACAGGTATGTATCTGAATTTCAAAACTAACAATTTTTCATTTTTATTTAATTTTATTTTTTTAAGTATTTTGGTTTTATGCATTTGTTTATTTTTTTTGTTTGCGTTTTACAATTTAGGATATTTTGAACCCTGAACAAGCTTATGAGGGCATGTACCAACAAGGACCTCCAAGTGTTCACAGTAGTCACGGTGGTAGACCATATCAACAACAAGGTAATGTCCATTTTTAATCTTTTTTTTTTATTGTACTTGACCAACATTAACAACCATTAACACAGGTAGAGTATTAGTTTGATAGTAGATTAGATATTTTGTAAATTCGAGTTTGCACTTATAGATTAGATTAAAAAATTATATTATGAATGTGCTGAAAATTTTCCACTTTGTCCATCATTCTTTCTTATTAATGTATTCCAAAGCCAAATTAAAATATTAACTCCAATAATAAACACTTAATTTATTTACGGAAATTTCTTTATTAACGTAAACAATCTTAAATGCAGGGTATGACCAGATACCAATAGCTATGGAAGGATTAGAAATAGGCTCACACGGAGGTGGAAATGGATCAACTTATAGTGCCATAGATGCAATGGATGTAGGCAGTGCTGATCCAGAATTAAATTTTGAACTTCCTTCTCCTCCGCATGATAATAATAATCAAGTTGCTGCTTGGTACGATACCGACTTGTAAATCGTTGCATACATCATCATTTTAAGTGTAATGAAAACGCTTTACAAGTTTTTAACCGTTTATTATTCAAATTAATATTAAATGTTTAGATTTAAGAATGTCGATATATTTAAAGAAAGTTTTTATATTATGATAATATAAATTATTGTTTGCCAATTTGAATAATAATAATTTGCAATATTTTAAATTTGTGACGGAAAATTAAGATTTATTTTTGAGAGACATTTCTCAGTGATTTTTAAGTGTTAATAAATTATATATTTTTGTTTTAATAGTTATCCGCATTTATTCACTTAATATTTATAAACGATTGTATTTTTACATTATTTTTATTCTTTAGTTAACGTATTCGTACCCTAAGATCTACATAATAGGAAACGATTTTCTACCTATTTTAATCATTCTACTTAAAATTTCACTGTTTTTGGTTCGTCATGTATTTGCAACTGGTGTAGCTATTTAAATCTTAAAACATAAAACAGGGTAGTAAAAGTGAATTATTGCCTGTAATAATACATGCATGTACCTATTTGTAGTAAGGAAATAAATATACAATTTTCTTGTAATAAATTTAATTGTGTTTGGTTGTGTTAACTCTACCTACCTACGGTAATCTGCCCGCCTTACATTTCAGGTGTTACTGAACTTACGATTAAAAATCGAGGTATTTGACAAAGGGAGTGGGCAAAATAAAATTGCCACATAACACAGAAATTATCTCCTTTCTGTTACCTCTGTGATATTTCCACAAGTTTACAAAAAAACGTTCAGTCCCTTACACTTCAACAGTTACGTGCAAGATTTTTGATTTGCTCAGGAGTGCAGGAGACATCTCGGTTCAAGTCTTTTGTACATCAGTTATAGCGGACAATTCAATGTTACTGAACTCATATTCAAAACTATATCCCTGTGATAATAAATACTTTAATTAAATCAAATTCATTATCCACGACTGCTTTCTCGAGTGGATTCAACTCCTATTTAGAAACACCTTTCAGTTCAATAATCTGATAGGCTCGACAATACGTCACAAATATAATTACACAGACGAAGATAAAAGACTACAAAGGAATACGAAATGTTAGCTTTTTAAAGAATTATTATTTGGAGGGCGTCCAATAAAAATTAATCTAAACCACCCTAAATGATATTTCTTATAGGGAACTTGAAACAATTAGCATTTATTCCGTAAACAGTTAAGTGAGTATTTATTTTCGATGCAATGCTTCCAGTTCTGGTCTTTGAACAAATGCATCAATTGTTCTTATTCAAGATGGATAGCCAAGCGAATAATGTTGTAACCAATCGTGCATTTTGCTTTCTAGTAATCTCTACAATTGCTCCTGGTGTTGACACATCAGGCGTTTAAATCATTTTTTACTTCATGAACAATAGCCTCCCGATTTTCCAACATTGATGCGATAATTGAATTTGTGGGTCAGCTACATAACTGTTCTTAATGCGATGAATAGCAATGGTAACTGATAGATAATCTTAAATCCTACAGCAAAAGTATTATAGGACGAAATTACGAAAATGCTTCTAATATTATTCAAACAGGTTACGTAATATAATATAAGGATTAGGATATTGTAGTATGATTTTCTGAAAGCGTAGCCCAGGGTGGGGATCTGCTACCTCGGAGCCCCCAAGGAGTAGGGCTTTCGCAGGGTCTCCTCAGCAGAAGGGAGGTTCTCCCCGAATTTTTTTATTTTATTTTACGTTGAAAAATGATAATTTTATGTATACAGTATTTTGTACTGAAAAAATGGTTCATCATTTTTGCGCCGACGAACAAAATTAATCATATTGATGACCTAATTAATAAATACAATGATTTTTTTCATGAATACCATGAAGTTTTCATCAATATGATGAATTTTGTTCTTCGGCACAAAAATTATGAATTTTTTATCGACTATTTTTTCCAGTCAACCACCACCTAAAGGGCTAATCGTAATTGCACGCTCTAAGATGCGTAAAGTTGCTGTTTAATGTTTCTTATTTAGTTGCCATGGTAATTCGTTGCTTAGAAACGCCTTAAACTTTTAAAGAGTGTGTATATTTTTAAATTTAATTTAATATTTCACTCACTTTTGAACCACACTACGTTCTACAAATTTTGGATTTTTTTAAAGTGAATGGTGGTATTTAAAATAAATATATTATCTACCTATACTGTCTCCATATCAACTAATATTTAATTACTGTATACATTATTCGCATTCAATTAACCAGGCACGACCGGAGATGTGGTTGGTTGCATAGAGAATCTAATATCTCAAGAATTTTTTCATTTAAACTTCAAACATTTTTTGAAAATTACATAAAAGATTCTCCGGGCAACCGTGCAATCCTATCACCGGCCAAGCCTGCGGTCAAGTATTATTAAATTTCACTTTTTTAAATTCAAATTTTCAATTACGTTTATAATATAGACCGTGATTTACCGTTCTAAAGTTACTTTAATTATTTTTTTCCCTCCATTTCTTTGTTTATTTCCTGAATTGGACTATGCAACCAATTAAAACAACTGCTTTCCTTTAGCCCTTAATCTTTACGAGTTTTCCCTCCAAAAACTACCGATGTTGATAGTTTTAGAAATTTTGTTTATTAAAATCCACTTTCATACAATGCAGTTTATTTTTGAAAATTAAAAAAAACAAAACAATCAGATTATCAAAATATCTTTTGAAATCGATTCTACAAACTCATGTTCAGAAATTATTTTTGTATAATCAATTCGGTTTATTGGGGGAGGGTGAAACTGCCCCTTGAGGGTTACAATATTTTGTAATTTTTTTAGAAACCTATTTTGTATAATTAAATTATAATCATCTTATTTTAAATTTGGAATGCAGTCCATAAGTTTGGCAGTTGTCGATGTGCTTTGCCGAGCATGAACAAGGGGTTAAAACTTGTTCTTCAGTTCGTTACCGAATATTGTGTCTGAGGGCACTAATCTTGGTAAGATCTTAAAGGTTAAACGAAAATAAAGCTAAAATGCATGTAAGTGCATTGAAAATGAATTGAAATAAGTATAGGTATGCATTGAAAGTAGTGGGGCCAGTCACATTTCGCGAAACGATGTCGAGAACGTGTGAGCCTAAAGACGTGGAAGACCGGTGAAAGACTTCATTTACCAATTGAGGTTGAACGCTATAGGTGGTTATTAAAAGTGTAAATAAAACAGCGCATGAAATTGACAATTAGTGATTTTATTGTTGTTAAAACTCAAGTGGAATAAGCAGACTTACAGGTAGGTCGTGCTTTAATTTTTTTTATATTCTTACTTTTTGGATCAATTTTTTAATTTCCAAATTCGGCTGGTTTCGACGAGTGAAACCTGTTTTATTTGTGTTAATTTGTAAGAAGCACATTTTTAAATTCTCGGTTTCAAAATTCAAATTTTTGAACTTATCCAATGGGTCCGGTCTGTTCTAATTTGATGTAATTCTTCGCATACTGGAGTTGCAAAATATTTGAAATTAGAATGTGTTTATAATTCCATTTGGTTTAGTATTGCATTTTATTATTTATTTATTGCATTTATTTTATATTAAATGCGTATTGCTCATTAAATAAAGGATTATGCTAATTATATCTACGCTTTTAGTATTATAATATTGGGTATATATTAATATATTCATCAATATAACATACCTACTGCGGATGAATGAAGGAAATAATTGAGCAATACCAAAATCTTCTTTTTCTAAACACTTCCTCCAAGTCTTTTGTGTAAATCGTAGGATGCTACCTACATATTATATATTTGGATATTTACACAAGATGCAGTATGTGCATCTTAACTTTTTTCTACCAAGGGCACTGATGAGACCGATTAAGATTTAATTTTTGGAAACATGTTTTTGTAATCAACTAAACCATCAACAATACTTTTGCAGTACGATTTCCACCGGAATAATTCAAAATCTGCTTCAGGTTATTTATTGGGCAAAGGTTATAATCATGAAAATTAGCTTGTTAAAAGAGTCAATTTGAATAAAACAACCAACTAAAGTTAAAGAAACAATGGCCCATTGACTTACTTACATAATATAAAACACATCCACGTTGCTTTAATCTTCGAGTGGTATTCACGAATCATATCCTCTTGCAAATTATATTCTAGAATTAATGGATAACGGAAGAAATCAAAAAAATATTACTTTGCTAACTACAAAAGAAATTTATATTTTTTACATTTTATATTTTTATTTTTTTTATTTTATTAAAAATAAATAGAGGTAAAGATGATCAGAAAAAATAATTCGAAATAAATAATATGAAAAATATGGTTTGCCATATATAATACTATGAGTTGCTTTGTTAATATTTTTATTACAATTGACATTCGCTTTGTTAATTTAACAATTGAAAAGAATGGTTAATGTTTAAGATTTACAATTTATTTACTACGCAATAAAAAATTAATTAAAAGTGAATTTAAAAATTAATTCATATTTTAAAATAATTATTTTATATTTTATTATGTGTATCTACTTTTCCCGCATTAATTTATTAGATAGTATTATTGGACACATACCCGGGTACCCGGTATTCATTTGAAAAGTTATTTTAAGAATATAAACAATATTTCTTTTTTTTGTGAAATTAAAAAAAAATAAAATAAGTAAAGAGTTATATTTTATTATATTTTATCTTACTGATGAAAAGACAATATCGTATTTTTTATTATGATTAGGTACTGGTACAATTAAATTTTTTAAATTAAATTATTGTTAAAATATTATCCAAAATGTACATTATTTATTGTCTTGACAGAGACTTTATGTTATACCCATATGTTATACCAAGCAAAGCAACTTGATAATATTAATTGTGGAAAAAAGTGAAAATATTATGAGAATTTGAATCCCACAAAAAATTGTAAGTTACTCTCTTTATGCATCAAGCATTATAGCATGCTATTTAATTAAAGACTCGCGTGAATAGTTTAACGAGATTTACATAAAACATCGTTCCCTTTCGTAAAATTTTCACTTTTTCACAAATCACTGCTAAACTTAGTAGAAAATTTTTAATTTTAAACTTCACGTTAAAAATCAAAAAACATGAAAGTAATTCTAAAATATCCCCCCCCGCCGTAGTATTTTAAAAAACAAAGAAAGGAATTTATTTCGTTTTCTCGTCGGTCGAAATTTACTTGCAATGTTGAATATATTATATTATTGCGTATAAAAAGCTACCTACCTTTCCGTATGTGATTCCTTCTGTAACGCACTTCTGATTGGTTCATTTATTTTAGTTAATTTAAAAATTGGGAGGTTATTGGAAGCGACAGGCCGCATAACCTAGGCAACGAGTTACACTGTCATGAAACTAAAGTTTGAAAATATTATAGCATTTTAAATTTTATTACCAATTTTAATCATTTTGTCCACCAATTATAATATAGATCCCTATAACATTCTGGGTTAGCAAAGCATAAAAGGGAACTGTTTGGGGTTGATAAAGCGTCTCTCTTATTGACGTTGCCGATTTTTTTTTAATTACTCACCTTTTACTTCCAAAATATGAAAAAATATCAAATTTTACCAAGAGATGCTTTATTTTTATTTTAGTTTCTTTCTATTAAAATATGAAAAAAAAAATTTTAAAATAGAAGATAATTTCTGCCCACTCCGTTTTTCGGATGAATATACGTGGTTTGATTCCCTGATTTCACACAAAAAAAATTCATTAATTTACACGGGTCGAAATCGACTTTTTCCAAAAAATTAATATTAAAACTTCGATTTTATCGGATAAAATTAGCGATAAAAATAAATTTAAGCTTCAAATTTGCCCAAAAAAAGTATTAAAAAATTTTCTTAAACAAATCCAAAGGGGTCAGACTGATGACCATCTCATTTGACTTTGACTCAGAATGCCCCATATATTTATAGTTTCATCGGTTTATTTTAATTCGGTCTAGGACATCTCGCCGTCGGAAATTTAGTATATATGTTTTTTATGTTAACATGAGCACCCATAGCATAATTTTCAAGAGGTGAAAAGCGATCCAACTTATTAAAATAAACAGATTAATTTTACAATAAAGTTTGAAGCCAGAATAGTTTATTTATGTAGTACAATCGAAGATTCAAAATTTCTTCTTTGCCTGTAACTTCATAAATTGTTTGGGCTTGCTTTCCATCCTTATTTTGGCGAAGATAAAATTTCTCGTTTCCGATATTCAGTCCCATGTAACTTAATGTAATATTAAGTCACCGCATCAAGTAAATTATGTGTGGGCGCCATATAAAATTAATAAAACAATATAGTAATCATAAATTTCAACAAAATCGGCAAACATTCCTGGACAACCTGTATTTGAACGACTTCAAGATCAACAAATTCTAAAAACAGCTTGTAAGTTTCCTTGCGGAATGAGAATTGTATAAACGAGTTTACTTTATATCTTCACCTAGAAATAAATCTTAAGTGTGGAATATACCTTAAAAATGATATTATAATTTACCAAAATTTCAACTTTCAGTTTTATTTTTTATTACTCAACTTGTTTTTCTCTGTTTGTGGGTTTCCAATTTGAAATTTAAAAAAATATTCGTTTTTACATAATTTAATTTCTCAAAACAATAAATTTGCACTCGATTTCAATAGAAAGTTTCCTTTACCCTCTTATGTAGTACAAGTAAAAGTGAAAAGTTGATTGATAATTTTTGTTAGAAATTTTAAATTAGCCGATTTTTAGCTCATTTCTATCTAATTGATTTTAAATTGAAATTTGCAATTTAATTTGCCCTCCACCGACGGACGCGACGCCAACAATGAACTCAATTATGGTTTTCGTTCGAGAGATTATATTGGCTGAGCCTGGTGGGACGTGTGAAGCTCCAATTTATGAAAATTGTGACAACAAAGTCAATCCTGGACAGACAATATATCATATTTAATCTCCAAAACAGCTTTCGTTGTTGGGTATGGAACAAAGATTTACTTTTTTATCGATAAAATGTGCTCAATCAAAATGTTCACTTTCAAATAAAAAAAACTTTGGAACTTTGAAAAAGTTTTAAGGACTGTAAATTTGCATTTATTAATAATGCATGATTTTTATACTACTACAAGGTCCGTGTGATAAAATTAGATATTTGCAATTATAATGAATCGGGCTAGAAATTATTGCGAATTTTTCCTAAAACTTAGCATACCAACATAGAAGCGCTAACATCCGTGTATAATGAAATATCAATGCAGATCATTTATCTTCAGATTTTTCGAGAGGAAGATGTCTTTGATCTTAGTCCCGGCCTTGATTATACGGTGTGGTGTTTGGATAATAAATCATTTAAGTCATTTACATTTTTATTTTGCATATCTGCAAACTTATAAATAAATAACCTGTTCCAAAATCATTTTCTAAATAACATAAAATTATAGGTTATTAGCACACATTGGAATATTTAAACTGTTTTATTGATCTCATTAAATTGATTTGCTTACATTTAAATTATTTATTTGTGTCTAACTTTTGAATGTTTGTTATTTCCTGCATAAAGCATAACCTTATTATCAGCAGGATTTCATTGCAAACAATATCTATTGCGAATTAATCAAGTTATTTTTCCAAACTCTCTCATGTTAAAAAGCGACTAACATTTTTCTTCATCTTGAAGTTCTAAATCATCAGATGTTCGTCGTTTAGCTAACTGTGAAAAAATAGCGAGCGCCAGATGGCTTGAATAAAACGATAAAATTAATTGTGTTGTTCCACCGTTTCAAATGATCTAAAGTTAAAGTTATTTGGAAGAAATAAATACTTTAAATAATGCAATTTGTCCCCCCCCCCCCCCAAGGCGGAGCTAAATTAATTTTATTTACATTTTTTTTTAGTTTACACTAAGTTTGGCTGAAGTAAAGCTCAGCGAATTTTTACAGGTGATTCTAGAAGGTTTTATTAACCTTGTTGTTACTTGTTTAACCTTTTAAAGTTAAACAACGGATTAGGTATGTCAGGTGTATATTCCTAACACATTTAATACCATTTATGTTGCTTAGTATACCGGCTTTTTGTTAAAACTTTTAAAATTTGATAATTAGCTCAGCTTAAGCTTTTATTGTAAAAGTCATTCTTTTATAGAATAATTTTACTTAAAAAATCGAAGGTATATGATTTTTTAATTGTTTTATTATTTTGGGGTTTGAATTGTATGAATGTGGATGAAGTAGATTCTGATTTTAGCATTCAATCCCCTACCCCCCTATGCACCGTGGGGCATGCAGATTTGTAGCTGAAGTGTTGGGTTGTTACACATTAAGGGTGGGATTTCACCGACAAAGATAGATATAATATTTCAATGCAATAGAAAGAGGGCGAAATATGTCACAATTTCTCGATATTAACTAAAAGTATTATACGTACACTAGATTACTCTGGTTTTACGGCCTAAAGGTAGCACTGGGCCGTCACTTCCAAATTAGTGATTGTCGTGGTTGTTCGGCCTTATATTAGAATAAGAACAAAGGATTATGTGAATCATAGTTCTAACCCAAATACTTTAGAATAATAATAATTCACATAATAACCTTAGCATACCAATAAACTGAAATGAGTACTTCAGTGCTTGTTTCAGTACTTCATTTAAATAATAACTAGATTGCCAAGATTGTGCGGCCTGAAGGCCGCACTGTCTAATCATTCTTCTATCATCTCTACTTTTTTTTAGGTTGGTAACGTAAAATAAACCAATCAAAGGTGCGTTACGGGATAGATAGAAATGGGTTATTATATTTTTTCTAATTTGATGATGATAATATAAAAAATATATAATTTTTAAGTTGGTAGAAAGCTGACTAATCATTCTCCCTTAACCTTCAATTTTTTTTTGGTTGGTAACGTAAAATGAACCAAACAGAGGTGCATTACGGAATAGATAGAAATGGGTCACTAATTTGATGATGATGATAATATAAAAAATATATAATTTATAAGTTGGTAAAAAGCTGACCAATCAATTTCCCGTAGCCTCCAATTTTTTTAGGTTGGTAACGTAAAATGAACCAATCAGAGGTGTGTTACGGAATAGACAGAAATGGGCTATTATTTTATGTTCAATTTGATGATCAATCAAGTGTGCGTTACGGATGGATAGATAGATAGGAATGGGCTATTTTTAACCGACTTCTTATAATATAAAAAGATTATGTTGATTCAAAAATAACTAAAGCAGAAAAATGTAGTTGTAAAGTTAAATCTTTGACATAAAGCAAAATTGATCTAATAATTTAATTTAAAAATTTGGTTTTTATGACATTCAAAAGTTTAAATTTTAAAAAGAATTAATATTCAAAATTTTGCTTATTTAAGGTTTACTTTTGCAAAAATTAGTTTTATCTTTATATTTTTACTTTAGTTATTCTTGAATGTAGTACAATCTTTTTATTAGAATCGAGAAATTGTAACAAATATTGGTCTCTTTCTATTGCATGCAAATATTATATCTATCTTTGTCGGTGGGATTCTGCCCTTAAATCAACAACATCAATGTTGTAGATTGCCAGTATTGGGATAAAATAAAATACTCATTATTATGCCGCAATACAGAGACTAAAAAGTACATAATATACCAATATTGAATTTAAATATTTCCCGAATATAATACAAAATTTAATTAATATACTGTTGATTATATTGGATTATATATAGAGTTTTAATTATTATGTAATTTTAAATACTTAATTATTATAATTATTTTCAACTTGATACTTATATCATTTTTAATGCATTCCTGATCGCATAAGTAATACTAACTTGACCTTTTCCGTTCATGGTGTACAGGGCGAGCCAATTTCGATAGTTCTTATGGGAAACTCGGTAACTATAAGAGATATGATCATAGGCGCCGGAATATAGGGGCAAAGCAGGGCACTTGCCCCCCCCCTAGAAACTTAAATTTTTTGTTTCTATCTAGCTAGCGCTCGTAAAATATTAGAATTTTTCTTTAAAATCATAAAGCCTAACAGAATTCAATACTTTGCCCCCCTCTATATTTGACTCTTCCGGCGCCACTGGATATGATATAATAGATGGTGCATCCCCGATCTCTTTTTTCGAGAAAAGCTCAATGGCCAAAACCAGAATTCGCCAACTGTTTTTGAGTTATAGCCAAAAGTTAGAATTTTGTACTTTTCGGTAAATGTCGACATCTCGGTTGTTTTTCAAGTTATCAAAAAAAATTTAACACTTAGGGCACTTTTTTAAGAGCAATAAAATGGGTTAAAGAAATGTTAAATATCTATCTCGATTTCAGAGTTATAACATAAACTTGTGTTTTTTAAGTGGAAACCATAGTTGAAAATGATATTTTTAAATAGTGTTTTTTATCCTCTTTTCAACGATATGTAACATAATATAATATAACAACAACAAAAATATTATAAAATTTTATAGAAGACCGAAAAATTAAATATAATACTAACATTTTCAGTAAAAAAACAATAAAAATTTTAAATTGTAACATAAATTAAAGTAAAGATCAAATCGTAGTCTATTATTTTTAATTCATAATTTGGTTAAAACAAAACACTACCAATCTATTATTGACATTTAAAAAAATTTACACCAATTGTTTTCAAAAAAATTTAAATAATACATTATATTAATAAGATTTGAAAATTTAATGACAGTTACTAAGCAAATATTCGCTTACTGAAAAACAATTGATATAAATATTTTAAATGTCAATAATGGTTTGGCAGTGTTTTGTTTTAAGCAAATTATGTATTAAAAACAATAGACTATACGGTTTGATCTTTACTTTAATTTTTGTTAGAATTTTGAATTTTGATTGTTTTTTACTAAAAATATTATTATTTTAATTTTTCGGTCTTCTATAATTTTATAATATTTGTATTGTTGTTATATATCATGTTATGTATCGTTGAAAAGGGGATAAAAAATGCTTTTTAAAAATGTCATTTTCAACTATGGCTCCCATTTAAAAAAACACAACTTTATGTTATAACTCTGAAACTGTGATAGATATTTAAAATCTCTTTAGCTCATTTTATTGATTTTGGCCATTGAGCTTTTCATATTGTCGCATAGGGCTTTAATTATTTCAAATTAAGGGCCCTAGGGTTAAACCCCAAGCTATAGCTTGGGGTTTAACTCAGATGGTGTCAACTTCAGAATTAAGGGACTGCATATTTATATTAAACTAGAGTAAATTCTGATAAACTTAATTCTATTAAACATACTACTTAATTTTGGAAATACATAACTACAATTATTGAACTATAACTAATTACTTACACTACCCTGGTTCAGGGTTGAAAGACGGATTCGTGCCCAAGCCGTTCCAAGACCATCGCTCGAACTCACTCGTTCCACTTCCGCGACTTGACTTCCCTTATTCAATCAATCCGTCGATCATACCCCTACTATTAATTAGTAATCTACAGGATCGGACTAGCTATACTGGTCAATTCTCTTATCAGGAAGGGACATGTCTTCTGTAGAACGATTAATCATTTAGGAAGTGTTTCCACTCGTGACAATATCTCTCATAGTTACCGAGTTTCCTATAAGAACTATCGAAATTAGCCCACCCTCTACAGTGGACGATTACCAACTTTAAGTTTGTTGGTTTCTAAATAATAATCTAACCTTACAATATTGGCTAAAAATGGGTAATATTGCAGTGATCTTTAATATTGACCCAATATTAGTCCAAAATAGTCCGAGTATTGGATATTCAAGCTCAAAAGCGAATAAAGCGGAATACACAAGGGCACGAAATTAAAATTCTCATCTTTAGCCACGCCTATAACTGCGATGATATTGTTTTATTTAATTTTCAATCAACTAGAATCACTCAAAGTTAATCTGCATTTTAATCGAAACAATCAATGGTCGCTTTGGTCCTGTACCTCTATTGTTGAGAAATAGGGTTATAAATAATAAAACAATAGAAATTACAAACTGGTTAGATCCTATCAATCGGAGTAACAGCGCATGTAATAGGGAACAGTGCTAAATTTTATGATATATTGTGGGTCAACTAGGTATCTAGCATTTGAAAAAATTCTAAAAGTGCAAAGAAACAAATATAACGGTTTGTAACGCGTGATACAATTTTATTTCAAAATATAAACTTGATCACGTAATTAGGTGTACAATTTAAAAATTACAAGTTGGAGCACACAATGGAAAAAAGTTAGGTAATTTTGAAAACGTAGAATTTTGTAATGACGCTACGGTATCTAATGGATATGTCCCCAGTTCTTGAAAATATAAACAAATAACTTTGACATTTATGCGTCTATAAACAACAATTTGTACACAAATTAAAAATCGTTAAAATAAATCTTGCGAAACACGACTTTTACATTTAAATTGCATTTATCTTCTCATGAGCTAAGAAATATTATATAATTTTTTTCATTTTACCATCTATAGTGGTTACAATAAATTGCAAGAGTTATTTAATTAGATAATTTTGTTAACGCAGAACTACCTTGATATTTTAAATAATTAAACTTCAATTCATAATGGAACCGATTACCTAATTAATTAAATAAACATAATTAGTTATGTTTGTGTTACATAGCGCAATCTGCATTCTACAAATTATTAATTAATATTACAATCTGTTATTTTTTTTTTTAATATTTCGACATACTGATGATGCGTTAATGGAGCAGGTTGAAGCCATCCAAATGTTCGGAAGCGCGTCCTCTCGTGGAAAAAATGTAATTTCTGGTTTTTCGAAACTTAAAAAACTCAATTTAGAGTAACGCGGAAACGATTTACTATTGCATTAATGCTGGTATAAGGTATATATCGAGAAACTAATGAGTACGCATTAGAAATTAGTCGAGTGGATAATCAAAACTAACTACCATAGCTTTAAACCAATTTATTACAAATTGTAAATATTATAAAAGTATTTATCTATCTAAATAAACCGTTAGAAATATCGAAATTTTTACATTAAAATAATATCGAACTTGTTAGCGCTAAGCAGATTATACGACTTGAAAGTGGCACTATATATTTTTATGTTGTTTATTTATTATCATAGAAATTAAAATAAATTCTATGAAGATATTGCAACTTTTGCTTCAAGTTGTTTTTTTGCTAGAAAGGAGTCAAGCCATCGATTTTCAACATTTTGAAATTCATAATTTTATTATAGACCCAACAAAAATCACTTGGGGGGGCTGAGGGGTCAGAAAAACATTTTCGATTAAAAAAAAAGCAATGCAATTTCTGCAGCTGTCGTAAATTTGACATAAATCTTGACGAAGTGTAAAAAAATAAAAAAGTTAAAACTAAACGATAAACACAGGTATTGTAATAAAATCCATGCTTAGAATAATTAACAGTGACTTAAACAATTAAATACTTGTAATTAACAGCTTTGAGAAACAGGAACAACAATTAGCAGAATAAAATAAAATGTAACCATCGTTCGCAAACGAAAACTAAACGAAAATAACATTTTAAAACTGAATTTTGTGAATATTATTCTGTGCACGGTATTCCCCGATTCATCTCGTTAATCCATTCACGACTGGATCATTTGCCATTTTCATTTTATAGCAACCTGGAAAGAAACCTTCAACTTTGAATGCCTATAATTGAGATAATTTTATATTTATTTAACGAGAGTTATCGTGATCGGACAAAAATCAACAACATAAACATTGATGTTTTATACACATTTATGCACCTTTTTTTCACAAAACCAGTTCTAAAAAATGTATAGCAGTAAGTTAGCCATCATTGGTTTGTAATTTACAGTATAAAACGTAATGCTAATACAACTGCTGTTACACTTCTGTAATTTTACAACAATCATTAGCTTCTTCCATGATTTAGCACAATTTTTTTCTGGTAGCGATAAATAATGGAGGAACAATAATAACATATAATTACACGATTATTAAATGTAGATGAAAGAATACTTAAGCGA
This sequence comes from Cantharis lateralis, assembly GCA_963170105.1. Lineage (NCBI taxonomy): Eukaryota > Metazoa > Arthropoda > Insecta > Coleoptera > Cantharidae > Cantharis > Cantharis lateralis. The sequence continues at coordinate 11,664,790 of OY720626.1, forward strand.
ACCAGGAACATAAATTAAGTGAACAAACTTTAGTTATTTATTGCAATTAAGAAGAAGTAATCGGAGCAAAACGCACTAAAAATGGGAAATTGGAAGAGAAGTCTATCAAAAATGTTACATCATTCATGGTTGAGTAATCGTAGAATCTGTTTATTTTTTTTAAATCTTACAAGAAGACGGCCAAAAAAATTGGTTCAACTTAAAGTGGGGCGGTAGTTCCTAAATAGTCCAAGTCATTCTTTACATTGTTACGATATGAATTTAGGACAACAGTGGGTGGTTCCTTCCACACCCTTCGTATGGGTTTTTTATTACACAGCTATTTATTTGTTTAGCTAAACGATTTAATCAAAAGTCGACGTGGAAGTCATCTACGTGACCAAAAGCTTAGGGCAAACACGTGCTGACTTCAGGTGATGGTTGCTCTCTGAAGCGCCATGATTATGTTCTTAAAATTATTATTCAACCCGTCTGATTTGTATGTCACCATGGTCATTTGTCATTCTAGCGGATCCAAATGTATTGCAAAATTCTTCTGCTCTGACCCACGTTCAAAGTAACGCAAAATCTTCGGCAATATTTGGAGTTTTATTAGAAACCGTTAATAAAACATACTTGACCATAAGATATAATTATAAAGAAAGTTATCGTGATGGTTCCAAATTGTATGGTATAAAATTCACAATCGACCAATCATAAATCACATTTGTTTAAAATAACTTTGATGCCTTGATTAGAAAATTCAGTTACTAATAACAGTTCTTCTATTATTTTGTTGCAGGGTCGATCGAGCTCTCGTCGGAGAAAGTTGGCAAAAAGCATCCCATCAATTCCAAGTGAAAACTGCAATTATTGTTTCTTTCAAAATGTAATGTGTTATTGTGAGAACTAAATGAAGCACAGCGAATTGTTGTTTTTAATTGACTTTTTTTGTGTCTACATTTAGAAGTGCACCATTTGAATTCGAGTGAAAGAACTTGAAATCGTTGGAATTGGAATCACGTCTGCAAAAACACTGTTAAGTGATTTTTTGGTGTTTGTTTTACAGTTAGCCAAATAAACGTGACGAAAGTTGAGTCGATGTGCCTTTGTGATAATATATTCGCTGTTTTATAAATGCAATGACCATAACAATGGATCATCGAAATAATAGAAAAGGATCGTGGGATTCAAAGGTAAGCACCTATACGGTTAATTCTAGTTGTTAAGGCTAAGGGTAGCTGGGTTCTCATAAAAACCTAGTAGTTATAGTTGCATTACAATTACGGAAGTTGGAAACGTTAATTGTGAGAAAATGCTGTGTGAATGGCCAATTATTTTGCCTAGCCATAATCAATTTGGCTAAAACTTAGTTAGATCAACTACCGAAACTTTCGCTGCCATAATCACTTAAGGGGGTGCATTACCAAATTTTGGGAAAACGTAGTTTAAAGTTTAAATTTCATGGTCATACTGGTTGTTTCATATTATTCACCTTGCGTAACTTTATTGTCTGAATTTTATACGCAACATGTGGTAAATGTTGTTAATTGTCACTGTATTAGCCTCTTCAGTTTTCCCACTTCTCTCTAATAATTATCTTCACGTTATTTATTAAATTACAAAACTTTCTCTAAAAACGTGTCAAACAGTCAGTGGAACGAATTATTAATATTTTACAATTTTTTGGCTTTCACGACATATGACTAATAGTTACATTTTCTTCTCTTTGGGGCTTCTGTGGTGATAGCCGAGTATTTAACTTCAATTCAATTATAAAAAATTAACAAAGCATCTAAAAATAAACGGAAAGCTTGATGCTTCTAAAGGTGATTTATGATTCAGAGATACCACGATTATGAGATACTCATTGAAGTGAGTTGCGTGTTCAGGTTTAGTAGGTTAATGTGTTACTCGCTTATAGAAGCATTGACATCGCAAGAGAATACCGTTATCCTTGTGTTTACATTGATATGCTAATACAAGTTCTAAATAATATTGCCCTACATTTTCAAGCCTTTTAGAGAATTTTCAATTGGATTCCTAAGAATATTGCAAATAATTGTGGTGAAAATTGCGGTAAAAATGTGTTTAGTCCAAACTGGACGAACAAAACAGGATCAATAAAAGACGACAGGAAATATTTTGAACCAGTTAAAATGCCTGAATAGTTGGTTAACATCAAATTAATTAGTATAACTCATTAAAAATCAATAAAAGTGATGTATCAATGCTTATAGTAAGTTATATAAAAACCAGCTTTTAGGGAAAGCAAGGCTGAATTTTTTCATCGCACTTCTTATTGGGCTAAACAGCCTCCACAGCACTTACACTTTCAAATTTTATGTACTGTGCATAATCTAAGATGATTTTCAGAAAAAGTATACTACTTACTTCAATGCAAGTGACTATAAAAACAAAAAGTTACTACATTTTTAATGAAGTTATTTTTTAAATACATTTCCGACACTTAAATACAAATTCCAATTTTTTTTTTTTTTTTAAATAACCAATATATGGTAAGGTGGGGTAAGTGTGTAGCAATATTTTGATAGTTCATATAAGTACCATATTTCTGAGTAAAGCATTTAAGTTGCAGATTTCAAATTTGAGCATAATATAATTATGGGTATATCCTACAAGTCTTCAGAACAAAACTTTATTATGAACAACTTTTTGCATTTATTTCTACATATACATTTTTTATGTCCATAGTACACACTTCCCCACGTAAAATTGGGAAAGTGTGTAGGCGATCTAAATTTATTCCACATATCAAGAAATGACAAAGTCTGAGGCAAGTGTGTAGAACTGTGGTATTTAATTCTTCCGTTGCTGCAAGAAATTTTTTATTAACTGTTAAACTTTTCAAGTTATATGTATTATACTATTTACATATTATATACTATAATATAACAAGAGGTTATAAAAGATTATATTATCCCGCCAATATAGCAAGTATCTTAACTTCGGTTGTAGGTTACAATGGTTTCTTATGGCCCGTTATTTAATGTACCATAGACAGAGGCACCTGCATATTATTAGAATAAGAATTATTTCGTGCTTACACACTTACCCCGGATACACACTTACCCCACCTTACCTTAGTAATATTAAAATTTAACGTTGAATTAACGTTTATATTACGTGTTTATTGAGTGTACTTCTTATTATGAAAATTGCAAGTTTAAAACACACACCCAATATAAACGTTAATTTAACGTAGAAATGTCGTCAATTTAACGTTGTTCTCCTATTATATTGGAACTATATGTATATACCAATACCTATGTATTGGAACATTTTCTGAATGAAATCCTTCCGTTATGCGTTGTGTGGAAGGTGTGGTGACTTCTTCCACTTCAATTTTGCATGTCATTTCTAATGAAGCTTGACAGCTGAATATGAAATAACTAGAAAAATTTTGCTTCAATTAAATTCCACGAGATGAAAAGAACAGCAATAGAACAATGCTTTGCTTTTACAAATTTACTGACAGTCTTCACAATTCACAGTATTTGGCCCTGGATTTGATTACTTTTGCGATAGGTAGTTGCTAACACGGACAGGTTACATTGTCTTCCTTGTTGTATTTCAAACATTTTCGCACCTCTGAATTGCTTAGATCAATTATGCGGTGACATTAGCCGCATCTTCTTCAGCTTGGATATTAGCCTTTTTAATTGGAACTAATTTTTTTGCGTTCTTCCCACACTTGGATTGGTGGTTTTCTCGACGCACACACGTCGTTTACCTTTCGGGATTTTTGAATCTCTGACTTTTCCTGAAAATGCTCTTAACATTCCGCAGTTTTTCTTTGTTATTGCAATGACGTATCCTAAGTATGCTTACTTTCTAAAGTTCTCCAGATCTTTTGTTTTCCAGAACAAAAATTGTACCTACAGTTATTGCTGTTTTATGCTCATTTTAAATTAAATCACAAAATTTAAATATTTCACATTTGGTGTTAAAAGATTAAACAATGCATAAAATGCGCTAAATTTGAAAGTTCATTATATTAAAAATTAAATATTGGTTAGAAATCATTTGTGTGTGAAATTTTTTATTATGAATGATCAGCAAAAATAAATTTGAAAGTTCATTAATTTTAGTATTCGTGCAGACGACAAGCCATTTGTTTATGAAATTAATTTGTATTTTCTTTCACCACTACGGATTTGAGGAGAGGAATTTTACGCGTTTTTATTTATTAGCTGGATTTCGAAGACGACCCTGGCTGTTGATGTCTTGGTTAGGCGTTCAATGACCGAATATTTATAATAATTCGTTTAAAAACCCATAGAAATAATTGCAATTATAATTTTTATATTGGGAATACTTAATGAAATTATGCGTGTAGGTTCAAATTATCGAATAACCGTAGGATCGTTTAAGAAATAAACATAATATTAGTTGCACAAATACATGCAAAACACAATAATTACCTAAATGATCTACCATATTTAGAAACGCTTACACTGTTAATGATGGGTTAACCATTTTTTAATTCATGTGGTTACCTACGTTAAAATAACGATAATTTAATATTTTAATAGCTTTAAGTTTCTAATTTGAATAATTCAATTTAATTTAAAAATGGGACTAGTGTTTTTACTTTCAAAAATTGAAATGTTGCCAAAAAAAACTAACGAAATAAATTCGCACGAGCGCAATCTTTTCGCGCCTATCATAAAAGTAATTCACACAAGTTTTGAAATTTCCCCTCGCGTTTCTCATGCTCAAGTGTTTAAAGAATTTTAATATCCATTAATAAACATTGTAAAGAAATAATAAGGTATTATAATCTAACAATGACTTATTATTGTAATAAATTAAAATTTTCAGACCCCATTTTGCAATAATCCGATCCTACTTATTTATTTATTTTAAATTAATAATCATGGATTTTCAGCGAGTTTTATTGTAAAAATTATTTTAATGCAAATTAATAAAAAAAGAAAAAAATTGTAAGTAATTGATTTAGGCTGGCTTGAAGAAATAAATAAAATATTAGAAACTTGAGTTTCTTGCAACACAATGGTCGATTATTTCTGTTTAATTAATAGTTAAATAGGCAATACACTCGTAAATGAGAATATTTCTAATACATCAAGTCGATGGGTGTGAAAAATTTATTTATTTATTTTTTTATAATAAAAAAGAAAATTCATAATCTGCGGTATAATTATTTACTTTATTTTTCTCGGCTCCCATAAAAAAAAAGAACTTTGTATGAGAGAAAATTTCAATAAATTAAATTCATTTAAATTTTAACAAATATTAGTTTAATTTTTAATCACAATGTCGGATTTTATAATTTTTTTATTAAGGTGATGGGCACCAGGTGAAATAACAAAATAAAACAAATTAAAAACGTAGGCGCAAATTTTTGTTTTGTTTTCTTTTTTTCTTTTGTTTTCTCTAATCTCCGATTTTGTTTTTTATATATTTTTTTTTACTTTTACTGGTCTAATATAAATTTAAATTATATAAATTTTTATTTGTTGTTTTAGACATCAATCAGCACAGTGAGCTCAACGGCAACGCGCCATCATTATAATAAACGTTCCCCTAGTTCAATTTTGTCGTCAGATTCAGATATCCGATTCACTAGAAAAAAATTGAGTTCACAGTACAAATGTGGTTGCTGCATAATTGCTGTATTTCTTCTGCTACTACTGTTAGCAGCGTGTGCTGTTTATGCAGGATGTAAGTATACATTTTTATCTATTTTGCCATTGGCTGACGATCATATATTTTGACTGGATACTCCGGATACTGGCGTCCGAGGATTTTCGCAAAAATATAATTTATTAAGTAATATATATTAACTCGGTACTCCGTGGGTATTTCACTACGAACTGAAGGCGTCGATGGTAACTCCCACCAAGATGCAATAAATCAAAAGATAAACTTGACTTTTGATTGCACTAAATAATTAATTTTACTTATTAGTGTCAAGTCGTAACTTTACTGCAGTTAAATTTTCTTTTGTTTCATTAAATAGACCAATAAACCATGCTCAATTTTGCTAATCAAAATTAAAAAAAAAGCACAGATATTTTAATACAACAAACTCCTACTCAAAATTTATAATATTTAATTCGTTGCCTAATTTTTGCATCCAAATATTGCTTAACAGATTTTTACTATTACATGACAATGTGTAAACACACATACACCTGTTATGGCCACATTATGTAGGATAAATACCACACACACTTCCATTGAGAATTTTGTCCTTGTGGCGCTCCTTGTGCAGATTTGCATTTCAACGTTTACCCAACATTTAAGGAAACGCCAATTTTGACTTTATTGGTAAAAGCCGGTGAAAGCAATAAACATGACAATGTAAATTATCGATAAATATTATTATTATTATGAAACCAAACGCTTCTACTACTTGTAATATTGCCCTGGCGATTTGCACGAACGAATTTAATAATTAAAATCGAACATAATCTTTTTATTTCATAATATTTATTACTTGCAGATACACTTTTCGAATACGAACCACCAGAAGAACAATTATATAGGGCAACATTTAAAGTAGTAAAAGGCGATAACTTTTCGTCCGAGTTAACAAATCCATCTACACAATTATTCAAAACGAGAAGTCGTGATTATAGAGAAAGGTTAAATTTATTGTTCAGAAGGAGTCGTGTTACGAGTGGTTTCGTTGGAACTGACATTCTAGCCTTCGATGGGTTAGTATATTTTATCTACCTAATCGCTAGATATTGATCTCATTTCTATTAGAGGAAGAGAAAGTGTGATTTCAATTACCTATTCCTGTACAATCTTTCTTTAAATTTTAGAACCGAAGGAAGAGACCTCGTTGTGCACTTCGATATCCACATCGATCCAACCTACGTAGATGTTGAAGCAAAGGTACTCAAAGACATCCTACTCAAAGAAATTTCGTTGAAGAAACCAAGTTTTCTTAAAAATGTAACAGTAGATCCACTGTCGGTAGAAGTGAAAGAGAGTCACATCATTCCAATCACGACTAGCAATTCCGCTTCTGTTAGGACAACAACCGAAACGGTCACCCAAACACCGGAACCACCTAGAAGATGTTCGACGTTGGATTTGAAGTATTGTTCCAAAATGAAGTACAACATAACCACCTACCCCAACATCTTAGGGCACAGGAATATAAAAGACGTCCAGGAAGACGTAATTGCTTTTAGAGAACTTGTCGACGCTGAATGTTACGGACTCGCCTACGAATTCGTTTGCCAACTTTTGCAACCGACTTGCAAAAGGACTCCCTACGGAAACGAAATGATTCTGCCCTGCCGAAGCTTTTGTCGCGACTTTATGTCTGGTTGTGGCAGTCGTCTATCTGAAAAGTTCAAAAACGTGCTCGACTGTGGAAAATTTCCCGAGTTTGAAAGTTTTTGTATCACCAAACCAAGTAATAATACTTACTCTCGTATTTGACCTTTTTGTTCTCTAACAATTCTGTTTCAGACTGCGTACAAGAAATGAAAACACGTGCGCTTTCGTCACGTGTCTGTGACGGTGTCATTGATTGTCAAGATTTAGCCGACGAAGCTTCGTGCACTTATTGTTCCAGTGATCAAATTCATTGTGGTTTGGGTCGATCCTGCATTCCAATTAGTAAAAGGTGTGATGGAATCATTGATTGTCCGGATGGAAGTGACGAACGAGCATGCTGTATGTAAAAATGTTTATGTGGGTCAATAACGTTTAAATTTTAAACTTTACCATTCTAGTAAGATTGGCACAAAGTGTGGCAAATGTAACGTCGATAAAAGTCGTGACTCCACACCTTCAAAGTTATAATTCTGAGGGATTTGTGATATTTAACGAAAAAGGAGAAGTTGGAAAGTTATGCACCGAAAATTTGAATAAGTCGCTGACAGAAAATAAAACCCTTGAGGTTCTAAACACAGTGGCTGTGTCGCTTTGCAAAACATTGTTTTACGAGTAAGTAGAATCCATTTCGTAATTGTTCGTAATTCACGTACCTTTCCTTCCAGAAAAGTAGCGTCAGTGCATGTGGAGAAGGACGAAGAAACTAACATTTCTTACGTTAAAATGAAAAATCCAACAGACGCCGAAATCAGTTTTGTTCGTTCCAGTTGCAAATCCAAACAAGTTATGAAAATTAATTGCTCTGATTTAGGTACCCATTCCAGTGTTTTAATTTGTTTAAAATCAACAAACTGTTATTTATTATTTGCAGAGTGTGGTGTCCAAATTACCCGTTCATCGTCGGACGTTCTCTCCAAATTAGCTGTGCACGGTGATTGGCCCTGGCACGCAGCTCTCTTCAAAGAAGACGTTCACGTATGTGACGCCACCTTAGTCTCGCCGGAATGGTTAATAACGACAGCTTCCTGTTTTCAAGGACAACCTAAAGCAGAATGGACCGCTCGTTTTGGAATTACACGTCTTCTGAGCACCACACCCTGGCAGCAGGAAAGAAGAATTGTTGGAATGGTTAAATCGCCAGTGGAAGGAAGTACAATTGCGATGATTAAACTTGAAGAACCCGTGCTGATGTCTGATTTTGTTCGTCCAATATGTTTACCAAATGAACGAACAAAAAATATTATCAACATGACGCAGTGCAATAGCTTAGGATGGTCAAGAAATCGGGAGCAACTCCAGAGGTTACAGGTGCAAGTTGCTCCAAATGATAATTGTGAAAACATCAGCATATTAAATGTGAATAGCGTATGCACGGAACCGTATCACGGACAGGAAGATTGTAACGTAAGTGAATTTCAAAATTTTGAAATGTTTGTAATTTTTATCCTGCGGTTTTAGGAGGAAGAGTTTGCAGGAACTTCCATGTTATGTCTCGACGAAATGAAATGGTATTTGGTTGGTGTTTCTAACTGGAGGATTGCTTGTTCTAAAGTGGGAGGTAATAGGCCAAGAATGTACGATAAAGTTTTATCCAATGTCAATTGGATTCAAGAAACACTCAGTGCCATTTCGTGATTAACCAACTAATGTTGTATCTCTAATTAAAGACTGTTTTATATGTACATACTAAAACTTTTGTTATGTTATTTTTTACTGTAATAATTTATAAAATTATCAATTAAGTACAAATAAAGATTTTACTACAGCAAAATAGTTTACTTTAGATAACCTTTTCATGCCGTTGCGTTGGTACTATCCATCTTTATCTGAAAGCAACTAGGTTAGGTTTAGATTAAATTCTATAGATATTTAACGTACAATGTCGTGTAAAACCCACTTGGAAGAAATTGACGAAAAAGTTATTACTAATATAATCAAGTCATTACGAAAGAAATTTCTACACAACAACAGTGATTTAGAGACTTTACATGAGTTTGAAGACTTATGGCGTGAAAAACTAAACAATACGAAATTTTCAATACATAACTTGAATTCTGAACCTAAGCTTCCACAAAATGAACCGGATCAATTGCTGAATTTTTGTCATCCAGGTAATAAACTTCCAGAAACAGAATATGCTAATCTTCTTCAAATTGCCTCATCTAAAACTGTGTGCACGCAACAGGAAGCGGATTCTATTAAATGGAAATCAAAACAAAGAAGAAATGGATCTCGTCTTAGATTTCTTCCGACATTTTTCTGCCAACTTTTTTTCAACAAAGAGGTCCAATTAATGGGAAACCTATCTAATTTAGCCTTTTTGGCTAAAGTTGAGGAAAACAGCTCTTCGAAGAAAATATCTATACCCCAAAATGATGGTGCTATAACAGAGATATCGGATTTTGAAAGCGATGATGATGAACTCGAGATTGATGGAATAAAAAAAGAAGCAGATGATACAGATGAATCGATGCAAGAATATTATGATAGTACTGATGATACTTTGGAGACTGTTGACGATAATTTCAAATTTGATACCAGTGCGACAACAAATAAGAATACTAGTGATAGCGATATTTCTATTAATTCTCTATTTCGAGTAGATATAGACGAGCACGAAATGTATAAAATAGATGATATAAAAATTGAGGAAGAGAATGACGATAATTCAGATGACAGTTACTATTCAGATGAAGAAATAAATTCTAACGATGAAGGTGTAGATGACCTGGACCCAAATTGGGCTGATTGTAAAGATGTCGTATACTGCATGGCTGTAAAAATCAGTAACAATAGAAAGTATTACTATACAATTAATGTTAAAAATGGATTAATGAACATTAATGGAAAAGATTATGTTTTCGGTACACTTAAGGGTAAAGTACGGTGGAAATAAAATAATTTTAAATAGAAGAACATATAGAAGTCATAATTATTCTATTTAATCGAGCTTAATCTAATTTTTCTCAATGACTTCAAGCTATAAATCAATTCCCTACCGAGGATGAAAAAGATTATGTCACACAAAATTATAATAGTATAAAAAGGAAACATTTTATAAATAAAAATAGTATCAAAAATCCAATCATTTTTTATTTTCTTGGACTTAACTCCATTAATTGCTTTTTATTTGAATTTGAATAAAAAAAATAAAAAAAAGCATTTTGGAAGATTCGAAATTTTAAATTATTTTAATTATAATTTCCAAATTCAAATCTCTATAATTTCAAAATTCAAATCTTTATTATTAGCCCCAAAAGGTATTTTTGAGATAATACTATCATTATCTCAATTTCTTCTTCAAAGAAAACATTTTGACAAATTCGAAATTTTAATTTACATAATACCTAGATAAGAGATAATTAATAGTTTAAGGTAGTATATCCGTAAAATCACTTTTTTATATATTTTCATAAAATTTTGGGATTATATAAGAAATAACCTCTCGCATTATATTGCTGAAATTCGAAATTTTTGACGGTTCAATAAAGGAAATATTCGCGATTAAAGTTTGAACTTTTTGCATGGGTTAAATGTACCAGTTGACTAAAAGTTACACATTTCACATCATAATTAAAAAAACGTTCTTTTGATTTTTTCAAAAAACTACTAATTTGTATATCAGCTTATCACAAATATGTTGAATTAAAAAAAAAGGTTACTGACGGTTTTGCTACAAAGATAAACATTTATAAAATATGCACAATTAAGCTGTGCTCGGTTAGTGAAGGGGCATGCCAATGAGCGTCTGACAACGCTGTGCAACTAATTTGACGGATGATTCGCATAGATAAGAGAATATTCTAGATAGGCAACTTTTCGATATTTTATAAACCTTATTAGTGCGCAGAAAAACTGATTTAAGAAGCAATACCACAATTTATTTGGTTAAACCCAAGTTAAACCAGTTGAACTTTTAAACATTTTGCACATTTTCTTGCGCGCTTCTAAAATTTTTACATTTAGGTTTGACACATACGACATACATAACCTTAGATTAAAATGTGACACAAAACGCAACGTTGCCATACCTTTTGTATGTATGCAGTTGTGCGTCATTATGAATGCATTGTACAAATTTAAAGTACACTCCCAGAAAAAATAATGATTTCTTTCTCTCTCTTTTTTAAATTATTTTACGTTCACACTGGAATTTATTTTTGTATCCGATTGTCGCGGAGAAACTGCCTTAAGAATTTCAAAAAAAATTAATTTTAAATTTCGAATTTTTTTAGTGGATTTTTTAGCTATGTATAAAATAATTTTTGAGTTTATAAGATTATTATCTAAATTGAAACAAAATATTTTGAAAGATTAGAAATTTTTATAGATTTTTAACTTTTTTGAATTTCAAAATCCAACATTTTTGAATTGAAAATTAAAATTTATTTGTTTTGACGTTTTCAGTCTATAAGAATAATTTTTTTAAATACAGTAGAGCGTCGATAATCCGGATATCAAATTTTTAAATTATTTAATGAAATTTTGTCTAGGATGATCGGGTTCTTTCTTAAAAATAAAAGCTTAAAAATATATAAATATTAACACTTGCCAAATTAAATATTGACAGTTGGGAAATTGAGGACTGCTCCCCCCCCCCCCCAATTTCTCTCGAAACCGTCCCTGCTCAAATTGAATATCCATGGCCACGATCGTTAATAAATACAATGATCACTCAGAAATACGGTTTTTTCTTATTTTTACTTTGTTTCCAGTGGCAGATTTCTAAACAGGCGCAAGAGGCGTGCGCCTGAGGCCTCATAAATCCAGGGGGGCTCAAAATTCAATTCTCAAAATAAAATTAAGTTTGAAAAAAAAATCACATTGAAAATTAACCAATATACAACAGAAAATATTTAGAGGGGGCCTATAAATTGAATTGCGCCTGGGGCCTCTCAAGTGCTAAATCCGTCACTGTATGTTTACACATTTTCATAAGCTTTTCGCAAATACACGAAACAATCAGAAACAAATTTATTGAAATTTGGATAGGACAACGTCAGGACCGGGTCAGCTAGTTCTAAATATTTTTTAATATAAGTTTATCTAAAATTTTAAACTAAAACAAAATATTTGCTCCCCTCCTAACTCCTCTATCTCACGTAAGATTTATCTTGTAATTTTTTAATAATTAAAGTAATTTGGGCAGAGTCCTCACCACAGCTCACTCCACCCCTTTTCTTAATAGCCCTTAAAAGTTGACGTGAGATTTTTGTTGCCCCCCCCCCTTTTAATGAGATTTATTGAGATTCTCGTTTTGAGTTCACATAATTAATGGACGTCCCCTAAACAATCCTGAACATATTTATTCTTTTCTCTTCCGTGTAATTTCCATGCAGCTCGTGTTTTCCTCAGGTCTTCCATAACTTGCGAAAATTTTTACTTTGAAATTTAAACAAATTGAATTTTGAAATTCCAATTACTATGTTTGGTTCTTTTAAGTAGCAAATTATTTTACCAAACATATTTTTTGAGATTATTTATAAATTTATATTTATATAATAGAGATATAGATAAGATAATATAATATTTATATAATAAAGATAAATTTATTAATTACAACAAAAATATTCCAAGAAATATGAATTTTTTGGATATTTCAAATATTTGCATTTTAAATTTATATAAATTTTATAATTTCTAAATTCAAAATTTCGATTTCTTGCTAGTTCCTTTGCTGTTTCTTAAAAGTATTTTTTGAGATTATAAGATTACTTAAATCTCTAAATTAAAAAAACCATTTTAAAAGATTTGAAATTCATATTTTTTTAAATTCAAAATTTGAATTTTTATCTTTGGCTCCAAATGAGAATTTTTTTAGATGAAATTATCTACATTTTTTAAGAATTAGTAGTATAATTTTTATGTAAAAACTGAAATTTTTTAGCCTTTCTATCTATATAAATTTTTTTTTTGAATTACTAAACTACAAAATTATTTTAAAAAATACAAAATTTTGATGTAGTATTTAGTTTTTTGAATAATTTCAGCATTTAAGTTTCTTCTTTATCTTTAAAAATATTTTTTTGAGATGATTAAATTAACTGAATTTCTAAATCAAAATAAAACATATTGAAGAATGTGACATAGGTAATTGTTTATTTAAATTTTTCCAATTTCAAAATTTAAATGTTTATTATTTCTTTAATTAATAAATTTGTAACTTGTGAAACAATTTAATATTAGAATTCAAACTAAAACAAGTTAATTAAACAATTCGAGAATTAAATATTTATTTGAGCTTTCGATAGCCTATGCTATCATTTATATATTTTTGAAAATAATAGCTATCATTTATATATTTTTGAAAATGATAGCATACGCTATCGAAAGCTCAAATAAATATTTAATTCTCGAATTGTTTAATTAACTTGTTTTTTTTATGTGAATATTTTTAGAATTTTAACATTTTTGTTTTGGATTTATAAATTCGAATTTCTTTTTTCGGATATACGAGTGTTAACTCAAAAAAAAATATTTTTTGAGATTATGAGATTATCGAAATTACTAAATTAAAACAAAAACATTATGAAAAATTTTAATTTTTACACATTGATATATTTTTTGAATTTCAAAATAAAATTTTTATTTTTAGTTATTTTAGCTCTATGTAATAAATTTTATGAGATTATAAAAAATTTTAAATTCAAAAAAAATTCAAAAATTTTATATTTTGCTGTGTATTTGAATTGAAATTACCTTTAATTTGGTGTTTAAGAATGTGTAGCATCGTGAAATTTTAGGGAAGTTTAAGATAAAGGGGTCGTTCGATGGAGATAATGCCGGACAAGGGACAACAACAAAAATTAGTATTATGTATTGAATTGTTGACGAAAATGGATAATAATTATTTTAAGTAATTTTTTTTTGATACTTATTGGAAAATAATTAATAATTTAATTTTGCATAGAATATTTGGTTTTTATAAGAAAATTTGTGAGATATTGGATATTATACGTTATCATATTTAATGAAAATTGATTAGAAGAATTTAATATTTGAATTTGTAAAAATTTGGTTTTACAATAATTATTTATTGATTAATTTAAGATGCCCCCTGAGAATAAAATTAAATAACACAGTAAATAAAGTTTGAAAATATTTTTCAATTGTAATATCAGTTGGGCATTCATCAACGTCTCTTCACTATTAGGTATCCTATTTAATTAGATGTTTCAATTGGCTGCTTCCATAAGGAACTTTGTGATTTATACGGTAGATACTATAGATACTATGGAAGCTGTTATATTAAAATTACATTTATTTTATCATTTTTAGTAAAAACAATCGCTCTAAACAACAGATTTAAGAGAATAATAAAAGTTGGGGCGAATTGGTCTCTAGGTCCAGTCTTTTGGTAAAAATATTCCTGAAACCGAACTCAAAAATCACGAAGCTAAAATGATAATTAATGCAATCCAATTTAAAATAAATTTATATTATAACAGTAACCCGTCCAAAAGATAACTGCGACTGCCTCCATCCACTAGAACACCTAGTATTTACGTCGGGCACACGTTCCGTTAACAGAATGGGTAAAACACTGTCTTTTATGTGAAAAATCGTTTCTTTTTTAAATTAAAATAAAATTGAAATAATTTGTGATTGTTTGGGAAATGAAATTGAAAATAATCACACTATCCCATCATGGAAAATTTATGGGGCATTAATGCACACCCAATTGCGAGAAAATTCGCACAATCCACCATACGAGAAGAATTAAAATTCAAATTACCCAATTGGTAAACTTTTATTAACCATTAAGATATTTACTACATTATTGAGAATTAAATTAAATAAAACTAAAATTTACAAAACAACACAACATTATAATAAAAATATTTTGACATTGTAAAAATTAATTTAAATATTGATGCAATTAATCACAGGCCAATTATTATTTTCCTAATATCTTCCCAAAACTTTTGCCAACAACGCCATTCGAACATACATTCCATACTCTGCTTGCCTAATATATGCAGCCCTAGGATCGGTATCAAACTCGTGACTTATTTCAAAGACTCTTGGAAGAGGATGCATAACAATCATTTTCCTCTTTGCATGAGTCATCAGTTTTGGTGTGACAATGAAATGTCCGCATGCCTGAAAATATAATCAAACGGAATAGTAATATAAATTCAGTAAAAACAGCCAAACTTACGTTATTATATTCTTCTTCACTACTAAATCGTTCCTTCTGAATTCTTGTCATGTATAAAACATCCGTGTCACTTAAAACTTCCTCCAAACTTTCATACTCCTGTTGATTAATTCCCTTGTTCGCAACAAAATCGGTTATATGTTTTGGCATCTTCAGTGAAGCAGGACTAACGTAGCGCAATTGGACGTTGTACAACGTCAGTAGTCGTGCCAAAGAATGAACCGTCCGTCCATTCTTCAAATCGCCAACAAGAGTAATGGTTAAACCGTTAACCGTACCAATTTCTTCACGAATAGTAAATATGTCCAACAAAGCTTGAGTTGGATGTTCTCCAATTCCATCGCCCGCATTTATCAACGGTTTTCTGCAGTGTTGCGACGCTTTCTGTAAATAAACCAAAGCTAAATTATATCTGAAGATAACAAACCTACTTAACTTACGTAAACAGAACCAGGTGTCGGGTGCCTAAGCACAATCACATCCGAATATCCAGCTATAACCGCAATGGAATCTTCCAGTGTCTCTCCTTTCTTGACCGAAGAACTAATTTCGTCCATGTGAATCACTCTTCCTCCCAATCTTTGCATGGCGGCGGAAAAACTGAGACTTGTGCGGGTGCTCACTTCGTAGAAAATAGAAGCCATAAGTTTGCCCTTCAAGACGTGATCGAGGGGTCTGTCCTTATAAACGTCCGACTTGTATGTTTGGGCTAGATTGAAAATTTCGTTCAATTGCTCCTTCGTGAACATGTCGACTGAAATTATATGTTTTCCAGAAAGTCCTTGCGGATGCGCTTGATTATGAACTATTTCGTGACCATCTTCTTTCATCCTATGTGGCAACATTGGTGAAATTTTGTTGTGAATCCTGTTATGCGCGTCGAAAGGAAAATTAACTTTCGGAAGACCTATCAATTTCGAGAACGTTTCATTGGTGTTGGCGTCGGAATCGTAGTCAAATTTAGAAGGCGATATTGCGCGGTCCAAAACTGGTAGGCGGCAGTCGAGTGATAAATGTTTGGGCCAATCGCGAACGTTCTCCCCAAATCCGGGTTTGGCTAAAACTTGACCATCCACATATACAACTTCCCCGCGCAGAATAACGCGATGAATTGAACCGCGAACTTTTCTACCAGCAAATGGTGTCCATTTAGATTTACTGTACGGCATGGCTTCCGGAATTATCCATTCTTCATCCATGTCAACCTCGACGTGAGTGTCCGCTTGTTCGGGTAGATTGAAAATTTTTTTAGGGTTTAAATAAAACTTTTCGATCAGATCGCTGATAGTAAGTCGCTTCTCGTGGACGGCTGTTAAAAGAAGCGGCAAAATTGTTTCCAAACCAGGAAAACCAGGTGGTGCATTTGGACTTGTTTTTTCTTGTAAAGTGTGAGGCGCATGATCCGTAGCAAAAGTATCGATCACGTTGAGGTTATCCCACAGAGCTTTTTGGTCTTCCAAAGTAACGAGGCGAGGTCGCACTTGACTTTTTAGAGGCCCGATGGAGTCGATATCATCGACACTCAAAAACAGATGATGTGGGCATACTTCGCAAGTAACTTTATACCCTTTTTCTTTCGCAGCTTTGATTATCAAAATTTCTTCCTTTCTTGCGACGTGGCAAACGTGAACTGCGCGGTCGTGTAAGTGTGCGATGAAAAGAATAGCCGCAGTTGTTTGGCCTTCAGCGTGAACGCATAACGTTGACTTTCTTGGCCAGTTCATGATGTGTTTTGTCCAGACAGCTATGTCATCAAGCTTGAGTGTTGTAAATGTTTCGTTCAAGTACATTTTTAATGCTGCTGCTTGGGGTGCCAATTTGGCAACGGTAGTAGTGTTGAGAGAAGAAGCACCAACGTACAAACCATAATCGCATCTCGCGTTAGTTTTGGCCAACTTCTTGACTAAGTCTAGAGATTCTTCGTCTATAATGGCCGGATTTGTATTTGGCATAGCGCAAATCATTGTTACTCCTCCGGCTAAAGCGGCAGCTGTGCAAGATGCAAAGTCTTCCTTGTGTGTTGCACCTGGGTCTCTTACGTGAACGTGCGTGTCGATGAATCCAGGCAAATGGATCAACTGTTTAGAAGTGATACAATCGATGGTCGTTTTCATCACTGGCACCTTAACTCGTTCCAAAGACTAAAAGAGAATCGGTAATGCGATTCAATTGATTTTAAAATTCAAAATTCTTACCTCGACCAATAATTTTGCGCACTTTATATCAGTCACCAAGGGAATGGAAAAATCGATTGCCAGACGACGAGTTCGGTAACCGTGGGTCAAGAAAGAAGAAACTCTTCTAGAACCTCCTTGCCGCATTGGAAGATTAATAACCAAATCGAATTGTTTGGTTGACAAAAACTCGGCCAAGGTGATCAACTCGTTTTGATTTTTTTGGTCGATTTTTTCAAAGGTCCAATGTACAGGTTCCATCTGTAAAATACAAAATGTAGCGACGTAATTGTAATAAAATCCAAAAACTTACATCAACGCCGTTACCACAATAGTAATCTGCCGTTCCCATGCTTCCATATAATTTATAGCCCATTTTCTTTAGGGCCCTGACGCTGGGCAAAAACTCCTGCTTATGCTGTAAAGAAAACAAAGATTACAAATAAATAACAACAAAATTCTGGTTTACTTTTACCTTATAAGTACCAACAGACAGAAAGATTGAATTTTTGGGTATCGTAAATCCCGTGCTCATCATTGCTTTTAAATAGGCTTCATATTTATTGTGTCCAAAGCAAGCTACTTCTCCAGTAGAAGCCATCTCAACGCCCAACATGAAATCCGCTCCAGCTAATCGGGAGAAGGAAAATTGGGGTACCTTAACGCCTACCCTCTTATTGCTGAGAACCGAAAGGTCTACCGGCTCCATTTCTTCGCCAAGCATTATTCTGGTGGCCATCGCAACGAAATCATGATCTAAAGTTTTAGACACAAACGGAAACGATCGCGATACGCGTACGTTGCACTCGATCACTTTCAGTTCGTTGTTCTTGGCTATCAATTGCATGTTAAAAGGTCCGGTAACCCCCAAATTGCTTGCGATGTCTTCCGTTATTTTTTTAATTTTCATAAAAGTTTCGTGATTTAAATCTTGAGGGGGAGTGACCAGCGTAGCATCTCCCGAGTGTACACCAGCGTTTTCGATATGTTCGGATACGGCCATGCACATAACCACGCCATCACACGCAACCGCATCCACGTCAATTTCTTTGGAATCTTTGATGAATTTTGAAATTACTACCGGATGCTCCTTGCTGACGTAGCTTGCACATTTCAAATAAGTTTCTAGATCTTGGTTTGAGTAAGCTACGTTCATAGCGGCACCGCTTAAAACGTAAGAAGGTCGAACCAAACAAGGATATTCTACTTCGTCACAGAACCTAATGGCCGATTCCAAATTTGTCAGTTCCTTCCAGCGTGGTTGTAAAATTCCAATTCGATCAAGCATTCTTGAAAATTTGAAACGATTCTCGGCTCCATCGATGGATTCTGGCGAGGTACCCAAAATAACCGCTTGCTGTCTATGCAAATCCATTGCAATGTTGTTGGGCAACTGTCCGCCCATGGCCAAAATGATTCCAGCATTATTTTCTAAGGTGTAAATGTCCATAACAACTTCGAAAGAAATTTCTTCGAAATACAATCTATCGGACATGTCGTAATCCGTACTAACAGTTTCTGGATTGTAATTGACCATAATCGTTTTTTTGTTCATTCTTCTGAGTTCTCTCAAACAACCCACTGCACACCAATCAAATTCTACGCTACTTCCAATTCTGTAAACTCCAGACCCAATTACCATGATGTGGACTTCGTCAAATGTAATATCGTGACTGTTGGCGTTATAAGTAAGGTACAAATAATTCGTGGTGGCTGGCCACTCAGCTGCAACTGTGTCGATTTGCTTCACAAACGGAGTAACATTACATTCTTCTCTTTGTTTGCGAATCGCGAGTTCGGTACTCTTCACCGCAGTCGCTATTTGCTTATCCGAAAATCCCAACTGTTTGGCTTTCAGTAAAATTTCTGGAGTCAATTTATGCTGTTCAATCAATTCCAAAGCATTGTTTAAATCAATAATATTTTGCATTTTCTTCAGGAACCACCTGTCAATTTTGGTCAATTCGTACAGTTTATCAACAGAATATCCTTGTTTCAACGCAGCAGCCACCACAAACATTCTTGTATCTGTTGGTTCTCTCAAATCGTCATCGTTAACCTGTTTTAAATTTGGGTCAAATCCAATAACTTGCTCGTCGACCATCCGCAATGCCTTTTGGAAAGCCTCCTCAAATTTTCTACCTATTGCCATAACCTCGCCGACGCTCTTCATGGAACTACCAATTTTAGTGCTGACTGGTGTAAATTTACTTAAATCCCAACGAGGAATCTTGACGATGCAGTAATCCAGACTGGGCTCGAAGCATGCAGTCGTGTTTCCAGTAACCGAATTCTTGATGTCCGGTAAAGCAATTCCTAACGCCAGTTTCGCAGCAACGTAAGCCAACGGATAACCGGTTGCTTTGCTAGCCAATGCAGAACTCCTGGACAAACGAGCGTTAACTTCGATTATATAGTATTCTTCAGATTCCGGATTGAGAGCGTATTGGATGTTACATTCTCCAACCACACCCAAATGTCGGATCACGTTGATTGCGGTCGTTCTGAGCATATTATAATCTTTGTTTGAAAGTGTTTGACTAGGAGAAACTACTATGGATTCGCCGGTGTGAATTCCCAAAGGATCCACATTTTCCATATTACAAACAGTGATGCAATTATCAAAAGCGTCACGAACAACTTCATATTCAACTTCCTTCCAACCTTTCAACGATTTATCTATAATAAGTTGGTTTGAATGTGCTAACGCTTGCGTTGCCAAACTCCGCAATTCTTCTTTATTGTCAGCAAATCCCGACCCTAATCCACCCAAAGAAAACGCAGCTCTTGCCATAACCGGATATCCTAATTTCTCGGCAGCTTCAATCGCTTCTTCTACGGAAACAACCGCACAACTGGGAGCAACTCGTTCGCCAATTTCAGCTACGCGTTGGCTAAATATTTTTCTGTCTTCTGTGTCGATGATGGCTTGAATTGGAGTTCCTAAAATCTGAACGTTGTATTCCTTGAACACTCCCATTTTTTGTAATTCGACACCGCAATTTAATGCGGTTTGTCCTCCAAACGTTAACAGAACGCCGGTAGGTCGTTCTGCTTTTATTACTTCCTTTACATATTCTGGAAGCAAGGGTAAGAAGTAAACTTTATCGGCCAATCCTTTGGATGTTTGAACAGTTGCAATGTTCGGATTAATTAAAACCGTTGAAATGTTTTCTTCTCTCAACGCTTTGATTGCTTGGGAACCAGAATAGTCAAATTCGCCTGCTTGACCGATCGATAAACCACCTGAACCGATTATTAAGACCTTTCTCGGGAAGGTGGATATAACGGGAATTGGAGAAGTGTACTGAAGAGATTGCTTGATTGCGGTTTTAACGCTAACGGTTTTCTCTCCCTTTACGTATGATCTGACCACGTTTAAGAAGACATCAAAGAGACCCTCTAAATCTTGAGGACCGGCAGTATGTTCCGGATGGAACTGGACGCTAAAATATGGTAGAGCGTTGCTTACGATACCCTCGTTGGTTTGGTCGTTGGCGTTGGTAAATAAAGCACTCCAATCAGGTGGTAATGAATCGGCGTCAATTGCAAATCCATGATTTTGTGATGTCATGTAACATCTTTTTGTGTCAATGTGAACGCAAGGTTGATTGTGTCCACGATTACCATACCTGAACCAAGTAAAATTAGTAAAACATCCTAAAGTTATCGAAAGAAACTTACTTCATTTTGAAACTTGTGCATCCAATGGCAACAGAGAGTAATTGATGACCTAAACAAATTCCAAATATGGGTTTAATTTGGCCACAATCTAACACTCGCTTTAAATTATTTATTGTTTCCTCGCACATAACCGGGTTGCCTGGTCCGTTACTCAAAAAGAGACCGTCGTATTCGTCGATGTTTAATTTATGGTTCCATGGAACCACGTCAACTCTCGCGCCTCGTTTGATGAAACATCTCAGCTGGTTGAATTTTAAACCGCAGTCGACAGCACAAATGCGTGGTGATCCGTGCGGATTGTAAACGACAGATTTCTTAAAATAATAAAATAATAAACTCTGGTGCATATTACGCAATTGAAGAAAAGGTTTACTTTTGTTGAAACTTCTGCAACTAAATTTCTTAAATTCGGGTCTAGAATTGGCATTTTTGAATCGATGGGTAAATTGTAAACTATTCTTCCAAGCATAGTTCCATGTTCACGAATTTTTTTTGTCAGCATTCTGGTGTCGATTCCCTGTATACCCGGAATATTTTGTTTCGTCATCCATTTTGATAAAGTTTGTGTTCCACAAAAGTGACTAGGATAATCGCAATATTCTCCCACAACTAGCCCGGACGCCCAAATTCTGTCCGATTCAAACCAACTGAAAAGAAAGATTTTGTAAAATTGGGAATTTCAGTAAAAAATGGCATATTTACCGGGGTAATCCGTTTTCGTCGAGTTGATTTTCGTCTTGAACTCCATAGTTTCCAATGATGGGATAAGTTAAAATTAAGATTTGAGCGTGGTAACTTGGGTCTGTTAAAGATTCTGGATATCCGACCATACCAGTCTGGAAAACTAATTTTTTTCTTTAAATCATTTGAAATTTTAAAAAATTTCCTTTCGACAGTAATTTTGAATGTGTTTAGAGACAATAGAGCTCAAAACGTGATTTATACATTGGATTGAAATTTTTTTAACTGTATGCCGTTCTCTCTTAAGTTGTAGACAAATTTTCTAATTAAAAAAAAAGTTAAGGACTAGCTTTGTTGCTTTTGAATTTATTTAGCTGTTTCTGTAAAAAAATTTTAACTTCTTTATAGCTTTTCGTTTAAGAAATGCTAATTTTCAACTAATTTCGTAGGTACCTTAAGTCTCAGATCTGGACCCTGTGCAGCGGTGGCGCCAGTATTTTTTAAATGGATGGGCCCAATATATTTAGGGTGGGCACACAAAATTTATAAATAAACTCAATAAATTACATTATAGAAATAAGCACCTAAAAAAATGTTTTCGGTTTACTACATTTAAATTTTTTTTTTAAATTTTGGGTGGGCACTTGGTAGGGCACTTCGAGCAACAGGGTGGGCACGTGTCCACCCTGCCCCCCCCCTGGCGCCGTTGCTGAGTTACATTAGGCCGAAACGCGTCAACCGATAAGCATCTAATAAAAGAAATACGAGTACAGTGCATTTATTTTACAACCTAATAAAAATACAACTCGTAAATTATGAAACAAATTTCATGTTTAGTTACAGTTATTATAAAGTAGAAAATGGCACTTAATGCAAAACAATTAATATATTGCCGTGATTTTTTATTGCGCCGAAGGTGTAACAATTAGAAAAATGTTTAGTTTGTAAATGTTATTGTGAAAAGCAACTTTATAATTTATTAAGATTAGCTAAATCCGGTTTTTGATAAGTGGGAAGTGGTTACCCCAGCAACAGCCCCCCCTCGCTCTCGGACCTAGGTTAAAGGATAATACCTAGGTTAATAATATAATTTATTGAGTTTATTTATAAATTTTGTGTGTCCACCCTAAATATATTGAGCCCAATTTGTGCCTACCCATTTCAAAAATGCTGGCGCCGCCTCTGGTTCTTTGAGACATGAAAAGCTTTTGCCCAGGGTGCCTAAAAGCCTAGATGCGGTACTGCATTTTATTATTCTACTTTTAAACGTCAATGAAAGTAATTTAATAATTTATTTTAAACATTGTAAACAATCATGAATACGAGCAGGGGTTATTTATGGGCAACTGTAAATACAAAGTATTACATTACCTTGGGATATCCTTTACTATTATACAAAATAACAGATCAGGTAGTAACATTACCTAAAAATTTCTAAATGCATTGGAATTTCTTTTATTATGATATACCTCTCCATAGGGCACTCTCTGCTCCATTTATTTCAGACTGCTTAAAATGGAACGTCGAAAGTTTTTAAAGATATTGCAAAAAATTTAAAATAATATTGTTGTAATGCAGCCATTGAAAAAATAAATAGAGATATTAAATGACAAATTAAATCGTAAAGAAAGTAAACAAAAAATTATCATTCGAAATTTAAAAATAAACCGAACCGGAATATTAAAAAACCGCATCAACCGAAACATTTAAAAAATCGATAGTTAGGGAAATTTCCGATAGCCGCTTTAAAATATTGTAACAACTACTATTAACGAAAACCACGTGTTGGAGTCAAAATAAAAATTTTCAAAAACTTACCGACTTCGCCGCTAATTGCATTTTTCGCACCAAAATGTTCACCATTAAAAATTGTTCCATCTTCTAAAACCAAATAGCAAGGGGCATTGGTGATACTTGCCATTTTAAATTTGTCAATGAACTTGAACCAGTACGTCGTCGGGCAAATGTGAACCTATTGAATAGAAGCTGAACTTATATCACTTATGTGACTTACAAGCTGCTTATTGTTCCACCACTTAGAATTATTGCTGATGTTAAATCTGCGGTTTAATATCGGCTATAAACAATATTATCAATCTTGAAGATACTTTGTTATCGAAGGACACAAAAATACTGAATCTCAAACCGGTTTCCTTACCTATTTTCTAAAATCGGGTACACTATTATCTATTTACCAACAAAACAAAAATTTTAAATTAAAAGATAATTGCTTCCCAATTTGATAACAGGGTGGTTGGTGATTGGTTGGAAGAAGTTCTTAACTAAATGAAGCAAGTAAAATTTGATAAACCAGTATACATTGTTTAGATTCAAATTTTTTTTTCTTATTTATGGAATTCCCTAATCTGATTTGATCCCACCACCGATTAAAATTATTTAATTGGTGCAAATAAAAAATCAACTACTTCCATTGGTTAAAATTTAGTTGGTAAATATACCCAGGGCCGGCACTAGGCAAACTAGGCAACTGCCTAGAGCGCAAACGATAAAGGGGCGCAAACCAGATCGAATAAACCAGTGTCCAATATAAAATGAGGTTATGAGGAAAACCTTTAAATATTCTGAAAGAGCAAAATTTAAGCTTTTTTAAGAAAATTCTTATGAATTTTGAAAATTGACTTTTTGATTTAAATTTTATAAGTTTAAGTTCATTTTAGCTTTAAAAATCACTCACTTGACAGTACGTGTACGCTACGTGGGTCTTCGAAATCATAATTTAGGTGGGGAGAGAACGTGTTCATTCTACTGCATGTGGTTGCAGAGGAAACATCATTCGAGTTCCTAGATTACAAAGTTTATTTGTGCTCCGAGTTTTGTAATAATTCACACCGGGGTTGAGAAAACCGCCCGGAATCGCCCGAGCGGTTAGCAAGGGCGTTTGGAGCGTAGGTTTTCACTGCCCTTGACATTCTCAAATCGCATATCTCAGCATTCGAATTTCGTAATTTTCGACTGGCCCCATTCGTCTCTCGCGAAAATATAATTCCCGGCGTTGTAAGTGATTTCAATGTTTTAGTATACATGGAGGGCGAAGATCTAAATTAGGGGGGGGGGAGGCACTGATAGATTTTCGCCTAGGCCGTCAAATATCCTAACACCGGCCCTGTATATACCTAGTATATTATCCTGAGACGCATTGCCGTAACTATGACTTTTGGCGCCTATGACCAAGTACGAAAAATGCGCCTTAAACGGAAATGTGTTGAGGGGGAGCACTCCGGTTTTTTTTTTAATTTGGTGCAAAATGGGAAATTTTGAGACTTATTATCTGTTAAAATTTATTAAATTCAAGAAAAAATAGTTACTGATTAAAAACAATTCGACAATTTATATATCTTTTTATCATAGTTTAGCCAACAAAAAAAATAAAAAAATTTTTTAACTTTTCTTAAACATTTTGATTTTTTAATTTAATATTTTGAAAAATTTTAATTTTGGTTATTATGAACTTCGGCGCTTTCTTCGAAAAGGCGCCTGTATTAAATACAATAGTTTTAATTTGAAATTTTGAATTTCGGCGCCTTCATTCAATCGACGCCTATGCCCTAGGCCCTATTGGGCATACCCTAGTTACGACACTGCTGAGAAGTAAAATTTTGAAATCTCAAAAAAAAAATTCAAACTTTTTTTTCAACCAAACATTTCCCTGCTTCTTGCAAATTAAATTATAGTGATCAATAGAAAATAGTGATTTGATTCGAATTCCTCCAGTCTAAATAGTGAAAATAGATGGAGCTAATTTTTTTTTAGATATTATACGGGTTTATTCCCGGATTGATTTCCATTAATTTCCCAACGAAAAATTTTTGCAAAATTTTTCTAATTTTTGAAGAGCTGTAACTCGGTAACTACTGGAGCTAGAAAACTGTTTTTGGTATCAAATTGTAGTAAATTTCAATCCGGTCATTAATCCGTACAACATATAAAAAAATTAGCTCTACCGGAATTAATGCATATATTTGGGTATTTTGACTCGAATTTAACTGGACTAAATGGGCGTTTAAAACGAAACAATAATAATAGTATATTTACATAATATCGACAGAATTATACAATATATTTACATAATAAATTAATATCCTTTATTAAAAATGTTTTACAATTTTATTAAAATTACTCTCGCAACTACAGGGAAAAAGAAAATAAATACATACAAAATTTCAGAAAGCTATTTTAAGTTTACTTTAGTTTGAGTTCATCTGTTGGAAACCAATTGACTAATCGAGTTATTTATCAAACAAATAAGCTATCTAGAAGATTAACTTGGAGTGAACAGCAATAACAAAGTAAAATTCGGCCCTGTAAAAATTTAAAATGCATTATTCCCTTACTCCCTGGAATTTCTTCATGGTGTCTTCAGAATCATAGGCTTTTCAGATATTCAAATTAGTTGGCAATATCGGTACAAGAAATCAAAAATCTTGAGTTATCTAATCACAGTTTGTTCTACCATCACAATCTATATATTTAAACTTTATTTCGTTCTTGAAACGTTCTTATTGAGAAGTTAATCAGTTTTTTAGGAGAACTCAAACCATTATTTTCCTGGTTCTTCTTTAGAATTACCTTATTGTTATCCACTTCACCGTTTTGCAATTTAGGCTTCTCCAAATGATTGGGAGTTTCGTTTAGATCACCATTTTGATTTAGGAATATCTCGGGATCATTTTTTTGATTGTTCAAAGATTTTGCGTCATCGTCGTTGCTTTTATCTTCAGTTGTGGGTACGATGTTTTCATCTTCAACCAATGCATCTTTTTCAACAATAGGTGTTTCCAAATCTTTGGTAGTTTCATTTAATTCATTATTTTGATCTGTGTTTGTCATTGCTTCGGAATTATTTTTTTCGTCATTTTCGGTATTTTCGGTTACATCAGCAACCGCTTCAATATTTTCAACGTTAGACTTTTCCAAACTACTAGAAATGCTATTTATATCTTCTTTTTCATTTGTCAGGGTGGCTTCGTCTGGTATAGTTTCCAAATGATTTAAAGTGTCTATATTTTCTTCATTTTTGGTATTCTCCATTTCATTGTCGAGATCATTTATATCTTCTTTTTCATTAGTCAGTATGGCTTCGTCTGGCATAATTTTCAAATGATTTAAAGTAATTATATCAGTGTCATTACTTTCTTCATTCTTGGTATTCTCCATTTCATTGTCGAGAGCAAAGATATTATTCAAAGAAACTATATCGTCATCTTCTTCCTGATTCTCCACTTCAATTTCGTTTTCAGCATCATTAACGATGTTATTTACCGTAGCATCATTTTCCAAATCAGCCAAAGAAATCTTTTCATGATTTACATCATTTTCCGTTTCAGTTACGTTGTGTACTTCTGAAGCACTTTTCAAATGATTCCAAGCTGTTATATCATTGTCATTCTTCTGACTCTCTGTTTCGATTATATTTTCCAATTCATTCATGACGTCATCCAGTTCTTTATTCTTATGTACGTCTGCAATTACTTCAAGATTTTCGAAATTATTGTTCTCTAAATCACTAGCAATGCTGTTTACATCATCCTTTCCATTTGAGTCTGTCATTCTGAGGTTATCATTATCGGCAGCTTCATCGGTAAGAACTGGAACACTCTCGACATTCTCCGAAAAATCGCGTTTCAGTGCAGACTTCCTGTTAATATTAGATGTCGATGGCTTCCCCTGCTTAGCAAACATTGTGGAATTGTAAGACGTATTCAATTTGGACATATTAATATTTTTTCCTTTTATTTGCAAAATATCAGAATGAAACATAAGCGTGGACGAATTTCGTTTAGGCGTCAAAGGAACGTTGGTTTCCTCTACCATTTTCTTCATACATTTTTTTTCTATAAAATTAATTTGCGATTGGTACTCTTTCACGTTTTGCGATTCACTTGCAATTTCGTCCAACAATTGAGTCAAATAATATGCTTGCTTTAGGTAAAACATGGTTTGAGTGGTGGATGATATCTTGAGACTTCTTTGCGCGATTTCGATATGCTGTTTAATGAAATAAGTAAAAACAAGTCTCTGTCGTGCAGTTTCGGTTTTACAAAGTTTCTTTTTTAAATTTATCTGAAAAACAAAATAGTTAACGTAATTTTTAAAAAATGATGAATTGGAACTTACGTTTACATCAAGTGATAATTCTTGACTTTCGGATGCGAGATTCCTTTTACGTTCTTCTTCGTACTCTTGTTGATTTTGTGCATTAATTCGTTTCATTTCAACGAATTTTTTATACCACAATTGCTCTTTATCTAACTTAGAATCTTTAGTCCTCCTTATATTATTCTCCCGTTTTTGTCTTTGAATAACTGTTTCTTGTATCGAAACTGGAATGTTTGATAAAACATTATCTAAACTCAAAATATTCTCCAATTCCTCAATGTTCGGTAGAGGATAGAACTTATCCGAATAATACTTCAAGTCTTTTAAAGCGGTAAGAAAGTACGACACGGGGGATTCGAGTATATCGTGGATTTTTTCCTGATTTGAAATTAAGTATTTTCTTGGTACGTTTTCAAACACGTTTTTAGTTTTTATAAAATAGTGAGGAAGACAACTTTTACCTAAAAAACTGTACAGATTTTTCAAAACTGCTTTAATCTTTTTGCCTAACTTGTCTTCCAACCAATCTTTGTAGTTTGTCTCGCATTCCCAAAACATTATAAAACGCAAGTGTTCCACCGACAGACCGTGCTTTTGGGTTGACGGCTCCATGAATTTTTTAAACAGCACAATCAAGAACAGAAACACGCGAATCTGCGCGTGAGACATTCGAAATTCCAAGTATTTTTCAATTTTTGGAAATCGAACTTCCCACTCTAAATGCATTTGGGGGTTTTCTTTCTTTTTGGGCATAAAACCCTTAGGTACTATAATGGAATGAAATGCTTGGGCTTCTTTTATCATCTTTGGTGTCGGCCATGTGTAGCATATAGGTGTGAGTCCCTTATTATCGTAAACCCTCGGACGACCAGTCCGCAAAACCCATTCGAAAGCACTGCTGTGTAGCCGTGGCATTGATATGGCAGGTATGACTTCAAACTCGATCGTGCTATCAAGAAAATCGCCGAACTCCCAAAATGCATTATTATAATCTTTTCGGTGACAAAACATGGCCCCGGGTATAGATTTTGCATCTCGGATACAGGTTTCTGAAAAACCTAACAGTTCTCCTATGTAATTTGGGAAAACTGTGTTCTGGAAGTGCTTCATAAATTCAGTGGAATTCAAATATTGTTTGTAGATAAAAAGGTTGCTTTCCAAGCGTTTTATATTTGATCGCGTGTCGTCGTCTTTGTCGTCATCGTCATCGTCATCCATATGTAAATTGATATTTTTTTCTTTACATTTTACAAAACAATTTATTGGAAACTGATAGATATTCGCACGAGTATCAACTTCGGTGATGTCGATAATCTTTGGGGTTTGAGCGGCCGTAATTCTGCTATATTCATATTCTGGTTCCGAATTCCCTGCTGTACTCACACCGGAATCTGTTTTTGCGACATCCGAAAACTCTCCGTTTGGTGGAAAAATGGGAATTAGTATACTTTTACGTTTTTTGTATTTGGAAGATGTTGCGGAGTTTGCCGAATCGTCAGACGAAGGTTTGTAATCGTTGTAATCGTTTGTAATCGATTCGAAAATATTCACTTTTAGGAAACCTAAAATAAAGCAATTTTAAACTAGAGATCTTACGGTTGAGGTGTAAAAAAATATTAACCTGTGCTATCTTTTGATTCTTCAACGTTTGCTCTGTAGTGTGGTTTGTCTATGCTTGTGTAACCGTCAAGCTCATCGATAACTTCGACGTTGTCGTGAATTATAAACAATCGTTGTGAAGCTAAAGGTTCAAGGGCCCCTTTTTTAGGTCCACTGCTATATTCAAATTTGACTCTTTTGTTCACGCTTTCCAAAATACTGTCCGGCATCAAGAACTGCTTCTTCTGATCTTGAATTAATTTCGAGTTTAACTGTTGAGCTTTTTGGGACGTTGTGTGATGAAGCACTCGTACTTCTCTGTGAACAAAGTTTTACTTTAAAGTATTGAAAAAATAATATTACTTTTGAAATGAAGCTAAGTTATTTGGTATTTGAATTACTTCAATAAAGTATTTGAGTATTTGGTAATTGGGAAGTAATTTATATTTGATTACTTTTAAGAAGATTTAATATTTGGTATTTCAAGCACTTTCAAAATATTGAAAAAGTATTTTTTGGTAATTGAATTACTTTCACCGAGTGCTTTCTACAGCTCCGGACTCATTCTCATTCATTTCTCAAAAATAAATCTATTGAAGTTCTTAGGATTTCCACTTGTACACAGGGCCGTATTTAGACTGCATTTTCGGGGAGAGGGGGGGTTAATATTAAAATTTAATGTTTTTGTTTTTTTATGATTCTTTTTACGATTGCAGTCGGACTTCCTGAACTTTAGTAATTGATAAATCATTTCGAAGGGGTTCTAACTCCTAAAACTCCCCTTAAATACGGCCTTGCTTGTACACCAGATTTCTTCTGCGGTTTTTCGCACGCAAATAAAATAAATTGGTTTTTGAGATTAAATTATTAAAATTTAATTATTACGCATTCAAAATAATTTAAAAATGTAACTCTATAATGTAAAATTTTAAATGTATTTTTCAGAATTCTGCAAAAAACCATCACCACAGTGACGGTCATAGCTAGCAGCAAAAAATTAGGAACGGCATCATTGAAATGAGAGGTATTTTTTTTAAATAATATAAATATAGATTTTATACTAAATAAATTTCAATTTGTAATTTTCATTAATTTGGTTAATAATAAATATAATAACATGGAAGCCCGGTCTTATAGACGCGTCTGGTAATAGTTTTCTTCACTAGTGTTAAAAATATTAAATTTTGAACTTTTCAAATTCGAAATCCTTTTTGACTAGACAGTGGTGGAACATCTACTCCAATAAATCAAATGAAAATATGAATTAATGTAAAAAATTATCGCTGGCTTCAACTAATCACGGTTGTATTATAATCTAAAATGTAAAATTCGTATTTATGAGTATGTCAAACTAAAATCTGACACAATGATATGTTTGTAAGAGAATGGGCTATAATTTAAATTAATAATAGCATGTAATCGTAATAAAGTAAATTTGTTAAAAAATAGTAGGTATGTTGATCACAAAAAATAATGAAAGTACTACATTTTCTCTTCCTAGGGTTTGACACTAGGTCATCCTGACTTAGCTTTCTGAATTCGAAAATCTATAGTAATCTCTTATCTATGTTCGGAACTCAATTCCTTAAAAAATTGGTCTACACTCTGCACTTTTTTTATGGTGAATATTTGCGTATTAAAATGCATTTTATATTATCTTGTATTTTCAAAATATTTTGTATTTTAAATTTTAATTATATTATTAATTATTTATTCTATTAAATTATCAATTTTGTATTTTAAATAATTTTCCAATGTATTTAGTAAAAATACATATTTTTAAAATAACTACATATATTTATATATTGTACTTAAAAATTATTTGATATTTAGTATTTAAAATACATATTTTAATGTATTTTGCCCATTATAATTATTATTAGTAATTAAATAAAACGAAAGCTATTTGATTAAAAATTATTAAAAATTAATTTTTAGTTTTCGCTTTTTATCAAAATAGGTTTACATTTATGATTTTCAAATTTTATTTAATATAATTTTCAAAAACTTACAATTATAGAATTATTTGACTCTGTTTAAATTCTAAGATAATATTTGTGAGTTTCTAGCATGGGTGACGCCATAATGGGTGACTAGAGACATTCTTGTGTGGCAAGCGTTTATCAAAGGTCAAGCTGAATTATAATTATTACATACCTACTTATGATATGAAAGCAAAAGTAGGTACTACAGATTTAAATTAAAAAATTCCCTATTTTATTTAATTTAAGTTAGAATTAATAAGAATACTACTTTATTTTTTATTGTCCTGTTTTTACTAACTAACGGGAGTTTATAATTGAAATTTAGATAAAATTATGCAAAAAAACTGCTATTTGTTTATTTTTTTGTTTTAATAATTATATTACCTTTTGTTTCTAGATAAATTAGGATTATATATTGTAGTGTTATACTATTACTATTTCTGAAAACCATGTAATTTTCTTATTAAAATGGGATTTTTCTAAAATACTGGAAACAATCTTTTATTATCGATCATGCTATTAAATCATGATATAGAAATATTAATTATATTGACTTTAATTCTCAAATTATCATTTAAGCTTCCAACCGCAATGATTTGATATCTCTACGGGTATTATAAAATTGACCTATAATTAATACCCATGAAATTTTTTCATCCAATAACAATAATTTGACGTGTATAAAGCTGATTATAAAGGTGAAATAGTTTAATCAAAGATTACTACTCATAATCTGAATTACATTGTATTTTACGGCAAGATTAAATAACCAACATTGAATTATGAATTAAAAGCTTCACATTTTGTTTTCAACTTCAACTTACTCTGTAAAGTCTTCAAAAAACATATAACACATCAAAACTTGATTCAAAATAAACGTTTCTGGATCATCGTTAAACTCAGCTTTCAAAACTTTCACTGCCAATTTATCATATTCGTCAGCGTCATTCACCGCATACGTCTCTTGTTCGGGGACATTAACTGGGACATTGTCACTATTGTTCTCAGTGTCTAATTTTTTAGGGATACACAAATTTCCCATTTTACTTGGAAAACCGCACTGAAACTTTCATAGCTGGGATATCTCACTGAACTAAACTCGGTAATCGTAATCGAAAGTAATATCGCGATTGATAAAGTTTTAGCAACAAAAAGTACTCGTGATTGACAATTATTTATTTTTAAGATAAAATTATTGTTTAAAATGGCAATTGCGCAATGGATTTACGGAAAATTATATAAATAATGTGAAACTAGTTCAAAAATAATGTAAAAATTAGAAAAATCAAAATGGGGGGTTTGCACAAACGTGATTTAAATTTTCAAAAAACCTTAAAAATATTAAAATTGCCCTTCCTTCTCATATTTATAACAATTGCACATTATATAATATAAATTGAGGAAAATAATGATAAATTGAATCTCATCCTGAACGAGAATATTCGTGGGGCTTATCGACAATAAAAAGCAAATTTATTAGATTTCGAAGATAACCTAATTGAAGTACCTACAAATTACGGCAACCAATCAAAATATTTTCTTTTATAAAAATTTGAACTATACTTTATTATATCTTTTACGATTGTCAACAATAAAGACAGGTTACAAGTAATAAATTGTAAAAAAAATTTTTAAACTGGATTTCTTTTGTTTACTTAATAAAAGTTTTCCTTTTAATTACAAGTACGGCTGCACTAGGGTACCCCCCAGATCCATTAACTACCTAACATAATTACAGTAACAATGCAATCATAGCCATATGTACGTGTTGGAGTCCCCCCAAATAGGGAATCCACAGTGTAATATACTCCTTCATTCCTGATGAAGATTTTCTTACCTTTTTCCAAAATATATTTATTTAGGGTTTCTTCGAACAAGAAAGAGTGAATCGAAAACTCACGATATTATCAGAAAATGTCCCCATTATATTCAGTTTTTGGAAAATCATTACCCTTCCAGTTATTTCGGTTTAAAGTCGAGCATTTCAATACAATAAAATGCTACTACGTTATCAGTTTAAACAACAAAAAATTTCAATTTTGACAAATCAAAAAGGTTCAAGATTAAAAATACAATACTGAATTTAAAAGTTTGATAAATCTGAGCAGGAAAAACATGTAACCAGTATTAAAAATATTTTAAACCCTAGTTGGAAAAGGAGCAGATTACTGCACGAGTAAAGTAATAGCGAACAAGTCTGCAATCTACTAATTCCCGTTGAAAACTTGTCGTTAGAGCAATAAAAAAAAGAAAATAAAACCACCTAATCTTCAATTGGTGTATATTTCGGATATTTGGAGCAGTCATAGATCCCCCAAATCTATACTACTTATAGCAGGAACTGATGGTGTCGCTAACTAAACAGCTTCATAATTATAGATTTTGTTAATCAAACATTATTGAATATATAAACTTAATATATTTTACCATACACGTGATAAAAATTACAAAATAAATATGTGCATAGTTAAACTTTGTATATAGCACAGTATATCATCAAAATTTCTTCTACATTACAAATATTCAGTCTTTTCAATTGACGACTCAAAAAAATCATCATAAACTATCTCTTTACATAAAATACAATTTATTATATTATCTTCATAGAAATGAAATTTTATACTATCACAGCAGGATTAGATGGTTCGGAGTCTTCGGCGTACATTTTATCGGCAAAAGTACAGCGATCATCTTGTTCGATAACCCGATTCCCAAATTGAGGAACCGTAATTTTTAGTATTCTCTTGTTTCTTTTCGGTTTATTCTTTTCTAATTTCCTGAAAGAAAAAAAACCATTGTATCTGTTGTCTAGTTTTTTGTTCGTTGTGGACTTACTGGTGTCTACAATCTATAAAAATCGCCATGACGAAGAGTAAAGTAATTGATATCAGAGCAACCACCACGATTGCGATTATCGTTCCTATCGCAGTTTCCTCTTCGATCACGATTTCAGGTGTACTCGTGGTCGCTGTCACTGCCTCTGAAACAAAATATAAAATAAATCAGAAACATTTTCAAATGATTCATAATGAAAATATGAACAGTATCAAAGTAGGGATTAGTGTTATCTCGAAAATTAACTGTAGAATGAATAATATTAAATAGTATGTTATCAGCACTTCATTGTAATTTTTGTGTTAACAAGATAACGGTTAAGTCGCTTTAAAAAAAGGTGCTCAGAAAACCCAAGAAACTCAAAAGAAAAATCTACAAAAATAAAATACAGGTGTCACCTGTAATATTATAAAAATTTCACTCAAGAAATAAATAATAATATACATGACCTTCAGATACAAAGTTCAGATTTATCTAAAAATGGTGATATAATTGATTTTTGAAAATTTTTCCTCGATCTCGCTTATCTTCCAATAAACTTATTTCAACAATTAAGTTTCCTGATACTATTAGGGAAACTATCTAGTTTTAACTACTATTAATAGTAAATATGCTTATAAAATAAATTAAAATTTAAATATCGAGAAAGTTTATGTCCTGGACCTTGCAAGATAGATGAATCCCATCCTTTATTTTATTATTAGAATGGGTTTCTTCGCCTGGCGCCCAGTAATATCAGCAATAGGCAGTGCCAGTGCAACAATCACAGGAAAGAAATAGAAAATTTCTTATCTCGCCAGAAAATTCGCACAAAATAATAATCACTGTTTTTGAGACTATTATATTGGCAATTAGAAGGTTGCGGTACCATAAAATATAATATAGCACTTTCCTTTATTTAATAAATCATTAAAACAACATCAAAATTTTACATAATCTTATCTAATCCGGTTAATCGAGATTAACCGAGAGTTAATCGAGAGGGGTCTGGGGGATGAATAGTCTAGATTCTAGAAAGTTTTTACAAAAAACCTCTGGGAATTTTGTATTTATTGTTTATTATCCATTTTGCTTATTTGTGTATGTTTTGTTGACATGACTAAATTATTTATAATTTCATTATTTGTCATTGTACTAATATTTTGTAAAACTAAGTCGATCTGAATTGTATTTGGTTTGACGTCAGTCAATTCGTAATTGGTTGAATTTCAGCTCTCTAATCTTCGTTTTCGTTTTCGCACTATTTTAATCACATCTTTCGAAAGCGAAACCGGCAACTTATTTGTACGCGGGGAGTGTGTGCCAGCAACTGTATATTTTCGTGGATAGCGCTTTTAGCTAGTTAATTTTTATAAAAATGATTTTAATTATTGTATCAAAATCATATCATTCTTTTAAAAATACAATAAAAATTAGTGAATTATTTGTTATGTTTTGGTGTTCTTCGGCCTTGAACTATTTATAATTCAATTCTTTATCCTTTAAAAGTGTTGTTATGACCTTAGTAACCCAACTGAAAAGAACAATAATTAAATTTAAAAAGTGGTCTATTTTTAGAAAAATTCACTAAGTTGCGTATATAGTAAATTCTCTACCTAGTTTATATTCATGTCACGTTCATGATCCCAATTGACTTTATTTTCTCTTACAACAAATTCTGCGTAATGATTTAACGTAAGAACGTCAATGGCTAATCAGTTAAATGGAATTTCAAAAAATATTTTCCGTGAAAATATTATATTTTGAGAAGATAAATAATATGTTCTTGAAAGGGGAAGTCTCTCTGCCTCACTCTAAATTATCAAAAAATGACGATTAATTATTATTAAAAACAATGTTTTTGTTATCTCAAAAATATATTATCTGTGGAATAACCAAAATAATTATTTTAGATGAGTCACCAAAACTTACCCTTGCTCCAATTAACGTAAAGCATTAATTTTATATTGAATTAATACATAGTACCTTTACTGCCCATTGTCGCCGGCAGTAAAGTAAAACAAATCTTTAAATTTGAGAAAACAAATTCCAAACAGCATAGGGTGTAGCTGAGGGTTAAGGCTGTATGACACACACGTTAATTTTGTACAAAATTTAGTACAAAATTTTGTAGTAAACTTTGTAAAAAATTATGTGACGTGTAAAACGTATAAATTTTGTACTAAATTTTGTACAAAATTTTGTACTAAATTTTTTCAAAATTGTTCTATTTTATCTTACCAAATTTGCAAGTTAAACTACGCGGGGTTTTACTTTAAATAAAAAGA
Source organism: Cantharis lateralis (assembly GCA_963170105.1). Classification (NCBI taxonomy): domain Eukaryota; kingdom Metazoa; phylum Arthropoda; class Insecta; order Coleoptera; family Cantharidae; genus Cantharis; species Cantharis lateralis. The sequence goes on from OY720626.1 coordinate 11,701,616, forward strand.
ATTTTTTTGCACGTATATACAAATAAAATGAGTTGGTAATTAATGGATTACTCTTGATTTTTTGCGGCCCGGGTTTTTATAATTCGGTAAATCTGTACGGAGAGGATATTATACGGCCGCTATGACCTCCTAAAGATTTTAAAAGTGTTGATAATCCTTCTGCATGGAATGAAGAGGAGGTTGGAATATTTGGCGCCCTAAGAGCATTTCCTTTCACAGTGATAGTGTCGCCATTCTCATCATCCGTGATAACCAAGTGGTAAGAACAATCAACCAGGGAACCTGCGATTGGTGGACACATCTCCCCAACGCTAACGAACTGTGGGTTAAATCTCGGAAGCTGGCCAACCGTATAAAAACATCGACGGTTAAACAAGTGGCAATCTTGTTAGCGAGCACTTTAGGCTACAGCATATTGTTTTTATTAGATTTTATTTGCAAGTAAAATTAAAATGAATATAACAATAATTAGATCCTGTTAAAAATATATTACATTAGAAGTGTTAAAACGCTGATTTATTGTTAGTTTTCTAACCAAAACCTGTGGCTATATGGATATGAACAATTTCTTAACAGAACTCGACATCACATCACAAAGGTGTATTAGAACTAATCATAAGATCTCTAATGCCCGGTTTCTCAATCGCATCTTAAGGTGTTGCCTGGCTAAAGCTAAAGTCTAATCGCGCCTAAGCTCTACTTGAAACCTGAGTCGGGTTGCACCAAAATATTATCACGTCGCCCTCACCTAAGCAATTGCTTAGCTGATAGCCAATTTGGCAACAGCGTAAAATCTATCTTAAGCAACTTAAACTGCAGCTTAAGTCCTACCTGAACTTAAGACGCGATGGAGAAACCGGGCATAAGCGTTCGATAGTAAACTTATACATCATCGGAAGCTCATCCCAAAACAATAAGTTCAGATTTGATTAAAAGTTTAGTTTTCACTGACTGTTTCTTGATATTGCAAACACTAATGTCTTTTATATTCAGTGTTATTGCAAACCTACTGTGAGCTATCCTTTCTTTAGACAATAGAATGGATGCAATTCCGGAAGACTCAACAGCTAAAGCGATTTTCTGTTAGGATCGTATTTTATCCAAAACTGTGTTATTAAAGAAGGTTTTGCCTGTAAGGCGAAGAAAATTGGTATATGCCGATTTATCTTCATTTCGCAATTCCGAGTTCAACATATTTAATATTCCTTTTCCTTCGTTTCTTCGCCTTAACCATGGTCGAACCCAAGTTGTTCTTTTAGCCCGTTTAAAAATAGCAACCGCAGCAGTTACTGTTATTATAGTAGCACATGTAGCAGTTAAAATTTTTTGATCCATTTGACAATTGAGAAATTTGAAATTTCAAAATTTCAAACAAATATTCGTAACTACGTGTAATACACAGTTTTTTCAAAAAATTTAGTACCAAATTTTGTACAAAATTTAGTACAAAATTTATACGTTTTACACGTCACATAATTTTGTACAAAGTTTACTACAAAATTTTGTACTAAATTTTGTACAAAATTAACGTGTGTGTCATACAGCCTTTAGATCAGTAAACTAAACGTAATTATGTGGACGTTTCGAATTTATTTATTTAACATTTAGGCTAACAAATTGCAAATAATTTGTTATTATGATGTTAAAATTTAAAATATATACTGACCTATTTTTTGAATAGCCGCTGTGACGTTTCGAAAAACCATTATGGACACAACAATTTTTACACTGACCTGCGATCTTGCACCTACGGTTATTACTAACTCAATTGTTAGTGTCAGTTTTTATTTTAAATTCTGATTGTAGATTATCATACGTAGCAAAAGGTCACAGGTTATAATAATATAGTCTAGAAATGATTTACCCAAACCTCGCAAGGGTTATCAAATATATGCTGAGTGGTAGATACACTTAATATCTCCTATTCTTTTCAATTTCAGCATCACAATAAACTATTGTCGTTTTATTAGTCTCGAAGATGTTAATAAGTTCGAAACGTTGGAAATCAAAAATAAAAATGTTCCCAATTACAATAAAAATTTCATTTCAAAAAACCACTGAACAAATATTCTAAAGCTCTAACCGCCATCCTCTCTCCACACCTTCTGAAGTGTATTCCACATCCACTGCAATACTGGAGGGTATACCCCCAGACCCCCCGGTGCATACTACCGTAAAATGCAAATGTATTTCTTCTGAAATATTTCTTCTCAAAGCAAAAATTTAGTTTGAAATTTGATTTGTATTCTAATTGATAGATTTAATTTTACACAATTGTAATTAATTCATTTATATAATTAAACTGGGGTAATTGAACTGTTGATGTAATGCTCGCGAGTTCACATCTTAGCTACTCCCAAATTATGATAATAAATAATCTACTTATTTTCGTAACAAACTAGCTATTTTTAGCTAAAAACATGGCTCTTAATTTAATCTATAAACTTCATATGGTCATAATGCCATCTATCGTAAAAGGATGGTACAGAATCAACCAATGGTACGAGGGCCTAATAGCAGGAATGATCCCTCCAATCAAAATGAAGCTAAGCAAGAACCAATTATAGAGCAAAGCGCGCTAGGGATTGTTTTCAAATTATTGTTGTAAACCAGAAAACAATCTTTGCCGATTTAACCTTACTTTCGGTGTAATAATAATAATAATCGTTATTTCGAGTCTCAAAATAAAAAAAAGTGGAGAAAAGTTAGATGGTTTTCAGCTCAACTCAGAGTCTTTGGAAAAACTCTACAACTTCGTGTTAATCAATCATAGGAAGGATTTTAATTTTTTCAGGCAGCAACATAACCGTGACTTGCTGCCGAAAATTACTAAGGGTAGAATTGAATTCTTTCCCGCAAAAACTGACAAATTCTTCCTGGGGACATATTCGCTTTCAGATAATATACGCAATAAAATAAACCAAATAGGTTATACAATTTAATTATTAAAGTCAACATTGCAAGTATCTAAACAAAACACAAACAACAACTTGTAAAAAAAATTCCAACACGCTTTGATCTTATTGGTTCTGGATTAGCTTCATTCTGATTGGAAGGATCATTCCTGCAATTAGGCCCTCGTACCAATGGTAGGCAGTTCATAGTTTAAACCAGTGGTCGCCAACCTTTTCAATGTGCTGAGCTACTTTGCAAATTTTAGCATAAACAGTAAGCTACCAAGGACGTAGGACTTTAAAAATAAACCAGATTGCCCAGGTTGTGCGGCCTGAAGGCCGCACTGGCGAGCCGTTCTCCCGTAATCTCAAATTTTATATCTCAATAAAATCTCAAATAAAAATCATATAATTTATTAATAAACATGTCAATCCCCCCCCCCCCGCACCACCAATAAGTTCGTATACACATAAATTTGTAGATCATGTATTAGCATCTTGCAAAACATAACATTGATCTAAAAAAATGGATTGAAAATTATTGAAATAATCGATGGGATAATGAACTACACTAATCCAAACGCTGTTTAATGAAAGTTTCATTAAATCAATGAAATTTCACCAATAACTAAAATTCACTATATTTATAAAAAAAAATTTATAGTATATTATGAAAGAAAGTCATAATTTTTATGAAGGGTTTGTTATATTTATGAATTTTTTCATTGTTTTAATTAATTCATTCATTGTATTTAAATGAGTTCATTGGTTGAAATTTTTTTTTCAGTATAAACTATAAGAAAAAAGAAAATGTAGATAAAACCACCTTTCGCCCTGACGGTAAAAATTAAACTTTTAAATTAAAGCACGAACCTCTATAGCCGACGTGGGTTCGAATCTTAGTTTAGTGGACTGACAAACGGCATTCAAATTTAGTAACGCCATCTGTTGAAAATATTTTAAACTATCACATTTAGTGGTGTTTCCATTACATAATGAAAGACTGCATAAAAGCAACATACATGCAGTGCAGTAAGCAGCCCCCCCCCAAACGTAGAAAAGGGCAGCTGAGGGACTAAGCAATGTTTTTTATAAAATTTACATTTGAATGTTTTCTGCCTGGTGAGAGGGCACCGACGGACGGCGTCACCCTAGTTACGGTACTGCCTGCACGTGCTGAATTCCCTGATATCAGATTCTGGGTTTTCACAGAGCTCATTTAAAAAATTTTAAATATAAATTTATTATGGCAATCAATTTGAATTTCGATATTCCCCAAGAACACTTTTATCAAAAAAATCAATTAAAATTTTATACATTCGGCGATGTAAACTATCCGCCTAGCATTTTTATTTGATTACACCGCTATAATAATTCTAGGTCATTAGAACAACTTGATAGTCATGTACAACATTTAATTTTGGTACCTCCTACCTCTGAATTTTGTACTAATTTCTTTACACTGTATAATGGTAATTGGCTAACAAAGCGATTACTCAATAATGTACCACAAAATTATGAAACCAAATAATTGCTTGTTTTGTTAGCAATCTCAATTTTTTTACAAATTATTACAGCATTTTTTGCAGCAATTGAACAACACTTTGCTTTTTTTTTTTTCAAGTAATAACAGGGTTGAATCCATTGTTGATTTTCCGAAATTATTGGAGCAGAACATAATTTAATTTGGTATTATTAAAATTAAAGTGTCACTTTTACTCCCTTTTACCTTAGTTACAGCGCAGTTATCAAAGTATTTTAAAATATTTCCATTATGTAAATGGGAGATCAAAAAGCACACGGGTTTAACGGATGCACTTGAATCCTCTGTTACATAATCTGCTATTATTATGTTATTCAAACTTAATCACCGTGAGTGAGAATCTACAGGTCCTTTTTTCTTTGGCCTTCTTTTCTCCATCTGCCCCCCCCCCACGTGTTTTGATTATTTTATTGGTTAAACTGCAATATTTACCCTAGGTTTTTACCACATAAGGAAGCGGTTACCCGCATATCCTTTTAAATGACTCAAGCAAGAGGAAGTTGATATGATCGATAACTTCTGTTATTGCTGATACAATTTTGAAATTTTATTTCTATATACTACTATTGCTATATTATTCAGATTATTTTGATTACGACGATGCACTGGTTTCGAAGTTGGTACTTAATCCCTTTCTCTTACAGCCAATACCTCTCCGACTTACCGTTAGAATACGATAATTTACCTTGAGTAACTAATAAATTTAAACAATTTCCAAGGTTGATAAATTAACTCTTCACTATCTTGAAAAATATTATGTTATGGTTCAAAAGCAAACATGGAATTATTTGAATTATTTAAAAACACGTGCGATGAAAAATTTAGTAAATATTAATGACGAATTGATGATTACTACAAAAATAGGTTTACATTAAACAATACATAGAAACCTCAATTGAATTTTGTAAACAACAAAATATCAATTTTTGAAAAAATAAAATAAAATTTTTCTTACCATTGATCCATGCAATAGCGCTTTCACTCATCTTTTCGTGCTTATAAAAAACTTTCACTGACGATACCAAACACGCACAATTTGAACAAGATTTAAAAAAAATTTTAAGTCGGAACTGGACACCGCACGCACTGATCCTTCGGTTAGTTTTGCCCTTAATGGCCCATTTTATGTAACGAAAGGTAGGCAGGCATGTAATGCAAATTTTCCTACTTCAATTTCTGATACAAAACTGCAAATTTCTTTGAAGTAACTAACGTGTTTTAAATTACTAGAGTCCACTGAAGTTTAAATGTTTAAGAGGGGGACTCTTGTGTTAGTTGACACGACTGGTACGAACGGATTATATTGGGACGTCCGATTTTACATAGAAACCTGATACAACGAAATCTGTATGATGTATGAAAAGAGATTCCACTGAGCTGACGCAAAACCCAACGCAATTACGATTGCGAATTCTATGTGTAAAAAACATCGCATTAGTAACCAACCGCGCGGACACTTCATTTAAAATTCAAATTTTTTGTCAACATTATTTTGGTAAAACTTTTGCAAAAGTTCCAAAACAAATATAATTTTAAATTGCCAGGTCCGGCCTAAGAAAAAAGCTACACTTCGGATAAGGTAATTAGCGGTTTCGCAGAAACTTTCTCATTAAGCTACTGTGCCAATTACTTTTACTTATTATCAGTTATAGAGAAAGTTTCTAGGCCCAAAGTTAAGCTTTCATTAATTGATTAAAGTTTCATTTTTTAAGTTGGTTTATGCACAACGCCGTCAAACATGAACCGCCGCACTAGACGCGAACAAGCCAAGATCAAGGATACGCTGACCTTGAAAGTTTCTTTTTTTGATATTTGTGGAAATAAAACCTTTTATAACAAAAACACCCAAAACTTAGGAGATTAAAATTTCAATTTTTTTAAAATACTTTTTTAAGATTAATTTGTAAGTTAATTGCACGTAAACAAAATATTATTGCAGGTTTATTAAGAAATAAATCATTAATTTTAATTTATAATTTCATATAAATTGCCTAATTATTTTTCTGGGTAAATAAATAAAATTTCCACTAGAAAACACAACAGAACGGTGTAAGTTCATCATTTTTTTTAAAACGCAAATCAGCATACACATCGAACCCTCCGAAGCAGTCACAGGTGAATTAACAACTTGTGAATTTAAAAATGTTATTTTAAAGCATTTTCAAGTTAAAAATGTATTTTATATTTTTTAGAGCAGAGACAAGACAAATATTTTTGTCCTGGTTATTTTTAATTCTTATCTACAGGAAATACACAAATTCTTACTTTATCAGCAAACAAAAATACAAAGAAGATGTAATCCTCTCAATATTATCTTCTATTGCAATTCAGTTTTAGAATTTTGTTATGTGCTCATAAGTTAGCATATTTTTCAATGCAAGGCGATGACGTTTGCTCCATCTGTTTAAATAAAGATTAATTCCAAATTGGGTTATTCCAACCTTTTATTTTGCAATTGATAAAATAATCATCAAATCTTTCCTAAACCATGTCGGTGAGATTCACTCGATCAGTAGTTATGTTGAGAGCTTTCTTAGCTTTAAAAATAGAGCCGATATGGTGCAATGAAAGTAGATAAGCAAAGAATTATTTGTTTTTACTAAAGTCACAACTCGAAAATCCTAATACCTAATTCCGGCCATTGTTATAATATTGAGTAGCTACTATACATAATTTTTTATATTGGTTTCAGTTGAAGCCGTTCCGCAGTACCGCTTGACCGAGAGTGCATAATAGAAAACCTACACCAGAGCGAGCAATGCACGAAAAACAAGCGCAAGCGTGCATTTTAAAGTTGTAAGTTCAATAGAATAAACATTTCATTTAAAGGAGAGTATCGTATACTATTTTATCGGGAAACTAAAAATGTTATGTTATGTTATGGTAAAATTATTCTCAATACCTAAAAATATTATATTTTTATAATCTCAATTATCACGGCCATGCAAATTAAATTACTTATTCATCTGAAATTGTTTGGAAAGTAATTTGGTACTGCCGCATCAAAAGAATAAAAAATTTCTTTAATGACTGATAAATATAGAATTTCATGTCCTGAAAACATGGTCCTATTTATAATGGAGTTTGAGACACTTTTAATTTGTGCAAAACCACAGTATTTATCGAGGATCCCTGGATGTAATATGTATTGGTAAGCCGCTTACCATAAATTTAAATTATAATTTTGCATCTATAAAATAACCAATATATTCAATATATTATAATGTCACAGAAAACTTTATTTGCACCACAATCATGAATTGTTATCATGATATCATCTATCATGATCTCGTAGATCTGCACTATGGTTACCCAGGTAGCACGCAATATTGACGCAATATTGGTCGGTCATACTTTAAATATTGGTGCAATATTTAGAGCAATATAGCACAATATACTAATGAGAACATTTTGCAATGTTGCCACAATATTGCTAGCAATATTGAAGCAATATTGTCTTAAATGTGGGGCCATATCGCGTCCAATATAGGTGCAATATCGATGTCAATATAGCGCAATATTGATGTCAATGTAGCCCAATATAGTAATGAGAACAATTTGCAATGTTGCCACAATATTGATAGCTATGTTGCACAATATTGAAGCAATATTGCCTTCAATGCTGCGGCCATATCGCTTCTAATATTGGTACAATAAAGATGTCAATATACCGCAATATACTAATGAGAACAATTTGCAATGTTGCCACAATATTGATAGCAATATTGAAGCAATATTGATGCCAATATCGCTCAATATTGCAAAAAATATTGCTCAATATCGCTTCCAATCTTTAACCACGATTGAAAATAAAAAAAATTTTGATAGTTATTTATATATTTTTTTAATTTATAAATTTTATTACTTAATTTTATTTATTATATAATATTGCCTTAGTCATTTCTTCTCTATATTGTAAGTTTCTGAGCAGTATCTATAAATATGATAATTAACTGAAATATAAATTACACTTTTTTTTAACTTACCTGGGATTCGAACCTGAACCGGATTGCTCTATGAATTTGAAACCCTACCGCTCTACCGTTGGACCTACGACGCCTGCTTGTTGAAACTTGATTTCTAGATTATCATTATTAACAAGTTATTAATAATGATAATTTTTGTTAATTTTATTTTAGGTCGGTATAAATCGGTATAATTTATTATATGAATAATATAAATAAAAAATTTTATTTTATTTGCAAGAACAAAATTAAACATGAGGTAATAACTCCACCGCAACAAAGTAATCATCATATGCTGTTACCCCCTGTTACCCAACATATGGATTTTATTTCTTTTAATGATATCTCATATTCATATTAGCCTAAATTCAAAATTTTATAAATTCCAACTTGCATTGATGGAAAAGGTCTAGTAAAAAAATTAATTGTACTAGAGAACATATTGATTGTAAAAATTTCATTTTCAATTTTTGTGACTTTCGCAACCTTATTATTGTACGTTAATATGAAGCAATTTTTTTCGTCCGATTTGATTGTTTCTATAAAACTTCTGTTTAAACTTCTGTGGGAGTAAAACCGAAATTAGCACTACCTAGTTTCTGGATCCTGCATATTATTTGTTGTAACTGTTTGTTTGGAATTCTTATATATTGCAATAACGAATCTAGTAAATTTTCAAACGGAAAACAACTTATCGCTTCTAACTTTAAATTTGAGTCGACAGTATCTGCAACTAAATGTTTTATAAAATGAACGTTGTAAACCATTTCACCAAGTCCATAAATTTTTTCAAAATTCAGGCAGAACTTTTTGATTAATTCATTAGATTCTTGCCGTTTAATCTCATTTTCATATTTTCTTGTACTTAGCATTCTGAAGACAATATTTAGGTGTAAAAGATTGATGTACTCTGCAGAACATACTAAATCTTTTAAAATTAGTGGACCGCTATACAATAATAAAAAGAAGTGAAACTCGGTAGCTTTGTTCAATCAATATGGTCTTCTTAAAAATAAAAGTTTTTACTGTAGTAGTGTGCAATAGCAATCTAGCGGTACTATACATGGGTGTCTAAAGAGAGGCGGGGGAATTTTTAACTTTAACCAAAAAAAATCAAGACATGTTTTTATTTTTCTTGTTCCTCATTGTTCATTGCCTAAAAATTGCCTGTTTTGATGTATATTATCATACCAATGTTCAATAGAAAACCTAGTTCATCGCCCGATGATGCATAGTGTGATGAAAACGTTTGCGTTTAATATATATTTTTGTATATTTGATCTGTGATAACTTCAAAACATTTCAATTTTTGAAAGTGTGTGTATACTTTTTCGGGGTTTGCTAAAATATTGATATGTCTAATATCGAGTTACACTACTTAAACCAAAGATCAATTGATTATTATTTGCATTTAAAATTTTAAATACTAAAACCCTAAGCTTTAAAAGCCCAAAAGAGGTAAATTTTGAAATAATTTAAATCTTAGATTGTACCTACAATATAATAAATTGTATACAAGGATACAATAAGCTCCTCACATAATAAATTGCATTCATAGGAAAACGTAAAAAGTAACAAAAGAAAATTTTTTCGTAGTAACTGAAATAGGGTACAGTCGGTTATTCGGACAATTGTTTTCAATTAAATAAAAACTACTTATAAGCTTACATAACGATCATTTAAGCTGTTTAGATTAGTGTTAAGGTACAATCCCACGGACATAGCGGGTTTTGAATAATATTAATATTTTATTAAATTTAATATTATATTAAATTTGAACCTAAGTTGAAATTTAACCAATCAAAACCAACATTCGCTAAAAATTGCAAAACGAAAATCGCAAAACGCCAGTGCATGAATCCAACTTTAGAGTGGAGTAATCTTTTGTACAGACGAGACGTTTAAATCAAGGTTCCTTAATTTTGGGAAGTTTATTTTAACCCCCCCCCCCCCATGTTATGAAAATTTAAGTTTAAGGAGACTGCATTTAAACGTTTAATTGGTTAAAACGTTTATTTTACTCCCCCCTCACCCATGTTATTTTGTATGATATAATTCACATTATATATAGAAATGTGTCCTACGGCGCGGCGACGGCACGAAAACCTATTATCGTTTACATCCTATTTATTGTGGGCCATCCCGAAATTTTTTGTATCTATTTTTGATTATTTTCCTGTATTTAGGGTGTCCTTTTTCGCATGGCACTAAAATTCGCGGCTATACTCGACTCCATAGAGCTCGCCTCTTTTGGCTCAAATATTTTACCACGTGGTCAATAAATCGTAATTATTGCACGAATCGCGCTATTTTTGTAAAACAATTTGCACAAAATAACACAGAGAACGTGTTTTTTAAGAAAATTTGATAGAATTCAAATATTATTATTTGGTTATAAAACTCTAGTATTATTAATACAAGTAATTTTGAATACTTTTTCCGGTTCACGGATTTGCAAAATTTTGAAAAATATACTACTTTCAGTTTCGCTCTGTATTATTATTATCGATGAGAGTTTAACTGCATGTTTAATATAAATATGTCTTTTACATGCAAGCAAACCTACTGTTTAAGATTTTTTTTACTGAATTTGTTTAGCCAAAAATAGTCTTTTTCAAAAATTCCGTGATGGCCACACAACTACGGCAACTACGGATTAGTGCCGCGGGAAACCACGTGGTAAATATACCTATAAGAAAATATGTATATCTCATTTTCAGGAATTTTATATAATTATTATTGCTTAATATTTATGATTGATATTTTCCAAAATAAAATACAAACATACAATCCCATAAGTAGAAATAACACATTTATAAACATTTTTTAAATATTGTCCCAATATAGCTACGCAATAATGCCGCAATATTGGATTGCAAGCTTGTACCAATATTGGATTTCTATAAAACATGAAAATTTACGAAATATGGTAGCAATACATTTTCCAAATGATGACAATCACTAATAATATAACTTTAAAGTTATTTATGAAAATATTTTCAATCTTTTTGGGATATTAATGCAGTTTATAATGATTATTGTACCAACGTGGGTAAATAATATTGCCCAATATAAGTAAGCAATATTGCCCCTATATTGTTAGCCATTTTTGCCGCAATATTGGTAATCAACAATCCTCCAATATTGCTAGGCAATATTGTCCCAATATAGCTGCGCAATAATGCCGCAATATTGGTTCGCTATCTTGAACCTATATTGGATTGCTATAAAACATGAAAATTTTAGAAATATTGCAGCAATGCGTTTTCCAATAATGGCAATTAATAATAATATCACTTTACAGTTATTTATGAAAATATTTTCAATCTTATTGGGATATTAATGCAGTTTATAAAGATTATTGTACCAACGTGGGTAAATAATATTGCCCAATATAAGTAAGCAATATTTCCCCTATATTGTTAGCCATTTTTGCCGCAATATTGGTAATCAATAAAGCTCCAATATTGCTAGGCAATATTGTCCCAATATAGTTGCACAATAATGCCGCAATATTGGTTCGCTATCTTGTACCAATATTGGATTTCTATAAAACATGAAAATTTTAGAAATATGGTAGCAATACATTTTCCAAATGATGACAATCACTAATAATATAACTTTAAAGTTATTTATGAAAATATTTTCAATCTTATTGGGATATTAATGCAGTTTATAATGATTATTCTACCAATGTGGGTAAATAATATTGCCCAATATAAATAAGAAATATTGCCCCTATATTGTTAGCCATTTTTGCCGCAATATTGGTAATCTAATCAATAATGCTCCAATATTGCTAGGCAATATTGTCCCAATATAGCTGCACAATAATGCCGCAATATTGGTTCGCTATCTTGTACCAATATTGGATTTCTATAAAACATGAAAATTTTAGAAATATTGCAGCAATGCGTTTTCCAATAATGGCAATTAATAATAATATAACTTTACAGTTATTTATGAAAATATTTTCAATCTTATTGGGATATTAATGCAGTTTATAAAGATTATTGTACCAACGTGGGTAAATAATATTGCCCAATATAAGTAAGCAATATTTCTCCTATAATGTTAGCCATTTTTGCCGCAATATTGGTAATCAATAATCCTCCAATATTGCTAGACAATATTGTCCCAATATAGCTGCGCAATAATGCCGCAATATTGGTTCGCTATCTTGTACCAATATTGGATTTCTATAAAACATGAAAATTTTTGAAATATTGTAGCAATGCATTTTCCAATAATGGCAATCAATAATAATATAACTTTACAGTTATTTATGAAAATATTTTCAATTATTATTGGAATATGAATGCAGTTTATAATAATTATTGTACCTACGTGTGTAAATAATATTGCCCAATATAGGTAAGCAATATTGCACCTATATTGTTAGCCATTTTTGCCGCAATATTGGTAATCAATAATGCTCCAATATTGCTAGGCAATATTGCCCCAATAGAGTTGCGCAATAATGCCACAATATTGGATTGCAAGCTTGTACCAATATTGGGTTTCTATAAAACATGAAAATTTTAGAAATATGGTAGCAATACATTTTCCAAATAATGACAATCACTAATAATATAACTTTAAAGTTATTTATGAAAATATTTTCAATCTTATTGGGATATTAATGCAGTTTATAATGATTATTGTACCAACGTGGGTAAATAATATTGCCCCAATATAAGTAAGCAATATTGCCCCTATATTGTTAGCCATTTTTGCCGCAATATTGGTAATCAATAATGCTCCAATATTGCTAGGCAATATTGTCACAATATAGCTGCACAATAATGCCGCAATATTGGTTCGCAATCTTGAGCAATATTGGATTTCTATAAAACATGAAAATTTATAAATATGGTAGCATAACATTTTCTAAATGATGACAATCATTAATAATATAACTTTAAAGTTATTCGGGACAATATTTTCAATATTATTTGGATAATAATGTAGTTTATAATAATTATTGTCCCAACTTGGATAAACAATATTGTCCCAATGTAGGTAATCAATATTGCACCTATATTGTTAGCCATTATTGCCGCAACAATGGTAATCAATATTGCTCCAATATTGACTAGACGTTGCCAATATTGCGTAATTTTCCAATATTGGCACAATGATGCTCCAATATTGCGCAATATTTTGTGCTACCTGGGTATAGACCTTTCGATCTCCTTTCTAACTGAACTCTCAGATGTCTGCTAATCTATCCGGAGTTATAATCCAATTGGGATAAGTGCAAATTTCTTGATTTTGAAAAATACTTTTCTTTTTCAATGACTTTGCTCAGAGCAAATATTTGTACAAATACTGGCATTAAGAAAACTCACATATTTAATCCCAATAGAATTATTAGTTTGATGTAAAGGCTGTGCATAATTTAATTTAATTAAGAAATTCTCAGTCTAGAATTGCCATTTCTTTATCTATAACCTTGATACCACGATAAGATTTGTATAATACGTCATAACCGTTTATTAATCCTACGATTACATAAATTATACTTATCCTATCTGCAAATATTTGCAGGTAGGTACGTGTAAAAAAATAAGTTAGTAAATAAGTAGCACAGCAATAATAATTTCTACAGAAAACTTTTTTGAAAGATTATTATTGATTAACAGATTTAGCATCTTGAAGTTTCGGGACGCCAAATAACAAAACATCGCAGACGCTGGTGCACGCTTCCTCGTTACTTTGTAAAGTGGCAACATAGAAATCGACAACAAGCCGGTTACAATATGCAACTCCATCAACATGGCTGCTTTTCCTCTTTTGCTACATTTTCTCGGCACGTTCCAAATTTTATAATTAAATATTTCGCTTATAATAATTTTTCATTGATTTTTTGAACTTTGTACCATTTTTGGTTTCCTTTGAATGTGTTTTTCAAAATTTTGAGAAAAATATTGAATCGAGTAACAAGATTTTAATTTGCTGTTTTTCCTCGGAGTCCTTTAATAAATATTGTTATTATTAATGACAGGAAAAGAAAAATTAAAATATTATAGGTTGAATTAGAAAAATTCATAAATCATGATTGGATAAACATTTATCTTTTGAACGAAATCCTTGGAATACGGGGGGGGGGGTATATTCCATACCCATCAGACTGCTGGAAGCCTTCAGTTTCCAAAATTGAAGATTTTTATATTATGTTCCCTGCGACGGATGGGCCGATTTAGTGTTCAAAGACACGAAAAATTCTAATGGTTGTTATTCAACTTTAGCTCTTATCCTATGGGTAACAGACATCTATCTCTACTATTTTTAAGAATGACAAAAAAACTACAGCGAGACTTCGAGGCTGTTGAAAAATCATCTAAGGAGTTTTACTATGGGCTAATAGTGAAATGGTTAAACGGGGAGGCAGGGACTAAACTTTGAAATTGAGGATGATTTTCCTATCATCGTTAGAAGGCGAGAAAAAAAACATTAAAAGATTTTTTGACGAAATATCATCAGACGAAACTGTGGGAGAGAAACGATAGAAAATTAAAAATTCTTTTTTTCCTGCTTCATTTAAATTTTCTATCACTTATCTGTGTTATATGTTGAAAATAATTTTGACTTTATTTTAAAGTAAAAATTCAGATGTATTTTGACTATCGTTGAAAGTATTAATTAGTCTCCACAGTCGCGCGAGAATTTTAAGAACTACACTGACAGGTAAGACAGTCAAAATACATCTGAATTTTTACTTTTAAATACGATAAAGTCAAAATTGCTTTACAACTCTTTTCAACAAAAGTAATTTCATCGATAGTTTAAATTGTCACACAAAAATTTAACAAACGTTTAAATTGTTAGAATTAAATTGTTTGTTATTTAAACGATAGAAATTAAAAATGTTGTAATAAAATGTAAAACGACACGCCATAAACACGAAGGTAAATATTGCACTTTAACCAATAAAATAATTAAAACTCGTCGAAATTCTGCAATTCCGGGCAGAGGGGGACATAGTATTATTCAGGGGCGGCCTAGCTGAGCCTAGCCTCTTAGCTGATTTATGAGCTTGAAGGCAGCGGTGAAATGGGGGGAATCCCTGTGAATATAGCTTTAGCTAAGTCCTGGTAGGTCGGTTCGCGTCAACCTTGTCACCGTGTCAGTTGCATCATTGACGCTCTTATCATTATTTTTTTTAAATAACAATATAGCTACAATTAAGAAAAATAAACATATACAAACAAAAAATGCAAATACAAATAATACAAAATATGTGTATCGACGACCACACAGGGGCGGATTAAGGTACCTCTGCGTCCTTAGGCACACATTTTTGGTGCGTCTCCCATTTAACAAATGTTTTTTCTAAATTCAAGCCCTTGAGAGTTAGACCTCTTTAAAGCATTTTTTTTATGTCATGTGGCCATAGCACAGAAAATATTGATTTTTCGGTTAAAATGGATTAGTGCTTTTTTAAAGAGCATGAAATAATCTACAAACTAGATTCAAACCTTTATTGTCTAAAATCAACGGCTTTCGAGTTATAAATTAAAATAAGTAAAAAAATGTTAAAAAATTCGAAAACTTTTTTATTTTGTTTTTTTCTTCAAAACCCTGTATCTTTTAAACGAAAGATTTTACAAAAATTTGACTCCCCATTCCGGATAGGAAATTTAACGGACTACAACTTTTGTCTAGTAAATATTTTTGTAAAACCAATCCATTTGACTGAAAATAATAAATAAGGCAGCTACAAAACAAAATATCAAATTTACAAAATTTTAATTTTTACTGAAAAATTATTTTATTAATAAATTAAAATATTAAAATAAATAAAACATGAATTAAACTATTACATTATTCATTTATATTATCAATTTATTCATTTTTCTTGACACATTGCGCCCCTGCGACCACATGGTTGGTTTTCGCCTTGGCTTCTATACAGAGCCGTATTAAGGATATGTGAGGCCTGGGTCTAACTTTTTTGGAGGCCCGTTGACCTTGCACAGGTCCACACACACCTAGCTCAACCACTCTTAGGTCAAAAGTAAAATTTTTGAAAGAATAATTAATATATACTTTATTATACTTTTTTTTTGTTAATTTTTATTTTTTTTTTTCTTACTGTAAGAAAAGTCCAGTAATTTTTTTTTGTGATTTAAATTTTGTTGCTTCAATTTTTTGAGGCCCGGTGCTACAGCCTCCTTAGTTAGCCTCCCTTAATCCGGCTGTGATTCTATATTTTGCAAGCGGGGAGTAGAGATTTCGTCCAATGATCGAAAATTTGAGTGCTCATGGCTGCAGGATCAACGTGAATCTCTTGTATCACAAAAAATCCTCGAGATGGTAATTGCCAATCTCTCGGATTATTGGGTTGTAGAAGGATCCGAATTTATATGCCACACCGCGGAGAAATTTTACGATAGATTCCATATTGAAGTCTCACTGCAGCTGAGACTTTGCAACGAACCATGAGTCTTCATAGCTGTGGGTTTTGTCGGCGTAGCCCCAGACCGTGGATGCATACATCATGATGAGACGAATTATGGTTTTATTACTCGTATTATTAGTCGGTTTGGTGTGGAAAGCTTACTGGTCTGGTTTAAAAAGAGGTATAGGGCGGTCATTGACCCTCTTGCTTTTCATCGAAGTCCTCTGTCAAGAATCAACGAGGGCCTAATAGCAGGAATGATCCCTCCAATCAAAATGAAGCTGAGCAAGAACCAATGAGAGCAAAGCCCGCTAGGGATTGTTTTCAAATTACTGTTGTAAACCAGAAACCAATCTTTGCCGATTAAAACCTTACTTTCTGTATAATAATAATAATAATCGTTATTTCGAGTCTAAAAATAAAAAAAGGGGAGATCAGCTGCTGTTGGTTTCCATCTCAACTCAGAGTCTTTGAAAAAACTCGGCAACTTCGTATTAATCAATCATAGAAAGGCTTTTAATTTCTTCAGGCAGCAACATAACCGTGTCTTACTTTTAAATGTTGCCGAAAATTACTAAGGGTAGAATTTAATTCTTTCCCACAAAAACTAACAAATTCTTCCTGGGGACATTATTCGCTTTCGGTTAATATACGCAATAAAATAAACCAAATAGGGTATACAATTTAATTATTAAAGTCAACATGTGCAAGTATGTAAACAAAACACAAACAACAACTTGTAAAAAGAAATCCAACACGCTTTGCTCTTATTGGTTCTGGATTAGCTTCATTCTGATTGGAGGGATCATTCCTGCAATTAGGCCCTCGTCAAGAATCACCTCCAGGTACTTGGAGATGTCGTCAGGGGATCCCTGTGCCGAACATGGCAAAGGAAGTGGTCGGGAGTCTTTTTGCTTTTTTCGTTTCTCGGGATTGGAGTGGGAAGGGTTGTTCGTCCTAGAGAAGTAAGTTGTGGTACGTTTGGATGGGTTTACCCCTATTCACCTGGTACGGAACCACTTCTCAAAGTCGTTCAGGGCTATTTGCAGTCCGTTAATGATTAATTGGGGACCAAAAGAGCTACTGAAGTAGGTAGGTAGGATTTGGTGACAGCTGTCCTTGAGCCACTTGGCCCTTCCACAACTCGCCTGGTGAAAGGTGATTTTCAATATTTTATTGTGAAGTAACCGGTGAGCCTAAATAATTGTTCCTGATCTCATCGGAAAGCTCAGAATGTGTTCTTCTACAATATGTATAGTTTTTTTTTTCCTTCTTTGAAAGTAAAAGCAGTTACTGTTGTGGGACTCCAACAACTTTTGAAAAACAAAAACTAAAGACGTAAATCAGGATCTATACTATTAGAGCTATTAGGGACGAGGTTAATAAAATAAATGAATTTATTAGTGAATAAACACGAATTTTGCAGGTTGGGCGTCCGGACGCCCTGACCTCCTAGTGTGTGCACAATGTGGATTTGATGTAAATGTGATAAAATTTATTTTATTAAAATTAATTCGCAATTTTAAATTTAAATATAACCACTAAAAAATTTATATTAAGATAGAAAAATATAAAAGAAACAATCCAGACCATTGAGAAGAAAATAATAAAAATAAAGGTGTAAAAAAAGATGAGAGAGAAAATAGAAGAGCAATATAATATTATAAAGAAAATTGTTTATTTATTTACACAAATCAATAAACTGGGAATTTAAAAATTAGTTTTATATTTTCATAAGTCTGCCCAAAATTAAAAAAAAAAAAGAACCAGCAGCAACTTGTAGTTTGCTACAAGGGGAGGTTGCAGTATTATAGTTTTACTTATTAAAAAAAAAATTATTCAAAGTACGTTTTATTAAGCCAGACATAAAATAAACACATATTTTCTTAAAAATACATACAAATACGAATTATTACAAAATTGTATAAAATTGTCATAAGCTTAAATACACAAAAATTGTATATAATATTAATACATAGAACTGTTTTGAATAAGTACGTATACATTATTACAACACACTTAAGGCATACATTTAAGGCACTAAATTAGGAGTCTTTACTATTAGATAGTTGAAAAAAATTAACTTATGTATAATCCCAATCCAAATTTTATTGGCCAAAAATGAGCAAATCCCATAAAATTAATAGAAATAAAAGAAAAGTATTCAAGTATTCGGTGTTCTCCTTATGAAAAGCAACAGTCTCAAAGCACATAGAAGCATATTCGAGATTGAAATTTGTTTTCCCAGTTGGTAAGTCAGAAGTCTGTATTTTTAGCAACCAAATTAGTGTGAATCGCGAATAGTCACACAAGCTTCAAAAAAGGTTTCTGAATAGTTTAAAGTTATAAATTTCTACTCACAACACAAAGTATCGAAATCCAATTTTTAGTTGTTAATATTAAATTAGCCTATATGAACCTAGTGTTATCTAATACAAAATATTCGTAAATGAAATAAATAAGTAACGGATAGCTAGCACAAATGAAATAATGTTTCTTTATATCTAACGGTGTCCAAAGCAAACAGGTACTTGTTTTCTTAATAATTAAAGGTAACAAACATTCCGACAAATGTGCAATGCAAAAATAATTAAAAATCTTAAAAACTATAAAATGCCAATTTAAGAAAAAATTATGTAAAGTTTACTCTACATTCCAAATTTGACATTGTTTGTTTAAGTGCTCACTAACGCCATCTATTCTTAAAAAAAGTTGGGTCGTAGAAGTTACGCACCTTTATAAATGGAATATAGAGCAAACTCGAATTAACGAATCTTTTATAATCCTTTGTAACTTCTATAACCAAAAATGGCGCTCATCAAGTATAATCCTGATACTATGAGTCCGATTATCTGAAATGTATATTATTTATTGACAATTAAATTTAATATATATTTGAATCTTACCCCTGCTGCAAAAAATTCCTCGTAGAAATAAGATCTCTTTCTGTTATTGATTTCCACTATAAGCGTTAAGGATGCAGCCAAATATAATAAAAACGCAACTCCGTGGTAGATAAATTCCTGAAAGAAATAATAATTACTTGTGAAGAGTACTAATATTGAACTAATAACTTTTACTTACAAATATAGTTTTCGATATGATAGAAGCAGTTGATATCGAAACAAGGCAAGATAGCAGAAGTAAGAAAGTGCATATTAAAAACGTTACTGCCATTAACAGGAAAAATGTTGTTCCCGGAGTGACATAAAGGTAGTTTTTGTAATAGTAAGATACAAGTCCAACGTTTACTATTCCAAGAACCTAAAAAAAATTAACAGTTATAATAGTTTTCTATTTATATGGCAGTTTTATTATTTAAATATGCACCTGAAAAGATTTATTGTGTCCTAAATAGAAGATAAAATTAGCTACGTATTTTTAGTATCAAAGTGAATAAATAAGCAAATGTTGATTCCATTTTTTTATTTTTGTACTTAATCGGGTTCTTTTCTATTATTATTTAATCTATTAAATTTTCGGAGTCGTTCAAATAAAGGCCAAAAACTGAATGCGAGTATTCGATAGGCTATTTCCATCTTTAGCCCCGCCCATGACATGTTTTTATGTTACACAACTACTTTTTGTGGAATTTCAGTTTAAAATAAATATAATATAATATTATGTTAACTGTTGCACTCTTAAGAAGGCAACTGCGGTCGGCTCCGCCCATTAAAACAAATGCTGCAACTAAATTTTCAAATTCTACACGAATTTTCGCCTATTCAGTTATTTCTTTATTTTAAGAACACCCACGATGAAAGCAAACTAGAAACCCGATAGCAATAATTCATAAAACTTGAATAAAAAAATAATTCTGATTTAATATACGCGGTCATGGTCAAAAATAGCTGAGAGGAAGCCGAATTACCAATTTCAGTATAGATTTACACAATTCGATGCATTATAATCCATCCCACATGATGTGTAATAAATAATAATGGATGGATTGCAAATAAAAATTAATAGCAAGCGTTTTGTTGTATTTTTAACAATTTACG
Organism: Cantharis lateralis; assembly: GCA_963170105.1. NCBI lineage: Eukaryota > Metazoa > Arthropoda > Insecta > Coleoptera > Cantharidae > Cantharis > Cantharis lateralis. Next base: position 11,722,423 of record OY720626.1, read on the forward strand.
GCAGAAGGCATCAAAAATTTATATTTTTAACAGAAACTTTGATTTAAAAATAGCGTCTGATGCATTTTCAACCTTGCTTATTAGTTCAACCTTACATGAGCTTCTGAAAAAGGTATGTGGGTCAATGATACAGAAGAACAATATATAAATTCGAAATGTACGATAAATTTAAAAAAAATGGGTGTGTGATAAATCTTCAAAATATTTATTTCTAACTTTTATCGCAGTTGATCCATCAGTATTAATCGTGAGTCACAATTTAAAAATAAGAATGAATTTACTCAGATTTATTTATTTTTTCTGTGAAAAGAAAGAGTTAAAAAAATAAAAAAAATAAAGAGACTCACCACTTGAACTAATTTCAGTATTCCTGCCCAAGTTTTCAAATATCCGGTGTTAATTAACACCGCCGAAGTAGATGAAGTTGTTATTGTTCTTGTAACTGTTACACTGTGCGACATTTTGGCCCGTTTGGTTCGACGTTAATCCAAAAAATGCGAAATGAAAGCTCGATAGTCTTTTCTAAAATATTAACTGACTAAATATAGTAAAGCAGTAAAATTTATTTGGCGAAAACAACAACGCGCAAAATCTTGAAAAATTTTGATGACTGAAATCGATAACTAAAAAGGTTAACGACAGCGAAATTTAATTAAATTAAATTAAATGGTTACTGACGCGATTAATTAAGTAAATCAGAATGAGTGATTCAAAAACCACGAACTATATTGTATATTACCTGTTTGAGTTTTGTTTACTAATCGTATGGGGAACTTTTTATCGGTGGAAATCCGAAAGTATACGAAGGTTTAAACCACAAAGATTGAAGTTACGCCTTAATTTTTTTTTTATTTAAATTAAAAACTGCATACATTTTTTATACAACGTAGACAATTAATAATTTTTTTAAATATTTATTGATTCTTGATTAATTAGAAAAATGCGATACAATTTTTTTTTTATTTTTTAAGTTTTTCTGTGAGGCCACCGCCCATTAAAGCATATTCATATACAGGGTCCGGCAACTACTATCAGTAAAATATTTGAAATAAACACCAACTTTTCTATATAATATATAATTAACCACAGCAGTAAATTGCTGGGATTCTGTGTTCACTGATAGAGTTCCACAGCCGGAAGTTCTATAGAATCCCCCCCCCCCGAAGAGTTGTTTTTCACTTTTTAAAGTACATCACGTTACAATTCTTGTTATAGATATACATAGTTAGTAAAAAAATGATATTATTTTGTAAATTATTTAAAAAACGACAAGAAACAAAAATATCGAAAAACAAAAACAGGCGATCAGTCACCTTGACGACATGACGGTCAACTCGGCACCCGGCTAACTCCTCGACGAGTCGCAATTAATTCGGAGTTTTCAAATTATCTTCCAAACTTAACCATAAATTGAAATCTTATTCAGCGACTGAATATAAAGTTCTCCAGAAAAGATTCCTGCTCCTGAACTAACATTATTTTTGGAACCATCGGAAAATAATCCTATGTTTTATGTACAACTTATATTCCTAAGTCTTCATTAGATTCACAGAATATTATATTTCCTATCGAATATATTGCAATGTACTGGGGTTGGGAATTTAACAATAAATTTATCGAGATCCCAAAAACCCAAATATTACAATCGAGCATGAGACTCTAATCAATTTACTGTAATTTTAATTTTAAATTCAATGGAAACGATAAATTTCGCTCCATGCGGATTCCCAGCTGTGCTACTCACGCGTTACCATTTGCATTCTTCTTACCATGTAATTTTATTATAATTAATCTTCCAATCCACCTCCTGATCCAAATTTAACTTCTTTCTTTTTTCTCCAAAACCAATACTCCTGAGTTGCTTCCGTTTCGATAAATCGGTAGTTGACTTACACTTACAAATCTGAGAGGCTGCTGATGCGCTCTCCATGACTCTCGCCGATTTTGTCAAATTACTCTCTTGAACTCCGATCGGTTCGTCTTAAACGCTTTCCATTAAGTGTTTTTTTTTCGAGTTTTCTGCCTTATTACAGAGCTTTCTCACCAACTTTTTTGTATTGTTTTGTACTTAGGGGTCGTTTGGTTACGAGAGCCTTCCAAAACTGAGATCAGTGTTGATCTTTTGTTTATAACCCTTCTAATTATAATTTCAGGAGCTTGATTTTGTTAGCAAAACACAGAATACTCCTGAGAAGTTTACTTTTCATCTTCCTTGGTGTCATTTGTATCTGTCCAACCCCGTAATGAGCCTGATTTCATTCTTTGATAAAAGAAAAAGCTTTTTAGCCTCTGCAGTCGAGTACTTATATAAGTACTTCTGAACGTCCTGGAGCGTTGTTCCGCAGAGTTTTCTTATGCTTTTCGCCTGCCATTTCTGGATATCCAACTCCTTTGTGTCTTGGATTTGCTTGCCCGTTACCTTTCTTTACAGGCATTCATGGGCGCTTAATGTAATTACAAGTATTTCAGGTTGCCTAATTGTGGGATAGGTACCTAAAGCTATAGATGCCTCATATCTTGGGCCATTTATGCCTATGCCTGTTTCCTGTTTCATTAGTTCGAGCAATGCGTATGATGTAACAATAAAAATATTACTGTATAGTGTATGGAAATAGATCACTTTTGACCTTAGTTTCGAAGTCCTTCCAAAAAGATTACGGCAGGCCCAAAAAGCTCCCGTTGCTTCGGAAAGAGTTTTGTCCACGTGTGCTTACAGATGAGTTTATCATTTAGGGTTACTTCCAGATACTTCACATCTCCAGAAAAAGGTATCGATAAATCCTGAAGCTATGGAGCTTTTAGGTTCATCTTTCTACGCTTAATGAATGGAACTGTGATGGCTGTTAGTGCCGTTTGGATTAGGTTTGACATTATGCCTTCATGTTTGCTCTTAATTGTAATGACAATATCGTCCGCATACCCTGATATGCAGAAGGTGATGCAACAACACCACTACTTATGGGCATCCCCTCTCCGTGGCCATCGAAATCTTTTCCCCTCCTAAGGAAGCAGTTACTATTTCAGTGGAACAAACCTTTTAGATTTCCTCAATTCTATGTTGTACCTTGTTAGAGCGTTTTTATATTCTTCCCAAAGACACTTTTTTGACCTTTAGAGTCTTCAGTTCTGCATTCCACCAAGGTACGTCTCAAGACACAGTTCTTTTCTTAAGTGTCAACTGATCTCATAGGATTTTATGCACTGACTTATGTGATTGTAGGCCGTTTCTAGGTCCTCTGTAGTAACTACTTCATATTGGAAGCCTTCTAGCTCGGTCCTTAGTCCGTCTTTTTGGGCACCCTACATTTCAGTACTTTTACTTTTATGCTCTCTATTCTAATTTTTAAGAATTTTATCGATTTTATATAGGTTGCTTTTTACCTTTGATTTTATTACGCGCATGCGCATTGTAGCCAAGAATTAGGTGTTTGTTCCTCTTTCGGCATCAGCTAAAGAGACGTTGTACTTCCTCTGATAGTACCTTGGTCTGTTCACCAGGAAGGTAGACCGAGGTTATTACTACATTTCTCTAGCCTCCCTCTTTTGGTAATTCAACCACGGCAGCTGGCAGGTCCCTGGTGTTGAATTCTGGAATAGGAAGAAAGTTAATATTTTTTCTGAGCAATAGTGCGGATCTGGCCATCCTTTCGGGAAGTCTCCTGATTTTATCTCCATTTATCCAGGGCTCTTGTATTAGCCCTATGGTAATTTGCTTCTTTATAAACCTCCACTTCAACTTCTTTAGCTGGTCGAGAACCAGTAAGGCAGCTGTCTTTTTGTTACTTCTTCTTTAATGGAAAGTCTTTTCAACATTTTGGTGTCCATGGATGAATACAGGTAATCTAAAAAGACTAACCTGTCCACATTCCTCGGATTCCTATATTGCTTAGGTTCCACTGTTTTTGTCTTTATTTTGAAGGAGATTGACACTTGCCAATCATATACCTATATAATTCGTAATCAAAACAAAAAAATTTGTATCAATAAGATATCGGAATCTTTCTCCTTTTACTTTGATAGCATCATTATCTGCCACTCCAACACCAAAGACACGGATTTTGCCTTTCGACTCCTCTCTGTCTGTGTCGTGGAAGATGCACCATTCCTTCAGTTTGGCCCAAGTATTCAGGATACTATTGGGAAAGGATCTGTCCTGAATGATAGAAGCCGCCAAAGGTGGGTGCTGGTTCTACTTCATGAATTGTTATTTCCACCTGAGACTTATTGGGTTTATAATTAATTTTCAAAAATAAATGCAAATTCTAATAACTTGCAAGGTTAGAAATTTTGTTATCACCTATAGATTACCATATCAAAAATATGTAGGTAATTTCTTATCATTGTGGAAGTCGTTATCAATAATAGGATGGCGTTTAAATCTGAACAGTCGGTGCCCAAGCAAGAAAGACTTTTCAAAAATAATTTAAAACTATTTAATATTATTTCTCTTGATAATATTATTATTTATAAAATAATAAAATTTTACAATTTTGGGTTTTCTGAATTTGTTTATCTTTTGTTATTATGACAACGCGCAGGATGTAGTTTCCATATTTTTTAAATAATTGTTTTACTGAAAGTATGTCGATTTAATTTTCATCAATTTAAAAAAAAATTGGTACCTACTACTTGGAATAGTAAATGTTGGATTGGTGGTCTCATTACTGCAATATTAAAAACGAATTTGTTACCGAAGCAACGACATTTTTTTTGGTGATTTCCGTAACTTTCTTAATTTCTACTTTTATACTTTTAATAGCATGTATTTCATCAGTTTCAACTGCATCTGTTATACCAAAAACTAACTTTGTAAATATAATTCACCTGATTTTGAGCATAATTACGCTTATATTGATTTCAGGAAGTTATAAATCATATATTTGCATTTTTTTCTATGCAGCGTCTTCGTCAACACTTATGATACATATTATACATTAAATTTACTCTACGTGGCTTCGTTCTCATTACAACGGGTTCCTAGCAGCAGGGATTAGTATGAAGACTTGAGATTTACCTTATTTAATGTTTTTCGGATAATTGGTTGGGTGTAATTAGGATTACAGGATTGTGATTATATTGAGTTTATACCTCAACCGATCTTCTAATTTTTATAAATAAAGTTACTTTAATATGTTTTTAAATGTTTACTTAAAAAAGCAGTATTTAAGAAAACAATCATAATTATTATTGTAAAGTTTGTCAAGCTACAATAATTCTAAACTAAAATTTTACATATTTTTGAAGATAATAATTTCCGAGTAATAAAAAATAAAGGAAGCTTAAAATTAAAGAAATGAAATGTACGAATTTAATGAAATAATGCGTATAATAAGTGAAGTTTCATCATAAAAATAAAATGTAATCTGGAAAAATTTATTTAAAAAAATCAATATGAAAATGTACAAATTATGTGATTCACATTCCACATTCAGCTGCCCACCCACAAAACATCTGTGAGTACGCCATTGGTCTGGGAAAAAATAATTTTTATTAAATAAATTTTACCGCACAATACATCTTCAAATCGGAAGTACCAAAATAATAATAGCTACAATATTCACATACATGACTAATATTAATTAAGAATTAATAATAAAATTTGAAAACTTAATACGTAGAGTGAGTTGTATCCTTTAAACATTCAACATATTACAAAAATGTATTGCAAATAAAATTCCATTATACTAATAAAAATTTTCTTTTGAAATGCTGTTACAGATTTTCAACACTTCAATTAATGAAAACACATAACAGAATTAATTAACAATAATTGTACACATTACATTTCATTAGTTAATAATACAATCTGGTGATACATAATACACGCGCCTTATAGCCAGAACGACTTAAAAGTTTCCAATAAGAAAAAATAAATTTGATGAAAAATGAAAAGTTCGTAGGTTCGTTGCTATTACGTAACAACCAACAAATGAGAAAAACACAACTTTCTTTAACCTATTTTTAATAATACACAAATAAAAAATACTTCTTACACTAAATGTCTTACAAAAAATTCAAAAATAAAAAATTTACAAAACTGAACTTTGTATTTGATATGAAACAATCAAAATTGTATCGTGTTTAGGTAATTCTACATAATAAATAAATATGTATTTGTGTTTGACTTTTTACTTGTACAAAAAGTAACTTTAAATTAAGATCTTTTGGATTCTATATATAACAGGTATGTTCCGTATCCGTACACCAACGTCTGGAAAAGACCGAATACCTAAAACAAAAAGTAAAATGTAATAATTACGACATAAAACCAGAATCTTACTTTTGGGCAAGTACAAAATTTGTCGTTACCATTTTTTATTTTATAAAGAAATTGTTTTAAAACAGAAACTGGAGTGTTTAAAGATTAATTTGTAAAAGAGTCTCACGCAAAAAGATGCTGTACTTGGGTTAAGGGAGTTTTTAATGGTAGGAGAAATATTAAGTTACAAAAATTATACCCCGGTACATTGCAATATATTTAAATGGCTCACAGACTTTTTTGATAATTGAGCTGTTAAGATCAATAATAAGAAACAAAAATGAAAACAAATAAATTTTGTTACTAAGTAAGTTATATATTTACAACCTCCACACACACCTTGCATATCTTTAGGACTATGTCAACAATTAATATGCAGGCGATATATTATTTTCATTGATGGAAAATAGGAAAAATACAAAGGTGAACTTGCAGAAGGTCAAAATACACCTGAACGAACAAGTTCAACTGAGAGAAAGAGCGGATCAAATTTTTATAAGAATATTGTAAAATTCTGTACGAAAGCGATAAAAACAGTTCTTTTTGAAAATAGCAGTCATAAAATCCCAGATTATAGATCAGCATCATTAAATGCAAGTTTTATGCTTAACATTTAAGCGTGGTAAAAAACGGACTTCTGTTAAGTGTTATGCATAGCGTAAACGTGCTGGAATAATTCGAATAAATTACTATGCACCGTAAGTTAACGTTTCAATTCTCAAATAATGAAGTTATTGTTGTACAGAAACTGTGCCAAGTGTTGCGCGTATATTTTTAATTATGAATTATTTAAATAAAGTAGCGAATTACTTACTCCTGCCGCCACGTTAGATCCATGGCGTGGAAAATAGCTTGGTACCCAAACGGCCAATTGAATGATGAAAGCGATGCAGTAACACACCGTACATATTCCAGTATTGATTAATTCCTGTAAAAATAACAATTTTATGATTCATCAACAATAAAAATTTTGTAAGCGTTATTTAATTGTACCAAACAGTTTTCAATTTGGGTTTTATTTGTACCCATTAATTTTAATTATTTTCAACTAATTCAATTAATTTTTATCAACCATGTCAGCTTAAAAATTAGTAAGAATTTGTAAAAATATTATATTATCTTGTACTCTACATAATACTTACAGTTAAAATCCAATTGATGGGAAAATTGGCGGTTGCCTCTCGAACTCCAATGAGATATATTAGGCACCATATTAAGGTACCAATGAAGCTTACTGTTGCAACGAAAATGAACCAATGTGTAGATCTCTCGAAATATGCCGACGCAAGGGACATACAAAATATACCAAGTATCTAAAAAAAAAACAATTTTTAGCGTGGTACGATTGCAATAATTATACCACTACAATAGAATGTATGTTAATGCTTCGTATAGTATTTAGATAAAAAAAATAATAGTGAAAGTATTTAATTTATAACATAGCGTATCGTAGCCAACAAAATTTTAAAATATTTAATAAAATAGTACAATGAATGAATTTCTGCTAGAGTAACCCTAATTATTTATTTTAAGAGAAAAACATAAAAATATAGCAACATCAGCAACTGGGCTTACTCGTCAGAAAATATATCTACTGGCATTGGATATCCCAAAAATAGTAACTTCAGCCAGACAGATAACCCAAATGAAAGACGTTTTCAAATATTTAGGTTATGAATTTTAAATCTGTAACCAACCATAGATGATCATAACAACATAAAATTTCAAATCAGTTTCCTGTATAAAATAGTAACGGTGAAATTTTAACAATTCCATGTTTACTTTGTTTAGAATCAACTTGACTGCATCCTTCATTTTAATTGAAAGACTATCAAAATGGGTCTACTTGAACCGAACAGGAAATGAAAACAGAATTTGTTCCGGTACTCTTCTTCTCCGGCGTGAAATATACGCTCTCTCGAGCCTAGCACGACATTCCAATATAATCTCCTCGACGATTCAAAAATAGCAAACATTCGAACCCGTTCGGAATCGCTTGCAGTTATTAGTACCCAATTTTTAAATCCTTAAGTTGACCATATCGCATTGTTGTTATCAAAAATGGCACTTCCGGCTAAATTATGTAACGGCAATTATGTACGCCGCACCTGTAGACGCACGATAAAAATAAGGTCAATTACCCCAGGCCAGGCATTCCACCACCCTAACCTTTACCGAATTATCAGTATCGTCCATTAATTTATTTAATTAAAGCTCATTATCAACTTTCAATTTAACGTTGTCCTTTGCTAATAATTTAATAATTCATATACTATTCAGTTTTCAACAACTCCAGTTACTAGATCTTTTTATTGTAAGGCAAGTATTAACTTGACAGGTTATGAGCCCAGATCAACTATAGTTTGTGTATACTATTCACTTCGATAAATGTTTTTTCAAAAATGCATGGATAATTTAAAGATATATTATTATTAAAAGTACAAAAGCCATCTATCGCATTGAAAAGTATGCAAATATTTTAAGCTGAGCTCGGCTACACTTAATGAATTTTTAGAACAAAAGCAGGGGGCCGGTAGCAAACTACGGCTACAGGTTTCACCGAAATTTTTGCACTGGGCGGTAGGTAATGGTCTATATAGTGGATATAAGTAATAAAATTTGCGGATGATCCAGTAGTTTTACCAAAATTAATAAAAATCCTGGATCCGAGATTTGCCGTGGTTGCGCTTGTCAAAACTCCGCCAACTCTCGCTCGGCTCCGACTCGCTTCGAGCCGTTTTGACAGGCGCCAAACTCATTAAAAACATCCCCCAGAGGACACGGAACTCGAAAAATGATGAAATTCGAAGGCTGAGATCCGAGATTTACCAATGTCAGGAGCAGGGAACTAGAAAGATGTTATCACTGCCACGGCATGCACTTGAATGAACACGCTCTCTCCCCACCTAGCGTAGCGTAGCTCATTGAAGTTCGGAACATTTCGACGCCGTAGGCGTCATAATCTCCTTCGCCTGGTGTTCGGTAGTTCACATTGTGCCAAGAAGGCTGTAAAAACGCTAGCGTGCCCTTTTAAAGGGGTACGCGTGACTGAATGAAATTGACTCTCCCCACCTCAATTTGGATAGCTAAGACCCAAGTAGAGCACACGTACCGGCAATAGAATGGCTTTTTAAAGCTTACATGAAGGTAAACTTGTAAAATTTACATAAAAATGTCGATTTTCAAAATTAAATTGTGAAGTAACCGTTGGGCCGATTTTATTCAGAAAGCTAAAATTGTGCTCTTTCAGAATATTCATTGGTTTTCTTTCCTACTTTACTTTTCCGGTACTTGGTGTAAAGGAAACGATCATCTTTCATAATTGTTTTAGACTCCAAATCCCCGGCCGAAGACACCAAAGGCTTTACTTTATTGTGAAAGGAGTAGGAATGGGAAGAAGATCTGAAGTGGACCCATCTGGAACTGAATGTTCGACTAACAATTGCATATTTTGGTAAGACTCGGCTTCCTGTCGGTAGCCGACCATCATGGGAATCAGTAGGAAAGAATTAGAGATAGCAGAGAAGATGTGTTTGATGATCGTCATCGTCCACCACCAAAGACTGTGCAGATGCTGTTGAAGGCCTTCCTCTCTGGAAGCGCGTGAGCGATACCAGTACTTCCTACGTATAAGAGACTAAATGCCTGGAAATTAGGGTGCGAATGAGGTTGAATTTCAGTTCTCACTTGCTCTCTATCAGAGAGTATGTTTCAGTTTCTTATGTGTGCGAGAAAAGGATTGGAGAGAGACCAGTCTGTTGCATTAGGATTAAAAGGCTTGCCAGTAAAATTGGAAAGTTCCAGAGCCACATACAGGAGGTAACACCGCGACTGAAAACAGAAACCTGGTTTGCTAGGTGGGATGCGATTCTGAGAAATCCAAAAATTTGCCGAATTCAGATCTGGCTGTCCAAGGCTGGGTTGTAAGTAACCCTTATTGATAGACATCCTCGGGTGATAATCCCCCTGAGTGCCGTAGGGAGTGACCAGTAACCAGTAAAAACTGATCTTGCGGGAGACGGGTACCCTCAGATCGTTTCCTCCCCGTCCATCTAGAATTTGCTTCGCAGGAGCCGTGGTTGGCCAAATCTTGGCAAATAACAATGCGGTAAGCTTGTATAGCTGGTAGATTTTGTAAAGTAGGAAGAAGATTAGAAAATTGCTCCGTTGTGGAATATTGACGGTTCAGTTCAATCGAGTTCCACTGTATCCACTCACTAGGAGTTCAGGGCGGTCAACCAGGCTTTAAAAAAATGCATTAAAATGTCAGAAAAGGGTAATTTGACAGTACTGTCAATTGTTTTTAACCAAAAATTCAATCTGGTACTTTCAGAACCTCAGAGGTCGAGCGTTCCATTACTAGACCAATCGTATTACTCCAAGTATAGAGTAATTTTCAGATTTTAATTACTCTCTCCTTGATATTCTTTTCATGAATTCGCAGGGTATAAAGCTAACCTCCAATGTTAAGTTCTCTTTAAGCATTCCAGAGTAGTTTCAGGAAACTTTGAAGGAAGTTCTCGAATAAATTAAGAAATCATTTCGTGCCAAATTTAAATTTACTGCTGTTAATTAAACAAACTTTGAATTTTTATCCCAGAAATTGCAATTAAAAGTAAATAAAAGCTGTCACACATGATCGGTTCGATAACCTCGATATGAAACCAACAAAAAATTTTTCTCGAATGACATACATGCGGACTGTGAATATTTAATTAACCTCAATAAAAACTGACTCTTAAGTTACATAGTGTAATGACGAATGACTTTAAAATGATCTACAATTTTGCCAAAGGACGGAAGTAAAAGTTGTTGAATTCTGATTTCTCCATCATCGATTTGTTTTAGAGAAGACAATGTCTCTTTTTAAAATTGGATTTCGACGGAACTGAAGTTTATCCTGTAGGGAAAATATGGTTAATTGGAAATGGTTTTAAAAATAAACAAATTAACCTGAAATCGCTACCAAACAAAGCGAAACCGCTAATCAGCAAGACTAATGAATACAAGAGGGAACAAATTGAATGGTGTAGCTGTTTCATTAAATAAATTAAACCTTGTGAGAGAAATGCTCAATGTAATACATAAAATTAAACAAATTAATCAATTATACAGTTTTCAATCGTGCAATTTTTCATAACGAAATTACAGCTTGCAGTGTACCAATGAAACTTAAGTATGTACCTGTGTGTCCCATATAAATAACATACGGTTAGTGATGTTTAGAATTTAAAATTTGTAACGGCTTTTTTCCTACCTAGGTTAAGAATAAACACACATCTATTTATGGCCATCCATGAGAGTTCAATTGCATAACGGTGTCGCTTTATTTCGTTTAGCGGCGTTAAATGGGCTTCATAATGCGACTTCTTCAATCGTTCAAGCAGGTGGTATTACTTTAGACAATATAAACTGAAGAAGAATAGAAAGTAATGAAGATGAAGATTTAATGTTACCTTTTGTTGCTAAATTATTAGACCGCTTTAAACGATCTTTTATGGTTCAACTTGTTCTTACTATCGAGAGACGTTGTAGATGCATTTTCCATTCATTGTCGGTTACACCACTCCGTTTTGGCGTCGCTGTTTAAAAATAAAATTTGGCACCGATTTTCATATTCTATTCTTTCGTGTTTTTGTATTTCCCACACAATACAACAGTATAATACTGGAGCGCAAGCGTAACCTGCCTTTTATATTCCGAGCCCAACGGATTCTGACAATGAAAATTTGGTACTGAAAGCACCAAATTTAGTCACTTTAATCACACAAATGGTTGAAACAGGCTAAGGCAGAAAAAAGAGGAAAAAGAACAGGCGGAAGAAGAAATTAGTTCGAAGAAAGATCATAGTAAATTTTACATTAAAAATGAAATGTTTCCAAATTCAAAATTTTGATAAAAATTAACAGCAACCCCCGAATTATACAGGAAAACACTACAATATATGTGCAATACTTATGGTATGTACATTGTACATATTATACAGTGAGCTGCTATGTTTGGTACTAACCCATTAAATTTTTAAAAAATGTATGTGTGAAGGGGAGGGGCAAAACATTTTGCAACAGAGGTGGATGGGCCAAGTGCCGGATGTACCCTGATCACCTTTTCCACTCCGCGAAATAATAAAATGAAATCAAACTTCTTTAGAGAGCTGTATTTGAGAATTTTCCCAATGTTGATAAAAATTCTAGTTTTATGAAAAGTTCGTAATATAAAAATTTCGTCATGGACCAATTAATGCAAATTGTGTACATTACACCATTGAATCATCCATTATTGTTGGGAAAGGTGTTAATTCTTAGCGGTAGGTGTTGTTGGGTGGGTTAAGTGAGTAGAACCAAATAAATACATAAATGGATTTTATTACGTCATTGGGTGTTACACCCACCGGAGATTGGTTTGTTACGATGACACAAGAAACTTTTCTATTACCCTTGTATGGTAAGAAAAACGAATGGAAATCTCGGAAGTTTTATAGAAATACCTAAATCAATTTGGTGGGATACTTTTTTGTCCTAGTGACTGCCTTATATTTTATTAATAGAACCTAGACAGATTAAAAATGAGCAATTTGATATGCTTTAATCGTGTATTTTGGTAAACAAAAATAACTTAATTAGAAAATTACATAATATAATTTTATCAAACAAGGCTTCATCAGTAGGTATGTCATGTTTGCAAATAACGATTTCCACACAAATACATCAGTCAACCACATATTAATAAATATTTAATGAGCCAGGATATGTAAGGGATCGTTATTTAATTAATAAATCAATCTGGAGTTTCCACACGTCAAATGTAATAAGTAAAATAAATAATTAATCGATATAAATTCAATTCAAACACGAATTTCTCTTTCAAGAAAATTTTGTTCTCCTGCCCCTTTGTCTGTACCCTTTGATAACCGTGCTGACTTCCATAAAATTAAAGGGGAGTTGTTTTATCTATTTTGGTCTAATAATAAAGCTTCTGGTGTGAGACACAGTCTCCACTGTGTTTCAAAATGATGATTATATATTTAATAGTGAAAGAACAGTCATGTGGGAAGCTTAGAAGGTTAAAGTCGAGACGATCTAAATTCAGATGAATAGGTTTATAATATCTTGATAAAATTAGCCAGGATATCGATAATATTTTCTCACGGTAAACTCAAATTACAGACAATTTTCCCCTTTTTCCTACCATCATGGTGCAGTCGTATAAGTTTACGAAAACATAAATTGGGGTTTAGATCAGGAACAAAATTAGAACCAACTGGAAATATTTAATTAAAAATATACATATGTATACGAGAGGCAAGATAATATTTTTAGATTATTTAAAAATAGAATGGGTTTGGAATATCCCAGAAAACTGTAAGCACCAAGAAAATCGGTTAAACAAAACGATTCCGACCTATTTTAATATTGGAAACAAAGAGGGTTAACATTTGCCAAAACGGAATGAATTAATGTCTTAAAATCGTAGTAAGCAAATTACGAGACAGCTGCAAATTTCGTAATTACACATTATTTGTGGGTGAAAATTCTATTTTAAAATTTTGAAATTTACTGATTCATTTTATGATTTATGTCGCATTCAAGGTTCGTTTATAAATACAATAAGTAAGATAGAAATTGAAATGGGGCAGATGTACCAGGTGTTATTAAGAAAACTTAATCCGGAAGAAAAATTATCCAATACTGTTAAAGTTAAAAAATGTTCTAAATTTACTGGGTTACGTTATCGTGGTATTTAAATTTGCTGAGAATAACAATTGACTGTGATACCGAGGACTTTTATTAATAAATTTATTACGTTAATTTATAATAACCAGCTGCAACTTCAAATAAGCGTGACTCTTTTATAAAGAACGAAAGTTTAATTAAGCCTACCAATGGGTAAATTCAAAAAAATAGTCGATTTTCTGATGGGTTCATCGCTTGTTCCGCGGATGAGCAATCATAAAGCCAGACAAACTTCTTCGAGCAGCACCAACCAAGGATGTTTCCCAATTCAATTCAAGCAAGAGACGGGAAAAAAGCTTTGTAGTGCAAATTCTGTAGAATTTTTTTAGAATAGTCACCCACTCATCATCATTGCACTTGGGATTACCACTCGTGCCAGCACGAGTGCTTGTGCACTACTCTTCCAGGACAACCCATAATTAGTCGAAAATTGAAAGCCACCCTCAATCAGGGAAACCTGTTGCAGAACATGGGCACTAAATGCCCTAAACCCTATGGAACAACCTAAATACTATGTGGGTTGACCAAATGAAAAAGAAAATTTATCGTGACCTACACGCAACAATCCGGCTGGTCTGTGACCGAGACGCGTGGATCAACACCTTAGATGGTATCATCGTATGACCGGATCATATGGCATAAAACTGGCGTTCAGATAAAAGAACCGGGAAAATAAAAAAATTTCGATAACTTGGTTATGACAAATTCGTTTAAATATTTCATATTACTCCATTTCCTATTAAAATCATGAAAACTATCTCGGGAATTTCTAAAAAAAACATACAAGTAGGAAGTCTACCAGCGATTACTGATATCGTCATCGACTAGGCGGGAGATTTGAAATCATTCCCTTATGTTCTCTCTAGATAACATTCCAAGGAAAATGGTGGTATATAAATTATTATAACAATTATACAGTTTACGCGTTAGTCTAATTGCTTGACCTAATTAAAATATTATTTAATCCAATTTATTCGGCAGTGACAAATTTTAATGTTGCATATTCGTAAGAGCATTCGACATAATTAAGGATAATTGTAATTAATTAAACCCACTCCATTTGTGCGTAGAACTTTTAAAAAAATATGTACAATTATTAATTAAAAAAATTATGTCATAATGAAAGAACGTGGCAGTATGAGAAGCAATATTGTCGTAAAGCAGTTCAGAGTAGGTAGGTAAGGTAAGGTAAGGAACAAGAATAAAATATGTAAAATATTCAAACCTTCAAGGTAAACTTCATTATAAACGGAAATATTTCTGGTTGTTAACGGTGTTACGATGGTGGTTAGATAACCAACGTAAAATCGTCGAAATTAAAGAATTTAAACGCCATTTGACTTTTCCAGGTTTATAGAACTATTTTATTTTTATTATTTTTAACCGATCATAAATAATGTGAAGAGAAGAGAACCTAATGGTACACCATGCGGAACACCTATAGAACAATTTATTATAAATGTAATGTTTTAAAAATCCAAGTTTACAAAATGCCCAAAGAAAATGAGCTCCACCAAGCTTACAAATTTAAACTGGGCGTGGCCT
Source organism: Cantharis lateralis (assembly GCA_963170105.1). Taxonomy (NCBI): domain Eukaryota; kingdom Metazoa; phylum Arthropoda; class Insecta; order Coleoptera; family Cantharidae; genus Cantharis; species Cantharis lateralis. The sequence goes on from OY720626.1 coordinate 11,737,960, forward strand.
AGGATGCTGCAATTGTTTTATTTAATTTATTTTACTCCAACAACTGTTTTCTAATTTCTTATTGGTCGTCCAAAACAATTGACATGTTCCTGTTGTCGTGGCAACCAATCATCAAGCGCAAAACAAGTGAAGAACCGCGAGTTTTGCTAATTTTTTTAAACGTGTGAAGAAAGAGCAATAAATTGTAAAAATGCATTCGGAGAAACAACGGGATCGTAAACCAATAAATACATTTGATAAAAACAGTTGTTCAAATTCAGCATTATATACATTTGTTATACTTTATAATGCATCTATAATTATAATTTTTATGTCATTGTGTTGAAGGTTACTGTTATGAAAGAGTTTTACAGGTTTCTGACCTCGGCGTAATATCTTAATTAAAGATAAAACTATAATGTACTTGTATACAAATGAACATGTTTAGCTTATTAAAAAATAATAAATAAGCAATACTTCCGACTTGGAAACATAAAAGAGAACTAACCGATAAACAGGAACTGGTCGAGCACCTTTCTTTGAATGATAAGGAACCGATAACAGTGTTTGTTGTTGCCTCGACTGACTCACTCTAATTTCCAATATTTGGTGTTATCTTATCAAATTCCCAAAACAAAGGTCTATTTAATGTTTTTGTTAACCCAGTCGGGAATTAAGGTGGTGTTCTGGCCTTTGGTAGTCCCTAAATCGCAGACCGGGAGGTCTGGGGGTATGAAATAGTCTCAGCACCAGTAACTGAATTACTTATCAGCTTTGATACTTATCAGATTTTCAGAAATCATTCATCAGTTTTTAAATGGAAAGTTTTGTTTTTGAGTATTCCATGAAACGATCCATTTTTGGAAAATCACGAGTGAGGTATGTGAAAGTACCATTGCACATTCCCATATAGAGACTTTGCGTTATTTGATCAGTTATTCCTAATATTTGAAATTGAACTTGAGTTTTCGCTTATGCAATAAAATACAATGCCATATATTGTTCGGAATACACAACTTGATGATTTAATATTTATTTAAATGACTTCGAAATCTTCGTGTGTAATAATGATGAGTGACGATTGCTAGTCACAAATCTTTCACATGCTTAAAAAATCAGCATGAAAATGGAAATTTTGCAATTGCAAGGCAATTGACGATCGACAATAATTTAAATAATCAGATAATGAATAGAATTTTGAATAACTTTGACATCGTTCAACTATTTCGTTAGAAATAAGAAAGAAATGCATTTTTCTATGATGATGTTTCGGATTGGATTTACTGATGTTGAAGTCAAACTCGGTAGTATAGTCCAAATAGAGCTATTAAGCGAAAGCTAGACCACTGCTTCCTCTTATTTTTTTTATTAAAAATTGCGATGATGAGATATGACTTCTTCATGGGACATTAAATGCATAGCAGTGCCATTAAAACTGTTTGTAAACACAATTAAAATGTTTCCATTGTTGGAGATAAAGAAAAACTTGTTTATGTGATTCGAGAAGCTGTAAAACTGGAACTGGAAGAACAGAATCACACATTCGGATTAAACCGTGAATAGCAGTTCATCAAGCGAAGAAGAATGCAAGAACGGATTTACAAAAAAAACAGTGTACTTTATTGTTTTATGTTATTTAATGACGTCCAGAAGATTCCCAGCCACATCTTTTCAACACAATTACTTTCTTTTAAAATTTTCTAAAAACAAAGTAAGTAAATAATTTCTATTTAAAAATTTCTAGAAGTGAAAAAACTTAAATGGCTTGCAATAATTTCTCTGCGACCTACATGATGAGTTGCCTACTTGAAGTTGAAGCAACAGGTTTGCTGGAAGAAAATTGGTACAGCTTATATCCTCCAGCTTTAAAAATGAAAAGCGTGATATTGTCGATCATGCAAATGCAAGTATTATCGCCGTTCTCTTAACGTGATGAAAACACCTTTCTGACCTTGATGTTTCGTGACGGTAGGCATTTAAATAAATGAATTCGTAATAACATAAATACGGATGGTGATGTTAAAGTTGAAAGACCAAAAACTGCAATAACATGTTGATGTAATAATGACGATTGATAAATTATTGTGCAATCGATATCGGAAATCGTTTGTATCTCATGGTGCGTGGCATTAAACGTGATTAAGAATCTTTATTACGTGCCAAAATTTATAATTGGCATAGACGAACTTGGTTCAATAACCATTAGAACTTGCGGAAACTGCATATTTGGCAACAAACTGTACATACTATTTAGGCGCATACTCCTGAATTTTTAAATTTCTTTTGGCTTTTGAAATTGGAACCAGCCGGCTCAATTTTCCCCATACTCTTCCAGAACATACTTAACCACTTTCATTAAGTGATAATTTGAAGGTCTTTCTCAGGCGGTGCAATTAAAAATTACAATGAAATTCCATCAAGTGTTAGGTAAATTCTACTTGTTTATCAACTTAATTGTATTTATTATTATTAGTAAACAGAAAAACAGCAGAAGTGCAAAATAAACTGTATTTCTCAATAAGCACCGATTTCCTTGTATTTTTATTTTTATTTAATTTTCCAAATGGTTAGCATTTGGTAACAGCTTAATTAATTGGAGAGCATCCATCCCCAAAGGAATCGTAAAGCTTCATCCTGACGATCCTTTGAAATGGTCATTATAAGGTTGAAGAACCTTTTAATAGTCGTTTAATATGTATATAAAAAGTTCTTTTGGTATTTAAACGAAATTTCAACAAAGACTTGACACGACTTTTCTTTTGTTTTTTTTTTCTGTGTTCAATGGTTCAACAACTTCCAATTAAACTTTCTTTTTCACCTTATTACGATAGAAGCACGCAACATAAATGATTAAACAGACGTTTATCGGTACAGCACAGCCGACATTAAAATATCAGTTTTACAATTTTCTTATAGTACTTAAATAGCAATCTGGCCCAGCTGTAAGGAAAAACGCATGAAATTTTCATTCAAATTGACAAATTTATATTGTACATCTTTCGAAATGTGTCTCCTTTGACACATTAAATAATTATAACTTGGGATGCGGCCTAACCTAATGGATTTGTTATAGTTTGAACACATGGTTAGGTTATATTTCACATTATAAATATTCTAGAATCTGGTTAATCCATTCATACGCATCAGTGGGAGACAAGTGACAGACAGTTGGCAAAATACAAACAATTAAATCAAAGAAGAATTCAAGGTTACCAAAAATATGTTTTTCACTTTCAATTTGCTCTCAAATTTGGACATAGTATCTTTACCCCCCCCCCCCATCATTTGTACAAGCAGCCACTGATTTTGTTTTAAGTTTTCGGAGCAATAAAAATTAAGATCAATTAAGCTTTTTAAAAAATGAAAATAGGACTAACAGATTTTGCGATCTATTAATATTATTGCATATTATAAAACTTTATGGCAATCTAAATACTTTTTCATTTGTCGCAAGGCTGTTTGCTCATAAATAAATTAACGGTTATTTTATATTCACCTACAATAAATAATAATCGTTGCAATCAAAACAACAATAACAAGTTGAAATAATTATAACATGGTATTGCTGTTACAAAATATGGATCGCTCACCCTGTATATCTCAGTTTTTGCAGCCACAGACTGCAAGATTGCAACGAAATAAATTGTTTTTTGAAAAAATAAATTGTTATCTACATTTTAAACATGGTTTTCAAAATTAAATTGTGATGGTGCTGAAAACTATGTCTTTAAAGTAGATAGGAATCATGGTATTCTCAACAATATTTTCAATCAATTACTATTGAACTTTTTTATCAAATATTTAACATAAAACGATGTCACGTGTACAACGGTAAAACGTAATTATCTGAGTGCGCCGTTCCCCATAAAAAATAAACCAAATGGCGCGGTGATCCATTTTCACAGGATTACTAATAATTAATAAACGGAAAGAAAGTTTGAAACTATTCAAAAATAATAAAACTTATATAGTCGAAAAATAGAAGTCATAAAATTTTCAAAATTATTTTGGGAACAGCTATACTACAATTTTATTATTCTATTTATTCTTTTCGCGTAATATAAAAGCGGGCTATAAATAAATTAAATAACTTTTAACGCAAGGACACGCGGAAGACATTACGTGGTAGTTAAAAAAGGATTTTCTAGATTTTATTTTCGAATCCCAAACATTTTTTTGAATTTTTCAAGTATTATATTTTGAAAAAAATAAATGATAAAATTTGAAAATAAAAAGACCGGGTTATTGAGAAAAGTGTGCGACTTTACGGTACTTACCAATTCGACAAGTTTAATAATTCCAGGTACGCTTTTGAAATAATCTAAATTTATTTTAATCCAATCGAGCGGATGCCTTCGTTCGTTGGGTTTATTTCCTGCATTACTATTAGGTGCATCTTGCACATTTACCACAGTTTCTGTCATCATTAGACAACACAAAAAAGTTTAAAATTACAAAACACGAAAACGTTATGTACACCTGTGCACGAAACACGCTGTAGAAGCAACAATTACTAACAATCGCCGCGATCGCCTGCTCACTCGCTCGTTTTACTCCCAGCAATATCAAGCACGATATCAAGAAATAACCGAAGGTGGGCTTTCTCGACCGAACGTTTAATACAACTTTAAAATTAATGAAACCATTATTATCAATTTACCAATTTACTAATAAATTCTGAATTAATCTATAAAATAATATTTCAGTAAAATCGAAACTTTTAATAAAAAATTCAGTATCAATAGATACTTGCGCAATAAAACATATTAGCAAATTATAAATACATTTAAAAAATTGTAAGTTTATTTTACGAAGTAATATCGAAGATTTTTTATTATTTATTCAAACGCGATTATTAAAAATTATTTAAAGTTTAAATAATCCAATCATATCATCCCATATAGCAACTTAGCATTTCGGGTTGTCTAAGCACATAAAAGTTATATATTTTAAAACTTTATTTCTGCAAGAAAGACTGATACAATTTTGCCGCGGCAAGGCTTCATTCAACCCAAATGAACGAAATCCAGGTTTCGTCAGCTTATTGCCTTCTTAACCACATCATTTTTACAGACATCAGATGAAGAAGATTGAGGTGCTGCACCAAATGCTTCGAATTACCACTCCGCTACGCTATGGAGGATATCAGGTTCGAACCTCGAGCCAGACGAAAATTTATGTGTCTGCACGCAACCTCTCAATGATTAGGATGTACAACATCTATATTAGATCAGGCACATTAGGATACGATCCTGTATAAAAATCGCCTTCAAAGATTCGTCACAAAACAGGGAGCATACGGCCGAACCTTGGTATCCCATTCAAAGTACTTGATTAGATTAGCTTATCCGGAACAAGAAGGCGGCAGCACAGGTGAGTGGCCTAGGTAGGAAGGTAGGTGTAGGGCTAGCCCGAATCCCGGTAAGAACAAAAATTTACGTGCTTGGATTCGCGGCAATTTCAGGCAACTCCATTCGTGGCTCAGATTTCTGGAAAAACGCCTACATTAAAAATCCCTGGAGTCTAATTATTTTTAATTTAAGTTTTTCCTTTTAGGTTCTCACCCTGGATCCACTTAGCAACTTGCTCCAAGCCCAGAGCCCACAAAGGGCTTAACTAAACTCGTAAAGTAGCCAACGCTAAACAAAGAGGTCAACGTTCACAAATCCCACAGCCAGCTGCCATCATCAGACGAAGGAGACATAAGAGTCCGCTCTGGCACTCCGTCAAACCATGAAGTTACCAGCAACCATCTGATACATAATTTTTGAGAAAGGGGTAGTAAATAGGCTATAGCATACATAAAAAAAATAAAATATAGTGATTGGCTACGCACTGCAGGTTGGAGGAAGAGCCTGTGAGTTTTACTTAACAAAACAAACGTCAATTTTTTTTAGAATTATTTTAAAATGGTGGATTTTAGAGCGCTCCAATCTTCGCTCGGGCGCTCCTAGTCATTTTGATAGGCGCTCAACTCGCTAAAAACGTGCCTGAAGTGTGACCTAACTCGAAAATAACAGAACTCGAAAGCTGGAATCTTAGTTTTCATGCTAAATTCGGCCATAATTAACCGTATGCAATCTAAAATAACCAGGGGGGCATCACCTCATCTGAAAGCTTAAAATGTGCTTTTTTAGAATATTCATTGGTTTTCTTCTCTACTTTGAAGGGGAAAAGCCGTAACTACCAGTAACCATCTGAAATCTGAGGCCGTAATGTTGAAATTGAAACTCATAGGTACATATTTGCAGTGTCGGCGTTACCATATATGCGAACGGTGCTTTGCACAGGGCGGCAGAATTCTGAAGCGGCAAATTTTCATTTTTTCGCATGTGAAATTTTGGATATTTTTATTAAATGTCAATACGAATAATAATTATATCATATTAGTGAATAAATTATATTACTTATGACCACTTTCCTCTTAAAAAAAATTCGCGACGTTGCCCGTTAAAAACGGAATAGTCTTAAACTTGAACAAGGCGGAAATTGACTTGCGCCGGCCCTGCATATTTGCGCCCCTAAGAATGTTTTGCCCCTCCCGCCCCAAAAGGCACGGACGCAACAGGGTTGCATTCTATAAAAACGTTTCCAAAAAACAACTTGCAAGACAAGAAGTGAAGATTGGATTAAATTAGGTAATGACATGAGACGAAAGTCCAGACTAGTACTTTAGCTCTCTCTTCCTGTACTGGATTCGCCCATGGTCGGTGATGATAGCCACAGAGCCATAGATAATAGACAAGGTAAAACAGGTGCGATACTAGGGGATTCCCGAAAACTCATTCGGAAACACACGCTGGTTCGGAATCCGCGTTAACAATGATAGGGCCAACTACTGTGAAATGGCTCTCATCTGATTTAAAAACAATGGGGCTTATTGTTTCTGGAGCCCCTACCTAACCTACAAGGACTGTAGGAGGTTGAATCTTAGAACGGCTATTCTGCAAATGCCAAAGACACAAGGTTTTAATTAGATTTTGTTAATTACAGCCAAACTTTATTTTAAAAAAGTCGGTTGTATTACAGGGACGTTTTTAACAAGTGCGTGAACAGCACCGATTTATTGCTATTAACTTCTTTTTCGGCCAACCAGAAACTGTCGGTCATAAGAGTTAGGCGAAATGACAGTGAATCAGTACTAACTACATGAACGAACAAAAAAACAATATAATATAAATTATATATATTATTATTATTATTATTACATAGTAGATAGTATGGCAAAATAATATTATGTACATAGTTTTGATCGGAAGCGAAGCTTCCCTAATCCGGAAATATTCTTTATTATGAAAATACGTTTTCCTTTATCTGTAACCTTTATAGTAGCGATACGATTTGTATGCATCATAGCCATGTATTAACCCTACAATTATACCCACTACCTGTAAATAAAAAGAACATTCTGAGAAACACTGATACCAGCATCTTTAGAAATTAATTATTTAACTTTGGTTTTATCATACTTACATAAGCTCCTGTCATTGCAGGATAAACTTGAAAGAATGGAGTGACAATATACAAAGGATATAAGAAGGTTTTCACCGCAAAGGCTAAATAGGAACATGCACTGAGGTAACTAAAAGATGCAACAGAATTGAAGACGGTTTCCTGAAATTCTAATATAAATAAATTTTTATTTTATCAGGTAGGTACTTACAAAAATTGATTGTCGAACCAAATTGAATGTTTTTTCCGATACGATATAGCAGAACAGTAATAAAAGCGTGGTGACCAAACACCAAGAGGCTGTGGTCAAAAACCCATGATATGCTGATCCCAATACACCTGCGTAACTCAGTCCAAAATTTATGGCTAAGCTTTGACAAAATGATCCCAAAAGCTGCAACGAAAGTTTAAATTTCCTTTTATCTCTTTTGTTTATATTTAAATAAATAAAATTTTAGTAAACTTACGGCTTCGGCGATTTTTAAAAGACCGGGTTCGGTTTTTAGAAATTGCAAATTTATGCAAGTGCAACAGGCAAAGCAACAACAATTGATTCCAGGTGATCTTCTAGTATGAATCGGCAAGACAACCGATTTAGTATTTCCAATCATCTTTTTTAATTTTGAAAAATTTACACGATCAACTAAGCAGTGCGTTGACTAGACGAAACACCCAAACATTGTGAGAGTCACGCACCTCACGGGGTGCACATTGTCTATTTTTGGATTTTGAAATAGTTTGCATGAATTTACTATTTCCTCCTTCTGTGTGATGTATGATAATATATATGTATGTATACTTGGCCATTCCTTAATTATTCATATCCGATTTAATGCTATGCAGAAATATTTTCGCAACTTACCCATATATTTTTCTTAAATTACAAGTTTCAATAAAATCCAAATTATTATTCCATATTTTTCTTGTTATTCTAAATTAAAACTAAAAATAAATCGTATAGGAAGTTTTATAAATAAATATGAGTGTCTCTCATTTACAGTCATTAGAGCATCAGTCTTGTGTTAACTGAAAAATTTGCAAAAAACATTTCATCCAGAGTTTCTTTTTTCTTGTGTCTATAACCGTTTCAAAGTCGTCTAGAAACGATTTCTGTTTTTCTAAAAATAAAAATTTTGTTGGTCGCCAAAAAGAACAAGAAGTTGGTGTACACGCGTACCGCGACCAATTCTTCGTCACTTGGACTAATCTGCTCTACAAAGCTTCGCAATCGAACGAAATGGTTACTAAACTAAGGTAGAGTTTTTTTTTAATTAGCTCTTGTGCCTTTCGATGAGTTAATTACAGAAAATTTGGAAAAGTTTGAAACAGAAGAGGATCTAAAACCAAAACACTGCGTACGAGAGGAGACTCAAGAACTTTCGAAAAACAAAAATTAGAATCTAAGTACATTATTGAGGTAGGGGGGTCGATTTAACCCTTTTTTAAATATTTTTTTGCAAAAATCTACAAATTAAAATGAATTTGAATCAACAAACATTTGAAAAACAAAAACTAAAAATGTAAATCAAAATCTATAGGTACCACTGCGGAAGGGATAAATAAAACAAATGAAATTATTAGTGAAAAAACAATTTTCTTTGATAATTTACTGGAGGGTATTGCATACCCCCCCCCCCAGACCCCCCGGTTTAAAACCGATAGTTAATAAAGGTGCTTTGTGATTCATTTTATTAAATAGGAACTTTTCACTTCTTCAGATAATGTATCTATCATCTAAAACTGTGCAAGGCCGAATTTAGGGGAACCCCCCCCCAAAAATTATTTATCACATCTTCTGTGCACCTGGTCGCCGAAATGAAAAATTCGACTAAGTTGGTATTTGCATATCAACTCGAAGTAAAATTACCACGTTTTATTAACCAAAAATCTTCAAAACGTTTACGATTTAGGACGAGGATCGCAGAAACGCGAGGAGATGGGAAAATAAAAAACGAGCGTGTAAGTTCGCCCTTTATTTAATTTAACATATATCATAAACAATGCTTGAGTTTTTTCGGCGTCCCCAATACGAGCGCACATGAGATCGTCCTGCATTTTGCTATTGAGGTCTGCGTATCTTCGCTGTTCTTCTAATAAAAGCACAGCAGCTTCACGATCCCGAAGTTCGACTTTTTCCAACAGCTCCTTTTGTTTTTCGATCTCTTCGTCTTGTCTTCTCAGCTGATTCGTACTCACTTGTATTTGAGTCTCCAATTCCATGACTTTAAGCCGTAATTCTTTCACTTCCGTCAAAGTTTCTATTTCTCTCAACCGAGTCGTCATGAGGTCTTCTTCTGCTTTTTGCAGTTCGTGGTGTTTCTTATCCCAAAACAACAATTTCTTAGGTGTGCTGTGAGCTCCACCTGACGGTGAAGACTCCTGTCTATAATCTTAAAAAAAATCATCATAAAGAACAAAATACTTTGCATACTTCCAACTAACCTGAAGATGACGTTGCCACTGATTGCTCAACTCCGCCACTCTTTGTCGCAAATCTTTCAGCGATAAATTCGCTTAGGCTTCGCGTAGCTTCACAGCGATCAGTTCTTCCTGAAGATGAGCGACGCTGTTGTCCGGAGCTATCTCGAGTAAAGGTTTCTTATCTCCTTCCAATTCGTGAATTAGCGCGTTTTCGGCCTCTCTCAAACGAACCTTCACCTCAGGCCTCAGGGCTGTCTTGGAAATATTTGCAAAAAGCATGCTCTTTGAATAAAATTAAAAAGTGTTCAACAAAATATGTTGCACTAATCAAATAAAATTAAAATTGTATTTGGTATGAAAAATTTGATTATTTTAAAACTTTATTTAAAATTTGCGTAGCAATCACTAAAATTATCTATTTATCAGACAACATTTAAAATTAAAATTTGAAAGGTGTTTGAAAATAAAAATAATAGTAATTTATTTTATATTTTAGAATGGGCACTCCAAATCTAGACAATCCGTATTCCGTATTGGCTTTCCGATTAGATTAGGGAGAGTATAAAATATATTATAAGTATGGCAGAAGCCATTAGACAATTTCAACAGCGAACCCCTCGGCGTTTCCATACCAAGTCGAAAATGGATAATCGACCATTATTTGTTGGCGGTTTTTACACTTCACACGAAGAGAAGAACGCGACCCGTCAGCGTCGCCACTATAAAGAGGTCAAGAAAATCAGCTCCAAAAAAATTAGTCCCGGTGAGTCCTAAACGTAATTACATCAAAAATAAAAAAAAAATTATAATCGAATTTAACTCTTCTCTTGAGTTCGGTGTTAGAAAAAAAATGTTTAAAACTAAAACAAAAACATTAAACTCTAATATTAACCCCCCCCCCGAAAATTTAGTTTAAATACGACCCTGACACTGCGGGGGGGGGGGGGGTATTAATTTATTATAGTCGAGAACGGAAAAATGTATAAAAGCAGTGGCATAACAATGTAGCCATAGGTATGCGTTCCAATGTCAAATCAGGCCTTCGAGGAGTAAATGCATAGGCGCAACTAGGTGTAATATTTTGAAGGGCTACAAATAATAGTGGCAATTTTTTATCTCCTTACGTCTTTTTTTAAGCGTTTTTCATGCCTTTCGCTGGCTTAATCCATCCATTTTGGGAGAGCTAATTGTGATTTTGGGGGGTAAGTTCCCCCCCAGCCTCCTAGTTGCGCCTATGTGTAAATGACAGCGAAAACTTGGTATGCAATCTAGTAATTACATGGAAATTGTTAAGAAATTGCAAAAGTTATTGATTAGATTATTTAACTTAAAATATAACTTAAGGTATAAACCTTAGGTACTTGCAGAGCCGGATTAAGGATATGTGAAGCCTGGGGCTAATTTCTTTGGAGGCCCCTTGGCTTTGCATGTTTTGACAAAATGCACCGCAAGCGAAAATTTTTAATTTTTCAAAGTTCAACCGCGATTTGATCAAAAGTAAAATTTTTGAAAGAATAATCATTTTTATACATACTTAATTATAATTTTTTTTATAAAAAAACTCTTTTTAAGAAAGAGTCCAGCAATTTAAATTTTGTTGCTTCAATGTTTTGAGGCCCCTAGAAAGAAAAGCCCGAGTCTGCAGCCCCCCCTTAATCCGACTCTGGGTAATTGGATGAAAACTGAACTGAACAAAAAAAACAAAAGTCAATATGTTGAAAACTAGCAACCATTTTCTTCAGTTGATAATTCACCAGTGTAATATTCTTTACCATTTTTCATAATCACAGTTCAATTGTTTTATTGAATACATGAAACACCGATAGCTACGCCTCTGAACTTTTTATTGTTTTCCAAAACTTCTCTACATCTCGAATTTTTAGCATTGTCGATTCTAATTGGGTGATACCAATCATGATAATTGAAGCAGAAAGTATTATGCCTTGTACACATATGCGAACACGAACGCCGAACCGATCGGAAGTCGCGTTCGCGAGCGGTTTTCGCGAACAGAGCTCCGAACATTTTCAACGAACACCACTTGTTAATGGAAGTTACTCACATTTGCTTTATTATTTTATAGTATTTTCTACCGTAGGTCAGTAATAATATTTGTTATTATTTCTTAGACAACACTAGTTTAATGTTATAAGTTTTAAAATATTAGAACAAACGTACCTCCACGATTTTCTCAAAAACACTAAGATACAGATTAAAATTTTAACGCAAAAATTTGTAAAATATCGTCATGGACCGACGCACATTCTATGTTCAACATTGCATGTTAGCAGTTTTCAAATGCATCAAATATTTTTTCAAAAGAAATCAAAGTTATATATTTTAAATGAGGATAAACATTTTTATTATCGTATTGGATAACGGTAAAAATTAAATGGTAAAAAAATAATTAAAATTAATTACTTTTCAAAAAAAAATTATCATAATGAAGAAATTCATTGTTTTATTTTTATTGCACAAATCCATGACCTACAGAACTTCGTTGTCTTGAGTAGGTAAGTTATGAATTAAAAAAGGTTTAAAATTTTTCTTGAGAAAAAATAAATCTTATTATTAATTTCAAAATCAAATGTTGCGAATTTTTCCATAATACAATAATTAAATGAACCATTGCAGTATTTCTCTATACGAAATATTAATTTAATGACAAAAATCACAAAACTGCACTAAGAAATGTTCAGATTTATTCGATTTAATAAAAGCAATGATAATTAAAAGAAATTGTGTCTGAAATCTTTCACACCTGTTTCAATTCGTAAAATAAGTGTGGAGATAACTATTTTGGATTGAATTTTATCAAAGACGTAAATTCATCTTATCCAACTTATAATTTGCAATCAACAAAGATCTGACGTCAAATAAGTTTCAAGATCTACAGAAATTTTTATGTGCATTTTCGGAATGCCAATTATAATATTAATTAATAATTGAGATGAATGAAATATTGAAAATTTTCAATTTGCACATTGCTGTAAATTTTCGTTACCTTCATTAAGCATAAAAAGAATAATGTAGCTACCACAAAAAATTTACCTACGCACAAAATAATAATGTGTTTTTTTTAAACATTGAAAGAAAAGTACCCAAACAACTAATTCTTTGTATTTTTAAATTTAATTTAAAACTTGAACAAAAAATCTCGGCAATCTCTTTGAATGTTCGTCGAAATACCGACATGAGATGGATCGTTGAAAATGCTCGCCGAAATGCAGATTGTTATTGTAAGCGCGATAAAATATGAATGAACCTGACGTCACCTTTCTCGAGTAGTGCTCGGTTCGGCGTTCTAAGCGTCAATGTGTACGTGTCTCTTTGAGTGCTCGCTGAAATTTGTTGCAGACTTATGTTGCAAATTCGCCAAAATGCTTGTCGAAATGACGTCATATCCGTTCGGTTCGTTACTTTGCGCGGCTGTCTGTACAAGGCATTAGAGGTTGGGAATACATTGAAAAGTACGCAAAGTTGTTGTTCTAATGTACCTATATAACTAACTTGGGCACATAACCTGTTATTATTTGAACTGCTATTTGTGTAAAATCATTCGTGACAACTTCGATGCAAATAATTGAATTTTGACAATATCTTTAGCTTCAGATCGCGAAAAAGCTGGATCTGCCACCTATTATTGGCCACCAAGATTATATAAAAGGTTTTTGTTTTAAAAAAAAACAAAAATCGATTTTAGACTAAATCCAGTAACGCGCGGCTAATATTTTTATATAATGTAAAATAATATATTGACAACAATACTAATTATTGTTACGAATTTTAAATTTAATATTGATTTATTTTACATGTAAAAATGTAATCAAAAAATGTCTGTAACATATGAATTTTATTAAAAAACTTAAATAGTAGGGTTTTATCATTTACCCACGTTCTACGCCTATGCTTAATGAAGAAGTGAACCGGAATTGCAGTTTCTACTACACCGACTTACCTTACAACTTCTGTTGTATAACTAATCTGAAAATATTATAATTCTTCAATTTAGTTGGTGATGTGCAATGTGGCGGTGACAGCGGTTATCTTGTTTATTTAGTTTATTATCCGAGTGTTTTGTATTTTCAAATTTTATTATAGAAAAATTTAGTGTAGTTACTATGGGCTAGTATTGATTGGAAAGGTAACAATAAAATTTAGTTTTCCTCTATATATTTTAAACATTTATAACCTACTTATTTGTTTTAACCTTAAATACTCTCCTGAAGTAAATAAAACAATTATAAATATTAGAGTTGATATTTTTTCTATTTAATTTTACATTCAATACGCGCTCGATACAATACATAAACATTGTTTCGAATTTATTCACACCATACCACCAATAACCGTTCCATAATAATCCATTGTTTTCAAAAATTATTTAAGATAATAATTAATTGAATACAAAAATTCTCTCTGCAATTTTTAATTTCTACCGTTCCTTCTTCACTTACGTAATTTATACAACAAATAAAATTATTATTAATCGGGGAAAGTTGCAATTAATTGATGGATTTATTGAAATTAAGCGGATCTTGCTGCAGGAAATTATTGCAAATAGGAAACATTGTCGCCGAATATTATAATAATATGCAAAAAATATTCATGTTTATGCAAATATATTTATTTTTCCTATTACATTACCTACCATATATTACGACTTCCTCTGTATGTCGACTCCCAGAGCCCCACACGAAGACAGTATTGGAGCTACTTGCTGTTGTACATTTCAATAATAACAATTTTCAAGTTTTCTATGTTGTCAACTGGGCTGACTGACAAGAACGGATCCGAGGAAGATCTGATTGGTGCGTGCGGTTTTATCTGTTTGTGAAACGTATACGTTCGTTAACGTATACGTTTGAGATGTAGTGGTGGCGCCACGAGCGTTTAAAATGATTGATACTGCACAATGCTAACAATGCACAAAGGTTGGTGTTTTCTCAGCAATGCATTTGTTTGCAGAAGGCGTATCTTTCGTATCCGAGCAGGTTTTTCAACTCGTAACGACATCTTAGGACCTCAACCTTTTCTCTTCTGATTTCTGAAGACACAAATGCCTCAAGCCTGTTCACATCTTCAGAGTGCAGGCGTCCATCTCACCCAGAAGGACATTTTCGTCCAGTTCCTTCGTCTAAATTGGACTTTTTGCAATGTAGCCATGCTGACTGATTTCGAAACATTATAATTTTTTTGAAACCGGCATTACTTCTCACGTTGCAACAATTTATCGTAAATTATAAAGGAAGTTTGTCATTTTGTATTTTATTTTCTTAAAAAAGTCTTTTATTTTAATTTCTCACGAATTTATTAAGTAATGGAAAGTTTCAGTGAGTGCAGATGCCGGGAGATAGATTAATATTTAATGTTTTCTTGGCGTCACGAAAATTTTATTCAATTATTCAGTTTATTAATTTTCATTATTTATATTTTTGTCTCCGAATGGTCATCTTCGACTTAAGTTGTAGGTAAACAGTTACATAAATTAATATAAAATCCCGTTTCGTTATTTTGCCGAGTAATTTTATAAATTAGGAACTGTAATTTAATTATTACTGCCTAATGAGTTATAAAAATAGACGAAAGTATTTTGGCTGTAGAATTGATAATATTGGAACATTTTATTCACACGCTGTGACAAGCAAATCCTTTCACTATTAAGTTTACCACAATGGATTGTGTTTACCTTTAGAAAAAATTCAGTGGCGTACTATCTCCTATGTGGCTACTGTATCACCTACCGATTCTAGGTTCTTCTGTACGCTACTGAATGGAGCTAAATTAATCTAATTATTATTATAAAATAACTTGATTTATTTTTATTTTATATCAAGGTCTATAAACCACATGGTTAACGTTGTGTAATTCTAAAAGAACAGAATTTATAACTGGATATAAGAAACAATTTAAATTTCAAGTTGCAGAATAAGAGTTGAATGAAGTGTTAATTTTTAATGCTTGTGTAATTAAAGTTTTTTTTCCGTTAATTGAACTATTGTGCTGTAATGAGAAAGTGCATGCATAAAATATACCTGCACCTGGCAAGTTCAAATCAAACCCGAGTATTACATTTTTTTGGTGATGATCTGCGCCAATCACAATGTGTGTACTTTATAGCGGATTTTTTGTTACATCCCATGTATGAAAGACTTCGGATCAAAGAGGTGATTTAGTTTTATTAAATCGATACTTCAGATATGCAAGATATGAGTTATGAATATTGGCGTTCCACATTCAAATTGTTCAAGGCGACAGAATGGGTTTGTGAGAAAATGAGATTAATGGTCTTTTAATGTGCCTTTAAGCGTACCATTCACCTGACATTGTATTTGTGTGTAGGCCAACACGAATCCTAATTGAAGCAGGTGGAGTTATTCGCAAAAGACAATAATTGAACATCTAACGTTTTGTAATATCCGATTCCACCTATTAGTTCTATGAATAATAATTAACAAAAAATTGATTACCTTGAAATTATTATACGACAAAATATTATTTTTCAGCTTTATATGTATGTCAAAGGTCAGGGGTTTGAATTTGGAAATTGTTTGGGTTTGTATTTGGTTTGGGTTTGCAAAAAGTCGTCATAATGAGGGTTTTCATTTTTTTTAAATTTTTTAATTTATATTACTAAAATATAAAAAGTCTTGAATGTAAAATTGGAAATGTCAATCGCGAACTATAAGTTTAGGGCGGCCACAGGATGCCTGATCTTCGGTCGCCTCCGCAGACTTCCACAAAGGGCTGGACGGCAATTTTATAATGGAAGATAATATTTTGATATAATACTATTAATAATATATTTTTGCTTATAGAGCTCCGCAGTGAAGTATTTAAAAAATGCCTTTGGGGAAGGGGTGAAATCGGATTATTTTTGATTCTCGTTAATCCATTCATGCGCGTCAGTTGTAAAGATGAGTTAATACTGACAAATTCACTGACGCGACGTTTAAAATAATGAAATTATTATTAATCCGATTGCAATTGGCGAACGCTAGTAACGGTAAATAATTATTTTTATCACTGAGGGTTTCAGGGATATAATGCGAGTCATCCTTGGGGAGGGGGGCAATTGCCCCTGTGCCCCTCTGTAAATACGCCACTGGAGCTCCGGGCCCCAAAAAAACAGATTCGTCCAGCAAACCTCGAATATAAAATCTTAATATTATTTTTTGCAACAATTGCACTTATGACTTTTGTTTTTAAAATTACAGAATATTATATTTGAAGTAAAATATGAATATTGTGTGGGAACCCCTTCATTACTTTATTGTGTGAAAATCGTGGACTTCTCACGCTGGGTTCCCACTCTTCCGGAATACCTGAAAGGTCGGAGAGTTTTCGAATTTTTCAGTGAGTCATGGAAATTAAAATATGAATCAGGGAAAATAAAACTTGGAAAAGAACTGTAAATTAGAATAAATTATAAAAATCACGTTTTTGATTTATTCAAGTTAATAATAATTATTTTTATATATTGTAATATCAGCATAGATTGCTTTTAGTCGGTCTAAAATTAGATTTAAGACTTGAAAACAAAAACAGTAATATACAGAGTGTCCTCGAATACAAATTTTTTTTTCTAAATTTAAACTCTCGAGAGTTACTCCTTCACATGGCCATAGTTCCGAAACTATTGATTTTTGAGTAAAAATTCTTTAGTGCTTTTTTAAAGAGCGTGAAATAATCTACAAACTAGATTTAAACCTTTGATTGTCTAAAATCAACGGTTTTCAAGTTATGAATTAAAGTAAGTAAAAAAATGTTGAGAAATTCGAGCTTATATTTTTTTTGTTTTTTTTTTCAATACCCTGTATCTTTTAAACGAAACATTTTATAAAAAATCTGAAATTTAACGGACTACAACTTTTGTCTAGTAAATATTTTTGAAAATCCAATCCATTCCACAGAAAATTAGAAAATAACATCCGGACATATTTTAGAAATTTTATCATTAATTCATCCAGCTGGGTCATATGCAAAAGGTGGCACTGCATATTTATTGTAGCCCAACTGGAGAGCATTGCATATTTATTGGACCCCAACGTGGGGCATAGTAGTAAATTTTCTACAAGAAAATTTGGGGGAAACCTCTTAAAGGTTAACTTTATGCTCGGAAAGATTCAAAGCCATACATTTTGACATGTATGACATTACTGTCACGGACTTTTTGTAAAAAAAAAAACAAGCGCGAGCTTTGAAAAAAAACTATTCATTCACACTCCAGCTGTTAACTCACACAGGAAGAATTCCAATTTCCATGGAAATATTCCTATTACCGATTTCCGTCCTTTTAGAACGAGTAAAAATCTCTAGAGAATTTAATATGCTGATAATAAATTTTTGAGCTGAAGTAATAATTGTATTTTTTGTTCCAGAATACTCTCTTTTATAAAATCGCCATCTGTGATGGCGGAATCAACAAATAATGTTTGTGACGTCAATTCCTACATCTATCAGCATCCACCTCATCCGAACGTCCTTTTAACCGGTCTTCAATCGTTAAGAGAGCAAGAATTGCTGTTTGATATCACCATAATAGTGGACAACAAGTCTTTCAAAGCTCACAAGACGGTTTTAGCAGCATGCAGCGATTATTTCAGAGCCATGTTTACCGAACCAATGTTGGAATCGCGTCAAAATGAAATTAAACTGAACGGTGTAACGGCGAAAGGATTCCAAATTCTTTTGGATTACTTTTACACCTCGCAAATTGAACTCACTCCTTCTAACGTACAAGATATCTTGTCGACTGCATCACATATACAAGTACAAACTGTGGTATACGCTTGTGCGAGTTTTCTGTTAAACCAAATAGATTTAGAAAATTGTGTGGACATCACTAACATAGCGGAAAATTATAGTTTAACACATTTGAAAAATCAAGTTTACATGTTCATGAATAACAGTTTTAGAGAATTTTCAAATACTAAAGAATTTTACCGACTGTCTCCCTATCAGTTGGAAACTTTATTGGTCTGTGATTATCCCGTTAATTGCTCAGAGTTATTTATTTTCAAAAGAGTCCTGCAGTGGTTTTTTAAAAAAGTAAAAGAAGAGTAAGCCATATTTGAGGGGAACTCCCTGCGTTTAAAATTAATGTTTCTTTTGTTTCAGCGAAACCCTGATACGAAGAGTGAAGCCTATTCTTCAAAACATAAATTTTAACGAAATCTCCTATTCTGCTTTCAAGTCCATTATGGATCCTCTCATGCAAAGTTCCTATGTCAACAAATTGTTGCTCTCTAATGTAATCACCGAGTGTTCCCGAACCACCTTCATCAACTGTAACATACCAAAAATCTTAATTAATAGTCGAGGCATGCAAATGGCTCTATTAAAAATTGGAGGTTTTGGAATGAAAGGAATGACGAATGAAATTACGTATTGTTTACCAAATAAACAGAAGTGGCGTCATTTAACAATGATTCCTCACGTCGAGCAGTGTAACTTTGGAACTGCCGTATATAAGAATGAGCTGTACATAATTGGTGGTTGTTTTAATCAATTGTTACAGGAAACTATACATCCGTTTGGTTTTAAATATAACCCATACTGCGGGCAGTGGTCGACTATTGCAACCATGAGAACCGAGAGATGTCGATTTTCTTTGAACTTGTTTGATGGTTACTTGTACGCAATCGGTGGTTCAACCGAAATGGAAAATGAAGATGAAACGAGTGCTTGCGAGAAGTACAATCCTTTAACAAATATATGGGAAAATGTGCCATCGTTGTTTGAGTATAGAACCCAACATGCGGGTGCGGCCTACGAAGAAGGTGACTGTAAAAGATTATACATTAGCGGTGGAATTGACAAAGAAATAGTTTTATCTTCGGTTTGTTATTACAGTCCGCCTTCTGATAGGTGGTTCTTTTCCGAACCCATGCTAACACCGCGTGCTGATCATGTGATGATTCCCGTGGGGAATGAAATATACGTATGTGGTGGTTGGACTGAAGACTTAGAAACTAGAACTAGGACATTAGTGGATACAATTGACGTTTATGATGTGAAATGTGATCAATGGAGGGTTCTTACTAAAGTACCTACTCCACGTTATCATGCAGGAATCGTTAGAGTCGAAAATAGTATTTATTTTATTGGTGGGTTCCACAACGACGCCATTTTTGATCGGGCCACGGCTATTATTGAATGTTTCAATATTTCTCAGAATTCGTGGTCAACTGAAAAGAAATACCCCCAAGTCGTTTGGGAGCATGCTTGTGCCACATTATATATTCCTAAATGGCGCGACGATATGGAAGTTTTAAATTTTTAATGTCATTTTATTTTTTATACTTATAACGAATTTATAAAAATTTTAATATAATTGTTGAAATAATTATTTTTTAATTATTAAGTTGTAAGCAATAGGTGGCTTTAACACTTCTTCTTCCTGCTTGGAAAAACATGATTTGCAGGTCATTAGAAAGCAGTACAAATATTTTTGTTTACCATATTCAAAGATATGTAATAGATATATTTGTTAAAACACAGATGGTTTTTGCGATAATATTTATTTGTATCAACCGTCTCGTGACCAGTTATTATAGATGCAAGATTATATCTGCATAACAACAAAAAAGAGAAACTTGACATCTACATTATTATTATTTACATAATTATTTTTATTTGCACAAGAACAATCCCGTTAATATTAACAGTCGAGATTTAGGTGTTAACCAGTTTGTGTGTTTTGACAAAAATCACAAACACGCATTTAACAATATCGAACTTAGGGAAAAGACTTCATAACTGCCCCATTGCCGAAAGATGATCTCCGTCTTTCTAAGTCCAAAGTGGAGCGTTGCCAGTCCTAGGAAAACACACAATTTTTTTTTATTCTAATCTCTTATTTTAAATTATAATAATTTATTAAATATTATATTCATTCAAGGTTCACCTAAATTAATATGTTTTGAGTTTATGTTAAAATAATTCGAAGTTGATTGCTGTTTGAAGTTTAATCTACAGCTCAATCTTCCTTTAGTTAGAAAAACAACATCAAATTTGCGGGAATCGTCTCACCATCAGTATGATGAGAGTCGGAGCGGTTTTATTTTTTCAATTTTGTGTTTTAAGTGTCTTAAATGACACATTATTTTTGGGCAAGGTACGAATTTTGTGTCTGAATTCAATTTAATACCGAGAGTTATTTCAGTTTCGCCAACAAAAATTTAAATTAAGAGATTTTAGAGGGGAAATGAAAAGGTACGATACAAATTTCGTGAAGATGGCCGACGTTTTAACTTATAAATATAATCGTTCAACACCAGCCGTTAATGGGTCCTTCATTTATAAAATTGATATAAAGGAAGATATTCAGGTGCTGTGTTGTGAAATAAAAATAAAATTGTGAATTAATGTTCGTTGGTCTGTTTGTAGGTTTTTATTCAAGCTTATAAATTTACCAGCAATGAATACCGCATTTTTCCAATCCACTTTCAAGTAAATTTGTGCGACGCTTTGGAGTCAAATATTGCAGGTCTGAAAAAGGTGTTTACTTGTGGAAATGCAACTGATTGCCACTTTAGCAAAGTAAAATGGTAAATTTATTAAAACTACACAATGATTTATTTTTCTTTCTCAGAATGTGCATTATTATGTGTGCAACTATTTTCCTGATTCAACTAGATTTCCGCCTAATATTCCCAATGGTTTATTTATGCTCGAAATTCAGTTAATGTATAAACAACATGAGCTGATAGTGATGGATTACTACATGGAAGTCTACACCCCAATGAGTTCAAATATGGACGAATAATTGTTCGCTGCTTTGGTGAAGAGAAAAGCAATTTGAGTTAATTTTGGGATTGTGGGGCATCTTTTTGTTAAGAAATAAATTGATTTAATTTTATTTAGATACAATACACCTTTATTTCTCTTTTTCCTTGCAAAGCTACCTGAAACCGCGTTGCAAACAGAGAAAGATCTCCTGAGCAGAAGTGGAAAAGTCCGTCATAGCAATGAACATTGCCAAAAAATTTCCCCGCCTTTCTAAGCTTAGTTTGCAGATGTTTTCTCCAAATAAGCTTCCCATCTAGGTATTTTCACTCCTTAAGTTTTCTTTTTGGCTCATTCCAATCGTGCGAATCATTCTTTCATTTGAGCATAATTTTGTGGAAATCTCCGTGAGCTCTGATTTCCCAAGAACTCAAATTGTTACTTGGATGAGCCTTGGCAGATCACCTAACTATTTGCATACAGTATGCCAGACCTATGAAGACTATTCTCCCCTTGGGCTGATATTCAGAGATTTTATACTGCTCAAATACTATAGCAAGTAAATTCGAGAAAAGGAAACAAAGTCAATTAATTAAATTTTCCAACAACCACAGATTTTGATTTATTAATTCAAAAACTGGAATAAAAGTACAATAGCGCATTAATCCAGCTAGTAATTTATTGGGGTGTAGATTTCTATGTAGTAATCCAGCACCATCAACTCCTGTTGTTTGTAGTTTAATTGAGTTTCGATCATAAATTGACCATTGGGAATATTGGGCGGAAATTTACTCGAGTCCGGAAAATAATTGCACACATAATAATGCACATTCTAAAAAAAAAAAGAAATAATCGGATGATACTCACAAAAATAACATATAAGTGTACTTTACGAAAATAACAATTAGTTGCATTGCCACAAAGCAACAATTTCCCCAATCCCACTATATTTGACTTGATGGCGTCGCAAAAATTGATTTGGAAGTGGATTGGAAACGTGCGGTATTCATTGCTGGCAAATTTATAAGCTTGAACAATTACCTGCAAAATAAACTTTACATGCATGCTTTCCGCAGTTTTTTTTTAATACAACACCTGAATATCTTCTTCTATATTAATTTCATAAATGAAAGATCCATTAACAGCCGCTATTGACCGATTGTATTTATAGGTGAACATTTCGACCCTCTTCACCAATTTTGGGTTGAAACTCTTTAGTTCTCCTCTGAAATCTTTTAATTTGAATTTCTGTTGATGAAACTAAAATAACACTCGGTATTAGTATAATTTCATTCGGATGCTGTGTAATTTTTACTTTTTCAAAAAATGTTTTGTCATTCAAGACGCTTAGTACGCAAAATTGAAAAAATAAAACTGCTGAAAATTTCGACATATTTGGCTGACGATTTCTACAAATCTAAGCTTGTTTTCAAAAAAATTACAAGGTTGAGCTTTTGTTTAAATTTCGAACATGATTTAATTTTGAGATAAAATCGAAACGTATTAATTTAGAAGGACCTTCAGAATGAGCTCGCATTACTACAATAGGTTAATATTATTTAAATTAAAAAGGTCATTATGGACATTTGAAATTTTGCGATATATCATATTATATGTAATAAAACAAAGTAAAAATGATACCGTTCTTCGTGGAAAAATATTTAAAAATTTTGGAGATATATCTTTTTATTATTTCAGCATATATTTGTAATGAAAAACACATAATTGGATTGGAAACATGCGATATTCGCTACTGGTAAATTTAAACGCTTGAACAAAAACCCATGATTTCCAAACTTTTATTTTTATTTTACAATACATCATCCGAATATGTTCTTTTATATCAATTTTATAAATGAAGGACCTTTTA
Source organism: Cantharis lateralis (assembly GCA_963170105.1). Taxonomy (NCBI): domain Eukaryota; kingdom Metazoa; phylum Arthropoda; class Insecta; order Coleoptera; family Cantharidae; genus Cantharis; species Cantharis lateralis. Next base: position 11,761,412 of record OY720626.1, read on the forward strand.
ACAGCAGGTCCATGTCCTAGACATGGGTACATGTCGCTGGCCACCCCCAAATTGAATTTTTTACTGAAATTGGTGTCAAACGTTTGAGCCTCGATGAGCTTCCATTCTTGTTGTTTGAGCTTCAACCGTCGCGAAAACTTTGGGGGGGGGCTGTGGACATGATGCCCCCCCAAGGCGAATTTAGGGAAAAAATTTGTGTCAAACGTTTGAGCCTCAATGAGCTTCAACCGTCGGCAAAGCTATTCGCGAAATATTTGGGGGGGGAGGCTGTAGACACGATGCCCCCCAAGTCAAATTTTAGGGTAAAATTTGTGTCAAACGTTTAAGCTTTAATAAGCTTCCATTATCGTCGTTTGAGCCTAAACCGTCGCGGAGTTATTTGCAAAATGTTTGGGGGGGACATGTTTTTCAGTTTTTTGTCCTATTCAAAATTTTTACATAAATTTAGTGTCAATCGATAGAGTTTCGATTGAGTTTCAATGAGCTTTTATATTCATCGCTGTAATTTAATTATTTTCGAAGCTATCGGTGTTTTAATTTTGCTAACCTCCGAGCAAGTGGCGCGTGAAACCGGTATTTAATTTATTATTGTGTGTGTAAACAAATGAATTACCTGCAAAAATAGGGTTTTAGGAAAATCTTATTTATTAATTTAATGATTTTAAACATCGACCGACCCCTTTTTTATTTTACCTCACTCTACATAGTAAACTTATACAGGGTTAGTCGTAGGTAGTTCAGTCAAAAAAATTCTGACTGAGTAAAATCATGAAGATATCCTGAAAATTTTACTATATCAGTACCTATCATTAGAAGAATCTTTAAAAGCTAAGCAGGTTTTGTAAAATAATAGGTAGGTAATACTATATTAAGATTCGGGAGGGGGGACATAAATATAAATGCAGCTCAAACGATGGGAGTAGAAGATCAAACGAAACGCAATCGATTAATTTTGATTTAATAAATATTTACATAATATATACTGAAATTTTAACTAAAAAGAAAGTCGAAATTTTTTTCATGTACCCCCCCCCCCCTCAATCCCCACTAATTCCGACTTTTACGGGAAATACAAAAGTCACTTTTCTATTTTTTATAACACAAATTTTTTACCAAACTCTACGACTAACTCTGTATAAATAAATTTACTGTGGATCTTTAGTAAGGTAAAATAAAAAAATTGCCTTCAGTTCATCCAATAAATTGTTTACGAAATTAATCTTAGGGGTTTCACTCGCAACTTTCTCGGAGCTCGACAAAACTTGAAATACCTATAACTTTGAAAAAATTAAATTACAATGATGAACATGGTAGCACAATGGAGCTCTAACGAAGCTCTATCGATTGACACCAAATTTAAGTAAAAATTTTGAATAGGACAAAAAATTGGAAAACATGTCCACAGACCCCCCCCCCGCGATGGTTTAGGCTCAAACGACGGGAATGGAAGCTTTTTAAGGCTCAAACAAAGCTCAAACGTTTGACACAAATTTTACCCTAAAATTTGACTTGGGGGGGGGGGCATTGTGTCTACAGCCCCCTTCCCCCCTCAAATATTTTGTGAATAGCTTTGTGACAATTGAAGCTCAAACGACGGGAATGGAAGCTCATTGAGGCTCAAACGTTTGACACCAATTTCAGTAAAAATTTGATTTGGGGGGGGTCCAGCGACATGTACTTTATTTATAAGTCAAAACGTCAGCCATCTCCACGAATTTTTAAATCTTGTAATTTAAATTTTTGTTGTCGAAACTGATGGTGAGACGATTTCCGCAAATCTGATGTTGTTTTTCTACTATAGGCAGTGGCGGATTTCCGAACAAGCGCAAGAGGCGCACGCCTGGGTCCTCATAAATCCAGGGGGCCTCAAAATTCAGCTCTCAAAATAAAATAAAGTAATTTTATCAAACCTTTTTTGTAATGAAATTAATTAATTAATAATTATCACAGCGCATTTCATAATTCATAAGAAATTGTGGCATAGGGAAAACACATTGAAAATTAACCAATATAAAATAACAACTGATGTGAGTAGTAAAAATATTTAGAGTTGGCCTCAAAATAAAATTACTCCTGGAGCCTGTCAAATGCTAAATCCGCCATTGACAATAACCTTTCCCAAGTCCTACTAAGTTAGGCCAAGTATTTCAGTTGCAGGTTAAACCAAAAAATTTGGGTTAAACAATGAAATACGTTGAAAAGCTGTTTTTTACGCAATAGCATTGGTTAACCCACACTTTTTGGTTTAACCTGCTACTGAAAAACTGGGCTTGTTTATCAAGTTTGGTTTAAATCGTTAAAGCATCCAAGAGCGTATAAGAGACGAAGAAACAAACGAAGAAATATTCAGTTTTATGAAAAACACACCATGTGACAATAAATGAGCGTTTAAACTAATCATTATTTTTAGTATAAATTTAAAACATTAATTTTTGGTGTTTTGGATTAAAATTTTTTGAAAAAAAAATTCCATATTATGTGTTACATACACATAAGAATCATTTAAGGTTTTTAAATTGTAGTCAAATATCCTATGCGAATCTCGTTAATAGAGCGTAATTTATGCGCGTCACCTAATTTCATGGGAAATCGCTCTCTTAACCTTTTTAACATTTTCTTGCACAATAAGCAGTGGCGAATTTCCGAACCGGCACAAGAGGCGCTCGCCTGGGGCCTCATAAATCCAGGGGAACTCAAAATTCAACTCTCAAAATAAAAATATCGAAAACTACTGATGTGAGTAACAAAATTTTTAGAGTAGGCCTCAAAATTAAATTGCGCCTGGGGCCTCTTAAATCCTAAATCCGCCACTGACTACAGGAAGATTGAGCTTTAGATTAAACTTCAAAAGGTAATTAATTTCGAATTATTTTAACATAAACTCAAAACATATTAATTTAGACCAACCTTGAATGAGTACAATAGATACATATTATTTAAAGTAATTGATAGCGCAATTTAAAAAAAAATAATTATGATAATTTAAAATATCATAATATTTACTTTTGTAAGAGATTAGATAATATTGAACGTTTCCAGATGAAAGAAAATTTAAATTTCGTAAAATATTTAATATTGAAAAGTCTCCTGCGGCTCAATTTAACATTTATTAATTTTTAATAATAATAATAAATAATTGACTTTAAGGGGAGAATCAAAAACAGTTTTATTTCAAAAGTTCACTTTTGTCAAAAAATCTGTAACTTGTGAATTGTTTATAAAACAAAAAAATGATGAGCGGCACTAAAGTACCTAAATATCTACAGCCTAGTTGCTAAAACAAAAGAAACATTAGTTGTTAAAATTAATGACGATTTTTGTAATTTTAGAAAATTCAAAATTAAAAAAACAAAATTTTTATACAAAAATTGTTTTTGTAATAATTTCTCGTAAGTATGCCCTCGTGCGGAAGATCTACTCGATGAACGTAGTAACCTATAAGTGTGGATAATTTTGATAGAGTGAACTAGATGGCGCTAATTGCCAAACAACTGCCAATGTCATTGTGCGTTTGACTTGGTTTGACATGTCGTTGGTGTTTGTGTTTGGCGCAGACTCGAGCAAGATTCGACTCGGATTATCGCTTTGAACGATGGAGCGACGTGTTGTCTTCAGTCTGTCTGAGAAGTAGTTTGTGTTTCTTACAAATTTGCGCGTTAATTGTATTAATTTATATAGCAATTAAAACTTGTACGTGAAAATAAGTTGAATAATATAATAAACACTGCTACTTAACTGACGTTTAGTGCCATTATCGTTGTTCATTATTGTGATTCTAGTTTTGTTATAAAAGATTAGTAAATAAATACTTCTTCGTATGTACGTATATTATGTAAATAACAAATTAGTGGAGTGACAATTTAGAATATATTAAACAAATTTTGCCAACCGCTGTTAAGTTTTCTTTATTTAATTATTATTCGCAGACGATTGGCTATGAATTGATTCTTCTCATGGAATACGTGTGTGGTGTGATTATTAGTTTATCGAAATACATTAAAGTGCACTTTTGGGATTCACATTTGTGCAAATTAAACTATTTGTAATGTCGGGTAGTCATATGATTAACGAACAAGAACATAAATCGCCAAGGGAAAGCGGCGAAGATTCGGAAGACGAGAGTGAAATACTGGAAGAAAGTCCGTGTGGACGATGGCTTAAACGACGCGAAGAGGTGAGTCGTTTGTTTTTTTCTCATCGAATCTTTACCCCAAGAAAGAGGGTGGTCAATTTCCAACCTAACCTAACAATAACCGGCAACCATTTTCCAATTTTTAGTTCATTCCGCATGCGTTTTGTTACACGTTGACGTCACAAATCGATGCACATCTCGACATCGGTTAATATAAAATCGAATTCGAAAATCTCATACAAAACACAAACATCTTAAGAAACCAAAATTTCCGTTGTTGCCTTCACAATTTCGACGTATTCGCCATGTCCGAGTTTGTGTTTGAATTTATCAGTCCATTAACTTAGCAGGTCATTCATATTACTAGTGGCAGCTTGTATCAGGCTTTATTTTTAGAATCAAGAACTACGACCTTCTCTTTTTTTATACACATAAAAATATAACCGGTTTTTAAGATTATCATAGGAATTTTTGCACCGAATAAAAACTACCGCTTATTATAAATCATCCACCCCCCCTCGCAGCCTTAGTACTTCCACACGATGAGATTAACCAAACAAAAGTTTTGGTCCAAATTTGCCCGATGGTGGATGAATCATCAAATTAATTCGTTTCGCCCGTCTTAGTCACGGAAAAGTTTTCGCAAAAACCAAAAACCTATGCATGTCGAAATGTGTCCGGCAGCCTGAGTTGCTCTTATTTTTGTTGCATTTTCTATTAATAGTGCGGTAACACGTACTAATAGCGAATAGTGTTGATGCACTAACTTCGGGTTGAACACCTTCTCAAATATGTTGGGATGAAATTCAATGTTGGCTTAATGTATCATGTTGACAAACGCTTTTAAGAAACCAAAAAAATTTTTTTAGTTACACGCAATATTTCATTTACAAATTATAAACGTGATCTATTTTTGGTTTTTCGGGAGGAAATGTTAAAAAACCGATTGTTTACGGAAGGAGAACCTAAGCGGGATCCACTCGCGAAATGTCTAAAAGTATTATTACCGTTCGCACAAAAAAATTGCCGGTTAATAAACGCGAGCGAGAGAGTAGTTGTCAGTTTGGTTGCACTCCGGAGGAGAGCCATCAAACAAAATTTTGATTGATGGAAAGCAATAAATTGTTTTTTCCTTCGTCGAAATTTAGTATTTTCAAAAGAAAATTCTTCTCGTTACGCAATGTGTAGAAAAAACAGATTTCCGAGATTAATTTAATAACAATTTACCTGGAATTTATTTTTTATTACACAACGATTTTTGTTGGAACCGAATTATCGATGTCCGGAAAGACGTCTTTTCCGCACTAGATTAAATAACAACTTTTGTCGCGTAACACAGGGTTCCCACTCGTCTGGAATACTCGGAAAAGTCGAGGAATTTTATATTGGACAAATTTTGTTAGGGAATTTTAAATTTTTAAGCGAAAGTCAGGGAAATTAAGACTTTGGGTCGGGGAAAATTTTTGAAAAAAGTAAAAAATGCAATTTCTACATATTCAAACATTTTATTGGAATTAACAGTAATAATTTTTTTTCTGTTTCAACTCTTGGTGTAAAGTGTAGGGTTATCTGCCACGATAGAATCTTTTCTATTGAACACAATTACCACTTTCCCACCCCCTACCCAGTTTCATATTCCTAACATTTGAGAGCATGTTATGTTGTGATTGATTTTATTCGCGACACTAATTACATACAATTAGTTTGATGCTGGAAAAGAGAACTCTCTATATCTCTGTCAGAACTGTACAAAGCACTCGGTGAAAGTAATTGAATTACCAATTCATATACTTTGTTAATGTTAAAAGTGTTTGAAATACCAAATCTTCTTAAAATTAATTGAGATATCAATTACTGAATGTGCGTACTTCCGCAACATATAGATGTATTTGTTCTGAGTGTGGCCTATCCGCTTATATAGTTATTGAGGCAATTGTTTTAAAAACTATTTTACAACATTTTGAAAAACCTGTAGAACCCAATTTTGTTCCCAATTTGACGGAAACTCACGTTAGATTGTCCATTGATATTTCTTCTCGCCGTTATTCATTTCATGCGTGCGTCCCTAGGACGCTGTCTCTTTAATCCCTTCATGACCGTCAGTAAAAGGATCCCATTTTATTACTTCGATGGAAGATAAAAATTTAAATCCACCTAATATTAATTCTATCCTTGTGTTTCTGAATATTTCACGGAGGGGGGGCACGTGCGCCTTCTCTTATTTTTATTTTCTTATATTTAAAATGTAATTTGCTATGTTTAATTATTGTTTGAATATTTTGCCTTGCATAATCATTTTATACAGTCAACATAGTGGTGTATCTGACATTTTATGTTATATGAATGCAGTTTTGTTAGTATAATAATTAAGCAGTTTACCTTTGACATCAACACTAATACTTACCCATGTGTATATTATATTACGTGGGTATCGTATACTCGTGGTCTCTTTATTTTGTTTTTGTGGTTTGGTTAAATTTTAAAACTAATAGAAGTAGGTATAGTATTAATTTAATATAATACTATCTACAAATATTAATTAAATTTTTTTTATGAGTATTTTGGTATTATTCTGGTACATGTAGGCAAAATACTTCGATTTTAATATGAGACGAATATTTAATTCGTTATGGTATAGCGAGGTTGATTGTCACCTCATTTAATTTTTATTAGTGAATTTATTTCATACGCACCCAAAATTATCCCTTTTTAAAAAATATTGAAATCCGAAAAACTGAAATTCCTTATATTCTGTGAAATATAAATACCTCATCACCAGTGGCATAATTTCGTGGGGGCTAGGGGGCGCTTAGCCCTGTAGACTGATTACTTCTAGCGTCCCATTCCTGTCCAAATGTTCCATCTTTCTTTTTATTACCAAAATAGTAAAATTTTCGCTTTATATATTGTACGGTCAATTTTGATACTCTTATTAATTCTATTAACCTTGTGCTCTCGCTTATTCCATCCGACTATTATTTTATATAACTAATAGTTCGTATCCTGTAAAAAAATTTTCTTTATTAATCTACTACGCATTTTACTTTTACGATCTATTGTCACATTATTAATTTATAAGTCATTCAATCTTCAAATTGAATATATCGCACACCTAACATTGCTTCGATGTGTTGATTGAAAGGGTTCTTTCTGGATTTTTCATTTTTGTTGAAACAAAAATCAACCCTTCTCAATAAAATTTTATCGTAACTTCAATATTATATGTACATTGACAGTTGCCGATTTTTAAAGGTTATCAAAATTCATAAAAAAAACTATCTCTTGCTTTTTATTTTGGCCGCTTCTTATTATACCAAATGCAATTCTCTGTGTTATTGCAATCTTAATGATTTATTGACATTGTAATTAAATATTGAAACTGTCTAGCAGCTTTTCTTCTTTTCACTTTATCATTTCTTATGCAAATCTAAAGGTTTGTTTGCGGTACAGATAACGTACAGTACGCAGATAACAATCAAAATGGATGAGTGGCACTTTTGTTCTAACTGCTTATCTTCGAGATTACTCAGTTTTGGATGTTCAGTTTGAAAAGTCACAGTCGTATTTTCTTATCTAGAGTGTGGTGTCACTGCTTCAAAGTTGTAACTTGCAGAGCACAAATTTGAAATCTTTTTTTCTGCTGTTCTTTTCAAGCGAAATCAATAATAAGATATTTTATTTTGTTTCGGAGCTGAAATGAGTGAGGAATTTAACCTCTTGCGTTTTCAGTCGGAAGTTTGCAAATTCCTTCTAGTTTTCTAATCTTTCTTGAATATTATAACCCGGAATATGGAAGTTTTACGTGAGGCTACTGCAGAAGCAGCGTCCAACATTGTAGGTATGGGTCATATTATAGTCTCAACGCATGACCGGTTTCGGGATTACCTAGTCTTGAAATGCATTAGACCACCGCGTACAATAATAATAATGTTAGACTAAACTTTTTACCTTCTCTGCTACATATTTAGATAACTTCTGTTAATTGGGAAGATAATATTTTGTATTATCATAAAGTACATATTTTATCAATGAATAGGAATTTTTAAATAATCTGCATATTTTCTAAATATGTTTACAAAAGCGAAACAAAATGTAAATAAAGATAAATGTTAAGTATATAAGTTTCTATAAATAGCAATAGAAATTCTTCAGAATTATTTATGGTTTGATTAAGTTTTCGACTATTGACGACTTAGCAGTTGGCATTGTAATTCATTCCAATTTTTATCCGATTTCAATCTTGATAAGTTCAGAACGAATTTACGTCCAATCGTGGTTCGGGTTCATGAGAAAACACTGGTTTGAGTTCAACCAAATTGCATTTGATTTTAAAATTCCCCCATTTATACCGAGGTATCAATTTCATTTTGGTCCTCCGGCGCTAAATTATAAATTACATATTAAAAGTTTTATGTTGTTAATTAACTTACATTTCATTTGAACTGGACTTTCTCGCCTATATTAGAGAAAATGGAAGGGAAGTGTTATTTACTAAATATGGAACATCATTTTATAGCTTTCCCTTTCTACCAAAGTGCATAATCGTATTTTGACTACAAAAATTACGTTTTTCCTTCAGGTCAAGGTTTTTTCCTATTTACGTCTTGGTTGTTTTATGAAACCCTTGCCAACTCTTTCAAAATAATTCACAACTTGCGCTACGATCGTTTACGCCAAATTTTACATTTTTATGTGAAAGATTTGTTATGCTTCATTAAGTCACGTACTTTTATTTGCCGAAAAAAAACATAGGAAAGGTGGTTCTAATTTTATCTGGCATTTCGGAAGGTAATTTGCGATTGTAATTACCACAACTGAGGTACTAAATCGATTTTATAGGAACCGAGTTATATTTTCTTACTTTTTAATCATTTTATGTAAATTAGAAAAATACTCCGCAAAGCCTGTTAGTTTCACGGTCTTTTAATTTGAAAATTTGTTTTGTTATTTTTGGCAATCTTGTATTGAATAATATTTCTTGTTCAACTTTTTGGCGCCTGAAATATTTTAAATCCTTCAGTTTTCATAGTAATCTGTTACAGTCATAATGCAGATAAAGTCGAGCCAGAAATGGATTAGCACAAATGGAGTGCCAAGTGATGGAAAGCAGTCCCCAACTCAAGGATTCCATGATTGAGCTTGATTCTGCGTTGCATAAGGCAAAAGCTTTTCAGTCTGAAAGGAACAGTATTATGTTGCCGGGCGCCAGGTGAAGTTAATAAAACAAAAGAAGAGAAGAAAAGCTACAAGCCGAAAAGATATTTAGTACCTCGAGCAATGTACTGTCGCGGTTGCCCTGTAATAAAAAACTCATATTTGGGCACTGCGGTATTAAACGAAATATATTTTTATATTTTTTGGTGGCCCACTCGAAGAACGTAAACCTAATCTGTTAGTATTGGCAGGCTTTGAGTAACCTTGCTAAAGTGGCGCCTAAAAGTTGGAATACGTTTGCGCTTACAACTATAACGGACAATTACTTATTTTTACTATTGTCCTATAAATAATACAAATATATATTTTGTTATTTATTTACAAATCTCTGAGATGCGCGTCATTGAAGACATAAAATTTTGTTGGAACAATGCTATCCTTTTAGCATCTTTTTAATTTAGGTGAAGTTATAAGACGCGAATTTTTAATTTGGGAATATTTAGACGAGATGTGCGTCAGCTGAGACATATTGGAACAATGCTATCGTTTCTGAATCTCTTTAAATATAGTCGCCATTTACAAGTACATTACGTACTTATCTAATAATTTAATCACGAGGAGTGTCGTGACTTATTGCAATGAAGATGCGTTTAGCTTCGGCAAGAGTATACTATTCTTGCTTTTAGTTAATTAAATGGAACCTACGCGTTCCAATCTCATTTGCAACCTACGTATTGGGCGCAATTTCCAACACTTGTTTTCAAATTCAATTTTTTATTGCTTTTTACGTATTAGAGCGCTCATAATTATTGTGATGCGCAGTTCGAGTTATTGCGTATTTTACGTCTTCGACACTGCTTTTTTTTAAGTCTCGAATTTCTTGAGTGCAGGAAGTGGTTTTTGGCAAGGAAATGAACAATTTTCTCACGACAGGTTTTGTTGTAACGTTTTGTTATGCTATTTCCTAAACGTAAACGTAGGTGGAACCCATTTTTCATATTTACAAACTTAAAATTAACTTGATCGCTACTCTGCCGGCTCGAGCATCGAAATCGTAGGCCAACCTACGCATCTTCAAACTGCAATTTGGTGATAACTTAAATGTGCAGTAAATTGTATTTTATGCAGCTTCTCTTCACAGTATAGAAATGTTGCTTTCTGATTTCTCAAACTTTGATGCACCAGCAGGTGTGTACTAGATAAAATAAGAACGGTCTAATTTTTTAAAACGAAAATAGGTATTCTTTACATACCCATAACCTGAAAAAGTATGGGAGGATAGGTAGGTCACAACGTCTGCTGCGGCTTTCAACAAGTGTTCGACTAGACTTGAACCAGCCATAGTCGTGGACGCGTGACGTAGACATCGGCGCACCCTTTCTCTCGACGCATGCCGGCGCCCTTTAGACACTCCCTTAAACTCGTCTGTTGTTACAGGACCCTTTTATCTAGAAATGCGTAAGGACTTCCAATTAAACAGTTATTGCTCCTTTTTATCAGTGATAATTAAATATTTAATTTGCGTTTTGTCGTTCAGTTTTCGTTATTGTTAATCCCAATATGGTTTACTATTGTTAATCGCGGTGTATTGACTGTGCTTTTATCGCTTGTAAATGTGGTCATAAAATGTTTACGGTTTTACACTTTGCTACCTTTTGAAGGATATTGAACCCAAAAAATGACTGCGAATATGTTGTACCACTACCTACTTACTTATAAACTAAAAAAAAATTGTATCGCGTTTCCGGACACCTTGCAAGATTACATTATTAACTAGAATTTTATTTTTGAACTTAATTGGTTTAATCTTGAAAAATCCCAACGATATTTTTTTATTGAGTACTAACGGATTTGGATTTTCCTGTTTATAGCGAGGAAATGCGCTGCAACTTTTGTTGTTGTCGATTTATTACAATTTTGAAAAATTCGATAATTGCAAAACTTGTCGAGTCTGCATTGCGGTGGTCGACAGATCTTAAATATAGGTCGCCAAAACACCTTTAACCTTTTTCGGAGGTTAAACGTAGAACGGTGAACATCGATTTCAGCTTCAACTGGGCTTTTTGACTTTGAATAGTTCATTTAAATAATTTTGTAGGCAATAGGCGAGCAGTTTTCTAAATTGCTCGAAATATTTATTATATTTCGATGATCAGCTTTTTATGATAGAACATCTAGGATTTTGCTGAATCCCGAAATTGATGTATTTATGGCCATTGGGGTACGTACTTGCTTGCATACAAAAATTTAAATATTCGCATGTGACATGGCGAGTTTTTACTTGGAGCAACTCATTTGCATGTTATGAATAATCAAGTTTAATTTGTAAAAAAATAGTACAAAATACCGTCTGATATCACTAGGGAATAAAATTGCAAATACGTAGTGGTCGGAGAGGGGGTAATATTAGTATTTATCTATCAGTCTTTCTATTTTGGAAACGAATGTAATTAATTCATACAATGCAAAAATGTTAACATGGCAATATTATATATCTACCAAATTTGATAATACAATTCAAGTGTTGTCACAAGTCACTGTCAGTGGTCTAAAAGTATACAGTATGTTCTATTCGAAAGATTCTATACAAAGACGTGAACTAATCTCAAGTTCCTTTCAGATAGATCATTGCATTTGTACATAGAAACGGGAAACTTTTGCAATATACCATTATATAGTATTTACAATCACCTGTCACCGACGATTAAGAGGTTGGAGCTTGTTGCCGTCATCTAAATGACATAATTATTTGAAACTAATTTAGTAGTTTTATTTGAATGGGACTTATGGTTCAATTCACAATTTCTATGGGACGACCGATATAATTTTAGGATAATGTAGCAAAGAATAAAATTACGCATTCTTTGGATTAGCAAATAAAATTATGTATTTGGCTATGGGCATCTGAATTTATTTTATTTATTGGGTGTTTTAAATTGACTTGGGAAGTCTAGAAATCCAGCCACATCATATTATACAGATTTGAGATAAATCCGGTACTTATTCGATTTTCAAAAAAATCAATTTGCCGAATTGATATTCAAAATTCTCTTCCGGACGTGCTTGTAGATGTTACCGACATAGTTTGAATAATCTCGTGCTTATATACATTTTATTCGCGATAAAATTTTGAAAATAGAAATCACAATGGTTATTTCAAGCGGATTTAGGGTTTTTGGCATCTCGCTTGTATTATCCCAAGGTTAATAAAATTAGTGCGAACATGTGTATCTTCTGTATTGATGAAATTAGCATACCGACACCAATTGCGCATTTTCTAACTTGTTATTTTGCATCGTTAAATAGTATATTTTTGAAAATTTCGAAGAATCTCGTTTTTCGATTTCAACAAAATTGACGTTTTTTTAGAATTGTTGTGTTTTTTATGACACTAAATGCATCAAATCCTTAGCACAAGACAGACCTTGTTAGCAAAAATAATGGTACAGTTGTGTTTGAAGGATGTGAATGATGGATGTTCAAATAAACCATAACGATTCAATTGACACCCGACGTGTTGTTTATTCTAGCCTTTTGCATTATTTAAACCCAAGGCTTGCATTTTCTATCTTGGTGCGGCGTGAAAATTTATAATTTCACAATTAAGACCTTTTTCAGTTTTAACCTCTTTGTACGAGTAGTTTAATTTGTTAATCAAACTGTTCCACTTATAAGGTCGAGTACTTAAACGTTGTTGATGTTTAATTGTGTTGTTGTATTTCGACATTTGTATTCATACGCACGTGATATTTAAATACGTCATTTTAACCTTATGATTTCAATTAGCTCGTTATTGTGTACCGTTTTAATCTCTTCAACTACTGAGCAAAAAACTTTCTCATCTTGTACTATCTTTAAAATGTTATTTTTTGGATAAAACTTGAATAAGTTAATTGGAGAACTTTTTCCGGCTTCTTCCATCTTGATTTTATACGAAGAAGAATTTTAATTGAAAACCTTGCGCAGCACTTGCTGGATGATTTATGCGTTACTTTTTCAGTATTAATTCTAAACGATGTGTAATTTGTAATTTCGAGTTCAATGTTCTCTAAGGGACAACTTATTTAATCTGGTCAATCAAGTTTGTTATCAAATTTATCGGTAAATTAGAACACCAAAGAGACCAGACGGTGTAGGAGTATTTGCACAAATATGGGCCAGGCAGCTCCTCGTTGTGGATTGACCTAAAATATATTATAACTTCATCAGCGATCACACCAAACCGGCCTCTGCTTTGGAAATTGTGCTTCTGGAGTGACGGCATTGTATTTACATATTAAATTTAATTAACACGTAAAAAATGTCGGCTTAATCTGGAATGGACGCGATTAATATTTAATTTTTTTTTTTTCGAATGTTTTCTGATTTTTTAGACCACCCCTGCATCTTCTCTTAAACCGTCCGTCCTATCAACAAATCGTTTTTAAAAATAAACAGTCTCGCCATTTAGGATGCTGTCTGTCACAATATTATACAGGGAGTTCTTCTTTTAAAACCCATACATATTGCTGCGATAAACATGATAGAGTGGATTTACTGTAAATTCTGACAAATTGAAACATTATCAACCGACAAAACATTAATTTAAATTCGATAGAAGTAATTGCGTTTCTAGTTTTCTATTAAAAACGATAAAACATGGTCCGACGTATTATTTACTACGTCTGATGGATTCTATTTTAAAAATTAATATCTGTATGTTGTTTTGTAGTAAAGTTTGATAAAAATAAAATTTACTATGCTGGTAATGATTTCGAAAAGTGGACACTCTCGAGCACGTGCTTTAACGTAATTATATTTGCGTGTTTGTTTCATCCAAAATAGCTAATTATTGAATATTGACGTTTTAGTAATTTTGTATGCATTCACACCAAATCAATTCATGCATTTACAACAAACACCAAGGCCGACGTTTTGATTAAAATTTAATTTAAAAAAAAATCCAATTATTTTACTGCGGTTTTTTTGAATAGCGGAGATGTCGGATAAGCAAAACAGCGTCCGAAGGCGTTCTTGAAAGAAATATAAAGCCAACAATTTATATTTCATGCAAAAAAACATTGTTTTCCTAGATTTATTATTTGTTTTTTTTTTCAATGCATTGATTACAATTCCCTTCATTTCATTTTGATATCATGTAATTGTTTGGTCTATTTTTTTTTACGGGAAATTTATTTTGTATCGCGACGTGTTTATTATTGTTTATAATAAATTTTGCAGTATCTTGGAACGTGTAAATGTTTCTAGTAAGTTGTCGAACGTGTAAGTACAGTGGCACTTTGGAGTTTCGTATCGGTCTGGCGCCTGTATTTTTAACATTTTCTAATTAGGGTCAAACAATCAAATGACGGTCATTTTTTTTTACTACATTAATGAGTCGCCTGGTAGGAGGTTTAATTTATCAAATCACGATAATGTGATTAGCGTATATGTACATAGCGCTTAATCTCGGTTTCATCTTCCAAAGTGTGATTTTTCACGCTAGGAGAGAGGCTGAGTGGAGGGGAGGCCTTGTCGAGTCAATTTGAATCGTTTCCATCGATGATTAATCCAACAAGACTAATTAATCAACGGTACGTGATATATCAATGTTGTAGTTATACTCACGTAGTAGTATAATTTAACTTAGGTAAAGATGGCGTAATTGTACAGACTTCTGCTCGAGGTAGACTTTCATTTGTCTTTTTTTGTTTTTCGGAAGACTGAACTTGGTTTTTCTCGAAATAACTTGTAAATTGTACCATGTTTGAAACAAAATACATAATAAGTTATGCTGGTCTGTTTACCCGGAGTACTTTTGGTATCTTCAACATTTTTGATAATCTTCTACAGTTTACAAAAGCTGGACATGAGCCACGCCCAAATTCTCTTGCCCCCGAGATACGCATGCGCCTGACAGTTTCAAACTGCTGTACAAACAATGCCAATATCAAGAGAATGTCAGTTTCGATGAACGAAATTCTTCATATTTCATAGTAGTCATGAAAAAAATCATTGTATTTATGAATTTTGTTCATCGGCGTAAAAATGATAAATTTTTACAATGGAATGGTTAAATTTAAAAACAATGTATTAATCTATTTTGAGAGGGCGCGGGGTGGCTTTACGTTTTTCGTCCGTTTTAACCTTTGGAAACAGCATTTAGGAAAGGCTGCTGTGTACTGATCCTTTGTTCATCAATCAGAGGATTACGGGAAAAGCAAAAAGAAGGGTGTATGTGTGCTTTTAAATAGAAAACACGTTTTATCAAATTATTCATCTCAAGTATGCTGCAGTAGCAGAAAATTACTTTCAGGAAGCGGACGTGTTTCACTGGCAACTACTTCTTAGGAAAAGAATGAGAAGAGCAACCCTCGAACCTTCAGTCTACTAATTTCTTGCCCACTAACATTATTATATTGCTGACACGTAATGACAATTCATGAATTACAACAAGCCTACCTTTGAACATGACTAACCGACGCCTTCGTGTTTATCTCAAAAATAATTATTAATCAACCCAATTCCATATTTAAGATTTACTAAACAAAGATAAAATTGATATTGGAGCCAGAATACTTTCAGTTAATTTTTTGGAAATAATCGTATATTTTGTGGTCTCCTCTCACTACGACGAATAAAAATTTATCTGCGTGACTAATAAATTTGAAAGTGGTTACCGATTATATTATTCTGTTTATTTTATTTTTTATTACTTTTCTCTATTTTGATTCAAGTGGCGATAAGATGTAATCAATTTTAATGCGAAATTCTCAATTGCACATTTTGTGGCGCCTTGAAGTGATAGCCGTACTACATACAAGAAACTACACAAAATTATTGCCCCATTGTAAAATTGTCACCTCTGCTTGAAATTTATGATATAGTAACTACCACTTGATATGGTTAAAAAATTTCATTTTACATCTCGGATTATTACAATTTATTATAAACAACTAATTTATATACGATAAAATTCTGCTGCAATTTTAAGGACATGTTTTTTTGTATTTTAGATTGTGTTTAAGCCTCTCCTCCCAGTTGCCTTGCATATTTTATATTGCGTGCACAAAAATACTATAATTGCTATATAATAATTAAGGGGCCCAAAAATATGATCACACGAAAAGTTGGTTACGGCGCTGCTATATATGAGAGCTCAACTTTTTTTTTCTGTCTGGAAAATGATACCACAACATAATAATATTCATCCTGTTCATGCAAAAATTTTCTGACTCGCATTTACATTCATAAATTTAGACACTTAATTGGCGCGAATAAATTTTTTCTATTTTTCCTGATTTTAAGTGGACGTTAAAATTGTGAACAACACGAATGGAATGTCAATGTTGTTATTACATATTATTGTACAGTCGGTTGATTTGACTTGTGTACAAAAAAGTTGTATTCTAATTTTATATTCGATAAGAAACTGATTGCTGCTTAATGCAATCTCATATGAGAAATAACCACAAGATGTGGTTTAATTTAGAGCACTTTTATTTTTATTGGAATTGACTTTCTTCAGTGTAAAATTGCTTTAGTCATTTCCTATTAATATCACTTTTGGTATAGTGTATTTCGGGGTTCACTTATCAATAAAAGAAAATGTTAACGATTTTAAATTTTGGTTTTATAAACCAATTATTCATTATATTTACATTTTTCTTTCTTTCAGGTAAGCAATCGAAACCCAATTATCAACTTGGAGTAGTCAGGCAAGTTTTAAATTTTCCTAGGATTAGGTCTCGTCAGCTTCGAAATCAGTTTTCCTTATAACTAATTAGTCAATATTGTTAATCACTGTAACCCAACTAATGGACTTTAGACGAAGTAAATTTGAGTCATTTTATTTGTGGAGTCCTAGGTATAATTCAGAACAAAAAAGTCATAAATATTTATTGTGTTGCGAATGATTACTAGAATAAATTGTATTTTAATATCTTTTTGACTGCATTTATTTTGATGTTCTGCAAATCATCTCTACAGAAACATTAGTAACTGGTTATAATTAAAACTAACTGTAATTTTGTTGTCGTTTCCTGAACCCTAACGTTACCTTTTTCAACAACGAATGATTCATTTTAAGTATATGCCAATTTTTTTTTTTAATTGCATTCCATTTACTGTTACTGCATAATTCAAATTAATGTAATTAACGAGATCTTTACTTTTTATTTGAATATTATTTCTTGCTTCGCAGTAGCGCCGATATTTACTAAAACTTTAAAATAACTTTTATTTATTTACTAGGAATTTTCCATTTTTGACAAGATATTGCATTTCATACAACATGCACGTTTGTTTTAATTATTCAAGAATTAATTAAGTTCAAATTACATTAATAAGTGGGTACACAACATACCCTAATCTCTAGACAATACTTAGCAAATAAGTTGAACAAAAATGATTAATAATGACAATAAAAGTTATTTATAATATTACAAAAAATCTTAATTATACCGTATTCGCGTAATTCCGTAAATACTATTTTCATCCGTACAAAATTTCCCAAACAATTATGGAAACTGCCAAACATGTAAAAAAATTACTGTGAAACGGGGAGAATCAACTTTAAATATTTTATATTACAATATATCTGGACAGAGGTTTTTTTAATCTCGCCTGGTCATCCCAACAAGCAATCTTGCAAATGAAAGTATTTTTTCGAGTTGGGTCTGCTTTAGGGATGTTTTTAATGAATGGCGCGGCTCAAAAATACTTGTTTAAATTGAAAGCAGGCCATAGGCGGGGTAACTCTTATGGAACAGATAATAAAATACATACTTTTAGTTTTTAGCCAGGTTTACCCGAATCATTGGAAATTTCATTATAATATTTTTAAGATCAGAGAGCTCACCGTGTATACCATGCGTTACATTTGAAACGTGCTAGTCAATCCGTCGTGATGCTAGATAAAACAGCTTTTACTGTACTGCAAGTCGATTTATGTGAAAAGATAGCTAATTTGTATTTCTTTTGATAAAATTCAGCTCTCCGCATCAATCAGGTTGACTTTGTTTTACTGCA
Source organism: Cantharis lateralis (assembly GCA_963170105.1). NCBI lineage: Eukaryota > Metazoa > Arthropoda > Insecta > Coleoptera > Cantharidae > Cantharis > Cantharis lateralis. The sequence goes on from OY720626.1 coordinate 11,779,707, forward strand.
CACAGAATTCTGTTTTTTTATAGAACAGAATACTTTTTATTGAAATATAGCATTTCATAACTTGAAAACGCAATGTACCAATTTTTTTCGCCTTTGAGAACAATATCAATAGAATCCTTGGACCTTGGCTGTTGGTGACACGGTAAATAAACAACTCGACTATGTCATAAAATCTTAAGCTTTTATTAATGACGATTCAATGTGTTTGTGCATGCACAAGATAATAATATGGTAAATTACGCACAGTTGAGGATGCAATTAAAGCAGTGTGAAACCGTCATTACTATTATAACGCAGAATCTGGATAATAGATATTTTAATGCCAGTTTGGTGATAATTCTTCGAAAAACCTTATGTAATCTTCAATATGTGTTACAACAGATACATATTATTAATATGTTATTACGCTTTATTATATCGAAAACGCGTAATTAATAAAATTTTCATAGCGATATCTGTTATCAAAACGTATTGAAAATTGATATCATGCTATTCGAAAAATTATCCTCTTAATTTTCAAATCAATCGTTTCAATCAAATTTGCTCTAGTAATGACGTTTTGTTCCATGATGTAATGGCAAAGCTGATGGGACGACGAAGATTAGCAAAGAGTTGTAAAATGAAGTTAAAATTCTCGCTCTGTCAAGTTAATTGCAAAGGACATCCGGTAGCAGATGAACGACGCTAAACAATAAACAATTTTGCTCAAGTTCCAGAGCAATGCTGCTTTTGATGGGCGCCAGGAAAAATTGCTAAAACAAGAGTTCCAAAATTAGAGCAAACGCAAGAAAGTAAAAATTAGTACTAAAACTGAATATTCGGCCTTACGGGTGAACAGCTATAGGTTTCCCTTGTTAGTATTTTGATTTTTCATATATATTTGTAAATATCCACATGAGAAGATTTTGTAGTGATCCATTAGTAATGTCAGTTGACTTTGCTTCCCAGAATAACCAATTTGTTTTGGTTAAAAAACTTACTAATGATGATTTAAGATTTATCGTCTTGCTTTGGGCTTTTTATTCGCTGGAGACTACGCTGATGATCACAATCTGTCAATCCAGTTATAAAATTGTCGTAGGTGGAGATTTTGAATTTTACTGAATAATCGGTAGCGGAAACCTCAAAAGAAATCGTGAGCTGATGCCAAGTGCATTTTACTCTGAAGTAGATGTCGTTTGCCTCCACAAAGAGTTCTGGTTAATGTAATTCATATTGTACAAAGGGACATTTACCATTAGTCACGTTAGTAAGCACGTCCGCCCGCCATTCAGAATATTCATTTCCAAAATTCAGTCGCAAATACGATTAATAGCATCCAATGACTTATTTTTCTAGTTATTTTTACATTGATAAAAATTTACAAAGCTGTAAATTTTATTTTGTCGTTGAAAAAATAAATTTTACTGGCGATCTTTTTTATCGATTTAAAAACTCATCGCCAATTTATCGCTCTCGTTATTTTTTTATTTTTAATATTTGGCTTTTTTTCTTCTTCACTGCTTGTTCGTTTGTTCGACAGCATTGGCGAAATTGAAAAGTTTATCTTACTTTTGAATTTTGTTCCGGTTCAATTGTCTTGAATCAGCTATTATGTATGTGATCGGTCACGTGTGGTTTTGGTGTTTTTGTGGAAGGAAAATTCTCTAGTATTTTCGTTCATTCATATTTTCGTTCTGTTTAATATTAGAAGGGGGGGGAGCAGTGTTTTCTATGATTTCAAAATTTGACTTTACTTTTCAAATTAAATATTTGCTAGGTCGTTGACTTATTTTGCGAGTTTTAATGCAAAACATGTTAAACGGAATTTTTTTTACCTTATTACTCTTATACTATTTTTTGAATTATATTTATAAAATTTTCCTAGACATGATGTGTATGTATGTATATAAAATATTTCATGCAGCTTTCACTTATATTTTATGATTTCTGCCATCTCGGGATGACATTCCCACTCAACTTTGTATCAGTAATAAATTCTAATATGTATTTTAAGTGAGGGAGCAGTGATTGCCATTGGATACATTTAATTTTTGATTTCAAAATATTTACCAAATTTGGTTAGTTGAAGTAATCGATAAGAATGAATGGAACAATGCGCAATTAATAATAATCGATCACGTAGAATGCTCAAGGCAATTTGTCGGACGGGAAGCTTACTCATCGTTGCCTGTCTGGTGTCCATGTCAATTGTTGTATGGATTCTTAAGTCGAAAATTTCACCAGATGGAAATCTTCCTAAATCAACTATTACTCCAGGGCGAAATTCTCACGGGAGGGGGATTGTGTAGCGTCATGCACTTTTAATTGCATTCTTTTATTATTGTTCCTGTGTTTAGTTTTGCCATAAAAGCTATACAATTCCGCATTGTGTTATATTGTGATCTTGCGAAATACACAAACGTTTAATAATACTCGGAATTATTACAGACCATGTTTATTTATTGCGCAGGAAATGATATTGGTTATTGGTAACTAATATAATATCTTACGAAGTAAGTAGGTTGTAAACAATGTACGAATATAAAACATGGTTGTTTTTATTTTGCATCAATTGGCATTGCAATAATTGTTTCACTTCTATGTTATTGAAAGGACGAATTTTTAAAGGTTGGAACGACTATAATTGGTTACAGGAATAATAAATCTATGCTTTCGTTCCTAAATGTCGACAAGAGTAACCTTACGATAAAAATTGACTCTTATAGGGAAAGTCGATCAATCGCGAAAGTTGGTTTCGTTGTATATTTTTGATGTATCAAGGCAACGTTTCTTTTTGTCTAGTCGAGTTAGATGCTTTTATCTCATTGGTAGGGGGGCTACATTATCACTACAACCGTGTAGAAGCGTTGTCTACCGGTTTCGGTTCATTATCATCATCAGAACACACTGTCAGAAACCGGTAGACACAATTCTTAATAATATAGCTATCCACAAATATAAAAATGTATGTCCAACAAACTTCGTGTTCATATCTCGTGTTAACATACCAAAGTAAGATAAGTTTAATTACCTACGTTTCAATTACGTATCGGATTTGAATATTTCTGAATATATTTACGTGATAACGTATTTGCGTTATACATTCCATCCGAGAGATAGAAGAGATATTTAATATTGATTGATCTTTGGAAGGCTGAGTTATTCAACTATTGACGAAAACCTTGATCGGCCAAGTATTTGACGTGCGAGATAAAGAAGGATACGTAGAAAATTTGTTGAAAAATACATAATTTGCAGTAATGGAAAGTGGATGGGGTCTGCTTCTTTTACCCATTTTAGCACCATCCATAAAATTGCGTTTCGCACAGCTTTATAGCTAAATAAATAACTTCCATGTTGATTAATTCGAAATTATTGCGATATGCTAATTTTTCTTAAGTAAAAGTTTTCCTTAGACATGCAATGCACGTAGTACTTTTTATTTTAATTTTCTTGTTCGCCGTTTTATTGACTATCATATTTTGATGGATTACGTCTATCATTTTAGCCTACATTTTGCACAATCAATTGATTGCAAGTTAAAATTCTCTTCATGCACCAACAAATTTATGTGTTACTTTTACATTTTTCTTTTTTTTTGAGCTCGTTTGACTTCTCCAAAGATGAACAATCGTCCTTTTTAATAAATTACAATTTCGTGCTTACTCTAATCGATTTTTTGTGTGAGATTTATATTTTAACAAGTTTATGGTTGAACGATAAAGTCCGAGACTTCGCAACGAGTTTAACATTGCAATTTTCTTCCTTCAAGTTTGGCGACAGCATGAAGGTATTTCCATCTCAACGAATCTTTCATTTGGCGAAATTTATAATACGACGGTTGACCCTGGACAACCTTTTTTCCAAATTTACAATTGTAATTTGATACAAATTCTCTCTTTCGACAGAGTAATCTAAAAAATATGTATTTTGCGTATATTCTCGCAAATTAATCACTGCTTTATCACCGGAGGAGGGCATTGTTCTTTTGGTGACGAATTATTCGCAGATTTGTTTTTGATTGTTTCAAAAGCTGTTGAAACGAGTTCGCAATAAACGAATGCCGATGAATCATCAGAAGTGATTCTCCTCAATTATATTTGATGAGTTCAAATAAGTTAAACAAGGGTTGACCATTTGAGCCAATGCTCGACATAAAATTTTACATGCATATAAAAATTTAATCGTCCAAGTTCTGGTTTAGAAAGTAAATAAAATTCTTATCGAGGATAGTGAACCCGCTGATAGTGTTTCCACTGCGGCAGGACAATTATATACCACCAAAAAAATGTCTTGTCTTTTGCATCCGTTCATGTACTTATATAAAATAAAACATTACCATTTGAGAGATACATATTAGCCCACACGAACCCGCGAGCGGAATACATAATATTTTGTCCTTCTGAGGTTGGAAAACTCATGGGTTTGCCAGGACGAGTAGTTCAGGACTTGGAATAAACGTATTTTACACGAATGCATCTACTCAACTTTTCCAAAAAAAAAACAAAAAACTCGATATTGTTCCGTAATATATTTGCGTCACATCCTTGATGCAGTCGAACATGTGCGCCTTATCTAAATCTAAAGTGAATTTATTTTAAAATTCTCTTGTGCAAGTTAATTATTTTTAAATGGTCATGCACGACACCGAATCGACATTTTTATTAAATTGTTAATTAATTTTAAAAACAATTACGTTTTTGCGAGAAGCCGTTTTTTGCAGACTTGATTGTCAATGTTAATCAAACTTATTGAGTTGCACATGCTAAAAATTAATCTTCCCGTTAATTACACAGAAAAGTTGCTAATTCACTGTTTTTATTTTATTATCCTTATCGCCCGTAGTTATGACTGGTTTGCAAAATGAAGTAATGAATGGAATTACCAGCATTTCAATCAATGCTTTTCCAGTTCATTAACTTACGACAGGACGACGTATTTTTAAAAGGTGCTCCGACGTTTTCGTCAACGCCAGGCTGTCACTATCATGACGAAAATATTCTTAATCTTCTATACAGTGCTTTGCGCGATCCTCAGGATTAAGCAGGTCCTAGAGCAATCAAGACGTGGCCATTTGTTTCTCAATTGTGATTCCCAAATGGTTCAAAAAGTAATCATCTGATTCAGTTTATTGCACTTACGATATCGACAGTTCCTCCTTGTGATAAAACTTCGCTTTCATTGTTTTTCGCATGTACCAGTAATATCTGATTTTAATCGCGGCACTTGAGGAAATGTTCAATTGCTTTCCGTTTTGTGGTCTCGATACGTGCTAGCTTTTCATTACGTTATCCTCACGTTCACGGGGTCATATCCACGAAGACCCACACGAGGCAAAGTTGCGAACAATGACCCACAATGTCCGCATCCTTGGCGGTTTGTCTCGCCAAGTCCACCACTGCTTCCGCCCAGCAAAATCTGCAATAAGGTGTGCCCGAGAACTTGAATATATTAAGTAGGAGTTGCATTAACACACCCTTTCTTCTCATTTTTATGCACCACGGTCTCATTTATTCCAAGATCTTTTCTTTTGACCACTTCCTTGATCCGACTGCTGCCAGATAAGTGTGTGACGTATACCATACATATTTAATAGTTTAATTGACCGAAACCACTTAAGCGTTTTAATTAATTGCTACCTCCAATTTTCATTGACCGTGTTTACTAATAAATCGTAAATGCATTTCTAAATGGTCAGGATTCTATCGGGTTTCTAGTTTTTTTTATTCAAATCCACGACGACGTGCGAGGAAGTTAAATCTCGATAGACCAAATTTAAACGACTTAATAATTTCCTCATACCATACCGTATTATGTATTGAGTTTCGACGAAATTAAAAGCGATTTCGTTGCCGACGAGACGGTCTCGTTTGGGACCATTAGTATTGATTAATTTGAATAAAACGGGAACACCTGCTTTTATCCATTCCATGTGAATGACATTTTGATGCGTCGACACAGTTTAGTCAATAATGGCCACAAATTTTCCAAATTGTATTGCTTCCTTACAACAATTTTGAGTTCGGCTAATCCTTATCAGTTTTATCGTTAATTTACTTCTCCAAATACCAGCGTGATAAAATTGGTGCGCCTCTTCACGTTAGAGTTGTCTTGTGGTGATAAATAACGTTAATGCTGGGGAAGCGATAAATTTCGAATACGTTTTCATTTATGAAAGCGTAAAATTATGTTAGAATGTGGAAAAGTGCTTTTATCGACACAAAAATGCTATGTTAATGCCCCGAAGTTCATGCTGAGATGAGTGCTGGTTTCTGAAACGAGAAACCTTTCTATGATACCCGGTACACCCGACTACTGCGACACGTGGCCTGAGTAGACGTGTAATTTGAAAACTAAGAGTAATATCTTATTCTCTGGTACTTGAGACATCACGGATCTTCTTTCAATCAAACGTTCAGATGAATGGGTTCACAAGGTGGTTAACAGTCGACAACTCGCGAAGTATGAATGAAGGTGCGAAGTATATAACATTTTTTGCAGCAGATTATTCCGACGAATAACGTAAAATGAATGCCCCGTTGGAATGACGCCATATTATTGCAATACAATATAATGCAAGTTTTGCACTTTTCCAAAGTCATAATTAGTATTACCATCAGTCTGTATTGTGACATTAGTATACAACGATGGAGCGTAAAAATTGTAAAAATACTAGTTTTAATTTAAGGCAACTGGTGATATTTCATAACGCCAAGGGAAAATCGCAACGCGAAATTGGGAAATTGCTAAATATAAGCAAGAGTACCGTAGGGAATATTATAAAACGTTTCAAAGTGGAAGACAGGATTGATTTTAAAGAAAAACCCGGCCGTCCACGTAAATTAAGTTGTCAAGAAGAAAGTTGTATTCTGAGAAAAGTAGAAGAAAATCATAGAATTAGTGCGCCAAAATTACACGCCGAAGTTCTACATGAATTCGGGAAGAATGTTCATTTCGACACAATCCGAAGGGTGTTAAAAAGAAAGGGGTATAACACCCGATTGGCTAAAACGAAGCTCTTTATTAGCGAAGTCAACAAGTTAAAACGTATTCGTTACGCCAAAGATTTCCTGAACAAGGACGTCTCGTGGTGGAACAATGTAATATTTGCAGACATTTTTGGCTTTGATGGCAGAACAAATTTACGTGGAACGGTTGAACACGATGAAAATGTGTTTGTTTGGGGGTGTATTTCGACCGAAGGGGTGGGTAATTTAGTAGTGACAGACAGAATTATGGACAAATATAAATATTTGGAACTACTGCAAAACAATCTAGTGCAAAGTGCTAACCGAATGGGCATTGAAAATGATTTCAAATATTATCAAGACAGTGATCCCAAGCATGAATTCCAATTGGTCCAGGAATATCTGCTCGATAAATGTCGCAAAATATTACATCCGCCCCCTCAGTCTCCCGACCTTAATCCTATAAAAAATCTATGGGTCGAATTAGATCGTAGGATAAGAGCGACCCCTATAACCACCAAGCAGATGCTAATTCAAAGATTGCAAGAGGAATGGGCTGCCATTGATAAAGACTATTTAAAAAAAATTATATCTAACATGCCCAAACGCTTGTGTGATGTTTTAAAGAGAAAGGGGAACCCCACGAAATTTTAAATATTATTTTATTATTTCCATTTTCCAGTGTTGATTTATTAAAACGCTATTATAGGTATTTATTTGTAGTTATATGTTTTTAAAACTTTTTTGTGTTTTCGGTGATCTTAATGAATGCTTTATCAAATGGTAAGTTAACACAGCTGTTTTTTTTAAATAATTAAATTACATGGAATTTATTTCAATTCTTTTTTCATTTGAAGAAACGGTTGAATATGTTTATTTAAATATTATTGCATAATGTTTGTCATTTCAAGAATAATTGGTTAAGTTTTTATAAACAAATATTGATAATTGTAGAAGTTATTTAACTATTATTCCTAGAGTCCTAAAAAAAGTGATTTCCCGTGGACATGATAAGTCGAGACAGGATCATCAGAAATCAAAAAACGCAAAAGATTTGGTTAGTAGATTACTTTTTCTCCGGAGAGAACGAAGAATTTTGAAAAAAATTTATTTTTGAATTTTTTCGAGAGCTTCAAAGTCAAAAATACGATTTTTGTTACTGTTTTTTTTTGTAAAACAATTTCTAATCATTGAAAATCAATTATATTAAATCTACAATATTGGAACTGGATGTCACACAATTTCAGATTTTTAATTTTTTATGAACTGCTTACAGGGCTCGTGGCAACATTAAACATATTATTACAATATCGTGGTCGGATTATCACTTTATTGTTTGCAGCTTATACGCGCACGTGGTTTCAAGGTAAAAATCGTACATTTTCTATCGGTTTTTTAATAACTTTCCGTTAACAGCATAATTGTTTTTATGATTTAAACTGCTGTTAATTATTATTACCCGGTTATTGTTACAGTTGGTCAGAATTATTTGCGCACACGTGATGACGTAAAGTTAAAATCCACATAAATGATTGTTAACCAATATAATTTCCACTAAATTCTTCTCAAGGGCTGAATAACATGACTTACATTTATTTATTTTATACTTGGAAAGGATTTTATTCTTGGAGGGGGGGGGGGGAGATATAGCCCCATAACCTCTTTCCAGTTCCAGATGAGTTATATATCAAAGAGTTTTTTTTCTATTAGCTTTTCAATTTTCAACAAACTAATTTTTTTTAAATTTATATTAAAATTTAATACTTTTTATAATTTGAATTAATAATTTAAGCGCCACTGTTTGTGTAGCTTGTCGGACAAGGTAGTTTTAATTTGACATAAATTACTTTTTATGTTATGAAGCATCGACCGATCGATTGAATAATAAACGAACTAAATTTTTATTTTTATTCACAATCTAATTGGATTTATTTTACTTGAACGATTTCTACCTCCGGCCAGTAATTTTGTCGGATTTTAATTTGACATAATATAAACTGAATATTTACCTCTGTACGAACATTACTTTCTACTTCGTTTTACTGTTAACCAGGGCCCTATTAACAATTAAGTAAAACGAGGTGAGAAATCGGAGGTTAAAAAATACTAAATTCAGTTTTGGCATTTTTCCTTCCGTTTGAAAATTTTTAAAGGAATCCCCAGAATTTTCTTTCGTTTTAATAGTGTATTTTGATTAATGAATGTAAACTAATTAACGAATATTAAATTATGTTAGCACTTGAATAATTTTGAACCCTAAACAACCAACAAGAATGACTTTATGCATCATCGAATTAACGTGGTGTTTAATCAATTACTCGATCGAAAAAACACGTAAATTTATATTCTCGTTTACCTACCCAACATAATACTCACACTAATTGACATTCTAAATTGTGCTTGCAATAATCTTTGTTGGTCGGATGCGACCAGGATTTAATCCAACCGTGGCTTAAATATTCACATCTATTTGATGGTTTTCTAATTAAACTAAAAAGTTGTTCGTTTTTTGCTTAATATCCTCGCAATGGTATTTACTTGGGATGTTTTAATAATAATTACCGAAGAGATACGAAGTATTTTATCATACGCAATGAATAAGTGAAGTGATTGCAAAATTGTAATGAACGAGAAAATGGTAAACAATATAAAAGTTATTTATCGATTTAACTGTGTTCTGGCTTTTAAATTAATTGGATACAATAAATACAAAGTAATTTTAAAAGACTATAACGAAGCAGTAAACATTCGGAATAATGGAATCTGACCAAGGTTTTCCATTAAAAATTTAATGCAATTTTTATTCATGCTCTCATTCGTCGTACTTATCTGGCAAGGCAAAGGATTCCTAAAATTATTTGTTTTTATGCAATGTTGCTGTCGAGCTAGATCCAATCGTGAGGAAAATCATGTGGTAGTAACAGGGAAAATGATTTGTGATAAATTAGCAAATCAGGCGTGACTGCAATTCAAGGATTTACGAAGTACTCTCGAAATAGAGAGAAGTCCATTTGATGCTCTGAAAGTACCTACATACAATTTTAGATATCGGTTAATCCGAGAGGCAGGGCCGGCGCTAGGATATTTGAGGCTCTAGGCTAAAATCTATCATTGCGCCCCCCCCCCACCATTTACATCTTTGTATCTTATGGTCCGGTCGATGTTTTGCGGTTTTGAATTTCGCTTATATTGTGCAATACCATTGGTCACTGACAACAGGCAGGAGATGGAGCCTGTGAGAATTACTTAACGAACCTTATGTTTTTTCAAATGATCAAAAATGATGGAGTTTAGAGGGCCTATGGATCCGAGACTCGCTAAAAACATCCCTATAGGGTTACCGAATTCAGAAATGACGAAATTCGAAAGTTGGGATCCGAGATTTGAAAATGTCAGGGGCAGCGAAAACCTACGCTACAAACGGCCTTGCTAACCGCTCGGGCGATTCCAGACAGTTTTCTCAACCCCTAGGTTGAGAGGAATACATTCTACATGCAGTAGAATGAACACGTACTCTTCCCAGCTAAATTCTGGTTTCTAATAACACGTACCGTCAAGTGAATATTTTTTAAAGCTAAAATGAACTTAAACTAAATTTTGCTCTTTCAGAATATTTCAGTCCTGGAATATTTAAAGATTTTCTATTGTACTTTTGAAGGAAAGAAACAGATAGGAACAGCCCTGCCGAGAGGTCGTTTTTCAAATTTAAACTTGCACAGCTGTTTAATGAGTTTGAGATGCAGGTTGTGGTGCCCAACATTTTAGGGGGGTTATATTTACACCTGGTGGGCTCAATAAATTTTCAAATGCCATAACGTATATATCCACGTTAATCTATGCGATTTCTCAAAATTAATACTAGGAAAAATATTACGAAAACATCGAAGAGTAATAAATTATCGATACAATCTTGAAAGGCATCCAAAAATCGTTGGAAGTTGGTAGGAAAAAAAAATTAAATTTGGTTTGTAACCTCTTAAAATAGCATAAATAATATAACTTTCGTGATTTAATGATATTCTAAGTTAAGTTATTTTAAAATTGAACTTTTAGGTGTTCTTGTGTTTATTTCTATTTTGGGTATCTAAAAATAATCCGAGTAGATAATAAAGATAACTACGAACGTCTGCAATGTTATTTGCATAGCAACTAGGCTTCGCGTAGTTAGCTAAAATTTATGGTTTTAGCGGCATTTTTTTCTCCAAAGTAAATCACTTTAAATTTGTTGTACGTGGTCGGGTGGCAACAGTCGAAAGGAAAGTGAATTTCGCCTTTCTTGCAGTAGCGATTCATAAATAACCGTTTGGTAACTCGCATTTTCTTGAACCCGCCTCGTACTATGCATTCGGGGTGATAAGGTTGAAAGCAGCCGATTACAAATTTTTCCAATTGTGTTTGTTCAATTTGTGTATAAAATTGCATGTTCGACAGTTCATTCGTTTACAAGGTGTTGGCTGGTGTATTGTACCTGTGTGCTTACACTACATCCGCATTTTTCATGGGACTCCATCGAATCGTGTCGATTCGATGAGTCACGACGTCTACACTTTTTATGTAATTTTTTATTCCGATTTTTAAGTTATGTAATGCAAAATGCCTTAGTCATGGTTAATAACGCTTTGTATATTTAGTACTTTTTTTATCGATTTAAGTGCCTATGGTAAATGGTACCTATTTCTGGAACCCGATGGGCTTGTTCTTGTATGGTTTACGAAAACATTTCCTTCCTGTTTCGGTTAATTTCTTCTTCCGCAAAAATAATCAATTTCAAGGTTTTGTAATTAATTTATGTCGAATTTTGTACATACAGGGTGGTTGTTTATCTTCAAAAATTACATGGAAGTTTCTTGGCGCATACCATCAACGACCGACCCTTTCTGAGTATTTACACAATTAAATTTTTGCGAAAAACTCGCAAGTTTAAAAACTAACAATAAATGGCAGTTTTTATGACGACCATGAATTAATAATCGTGCTGAGATCAAACAGAATCAAGGATACTCAAATATTACTTCGACATGATGTAATATGGAGTTCTCGTGTAAAAATGCGAAATTTTTGTATGTATTAGGAAACGGAAGATTTTTTTATTTTGGACCTAAGCCGTTTCGATTGAGAAATAAGGGCTACGTGACTTAAATCACAGAACAACTTCTTTTATGAAGCTAAAAATTTCGTTTATATGTGAACTTGTCCGTCTTATTGTTATTTTGACGATTTAAAATTACAAGTAACTTGTTTTTCAAATTTATTTAAAAAAAATTGATTTAATAAAAATTAACGAAACGGAAGTGTAGAAATTTTACCTCAACCAAATTAATTCTATTTTTAGTCTTCATTAATGTTAATGTACAATAATATTAATTCTGGTTATTTTTTTGCAGGTTTGTAAATTATGCGCACTTTGGGATTCATTCATGGTTGGGTTCATTTCGATGAGAAATTCGTGTCAAATGATTTTGCAAAGAAGAAAAAATGTTAAGCGAATCGTACACCAACAAACAGGCATGTGTGGGTGTATCTCTGTATAGAGAGGTTCCTTTCGCCCATATGAGTATGTCATGTGTGCATTGTTGCCCTATTGCATGTTGAGACAAAGACAGCATTAGTGATGATAATGTTTTATTGGTTGCTGGGAGTTTATTCAACTTCAGGTAAATTAACTGCAGGTTGCAATATATGATGTTGAATGGACAAATCAGGATCGTTATAAATTTTACAGATACCAAAGCCGTCTGATTTTATTATCTCTTTGATTTTATTTTTTTATTTTTATTCTTTTATTTTCAATATCGGTTATCACGATCATAGTACTGAATATTGACATTATCGATATTCGATGTTAATTAAGCCGAGCGAGCGAAGCAAGCTGGACTTTCTGTATCCAAATCGATGTATTTACATACGTATACTCGCTCGTCAGCATAAGAAGCTACTAACTTATGCTACTAGAAACACATATCGGTTGAATTAACGCGTTATATTCGTTAAAATATATACGTGTAGAATCTGGTTATTAAATAACGTGTTACGCACTTCTATTTTTTTCATAAGATATTTCTGGTTACAAAAACGTTAAAAAGGCAAAGCGTTACACACGTCTTTTTTCTCATAAGTTGTTTGTGGTTACAAACACGTTAAAACACGTTATATCTATCTATTTGTGGTTACAAACACGTTATTTTTACGTTGAATTTATGTTCATATATATTTTTAACGTGTTAGTTAATTTCAACGTTGAATTTATGTGAATTTATATGAACATAAATTCAACGTAGAAATGACGTGTTTTTAACGTGTTTGTAACCACAAATAACTTATGAGGAAAAAGACGTGCGTAACACGTTATTTAATAATATTTATTAAATTTATAAATTACCTCGTGTACGATTCTGACTGATTGTTGAAAATATGCAATCTAGTAAATAATCGGACAATAAAAGTTCTTATTTTTAATTTTTAATGTTTGGGTATGTTTTCATTTCACTCTCCTTGCGTTGTACATCCTGTATTTTACCGCAACTATTTCCACTTATTGCTTTTAATTTGTGATTAATCTAATCTAATTTATTGTTCTTCGTGATTTGGAGCGAAATATGAAACTTACATTTCTAAGATTAGGCGATTTATCCAAATTAATTAAATTACTCGAGTTTGATGTAAATCGTTACGTTGTTTTATTAAAGCACATTGATTTTAGCCAAGGCTGCGTTGCAAATTTATGTAAACGCTTTTTAATGGGTTTTACTTTGATCATCGGCTGTTATTTCGATTTGTTTTATTTCTGTTAATTGGTTTTGGGAAACCTTGATAAGGTTCTTTTTATTTTTGAATTTTATCGATCTCCTGTTTGCAGCCATAGTGCTAAGGTGTTTGCAACGCCAATTTTTTTGTTATCCCTTTTTTCCCTCGATCATCTGGCATTCATTGATATCCTCGCATATCTGTATTTTTCACGTTCACACGCACATGTTGATCTCTGTGGATTAACGTAGTAGTTGCGTCAATTTATGTTTCGCGTATCTCGGGACATCAAATAGTAAAATATTTATGTAATATGAACGTTTAAAGTGTTTTTGGAAATTTTTTAATTCGAATGACGTTTCTAATCCTAATAAATATTGAAACGATTCTATTTTGGTTGAACTGTTTTTTGTCCTTGACTTCGCAGGTATTTTGCAATTGTCTTCTGTTCAAAATGAGTTTTTGAAATTTCTGCCTGCACTAAGTTTTAACTGATGATGGTAAATGTACCTTTCAGACGAAACCGGTGCAGAACGTACAAAGGCCCCGCGACCGCTTCATCTGAAATGCCTTTTAGACATAACGCCGCCTGTGGAAAGTGTTTCTCGAATTTTCAACGCAGGAGCGTTCGATACCCATTAACAAGGATTAATAATTCCATGATATCGCCAAGACCTTTTACTCATGTTTATTTAAAATGTAGGTCTTGCTAATATGGGTTGTAATACTTAATGAGGGTTCAGCACATTATTGATTTTCCACCTGTCGCTTCCAACTTTTCGACGACAATTTTACCATTATGGATTTCTAACAACTGGAACGCACCAATTTGTCACACATACGAAATATGTAATTATAAATTTTTCAAATTGTACATCAAAGGATGCGTGCAACGTTTTTTTGCTTCGTTAAATGCTTGCATAATTTAGATGTTACAGGTTTGTCGCAAGTTATTAATTTTCTTGTTGAAATAATGTTTTCGCATAACTTCGACGAAAATGAAGAAGCTGTTAACGGTAATGTATGTATTTTGAGAGTCGGTACGGAGATCGTGTAATTACGTAACTATGCAAACAATTTGCGAATTAAATGTTCACGATTTGATTTATTTTTGGTCTCAAAACCCATCCGTGATGTAATTCGTTCCGTGCACCATCAAGAAAGTAACGATTGAGTAAGTTAGAGTGTTTACAAATTTTTAGATAGCGTGCATTTCTCCATCCAAATGTACCTGGCTCTGTCAATATTTACGTGCCCTTCGGTCACGATAGTTTCCCCAGAGGCCTCGCCGGCGAATAATCCTATCGATAAATTTTAAATAATCAATCAAAGCAGTCGGACATTTCAAATTTCAATTCTTTACAAAAGAGCGTAACTTGCTCGGAGACCGGAATCCGAATAATGCTGCAATCCTTAATTACCTACACATTAAAAAAATTTTTTTTTTCCAATGCCAATTACCTTGTCTCGTTGCAGGAAGGTCGTCCTTCGAGGTGAATTTTTATGTTTTTGTGGGCAAATTTCCAATAAAAAAATTTAAACGAAGAAAAATGCATTCTGTAGTACAAAAATAATTTGCTTCGCCACCACCGATATCAAATTATGGTCTATTTCAGTGATGAGAGTGTGGCTGCACGTAACTTATCAATTTATCACTATTTTTTACATACCTAAGTAGTCATTATTAGTACTTACTACGCTGATCCGACCTTATTTTTAAATTGATTCTACTATGTTTTTTTTTTCGTTCTTTTTTTATTATTATATCGATTGCAATCTGTTCAAATTAACAACACACGTTGTATTATGGAGGATGTAACTTCTTGGATTTAATAGATAAAGTTTTCTTTAATTGATCAATTATATCCACACAATTATGTAAGTTGGAGTTAATTAAGTCGAAGTGATCCGGCTCGAAGGACCAAAAATAAGTTTGTTGTTCGAAAATCGATCGTTTAAATCTTAAAATAATTCGATGTCGCTGAATATGTAATTAAGGAAAAACGAGATAAATTTTAATTTTTTTTTTGTAATGATGGTAATAAAGTGTACCCTTCACATTGTAAGTTGCCTTTCGCTTAAACGTTTATTTTTATAACTTTCTAAACGTGGATATTACAACTTTATGACTTGGTTTATGAAGAGTTCAAAAGGATAATAATTATAAGCTTTCAAGTTCTTTGATGTATGGTATCGATTATTATGTATGTTACACTATTAAAAAGAAGTCAGTTCAAAGTTTACATCGGTTTATAGCCTGGATTTAATGGGCTAGAAAGTTTTGATTTTTAAAATATAATTTCGTTAATATTGATGAGGAGCGATTCACTGGAGACGGGAGGCTTTAACTTGAACTTTGTTGTTATTGGAAAACCAATTAGAAGAGGGAATTCGACGTCGAGAATTATCTCGACTTTTGTTGAATATAATTTGGCCGATACTATAGTCCGCTAATAGGACTGATTAAATCAGTTTCTTTACCAGAAAGTACAGCAACCCTGGCTTAGGACTTAAACATTTTGGGAATTTCGATCACTTGCGTGAACCCAACTTCGATGCTATTTTGAAGATTTTCCTGGTTCGTTATTGTGGTGTGAGTTGGCAGCTGAATTTTTTATATGATTATAAATGGAGCTTTTAGCATTTGATTGCTTTAACAATGTAATTTTAGAAAATAAAACGAGCGATTCTGATGAAAAAACACCGACTCCCGCCCCCGTGTTAGATATTTATTCTAAAATGGTTTAAATCGTTTCTTCGAACTCGTTTTCTTTTTGAAGTTACCTTCCGCTTACCTAAATTGTTTGTAACTTCACGAAATGTCTTCATTTTGAATCCAAAATAGTTCCATTAAGATTTCCCATTTGTGAATCTTCAGTTTCAGGAATTATTTTGCTTAATAGCAATGTAGTTGGCATAGAACCTCTGAACTACTCTAGGTCATTCATTATTTGTTATAGCATTCGCGAGCCTCATGGTTTTTATAGATACAATAAAAATTCTTGAAGAATTTGAAAGAAGGAATTAAAATGTGAATAGGAAAAAATTTATTTTTCGCATAGAAGGTAAATATGTTAAAAACTAATTCTGTTGACGGTCCGTGTGTTCGACGTAAATACATCCAAGAGTGTGATCTAGTGGGCGGAGCCGGCTTCAGGCTTCTGCATCTATTTCCGTCGAGCACACGTACCGTCAACAAAATGGTTTTTAACGCAGCCATTGACTTGAGTCGTGAAAAATACATCTAAAAAGTTAATTTTCAAAATTTAATTGCGAAGTAACCGGTGGACTTAAATCATTTTTCCTCGCCTCATTGGAAAGCTCAGAATATGCTCTTTCAGAATAGTCGATAGTTTTTTACCCGTAACCGATTTTCAGACCCCCTCCCCCCAGGTTAGCAAACTATGAGCCGCCACTCAATTAAACAAAATGAAATCGAGTTTTAACTAAGTTATTTGTTTATGTTGACAGTATAAATTCCATTTTAATTAAGATTTCATTCTATTAGAAATCTTGGTTATGATAAATTGATAACCTAAGCAGGATACAGAATAGACCTGATAATAGCTCCTTTGTTTCTATGCAAAGTTTTCGCGATCAGTTTTCTCAGGTGGGTCAATCATCTTCTCTCTATTTTGCATAGCCGTATCATAAGTAAATAACATTATTATTATTATTGCAAGTTGAAAGGATTGTCGGGCAACCAGCATATCAAATTCAAAAGTTTTGGCGAAGCGAACCAAAGCTTCTGTAAGACGAAAATTACTTACAGGGAAGGCGTGGCTCTAAACGCTGTCTTAATTAAGAAACTTACTTTGCAAAGAGAGTAATGAAACTTAAATGAATGATTTAATGCTTTGTAATTAAATAATTAAATGGAATAAAAAGGGCAAAATGAACTCTTACGCTTTAGTATTTGATGACCTTATTTTTTCTGGTTTAGACAATTTGATTTCAGACTGTGGGGGGTCTGGCGAAATTCACCTAAGCATTTATTACTTCCCAAGCTGGATGAAAAATCTCTGTAGCGTGTCCAACATTCCCCCGATCCCATGCGAAACTGCAATAACTATTGAAGAATACACAATTAAAGCTTGCATTTGTTGACCGAATAACCTTTAAATTGACTTGCACAAATGCTGCATTCGCTTCACGATGACTTACTGTCTGTTTTATTTTAAGTGCGGTTCCACATCATCGATTGTCTAATGAAAAAAATTAATTTGTAACGCGGTAATAAATATTTTTATATCAATCTGAAAATAATTTCTTTTAACCATTGTTTATTTTTAATGTGTTTTATAATGAAAGTCGACTTTCGTTTTGCCATGTCAATAGAGTTGCATCCTAGAGTGCATTCAAAATTTTAACGATCCTTTCTACAAATTTAATTGCTACCTTTATTGGAAATCCTTTCTAATGCAGCCGAGGGACACTTTTACCGTCCAGGAGATCTTTCTTGTGTGTCTGCAAAAAATATTACGTGAACTTGCGACAGGCGGTAATAGCCAGACGGCCGGTGCATTTTGTAGCTCTAATGTTAGATTTTGGATCTTCGCCATCGATAATTAATTACCTTTGAATAGTTCACTTCTCACTACGCGTTGCGTCGACTTTTCGTCATAGTCACACACACACACATATACATTTTGTTTGTCGACTTTTGGCGCCTTCCACACCTACGTTTGTTTACGTATTCAAACTTAGCCCGATGCACGTTATGTCACTTTTATATGTAAATAAATACTTCAATTATTTATATCGCACAATTGGAAGGGGGGGGGCATTTTAAATTATTTTCATTTGCTCCGTATATCATCAGCTCGGTCGTTTCAGCACTCAAAATCCCATAAATCTTGCCGGCCCAATTTGTAGTTTTCAATTGATTTATTGGCGTTAATTGTTGAATTTTTGCCGCTAAATTGTTAAATTTGATTGACTTGGCAATTTACATTTTGTACGTTCAATTTCGACGAAATAATTGGGCGTCGGGCCAAATCGTTGTTAATAAACTGCAACCAAAACATGTTGGAAAATTTTTATTTTTAATAAATAAATTGAATTTATCGTTGGGAGTAAAACGAAATTTTGTACGTCAAAAAAATCTGTATGGTAAATTGGATCAACACGACGGACGACAACATTTCTAATTTTGCTTCATTGATCACTTGTATTCGAAGGCTTTTTTCGGTTAGGATTATGATAATTAGGATGGAAGTCATTTACATATGTTTGAAAGATTAATCTAAAAATAAATTGTTACGACCTTACAGTTCATTATGTTATCAGTTGTATTAAAATTAATATGGTAGTAAGTTATGTTATTATAATTTGAAAATTATTATATTATAATATTTGTAATTTTCTTATCAATATTCTATTTATAATAGGGTATTTATAGTTACAACATTTAAAATCCTTTTCTTTTCTTATTTATACATAATATGTGCACTGTAATTATTTAAAGACGGTTAAATTTTAATAACTTTATTAAATTAAAACTTCAATTAGGAAAATTGAAGATTACAAAATAAAACATAGACTAGACTTCGTTCAGAACCTGTTTAAGCCGAACATGTTGACGATTCTATGCAGTTCCGGCATATACAGGTGGAACTGTATTATATTCTACCACGAAAACAATTCGAGCTTGTTGGGCAAATATTATATTTACTTTTTTGACCAACAAATTCTTGAGCTACTGGGCATACTTCCGCAATCTGTAAATGTATTTGGTTCTAAAAGAGGGAAAGATTCTTATATTTTTGGGAGGGCGACACCCCATCATCCTCCCCGTACCAGCTGCCACTGTAGTTTATAATTCAAATATAGTGCACAATAAATTAACATTGCACACTGAAACCTGAAGTTCACGTGCCAATTTGGTCAAAAAAAGCTAATGCCAGATATCCATTTTGAAGGGGGAGGGTTCAAAAGTTCCCATTTGTCTGAAAACCAATTTTCACTGATATCTATCCCGTAACGCACCTCTGATTGGTTCATTTTACGTTACCAACCTAAAAAATTAGAGATTACGGAAAATGGCTCATCGTCAGTGCAGGTGGACAACCTGGGCAATATTTCGGTGGATATTGTTTTTAATTTTTAGTAGTTTTTGAAATGTAATATATCAAGGATGTCATTTTGTCACTTAGTGCGGCCTTCAGACAGTACAGTCTAGACTCTATAGACTGAGTATGTTATGTGTTATTTGATACTCTATCATCGTTTATTTTGACTTCTTATAGATTTCATCTTTGTCATTGTCAATTGAGAAAATATTTTTTTACATATTTTGTAGCGCTATATCTATGTTTACTAGAGTTAATCTTGGTATTTTATACTAAATAATGTAAGAATGTTGAACTATATTTAACTCGGGAATTATTGCAATTAATTGGTCAAAAGTTGAAAGATTACATTCATTGTTGACAATATTAATTCAACAATATTGAATAACCCGGAGTCACAAGACTTTGAGTGTGGAGAAAAATATTATTAAATGAGTAATTTCTGCTTTTAATTTTAGCACTATCAATAAGTTTAGTACTTATTGTTGTCTTAAGCTATGTCAACATTAATTTATTTTTTAGTGTCTGAATAAATAATATCATCATAAAATTTAATTAGGTATTACAAAATCACGGGACTGTCATTGGATAAGTTAATTCGGATTTTGCCCAACTTACTTTCAGATAAATCATCAAGAAAAAACTTGTCTTATTTGTGGATAAAGCTGTCACCCCTTTTAACTTGGCATTATCGCTTGATGCGCCACTGGCCGACTATTAAATATTATTCGCATTATTCAATATTTCACGAAGCAAATAATAAAATGATTTCCGCATTTTGTTATAGCATAAATCTTATCTCATTTTTAGATGACATGTTCACATTTCAAGGCCCAAAGCAATTTTTTTAAATTTAATTTGACATCATCCATGCTTATTGTCTCGGCATTTGTTTTGTAATATTTTGGCGCAAGTCGGACATATTTTACATTTTTAACATTATTTTGGTGTGTCCAATTGATATTTAATACTCCAAGTTGTTCACATTTTTTTTTTGAAATAAGCGAACAAACTGAACATTGCACGTCAAATTTATGTATATTAACGGCAAGGTCACAATTTAAATTTATTAATGGAAAACCTACCGGTTACGAGAAATTTTTAAAAAGCGTTGACACGTATCGCTTCGTCATCTCTGTTCCAAGTTGACGTGTAACGTAATTTTCCGTTTCGTACTTTGGAAACAAACGCTCGAATTTGCCAAAATAGAGGTCAACAGTTGTTATGGATAATTTTGTGAAAAAAGAATTGAGAATTTGGATCTTTATCTTGTAGAAGATTCCCAGCACGAAAGAAATTTTAAATTAATTTGAAAATTTTTGTTCCGGGATTTGTTGTCTACAAATATGGAAGGAATTGAAAGAATAATTGCTATCTCTAGCTATAAAATTATAGTACATAATTGAGAGAACGGTTCGTGTCGTACCAAGAGGTATTTTTAGACGGAAAAAATATGCAAACTTGATTTTTTTTGCAAAAGAATTAAGACGTTAAAAATAGCATTTAATTTTACATTTTGTTGGATCCATCATCATAATTATTATCGGAAGGTTATACGCTCCGCGTATTATTTTTGTTCAATGTAAAGGCTACCATTTCAAGGTTGCCATTATTCAAACGATTGGTACTACCAGTCCAGTGTTCTGATGAAATTGGCCATAAGCCAAATCGGTTAAGAGAATACATATTTCTTTATTGATTTTCCATTCCTAGGAAAAAATAGTTAGGTACTATCTTGTGTTAACCATTGCCAAATTAAATTGTTTGATTTATTGGCGAGCAACACGTAAACCATATTATTCGACCTTGACATTGTGTCGAAAAATGCTTCTTCTGCAATCTGATCGGTAACGCACCCGAACTGTCGATTCCTTCTTCCACCACAGTAATTTCTTCGTCTAGTATTATGGATCGTTGAACACAGAACATTATTTTCATTTCACTTTCTTAATTTTACTTTTATGTTATTTTTGTTGTCATACATAATTCATGAATTACCCCAATTTTAATTTTCAAAATCTCATCCGCAAGTGGAAGTATGTTAACCGTTTGTCAGAGAGAATCACCAAGACTGCCCAAATTCTGATTCTGGATTCTCCTCGTGAATGGTGGTTTCGTGGCTACCATTGATTTTTTTCGGAATTTCCGCTCGGTAACTCGACCAGCATCGCACCAAACCACCGCCGTGACCTAACATTATAATTTTCTTGTTACCAAATTGGATACAAAAAAGTTAACGGTACTGACCGAACTGTAGAGACTTCTCGAGTCAATGCCTTGATTCAATACATTATTTTGACGGGAACGAGTGGGGAGACATTTGATTTGATATAAAAATGTCTGTGCAATTTAGTATTATAGGGTAAACCATAAAATATAATTTTAGGAATTTGTAATTGCGCGTTCCGAAGATTATGGAATCGCATATTATGCAAAATTATCCCTGCATTTATTTTTAAACCTGCGGTTCTGACTTGGCGAGCGAGCGAGGATTTTTTATTATTCCGATTACAAATAATAATAATGTTAGTTGTGCACTACCTCTGTTCATTTATCTTGAAAACATTTTTGCCAATGAATGCCAACCATTATCATATACGGCAAAATTATTATTCTGCGCATAAAGTGCTACGTCTATAATGAATTATGTATCCAATTTAATTGTCGCGGAATATTTTAAATCATCGTCTAGCCAAAACTGCTCGTTGCAATAACTTGCGATTGGATCGGCTAAACGGAACGTCTCAAGCCGAAGTGAAACATTGGAAAGTCCGAATGCTAAGAATTTTACTATAATTATGTCACCGCCTTTGTGAGTTTTCTTTTCTTGTTGTGGTATTTGATTTTAGAATACATTTTGTCAGCATTCTTTTGGGTTCATTCCAAGTGAAATTCCTACTCTGATGTTCATTTTTCTCGCTTAAGATAAATTGCACATGCAAGAAACAAAAAGATTGCAAGCTTTCATGCCACATTTGACATGGAGGAATTAATGGTTTTCATAAAATGCCGTTGAATGCCAAGCACCCGTTTTAGACCGAAAATGAAAGCTATTGGAGACGAGAGGGGGGGGGGGGGACTGGAAAGACTAATCGCGAAATCATCTCACTAAACAGGTGTTGACGCGATTACCATATAAGAGAAGCGTTCGGTGGAACGAGACTTGAAATAGTAGAGTTTTGCATTATTATTTTCCCACAGAAAATTAAAATTTCGAGTTCAATTTCTTGATACAATTACGTTCTGACCTTAATTAATTCACCCGATAACATAATAATGTAATTTATTCAAATGATACGATTAGGTAGTTATTTAATAGAGTGTTTTGTTACTATAGCAATATTTAATGCAATACGAGTGTTAATCTTATCAAATAATCCACGGCAGTTACAGGTATGCAATCAACAATACTCGAGCACCGGGTGATGATTATTATGGAAGAAATAATGGCACGCTGCTTATTTAATCTAGGAGATTTTCGAGAATTTTCAGATAAAATAACTTTTCTCCCCGTTCTCTATGTTAGAATAAAATTGTATAGTTATAGCCAGTGGCAACTGGTATTGGGAGGGCGACAGGGTGCCGCTCTCCCAAAACAAAATATTAAGGTAGTGCAGGCAACCACCCAAGCGATTAAATTTTGTCTAAGAACTTTTCACTCTATCGGAACAAAATATATTGATTGGCCCGATTATGGATTAAAATTGCAAGTTATAAATCATCACAATTTGAGTTCGAGTATACGGAACCTCGCCCCTGCTGAAAATCTCATAATTTCCATTTAATAAGCTGTTCTTAAACTTGAATAATTATAATCTGCTTACGGTATAAGTAGGTGTTTGATGGTGCAAGGGGAGTAAGTTGAACCTACATTAGTGCAAAATGTTAGCTTTCCAGGTGGACTAGAAGTGACCAGTTTAGCATTAAGAAGTTTTCAGTGAAATCTGAAATATCAGCCTATCCGCTTCAAGTTCCACTAAAATTTTCCACTAGCCGCCGCCGTCTCGGTGGCTTTGTACGTAAAATCACCTTGAGTTTTATTAGGGCCCCAATAATTCGACGTTGACGACAACGAATTTCGCATTTTCTGCAAAGGTTT
Organism: Cantharis lateralis; assembly: GCA_963170105.1. NCBI lineage: Eukaryota > Metazoa > Arthropoda > Insecta > Coleoptera > Cantharidae > Cantharis > Cantharis lateralis. Next base: position 11,803,571 of record OY720626.1, read on the forward strand.
CTTTGGGCATTAGCGTTGCCCGATACGGAGTTCTTGATAATTAAAATTCTTCCAATAATATTAAAATGTGATTGACAATAAAATTTGTCGTTTTTTATGCCATCGTTAAATTATTTTATAGTAACCGCTACCATTCCGTTGGCCTCTATCTTACATCGGAAATTAAATTGATTAAATCGATTCTTCTTTTAATTTAGGCAAAATTCTCGAGGAGCTATTCGCACAGAAAATATTTGAAATAAAAATTATACCAGCATTTTTTTACTTGCCGAACAAAAAAGCATCCTCATTAAATGAAGTAGCGAGATAGCTACGGAATTGCAATCCAATGCAACCGCAATACACTTAATTAAACTAAAATGGATATTTTTTGCCATTTTCAAATTTCTACCTTAGTTAACTTTCATTACGGTCGATGCGATAACAAAAAATCCAATTTGGAGCAATTTAGGCCGATGGAAGATCTTGCTAATTTTTGTCGAACTTGCTCAGTTTTCTGCTTCGTCGTAATCTTATCGATTAACGCGATTGCCTATATTGGCGATAGAATAAACCTACTTCGATTGTTTCTGAAAGGTCAGGCGAACCTTCTTCGCAAGTAAAGGGCAAGTGTAGGAGTACGAAATTTTCGCTGTGACGTTGGAACAATATCGAGCGAAGATTTACTTATTTTTATTATCGAAGGATTAAATTGTTGCTATGCCGGGGTCCCCATAATTGCATTCGAAAACTTTTTTTTTTTTTTTTAATATTAACCTAGTTCTACTTGAATCGTCTGCTGGTTGCATTTTTGTTTCGCTTATCTCGCGTGCCTAATAAGTGTTATTAATAATTTTACCGATGTAGACAACTTTCTCTAATAATGGTAATTTTTTCTATGTGGAGAAGTTTGTTTATTTATTAATTGCAGATATTTAATAATTAAATGCAATTTTTTTTAGTATGTGTTTAAATTGAACCATCATGATTTATTAATAAACGGTGCTTAACAGCCTCGTAACCTCCTTACCAGAACCAAGAAATGCATTTTGGTATTGAAAATGTGAAAAGTAGTAGAAGGGGGGGGGTGAGGTTGAATGCATAGGTGAATTTGACTCGTTGCCAGAAAAGTTTTCATAATTTGTCACTAAATTATTTTATTGGCTGCAGACCAAACCCACCCTAGTAAGCAATCTTTCCTTTTGTTGCAATTTTTTTCTCTAACCTGTTCCGCTTTATTCACGATTACCGGCAAAATCTAGTCCCTTTACTTCTGTTTTTATTCTGGCGTCGCTATGTTAATTTAATTATTATCTTATTTTGACGTAATATAAACAAACTACGTACTCGAATATTTAATCTTAAATTTATTTTAGATAAGAAACTATCAAATATTGTAGGAATATTATCAAACTGCTAATTGAAACTACAACAGCTTGAATAACATTGAAATAAGTAACGAATATTAATCAGTGACTGATTAAAGGTCAATTGCTATTTCCTTTTACTTGACAAATTTCGCGGGTATTACCCCAAACCATTCATTTTTCTCACATTTCAAACGAATTCTAGATAATTTATTAAGCTCTGGAGTTTGTCTGGCCTGCTTTCTGTATTGTTTTTTGCAATTATCCAAATAGATCGTGTCGAAATACAAAAATTAATGAAAATAAAATTTCCACTGTAAGTTGAGTTGAGTTTGGGAAATTTTTGCACGACTTTGGTTTAATATAAGAAACCAATAAACGACTACTACGTTTTTTACGAAAATTTGCCGGTGTAAAGAATATTTTTTGCTCTATAATTTCACCTTTCTGTATTATAAATGAAAATCTAACCGCTTCTGAGATATTTACATAATATACATAAAACAAATTGCGCAATGCAAATTTCTTCATTACGCACCATTGTATAGCTTCTACGACAAACATATACTACATTAAAACGGTTTTGTGCTTCCAGTTTTCTAAATAATTGTTCTGAAATTGTTAAAAACATAGCACGTACCCGTCAAGAATGACAGGACGTTATCCAACAAGCACATAATTAAACATATCCCCCCCATGAGGGGGGACATGAGCAAATGCCGTGTCGAAGTTTAACTAGGAGGGAATCGCAACATAAATATTTGCACATCAGATTTCCATTTACAAAATTTCCTTAGATTACCCTTCGGTTCAAAAGGGAGCAAAAAAGTTTATCCACTTTTCGAAAATTAATCTATAGAATTTTCTTTGAACAATAAAACAAATAGTTGATAAAAAGTTCATTTTTTTCAGTGATTTACAGATTTCTCTGACACTTCGTCCTGCGAGGTCTATATTCTTACAGAAAATCTTTACCACCACTGCAATTTCAAAAACAAAGTCAAATTGTTTTGAACTTGCTGCATTTCAGGAAAACTTCAAATTTGTTCATAAAAATAATATTGATCGATGTTTTACGGGAAAAATCTCATTTTACTTTTAACAAGTTATTTTTATCTTGATAAGCTAATTCCTATTGCATTTGATAATGAACGGCAATGATAGATAATACGATAACATTTTTACCACTAATTGATTCATAATTGCACTTTGTGAGGGCCACTCGACTGGATTTAAAAAAAAATATTTTAACTAATTTATTGTAAAATTTGTAATGCTCAAGTTTAGCTTTGTATTTCTCGAAGAGGAGGGCTAGAAACCGAGCTGATAAAAATCACCTGTGGCGCTTAAAAGTCATTGGTTTCCTTTAAAATCCTCATTGCCGGGTATTTTTAGGCATTTGTTTATAGTTTGAGTATTGCATTATAAATATAAACTTCATAAATATTCATTAATGTAACGCACTGTGAGCTTGACGTCAACAATAAACAATGTTGATTTTAAAATTTGTTGTCAAAGTTTTGCACCTGAACTTTTTTTTTTTTTCTAAAACTTAATCGTGTTTTATGTAAAAAGGCCACTTATCGATTAAAATCAAACATGATCTATGTTCTTACTGAAGAGAACCACTCGTAATATTAATTAACGAGAATGTCCTTCCTGCGTTTGTTTTCAAAATATGTTTTTCTTGATGAAAACCACATCTTCCGCTTTTATGAAAAGAAAAGCGATGCCGCATTGTATTAGTGATATTAAAACGCAGAACAATGGGATGTAGATTTAATTATTTAAATAATTTTGGTCGGGATATTATTTAAAAATAAAAGCTACGTTCCTGTAAATAACACAAAACAGTTTCTTTAACCTCATATTTAATGATTGGTTTTAATTTAAAACCTTGTAAATATTGTTCTCGAGTTGTTTATCTTAAATATTATTTATGCATTATTGGTTCACATTAATCACATCAAGTCAACAAAATTTTGGCTAATCAGACCATACAAGGTTCAAACTACTTAATATATTGGATAAGGGAAAATATTCAATTCTTAATCAGAGAAAATTGATGTAGTACGAATTCTTCCAGGTTTTCCATCCTATATTGAAAGAAAACCTCAATTTTTGGTACAAATGATTCTACGGTGTCAAGGAGAAGAGAAACAAGTCAAGAAATGCAATTAGCATACTTATTTCCTAATGCGTATCATATTAATGGAATTTATGGCTTTCTTTGTTAATTTTTGCATAATATATTTTGACTTATTTGTAAGAATAAGGTCACAGTTCCTTTGTACAAAGGAGCATTCCAGACTCGGCTCATTATATCGTGCATGAAATGGAAAACTTATCCTTTCTCAAACAAACTCAAACGTTGAAAGTGCTGCCCTCGGCCTAATGCAAAATAACTTACTCGGCTCGTGGTGCAAAAGAGTTGGATCGTCATTCTTGACGGCTACATATATCTTCCATTTGTTTAAATATACATAGACTTGTTTTTCCTTTTGTTGAAACTAGAATTTTTGTACATTTTGCTGAATTTGTTTCCATCAACAAGTTTATTTCGTTATTCTAGAATGTTCTATTTTATAAAATCCAATTGCTTTCCATTGTATTAAAAAGCTTTCGTATCCATGTTCACTTTTTTCTGTCAGGTGGGTAAACATAACATTTCCCTCTGTTGGCTTTGATTATTAAAACTTTTTTAAATTATTGTGTTTTTTGAGGACTACTAACCCCAATTTGCCGTAGACGATCCTCGTTAATATTAATAATCGATCAGTCGATAAGTACCAATTAGTTTACATAATAAAATCGAATGCTTTCGATTAAAACTTGTTGTGTTGACGAACAATTAATTTAATTAATTTTTTGTCAAATGGAGTTGAAACTGTCGGCATAGAAGATACAAATTTGTTCGATTACATTAAGCGATTGTAACAGAGACATAATCACTGGGTGTGCTAGTGACAAGAGGGTTGCTACTACAGGGGATGCACGTAATTTTGTTTAATGTTCATGTTAAACTATTTAACTATACGGGCTCTGCGAGTTTATCTCACATGTTCAGCATAAAAATAAAAATTTCAGATTTAAAAAAAAATACTAACCATTTTATTTTGTTTAGGTGGAACAAAGGGATGTACCAGGTATCGACTCAGCTTATTTGGCTATGGATACAGAAGAAGGAGTCGAAGTGGTTTGGAACGAAGTGCAGTTTTCGGAACGTAAAAATTTTAAGGCCCAAGAAGAAAAAATTCAGTTAGTTTTTGAAAATCTCACGCAACTAGAGCATCCTAATATTGTCAAATTTCATCGTTATTGGACTGATACACACAACGATAAACCTAGGGTGAGTATCAATTTTTTTTTTTAAATTTAATCTGGAGGTTTTTCCTACATCTCATCTTCGATTCTTTCCTCATCTTCCTTATATCCTACCAGTGTTAGCAATGTGAAATTTTAGAGCGTCAATTTGGGCTTCTCTGTTCATCTTCCAAATTTTGAGGAGCTGGGAATTGAAATGGAATTATTGGGGATAGTCAGTGTGAGAAAAATTGGTTCAAGTTCAAGTTAGCCCTGGATAGTGCAAGGCAGGAACGAAAAAATTAAACTGAAATTGGAATTGTGCGAGGTTTTGGTCCAGCTGCCAGCTGTTGCAAAGAAATTTATTTTACAGGCCCAGTCGCAGTGTTCTGAAAGATGGAATTTTTGATAAATAAATTACTGCTCTATGCAGCAGCGTCTGTTTGATGCTTGTGTGAATTGCAACGGCAGGTTAAGAGTGGAAGTATTGATTTTATCCTCCTTACCACCTGTAAAGCTTCCATATTTTATTTGTTTTTCTCACCGTTTAATGATGTTAATTCTTGTTTTTTTGTTTAAGGTAATTTTTATTACGGAGTATATGTCGTCTGGCTCCCTTAAGCAGTTCCTGAAGCGCACAAAGCGCAACGTGAAGAGACTTCCTCTGCAAGCGTGGCGTCGATGGTGTAAACAGATTCTTTCTGCTTTAAGGTAAATACAATTCAGATAATTGTAATGACCTTTGATGGATTATTTCTATGCCCATATTTTTATTAAAATGACTAATTTAGTTTATAAGACTAATTTATGTTCTTTAGGTAATTTTGTAGTGTAAGGTTGCTTTTGCATTTTTTTAATGATTATACATTTTTGTATATTGTATATTGTGTATATTGTTAACTCATGTGTTCACAGTGTCATCGTAAAGGTAAGTGGGCACTAAAATTTTAAAAAAACGTGGAAATAATCCGATCACACTCTAATCACTTTTTCTCTTACGCTTTTTATGATAAAAAATAAAACGATTGCGGATTTAGAACTTTAATGTTTTATTAGTTCTAATGTCCAAAAAGAGCAGGCAAGTAGTAAAAAAAAGGAACATTTGAACAAATGCAAAACATTAAAGTTTGTCGATTTTGTGGCAGCACGTTTCATTCCAGCGAGAACAACGGACTACGGATTACATCAGTACTTTCATCTGCAGTGTGTTTTCTTTACAGTTACTTGCATTCCTGTTCTCCGCCAATCATCCACGGCAATCTCACCTGTGATACCATATTTATACAGCACAATGGGCTCGTCAAAATTGGATCAGGTAATCATCTCGTCTGACAAATCACTCAAAATGATGAAATAAATTTAAAAATGTAAATTTTTCAACCGTTCCGTTTCTTTCTTAATTTTTATATTATTGGCCAATTTTGTACTTTTGCTGCTGATGATTTGAGGTTCTTGGTGATTGATTGTTTTGCACAATTCACAAATTCACCATTCAACGAGATGTTACGTAACTTTGATTATTGTTTAAACGAGTGGGTGACCTGATGGGATACACCTGCACAATCGCACTTACGTATATTCTCGTCGTTCTGAAATGTGGATCTTGTGAGTTCGGCATCAAGATACTAAATGGACGGAATTTCGTTAATCCATTTTCATTCATTAATGTTTGTAAAACACCTCCCCGGGATGTAAGTCGCCATTCGGTGAACAGACATTTTGCACGAAACTTGAAAATAGTATTTAAAACTGGCAGACTTTTTTCTAGGTGTGGTTACAACTTTGTTTAAGTTTTACACTCATTTACAATGAGTTGAGATGGATATTCTGTAAAACGTAATTTTGCCATTTCGTATCTTAATAATTTTTGATGAGTCAACTTTTGATCGATCAAATCTAATTTCGGAATTTCTTACAAACAAAAAAAATCCAAGTAATGCGAAAATGGCTTTTAATGCATCAGAAATTTTTAACAGTCACTTTATCATTAATCTCCGATTTTCAGCTTGTAATTATAGGAGAGCTCTAAATTTAGTATTAATTTTGTTGTAATTTTCTTTAGTTGCTCCTGATTCCATAAACCATCATGTGAAAACGTGTCCAGAGAATATTAAAAATATGCATTTCTTTGCTCCAGAATATGGTGGTAAGTAATTTTTTTCTTCAATTTTCCTGCCGATCCAGTAGTAACTAAATAAAATTAATTTAATTTTTACAGCTTCTGCATCAATGACTCCAGCAGTGGACATATACTCGTTCGGAATGTGCGCTCTGGAAATGGCAGCACTAGAAATCCAAGGTAACGGAGATTCTGGTAATCTGGTGACGGAAGAAAACATTTCAAAAACAATCGATTCGCTAGAAGACGAACAACAAAAGGATTTCATCAAAAAATGTCTCCTCTCAAATCCCAAAGATAGACCGACTGCTAGAGAATTATTATTTCATCCATTATTATTCGAAGTTCATAGTCTTAAGTTATTAGCTGCACATTGTTTAGTTAAAAATACGGGTGAGTATCGTAAAAAGTTAAAAAGATCTCTATTTTAAGTGGCCTGCTGTTTATTTTAGCCAACATATCCGAAACAATTACAGACGAGCTTATGCAAAGGCTTTACGGACCAGAAGTCGTGGTAGCAGTTATTAAACATTTAAATCAACCAGAAACGTTATTAAAGATGTCGGATGTACAGGGTTCCGAAAAGTTGGAAAAGTTTGTGGAAGATGTAAAGTGAGTAGAATAAAAAAATTTGTTGTTTTTTAAATCCGCTCTATTTAACTAATGTTTTTTCGTATAGGAATGGAATTTATCCTTTAACGGCCTTTGGTGCCAAACAACCCCCACCGCCTCGATCGAGGGCGATTTCGCCAGAAACTGCCGAATCGGTCAAGTCGGTTACTCCTGAACCTGTAGATATTGAAACTAGAAAAATCGTGAATATGATGTGCGACGTTAAATCTATTCAGGATAGCTGTGAATTAGCGGTGAGTTTTTACCATATTTAAGCTTGTTTAGAATTCAAACAAAGACGATAATTACACAATAATTACATATTAACAATTTAAGTTAAGGAACCTGTTTTAGAATAGATCCGCCACAACATATCTGTATTATATTATATAATATTTAATTTCCAATCGAAGCAAATCGATTTTTAAATGGCCACTTCCTTATTTGTTTAATGAACCCATTTGCACCATTAGGAGATCTATAAAAATGTACCCATATCACTGAGTTATTTTATTCTTTGGGTCGATGTTCACTGTAATAAAATGAATCAATAATATTATATTGCTTTTTGAAAGTAGATCTATCTTCTGTGGAATTTGCAATTTAATTCTTTTTTTCAATTAAATTCAGTGCTCAACAATGACTAAATTAGCATCTGTTTTTGTTAGCTTTTAGTTGATTTTTAATAATTAATAGCAGTTTGTTAGGTAGGGAAGTTTCAAATTGGTTTGTTAGCTAATCATCGATTTATCTAATCTGAGATTTAATTGACCAGGAGAATCTTACAAATCCAGCTCTAGGATTGAGACAAGTTTTAGTAGGTCGAAAGAGCACTAAAATTAAGCAAACACTTGGATATTTTAAGTGCCTTGAACAACCGTTTCTGAATAAATGATGCTTAAAAGTTTGGACGCAATACTTCAGCTGGTTTATGCAACGGAAATTCAAAGGTTTTCTAGCCGAGTTGGTACAGCGTTAGCAAGTGGATTGGTTCGAATCCCCACATCAATAGTTTTCTTCCTGTATTTTTATGTCTTTTGTTGTAGTAGGCATGGTACTCTGGTATACTTCATGGGTTGTGAACACAAGTATGTAGTTGTACGGCGATAATTATCACTTGACGTGTGGTCTTAATGACCTGCTGCAAATGGGTTAAATGTTTTTACTTGAATTGCAGTAAGATTTTGTGCGGATGTTGCTTGGAGATTTCTTGCTATAGAATGGCCTTTTCTCAGCATCAACTACGTTTATGGTTTCGAGAAATTAATGCTCAAAAGACTGTCTTCGAGGAATCCACGCATTTACATCATCAAACTCCTGATGCTGTTACCTTCAAAAACATCCAGGATTGGACTAAAAATTATTTGTTTTTGGTAATACATCTTCAGATTGTTGATGCAAATTCAACGTCTGGTTGGTTTGGTTTAGATCGTGACGTTGTACTTTGGAAAAAATTCCCAAACTTTTTTTAAAATGATAACTAAAAAAATTTTTTCACGTAGGAGTTATCTTTCCTAATTTTTAATTCTATCTTTCTAGAATGTTTAAATAATTAATTATGCCACTATTAATATAATAATTATATACAATTTTTTATGTTTTGTTAATTTTATTTAAATTAGTTTATCTGGTATAAATAAATAGTATATAAAAAGATGTTATAATGACCATTAGTAAGTTTTTACTATTATATTAGTAGTATTACAGTTAACTAGTCAGTGGTGTGCGATGAATATTTGATAAGTAAGCTCGCAGGTCGCTAACAACGGGCTTACAAATTAAAAGACAGCCCACCTATTACATTTTACACAATATTATTTTTTCCGATGTAAGGAGCTGGAAGCAAGTTAAAACTAATCAAAACAATGCCTCTTACTTTTAACTAATGGCTTTGAAACTAATTTTCAATTGCTTTCAATTTGAAACCAACTCCCTTGAAACTTTTGACATAAAACTTTGTCGAAAGTCGTTCTCTGATTTTATGGTCTAGAATGTTATTTTAATTCATTTAGTTTTTATAATAATTCTTATTGCCACTAAATTCTACTTAAAAAAGAATCTTTTTTGACTAGAGTTTTTTCAATTTGAAATGTTTGACTATTTCTTGCCTCATTCAGTTGGCGAGGAGAATCATCTCTCATGCGGTTGTTCTTGAAGTTGTTATCTTTAGGCAGTCCATTGTTGTCTCACCTCTTCTTTCTGCTACTTGAAACTTTTATCTATTTAGGGCCGCACACAATTTCTGCTTCGTAATTACACCTGCGATCGTATCGATTCATTGCTGTGGATAATTAAAGATATTACTCAAAAATGGAAAGAAAACTTTCAAGTTTCAATTTATTAGAAACTGAGGTTACTTTTTTCAAACCTTAAGGTTCTGAAACCGGGTCCAGTAATAAACAGTAATATGCAGTCGGAAACATTATATTAATTGGGATTGGCAATAATAATTTATTTTATTAAATATTTAAAGTTGTGTTGTAATAAATTTTATCGTTTAATTAATATTAGTCCAATTTTTACTCAAATATAGTTTTTATATTGTATTTTCTGTTGCAGATGACAATATTGTTGCGAATGGACGATAAAATGAATCGACAATTAACGTGTTTGATATCTCAACCCGAATTGCCTACGCCTCCTTTGTTAGCTCAAGAGTTGGTTTACTACGGTTTTATAAACGAGGTTTGTGAAGAATGTGAATGTGGAATTGATAACCGAATAATAAAATTTAATATTTACAGGGTGATCGTGATAAAATAGCTAGTTTAATAGAGGTAGCTATGCAAAATATAACGGGACCTGTGAGTCCGAGCCAAGCCCTTCCTACGCTAAGCTTTCCTCCTCAAATGCCGCCTCAACAGGTGTCTGTGATGGTAAATTCGGCCCCTTCGTTAGGAGCAATCAATGCGGCCCTCACACAAGTGCCCATGCACTCTACTAGTTAGTACACTTGCAAGTAATAAATAAGTCTAATGTTGTTTATTAAGACATCGTTTTCAAGTAACTACTATATTTGAAGGTGGTACAACAAAGTCGAAACACTTTTGGGTACATTCCTCTTTTTTCTTAGTTTTAATTTTTTTCGTCTCTTGTCATTGTGTGTCGTTGGCAGCTGCTTTTTTGTTTGTTTTATTTACAAATTTTATTTTTAAACGTCTTTGCTGCCTGCCCCCATTTGCCAAATCCATATTTTTGTGTGATTTTCTTTATTTTGGAGAACATAAAAAGGAGAGAAACTTGGTTTGTGTGTCCGTCATCAAATATAGTTTTTAATATTCTCCAAACTTTGTCTCCCCACGATTATGTGTCTAAATATAGGATTAGGATCGAAGACTGTATAATTGGACATTGGTAAGTTTAGGCGTGCTAGTCATATGAGACCACGTGTTTATCTGTGATCAGGAGCTCCAATGACATCTTTAAAAATTAAAAAGTGGACTGTTTATCATAGGTTATGTATGTGATCTGTTTAATCATAAATTAATGATAATATGTTAATATTGCTAGTTTTATATTTATCAACTCGTCGTTTATTTTTAACTCCAGCCCCTCGCTTCCCACTTCCACATTTTTTGAATTAAAATATTTCATTTATCGTTCCCACCTTTTCCCACATTTTAGTTTGTTTCGTTGAAATTTCAGAGAAGGTCACTTTAGTTACGCTTTCGTTTTTTATTATTTGTTTCATTTATGTAAGAATAATGTTGTTAATAATACTCGTGTTGCAAATTGTATTATTATTATTTTTTGCCTCCCTTGAGACTGAATAATTTTTAATTAAGCATTAAGGATAGTCGAGGAAAATTGGGACAGGACCAAATTTGTGAGTGTAAATTTTAACAATGAGAGAAAAGAAAATAATAAGTTAAATTGTGGGGATGCTCTAACATTTTTTACAATTATTTTTGGCATATTTGTACAGGATAGCCAAATTTCGTTGGCTTCGTTATTATTGAACTTGAAAAATGGTTAATAAACATCTTCCAAGTCAAGTTTTTGTGAGCATCACATTTTGTCGTCAAGTTGTGCACCGATTCCGATCTTTAATTTTATTTTTATTTTAAAAAATAAGCATAAAACCGCGTGCAGTTGAAAAAATACCCACCAATTTTTATTTTTAATTTATATTGTTCATTTAATTTATTATTTAATTTAATCATCAACGGCATTGGTTCAGAACTTGATAACAAAAGATGTGAACCTAAAGCTTTTACAGCCTACCAAAGTTACAAATATTACCTATTTTGTAAGTTCAATGAGAACTTGGCCAGCACACAGAAACGTCCAAATTTGTCCATCCTGTACTGACATTCTGTGCATTGGGCACAGAACTATTAACTATTGTAATAGCAATTGTTTGGTAGGTAACTAAAACGGAACAAAGTTGATTTTTTAACGAATTAGTGGTGCCTTTGTAAGTTATTCAAAATATGCCATAAAAATAATTGTTGTGATTTTAATTTATGCCAAATAAAAAGTGTGTTGTGTGCGTGAAAGAGAGAGAGAGAGTAACGGAAATATTTTAACTTTGTCGTCGAGCATCCGAAAAATTTTTTTGACTTTGTTGACTTTTTTCTATGCCAAAATAAATATTGTTAGCGGTAGGAAGTACAATAGTTTAATTAGTTAGAGCTCCCATGTGATATTTCGCTCAATATCTTGAGAGTTTAGGCTGGTTTCTTACATGATTATGTACAGTAGTCAATTGGCTTGCAAAAATGTTGCTTACAAAAGAGAGAAAAGGAGACCACCCGGGTTGGAATGAGTTTTCTTAGAGAGTGGTTTTTCAATTTATGCTCACGCAAGCTTTTTAAATCACTTCAAAACCTTGATTACCTATTCCATGATTTCCTATCCCCCTCCGTTTCCTACGTTATAACATAAATACAATGTATTGTTCTTCCTTAGTCGTGGAGCAATGAACAGAGCAAACTTGGATAGGATAAATTTGTATAAAGAAAAATTGTAAATAAATTTACCGATTTGTTATATTTTCGATTTAGGAAATAAGAGAGAGAGAGGGAGAGAAATGAAAGGGCATTGTGATGTAAATTTGCTCTGCAAAGTTGCTCCTTCTGCTTGCTCACATTGAGCAGTTTTTAAAAATTAAAAGAATAATGAATTCTGTAATTGAATAAATGCAAACAGAATTAAGACTTGCATTTAAGCTTTTTGCAAATCACATAATTATCCTATATTGCAAATCTTAAAATCGTAAAATGTTTCACTTAAATAAAGCCGAAATATAATTTTTTTTTGTATCCACTTACGCATCTGTTAATCATAGAATATATTTAATATATAAGATTACTTTATTATTTTGCAATTTTATGTATGTACATTGCTGTATATTTAATAATTACATAGCTTTTATAATATAAAATATTGTGTATGACGATTTACATTGCAAAGAGAGTGTAGGTTGCGTAAGGGAGAATAAACAGCATTTTGTTTGATGTTTTTGTCATCTTTATTTATAAATATATAATTTCTCTTCTTTTCCTATTGTAGAATTTTATTTAAGTGAAATATTTTACAAGAAAATATATTTTATTAATATTATTTGATAAATACGTTAAATAAATTATTATTGTATTATCTTATGATATCATATACAGCAGGCTGTTTTTTGTGTATATTCTTTTATTTAAATAAATATGCAATATGGCCATGTTTTGTAATTACTGCATATTTTTTAAATTTTTTGGAACCATTTGCACTTGACAAAGTTGAGATGCCATCAAAAATGTTCAATAAATAATTTTCTAAACTCGATAGTTCTTTTATTATTTTTTAATTTATGTTCAAGAGGAGTGGTAAGTTCCCTGCACAGTTTTAATATACTTTATATTTTTTTTTGTTAGAAATCAACTCTTGAAGGGCTACATTCGCAAGCTGCAAAAAGGTACAGGCTTTAATTATTTATTTTTTACTTATTTTATATCGCACCCGATGTCGTGATGTGAAACACCCAACTTGAAGGCGACATATCAAAGAAATCTTTCTCTTACTATTAACGTAGTTGCCGAAACCCCTGCTTTTATAATTAACCTTATTTTGGGAAACTCGATATGCTGATAAATTCTCTTACACATTGTCAGATATGGATTGTTAGATTCTATATTGAAATGGGAAGGCAAATTGAAGTACGCGTGCACTCAGGCCACATATTGGGCCTATTATGCTACCTGCGATTTTGACAGCCCACCTTCCTTCTATTTCTCGAACCATCCCAAACTTACTAAATTCAAGTATTTTGAACGGCTGTGTGTCACTAGAGTTCGTGCCAAATAGAAATAGAACCGTCAATCATAATAGTTGGTAACATTATTTTTAAAAGGTAGGAGAAGTATAGTATTGCATTTCTATGAGTGCATGCGGTGATAAGAGAGAGAGTTACATTACCGCTTAATAAACAAGGGTTAGAGGTATGCAAAGAACAGCCCATATAGTCAACCAGTACACTATAGTCGCGAATATGAGGTGCAATGATGTTTAAAATTCATAAGGTCAATCGTTTTTAAAAACATATCACATTATGATTTGTATACATCATCATTGGCGTAGAAAAATAAAATAATTTTGTTTTAAGTTAAACAAACGAACTAACTAGTAATAAACCAACAAACGATAAGAAATAATAAATATGAATAATTAAATTTTTAATTATATAACAATTATGACGGCTTGCAACTTTGCAAGAAAATGTAAAACTAAAACAATTCGTAATATAGTGCCGGAATAAGTCACAGTGCGCTACTGAATGACTTAGAGTTCTTTAACTGGTTGGAGATATCTTAGAGGTATGGCTTACTTTGATTGACGGTTCTATTTCTATTTGGCACGAACTCTAATACTGACCATATCAGGTAAAAAGTTTCTCAACGTGGATCCTCTTGGCGATAGCGGTGGGCAGGAAGCACACGCTCTATTATTTCGCCTGCTCCGTTACATCCATGACAAATTAGATGGTCAACTTGTTATTTTGCATGCTTTTCAGACAACATTCGCTCATTCTTATGTCACTACGGTCAAAGGCTCAGGACCACCAGGTGAGTTACTCGAGCCCAACCTCACCAGCTCATCAGCCCTTTTGTTGCCCTCATTACCTCTGGACCCTTTTACCTAACTAAGGGCCAGTTCCACCAACTCTGATTAAATATTTTAATCATGATTAGTTGGGGTTAATCACGGTTAAATGTAAAAGAGTGTTCCACCATCTATTTAATCATGGTTAAAGCAGTTTAATCATGGTTAAACAGCCTTCAAACTAATCGACCGATTTTGGGTGATTAGACGAGTTTAATCACGGTTAATGGTAGGTGCATGCGCATTTTTTTCAATGTAGTAGAAGATAACGTTGACATTTTGAACATACAGTTGTAAAAATATAATTAGCCCACTTTCTAAGTTACCAATGTAAATTGAACATTTTGAAGTCATTTTTTGTCATATAAAAATTGATTTTAGAACAAAAATTAATCAGACATATTTTGTTGAAAATTTCGTTGCCTTTAATTTTGTTTATATACTAGATTTTTTTATTGTGATACGCCGTTTTTAACTTACAGCCTTAAAAAAGACTGTAAAATACCAAAAATATTTTCATCTATATCTCGGAAACGGTGCGTTATAATTGAAAAATGTGTGTGAATAAAAATGTAGACAATGGAATTTGCAAGAAAAAAAGATCAACTTATATTTTTATTTTGTCACACCGTTTCTGAGATATAGATGATAATATTTTTGGTATTTTACAGTCTTGTTTAAGTGGCTGTAAGTCAGAAACGGAACGCCAAATAAAAAATGTATATGAACAAAATTGAAGGTAATGAAATTTTCAACAAAAAATGTCTGAAAATTTTTGCTCTAAAATCGATTTTTATATAACAAAAAACGGCTTCAAAATTTTCAATTTACATTGCTAACATAGGAAGTGGGCTAATTACAGCAAAACGTGAACACCGTATTTATGCGTAAAAAATAGTTTAAATAGCAATTATTTTTTGATATCATCATTTTTTACAATGCTTTGCAACAATATTTTATCTTCTTCAGATGATGAAGATATTGTGAATGTTGTTTGTAGAAGACCGCGAGAACAAAATGAAATTTGAGGTTATTCTCTAAATAATATGTTCTTAAATGCAGCCAAAAACAGAAATAGGAACTACGACTATATTTCGACCAATCAGAACAGCCTTTACAAGATTACACCCGAGAATACTCGAAGTAAAAGTGGTTAACTAATCATAGATACTAAATGTGTGGTGGAACGCTTTGAAATTAATGTCGGTCAACTAATCACGGTTAATGATTAACCATGATTAGTTAACCAACGATTTAATCAGAGTTGGTGGAACTGGCCCTAAGAGTTACAACATTATGTGTTGATATTACATTCAGTGCTCGGATGCATTGCAACACCAGGACCGAGATTATCTTATGATGACTAACTGCCATAAGAGCAGTTCTGCTGTCTGTAAGTATTTGAATATTTTGTCCCGAATATTCTTTTCCTGGACTATTTCTGCTCAGTGTAGTAGGTACTTAGGTCGAAAAAATATAATCGCATCTGCGACCACTGACTCCTTGAAGAATCGTGTTTTTGTACTTTGGATTTATTTAAATAAAATAATACAATACTAAATAATAATTCATGCATTTCCTCACAATATTTCTGCAACTTTTATTGTTTTTGTAATTTGACTCACTTAGGAACTATAAATTTGATAGTAGCACCAAAAATAATCAAAAAGTTCTGTTGCAGTTTTTGATTTTAGGATTTACAAATCCGAATCAACTTCACAATGTAAGAATTTATAAAGCAAATTCTTAGCCTCGACAGGCAACAGGCTAAAATTAAAATTATTTCAGTGATTTTATAACTCTTAATTAGTTTCTTATTCTCACCTTAACAAACGAGCAGTAATGAGCAGATGATATGGTACCCCCGATTCTACAAGATCAAGTCTTTGCGCTCTTATGGCAACTTTAGCAACTTTTTTAGGGTTTAAGATTGGAAACATATTTGGAAATCTAATGTTCGGCGTTTTCAATAAAGAAGTGCCAACCATGAATGGATTGATGGTTGTAAGTTTAACTTGGTTCTCAGTATTACAGTTTAATTCTTTTAAAAGTCCACACATAAGTCCACAAACGGCAAATTTTGAAGCCGAGTAAGGAACCAAATTTAATGGTGCTTCTACTCCACATAATGATGATATGGCAAGTATGTGGCCATGATTGATTTCTATCATGTGTGGCAAAAATGCCTGCAAAGTCTAAAACAAATGAATTTTTAAAATGTTGTACTACATAATTGGTTACAGAAATAGCTATTGTTCATACCCAAAAATGTGCCATTAAGTTGATGTTGACAGTGTCTTGCAATTCTTTCACCTTGTACGATATGAATGGATGAGTTATCATTATCCCTGCATTGTTGACCAAAATTGTAACGTGACCCACCTCTTTTTGTACCTTTTCGGCCATTTGCATCACTTGCTCCCGATCGGATATATCACACCTGATAGATAAAAATTCTTATAGTGGGGTAAGCATTTTAATTCAAAAAGATATTTTTTTTACCACTAACATGAGAAATCACCATTATCTACCCCATTTCTCTAATGAGAAGTAAAATTTCTCACCCTAGGTAAATAACGATAGCAAAAAAATACCTAGGTAAATAATAAAATGGAATGATTCTGGTTTAGGTGTACAACCCCGATTTTTAAATGTGTAGGGGAGGGGGGGTCCACTTAGCCGTAAAAGCATAAAATTTTGTTGCGGAAACCCTTAAGGGGCAGATGGGGAGGGTGGTAAAAGAAATGGCGCGTCACGAAGGGTAACGAGATTCCATGGGCAATCGATCTGAATTTTTGCATATGTGTTCTCATGAGAAATTCACAGGGGGTGCCTGTTGAGCGAGGGGGGGTAATTTTTTGCTCCGTTTTTCGATATCTAGCGCCGTTTTCGAGTTATTCGCATTTAAAAATATTTCATTTAATAACCTAACATTACTATCCGCGAGCAATCGATCTGAATTTTTGCATATGTGTTCTCATGGAAAATTCACAGGGGGAGGGCACTACACGAGGGGGGGCAATTTTTTGCTCGGTTTTTCGATATCTAGCTCCGTTCTTGACAAATCAAAATATTTCAGCTAATAACCTTACATTATTATTCCCCCACATTGTTAGAAAAATATCACAATCCTAACCATAACCTACGTACAGACCCATGTCAAGGTGGATCCTACTCTTAATATAATAACGATAAGTTCTTTGGGACGGCGAGTGGGACACTGCAAGTAATCCAGTGAACACCTATACCTAACCTATAATCTGTCATCAGAAAATAATTAATTTAGAAGCAACTATACATTTCCGCAGGATAATTTTTTAATTAATGTAACAAGCAAGCTCCAGAGCATCATTCCACCAAGTTTGAAGCAAATCGCAGGTATAGACCTAAACCAGAACTTAGCCAAACTGGAAGATAAAGCCTATTTTCTGGAAAACTAAATTTAAAATTACATTCCATTAGTTTCATTTTGTTTATTTGACAACTAAACACCCACACTACTTGATATTTCAAAATACTTGAAAAATAAGTAGGAAGCAACTAAAGCTATATTTATCAAAATCTAATTAAATCAAATATAGTAATATATCAGTGTTAGTGGTAAAAAAAATTCTATATATACTTCGGTTGAGAAGGCCATTATACACCTCACACATTATATCCTTCGGCGCTACGCGCCTCCGGATATAAACGTGCTCGGTAAATAATGGCTCACTTCTCAACCTAAGTGTATAATATACTATTTTTCATTGTCATGGAAAAAATTAGTCAGTGTACGCGAAAAGGGTTTTATCTTTTTTGGGAATTTGGACTCTTCAGAACTGGAAATTAATATTTTTATAATAAATAAAAAAATCCAAATTCCCAAAAAGGAAAATTTATCGTAAACTCAATTACGGTCATTGTTGCCTTTGTTTAAATGGGTCAATACATAGTTTACAGTGTTTAGAAATGTTAATTCTACCATAAATTAGAAAGATAAATGACTTATTTTAAAATTACCGATTCTATCGAATCGTACTTTCCATTGTTAGAAACACGTAGATACACCGCAGAAGTTAATTAGAAATTAAAATTACAAGAACATTTGTGCTAGACGACCAGCGTATTCACGTTATTACTGGAGTTGATGGTAACGTGAAATTTAATTTTTCAATTAGGTTGAGATAAGGTTAAAATCGTGACTTTCGCTTTATAATCATATATATCGTATATGCTTTCCCAATTTTTACCAAACATGCTATCTATCATTTTTATAAAAGAAATGCGGTTTCTATTTACACATAACTGTACGCTTTTGGATATTCCAAATCCTGAATTGCTTTCATCGTTTCCTCCATTCCAAGTTTATCAATATCCCAGCATATGACGGTAGATCCATGAGAAGCGTACTGTATCGCCAATTCTCTTCCTATTCCATTCCCACCGCCAGTAACCTAGAAAAATCAATCTGCTTGTAGTAAATCAGTAAGTATGGGCACGAATATCTTACCAGTACTATTTCACCTTTTACAGATTTCTCAGGTGGTGGAACAATCAAGCGATAGATACTTTGAAGAATTATGAAATAAACTTTTAGGGAAACTCCAATAAATTCGCAAAATAGGTTAAATACATCCTTTATTGTTCGGCTTGGCTTCTGAGAGCTAAAACAAAAAATTAAGCTTATTTTCAAAACAATGCATATAAAATGCAAATAAAGCGGTATTCCAATCTGTTAAAATAAAAATAAACGAAAGTCCAAAGCTATTTCGTGCAAATTGACACTTGCTTACTTCTTGAGGTATAAACGTTTTTAGAACACGAGTGCAGAGGGAGTACGGCACTTAGATTTCTAGTAAAAGCGATGAAGGAAAGAAAAGACCCAAAAAGGTAAAAGGGAAAACTTTCAATCAAGAAAAACCAGTAGGAGGAGCACTCCGTCAATCAGAAAACTGATGGTCAGAAAATATAGAGGTGACTAAACTTTTAATTAAAATAAAATTTATGAGAAAAAATTACATACAATACAGCAAAATACTCAAAATTTATTATAATAATATTCTAATATTTTGAATAAGTTTTTAATTGTTTACAATGTTATAGAAAAAATTATAATTAATTTATATTCATAACATAATAATAGATCAAAACTGGTTTTGAAATTAAACCAGTTTTGACACTAAACTAGTTTTAATCTATTATCACGTGATCTGTTATCATTTTATGATATTTTATTTAAAAAAATTTAAATACCTATATTATGTACATATATATATATATATACATCTATATATAGGTTTGTTCGTTTGTCATGCACTAAGCTACACCAAAAAAGTTAGTGTTGCGTAGTTCAAACTACGAAGTGGAGGTGGTGTTACCTGGTGTAGAAACACCTACGGATAACAAACGAACGATTTTTTGAAATTTCAAAGTGCAATTTTAGATTGACAGGTTAGTAACGTGTGTGATCAGTAAGATTTTCGTTATCTATAATAAACATAAGTAACTGAGAAGATGAATCCAGTATCCTTCGTTAAAAGCACTTATTTACAAAAAGATTGCTGTCGATATCATCGTCCATAAAATTTGCTATACCTTTTTCTTTCCAGCAATTGATTGACAATAGTATTTTTTGGTTATGTATTCTTACACCACTTTTTAGTACACTAGCTACACCGGCAAAAAGACGGTGTAGGTTGGTGTGACACTTTCGGTGCCGGTGTACCCGCCACTGGACAAACAAACACGATTGGTATTCTTACACCTTGACAAACGAACGCCATTTTTGACACTAATTTCTCGGTGTAGCTTAGTGCATGACAAACGAACAAACCTAATGTGTGATTGCAAGCTACAACTTTATTACAACTTTTTAATTTTCTTTCGTTTAAAAAACATAGGTACAATTTAATTGTAATCATTTAAACATTTATTCAATTTTTTCTCGACATTAAAGTATTGATAAAATTCTCTATTCCATTGAATATTACAGTACATAAATTGAAAGTTTATTCTAATGAATCTGTGCTTCAAATTTTACTTTAATTTCATATATTAATTATTTTCACTTTAGTTGAAAACATTGTTAAAACAATTTTGACATAATTACTTGAAAATATTTTTTTTAAATATTCAATGAAAGTTTTAATTCATCGCTGCTACTCTGCTTACTTTTTAAGAATCACACCGGAATATATTTTACAACAACAGCTGATTGCCAAATTTAAAATAATAAAATAACCAATGATATTGCGTAAAAAACAGATTTTCAACGAATTTCATTGGTTAACCCAATTTTTTTGGTTTAACCTGCAACTGAACTTGATATTTTAAGGCACGTATTAAAAAGATTATCTCAATTTCAAAACTAAAACGGTTAGAAAAATTAGAAATTTTGATTTATTTATTTTAGAATTGAAAATTCAGATTTATTGTTTAGCTTCTTTTGCTCTTAACATTCTCAAGTATTAAAAACTTCTAAACATGTTTATGTTTATAAATTAAATTTGGTTTAGCTCTACAAGAAATATAATTTAGATTGGAATATGCTAAAATATATAATAACGAAAGATCTAATTGATGACATGTTTGTTACAATAAACTGCAACAATATAATTTAAATTTATAAATTATCTAAATTTCTAAAATAAAATTTAAACCTAATTTTTATGTTATCAAGGAGTTTATAAGGTTATCTATATTTTTTATTTAAAAAAAATAATTTAAAGATTAGAAATTTTGTAGCATAGCTTCTAAAATATTTTTATGATTATCCAAATTTATAAATTGAAACAAAATACAATAAGATATGTATTTATTTTCTTTGAATTTCAAAATTCAAATTTTTATTATAAAAATTTAAAACTTGCTTTTTTTGAGTTTTTAAATGCAATTTTGTTAAATTCCTAATTAAACATTATTTATGACTCGCGATTTTGGCTCTGTAATTTCGCTAAATTCAAATGTTTTTTTTTAGCATTTTTCGTGGTAAAAAATATTATTTGAGGTTATAAGATTACTTAAATTTTTAAAAGATTAGAGATTTCTATACATATAATATAAGGGAACGTCTATTAATTACATAAGGACGATTTTGTCATTTTTGAACACCCCCCCCCACGTAAGGGTACGTAAGATTGTGGTACCTTGTCGGCCCATATCTTACATAAGGATTATTAAAAAAAATTGGATTTTTGACATTAGTTAAAAAAATATATTCTAAGGAACTTACCTAAGAAATACGTCGAACCCCCTCCTCCCCACGTAAGCGTCCGATAGCCCCCTTCCCCCAACCCTTGCGTAATTAATGGACGGCCCCTAATATTACGTAGACTTTTTGAATCTCAAAATACAAACTTTTATAATTTCAAAATTAAAGGTTTCTTTCTTTTTTTGGAATAAAATAAAAAAAAATGTTGAAAGTTTAGAAATTTCTATATTTATATTTACATTTCTTGAATTTTAAAATACAAATTTTCATAATTTCAAAATTACAG
This sequence comes from Cantharis lateralis, assembly GCA_963170105.1. Taxonomy (NCBI): domain Eukaryota; kingdom Metazoa; phylum Arthropoda; class Insecta; order Coleoptera; family Cantharidae; genus Cantharis; species Cantharis lateralis. The sequence goes on from OY720626.1 coordinate 11,825,521, forward strand.
ATTTTTCTTTTAGCTTTTTTTGATCTAAAAATTATTTTTGAGGTTATCCTAAGATTATTTAAATTTGAATATTAAATGAAAAATTTGCAAGATCAGAAATTTTGTAGTTGCCAACTACACTGTTGTGACCTAAAGCCTAAAATTTCACCTATGGGGTATGTATCTAGCCAGGTTAGCACCCTACTAGATAGTGAATACAAATGCTCAGAGAACCAAGGGGGTGCTAAGTGTAAATTTGGTACACCATTTGCGTCTTAGCTATTTTAGCGCAATAAAAAATAATTTTTGAAATTATAAGAGCTAAATTAAAATATGAAAATAAAAATAAAAATCTATTCTCCAAGTCCTTGAATAAAATAGTGTCATTTTTTAAATTAAAAAAAAAAATTTAAAGATTAGAAATTTTGTAGGATAGCTTTTAAAATATTTTTATGATTATCCTAATTTATAAATTGAAACAAAATGCAATAATATATAGCGGTGATTTTTACAAAATATTTTTATATTTTCCACATTCAATCTAAAATTACCAACTTCTTCCAAATTATCCAATATTTTATTAATCCAAATTACAAACCCAATAAAAAAAAATAATACTCTTTATTTTTATACAATTATCCAAAAATTATACCAGACGTATAAATTGACGTCTGGACACTTCGAAAACTTTGGCAAAAAGCCTCGTTCTGCCATTGCTTGCGCGCAGGACCCCCATAGCAAAATAACCAACACAAATTTAAAAATTTTTGAGAAACAGGGCATTTATAAATTTTATACAACATGAAATAAATAAAAACAACTCTAAACATGAAAAATCCATGACAATATGTATTTATTTTCTTTGAATTTCAAAATTCAAATTTTTATAATTTATTATAAAAATTTAAAACTTGTTTTTAGATTTTCTAGCTGTAAGAAATTTTTATATATTTATATTTTTTGAGTTTTTAAATTCAAATTTGTTAAATTCCTAATTAAAAATTTATGCTACGCGTTTTTAGCTCTGTAATTTTTTTTTGAGACTGTAAGATTATCTGAATTTCAAAATTTTCACTTACTTATATTTTTTGAATTTTGGGATCAAAATTTTTAAATTTCCAAATTCAAATGTTTTCTTTTACCTCTTTTTTTTGAAATTTTAAAAGATTTTGAATTTTTATTGATTGAAATTTTTGAAAGATTAGAAATTTCTATACATATAAGGGAGCGCCCATTAATTACGTAAGGACGATTTTTGTAATTTTTGACCCCCCCACCTAAGGGTACGTAAGATTGTGGTACCTCCTCCCCTTCATATCTTACGTAAGGATCATTAAATAAATATATTTTCATTAAAATCATGAAAAATCAACACCGAGTGTTTTATAATAGATGTTGCCATTTAATACAGGGTGTCATAACATTTCGACCGTTTGTGGATGTGTACGTCACATAAAAAGTAAACATTTTTTAAAAATATTTAGAAATTACCAACCTTGTGGTCTAAAGAGAAAAAAATTATATTGGATTTTAAAATTTACTTAAAAAAATATATTCTAAGAAACTTACGTAAGGAATACGTCGAACCCCCTCCCCCCCACATAAGGGTCCGTAAGATTTCGGATAGCCCCCCCCTCAAGCCCCCAAACCTTTGCGTAATTAATGGACGGCCCCTAATATGTATTTATATTTTTTGAATCTCAAAATACAAACTTTTATAATTTCAAAATTAAAGATTTATTTCTTTCTTTGGGATAAAATAAAGAAAAAATGTTAAAAGATTAGAAATTTCTATATTTATATTACTTTGTTTGAATTTTAAAATACAAATTTTCATAATTTCAAATTTGCAGATTTTTCTTTTAACTTTTTAAAAATTTTACATCGATGATTAAAATTATAAAGAGTCCATGCTCACGCAAAAATCAACGTTTCTGGGTGGAAAGCGCTTCCTTTCTTTAAAAATAGATTAAAAATTATATTACATCCAGGTCATTGCAATAGATACACGTTTCGGGAATCTTATTCTATTCCGATGTTCAGTCTATGAGGTTATAAATATAATAAATAACTAATAAAATATAAAACATATTAACAACTTAAAATGTATCTAGTATTATATTTTATTCAAGAACTTGGAGAATAGATTTTTATTTTAATTTTCTTATTTTAATAAAACTCCAAAACTGGGATATGAGTTATTATAATGCTAAATTAAAACAAAATCATTTTGAAAATTATTTATATTTTATGAAATTTGAAATACAAATTTTTTAGGTTGAAACCCTAAATGACTTTATAATAAAAAAAATATTTTGGAAGATTAGAAATTTAACTGTATTTAAAAATATGTTTTGAGATGAGCAGCTAATCAAAATTTCTATATTAAAAAAATTTCGAAAAATACAAAATTTTCTCGCGAGGTTTGCGACCTCTAATTTAAGGTAATTTCTCCGCAACAATCTGATACCAAAATAAATTCTAGTGTGAAGGTAAAATAATTCGAGCATCGCAGTCCAGTGTTTATTATATTACTATTTATATCTGAGAGTGTACGTCATACTCAGGCAATGCATGTATTTGTATACATAATATTCGCTCCACTGACCGAGCAAAGCTTAAACTTGCATACATATTTTATAAATGTTTATCTTTATAACAAATCGGGTAATAACAGTTTTTTTTATTCAAAATATTCGCAATAAACTGATGTATAAATTAGATAGTTTTTGAAAGAATCTATAGAAAATGTTTGAAGTTCTGATGTGAAATGGGTAAGATTCAGTAAACTGGTACATTCAAACCACACAGAAAGTTTAAATTTTGGTTGCGAATATCTCCGTTATTCGACGGGCAAATATGTTTAAATTAAGGAATTTATACGCGAAGGTTAATCATTATGTATACCCAAAATTTGATGAAATTCCATAGAAAATTCGATTTACGGAGATACTACCTGTTTATAAGGTTTTTGAAATTGGCGAGAAATAAAAGTGAAAACTTACGCTCTGTTTGAAGAAAAACAAATGTGTAACAATTTCGGACGAGGAAAGACAGAAGACGTCTTTACGAGCAGCAAAAATTGAGTAATAAGTTTATCAAACGATTTATTATGTTTGTTTTTTATTTTTACATTTACTTATTTTACAAAGTACAACTTTACATTGCGATTTCCGTTATGTATACTACCGCCCAAGCAAATTTACAAAATGTTTATATATAATTTCTTATTAATGTTGATATTATAAAAAATAAAAATAAAATTGTTAGATTAATTTTTGATTAGGTTGTTGGGGAAATTTAAAAATTATTTACGTTTGAAATTTTTTGATTTTATATAAAATCTCCAAAAGTCTTCGAAATAGGTTACCATGGAATAAAATTTAACTTTGAATGACTCTCTGTTATTTTCTTTTATATGGCTTAATCTTGACGTATTTAGTTGTAAAATCAAACACAATCAATTTTTGCATTGGTGGGTGGTATCCGTATTAACGATAGGAAGCCATTGAAGTGGATTATATTTCACAAAAAAAATTCTAATAAAAAACTTGAAAGAGGTTGTACACACCCAACTAACGTTTGATACATCGAATTTAGTTAAATTAAGCAATTATACTGGAATTTGAAAGTAACATTGCCGTTTTCAAACTAAAGTGCATATTATAAAACAATTAATTTTAGGAAATTTTTAATTTGTTTTTAAAGGGTGTCTTTAATTCTATATAATGAAGCCCAGAGCTATACAATATCACACAAAATGTGTAGAAGTAATAGTTGCTATTCTCAACTACACCAATTACTACTTATGAATACCAGTTATGTAAATACTTTCTAATCTTCTAATTAATGATTAATTACAAAAAAAAATTGCATGAAAATCTTCCATAATCCCAAAGGAATGCAAATGGACAAGAAAATTTTCTTTAAAAACTGGCGCTGTATTAACGCACCAATTGATATGATAACATATTATAATAATCTTCTCAATTTTATTAATCAAGCGGAATAAGTCATAAAAGTTATTAAATTACTTACGATGAAATCATAGTTGAAATTGACTGGTCACTCATTTCCATTTTTCTATTTTTGCAAACACAGAACGCGATGCTTTCACGGACGAAATTCAAGACTCAATGGATTTATACTCACGTGTAGATCAGCGTTGAATGCCCCTCAATCTACTTACGTCAAGTGGTTGCTATTATTGAACAATAACAATTCAAATTTTTAAATATTTCTTGACGATAACATTTAACGAAACAAAAAGTCGAGATGATAATCGTTAGTCAACTTTTTACAATGGTTTTCTAAGTAGAATATTATCTGGTGCATGAATAACAGTGGTAATGATTGTAATATTCATATCTAGTTTACTATTAATGCAACGTGATTATTATTTTTTGTCGTCGATACAAAGCAACTTTTTAGATTTGATTTTTATATTTTTTAGATTATATTTATCGAGCGAGCGCAATGAGTGCATGAAGAAGATTGTTAGTTTTGCATCGTCGGTGGTATACCTTACAAAAATAGAATGTCTCATTATGCAAGTAATTTTATTTTTTATTTAATTTCCAACAAAAATCATTTTATGAATTTTTTTTACGATAGGGGAGAGACTGGTTATGGTATGCAGCTGATAATGATGCGTACTTCCCCTAAGAAAGGTGAAGAAATGTATTTCCAGTTGGGACATTTTTTGGCCCCACTCGTATCTTTACATAGTGGGCATTTGGGCAGTTTTATTCGATTTTTTGTTTTCGATGAAATAAAAAATGTTGGCCTGGAAAAGGAAAAACCTCGAGGACATTTGGTATAGACATGTTTTTGTCCTGAGCGATGAACTCAGTGGGAATCCAACAAACAATATTCTAATTTTTTGTTGTTTCGTTAGTCACAATTTTTTAAATTAAATGTTAAATATTATTTTTAAAAATTTTTGTAGTAAAAAAATATTTTGGTCTAGTACTTCTAGCACTTATGAGAGCAAAAAATAAACTGAAAGGCACCAACAGCTTTATTGATGACGACCTAACATTGCAAGAACTACGGATGCAGGTCAGTTTAAGAGAATACGCCAAACAGGAAAGAGGAAAAGGAAAAGAGGTCAACGTAGGATATGGAAAAATATACATATAAACCGGGAACGTTGGGACTGGGACCATCAAAAGGAAGAGATAATACAAAATGAAAGACCCCCTATACCAAAAAACTAATAGTGAAAGATACCGGACGGAAAAATAATACGAAAACGCGCGGAAAAGGACAATGGAAAAAACTGATACAGAGATAGGAAGTGATAATAAAATTTCTATACGACTAACATAGAATATGAGCATTCTGATTCCATTTTTAAAAACAGAATATCTACATTCTCGCACACTGTGCGAGAATAATATTCTCGCACAGTTTCACCTGACCAATCGACACAGTGCTGGTGAGTGGTGACATCTACTACTAAATTTTTGAACTGATTTTATTTACTGATCTGTCAAATTATATACATGTTACATTATATTATATGTCATATAATATAGGAAGTCAGGATAAAGAGAAAGAACACACAGTTACAGAGGCAGATGAGGAAAGTGAAGATGAAGTGGAAATACCAACAGAAGATGAGATAAGAAAAGTAATATCGAGACTGACAGGAGAAGACGGCATTCAGGTAGAAATGCTAAAATATGGTGGAGAGAAACTACAAGAAATGATCATTAACATGATACAGAAAATCTGGAAGGAAGGAAAAATGCCGGCATCTTGGGAGTTGGCACTCATATGTCCGATGATGGATAATAAGAACAAATCGAGAACTAGCCGAGATGTATGGACAACCAAACATAGTTGGATGTGTAAAGGCGCAGAGGCTGCGATGGTTGGGACACCTAGCAAGGATGAACGAGGACAGAGTCCCAAGAGTCATTTGGAATGTGTTATTTGGAGGTAGAAGAAGAAGAGGAAGATGAAGTGCGGGAAGACTTGATTGGAATTGGAAGGGAAGATTGGAGAAATTGTGTTCGTGACAGAAAAGAATGGAAGAGGGTGACAAATGAAGCCATGGGCCTACTAGGCCTGTAAGGCGTATATAAATACATACTTCTAGTTTTTTAATTATGAATATTTTTGTGAAACTCAAAAATTCTTCATTTATTACCGAATTTTTTTCAAATTTATTTATTTACGAATTTTCGCTATTCTGTTCTATTTGAAGCTACCTTCCTTGCTTCTTTCCATGTTTTTGGTGGTCTACCTCTTGTTCTTCTTCCTGTTGTCTTCGATTGTCACACTTTTCTTACCGGTATATTATCTTCCATTCTATTCAGATACCCAAACCACCTTAACTGTTGTCATTTTATTGCTTCGATCGCTGGTTTTACATGAAGTGTATTTTTAATTTCTTCATTTTTTATTATGTCTATTCTCGTAACACCTTCCACTCCTCTCAGTCTCAGATTCCAGTAAATGGTTTTGTATACTGTCATCTTCGTCTTTTTTTAAATTCCTTCTTTGTATATTATTGTATGATATATGCTTGCCGTTTCATCTTCATAACTTCCACTTTCCTTTATCTGTTAATGATTTAAGTACCTACCTAAATATTAAAAAAAATCAGAACTTGGCATGATGGCCAACCACCAATTAGCACCAGAAGTTATATACGATTACGAATAATCCCCGGTTCCTTAATTAATTAAAAATATTCAGGGGAAGGACAGACGAGTTAGAATCCCCCCATCGACGGTCCAAACGGTGTGGCCTTCGGCCTCCTGGACAAAGCTGAAATCTTAGCTGAAAGTCTGGAGGAACAATTCAGTCCTAATACTGAACCCTCAGATCCTAAGCACACCACAAAGATCAACGAGGAAGTCAAGCAGAGACGTTAAAAGAGAGTATTTTTTCAATAATCCAGTAACACCGATAAGTTACAACTAAATCAGTCAAACCATCCGAAAACTTCAAGTTAAAAAGGCCCCGGGGCCTTGTGGGATTTAAAATCGGGTGATTAAGGAGTTCCCAAAGAAGGCAACAGCTGCGATGACGAGAATTGCCAATGCCATTCTACGGCACGGTCACTTCCCATCTCAGTGGAAAGTGGCCGACGTTGTCATGCTACCAAAGCCAAACCAGAACTTGAGAAATCCAAAATCATACCGACCCATCAGTCTGCTACCGTATCTAGGGAAACTTGTTGAAAAACTAATTGGGACTAGATTCGACCAGGCCGAATTATTCCAAATGAGCAATTCGGATTTAGGCCGGGGCACTCAACGGTCCATCAGATCTTGAAACTGGTCGAAAACATTTCACTCAAAAAAATAGTTTACTTATATAAAACTTATATAATATGATCTTTCCATTTTAGACAAAAAAAATTTTTGTTCAAAAACCCAATTGTTAAAAATCTTGGCATCGTTCTTGGAGGACAGGAAATTCTGCGTCAAACTTGAGGTGCATCACAGCGAGCGTCCCCTAAGGCAGTATCCTTGCCCCCAAGCTCTTTGTCACGTATATGCATGATATATCCACCCCAACTCAGATAAACACCAGCATTGCCTTTTACGCCGACGACACCGCAATTTTTGCAAGCGGCCGTCAATCCGCACATATCGTTTCACGTCTTCAGCGTTACCTTCTTGTCCTCGAAAAGTGGTTCCGTACCTGGCGCATAGGGGTAAATCCCAGCAAAAGTACGGCAACTCATTTTGCTTGTCTTTCAAGGGGGTAAACTTGTGAAGAAAACTGAGGAAATGAACCCGTTGTCCCAAAACACGTCTCAAGATGTTTGACACCGAAATACCCTGGAGCAATACCTCCAAGTATTTGGGAGTAAAGCTTGACAAGGGATTGAGGTGGAGTCTTCACATCAAAAAGACGTGTATCAAAGCTAGAGGTGCACTAGCTTCTTTACACCATTCCTCAGACAAAAGAGTAAACTTTTCACCTTTAGTAAATTAAGACTATACAAAAAAATGTATATCTCGGAAACTTCTTGAGTTTTTTACCTAAAAAATTTCTTGGTTATTTAAGATACAAAAAGGTATACTTTCACCAAGTTTCGTCAAAATTAAATTAATTTTTGGGAAAATAACATATTAAAAACGAAAAAAAAGAAAAAATGACGATTTTTCTCGGTAATTTTGAGGTTATGTTAAAAAGTGACTTCTACAAAAGTGCTAGATTTTTGCATAATCTACAACTTTTTGTTTTGACGTCAACTTTCTCCGGAAATCGCAGTAATACCATTTTTCACTCCTTTTCAACCCCCAAATCAGCCCTGAATCACCCCTACTCAAGCATAATTATTTTCGTTTATTATAAGCCCCATTACTATTTTCTCTTATTAAAGTTGAGATATCAATTGTTTTTTCTTTTTTACTATAATAAATGAACTGTTCCTCTCGGTCTACTATTTATTATTTCAAATATGTTCCAAATTTTTCAAAATATTTTTGCTGCCTTATGGTTGGTTGGAAAATTATTAAAAAAATATGGAATGTAATTCTAATCAGTATCTTCTATGTCGCATAGGTTTCATTGGAATATCTATCATAGTTTCGTAGAAAAACAAATTTGAAGTTTGGAGTTCCAACACCTATTTTCTAAAAACGTGTAAAGCTAGGGGTTTGATATTTGGCCCAAACTTAGTTCCAACAGTAGCAATATAATAAAGGCACCAAAACAAAGACGCCAGTGCAGATTTCATATGGAATATGAAATATTTTCAATATTTCCAAATTAGATTATTTTCCAAATTACAAATAATTGATTTAGCTAAATTTAGGTAGATCATCTAAAAATCATCTAATGACCAGTTGTTAGATTTTCTAAAAAAAAATTTCCGTGTAGATTTACCAAACATAATAAAGGCAAAGATTATTATTTAATACATATTATTAACCTATATATAAAATAAAGATTAAAATTGTGCGTTTTTTTTTTTATTATTTGCGATAAATATTTGAGTTCTGTGATTATTAACGTAATTACTGTAATATTTCAAAGTTAATTAGTTGAAATGCCAATGACGACGAATTTTTAATAACTACAACAACAATTCAAAACTTGACGACTATAAATTGTTGGAGTTGTTTCAAGAGAATGTATGCTTAGTTTCTGCAGTTCTGGAAGGAGGCGAAACTTTCTTTCTAAAATTGTCATTGCTGTTGACAGTTTTTGAAGTGACTTGTTCAGTTCCGGTCTGGCCCGACTGGCCATTGGCCTTGGAGATTGGCTACCTTGAGGCCCCCAGGGAGAACGGAAAAAGCTTTTTAATTTTACGTTGAAAAATCACATTTTTATTTTTAAATTAAAATTTTTTCGATAAAGCATAGTAAATAAACCATAGTTGGTAATATTACTATTGCCAATTAGCGTTTTTCTCTAAAAAGTACTAGAAGAAAAATGACGTTGGCAGAACTTTTGCCGACAAAATCGAGGAAAGTTTACCAAAAACAATATGACGGTTTTATACAGTGGTGTAAGGAAAAAAAGATTGACATCGGCAATTTCCACAAGTTATCTGCTTTTATGAAGCGGAAAAACGAAGGATATGTGCCGAAATTATCGCGCGTCCTAACCTCTCACCACGGGTAAAATTGATAATAAAATCTGGTAACTTTTTTTGCCAGGGAGTAACTTCTTTTTTGCCCTAGGGCAAAAAAGTGCCACTTTACACCCGCAAATCGGGAAATCGGGGTGTAAAGTGTGTACTTTGCCCCCGCAATTGCAGAAAAATTATTTTCAAATTTCATTTAATTCATCTTAACTTTATATTTATTTATTTATTTAAAAATATAATTAATATTATATTTTCCAAATAATTATTAAAATTAGTTTAAAAATTAATTTCTTTTGCAATTTATATTATTATATTTTTGTACGCATTGAAATTATTAATTTCATAATATAATAATAAAAAAATTCTGTTGGTTTTTATTTTCCGTTTCATATTTCCGAATCAAGTGCACACTGGATGAAATCACAAACCAGATTCTTAGCTTTAACGGGCAATAGCCTAAAATTAAAATTTGTTTAATGATTTTATTTCGCTTAATTAATTTTCTTACTTTAACACAGTAGCAATGTAAACGTAATGCGGTGGTGCTCCTGTTTCTATAATGTCAAGCCTCTGTGCTCTAACAGCAAATTTGGCAATGTATCGAGGGCTTGTGATTGGAAACAGATTCGGAAATCGAATTATTGGGGTTTTCAATAAACTTGTGCCAACCAAATACGGATAGATGGTGGTAAGTTTAACACGATTATCAGGATTGCAGTTTAAATCTTTTAAAAGTCCTTCCATGAGTCCACGAACGGCAAATTTTGACGCTGAATAAGGAGTTGCATTTGCAACTGCTTCTACTCCGGTTAGTGATGATATGGCGAGTACGTGGCCGTGATTAGTTTCTACCATGTGCGGTAAAAACGCTTGCAAAGTCTAAAATAAAATAAAACTAGTATATAATTATGAGAACGAGTATACTGCAAGTTTGTTGTTCATACCCAAAATTGTGCCATCAAGTTTATGTTGATAACGTCTGTTATGTTCTTCTCGGTGTAGGACAAAATTGGACAACATTTCAGTATTCCTGCATTGTTCACTAAAATTGTAACGTGACCGACTTCTTTCTGAACCCTTTCTGCCATTTGCATTACTTGTTCCCGGTTGGATACATCGCACCTGACAGTTAAAGATTTTTTTTGCTATAATCTTGATCTTGAGAGATTAATATTAGGTGTGTTTGGTAGGCCGCACTAGTGTACATTAGTTCACCGTATTTTCAAAGCTACTAACTAAATCACGATTCTGTTAATGAACGGTGAGCTGGTGTACACTAATGCAGCAAACCAACAAATATTCTATAAAATACTCTGTTAAAGAAATATGATTTCTATTTACACATAACTATACGCCTTTGGATATTCTAATTCTTGAATTTTATTTAAAGTTTCTTCCATTCCAAGTTTATCAATATCCCAACATATGACAGTAGATCCATGAGAAGCGTATTGAATTGCCATTTCTCTTCCTATACCTTTACCACCGCCTGTTATCTAGAAAAGTACAATCTGTATCTAGTAAATCAGTGTTGAGATAGGTACATAATAGTGTATGTGGGTATGTTCTTACCAGTACTATTTCACCTTTTACAGACTTTTTAGGTGGAGGAAAAATCAAGTGGTAGATGCTTTGAAGAATTATAAAATTAACTTTTAACAAAAGGCATATAAATTCGCAGAATGTGAAGAATCCGTTCATTCTTGTACAGGTTGGCTTCTGAGTGCTAAAATAATAAAATTATAAATGAAATAAATAAGGGGAAACAAGAGTAGTGACCGAATGCTAAGGGCTTCGGTAACAACGAACGATGGCGGGGACGAGTTGCACCACAATTAAAAAACAAATGAAAAAATTCGTTACACATTTTTCTATAGAAATGTTCAGAAAATTATCATGTGGTTAGAGGTACCTGCTAGAGATTCATTTGTGAATTAGGATTTTGTTATTTAATAATTATTTCTTTATTTCTCCTACTCTACTCTTCGTCGTATAAAAAGAGGATATAGCAGGTATACCATGAATCAGACAACATAGTTGTTTAATTATTCTTAACTTGTAAAAAACTATTTAGGAGATTGTTTATTATGTACAAGTTAATTAAACATGGAATTATTTATTTAATATTTGATGTTGATAATATGTAATTGGTATTTGATTACTGAGTACGTATTGTTCTATAACATAAAAATAATTATAAAATGAAAATAATTCATTAGATTCTCTGATTTTTTACTTATAATACAAACGTATAAAATTTTTTTCCCAGCTGTAAATTAAATTAATTAATAAAGAACACAGTACTATTTATTGTATTTGTCTTACTATAAATAGTGCTTACTATTTTTTAATGTTTATTACTAGCTTTAAAATCAAGTTTTTGTTACACCTGACATACTTTTTTATTTTACTTTTATTGCAACAATTTAATTTTCTCATCATTTAAATATCAATTAATTTAATTATTATAATAATTTAAAGATTTTATGGTTATTTTTGTTACAATTTGTTACAAACTATGAATACGAAGAAAAAAAAAATTTTAAATATATTAAACGAAGTTTAACTTTTAATTTTTAAGTTTTTATATTACTTTAAGTGGATGTAAACGCTAGTTGAACTATCCAAATTACTTATTATAAATTTTATAATATAGGGCTATAAAAAATTTCTAATTTTCTAATTAGTACCTACTAGATAATAGCTTAAAAAATTTGGAAAAATATTTTATTGGTAAAAAATACACGACGATAGTCAGTGCAAGAATTAAATTAACATAACTTAACTTAAATTAATCTAACAAAATTAGAAATAATTAAATCACTTACCCTGTAATCCTATTTGCTGAAACTGACTGGTCGCTAATTTCTATTTTTTCTTTTACCATCACGAAATGCGATGATTACACGGGCAAAATTCAAGGCGCAATGGTTTTATGTTCAAGTATATTGTACCAGGAGAGGTGAAATTCTCTCAATAAAGTTACGTCAGACAAGCAGGTATCTTGTTATTTAACAATAAAAATTTATAAATATATTCATGAAATCGGAAAAAATACAGATACTTTTTGACGAGGTTATAATACAATGTATGAATAATTATTATTATGTACTAATAATGATTCCAATATAACTTTAATCAGTTTATTTATTGCCATTATCCGTCATGAGTACAAATCCACTTTTGATTACGTGGGCTCAGGAAAGTGTGGAAGACCTCTGGAAGCTCGCACTGACGAAACCATCAAGAAAGTTGCAGATTTGGTGTTGATCGACCGCCAAGTTCCAGTATTGCTTGAGAAATAGAAAATCTCAGAACGATGGATTTCAGTCCCGAACAAAAAGTCCTTCGAAGTACAGAAACTGTGTGATTTGACCTACTGGGCCAATAACTTGTCCATAAAGAAATTTGGGCAGTTGTTTAACAAAACATCTAAGCTTGGTATACATAAATATATATTCAGTCAGTGAAATCTAGATAATTACAAGGCTTAATATTATAAATTATTTTTGTATACATATTTCGATGAAATAAATATTAAAACATGCAACGAGTATTAACAAGACAAGTTTTCTACACATTGTATATTGCGATTATTTACATTAGAAATATTCTTAAAATGCAGGTTTTCAATTTTTCTGATGATTTTCAGATGAAGCAAACTTATAATTTAACTGCGCAGTCGTTTACGAAAAATTAAAGGTTGAAATATTAATTTGTGATTGCTGATAAATAGCTACCTACCTACTTTGGTTACATTGGTTATGTTTTGAACTTCCACGACCGGCTTATTTTAAAATTTATTTACGGATTTACTAGTGGTAGCAGTACCGTCCATTCCAGAATCTTCCAAATCACCGTTCGTACTTTGATTGTATTCGGTTCTAATATTAACCGCAGACCGTTGATTGTTCAACTTAGTTTTACAACAAAGCAAGCCCGAAATATTTTTTCGGAAATCTTTGCTACACAAATAATATGCAAAGAAATTAAACGACGAATTTGAAATTTCTAACAAATTCGCAACGGCTCTAAAAATTTGAAACCACAAGTTGTCCTCTCGTAGTTCTGTATATAACAGCGAAAGAACCGACGACGGAAGCATGGTGACAAAAAATAACAGTATGACGATTTGTAACAGGATAATCAAACGATGTTCTTCGCGATATCGTTTCTTCAAATTTCGTATGGTAACCGAGCCAATAGCTCGAAGCCTAGGTGAACGATGACGTCGTTTCTTTATTGCTTTAAATTTTCTAATGATCAAAATATTTAATGTGCATAATATGAATGCTGGTCCAATTCGAATCATGATTTCGGAGGTTATTAAGTAGATGTCCCAGTAAAGGTTATCTGTGATATTGTGGTTATCGGAGAAACTCCACTTGTTACATTCTTCTATGTAACACGTGGTTTTCATCAGGGTGAGTGGAATGCTAATTACTGTTGCAATTCCAAAACAAATGCATATTGCTAGTACGATTCTTTTTTTGGTGTGGATGGAATTGAATAGTACTGGCAGACAGACGGACACGAATCTGTCGAATGTAAGACATAAAATGATGTATATATTAAATGCTATAAACAATGTCACCAAAACTAACTCAAAGTGAGCGTGGTATACTGCGGTACTCCGCGAAGTATAATGTAAACTATTTAATCTGATAACCATAGTGATTTCAAAAACGAGTACGTGAAGATCACCAATCGCTAGCATACGTAAATAAATCTGGGTGCATTCATTAAAAACTGGTTTGGTTAAAATGATCAAGTTTATAATGTTGCCCAAAATTCCTGCCGTGATTAAAGTCGGTGCAATTATGGTGTATGCTACATATTGTACCATTTCGATATCTTCGTTGGAGTAAGTTGAATTGTAGTTTTCGCAATAGGAGCTTCTGAAAAAGAAATACTATAAGTAATTTATGTTCTTCATTTTCGATTTGCAAGAAAAATGCAGGAGAACGTAGTAAGGGGAAACAAGAGTGGTGACCGAACGCGAAGGGCTTTGGTAACAATGAACGATGACGGGATGAGTGCGCAGGAAACAGTCGCTAAATCAAAAGTATTATAAAAATTATGATTGGTTTTTAAACAAATATTTAAAAAAAAAATGCCCCTATTTTAATTTTACCTGCATTTTCTTTGTTTAAAAAGGATTCCTTTAATTTTTCATTTACAAGTAGAGATTTTAAAATTTTAAACTAAAATTTCTTTGCGTGTACGGCTAACGAAGTTTCACTTCCCCGTGTGCTTAGGTGGATGAGGCCAATTTGCGATGGCGACAAGACTTTTGGTCCAATAATTTAAAAAAAATTTGTAATTATTGAAAATGAAAGGTGATTTTGGATGAGAAGTTGATTGATTTAAATTTATAATTGGATTGAATGATTTGGAAATTAATTTCTTAATTTAAAAAGTTAAGGATAAAATCGAATTTCTTACAAAATACATTCTTACGGATGTAGCCAATATGTTAAGTTGAGTTTCAAAATCTTACATAATTTTCCCAAATTTTAAGTATGCTTTAAAATGGTAATAATGTACTTACTTTAAAAATACTCCAAACATTTCTTGATCCACTCGATTCTAAAAAAGTATCATAACTGGATATTTGTTGAAAAAATTACAAAACACATTTTACTCACAAGTTTTTCTTCCCTATTAGAAACGGCAATACAAAATCTTTAAAGATTTTCTCCTAATTATAACTAAAAACTTGATGATTTCCATGTTGAGATAATTGCAAAGATAACAAATATGACTATACAGAAAAATGTTTTAACTTCAAATAATGTGACTTTGTATAAACATGGCCATAATGTGGTATTACTTTTTGTTACCTACCTGATTTAACAGTCTGTCAGGTAATATAACTGATTAGATAAATTAGAATAAATTAACTTTTTTCATTTAGACAAAAGCTTAATTAAATTATATCGCAAATTTATTTATTTTTTCTTAACCCAATTAGGTTCGATACCACAAAAATATCATTGTTTACTTGGTTCGTTTGTAGTAATAAATGGAACGATTCATTTATTCAGCATAACAAAAACAACAAAAGATAGCAGATTGAGTAGATTTGTTAGAAAATTGCTATTCATTTCAATTGCAATTTATTATTATTATAATATTACGGTTATCGATTTAACTAGGTATATTATCGCGTAGCTTTCCGGTTTATTGTCATTGATAACATAGATTAACTTGTCCAGCCAATCTATTGACATTTCTTAAAGCCACAATTGCGTAATCAAGAAGGGTTTTCTTCCTTCTCAATCTTAAACTGCAGTTGCTTTGGGCTTAGGGGAAGCATAAGACGTCGAATGGATTTCAATACGAGAAAAATAGTGTTCAAAATAATTTTAGCAATTTAAATTAATCACGACAATAATTCCTTCCAATTCCACTGTAATTTTTAGGTACATGTCGGTGCCTCTCCCCCAAATCGAATTTTTTACTGAAATTGGTGTCAAACGTTTGAGCTTCGTCTGAGCCTCAATGAGCTTCCATTACCGGCGTTTGAGCCTAAACCGTCGCAGAGTTATTCGCAAAATGTTTTTTTTTGGGGGGGGGGGGGGGGGGAAACTGTTATTCAGTTTTTTGTCCTATTCAAAATTTTTACTTAAATTCGGTGTCAATCGATAAAGCTTCGATTGAGCTTCAATGAGCTTTTATATTCATCGCTGTAATTTAAATATTTTCAAAGCTATCGGTGTTTTAATTTTGTTAACCTCCGAGCAAGTGGCGCGTGAAACCGGTAATTTTAATTTCGTAAATAATTTTTTATTGAGTGTATAAACAAATGAATTACACTGCAAAAATAAGTTTTTCGGAAAATCTTACTTATTAATTTAATGATTTTAAACGTCGACCGACCCCCTTTTTATTTTACCTCAATCTACATAGTAAACTTATACAGGGTTAGTAGTAGATAGTTCGGTCAAAAAAATTCTGACAGTAAAATCATGTAGATTTCCTGAAAATTTTACTATATCAGTATCATTAGAAGGATCTTTAAAATCTAAGCAAGTTTTGTAAAAAAAAACGAAACGCAATCGATTAATTTTGATTTCATAAAAATTTACATAATTTACATACTGTCATGATTCAAACAACAAGATCTAGGTTTGTCGAATAAGATTCATCTATGCAGTAGTTAATGTTTAAGTTTGATTGTTTTGTATCTTTTCCATTATTTCTGGAGCAGGATGTCATTGGTCATCAATTGTGTTTTATTTTATTATTGTTTTACTTGAGTCTTTTAAGTTCGTCTTTTATTTTCTGTCGAGGCCTGGTACTCAAATTTGATAAACATTTTTGAGAGGCGTTTGCGCGACTGCAAGTATGGGCAGTTGATAAAAGTTCGAAAAGTGAAAAGGTGGTTATAAAATTTGGAGGTGAATATTTTAGAGATTGTGCTTCTTCAGAGGAAGATTATATTTTGGGGAAGATTTGGGTTTTGCTACCGAGGCAGTTCAGTGGCAGAAATTTTGATTAATGAATTAATTTGTTCCATATTGTGGTAAACTGGATCTGGTCAAATTCGGGAGTATCCTTACTCCAGGAAGCATTTCGTGTATATCAGATAAGTCATATTTGATTTAAAAAAAAATTTTATTTTTGATTTAATTGGATTTGCAATAATTTTATAAATTTTATCTGCAAATATCTAAGCATATAAATTTGATGTGATTATATCGGCAGCATTTGCTGAAACCGCTTATCTGCGGAAAGGTTTTGATATTTAGCAATTTGTTGAGAATTTAATATTGGTTTTGCTTATTTTTGGGGATTCAATTTTATTTTCAGGTGTTCCAAAGTAGGACCAGCCTTTTTTTATTTTAGATTATGTTTAAAAACAAAAAATATTATTAGAGAAAATAATTTATCTATGTGAATTATATTTTGTATGCTTAGGGGAATTTGGGTAATTATAATAAAGATCGTATGAACTCACTACTGGGGTTAAAGGGTTGCCTCTGGCTGAGATAGTTGGGGTAGGTTGCAAACTATTTAATTTTCATATTTTTGTACAAAATATCATTGCAATACATACTGAAATTTTAACTAAAAGATAAAGTAGAAAAAACTTAAAAAAGAAAAGAAAAAGTTTTCACCATGTGTTAAAAGAGCGCAGCGTCTCAAACTCAATCTGATTCGGCAAAAAAGTGGAAAATGATTTTTTGTCACCAAGCCCCCTTTTCATAGACCAGGTCACATGCATACCTATATTGTTATGTATTTTTTTAACTACATTAATTTGTCAATTAAAACACTTGTTTAGTACTATATATTTATTATTTAAGTCAGTTTATTCACATTTGTTACAAATTTTCAACCATTTTCCGTCGAATTCTCAACCTGACTTCCTTTTCATGTATGCGCTCGCCAGTAATATCAACTTGCTTATGCGGAAATAAACAAATTCAAATAAATTAAAATGACAAAATTGCCAAACTTAAAAATGATTTTTAAAAATAAAATATTTAATAATTTTATAATAATAGTTTTAAAATATCATACCATTTTTTTACTCTTTCATTTAATATTAATTACTTTCTTTTATCTAAATTTTAGAATTAATTTCTTTTCCAATAATCCAACTCTTCAACTTCAATTTAGCATCATAATTTATAATTTATTTCATTATTAATTTAATTGAAATCACAGACATAATAAGGAACATGCATGAATAAAAGATTTTAGTTAAAATAGTATTTTCCGATTAATCCAATATATTAAATATTAAATCAACAAAAGTTACTTCTATTTATTCTATTTTGTTATAAATAATCCATTTTAAAATTGAATGATTATTTAAAATAAATCATGTGACCATAAACGCTAGCGCCACAGGTCTGACGTCATCAGGCATAAATGTCCGCGCTCTTGATTACTCGTAATCACTTTAAAAAAATTTATAACCAATTTTAAATGTAAAACTGTCAGAATGACATTTAAAATTACCTAAAATAACCTTACTTTTTCATATATTCATTGTGACAAACTTGATAATATCGCAGGGGGTTCAAAACGGGAACTAAAACTGCAATATTTTATTTATTACCAATTAATGCTCTTCCGGGATAATTTCATTCAAATCCGGATTAAAAATAAGTAATTTCTACTAAAAGAATTTTACAAAAAAGTGAGAGATAAAATTCCGAGTTTTACCAAAGTTGTTAATGTCTAGAGAACTCTGCCATTAAAAAGCATGGAGCAAGCTATGAATATTGTGCCCCGAGACGTCACAATAAAATGGCGATTTGCGCGATCGTTTCATTCGATTCAAATTGATGGATTTTTAAATATTTTTTAAATTGTTATTGAAACGAACATAAATGAATTAAATAGTATTAACCAGTATATTTTAGTATTTTTTATCCAACTACGCAATAAAAAAAAATTATGCATCTTCCTTATTACAAATGCGTCCGTGCTAGGCGAGCAGTTTATCGTCTAATATTTTATATTAGACTGATAAAAAACTTCTATTTACACCTAATTTTTAATGAAAATTTTTATAAAAAATTATCTCATCCAAAATTATAAATTAATTTAAAAAAACGTTGGTAATAGAAAATATTGTTACCTATTCATTTCCACTATAAACCAAGAATTTTTAAATTAATCCGGTTTTTACTTTTCTGAAAATTTTAACAGCGTAATAATACAGAATTTCAGGAGAGACTAAGCCTCTCTTGCCCCCTTTGACGAGCCGCCGTTGGCGAACTGAATCTGTTTCATGTATATTTAATTCAATTTACCCTGTTTCTTTGGAATTGGGTATTTGAATAAAAAATTATAATCGATTTTTTCATTTTATTTCAATACCTAATTATAAGTAATATTGAAAATCAACAAAAATTTTTTTTTAAAAGTTGCATACAATTAATTATTAATAAATTAAAATCCAGAAAATTTCAAAAAATATCACGTGACTTGAAACGCGGAACAATCGGAAACCATCGGCTGCCATGCTGATGTGACGTCATAATCACACAAATAACTGTCAACAACTTGAACTTATAAAAGTAATTGAAGTTATAGAAGTTTTGTTATTAGTTATTAATAAAAATGTGTGATCAAGGGTTTATAAAGGCTAATTCTGATAATATACCCGCTGTGGATATTTTTATGGTGACAGAGTTTTTGACGAATGATATTCGGTTTAATTCAGCTGAAGTTCGAGGTGCTAAAGCGTCAATGTAAGTTTGTTTTTAAAATAATTTTATTAAACATACGTACCTAATTAAATTTTTTTTAGGGTGTCACGCGAAAGTTATGGCGACAAGGCGATAGGATATGTGCAACTAAAACGAGCAAATAGCATTTGCATAGTGAAAGGTCGTGTATGTCCAGAGCACAAAGTTCGCAGTAAATCTTATTCAGTGACAATAATTATAGATGAAAATTTAAGAAAAGTTCAAGATATTCAATGTCACGATTGTGCAGCTTCAGCAGGTAATATACTCTAGCTTCTAGTGCATAAAAAATTAATGTAATGTTAATGCTAATCTTTTGTATATATTTTATGACAGGTGGTTGTAAACATTCGTTGGCATTACTTATGTGGACACACCGGAGAAGCGAAGATCCAACACCTACCGAAGTTGCATGTTATTGGAAAAAGTCACGATTATCAGGTGTTGGTACTGTAACGAAATATGTTGAAGTTGAGAACCTAACAAAAAAAGCAACCGCCACTGCAGTTCAAAATTTACCGGATAATAGTACTTTTTTGCAAGGAATTCTTGAATTTGCTGAAAACAAACAAATTAATTGCCAAATTGGACAACTGACATTTGACTTAAAGCAGAAGAAATCATATGATTTATCATTACATCGGCTTGTCTTAAAATTTCAATTGAATTTTGGTACACAAGCGGATGCATTTTTGAAGTTTGCTGAAAATGAAATGGACTCAGAATTGTGTAATGAAGCTGAACTATTAACAAGACAACAGAGTGAATGTAAAATGTGGCACGAATTGCGTTATGGTCGCATTACTGCATCAAAGTTTTATGAAGCTGCCCATTGTAAAACAAGTGATGGTTCATACGTTCAACAAATTATTGGTGTGAGCAAAGTGCATGAAACAAATGCTATGTTAAGGGGAAAAGAATTGGAAAATCATGTACTTACAGTGTTAGAAAAAAAATTGAAGATAAAAATTACACGGCCGGGAATGTATCTTTTAGCTACTCATCCAATTTTCGCAGCATCACCTGATGGATTGACTAGTAATTCTATTGTTGAAATCAAATGTCCCTCTAGTCAAAAAACATTAGAAACATTTTTACCAAAAAATGAAGTTAATTCAAAATGTATTGCTCAAATGCAATTACAAATGTTAATGACTGGGAAAAAAGAAGGTATATTTTGTGTAGCGGACCCAAATTTTGAACAAAACGAAACTATTTATACCAAAACAATCTTGTACGATGAAGTTTATACGCAAGCTTTAGTCAAAAGAGCTATGTCGTTTTGGACAAAAAATATATTTCCTAAATTAGTATCCTAAATCAGTAAAACTTGGAACAAAATGATATTTTTTAATATACTTTTTTTAATAATAAAGGGTATTCATTTCACATCATACTTTTTTCGTAAATTGTGTCGAGTTTGTTATTTGTAAGTTGCATAGCAATTTTAATACAAATTAATTAGTGATTTGTAAACTAATAAACAAAAGTATGGTGTGAAATGAATACCTACCCTTAATATTGTAACAACTTATTATACATATTAACTATATTATACATAATAATTATTATACTGTTTGTAAAACTTAAAACAATACACAACATAGATAGAAATTTGATGACGTTTATCGTCCCACCACATAAAAATTAAATTCCAATTTATCACATTATGCAAAATACGATTGTATAGTGATTTTTATAAGTTTGCTTATGTCAACCTGTGTTTTCAGTGATGCTTAATCTGATGACGGTTCAGTATGTTGAATTGTTATTCGAGATTACAGTTAAGTGAAGCAACTTCTGGCGGAAGAAAAGAAACTAGATTAGATGAGTAGTTGTCACATATTTATTTGTATGTTATGGTGTTTATAATTGTTTTTAACGCTGAATACTGTTTTTATAAGTGCTATTTTTCAATTGTGAAATTTACAAATTTCAAGAAGAAGGAAACCGAAGTATTTAGTTTGAAAACTATACTCACTTCTAGCGGCAACTTTGAATATTTATACACGTAACTTTCCTTAATCAAAATGTGATGTCGATATTCATGACGTATATTGGTTCAGTATTTCCAAACAGTATAATATAACAATTTTCTAGTGTAATTAAATATTAACTTTTTTAAATGATTATTAATAAAAAACTTTAAAATTATTAACTAGTGAGAAATTTATAAAATATTAAAAATTATACTAGTTCAATAAACTTTAATAAAACAATAAGATAGTTTTAATATTTCAGTCAGAAAATAAATAAATAAATATTTTCTGACGAAGCAGGATAATTTTTAATATTTTTAGATTATTAATAAATTCATGTCGAGATGATGGGCGATTGTAAATTCACTAATGCCGCAGCAATGATAACAACATGGTCGGTATAAGACAACATATTATGATTAATAACTGCGTGAGGCTTGAGAAAATCAAATTCTCGTATTCTTCCTATGACACGTTCTACATGAATACGTAAGGCAGCAATTCGTTTGCCTTCTAAGACTTTTGCCTGCGATAACTTGATACCCGAACTAACTGATGGTGGTCGAATTAACTCTATATTTTTATCATCAAGAAGTGAAACAATGTTTTTAAATCCTCGATCTGCCATGATAGCACAATATTCTGGTAATAATTCTATTAAGCCACATTGTTCAAATAATAATTCATCGGAAATTCTTCCTCCAAATCCTTTTGATATAAAGTTTATAAAACCATCTGGTGTACAAGATATTAAATATTTTAAAGTATTGCACTTTTTATATTCTGACCAAGTTAATGATTGATTCTCTGGATCGCTCGGTTTTTCAATTTGAATTTCAAATGCATCAATAATCGAATTGACATGACTATATGAGCTCCTGAATGGTATAGGTAGTATTCTTTTTATATTATTGGGATCAGGCATATAAATGAGAGTTTTTAATAAATGTGCTAAGACAGGAACTGTCTTACTAAAAATAATGCTAGCATTGCTGACACTCATACCAAACTGTTCGCTTAATCGTTCAAATGTATCTTGGCGTCGGATTTTCATTAATGATAATTTAATGTTAGCAATATTTATACCCGACGTTGCACTCATACGTTCTAATAACATATTCCATTCATAAGGGATTCCAGTGTAAGCTTTCAAATTTTTATTTATTAGATAGTCTGTAACTTGAAATACTTCTCTTTCTTTGGTGTCAAGTTGTGAGTTACCAGAAGTAAAACTACTGCATCCATCACTTTCTGAAGGTTCATAAATATCATACGAGCTATTATTATGCGAGATATAACTACACGATGAAATATTCTCTTCACGTTGAGATATTTTGTTTAATAATTTTATTGGAGATGTTGCAATACTCCTGTTGCTAGTTTTAATAGGTGAGCATTTTTGGTCAACTACAGATGGAAGTTTGCATTGGACTGCTTTACTACGAAATTTAGGAGCATTTGTTTTTATTACAGCAGCAGTGCAATTTTGAATGGTAGTCTGCGTTGAGACGTCGATTTTTGTTATTAATATTAAATTTGAAGAAGTATCTTCTTCTACATTAACCAAATTTTGATCTTCTGCCATAGTTTCAATAAGACATTCCTGTGGATCGTTATTTTGAATATTTTCATTATATGATTCATCAGTTAAAATCTCTTGAAGAATTTGTTGTCTTCGTCTTTTCTCTGCAGCTGGTCTAAGAACTGTACTGCTTTGTCTTTTACGATTAGGTTGGCAGGAAAACTTGTGTGGTACTACATCAACTTTGATTTTTGCTCTACCACCCATTGTAGTATAATACATATAATTTTCCATATCTTCTTTAAGCTAGAAAAAAATAGTTATTTAGATAATTTCAATATTATTGTGACTACGGAACAATCAACAGGAACACAAAATATCAATTTACATTATTGATTTGGTTGATATAAGGGTGTTTCAAAATGAGCGCCAAGATTTAATTTTTCCATAAAACACTCATTTACACGAATATTGCAAATCTCTTTTAGAAAAGTTTTAATTGCATTTAAATTTGGCTGTTTTGGGTGTTTACGTACCCATTCAAGTGGAAGTGAGCCTCATCGCTAAAGATAATTTTTTTAACAATATCAGTGGCCATTCCTTACTTTTCCAACACCCAGTTCACAAAGGTACGGCGTTGCACATAATGATCACCTGGTTTAAGTTTTTGAGTTAATTGAACTTTATACAGATGCAGATGGAGATCATTCTTCTAAATCCCCTGCAAACTGTCTGTTGGAATGGCCAGTTGCTGTGAACGCAGGCGAATCGATGTGCCTGGATTTTCGCGAAAGTTTGCAGTTACTAAGACCATTTATTATTTTCAACGGACCGGTCTGACCCAAGACGACCTGATGATTTCTCGTTAACAACTGAACCCTTTGATAGAATTTATCCATCTTCAGTCTCTTAACTGTAAAAGAATTTGGTGCCTTTTGTCGACCAAAAATTGCACACATTCGGGCGAACTGTCACTGCAAAACTTGCACCATATTTTTTTAAATAAGTTTTCACTATTAAAATCCGCTCTTCCTTTGTATAGCTTATCATAACTGATAATCGCAATGCGTTTACTTGACAGTAGTGAAATTTTTAGCCCAGCACCGTCTATTAAAATAAAATTCCGCAAAATTCAAATCTTGCGCTCATTTTGAAACACCCTTTACAACTTAACTTTTAAAACTATTTATATTTTGATCGGATTCTGATATAAATGATTCTTAACTAAATAATTATATTAAAATACTTACATCAAAGTGATCTTCACAACAATAAAAATTTGATGTAGTTTTAGGATTAATACGCCGTGCTGCTAGAAACCATTGTTTTCGACGTTTAACATCGTTTGGCACATTTAAAAACACTTTTTCAGGTGTACTTATTGTAGTATTTCTACAAAGTGGTACGAAACAGGTCCGATAACTTTTCCGATTAGACATTTTCAATCAAGTAATGTAATTTTTAGTAAATAAAAACAGAATAAACACAAATCAACTATCTGTCAAACAGAAGCAAATTCAAATCTATTTTGATGTTTGTGTGATTATGACGTCACATGCGCTCGGTAATTGTCGGTGCGTTTTAGATACTAAGTTTAAAAATTAATTTTTAATTTGATTTAACTCTTTAATTATTGTGAAAAAAAATAAAATAAAAATAGTTTTCTTATAAAACTTATATATGATCTTTCCATTTTTGCCAAAAAAAATTTTTATTCAAAAGCCTAATTGTATGCAACCATTCTGACAGAATTTATTGTTTTTATTGTACGATGTTGCTTTACTTATCCAAATTTATTGTCTTTGCTTGTCTATTCCACCTGTAATTATTTATAAATAAAAAAACCTTAAAAAAAACATTAAATTAAAATTTTCATGTTGCGCTACTGCTTAATACGAACTTCTCAAGTTGTTGCAGTCTACGTTTTTATCGACTGAAACAAATTTAAACTTTTCTAACGGTCAAAGCTTGTCAAAGTCGTAACAAGTTTCCTTCGAGTTTATTTTACTTTTTAAATTCAATTTCAGTGAGAACCATGGCAGAATTTAGAACACCCGTGCGTAATACCAGAAAAAACACTGTACCCAATGTAGTAAGCATTCCACCTTCTCCGTTCTTAACGAAACTTGGATATGGAACAGGTGAATATTATTTTGTTGTTAAAATGTTGAAATACTAAAAGTTATGTTATTTAGGTGTTGCGGTTTACAAATTAGATCGTTCTCCTGTGGCCAACCAAGTGCGATCACCTTGGGCAGTTAAAAAACTTATTAAAGGAGTGAAGCAGACACTTTGTTTTAATAATCGTCTTCGAGTCGAAGCATGTATTTTACGACAATTAAATCACCCAAACATTGTCGGTTTTCGGTCATATTTTAAAACCCCCGATAATGAAAATTGCTTGGCAATGGAAGAAGGTGGTAAATCTTTGGGAACATTAATCGAAGAGCGCTGCGATGAAGGTCTGCTTGCATTTCCATCTAAAGCAATTATGAAAGTGGCTATGGACATTGCCGAGGGATTGAATTATTTGCATACCGAAGCGTACATTTTGCACAGCGATATTAAGTCTTACAATGTTTTAATTAAAGGGGACTTTGAAATCTGCAAGTTGTGCGATTTTGGTGTTTCTCTACCCTTGAATACAAATGGAACCGTCAACGAAGATAAAGCAGGTCCAGAACCTGAATACATTGGGACAAGACTGTGGTGTGCACCAGAAGTTTTTAATTACCCTCCAAATATTACCAGTAAAGCCGATATTTTTTCTTACGGTCTTACCTTGTGGGAGATGTTGGCCTTACAACCACCGTTTTCAGACGAAGTTGATGAAAGTATAAACTCAGAAGATTCCTTTGAAGAAGGCATTAGAAATTGCAAGATCGGCACTCGACCTGAATTGCCTCCACAAGAATTTGCCGACTCTTACAGGTATGTCTTAGAAATTTTCCATTGTTGCACTGAAGAAGACCGTCTTAAAAGACCTTCAGCTCTGGACCTGACAATAAGTATTCCTCAAATGATCAAGAGCGATGCAATGGAATGCTAAAGCAATATGTTTGTTTACATTAATAATTTTATCTCGTTTACCTTTTTAAAGAAACATAGTTTTATGTTTTATATTTTATTTATTGTTAGTACATTTTAAGGATTCTCTTTTATTTACAATACGATTATCACTACGATAACCAATAATATTATTATTGCAATGAGTAGAATGTAGAGCTTTTTCTGAAAAGAGATTGTCTTAGTGTACATGTTTTTGTAACGTTTTGTGTATTTTTAATTACTTTGAAGGACTTCTTTTTATTTTTGACTCCCTTGCCCAGCTCCACGGTGCCTTGCTCTACAGCTTGAGTGGCCGTACAGGAATGAAATTCAACTCGATCTATAGATTCTTGCTAAAAATATTTGACTAGTTAGTCACCGGAATATTTTTAAACTGAATTATACTCTTTAAGATTTTTTATAATAAAATAAATGTAAGCATGCTATTAATGTTTCAATTTTACCTAAATCCACCTCGATGATTTAAAAAAAAATTACAAACCCTTTTCACATATTATTAAGGCATTTATTTACGAGAAATTCAAATTGCATTTGTCGAGACCTAAGATGACGGGGAAGCAAGGGCAAACTTTCATTTTTATGTGACTGCCATCGAGGAGTTTTGAAAATTAGTGTATAGAAAACTTAAGAATTTTTTAAAGAGTTTCTGTTTAGCTCTTCCTAAAGGAATTTCAATGATTTTCAGCGATTTCCAAGTAATTCCAACCACGTGTATACAACTTCTGTGGTATCTTTACCCCTTGGCTTCCAAGGGTTCCTTAAATGTGTATAATAAAATTTTAATTATTTGATATTTAAAAATTATAAAAGCACTTAAAACCAAATAAAATGCTTAGATATTTTAAAAATTTAATGATCTAATTGACGACAGATTAAAGAAATAAAAACATACGAGTAGAGTGCAATAAATATGGGGAAGTCAAAGAAAATTTTAAATATCAGTTTTTGAGGGCTGCAAACTCCAAAGGGTTAAAAAAAATAAGAACATCTTATGTGAAGATTTTACTCTTTCAGTACATGGTATAAAGTAGACGATTACCTATCACGATAATAATAATATTATTTATGTCGAATACCATAAACTAGTGGCTACCGGAGGGTAATCTATACATCCCAAACCCACCTGTTTTAGAGAGCGAAAGTTTCAGCACGTTCCGAACTGGGAGGTACGGAATAGCAATTCTACCAGTATTCTATCGATTGGTTTACTTACTTGCTGTTCTACCAACGTTGCTAGTTTTATAAATAAATCGAGAACTTCGTTCAAATGTTTTTCAATTTTCAGTAACTCTTGGTGACGTTCTTCGATGGCAGCCAATTGCACGCGGGCTTCTTCCGATGTGATTAGAACCTAAAACTTTTTAATTTAACACAAAATTCATGTACAACACATTGGATACATATAAATTTCTGATAGGTAATTAAATCTTTTCCACCCGTGTTAAAAAATATCAACATAATTTTTAAATTCCAAATTTCGAAATTGAAAACAAGAAATTTTAAATAATTTACGTTGTCTGTAAAAACATCTAACTTGTTTTCATCCAGTAAAGCTTCCACCTCTTCTTCATTTATATCCCTCTGCACTAAAAAAAATAATATTGAAGACAATAGGAGAAACTTGCTTTTCTACTTCGAATTTTTTTTTACCAGTTTTAAATGATTTTTTTAATAATTCTCTTCTATTATTTTTATGGCGTTCCAGAGTTGAGCTACTTTCTTTTAGAGCATCTTGAAAACTGTGCTTAAGTGTAGAAAATTGAACTTTTCTAATTCGATATTCAGTGGAGTTCGTGTTTTTCAACTTTCCTAAGTTATTTTGGAAATTTTTCAAACTATTATTTATTTTATAAGCCGTGGTTGTGGTATCTTGGAATAGGGAATCCAGTTCATCTTGTAAATCTTGAACACAAATTTGATAAAAAAAATAAAATTAAAACTCAAAAACTAACCAGTGGAAATTTTTAATTGATTTCGATGCAGAATGTCGTTCACCCGTTGTGTATTATTTTTTATTTTTTGAATATTGACTTGGATAGCTTCGGATTCTTCGAATGTTTGTATTATTTCAGAATCTACGTCGACAGCTTCTTCGCCGTTCTGAATATGTTTTCCGCCACTTTTAAGCTACATTGCACAAAATTTATGTAATAATAAAGAGTACGAAAATATTATTAACATACCAAATGCATTTCGTTTAACCTATCCCGTACCGGCATTGTAATAATACTTTTATCAGTAACTTTATCTGTTCCAAATAACACGTCATAGGTAAACTAGGAGTAATATTTTCTGTATCAAATGTTTATTCTGTTTATTGATTTTGTGACTTCATAAATAAATCACTAAATTTTTAATGATTTCTAAGTAAAAACTCTTAAAATGACAACTTGAATCAAAGCGATCGATTTAAAAATTAATTTCGATATTGTAAATCAATAAATTTTGAAGTTTTATCGAAGAAGACGAAAATGACAAAAAATTTTGTTTTTTTTTCGGGTGTTTTTGGCCATATGCACTGTAAAGCTGAGCTAGAAATATAAAAAAAAAAATTTGAACTAAACAAAAAAAATGTTTAGGTAGGTAACAACCTGAAAGATATCAGATACTAACTCTTGCGAGTGTCTAACTTGCGCCCTCCCCCGTAATACAGTAATACCGAAAACAAAAACGCCGAAGTCAATCCACCGAAAAACACTGACCTGTGTTCGAACTTCTTTTTGCGCGGGATCATTGGTTGCTTAAGAACACATTTTAAGCTTTCCGATGAGGCGAGGAAAAATGATTTCAGTTCACCAAACATGGGCGGAATCAGAAAATTTTCACCGGAGGGGGGGCGCAAAGTCAGATTTTAAAATGATCACGTACCTAATTAATCGAAATCAACTAAATAATTGATTTTGAAGATTATGAAAAAAGCATTTTCAAGGGATTTGGAGGGGGCGCGATTCCCTTGCCCCCCTTGCATCCGCGCCTGATACTTCACCAGATACTTCACAATTAAATTTTGAAAATCGTCTCCTCAGATGTATTTTCACATTTACAGTTAGATATTGGCCATGGGGGGGGTTATGGAATTAAAAACGAGGTTGGCATATGTCCGTATTTTAATTTAATTCTTGTTATTTAGTTATTTATTTAGTATTACTCAACTCATAGGGGGGGGGGGGTTGAACGCCCAAAACCACCCTATTATATATACGGCCCTGCGTATACTATAGCGTATTTTAATATCACTTTTTCATTAAATCTTGTCGAAATCTGTAATCCTACCTTACTACCGGCCCCCCAAGTTAGAATAAGGAGTTTCCAAGCAGAAAAAGTTTTCACGTCAGGTCGTTTAAACAATAGATTTCTTTTTGTGTTTTGAATTTTTTGGTTTCGGTGTTTTTGTTTTTCGGTATTTTTGTTTTTCGGTATTTTTGTTTTTCGGCGATTTAGACTTTCGATGGTTTTGTTTTTGGTGTTCGTTTTTGTTTTCGGTGTTCTGTCTTCGGTGTTTTGACGTGGAATCCTAAATATTATGTCTTAATTACATGGTACTTATTCACTTAATATAAAACAAATATACTAATTTGCAACTAGTTTCTCAATATTTATTGCATCCTCAGGCAATTAATTTCAAATGAATTACATACTACGTAACTCCTCCATTATTTTACCAACTTGCTAGTCAATATCAATATTATTTGTTTAATCTTGCAAATGCAATAGCATTATATTCGCGTTGTTGATCGCTCTTTTTATTTCGTATTATAATTCCTATAATTCCCACAATTTACTATTGACAATGTCATCTTCCTTCCGTAGGATTCTTATTTAATTTTTGTTTTAGTTTTAGATGTCTTCCTACTGTGATATTCACAAAAGTATATTTGAATTTACAAATTATTTCAAATTCATGTTCCCCTTTTGGTACGTCACTGGCTAGGATTTCATCACGCCATCTAAAAGAGGGTAGAAGAGTTGAGGCTGCTAACGGGACGAAGGCCTAATAGCAGGAATGATCCCTCCAATCAAAATGAAGCTGAGCAAGAACCAATGAGAGCAAAGCGCGCTATGGATTATTTTCAAATTATTGTTGTAAACCAGAGTCAGAGTCTAAAAATAAAAAAAGTGGAGATCAGCTGCTGTTGGTTTCCATCTCAACTCAGAGTCTTTGAGAAAACTCTGCAACTTCGTATTAATCAATCATAATAAGGCTTTTAATTTCTTCAGGCAGCAACATAACCGTGACTTGTTTTTAAATGTTGCCGAAAATTACTAAGGGTAGAATTAAATTATTTCCCACAAAAACTGACAAATTCTTCCTGGGGACATATTCGCTTTCGGATTACGCAATTAAATAAACCAAATGGGGTAAACAATTTAATTATTAAAGTCAACTTTGTGCAAGTATGTAAACAAAACACAAACAACAACATGTAAAAAAAATTCCAACACGCTTTGCTCTTATTGGTTCTGGATTAGCTTCATTCTGATTGGAGGGATCATTCCTGCTATTAGGCCCTCGTGCTAACGGGTAGGAGAATTTTGAAAATTTAACAAGCTATTGATGGGGCGACCTTTGTAAGGTGAAGACGAAATTAATAGTGCCAATATTTAATACTTGATTGTTATTTTCGGTAAAAGTGAAATTACACGTAAGTACTTTTATATTATAATTATTATTACTAAGAAAAAGGTTAATTTAAAATTACAATAATGGTTTTTACTTTTAGACGTGATAAGTGATAACTCACGCATCAGCTTTGTCTGTTGGTTATTGATAAAAAAAAACAATGTTTATTAGCACAGTTTATTATTTAACGTTTGTTACAAATAATGATAATAATGGGTTTTTACTTTTAGTCGTGATAACTCTGACGCTTCACCTTTGTCCTTAGTCACTAATCTTCGACATCTAGATCGTTGGATCATCTCGTTCTTACGATCTTACGCTTGCACGTGTTATCAAAGTCGCGTCGGTTACATGGGCGTCGCTTCCAAAAATTTAACGGGGGGCGAATTTTCAAATTACTTTGGAGTTTAATAAAATTTTATTTCAACAGTAATCGAAACGAAAAATGTCAAGTATTGGTTATCATTAGACGCACAAAGTAATTTCGGAGGCTGTTAACCTTTTGTTTCGTTTACTAATGGTAACCATCTGTCGATCATCAGCAAGGGCAGGACCATGTTATGCACTAGGCTGACTAGGCTAAAGCCTAAAGGTGCATCCAGACTGCCGCGCAAAACGTTCGCGAACGTTGCAGTTTGGACGACATTCCTTACACAAACGCGCCACTTTGCGCTTAAACGAACATTTTTGTAATTTTGTCGGTACGTCAAAGGCAGTCCGTAGAGTAATAAAAGATCATAAAAAAATGGTCCGTACTACCTGTGAAAATTCAATTTTTGTAGTTAAGTTGTTGATGCAGTGATCAGTTAACGTTCTGTTTACCTATCCGCCATGAACAACAAAAATTTAAAAATTGCATGTGCTGCGTTTATTATTTTGTGTGCTACGTTATTAAAAAATAAGAAGAAAAAGAAAGTGAAAAGACGTTTTTGGATTTTGAAAGATTATCCCTTTAAAGGTTTACCCTACCGCTTTTACAACAAATACTTACCTACCTATATTATTATTCTCCAGTAAATGCGAAACAAATTTGCTTAATTTATTATTTAATTTTTATACCACAAAAAAATCTTGCGTTGAAATGAAAACCGCCATAATGCTGATTTCCATCATTTGCATCCCAATCATATTGTAAATTTGCAGAATTTGTTTATTGTGGTGTAATAAAGATTATTATTATTATTATTAAAATAAAATCTAAACAAAATATTAAAATAATAGAATTTTAACTCTCAAATAGAAGTTAATAGCTTTTACAAGTTTCTACATATGATATTCTGAAATTGAATTAAAATCAAATAGATTAGTCCATAGTTGAAGGGGATCTCATAAACCCGGATGGTATAAACAGGTACCTGAATTTGT
Organism: Cantharis lateralis; assembly: GCA_963170105.1. Classification (NCBI taxonomy): domain Eukaryota; kingdom Metazoa; phylum Arthropoda; class Insecta; order Coleoptera; family Cantharidae; genus Cantharis; species Cantharis lateralis. The sequence goes on from OY720626.1 coordinate 11,857,829, forward strand.
TGCAACAAGCAGATTCCTTTGATCTACCGACATTATTTGGAACAAGTTCGTTCGAGAGCAAAGAGGCACGGTTGTGTACGGTTTGCCGTCCAAACTGCAGCTTTTGCAACGTTTGCGAACGTTTTGCGCGGATCGGCGCGGCAGTCTGGATGCACCTTAAGCAACAACTATACCTAGTAAATTATAACAATAAAGCAATAAAACTACCCTTAATCTGCTTATTGCTTACTTTGTCGGCGGTGGGCCCGTAAACGAATATCGTTTTTTGGAAAAACCAACTTGACTAGAAAAAATTAAATAACATCTGGACATTCTATTTTCTACATGGGACATTCCACGCCAAATCGGCAACTTTTTTAGGTGACCCCTTCTAGTGTTTTTGAGATTGATGAAAAACGCGTTCTTGTGTTTTTTCAATTGTTTTTAACCATCTCTTCTTGAGGTATAATTTTTTTTCAAATGTTTGTACCTGACGAAAGATAGACCAATCTGATCGCTTTTTTGGAAAATTTTCGATTTTGAATGCTCTTTCTAAAAAAATATGATTTTGATCCAAATTATTGCGTTCAACGGTAATTTCTAGTTTTATGCAAAAATGTTGTTTTTCGAAATGTATGTATGTGTTTTGACTTCGGTGTTTTTGTTTTCGGTGTTTTGACGTGGAATCCTAAATATTATGTCTTAATTACATGGTACTTAGTCTGGATTCACAATGAACATAAACATAAGAAATACATAAGACATAAGAAATAAAAATACAAATAAACTCTTAATCGAGAATAGAATAAATAATGTTGAAATCATTCTGATATTCACAAGAGACCATTCCACATCATTCAGCATAAGCTTTCAGCATTAATCGATATATTATTAAGCTTTTATTTGCATTTATATTTCTTATGATTTATGTATTTCTTATGCTTATGTTCATTGTGAACAAGCACTTATTCACATATAAAACAAATATACTAATTTGCAACTAGTTTTTCAATATTTATTGCTTTCTCAGGCAATTAATTACAAAAGATTGACATACTACGTAACTCCTCCATTATTTTACCAACTTGCTAGTCAATATCAATATTTGTTTAATCTTGCAAATGCAATAGTATCTATTATATTCGCGTTGTTGATCGCTCTTTTTATTTTATTTCGTATTATAATTCCTATAATTCCCACAATTTACTATTGACAATGTTATCTTTCTTATATAGGATTCTTATATCTTTTATGTCTATTTCATTTTTTTTTAGTTTTAGATGCCTTCCTATTGTGATATTCACAAAAGTATATTTGAATTTACAAATTATTTCAAATTCATGTTCCCCTTTTGGTACGTCACTGACTAGGATTTCATCACGCCATCTAAAAGAGGTTAGAAGAGTTGAGGCTGCTAACGGGTAGGAGAATTTTGAAAATTTAACAAGCTATTGATGGGGCGACCATTGTAAGGTGAAGACGTAGAAATTAATAGTGCCAATATTTAATACTTTATTGTTATTTACGGGAAAAGTGAAATTACACGTAAGTACTTTTATATTATAATTATTATTACTAACAAAAAGGTCAATTTAAAATTACATTAATGGTGTTTACTTTTGGACGTGATAAATTGATAACTCTCACGCATCAGATTTGTCTGTTGGTTATTAAGATTAAAAAAAACAATGTTTATTAACCAATTTATTATTTAACGTTTGTTACAAATTATGATTCGACATCTAGATCTTTAGATCATCTCGTTCTTACGATCTTACGCTTGCGCGTTTTATTAACGGCGCGTCGGTTACATGGGCGTCGCTTCCAAAAATTTCAAAGGGGGGCGAATTTTTTAAAACTACTTTACTGCAATAAATTCGGTTAATTCCATAATTGAATTAATTTTAGACAAATCATTTCTGAAACATTCTCTAAATGACGACAATTGGGATGAAAGTGTATCAGAAAAATCTTCCAATATTTTACGTATAGCTCTTGACCCATTTGATACAATTCTTCATTTAGACTTCATTTAGTCCAAAACTTCTATGTTTTAACTGTATTACAACAATAATATCTAAAATTTTATAAAATACATTAAATTTATTTTGAGCAGGCCCGGATTGGGAGAATATTTCGGCCTGGGCTCCGACCATGAACCGGCCCCTATTTTCACCCCCAATTTATTATTAAGTAGTATACATTTTTTTTGTCTAATAAAGAATTTGATCTAATAGCCAATCAATTAATAGATCTAATTTAGTGCCAATCAAAAATTGATGTAAACAGTTTAAGTCAAGACAAAAATTATAAATTAATTGTTTTATTACATTTACTTTAAATATTTGTTGATATTGTTATCATGCAGAATTTATGACCGGTGGCCATAATATTTAATATTTTATGAACCAGTGGCATGGCCAGGAATTTAGTTCGGGGTGGCGCACGAGCGGAGAGAGCCGCCTTTTAATAGCGCCGCAGCCGAAATTTTTTCAAATTTTCAAGGTCAAACGTTTAAGAGGGGCCTAATAAGGACAACAAATGGAGATCTATTTGCCTCGCACTTTGTTTAGGTAGTTGTATAATGTCCAGGTATTAAAAATTATATTTTAAATGGCCCTCTTTTGAGTAATAGAAATATTGGTCAAGTGTTTTATTTTAGGCAAATATTTGCATGAGTCAAATCTGGCAAGACACAGAAAATCACAACTAAGCACAAAGATTAAGTTTTGAACACTACACTTCAATAAAATATGTTGCACATAAATAATTATTTCTTTTTTTTTTCCTGCTGAGCTTCAATTATAGCCAATGGTTCTCTACATTTAAGCCCACGTTCGGGTCTATTTTGTATGATATTAGGAGCAATACATTGAAGATAATATGTTTTTATTCATATTTTTGAAAAATGTTCTTAATTTTGGCAACATCACCGTCTGCCATAAAACTTCATCAAAGTGAATGTCTTCAATAAATAATTTATTGTTATCTCCACTGTATATCACAAAATAGCAAACTTTAGCCTGGGTAATTGCTAGTTGACCCTATATTTGATAATAATAATCATGCTTTTTCTTTAGTCGTGGTTTTCCATTTCCAAACAAGCCACTTTTTTGTTTTTAACAGCTTCTTCAAGAGATGTCCCGATTTGAGCCACTTTATACATGCACTTCACCTCAATTATTTCGTCTTCACTAATAATTCCATCTGGCGATGCGCCTAAAAAACTATTCTGAATGTCAACGAATATACCTGCCGCTGATACGTTCTTCCACGCTCACTCGAAAATTTTCTTATCGCCACAATTTCATTTTTCCTTCCATAATCCATTGCAATCGTACAAATAGAAGATTTAGATTTTAATATGGTATTTACTAAGACATTGCAAGATGTTGTTGGCATCTTTCGGATTACGGCACCAAAATTATACGCAGTTAGACGAAATTTTCTTTCAGAAATGAATCTACTGTTTTCAAATTGACCAATTGTTGCGTTTGCAATCTCCTTTTGCTGTTCAGCCGTAACAGTAACAGTTTCGCATGTCCGCTTTTAATTGAGTAACATTTCCATGTGCGTTTGCGTACACAGCCTTCTGAACAACTTGGATTAGTTTTTTGATATTAGCGTCTGAAAGGAATTTTCTGGCTTGTAACGAAATTGTTTTCGTATCACTTTTCATTCGATACAGATGTTTGCAATAATTTTTTAAACAGTGGTTTAAACATTCAATTTTTGACACTTCCGAACCATAGCTTACATACTGTCTAATCCTAGTCATAACGGTAGAATCACCATCAGCTATAAAAGTTTTATACCGAAGACCATGCATGGGCATACTTAAATTAAAGCCCTCCACAACAATATCCCATTCCATGGATTTTTAAAACATTTATGTGCAACTTCTCCCAAATTTTCAGCTCGTGCACATACAGCGCAATATTTATTTCGTACGCCTAGAAACAATATTTTACCAGTGCGTTTACTAATAATAACAGCAACTCCGGAAACAGCATTATAAGTATGTCCATAGCTTCGCTTGGACCATCCTCCATCTAAACAAACCGTTACGTAAGTCTTATTCGTAGTCAGCGATTCTCTAAGATAACAAAATTTAATTGTTTAGATATTCCTTTCGTAGTAAGCGAAAATTGTAACAAAATCAACCATTCTTCACGGGTTCTCGCACCATCCAAGCACTCCTTTTCAAACCGCGATTTTCAAAAATATACTAATAAAAACGTCTTTGTCACTTGACAAAGTGACACTTTACTCTCAATTACACCCGAAATTTGGGGTGAACGCTTGTAAAACTGGTTCACTTTTCGTCAACAAAAATAATCATAAAATACAAATCAAAATGTTTACCGAACAGCTCCATTTGAAAATTTAAAATTAATCTTTGAAAATTTTAACAAGAATTTAAAATTGCATCACAATGTCAAAACAATTCAAAACATAAACTGCAGAAATTTTATATATATTTTTTCTTGAATTCTTGAATTATGGCGAGCAACCAGAAAAACGAATTGTCGAAAATTTCCATCTTGATCATCATCGGTACCTCTAAACGCAAGTCCTTGTCTGCTTAATGTCTTAGATATATCCAATAAAATTTCAATCGATTTCTTATTGTAAATTTTAATTCTTTATTCTTCAATTAACGCATTCCTGGTATTACGATCTAAAAGACTATCAACGTGACTTTTCTTGTTTAAAAAATGCGTATAATCGCTCATGGCATTTTTATGTGCAATTGATGAAAAATGTTTGTCTAATTTTCCCTTTCCATTATTTCCTATGCTTCTCATTTTGCCTCACCTCGTTACACCATCAGTTGACCAAGCACTTTCTGCTTTTTCTTTTCCAGCCCCAGCAGGAAAAATAAAACAAACAAAACAAAACGCAGTATTCTTGACAGTACTATATTCAATACCATTTGGGATTGAAACGATTATAACGAAATAGGTACATGAGAAATGTGGCAGACACATATTTTCAGAAAGTGCCGCATATTATCTGGTTATAAAATGTGAATTCAAATTAAATAATTAAATTATTTTATTTCTCTGGTCGTGACAGAGCCGGACCCTTTTAATGTCCGGGCCCTTGTTCGATCGAACACATCGAACACTGGTAGTTACGCCACTGTATCAATAACCCGACTAGAAATTTTAGTTTGGTTTTTGTTTGGTTCGAATTAGGCATGCCGAATTCCGCGTTTGTTTCAAAAAAGGCAACCGTAAAAGGCCCACATCACAAAAGTAACGCACGTCCGCCGTTCTACCTAATTAGGAAAGCCTAATGTGGTACACATTCAGAAGTCACTCTTGCATGTTATGACCCCAACCTAATCTGGCCCAATTTTGGGTTTGACTTAAGGCGGCAGTTTGGAAATCACACTGGAATGTGACAATCCTGCCCTAATTTGTCCGAATTTGACTTTTTTTGAGATAGAAGTTTGGAAACTACACTTGCATGCGTAAACTGATACTTAATATGCTCCAAATTTGGCTTTTGTCTTTGGTGCACATGGGAATGTGCAATAATTCTCATCAGAATTTAATTTTTCATCAAATTCTTCAAAAGTTTTAAGATCTTGACACGGAAGCTTCGTATCATTTTCTTCGTCTGAATTTAGTATTATGTTTGGACTGGTTTCCGCGTTGTTTATTTCTATGAGCCTTTTGATTTCAATTAAGTTACTTTTCACTTCACTTATCTGTTTAGATAGTGAATTATATTGGGCAGTCATCCAGTTGTTTGTCTAAAATAGGTTTTAATAATTCTCTGAGGATATCAATAAAGTCATCTATAAAACAAAATTTTGATTATTGTAAAGTATATGATGCTCACACTATAAAAATTATAATGTAATAAATTCAAATTAAACTAAGTATTTATAGTATTTACAATTGAAAGCTCAAAATATATATTTCAATAATTTACTTATTGTAACACAAAAGAGGCTACAAGATTCCAATGAAATTTTTATCAAATAAATGCTTTCAATGGCTACGAAAACGGAATTAAATATAAGCCTTAACCCATAATTTTAATCGCATGAACTGGGCTACACGATTTAAATAAATGCAAAAATAATGCGATTTTCAAATTTCGTGCACCATACATTCGATTGATGGCCTGTAACGGAAGCCGTGATGATCGCATGCACTATGTTGCTTTCATACATATGAATGCCATCGATATTATGTACCTTCTATTTTCAATAAAAATTACCGAATTTTGTTCACAAAATATGTGTTAAATTTCAAGTTTAAAAAACCGCGATATATGGATCATCCTATGTTCATTAGAATTTATACTGTGTTCTATGAAAAAAATTTATTTATGACTTACGAGAAATTTCTTTAGGGTTACTATCGAAATCGATAGCTGCAGAATCAATATATTTGTTGGTTATTTCTTTTGGTACTTTTTCATATTTAAAAAAATCTTCATCGTTTTTAGCTTGAAGTTTTGCAGATGCTTCATTATCTGTAGAGTAAGCTTACGATTCATACTGCAATTTATCCATGAATTTTTCAGCTTCGTCCTATGATTCTATAAATAATAATCAATTAATTATTATTAATTACAAAATCCTCATTAATAAGATTATTTATTAAGATATTTTAAGATTATCACACCTGAAAGATAGCCATAGTGAAAATCCACGAATTACGATTTGACTGCTTGACCACCCTCCTTATTAACCAGATCTAGCCCCACGCCACTTTTATTTTCTCTAAGGTAAAAGTTGCGTTCATAGGACAGAGATTTTCGTCGAATGAGAAGTCCATTGCCTTTGTAAACAACAATTTTGCAGCGAAAGACGCTGAGTACTATTTGGACGGGTTAAAGAAGTGGGAGCATCGAAATAAGTGTATAGGATTTACAAGGAGACTATGCAGAAGAATATTAAAAAAATTTGTTCTTTCTATGTTAGGTCGGAAACCTTTTTAGACCACCCTCGTACATGCCTGTAATAACTAACTAAAATTATATTTCAAACTCATAAGATAGTTTCTATCATAAACGCTGAAAATGCATTTTCTATAAATTGCGTGTTTCTACAATTTATAATTTGAATGATGATTTGAGGTATTTATTTGTAAAAGGATTAATAAAAATTTGAAATTCTTATAGACATTTATACTTATCGACCAAAATAGCAGTGCCTAAATACTTATGGACGGCAGTGTATAATTTCATGATCTATGTTTAATGCGATCGTTTTGTCATGACGTTATTTTGATGTCAATTTTACGTAAACCTGTACGCTTGGAAGTTGTTTTCAAATCGCTGTTATCCGATCGGTAGACCTGGGCGAAAACGGGTATCTTTGGACGACGTATTCACGTAAAACCTAACGGCTATGTCCCCGAACATAGTCTCGAAGCCTAGGCTTCAATTTTTTTGAGCATGCTATCAATATTATAGACGTATATTCTGTGAAACCACGTTGTGCGCACAGTGGCAACCAAACTTTTTCTTTCTAATACAAAGTATAAAAAACAAATCGATCCTTTTCTAATACATATATTTACAATTTCAATTCTCAAGACTATAGCTGTACAAATAAACTAATTTACAATACTTTTCTTCTGCTTAACTTAGTGCGTATTCTCGTTGGTTTACATTTTCTTCCAGATATTCGTCGTAGCCTTCGGGCAACTCCAGATAAATTTCGTCATCTATTTCGGCGTTCAAATAAGCCGCGTTTAAGTCAATGTGGTGTATTTCTAGTCCTTTTGTGCGCTCACTGCCGCCATCAATCTCATAGTCTTCCTTTGTACGACTGGTGCATATGTTTGGTCATAATCTGTTCCTGGTATTTGTTGGTTTCCTAATGCTACCAATCTGGCTTTATATCTTGCCACTTCGCCATTTTCATTCAACTTTCTTTTAAACGCCCACTTAGTTCTTAAAATTTTCTTGTATTTAGGTCTATCCACTATCGTCCAAGTATATTGTTTTCTTCAATTCAATTCTTCATCCGTTGCCTTGAACCACTTTTCTCTTTCTGTACTACGCATAGCACGTTTATAGATGCGGTCTTTTTTGATTTTACAACTAGATTAATGCAACGTAATAAAAGACATAATAACCCTTATGTTTATAATTATGTATATGGGGATTTTTCTTTTTTTACAAATAATAATATAACGAGAACAGTTTAGAAATCAATTACAATTAGAATTTAAAAAAATTAGACATGAAAAAATCAGAAAAAGAGTATAAAAATATGTAAATAAAAAAACAACAACTCCTAATTGTTGATGTCCGGAATAGCATTATGTAGTTGCAGTACAAAAGACGGGCACGTCCTTAGGACGGACCCGGTGAATCGTACGGCGAACGTCATCGTGCGCCTGCACATAGGGCACTTGGTGGAGATTCTCGACCACTCTAACAAGCACGGGGTGCAAAAGTTATGCGTACAGCAGTCGGGCTTTGCGTTGTCCTCTGCAACGGGGTCTAGACATTTATAGCACATTCTCCCTGGTGGAAATAAGGTGTCATGCCCATGTTTCTCCGTGCTTGATAGCGTCTGACCAAAGCTTATTAATAAAAAAAAATTTGTTAATTCCAAAAAAAAATTCGTACGTTATCAACAACTACCGAGTTCTAACTAAATTAAATAATTACCTAATTATGTCTACCCTTAAAAATTAATAATCTTAAATTATAGTTACCGTAAACTCGTCCGTGCATTTTGCGATACGGTTTTAGTAGAATAAAAATAATAAAAAAAAATAAATTTTGAATAAGTTCTAAAAATCTCCCTTTTCTACCTTCGCTCTTCGCGGTACACTGGTGACTGTTGTCGAAGATGGGGTACAGGACGTTTCTTCTGACTTGGCACCCGGGGGTGCGGCGTTATCATTGGTTGTCACGGTGTTTTGACATAATTTGTCACTAGTGCTAGTCCAGCACAATGAAAGTCTCTTTTTGGGTGAATTATTTTGATCATTTAATTGTTTACGAATTTGCACAATTATTATCGTAATTATTACTATCAGTAACACGCCTGCAATAACATATATTAGCCAAGAAACATTCTTTTCGGCGAAAGATCTCTTTGAGTTTTCTATGGAGGTTTTGATTAGTTCGAGGTGTTGTTTTGCACCTGCGAGTTCATCCAAAGTGATATGTTTTAAATTTACAGGCTTGATGTCGCAAAATTGATTTTGCGATAAATATTCACAACATTCTTTTATTGCTGGTGGTAGTTGTATCGTATAATTCACTATGCCGATTCCATTTTCTTCTTCGCCGATTAAGCTTACTTCGCTTATTCGACGCGAGCATTGAGGATCGACTTTTATCGTGATTGATTCCTTTATGACGGTACGAGTGATAGGTAAATTGGGACAGGATTCAGTGATCGTAGTAGTATTTGCAACAAAAAGCAGCCATCTCCCATTTGGTAATTTTTGTAACTTGTTTCGATGTATTTTAATCAAGGCTTTGTTTTCTTCGCACGTTTCGTAATTAGTTGATTGGGTGATATGTTGTACGGAGCAGGGAGCTTCTAGTCCTATGTTTGATACTGCCGAAGTTTTACATAATTTCATTCCTGTTAAGATGTCTACGCAATCAGTTGGTATGAAATATTTTGAATTGTCTTCTGCTACGGCTACGTATGGTGATGAGGGTAGTTTTATTAAATATTTGTTCCATGTTTGTTTTGCTTGGAAGAGCGTATATGTGGTAATAACTGTAAGGATCGTGAGCAATTAGTGGAATTCGAACGAGGAAGATAATTCATGGTATTGCGTAATTTTTTTTTATCCCTTTCAATGTAAACTTTATTTCAAATCAGGTTTTAATATTTTGTAGGGCCTCCTTTGGCCCTTATGAGCGCTGCAACTCTTTTCGGCATACTAGCAACTAATGAGTTGCAGATCGATGGTGCTATTTTGTCCCATTCTAATTGCAAATTTTGTTTAAGTTTAAATTTTGAGTTGCTATTATGATGTTTAGCAACATTTTTTTTTAATCGACCACAAATGCTCGATGGGGTTTAGATCCGGTGACTGCGCTGGCCAATCTAACACTGTCAACCCCTTCGACGCAAGCCAACGCTTGGTAGCACGCGAAGTATGGCAAGGTGAGTTGTCTTGCTAGTATAAAATTGTGGAATGGTCCATATTTGGATAAATTTTATTATAGGAATCCATTAAATTAGATTCCAACATGGAAATATATGTCGCACTATTCATGCGACCCTTGCATATAAACATATTGCCTACCCCTGAGGCTGCCATACAACCCCAGATCATCACGCTTCCACCCCCAAATTTAACCGTCGGGACAACGCAATCGGCGCGATATTCTTCTCCGACTCTTCGCCTCACATATACGGCTCCAGGGGTTCCAAAAATCTAAACAATCAATTATAGAAAAAGTTACATTGAGATTTATACTATTTTAATTTAAGAAATAAAAAATATTGTAGAATTTTAAACTGTATTTACTTATAACTTTTATGACTTCATATCTAAATTAAATTTTTGAACTTCTTCTTACGAGAATCTTAATCAGAATGCCTTTATTTTTTCCAAAAATGCATAATGTGTCATATAATAATTATCTTAAGTGGAGGGTGCACCCTGACATAGCACAATAAACATGTCAGCGGCATGTAAACGACCCGAAAACGAAAAAGGTTGCGTTCAACAAAATTTTAAAATTAAATAACAAATTTTTAACCGGGATTAGTAAATATGCAGCTGGTCAATTTTGTATTGTTTTTCATACATTTTAGAATTGAAACGAGAAAACATATCTTTCGTCGGTTCAAAAGTTTTACAACATAAATTATTACTATGAAAATGTGCTCTTACAAGCATTATTGCATTTAAAAGATGCAATGACATTTTGTTTCTTAATTTTGATTTAATGACATTCATTATTGAAAAACTTCTTTCCACCGTTGCATTTGAAGATGGCAAACTTAACAAAGTAAAAGCAAAGAGTGAAATGTCTTGAAACTGAGATTCACCCACTGCATTTTTTATGGTAATAACCTTTTGCCAAAAGTCTAAACTATTTTCTGGTGTTTCCCTCAAAAATTTGTTCCCACTGAATACTCAATATTTGCCTATATTGAGTTTCTGCATCATTCAATTTCCCTTGAGGTATAAAATCCAAAGGTAATTCTTTAAAAGTAGGCCTCACATGGTTTAAAATTACCTGAGGTCTAATGTTTTTCACTTGACCAAAAATATTTAAATGCGATGGCATTCGTTTGATTAATTCATGTATAAGGATTTTTAAAAATTCTCTGCATTTTTGTCTTATGCAATTTTTCTGCAGAAAAATTGGATGCACTTAACTCAGTTTCAAACTCAAAACCAAAATCGGAATCTACCAATGAAAAATAGTTTTGATCAAATAGCATTGCATTTTTTAAATTATCCAGACTGTGAAGATTATTAATTAGTATTGGCTTTATAATTTGCCTTGCAAATGTCCATATAGTTGTATTGATATCATATATCATCGAAAGCTCGAAAATAATCTATATTTTCTTTTTGAAAATACGTATTTAGAAGAAAAATTTGTTTCAATATAGGTTTAATGAAAATTAATACAACTTTATTTTCTCTGTTTTTAAAAGTGTCACTAAGCAGTCTTGCCGTATGGCATTTTTCTTTTGCTGCATGTATATTAAAAAAAGTCTCCAATTCTAAATATTGCGACAAAATTTTTTCTACAGCACGATATCTAGATAACCATCGTGTAGCAGATAGTTGGTTAAATTTTGTCAAGTTACTGCCTATATTAATCAAATTATATATTTCTTTATAATTACTTAGTCGAAGAGCACTGTACTTAAACCAATTATAGGTTTCCTAAGTAAGAAATCTATTTGATCTGAAAATACTTCAGAAGCCTTTAATGTGCATAAATGTAAGCTGTGCCAAATACATTTTACCAAGACTAAATTATTTAAACTAAAATTTCTTTTCAATAAAGCATAGAGAGAATTATGTTCCCCACACATATTTGAGGCACCATCAGTACCAACACCTATCAAATTTTTCAAATTAATTTTGTTTGCCAAAAGATAATCAGTAACTGCTTCGTATAAGTCTTGTGCTGTGGTTTTTGTAACCGATATAAATGAAAGGAACTGCAACTTCATATTATTATGTTTTACCGAGTAATACTTAATATTGATACACAGCAATTTTTCGGTGGAAACTAATGAAACGGTGTTTTCCTAATGCTACCAATCTGGCTTTATATCTTGCCACTTCGCCATTTTCATTCAACTTTCTTTTAAACGCCCACTTAGTTCTTAAAATTTTCTTGTATTTAGGTCTATCCACTATCGTCCAAGTATATTGTTTTCTTCAATTCAATTCTTCATCCGTTGCCTTTAACCACTTTTCTCTTTCTGTACTACGCATAGCTTTCTTATATGATCTTGGTTCAGTTTTCGATTCTTCCCCGCGTACTACTAAATTTAATCTCGTATCGTAGTCTCTTATCCAACTTGGTTTTTTCACCTCTCTCCCGCTTCTCGTTTGCCTCCGGTCTTTGCTTGGTGAACCTTTTGGGACGATTTCTGCTTGTGGTTCTTCGTTTTTAGAGGTTTCTGCTTCCTGCTTACTTTCCTCTTTGCTTATTCCCAATTCTTCTTCGTTTTCAGAAGGGCGCTCGCTTTCTTCTTCATTTGTTCCTGTGTGGTAACCTGAGGTTCGTAGATTTTTTTGCGAACTGGTACCGTGTCACTGCCACCACGTCTACTTGTTTGAACGGGGATAGACGAGCCCGTTTATTGTTGTTGATTTGGTAGGTTGCACTATGGAAGCGTAGGGTTGAGATAAACGATTACTTTGGCAATCCCAAAAATTAAACAGGAAAAGATTTTAGTTTAAATTTATTGCTAATTAAAAAAAAAAAATATTACATTCAATTTAAGAGAGGGGATTAATTTTGGCGACAATTATTTACCTAAGAAAATAACATACAAATAAAATACAATAAAAATTCTCTTACCAATCTAAATCGTTTTGCAGAATTCAAGCTTATTTCGGGAACGGTGAACTACACTTTTTAATTATCGCGAATTTATGAAGTTTAAATTTAAGGTTTAATTGAAATATCACAAAATAATGATTAAAAATTTTATATCAAAATTTCAACCGACCGTAACGCGGTAGGTACTTCTCGTTAAAAATTCAGGAGCGAAGAGCTTCTTCATCAAGAAATGCTTCCGTATTTATGTCAAATCGTGTCTTTGTCTTCCGATGTTTATCCTATGGGATAAATATTAAAAATATTTTGTAGCTTAAATTGGTACTTGAAGTCTGCAATTATTGGTAAGAGGTATACTTAGCACATACTTTTGGGTATTTATGAGTTTTTAAGTGTCGTAAAGTCGCATCTTTCCACTTGAACGTTATTTTATAATTTGAAATGGCCAAGTTTTAAATGGAATTTTCGTGTTACTATTTATTTAATAAACAATTTAAGTGATTTTGAACTATTAAGTCATCCAAATAGAAAAATGCTGCTCCTCGATCACTGGGAATTTTAATATTAAATTAAATTATTTTAATATTATAGTTTTACATTATGTTAAATTGAAAGGGGTGGTCGAGGTTTACTACACACCCCCCTCTTTAGAAAAGATCGCACGTTTTATAGACGTGCGGTCTTTTTTGATTGTACAACTAGATTAATGCAACGTAATAAAAGACATAATAACCCTTATGTTTATAATTATGTATATGGGGATTTTTCTTTTTTTACAAATAATAATATAACGAGAACAGTTTAGAAATCAATTACAATTAGAATTTTAAAAAATTAGACATGAAAAAATCAGTAAAAGAGTATAAAAATATGTAAATAAAAAAACAACAACTCCTAATTATTGATGTCCGGAATAGCATTATGTAGTTGCAGTCCAAAAGACGGGTACGTCCTTAGGACGGACCCGGTGAATCGTACGGCGAACGTCATCGTGCGCCTGCACATAGGGCACTTGGTGGAGATTCTCGACCACTCTAACAAGCACGGGGTGCAAAAGTTATGCGTACAGCAGTCGGGCTTTGCGTTGTCCTCTGCAACGGGGTCTCGACATATAGCACATTCTCCCTGGTGGAAATAAGGTGTCATGCCCATGTTTCTCCGTGCTTGATAGCGTCTGACCAAAGCTTATTAATAAAAAAAAATTTGTTAATTCCAAAAAAAAATTCGTACGTTATCAACAACTACCGAGTTCTAACTAAATTAAATAATTACCTAATTATGTCTACCCTTAAAAATTAATAATCTTAAATTATAGTTACCGTAAACTCGTCCGTGCATTTTGCGATACGGTTTTAGTAGAATAAAAATAATAAAAAAAAATAAATTTTGAATAAGTTCTAAAAATCTCCCTTTTCTACCTTCGCTCTTCGCGGTACACTGGTGACTGTTGTCGAAGATGGGGTACAGGACGTTTCTTCTGACTTGGCACCCGGGGGTGCGGCGTTATCATTGGTTGTCACGGTGTTTTGACATAATTTGTCACAAGTGCTAGTCCAGCACAATGAAAGTCTCTTTTTGGGTGAATTATTTTGATCATTTAATTGTTTACGAATTTGCACAATTATTATCGTAATTATTACTATCAGTAACACGCCTGCAATAACATATATTAGCCAAGAAACATTCTTTTCGGCGAAAGATCTCTTTGAGTTTTCTATGGAGGTTTTGATTAGTTCGAGGTGTTGTTTTGCACCTGCGAGTTCATCCAAAGTGATATGTTTTAAATTTACAGGCTTGATGTCGCTAAATTGATTTTGCGATAAATATTCACAACATTCTTTTATTGCTGGTGGTAGTTGTATCGTATAATTCACTATGCGGATTCTACTTTCTTCTTTGCCGATTAAGCTTACTTCGCTTATTCGTAGCGAGCATTGAGGATCGACTTTTATCCTGATTGATTCCTTTATGACGGTAGGAGTGATAGGTAAATTGGGACAGGATTCAGTGATCGTAGTAGTACGATATTTGCAACAAAAGGCAGCCATCTCCCATTTGGTAATTTCTGTAACTTGTTTCGATGTATTTTAATCAAGGCTTTGTTTTCTTCGCACGTTTCGTAATTAGTTGATTGGGTGATATGTTGTACGGAGCAGGGAGCTTCTAGTCCTATGTTTGATACTCCCGAAGTTTTACATAATTTCATTCCTGTTAAGATGTCTACGCAATCAGTTGGTATGAAATATTTTGAATTGTCTTCTGCTACGGCTACGTATGGTGATGAGGGTAGTTTTATTAAATATTTGTTCCATGTTTGTTTTGCTTGGAAGAGCGTATATGTGGTAATAACTGTAAGGATCGTGAGCAATTAGTGGAATTCGAATGAGGAAGATAATTTTGTTTTGTATTTGATATGCGGTTAACTTGGCGATTTTTTGGTATAAGGGAAGGTTATCATATGTGGGAATCAAGGTTAAACGAAGTTTCGTTAATTGGCTCGGGATGTTTTGTAATTGTTTTAGAAAAACTTCAGGTTTAAGTAAGGTGGGGTGTAATAAGTCCTATCTTGCAAAATCAATTGCTTCTATGATTTCGTTGAGTTCTTGAATTAGAATCGTGTATCCTTCATGTAATTGCATCACCACAGCTAACGTCTCTAATTGGGCATTTGTGTGTGATAAATCTAAGGAAAACTTTCCCATGTCAGTAATTATCTTGTCCTGGGTTTGTTTTAAATTTTGCTCGTCAATCATTAGTTTGGTCATTGTTTCGTTGAAAATGTCGATAGTGCGTGTTACAACTGATATCTGTTTTTCTAATAGTTCTTTTAAAATTTCGTTGTCCTTTTTAAGTTTATCGATACTTTGAAGTATTCTCCGTCCCAGTGGCGGCCGGTGGTCAAATTTACCAGGGGGTCATTTTGGGTCACTTTGGTCTGTTTAAATTACCTGTAAGCGAAAATAAGTATAAATATACAAAAGCATTTGTGAGAGCTTACCTTAAACAGCCTTGAACTTTAGGTCAATCCTTCTGTCCTTACTGAATGACTTCTCTATGCTTAACATTGCCAATGCGGACAATTTTTCTTGGCCCATAGTATTGCGCAAAAATGTTTTTATCCTTTTCAATGTAGAAAAGTAACGTTCGCTTTCCATGTTGTCATGGGCAATGTACACAATATATTTAATAATTTAACACTTTCCGAAAATGTGTCACACAGATTGTTATTAATAAATAGTTGGAGAACTGCAACAGCCCCGACACTTTCACGAAAATCATTTTGTTCATAAATAACGATTAGTTCATTTTTTAATTTTATGTTATTAATAAACGGAAAGGATGTTTTAATTAGTTTTAATATATGGTCTGGAAAATTGTTTGTATATTCTTCAAACTGATCATTATAAAAAAGTTGCGCTAATATTAAATGGTCACTGAAGGTAAAACGGTTACTGATTTCAGACAGTATTATGTCGCACACTTCCAGAGAGATGCGACGTTTAGATTGTTTAGAATCTTCAGTTATTCTTGATCTTTTGCGGCTGGACGATGTATTTGATGATGCAGGTACTTGTAACGGCTCTTCATCCAAAATTTTATTTCTCACGTTTTCTATTGACGTTTTGAAGGAGGCTATGTAATTTTTAACGGATATTACAACATCAATTCCTCGTTTCTGAAGCTGATTAAAGAGAATTTCACATTTGGGCATTAACAGATGAAAGAAGCTCAGCCAACAAAGAAAATCTTCACATTTAGAAATTAATAAGAATTGTTCTGTGCGAAAAACTGTGGATCGTAATTCTTAAAAAAAAGGAGTTTTTTGGGAATATTTTTTAAATGTAATGGTTTCCGTTACTTTCTAAGTCGGATTAAAACACAGTCAGAAAATAATAATTAAGTGTATTTAACAAAAATAAAATTAAAAGTTTACAAATTAGTCACTTAAGTCACTATCACATTGAGTACAAATAAATGTAGTCCTTTGGGTGTGCTCCTTACAAATTGGCGAGGCACAAGTTGCACACTGATGTTGTATAAATCGGTTTTTTCTTAGTGGGCAGTATTTACACCTCACCTTTTGCTGTTCTTGGTCTTGCAATGGGGTAACTGGTTTTATTTTTTTTCCAATTACGTTGGTAATTTTTTGGCGAAGTGTAATTGAGGTAGCAAAAGCTGCCTTGATAGTTCCGCAATAAATACTCTTCTCATTTTCATCTGAGAGGTATTTCTGTATTATTTGGCCGTTTACTGTAACAATATTCAATCATGAATAAAAAACAGTTAGTGGCCAACGATTGCTAATTCTTGCTGCAGAATATTCAGATTTCAATCGATCGCATCATTATCATGTCGAGTCTATAGCATCAGGACATTTTTGATTTTCTTTGGAATGTAGGAAACGAGAACACAGTTATTTTCATCTTTTCCATAAGCAAACTTACTACTACACACAGGTCGACTTTTCACTTCAAGGAATTCAGGTGGTATCTCCCTCTTATTTTTCCGCAGTGTGTCAACCATGGTGAGTTTGTGATTTAGAAGCAAATCATTAGCACGACACTGGAAGCATCATTTTTTGGCAACCGATATGGGCCCTCTGGTTGCCTGCCAGCATATTTTTCCATATTGTGAGTATAAAATGTTGTTGCGTCTGCCAAGCTATATATTTTTATGCCATATTTTTCCGGTATTAACAATATTTTGCCTGAAACGGCACTTTCCTCGAAGGGCATCTAGCATCTCATCTATTGTAACATACTCTGAAACACTGAAATTCGAAGAGCATGCTTTGACAAAATTATCAAAAATCTCACGAATTGGAGCTAGGTTATCGTATTTACGTTTCACTTTTCTTGTATTTCTGTCATCGAATCGTCAAGCCCGAATAATAATGTGAAATCTTCGTTCCGACATTACAGCTGCGAAATATTCTGGTGCCGTACCATCAGTACTCCACAATTCGGAGGTATTCAAATGCTGATCTTTTTTCACTCCCGCCATGTACAAAACCCCCAAAACTGCGTGGATTTCCTCAAAATCGGTCGGTGGACAATCTTTAGGGCACATCTTAAGGTCCCGCATAACTTCTAATTTCTGGTTCGTGAATGTAACAATTTTACGTATAACTTTATCGGGGAAAAATAATTTCCGACAGTCCAATGTCTTGTTACCTCTTTATAACAAATTACCCCGGACTAGACTATCGCGGAGCATGAGACTGGGTTTTTATACTTAACCTCTGGTGGTGAATTCTACGACACTTAAGGAACACAATGCTGAAGTCAATAATAAGTCGCTTTAAAATTGAAAAGAATTATAATTAAAATGTAATAAAATTTTTCTAAATATACCGTTACATATAGTTACAATATTATCAAGACAAAGAATACCAATAAAATCAAATATTATCGAAATTAAGTATAATAAAATAGTTTATTAAAATGGAATTATTTTGTATGAATTGTCTGATACTTAGAGAAAACTTAAGCACACGAAAATAATGTTTTAGGGATTTTTTATTAGCTCACCCACAATTTTATTGTTTAGGTAGGACTGTCGATCCTGGTTTTTAAGGATGAGCGATGGTTAAACTGTTGACCACTAATCGCACTTAGTTTATTAGGATTCACTAATTTAGGAATTCTCACTTGAACTTTAACTCTTTCATTTACTTAAAACTTTATTTAGAACAATATATTTATGCCCGTACTTATAGTCGATGCTTCGCTCGATCTCGGACTTGAGTCTGACTCAAGCACGAAATCAACCAATCAAAATAAACAATTTTGTACTTAAGTCGTTCTCAAGTTTTGTTTCAGCCAAGCATCGACTATAAGTACGGGCATTAGATATTACTTAAACACTGCTTACAGTAATTTTGAGGTACTTAGTGTTTATTACGGATAGTTTTTTTTGTATTATAATTAAATTTTTATCTTTATAATTACTGAAATTATAAGAAATATTTATGTCGATATCAAGTCGTTAAAACTGCTTGATTTCTGCACTATATTTGAGTTATCATCAATTTTACTTTGATATCACTTTCACTCGAAACTTAACTCAATAAATTTTATTATACAGAGAACTTCACATAAAAAAACGTAACTAGAAGTAGGACCTTTATGTCCAAAAATTGGAAGATGACTTTTTCGGTATTTCGAAATGTGCGGTATACCGTATACGGCAAGCTTGGTCGGGAACTGTCCGTTTTTCAAAAAAATTCAATCCCACAACCCTTAAAAATCCCACTCTACTTGAATAATTATTTTAAGGTCCGTGGGAAGCAAAATCTTAATCTGTGTGTATAGTGGCTATTCAAATGGTCCACGCCCATTTCCTTTATGGCCACTTTCAATCGCTCAAAAATCGGGATAGCTTTGAAGAAGTGGAATCGATATTCTTCGGTCATTTGAAATCCGCCATTGTGCTATGGCCACTCAGTAAGATTCTTGCCTATAGAAATAGGTTCCCTCCTTATTCTATACGTGTTGTAATAGCGGCAACATTTTGAACAACAGAAACATCGTCAGAATCATTCCCTTCAGATTGTTCAATATCTGTATTATGCAAACTGTTTTGAGCTCCAATTATTTTATCGAATCCGTCCGTCGCCTGTATTTGGCAACCTTGATTGTAACGACACTTAAATATATTTTAAATTATTTATTTACGATTTATACAAATGCCGGAGTTAGGCGTTTACATTATTTTGATGTTTCCTAAAAGAAACTTGTTGACCAACTAATCAATTTTTACATTTACAACTTAAAACTAAACACTAAAATCCCAAATTGCATAATTTAATACTGTCGCCAGACATAATTTAACAGAGAAAGGATTAAGTTTACTATTTAAAAAGATTGTAGAAAAAAAGTTTTTAACATAAATCGCGCCCTTTGAAAACATGCAGGTTTTCAACAACACAATAAGAAAAAATACAATTAACCTTTTAATAAGCACAAAAATGAATTCATCATAATAATAATGCTAAAGAACAAAAAAATAATAAACTAAACGCAAAGAAAAAATGCAAACATATTTACAAAAAATTAAATTCATAGTTCAATCAATTCGCTTGGAATCACTAATGTTTAAATCCGAACTAACATAGTTTGTTGGTGTTTTTCTTCACGTATCCGCACACATTCAAGCATACCACTGAATACGTATAGGTTTTTATAAGTTCAATCACTTGGTAACACGCACAATTTTACCACTGGACGCTTATACGTATGTCCCATCGGATGTTCGGACAGTGGCGACGCGATTTACTGCATCCTTGCCGGGGTGAAGCTGGATCACTCGGGCGATGTGCCATCTAAGCGGTGGTGTGTTGTTTTTCGTGCTTTGCTATCGCGAATATTTATCGGACCCGCGTAATCTACACCGCAATTTAAAAATGATCGAGTGGGAGCCGATCTACTTTTCAGAAGAGCAGCCATTAAATAATCGGAGTTATTTTTGCTAAATCTAAAACATGATAGGCATTCGCGAATCACTTTCTTTACTAGATTTCGACCTGATAAAATCCAATACCTTTCTTGTATTACAGCTAATGTAGCTTGTTGGAATATTGAGATGTACGCCGGCAGG
The DNA here is from genome assembly GCA_963170105.1 of Cantharis lateralis. Lineage (NCBI taxonomy): Eukaryota > Metazoa > Arthropoda > Insecta > Coleoptera > Cantharidae > Cantharis > Cantharis lateralis. Next base: position 11,878,400 of record OY720626.1, read on the forward strand.
AAGAATATCTTTAATTAAAAATCCTTTATCAGCTAATATTAAATCACCAGCGTGGAACTGATTTAATATGCCACAATTTTTTTATCTGACATTGACCCGGCATATAAATCACTAAGATAAGTGATTACACCATTTGGCGCAACACCTATAAGGGCCTTCCAGGTATTTACATGTTTATATGTTGTATGTATTTCTTTGGGTTTCGGTGCAGTCCAGGATAATTCGGCAGTTGGTGAAGCTGCTAAAACAGTTTGGAAAACATGTTTTATTTTTATTTCGGCTCTGAATGAAACCCATCAGTTGTTTGAATAAAACAGTATGAAGAACATGCACCCACGTAAATTGTCCTTTCCTTTTTAGCAAATTTGTCGATAACGCTCTCTATATCAATACAAATTTCCTTCTCCATTATGTAATAAAGTAATACTCAATCATTATAGGTCCGTCAAAATCGATCCCGACGTTATAAACGTCCTAAAAATTAAACAGGAAAAGACTTTAATTTATATTTTTGCTAATAAATATAAAAAAAACGTCAATTTAAAAAAAATCAATTTAACAGAAGGGTTTACTTTTGGCGACAATTATTTGCCTAACAAAATAACACACAAATAAAATACAATAAAATCTCTTACCAATTTAAATTGTTATTGCAGAGTTCAAGCTTAATGCGGAAACGATGAACTATACTTTTTAATTATCGCGAATTTATGAAGTTTAAATTTGGAATTTAATTGGAATATCACAAAAATAATGATTAAAAATTTTAGATCAAAATTTTAACCGACTGTAACGCGGTAGGTACTCCTGGTTCAAAATTCGGGAGCGAAGAGCTTCTTCATCAAGAAATGCTTCCGTATCTATGTCGAATCGTGTCTTTGTCTTTTGATTTTTTGCTGGAAGTTCGTTAACCTAATTCGATACTTTAATTAAAATGTTTATCCTATGGGATAAATATTAAAATATTTCATAGTATAAATTCATACTTGAAGTCTGCGTTTACTAGTAAGAGGTATACTTAACACATAATTTTGGGTATTTATGAGCTTTCAAGTGTCGTAAAGTCGCATCTTTCCCACTTGAACGTTATTTTATAATTTGAAATGATCAAGTTTTAAATTGAATTTTCGTGTTACTATTTTGTCAGTCAACAATTTAAATAATTATGAACTATTAAGTCATCGTAATAGAAAAATGCTGCTCCTCGGCAACTGGTAATATTAATATTAAATCAAATTATTTTTAATATTATAGTTTGCATTATGTTAAAAATAAAGGGGTGGTCGAGGTTTACTACACACCCCCTTCTTTAGAAAAGATCGCACGTTTTTATAGACGTGCGGTCCTTTTTAATTCACAACAAGGATAATAGAATGCAAATAAAAAAAAGATGTATGTAACTCTTATGTTTATAATTATATATACGAACTTGCACAGATAATAATAACGAGAAAATAATTACGAAATTTAATTACAATAATAATTTACAAAAAGACATGTTATGAAAAATTAAAAAAAAAAAGAATAAAAATATGTAATATTCACAACATTCTTTTATTGTTGGCGGTAGTTGTATCGTATAATTCACTATGCCGATTCCACTTTCTTCTTCGCCGATTAAGCTTACTTCGCCGATTCGTAGCGAGCATTGAGGATCGATTTTTATCGTGATTGATTCCTTTATGACGGTACGAGTGATAGGTAAATTGGGACAGGATTCAGTGATCGTAGTAGTACGATATTTGCAACAAAAAGCAGCCATCTCCCATTTGGTAATTTTTGTAACTTGTTTCGATGTATTTTAATCAAGGCTTTGTTTTCTTCGCACGTTTCGAAATTAGTTGATTGGGTGATATGTTGTACAGAGCAGGGAGCTTCTAGTCCTATGTTTGATACTGCCGGAGTTTTACATAATTTCATTCCTGTTAAGATGTCTACAGTCTACGCAATCAGTTGGTATGAAATATTTTGAATTGTCTTCTGCTACGGCTACATATGGAGATGAGGGAAGTTTTATTAAATATTTTAAGTTTATCGATAGTTTGATTGAAGTATTCTCCGTCCCAGTGGCGGTCGGTGGTCAAATTTACCAGGGGGTCATTTTGGGTCACTTTGGTCTGTTTAAATTACCTGAAAGCGAAAATAAGTATAAATATACAAAAGCATTTGTGAGAGCTTACCTTAAACAGCGCATTCTAATTGCAAATTTTGTTTAAGTTTAAATTTTGAGTTGCTATTATATTTAGCAACATTTTTTTTTTTAAATCGACCACAAATGCTCGATGGGGTTTAGATCCGGTGACTGCGCTGGCCAATCTAACACAGTCAACCTCTTCGACGCAAGCCAACGCTTGGTAGCACGCGAAGTATGGCAAGGTGCGTTGTCTTGCTGGTATAAAATTGTGGAATGGTCCATATTTGGATAAATTTCATTATAGGAATCCATTAAATTAGATTCCAACATGGAAATATATGTCGCACTATTCATGCGACCGTCGCATATAAACATATTGAGGCTGCCATACAACCCCAGATCATCACGCTTCCACCCCCAAATTTGACCGTCGGGACGGTCCGGTTTTTTTACGAAAGCAGCGGCGTACGCCGGGCTTTACAACCGCGTAGCCCTGCTTCATTCAATCGTCTTCCAACCGTCTGTCGCGAAATTGAGGGCCCTTCGCTTGAAGACATCTCACTAGCGAGCCGCGCGGCCGTCTTCCGGCGATCTCTAAGGGACGCCCGTTGCAATACCCTATCCTGCTTGGCAGTTGTAACGCGTTTCGATCCAGGTTTTGGTTTATATTCGTAAGTCCCACTTTCACGAAAACGTTTTGTTGTATTTTGAACCGCACAACGCTAACAATGAACAGGTTTACTAATTTTTACTTGACTAAGTCCGTCTTGGTGCAATAAAATTATTTGCGCTCCTTTAAGATCGCTTAAAATTTTATTTTTTGCCATTTTTGATAAAATTATTAGATATTTAAAACAAACAAAATAATAAAAACTAACACACATAAAAAAAATTCACACACAATTAAACTAAACGACGCCGACTGCTGTCTTCAAACTGAACAATTTAATGAAATCCTTTTTGTAAGGCTCAGGTTACAAAAATTGTGTGACTTTCTTTGGATTATAGCGTTACCCCAATTACAATTACCTGCTAAAGATTTTTTAAGTAGGGTTACTACCTAGAAAGAATTACGTACGATTTTATAGGGTGCCTTACTGCCGTGAGCAAAGCTGTATTGAATAATTTAACACTTTCTGAAAATGTGTCACACAGATTGTTATTAATAAATAGTTGGGTTAGGTTAGGTTAGGTTAGTTTTAATATATGGTCTGGAAACTTTTTTTGTATATTCTTCAAACTAATCATTATAAAAAAGTTGCGCTAATATTAAATGGTCACTGAAGGTAAAACGGTTACTGATTTGAGACAGTATTATGTCACACACTTCCAGAGAGATGCGACGTTTAGATTGTTTAGAATCTTCAGTTATTCTTGATCTTTTGCGGCTGGACGATGTATCTGATGATGCAGGTACTTGTAACGGCTCTTCATCCAAAATTTTATTTCTCACGTTTTCTATTGACGTTTTGAAGGAGGCTATGTAATTTTTAACGGATATTACAACATCAATTCCTCGTTTCTGAAGCTGATTAAAGAGAATTTCACATTTGGGCATCAACAGATGAAAGAAGCTCAGCCTATAAAGAAAATCTTCACTTTGTAACATTATCATTAACCCGGGATCGGTCGCGTGTTGGATTTTAACGAACATTAAGAAATTAATAAGAATCAGTGCCTATACTGATGATTATGTATTATTTATGTGTTTATTATTATTTTATTTTTGTTGCAATAAATAAAAGTCGAAATAGTATATTAATTATTATAATAGAATTATTGAACTGACCAAACAATAGAAGATAAAAATTAAATCTTAAACCGATAAAATTAATAATTACAAAATCTTAAACCTAAAATTTCTAATAACATCAAAATAATCCTTAAAATTAACACTAACCATAAAAAATTTCAGTTGTCTTTTTTGCACTTTTCAGCTGGGGCTAGGGGTTGATGGCAAGTTGCTGAAGGGCATACTTACAGTTTTAGGTTTTTGCAAATGCACTGCTATTAGGTCCCAAGAATAAATTTCGGCCGCCGCACTAAATTGTTTTTGCACTGCAATTCACTGGCCTTAAATGAACTCTGGCAGTCACACTAACTTGTTTTATCTCACTTATCACTATTAGGTAGAACAAAAATGTTTTTATTTTTAACCATTTACATGTTTTAATGATGATTGTTTGCTAATAATTTCGACATCAACCATTAAGTTAAATTTCAGTTTCATTTATCTTGAAACACTAGTAGATGTTAAGAAATTAAATTTTTTAAGGTCACAATTTAAATAAACGGCTGCACTGCTTTTTCCAAATTGCAAGTAATTTAAAATTAATCTCAGGAATAAATATTGAAAACATCCAAACTATAATAATCTACAATTACTTCAAAAACTTTCACTCTTGGGTCGAAATTAATTTTTGACTTCTCTTTTCGAGAATCTTAATCTGAATGCCTTTATTTTTTCCTAAAAATGCATATTGTGGTAATATAATTATATTAAGTGGAGGGTGTACCCTGACATAGCACAATAAATATGTCAACGGCATGTAACTGAAACCGAAACGAAAAAGGTTACGTTCAACCAAATTTAAGATTAAATAACAAATTTTTAACAGTGATTAGTAAATGGAGCTGGTCAATTTTTAGGGTGAGAAAGCAATGTTGTTCAAAAATACAAAATTAAAATCGATTATCTTGGCACTAACGATGTTTATGACTTCCAAAATAAATAAAATGCTGAAAATTAAGGCATTGGCTATAAATGACCATGACAAATTTAAAAAAATTATTTTTCGTTCTGTTCGATCGTTACAGGATACTTTATCTAGGTATTTTATAAGTACTTTTGGGGCAGTGTCTTGGCAAAATCATAGTGTAAATAGGGCCTCTGAACCATAATAAATTGTTTTGATTAAATGCACAATTCGAAAATAATTTTGTATTGTTTTATTCATATATATGTTCTGAAATTAAATTTAAAATTTTAGCTTGCAATTGAACTTTATTTTGAAAACCCTTGACCTTGTTTAGCATAAGGGCTACAGTTGTTCCAAAGGCTTCGTCGATATTATTTGTAACCATTCTCGTTTTAAAGTATTGCCCCAAGGAATCCATTGCATTTTTTTTTTTGGTCTGTTAAATCAGTAAGTCCCATTTCTTTGCTAACGATGTTGGAGGAAATTTTTTTTTTTGCTTGTGGTAGGTACTGCAAAAATTGTTTTAGTTAAGGATGTATTCTCGTGTTCCGACCGAATTTTTAAAATTTTTTCAGGAATTTTTTTTTAAATGTAAATAACATCCAATCATTTTAAAATTTTTATATGATATTATTGACGTTATAAAGTGTACAACAAAATTTTTTTTTAGTTCATTTAACAATATTTTATTACTACTTTTTGCTGTCAAAGTGGAGGTCTAAAATAAAATGTAGGTTGCTGGCCCGAGTGATTCCGGCACTTGTAGTGGTATGAAACCCAAAATTCAAATTGATTATTGTTTAGTAGGCTTGTCATTCTGGCAGGTAGTAGATTTAAACATTTTTATTGAAAAATAACAAAATGGCAAGCTTTAAAAAAAAAAGCTTAAAAAATAGCGTTTTTTGTGCGGAAAATCGAGAAAATTAATGGGAAATTCTGAGTGAAAATATGCAATTCTACTACCTGCGAGAGCCACTGATATGCAGAATAACATATCCAAATTTCAGCCCAATTGGTTCAGTAGAATTTTGTAAACCCCTCGGGCCGACCGAAAAAACGTTGTTTCGAGAAAAACCGATTTCAATATTGTTAATGGTTTCCTGCATGTTCTATTTACAAATTTTTACTCGATGCACCCACTTTGAGTTTTAAACGTATAATATCAATTTTAGTGCTAGAAACATACAGATTTGTGTACAAGACACAGGTATAAACGAGACGCAGGTATAAAGGGTGTAACAGAACAATAGCGTACAAGACAATTGTGCGGCCGGCGGACCGCAATTACGTGGCGCTCTCGTATTTCTGCTATAACTTCGTTGATATTTTTAATTTCGGTCTGAAATTTTTACAGTATAATATCATTATATTTTACTTTCGAAATATTACAAAAAAAAGAAATCAATTTTTTCAAATCCGAACACGAGAATACATCCTTAAACGATAATATATTATTGACTTTTTTTACTTACATCGTCTGACTGATATGATCATTTAAAAATTTTAAACTCTCATAATGTGGCCAAACATAATTTTCTGCTCCCGAACCACCAGGAAGTGTTTCAGCCTTTTTTCTCATTTGCGAATATTTTTTTCGTAAATTAATCCATCGTTTCTATAAATCGTCCACTACAAGAAAATATCTAATAAATTATAAAGATGATTTATATTTAAATAAAACTCTACCCTCTTTTTCCAGTATAAATGCGATATTCTTCCACGCATTTAATTTAGAAATATTGTCCTTGTATTGAGGATGTCTTTTGTCGTATAAAAACTCGTATTCGCGAATGCACTCAATTAATTGAGTATCATTTTCCATTTTTATTGGTTTTTTAAATATTCACTTATGTAAAAATACAAATAATACGGAAACACAGCTTAACAGTTTAGAGGTTTATTTAAAACTAAAGTCGATAAAATTCTGACCTTGAAAAAATGTTTTTTCAGCAATTTTTGAACTGGGAAGCTATTCCAAGTAAAAAGGAAACATAATTTGTATTATATGTGTATGTGTATATACGTATAAACTTGTTATACATTTTCCTCTGACAGGCTTACCTTCTCTGAAAGATTCAAGTTCATCTTGAAATGACTCACATCGAGCAATCCTTACAAAGCAATTTTGGTCGTGCCGAATGTCTTTGTACGAGAGAAGCCCAATTACTCTTTCTTACTTGCGTTAGAGAAACCATGCAACTCCAGACTCACGCGGTTTGTTAGTAGAACATACCTTGGGATTTCCAATTGATGAGCTCGCTCCTAAAATCTAGCCATTTACTTTGCGGAAACTGTGATAGTGACTCATCTCAAGATACCTTCTCCAACCATGGTTGCTGAATAAACGCCTTCGCGATTATTGTGCATGGACTCACTAACCGCAAGGGATCTAATACTTGAGAAATTTCTGACAATATAGAACGCTAGGTTAGATTCGAACACTGTGGTAGGGAAATGGAATAATGAAACTTATCCCCTTTACATGACCAGGATAATCCCAACGCCTTAGTCCGCTCATTTTGACCAAATGAGAGTACATCAGGATGCACATCTACCTGTTTAAGGTCTGCCAAAGCTTCAGGTACATTGCAGATTTATTTCCTTAACTCAAAGCAACCCCCCTTTAAAATACTAGGAGTGATGCTGAAGAAGTACCATTATGTATGTATTCAATTCGTAAGTTTTCAACGCTTCAGTTGCGTTATCGCGCCAAATAATACATTTAAATAAACGTTGCTCAGGTTCATCTAATAGCTGTCGATAAAATTTGGTTATATCAGCTTCTAGTTCTAACACAACAGCATACTTGCGAAACCTCATTAAAATAGCAAGTAAGTCTGCTTGGATGACGGGACCAATTATTTAGAGATCATTAACCGAGAATCGAGAGGTGGACGCCATGGAGGCTCGCTGTTAACTACTGACATAATATGTCCGAGTGCTTATATATTCTTTCATGAATTCCTCATATTTTGTGGCGAAAAAGTAATTGTAGGTAAATTTTCTCTCCAAGTTCACAAACCTTCTTCTTGCCCGCTCATACGAATCACCTAAAGTTTAGTTTTCTTTAAGTTGATTATGCAAATTATTTGCCAACTCATTTACTCTGGCAGCAATGGTATTTCTTGATAGGGGTATCTTGGACAGCTTGTTTCTGGGGTGCGAATGAAATATCAGCCACATCTAACATACATTCTTTTACAAATTCGCCACCACTAAAAGGTTTCGAGTTCTTTGCAATTTTTAGTGCAATTACATAACTCGCCCTCATAATATTCTCACTGTCAGCTTTGGCCTTAATAAATTACACACAAGTACAATCAACGTTTGTCTGTGTACTGAGATTGAGACTTGTGAGTTTTGACAGCGTGAGAGTATCCTCGTACAACTAATTTTTCTGAAGAAGTTCCTCTTGACGTGCTTTACGTGCTTCTTTACTCGCTAATGAGCTGCACCGATTTTCTCGTGTCACTCTCGAGTTCATCTACGTTTCCTGTGTACAAATTACATTGTTTGCCAATTATTAATTCTAAATTCTTCATCACCTGTAAAAGAGGCGTATTATACCTTTCATTGAACAATACAGCTGTAATATACGCGGCAATTTCAATAATTTTCGACTCTGAGTGTAAATGCTTTGGAGCGAGACGCCAAAGGGTCGAGTTGAAACTTTCATTTGCATTTTGCGTATGGCCACCCAAACATCTTTGGAGCAAGTCATCTCGGGATAAATCTTCGATTATTGGTTTTACATATTTTTGAACCTCTGAATGTAATGGTGCAGGGTGTTCAATCAATTGTAAATTTTCTCCAGAAGCTTCAGCTTTTCGACACTTGTACCAGCTGTTGGGACCCGGTGGACAGTCCTCATGTCTTGGATTTTTATCCGTGGAACATATGATCGTAAGTGGCCATTACAGCCTTTTTCATATGGTTGAAGCTGTTGACATTCCTCCGAATAGCTAATCCATAGTATAACGACATTTTTTTTATTAGAGCTTCGGTTAGTTGGCCCTTTCCTCCAAGTTTGTAATCTTTTTTAACTTTTTAGAGACGACTACCCTTAGCATGTGTCCAATACACTCACTTTTTGTCACTTGGAAATCGTTACCATACGGATTTAAATCAAGTATTCCTTTAAACATTTTTGAATCACCATCCCCTATCCCCAAAAACATTTCTTTAACTGATTTAACTTCCATTGCACCCGAAGAGTCCTTACGATTTTCTTGACACTCTGGCGCATGTTCTTCATACCACTCGAGATATTCTTCAGATTCTTTTTTATTTTACCAGTAATTACAGGCTGAACAGTAACTACTTTTTATTACTAAATCTATAATTTTACCAGAGTAGTATCCAATAAGCGTTGTAACACCATACAAAGATTTAAAGCCCCGTTTTTTCTATGTACCATCTCCCGGTACTTTAAAATCCAAAATTGGCCTATCATGTTTTTAATTTTCTTTGTTTTTCTTCCACAGCTTTTTTACAGCTAGATTGCAACACTGATTTTGTAGCGATGTATAAATGCATAACAATATTATTATACGAACTTTCACTCAAGCTGTTGCATATGTCTAGCAATTCCTAAAAGACGCATAATAAATACAATCCTACCATTAATTTCAAATCCATTTTTAATAACTGGTCCTAAGTTGATGTTTCTACGACCGCAGCGGCATAGTAAAACTATTTTAAAACCTAAACCTCGATTGCCAGATTTTTCAAATTTCACTATTTGCTTACACTCACGACATATATAACTATTTCTGACAATTCAGTCAACACGGTAAAAAATTCAATAAATCGACAACCATGCAAAGAAGTATAATGAATGTCTTCACTACTGCCACTAGATAATTTCCTTGCACTTTTACTCGGTTGTTCAAAATCATCGGAATTATTGGAATACTGATTACTACTAATACTGAATACTACATACGAGTACGTCAGCACTATGCCATCGTCGGAGAATTGCAGAAAACAAATGGTGCTTTCAAAAATTCACATTGTCCGTCCGGCACTATAATTTTTTCACCCGGTCATAAATATATTTGCTGGTTCACATCTTCCTTTTCGGCTTGAGCTAAACGTCGGTGGTATTGGTAGATCGGTACTTGATCCCTTAAACCAATGGTCATCTTCACGCCCACTTCACACTCTATTCGGTTCGTAACCCGATATTATTTCGTTCATTACGTCTCTGTAAGGTGGTATGACATCCAATGTGTGGATTCAGTATGTGTGACTTCCACATTGAATATATCGTGTTGGACATTTGTTCTTTGTACATTTGATTTTCCGACAGTCCCTTTATGCAGATCTTTCCCGCCGTGACCTGCATTTCGATTCCATTTAGAAAATCTTGACCCAATAACATTTGGTGCTTCATCAGTTCGTTCTGAACTACATGTATCCTAATTCTATACACTTCACCGTCAATTACCGCATCCGTTTGAAACTGTCCGATCGTCTTTATGTCGGGCGACCCTATTCCTTGAAACAGCACTTGGTCTTTTGTTAACACTGGTGCACCAATCTCCACATGTGTGGTTTCTCTCATCAACCTCAAATCACTACCGGTATCACGATATCAACGCACTAAGAATTTTCAACATTTCTTTCGCCGCAAGAAATTACACAATTGTTTATTGTCATTGCACTAACGTTCATATCGACGCACTTTGCCGCAATGTGTCCATGAATTCCGCATTTATAACATTTTACACCTTGTCCTTTTAAGGGACATGCCGCACTCAAGTGATCTGTTGCGCCACAATTAAAACACCTTTTTAAGCGCGTACTTTTCCTATCATCGTGATTGCGGTGATGTAAAACATTGTCGAATTCAACCTTCTCTTCAATACCACGTCTTCTTGAGTCGGTTCTGCTTCTAATAACATTTTCATATTTTTATATCGCCGCATCTTTGCCCGATCTCTTAAAACCACATCCGGAATTCCATCTATTATACCACTAACCAACTCGTCCTAATCGATAGTTACACGGTTTGCAAGAATTTTTTTGTCGTGTAAGTATTCGCTAAAAGGTTCATCCTTCTTCCACGACCTCAACTCAAATTTTCGCCTAAGATTTAATTTGTTAGGTTTGTGATCGAACATTGAACGCATTTCGCCGAATAATTCTGCAATAGGAATTTCAAGGTACTCTGGTCTGGAGTTAAACCATTCCTTCGCTTTACCTTTCATTCTGGTGCCAATCAAAATTCTTGTTAACTCTTCGTTTAAATTGTACGTTCCTCGCAATAGTTTCACTTGCATCTCCCAAGTTTCGTAGTTTTCACCATCAAAATAACTCAAAACTTCGGCTATTGTAGTCGTTGCATCTCCTTGTTCTTCGTTTTGCGTTCTGGCACGCAAATCGATAATTTCTCCTCTAATTAACATTAACTCCCGTTCGGTCAAATCCTTCTCGCGTTTTATTAACTCTAATTCCTGTGCGTCGTATGCAGCTGTCATCGGCATCGTTCTAACATTTCCAATTTCACTACGACCGTCGTCGATGTCATAGTCGTTATCTTCGTAATTTTCTTCGTCGTGTTGGAGTTCCTTCCAAGCTCCCGTCGGATCATTTTCCATTAAGCGGGTAAATAGCTCTGCTTTGAGCCCCATCGTGATTAACACCTTTCGTCTTAACATCTCCTTCAATTCCATCACTTTGAAGTCATTAATTACTTTATCCATACTTGACATTGTATTTAATAAATTGTTATTCGATGTTTAATATTTGGCTACGTCAATCAATCCCGGACCGAGCCCCCAATTGCAGGATGAAAGTTGTTGTGATGTTGACTTATTTATTAATTACAGTAATACACAATAAAGATAAAATAATAATATGTACAGAAAAATGATTTACTTCGAACGTTCGTCTTCCTCGTCCAGCTGCTGAGCGTCCGTCGTACACACTATAGTGTCGTACACTGCCCTTAAGTTGGGGTTGATCGTTGAAGTTACCTCGTTTTGTTCTTAAGTACTTAGTACGTGTGCAAAGACGCACCCCGCTACATTGTTTACCGTTCCTACATTATTGTGGAATGTTCGCTCTGAGAGCCAACCTACGTTTACCAGGCTGCCTTTTAAGTCGTAGAACTGACTTTTCAGGGTATATATAAATAACTGCAAACGGGCTGGATGATCTAGTTTATGTATGGGATTGTTGGCGTTTAAACACATTTTTACTGTATCTTCCACGAAACTATCTCGTTCCATTTTGGCACACTTTTGCACTTCGAAACCGTCGACAATTGTAGAGTGCCGTTTAATTTCCGAGGGCCCCGATTGAGCCTCAGTTGTCTTCTTTAAATGAGTAGAAGATTTTGTGTGTTTGGTTAACGTATTTTTTTTCTGCCCTTCTAGACGGACGTCACAATATTTTTTGTACATACTTATATGTGCAAATATAGCGATTTTCGATTTAGGATGAAGAAATATTGTTGTCGTAATGTTGACCAACTTGCAGCTCAATCCGGCTCGAAGGATCAATATTGGGGTGGTGATGTTGATTGTAGATAAACAATGTGTTTATCAATTAACAGTTTTAGTGTACTACTACTGTAAAATAATGATCTTCTATAATATATCGTATGGTTTATTTATCTTTCATTGTTACAATTTATTGTAAATCTAAATTCGTCAGACAATCACCAGATCTATCAGATACAGCATCACTCATTGCACGCATCGTTTCTATAAATCTTCTCACAGGGCAGTAATTGACAATTTAATCACAATCAGAAGATTTACTAAAACCTCACATTTTAAAAAAATGATTACATCTGCCATGCGTAGTTAGATCCTCAAAGAGATCATCGTTGAAAACCTTAGAGTTTACCCAATATTCTTTCCATGCTGTGGAAACATCTTCCAGTGTTTACAACAAAGTTGTTGTATCTCAGCAACTCGGTTGCAGCAAAAACTTTTTAAGAGGTTTGGACTAGTTTTTATCCAACCTAAAACTATCGTAGAATCTGACCACAAAACACTTTTTGTCTTTAAGGTTATGGCCTTATTGACTTAAAAGTAGAGCTTTGGAATTGTAATAGGTTTTAACGGTGCGACCTTTGTTTTTGAACACACTACATAAACTAAGGTGAACTTGATTATTTTTGTCTAGTGAACGTCCCATTCTAACTTTTCCATCCACAATTGCTGGAGCATAATTTTAGCTGGAATGGTGCACGGAGCGAGCAAACCTAACAGGTCGAATAATTGAGCTATTTCAGCGAGCATTACTCTTTTAGTGCTTTTCTCATTGATAGAGACAGGTAAGTCTCTGGTCTTTGGTAAGACCATTGAAGACCAAGTGTTCGAGTATTTTCCTGATCTCTGAAATTTAAAATACCGGGATGAACTTCCGATTTTATTCTAAGTCACAGCTGGCATTAATTTGAGAATTAGAATTGTTCAACCCTGAAACTGCAAAATTTACATGCTGCATGGGTGGTAATAATTAATTTGCCATTTAGAGAATTTGACTGGGACCCAGAGTCAAGCAGTATCCGGATCGTGTGATAAGCACTGTTCTTATCAGTTACCTTGACTAATGCCGTTGGTAGTAATACATCGCCTAAACTTGAGCAAAAGGCTGCAATGGTTTGGCTAGGGTTCGTTATCAACTCGGAAATGATTGAAGGCATGGCGACAGGGGTTCATGCAACATAGTGTGATGCACACTCGAGCGCATACAAAGAAGTGCCTTCAAGGACCTCGAAAGAACATAAAAGTTAAAAAAAAGTAGCATAGAGAAGGCATAGCCGTAACAAAAAGGATTTCACAAGTTATACAAAAAAATAAGGGATTCTGAACACATTACTTTTGTCTTTTTCACATTTATTACTAGACTATTCTCACCTAGCCATATATTTAACCTTTGCAACACTTTATTCATTTTTTCTACAGCTCGGGTAATATCAGTGTCTTGAATCGAAATCAAAGTGTCATCGGCATACAGGTTAAGAAAAATCTTCGTCCCAGTTTCAAAATCTTCATCTTCGTCTCCATTTCGTATTATATCATAAATTTCGTTGATATAGTATGAACAACAATGGTAACAACACAGTGCCTTGGGGCACTCCATTGTTGCATTGTGCTTCAGAAGACATGTGTTCAGGGATCTAAAAATATTCCTAGGTACTTTGGATTTCGTTGTCGTTTAAGTTTTCTTCGAATCCGAGTCCCGCCGGGTGAAATCAAAAGATTATAAGCTGGTTTAAGATAGATAGGTTCTTGTACAAGCTTTGAGAAAATAGGGTACCATAGTTGAGAGTGCCATAAAGGGACCCCCTGTGTGAGAGTTTTCGTCCGCCCTGTCGAACGTTTTTGAACGTTTGTCGGGACGGACGCCTGGAGTTTAAGTGCCGCCTTGATGTGTCAGGGGCACAGGGCTTCTTAATCCTTGCTGACTGGGAAAACCCTAAATCTAAACTAGATTTTTCCAATGCTTTAGCTGTCCTCACTCTTTTGCCCAGGTCCTCTACAAAAAGCCAACCGTTCACTGGTCCGTTGTTCAGTGTTGGTTTGAGGTCCTTATTACCCCAGTAGTGATTAATAATCTCTTCGTATCGCTCTCGTTAATTTGCTCGATTAGCGCTACGTTCTTGTAGCCCCCCTGAGGCTCCTCCGACAAGTAAAGAGTAATTGCCTTCTCCAAGGCAGATAGGCTCGCACCTAGCTGGTTCTGGATTGCGGCCAGACGAGTGTCTCGATTTAAATATGCTTCTGACACTGATAACGCTACCTCTGGGTTTAGCTTTGGTGCCTCTACTAGCAAATAATTATTTGGTAGTGGGTACTTTTTTATGAGACTTGACCTCTGTTCGTCCTTAAGGCCAGAACTCAAGATGCTTGTCCAACGTACTGCCATATCGTGGTGGAAAGGATCTTCAACTATCCTTTCACTTGGGACCTCCTCGCCTAATATCTCCAGTATATTAGCGTCTAATTTTGACGTCATCTGTGCTCCTGGAGCATCTCTCAAAATCTCAATGCAGCCTGGGTGCAACGGAACTCGTCTGTTACAATGAGGCAGATCAAAACTGATATAGGGGTGTAAAGAAAAAAGACTGACGATCATGTAACACAACTTGTGTGTTGACGTTAAGTATTAGTACGAAGTTTTGAACAACTCTTGTAAAAACTAACATTCTTATACAGAAAATAAGATGTATGTTCTAGCTCGTAACGTGTAGGGGTCGAGTTCTTGACAGTTCGTATAAAACTCATATAGTTAGGATATCTTTGGCAAAAAGACAGCTTCCATATCGACCCCTTTTATCATAGAATTCGACCAGATAATCTAGAAAATGGTCTCTTATATACATTTGGGTACTTTCTGAAAGTCTCTTGCTCAGATTCTTCGGTGTAAACGGAGGACTCTCATCTCGGTTCATAAATATCACGCCTTGCTTCCAAACGGCGCGGCGTAAGCGTTTATTAATCATCCTAAGGGTGCTCTTGATATCTTCCCTTTCACTGTCTGATTCATCACTATAGTATGATGAAACACGGAAACGTTTACTTCTTCCCATCTTATCAGAAAATTTTTCAAAAAACAAGTTTCCGAGGCAAAGGTGTTTTCCTGAGTGTGGTGTCGTATTTTTGAAATTTTCCCAAATTGTTTAAATTCTGGGAAAAGGTGATTTTTGTTAACATTTGTGGGGATAATCATAAACCCCAAGAAATTCGTGGAGGAGCGACATTTCTGAAAAATTAAATTTGATTGGTGGACGCATGAGAGTTAAAGACATCGCACGGCAGCAATTCAGCTAAGTGCTAAAAATTGTTCTTTTTTTATTATTGATTTTAGTTGCAGTAATTTTGCATTTGATTTAATCTGCTTTACTTCATGCCACAAAATTTGATTTCAGTATCTAAATTTCTTTCCAAAGGCATGTGTTTTAAGATATTATCGTAGTGTTCGCATTTCACATTTTTGAGAATTCGTTTTTTTTTGTCTTGTTATTTTAAGGAATATAATTTTAATTTTTAGTTGCGTCGAGTTTTACTTATGTTTGGGAGTTATATTTTATTTAGTAGTTAAAACAGAACCGACTACTGGGGTTGGGAGTGTGCCTCCGACTGTAATAGTGAGGGCTATTGGGTTGCATAATTGTTTATTAATTAATTTACAAAAATACCATTGCAATATATTAAAATAAAGTACACACCCCAAATAAGCATCTAGAAAAAATTCACTTTGAGTTAAGACATTTTAAATCCAATGTCTCTTTTCAAAAATTGATGACAAAATGATCTGTAAGCTGCCGGGCGGAAAGATCGTGTTTGCGATCCTTTAGTGGGTAGAAATTTCACTTAAATGAGCTGGTATTCCAGGAGAAGATAGAGTGACCTTCTTTTTACCTATTCAAAAAATTAGAGGTGTATACGAAATTTTAAAGAAATAATTTTTGTCCACTTTTTGCGAATTCTGGCTCACCGTGTACTGTTTTTTATCCATAATTTAAACTTTCTATTTAATACACTGTAATACCCTGAGGTTCGTAATTAAAATTACAAACTGGTACCGTTTCTCGCTGCCACCACGTCCATTTCTTGGGAACGGGATAGACTAGCCCGTTTGCTGGATTTCTGGTAGTGTGGTCGTTTTAGAAGCGCAGGAATTAACCCAAACGAAGTCTCTCGTTTGTAACACAAAAAAAACAATAATAATCGTTTTGATTGATTTATTAAAATTAAAAAAATAGAATGAAAAATTACGCTGTTTACAAAGATCTGAAATAAAAATAATTAATTAATAACTCAAGTAATATTTTGTAGCTGTATTGAATTTAATTTAATTGCGAAAAGTTCATTAGTTGAGTTATTAATTTAATTGCACACAAAATTTATACATAGTATTTTTGTACCCTAACAAAATAAGCTCGACTCAATATAAATTTAAATTGTTGTTAATTAGATAATCGAACAGTTTGATCTTTAAAAATTTGTTTTTACCTTAAATATATTGTTGTTGGCACTCAAAAAAAAGTTCACGAAAAAAGAGAAAAAAAATAATAGGTTGCTCTAATGATGTCTTAGATTGGAATTGCAAAAATGAAGTTCACACACGCGTGACTCAATTAGGCAGTGGCAAAAGGCAAGTGTAAATCAATGGATTTACATCGGCTATTTATGTAAAAATCGATATGTTTGAGGGGTATTTTAGGGTTCTCTATTCCTTTTTAATTTGTCTAGAAATGTTTCTAAGATCCCCCGTATAATCTCAAAGTTCTCACATGCAACCACATGTGAACTTCGGGTCACTTAGATAATGAAAGATTTTTCCTAAAACATGCAAGTTTAAAGTCAAGTGTTTTTATCTTACAAATTTACTTTAATTATTCTTGCCAAACCAGTGATCTAATTTGAATTTAGTTTGCGGCAATCTCATTGAATAAATTTAGTATTTTTGCATATTTAATTTGAAGTTGATAGTACTTGATTTGGCGAAGTTAAGTTCCTTAAGGGTCAAAATGGCAAACTATACCCTCTATTAAAAAATATAATAACTGTCGATAATTTGAGATTTAAGTTTCCTTTAATTTGGTTCAACAACAAAATATTTACTTATCTACGGTAACCATTCGTACAGATTTTTCAAAAGTAGTATTATGAAAGAAATTTTACATAGTTGCATCTTCAATATACGAGGTTGATTCGTAATATTTTTTAATAAAAATGTTGAAGGCGGTTTGTTACAACACTACTCCACTAAAACTTTGAAAACTATTAAATTTATCACGTGTCCTATGTACACGGGGTATTAGTGGTGACAGTAGGTTATGGTTCAGACTAAAACAAAGAATTTTTTTTTTAAATTTCAATTTTATTTCTTTTTTGTAATCGTTCATTCCTTATTAAAATCCTTAATCCACTGGTGAGCATTTCAGTTTTTTCCAGTGAATTTTTCAATCATAAAGTCCTTTACAGTTTTCCCTAAATTTTGAGTTTCAGATTTTTGATGTTTTTTTCAAGTAATTTCTATAATAATTTTTCTAGGATTCGATTGGAACCACTATGCGTAGATTCCACAGTATCTTTTTTTTTCTCCAAAATTTCTTCTAGATAAAGATCGTTGAACTGCTAGCTTTGTTCGCCATCTAAATATGTTTTTGATATCTCCTCTATCAGTGTTATCCATATTTTTCTTATTTGATGTCTTTTTTTAACGAATATTCTTTACCTTGATAAAATTTTAAGTATTTTTAATTTCTTGGTGTAAATTTGATGGTCGATACTCAGTTGGTATTCCAAAAATCTGTCCATCAGTTATGCACACTATATTTGATTTTCCATCATCTGCTGGTTTTACCGCAAAATCAAACCTCAATCTATCCATTTTACTCGAAATATTTGCAAAAATGTTGTTATATTACCACATACTGTTATGAAATGAAAAAACATAATTCAAAGTTAACCCTTTCGAACCGGCTTTCGATTAATAAAGTTAAGTTATATCCTACATGTGGAATGTGTTACCTGTATCTCATAGAAACTTTCTGTGATAAAAAACCGTTGTAATCAAAAGGGGTGTTATCGGGGGGTGGTGGTACAACATTGTACCATTCGGCATGTTAAGTGGTAAAAGGGTGTACCAACAGTCCTCAAAAAACTATAACTGATTTAAATAGTAAAAAATAATTTTACGAAGTGGTACAATATAATACCAAATAATTTAAGATTTCTGAATTTCAGGGATGTTTAAACTTTTTCTGGTACATATATGTACCATCCGGGTCGAAAGGGTTAAATGTCCACTGAACATAATGCTTAATATGACGTGGAACAGAACAATTCAACCAGTTGCAAAGCATTTCCATAAATGTGGTGTTTGGGGATCTGGCAAAGAAACCAGTGGTCGTCCAACCAGATAGTGTGCTGGCGTCAATGGCTGTAAATCGTGGGGATCTGAGAATGGAAAGGGAATTCAGGAGGGCTTCTATTTGAGCAAGGAAAGTACAAAGTTCCTCAAAGGTAAAAACCGTCATACCAAGGACCCTTTTTAAGTGATATTTATATGATTTGATTTCTGCCTCCCAGAAACCACCAAAATTTGGGCTGCGTGCTGAAATAAAACTCCAAGCGATTCCTTCATTAGCATAAGTTTTGTGAAGTCACTGACCAATTCAATGTGAATGTGAAACATACACATAAGCAAATGTATTTTTTTTTATTTACCCGGAATATTTACAATCTGTCTATAGTATAAACAATAAGTAAATCACATATCAAAAATTGTAGATAACTCATTTAGGTATAAACCCAGTGGCTTAGGAAAGTGGCGAGGAAGGTAACCACAGGTGCTCGCGGGGCACCAATCAATATCGTGCAATTGATTGTGTTTTTCAACAATATCAATAGGGCCTTCGTCCTCCAGTCCATAATATTTATAAATGATTTTTTGATTAATTACTCCTAGAAGTACAAAGCAGACAAATTTTTTATCCAAATTTTTTGTGTGCTTTACAATAAATCGACATATTATTATTGAAAGAGATTTTTCCTGAGAAATAAAAATTACCGAATAATCCCATCTTAAATTTTTATGACGATCTTCTATTTCTCTGTATCGTCTAAATTTTATATTTGTTTCTTTGCTTTCGTAGATTTCTTTAAGGTAGCCCGAATAATGATGGACAAAATTCTCTAAAGTTATATCACTTAGACATATATATTTGTGCTGGTCCGTAGACACAAATGCGTATTGTAGATGCTACATGCATTACATTCAAATATATATTTTGCATTCTTCATATTATTAAAATTAAATTGTTGGGATTGTGCTGGTAAGCATTGAATGCTAAGATGCACCCACCTGTAATTAGATAGCAAAAATAATATGTTGTGCAATACAAATACACCATACAATTTTCATAATCTTCTTGGCTTTGTTTTCGGTAATCCGACATTGTAGCAATACTCCACTTGCGTACATTTAATTTATTTGTTTTTCAGTGCGGTCTCAGATCTCGAAAAAGTTTTTTTTTATTTGTGCTGGATTTAAAGCATAAATTTTGTTTTCCTGAATGTCCAGTATTATTACCCAATGATTACCACTAATAAGATGTGGCAATGCAATAAATTTTATGTTTTCTAATGTTCTCACAAAAGGTTCAAAATACCGCCTACTATATTATATTTGGAAATAAGATTTTGTTGAGTGTTCTAAAAATATAATCCAATTTTGAATATTCCCTTCATGGCCGATTGAATATAGAAATCATTGTTAAAATATAAACCATTCGATAAAGCTCTCCAATTCGGTTTATCTTCAAAATTCTATTGTCTTCAAATATGGAATATAAATACACTAATGTCCTTCCATTCAGAAATTGGATATATTTGTTGAAGTTGTTTTGTTCTCTAGCCTACAATTTTGCAGGGATTGGTACAATCGCCTGATTTTAGGTGTTATAAACCTCGAGCTCCAATGGTTGTACTCCTTGTAATCACCCACAGAATTTTTTTTGTTATCTTTGGGGCTGTACCTTTGAGTGGTAGCCAGTGGAGTAATAAATTCAAAATTAGTCCCCATTGTTACACACTTATTGTCTTTTCATTTTCAGCACTTCTCTATTTTTGTCAAAACTGCATTCAAAATGGCCTCTGGGCTTCTTTTTCATGTCTTTGTCACTAGGCATTGAATATTTTTGTAGTCTTTTCCCCCTCATTTTTCCAGGAGCTCTTCCTCTAAAATAATACTTGATTTTGGGATGGCTTGAGGAATAGGAGAGACGGTGGGCTGCTGCAGGAGGTATCATAATGGGCTCGATATGTGGCTTAAGTTCGGTTTGCCTTCCACAACCAACCCAGTAGCCGAGAAAGTGCTTTCAATAATGGCTTTTTAATTATGCTTACTAATGGCTTGTGATCCGTTTCGATTGTTACGTATTTTCTACCATATATAAATTGTTTATATATCATTCATGCGAAAGTATCGCGAGCATCTCTTTCTCTATTTGTGCGTATTTTTTTTGGGTTTCCGTGAACGCCTTTGAAACACACGTGACGGGTTTGTTATTTGCAATAGCCTTTGCTTGTCGAATCATATGATATCGTTATCGGATAATTTATTGCGAATTTGGATATATTTCTTTTCGTAATTTATTACTCCAGAAATCTTTCTATTCCTTTCTTGTTTTGTGGCCTTTCCATTTTGGTTATCGCTTCAACTTTAGAATTATCAATTTATAATCCATTTCTACTTATTATAATATATGCTCCATATTATAATAATAAGGAACTTTATTTAGACCAAATTTACATTTATTTGCATCGTTTCACTAATTTCATAATTTTTTCTAGTCGTTCACTGCGTTTCTTTAAATTTCTACCATAAAGTAGTATGTCATCAAAATAGCGATCTACTCCAAAAACTTCTCTTACTCTTTTTTGAAAAATTTCAGGTGCATATTTGATTTCATACGGGACCCTCAGAAACCTGGACCTAATGAAAGGTGTATTAAATATGTACACAATTTACTTGAAGCTTAATCAAGTTTTATTTTCCAAAACCCATTTGAGCAATCTATTACGCGAAATATTATTGCTCATTTTAAATTATTACTAATGGTATACTAAAAATGTGATATAAAAATGTTTTCGTTTTATTGCTTTATTAATGCTTGTGGATCTAGGCATATTCTCAAATCCAAGTTTTGTTTTGGAGCTATTACCATCGACGTCGGCTCATCGACTCTTTTAATTATCCCAGTCGTCTCCAACTCATTTAATTTCTGTCTTACTTTGTTTAACAAGGCAAATGGTACCTTTGTGGTATGTCTACAGTATTCGATTGTATGTTCCTGTGATTTTACACAACCCAATCCTTTAAAGACCTCTTCGTATTTATTTAAAATTTTATTAATTCTGAATTTTCAACAATTATATTGACTCTTTTTCTCTTTGTCTGGGCACATTTTAGTTTTTATTTTTTCTGATTCTTATCGCTTATTTTCAGACTGCTAAAAATTGTGCCCTCATCACTATGTACACATCTATAATTTTTTTTTATAATTTCTTGCAAGTGTTCGATGCACCCTACCATCTGGATTTCCTGTTTTGTTATTTCTTCACTTATTTGTTCAACTAAAAACTAAAAAGGGGGCACTAGAACTCCCCGGTCCCTTGGGCACACCCCGTAGGTGGCGTCCGGATGTTTTTGAACGGTCCCCGTACAAGTTACGATTTAGATTTGAACTTCCCCCGTATGTCGGTTCAGTTATTGATTTGAACCGTCCCCGTATTAGTAGGAATTTCCAAATATTCCGATGTCCGAAGTTGCACCCCCTGGCTGCAGGTTTCTGATTTTCGGATTGAAAGAGGGTCCTACTGCCTATCTAGCCCCCCAATTAATTTTGGGAGCCCCCTATGTGTCCTACTATTCGGCACTAGTATTAACCACACTAAGTTCAAACGAACGTGCTGGAATTTGGGTTTTTGGGTTTTCATCACTGTGTTTAATTAAAAAGGTGCACTTACCTCTTGGATTAAGGTGTTAGTTCCATGTAAGTAACTTGTTTTGCACTCACTCACACCAGCACTAATTTGTTTTTTGTCTGGTTTTTGGCACTGGGCACTCGCTGGATCACCGACGTCCTGTTCGGATTTCTCCAATTCACCCGCGCTCACTTTGGAGTCCCTGTGGTCCACCAGGGTATGCAAAAAAACTTTTTTTGTTAACCCTTTTTTTTTTGTTGTAGGGAGTATTGCACCCACGGACCCGCTGTCCGGCCACACCCCGGAGGTGAAGGGTACGCGACAAGGCAGCGTGTCCTGTCTCGCTCCGCGCCCACTAAGCCCCCTATTCTTCCGTGGAAAACCCCATAATTTTTTGAACAAAAACTATGAAATTTTTGTATTTTTTCCCCCCGTGAATCGCACTGCACGGCTGTCTTCCTCGAAGACCTCTTTTGTTTATCACTCTATCGAATTTATACTGGTAATAAAGGAGCAGTACAAGATATTGAAGTCTTCATCTAAGATCGAGTCTCTCGGAAGTAGAGATCCAAAAGTAGACAAGCACATGAATTTGGGATATCCCGTACCAACATCTGCTGGCAATACACAGGAAGTTATTAGTTTCCCTCCATAAATGGATTTAGAGATTAACCTTTTTTTTTGTTTTGCGTTGGAAGGGGGAAAATCTTCTAAAAGACGCCACCTGCCCGTGCTGGGTGGTAGTGTGGGATTCTTACCCACTAAAAACCCCCTCCCGATGTCTCGTCCGGGATTCGTAGTCATTCCATCCGTGGCGAGACCGCACATGTTCTTACGCATGGTTGCCTTGCTGGTGTTCTCTCTGTTCTTTTTCCTTCTCTCCGATAATTTCTCTGGCCAGGGTTTTAATTGTGTCCCATGCCTCTTCAGATGTTAACATGTAGTTCACCAATGATTCTGGAGAAAGAGGTTGTCCTATTTTCTCGGCCGCGGTGGTTCTGGGTGCTGTCCATTTTTGGCAATGGAAAACCGTGTGCTCTGTTGTATCTTCTATATCTGGGCAATACGGGCAGTTGGGGTTGGGTGCCCTTTTGAATCGGAAAAGGTACGCTTCAAAGCATCCGTGACCCGATAGTATTTGGGTCAGCTCGTATGTAGTTTCCCCATGGTCACGGTTATACCTGCCTCTAAGATCTGGGATGAGGCGGTATGTCCATCTAGCCTTTCTGCCTTCATTCCATCTGTTCTGCCACTTCTCAATTGTTGCCCTCCTCAGTGTCTCTCGGTCCTGGTTGGGTTGGTGAAAGACGGCTTTCCGCTCCTGCGCAAGGAGGTCCACTGGTATCAACGAGGCTAGAAGGATTGATGCCTCCGTTGACGTGGTTCTATACCCCCTTGTTATGCGCAGCGCCATCTTCCGTTGTACCTTTAGCATGGGGCCGGCGTACTTTTGGAACTTCAGCCCATCAGCCCATATAGGTGCCCCGTATAACATTATGGATTCGGCGACACTGGCTACTGTTCTTCGCTTTTTCTCCGAGGGTCCCCCGATGTTGGGGAAAAGCCTGGAGATGGACGCCGCTGCCTTTTCCGCCTTGGCCGCTGCCGCTAGTATGTGTGGACCAAACGATAGATTTTTGTCCACGTGCACCCCCAGTACTTTTATGGACTTTGATGGCGTGATATCTGTGTCCGGTAGGCGAATCCGGATGTCTCTATGTCTTCTTCTTTCACTGACGAGTACCGCCTCGGTTTTTTCCGGAACCAGGGTAAGTCCCTTGGACTCCATCCATCCCCCTCAGGCCCTGGCGCCTTGTTGGTTTTCATCGATGTGGCAATGTCTTCGCAATGTTCGCTGAGATTTGTTTGGTTCTCTCGAAGGTGGGATGGGCGGGAAACAGTGTCCCAATGACGTTTTCCGTGTGTGACGGTGCCAGGTCTAGATTGGCTCTCGCGCCTAGTCGCTTACACACAATTTTATACGCTTGCCCCCATACGTCCCTGTCGAGATCGGACAGCAGGTCGTCCCACTTTTTCTTCTTTGAGGATTTTTTTCTCTTCAGCGAGTTGCATTTCTATCTCTCGAGTCCACCAGTAAGTCGGTGGCTTTGAGTTTGACGATGTCGGGACGCAGAATTCTCTTAGGGCAATTAAGTACTCGTCTAGATCTCGTTCGGTGAAGTTTGTAAGACTGTTGTTCGCTATGTACTGTTGAAATTTCTCTTCGCTGAACCTCTTGTAAGCCCATCTTGGTTGCAGTTCGGGGGGTGGGCCACCGGCGATGACATCAAACACCACGTAGCGGTGGTCGCTGTAACTTTCCTCACTCAGCATCTCCCAGTTTGTTATGCGGGTGCTCACTTTGGTGGTAGCTAGCGTCAGATCGAGCACCGATGTGTAGGTGCCCCGCTCGAAGGTGTGACCGCCCCTGTTGATTAACACCATGTCGTGTGCGGCCATCAGTTCTGTGAGGATCCTCCCTCTACCGTCTTCTTTGGGGGAACCCCATTCCGGCGATTTCGCATTGAAGTCCCCCCCTATAATTGTTTGTCTTTTTCTGGTTCTCGTGTTCTCGAACAGTGCTTCTAGTTGGTCTGTTGCGTTTTCCGGGGATTCGTTCGGAGAGAAGTATACTGAGTATACGTCAAAATCTTCCATCTCGACCCACGCGTACCCAATTCCCTGTCCCGAGCTAATTATCGGTACGTCTGACAAGATAGCTATGACGGCTTTGCCTTCTGTACTTCGGATCCAGTTATTGTCTAGATGTTTGTTGGGTTCGCTGATTAGGGCCAGCTGTATGTTTTGTCTCTTGCGGTGTGCATCAGAAGATCTTGTGCTGTTCTGGAACAGTTTAGGTTGATCTGTATGAAGGGGGTTTTATTTCCTCCTCCATTGTGGGCATCTGTATCCGAATTGGTGCGGCCCGTTGCATTTAGGGCATTTTGCTCTGTTTCAGCATTCTGCGGCCTTATGACCTTCTTCTCCTCAGCGTGCGCCAGCAGAACTCGAATTTCGATCTTCTTGTGTGCGGGCCGTGGAAGGGTTCCTATCTTCCCAGTTGGGGCATCTCGGCCCGTGCTGGTGGGGTCCATTGCATGTTGGGCATTTTGGCTTATTCTTGCATTCATGGGCTTTATGCCCCTCTGCGCCACACCTAAGGCATGTATTACTGTAGTTTCTGGAGTCGGTGCAGGTATCCATTCCATGCCCCACTCGCCAGCATCTTCCACAGAACTTCCGAAAACGCTTCTCTCTTGCTACGCATCCCGAGACCAGTCCTATGTTTAATTTTTGGTGCAGTATCCTCTTTGCCACATTGTTGTCGGCTAGGAGTGTGACTTTTTTGGTTCTGCCGTACGACGGCATTAGTCCAATTATTTGGTATGTCTCCAAGGGGTTTGCGTATTGGTCCAGTGCCGCCTTGATGTCTTCCGGGTCTGTGTCTTGTGCCAGACCTCCAATCTCTAGTCTGGTTCTTTGTACCAGCGGGGTGATATCTTGTTCTGGGAGGACGCCAACCAGTATTTTATGTAGGGCTCTCGCAGTTTCTCTTGTTTCCAGAAGTAAATCCCCAGAAGCAAGGGTAGTGACTTTACTGATTGGTGCGACTATTTTCTCACTTCTCAGTTGACTCTTCAGCTTGAGGGTGACTTCCTCTGTTTTCTGGCCGGTCTTAAGTTTTATTATGACCGCCTCTGGTCTATTGTCTTTCTTCTTGGGCTGGTTTGAATTAATCGGCAGGGATTTATGTAGTTTTCCTGAATGTCCAGTATTGTTAGTACCCAATGATTACCACTAATAAGATGTGGCAATGCAATAAATTTTATGTTTTCTAATGTTCTCACAAAAGGTTCAAAATACCGCCTACTATATTATATTTGGAAATAAGATTTTGTTGAGTGTTCTAAAAATATAATCTAATTTTGAACATTCCCTTCATGGCCGATTGAATATAGAAATCATTGTTAAAATATAAACCATTCGATAAAGCTCTCCAATTCGGTTAATATTCAAAATTCTATTGTCTTGAAATATGGAATATAAATACACTAATGTCCTTCCATTCAGAAATTGGATATATTTGTTGAAGTTGTTTTGTTCTTTAGGCTACAATTTTGCAGGGATTGGTACAATCGCCTGATTCTAGGTGTTATAAACCTCGAGCTCCAATGGTTGTACTCCTTGTAAACACCCACAGAATTTTTTTTGTTATCTTTGCGGCTGTACCTTTGAGTGGTAGACAGTGGGGTAATAAATTCAAAATTAGTCCCCATTGTTACACACTTATTGTCTTTTCATTTTCAGCACTTCTCTATTTTTGTCGAAACTGCATTCAAAATGGCCTCTGGGCTTCTTTTTCATGTCTTTGTCACTAGGAATTGGACATTTTTGTAGTCTTTTCTCCCTCATTTTTCCAGGAGCTCTTCCTCTAAAATAATACTTGATTTTGGGATGGCTTGAGGAATAGGAGAGACGGTGGGCTGCTGCAGGAGGTATCATAATGGGCTCGATATGTGGCTTAAGTTCGGTTTGCCTTCCACAACCAACCCAGTAGCCGAGAAAGTGCTTTCAATAATGGCTTTTTAATTATGCTTACTAATGGCTTGTGATCCGTTTCGATTGTTACGTATTTTCTACCATATATAAATTGTTTATATATCATTCATGCGAAAGTATCGCGAGCATCTCTTTCTCTATTTGTGCGTATCTTTTTTGGGTTTCCATGAACGCCTTTGAAACACACGTGACGGGTTTGTAGTTTGCAGAAGTACTGTTCCATAGCATTTGCTTGT
Source organism: Cantharis lateralis (assembly GCA_963170105.1). Classification (NCBI taxonomy): domain Eukaryota; kingdom Metazoa; phylum Arthropoda; class Insecta; order Coleoptera; family Cantharidae; genus Cantharis; species Cantharis lateralis. The sequence goes on from OY720626.1 coordinate 11,905,491, forward strand.
CGAATCATATGATATCGTTATCGGATAATTTATTGTGAAAAATTGCAATATTGATAATGTTTAATTAGTACATGTTTTTATTCATTAAATGCTTTAAAAATATTTTATTTTTTAATAACTCAACGGTGCCGTTATTTGCGAATAATTTGGATATATTTATTTTCGTAATTTATTACTCCTACAAATCTTTCTATTCCTTTCTTGATTTGTGGCCTTTCCATTTTGGTTATCGCTTCAACTTGAGAATTATCAATTTATAATCCATTTCTACTTATTATAATATATGCTCCATATTATAATAATAAGTAACTTTATTTAGACCAAATTTACATTTATTTGCATTGTTTCACTAATTTCATATCTTTTTCTAGTCGTTCACTGTGTTCCTTTAAATTTCTACCATAAAGTAGTATGTCATCAAAATAGCGATCTGCTCCAAAAACTTCTCTTACTCTCTTTTGAAAAATTTCAGGTGCATATTTGATTCCATACGGGACCCTCAGAAACCTGGACCTAACGAAGGTGTATTAAATATGTAGGGGAGAGTTGCACAAAACCGGGTGCTTACTGCAAAATGTACTGTAAATAATTGTTTTCTTATGAAAAGCCAGTATTTTTATTTTTAGCATGTAAAACAACTAATATAGTTTATATTACCAACATATTATGTGTCTATATTGAGCTCTATTAATTATAAATAATATTTTTCTCGTAAATGTCAAAGTACCCGACACCAAATCGAAAATAAGACATAAAAGTGAAGAAAAAAAAGTGATTTATTTATAATAACAACAAATTATCATTATTATGCTATATTCAATCACATGTTTTAATAATAATCATAATATTTTTGATTTTTATGAGCAAATGTCACAAACAAAGTTATCTTCTAATTCGTCAACTCCGGAGCAAGCTTCATGAGCCCAATTTTCACATGATATGCACTTAATCCATCCTTCTCCAGATTTCGAATTTGAAAATAGTTCATTGCAGTAAATACAGGAAGAATCTGTGCTCATTTCTTCATCCGAACTTTTCGAATTCTCATATTTTTGTGGCACTTGTTTTGGTTTAGCTTTAGGGTGGGTTTTTCTCGTCAGTGGGCCTTTCTTTTTCTTTTCTATTGAAGAAAATTTTCTCATCACCTTGGGGCGATTATTTCGACTTTGCTCGCTGCTTCCAGTAACTCATTTTAATATGGCGACGAGGTTAAAATGACTGTTTTACCTCGCCTTCTGTCATTGTCATTCTGCTTTCTTTTCGCTTGGATTATTTTACAAATATCTTCTGGGGAAATTGTAAAAGAACAACTTGGTTGTGGTGAAGATAGTACCTCTCTTACAGGTGCTGGAATATTTCGCGGAGGTTGAATTTTAGACAAAACAACTGATTTTGGTTTTGCTAGTAACAGTATCTTGGTGGCTGGTTTGAAGTCTTTCTGTGGTCTCTGAGGGAGCAAACATCCAGTCTTCATAGTCGTCTGGGTTAATTGGAAATAACCCAGTTTTTCTGAAGCCATTTACAGCAGTCTGCACAGTTGCGGTTTTCATGAAAACGACTCCAAAAAGTTTTCCTATTTGGGCAATTGTGATGCATCTTCCAGGGTGATCACGAAGCCATTTCCTTGCTTCTTCTGCATAGTAGGTGCTTAGTGGAGCCATAAAAGATACATCCAGTGGTTGCTTTCTGTGGGTGCAGTGCGGAGGAAAGCACAGCAGCACAACATTATTATCGCGTGACATATTTACCAATTCTAAGCTTTTGGTGTGCGATGCGTGGCCGTCTAAGAGCAGCAGAACCGGTTTGTCTGGAGTGGGGTGGGTGAATTTGAGAAATCTCTCAAACCATTTAATAAAAATATCTTTTTGGATCCAACCAGATGGATGAAATTCGGCAGTACTCCCTGGAGGAGCATCATCAAACAACTCAGGTTTTGCTCGTTGCCTTGGAAATATAAACATAGTAGGCATGAATACACCAGCTGCACTCATGCATATTTCAGCTGTGACAAGGGTGCTTCGTTCAGCAGAAACAAGAGCCCCAATTTGTCTTTTCCCCCTTACTCCGATTACTTTTGATTGTTTGTTGGGAACTGTTGTGATCCCAGTTTCGTCGACGTTCCAAATGCATTCTGGCGAAAAACGATGTTATTGAATGTGTTAGGTAATTTATTCTTCTCAGCTAAATCGAATGCCAGAATACGAAGATCTGTCAACGTGAACCCAAACAACCTGCTCTCCATTTTTAACATATGGGATACAAGTTCCTCTTCTTGCACTGCGTTGAAGACCGGTTTCCATCGATCTAAACTTGCATAAGGAAGAAAAGTACTCCTAAATAATTTCTCCCACGACCACGTGTGTTTTGATTTTCTTGTGGAGCACCCTCATCTTCTTGGATATCGTTCTCTTCTGAAGCGTTTTTCTCTTCTGGAGTGTTTTCCTCTTCTGGAACGTTTTCTTTTCTGGATCGCTGTCCTCTTCTGGATCGCTGTCCTCTTCTGGATCGCTGTCCTCTTCTGGATCGCTGTCCTCTTCTGGATCGCTGTCCTCTTCTGAATCGCTGTCTTCTGTTCGGGACCGTACACATCCGCATATGTGTATCCCAGCATATTGCGGGATGGTAGGCCAGCATGATCAACAGCTGGTTGTATCTCTTCGGGTAAATCCCACATCAATGGTCCCCTCTAATACGTCCTCTCTAAACTAGCCTGTATCTTGGACGCATATACAGCTAGGCAAGGGTAAATTCTATATAGGTAGTGGGTTTCTGGGCCAACTCTACCAAACCACCCACTGATACCATCTGCATTACGATAGTGACGAGGAAGCATCTTGAAGCGTAGTTTTCTTCCGCTCGATTCCTCAGTATTGCCAAAGCCCTGGAGATACATGTGAATGGGCTCTGGTAGACAGTATCCACCTCGGCTGACCTGTTTGCAAAATTCCGCTTTGGCTGTACCAATAGCATAGGAATTCAATTCTTGTATTCTAAGAATTCTAGCGTACGCTATTGTCGCGACGTACATGGCGAAAGCGTCATACGGCACTTTCTTTGCGTAACCGGGGTTTTTAGCTTTCAGTTAAGCGTGGCATTGAAACGTCAACTCGGTCAGACCTTCCATGCCGCACGCATGGGTAGGGTCAGTAGGAATGGGTTTTAGTTCCACTGTTCCTTCTGACATGATGCAATCCTTATAAATTGGATCATTTTTCTCTTCACTGGCAACCGTTGATAGGAACTTTCCAGTTGGAGGTGCGGTCGGCAAGCCCGTTTGTCTAGGTGTCCTAGCGGGCCGAACTTCGTGCCGTGCTTGGCGAAGCGGGGGTGGTGCTGGGTCATCACGCCAGTTTCCACCTCTTCCACTGCCTCTCGCGCGCCTTGGGCCACGCGATTGTCCTCGTGAGGACCTTCCGCGATTAGCGGGTTCTGTGTAATAATAATCGTTTTCTGAATAATTATTCATTGTGAAATCCGTAGACTGTTCTAACAATAATAATTTTCAAGTCGCTTAATGATACGGCATCCGCCTTCACTTTAAACAAGTTTCCTTTGATAAAAAGGGGTTCATTCGGTGGACCAACATTCTCTTCTTCTTCTTCTCCTGCACTACTGTCACCGTCGTCTTCGCGCACTTCGGGAGCAGGCACAAGAATGTTTATCAATGGATCGCCAGGATCAAAGCGCATCCTATATCTGAATGGTGCGCCGATGTAACTAACAACTGCGTTGATAGTGTTGTGGGAGTATGACTTAGTATTGCAATCCACAGCTGGCAAGTTCAGGATGTTCTCTGGTACTGTTATCAGGTTCTGTCCTCTTGAACCCGTCTCAACGTCGTCCAACACCAACATCTTTAATATTGTAAGAGTATGTAACTCTATATTAACTGCTGTCATTAATCCACTGTAACGTGTTATGCAGGAGAGTCGGAAACCGGGAGCTCTTCCGGAAAACCGCATCCTTGCATGAATATCTTCTGAAATGAGCAATGTTTCTTCACTGTAATTTGCGCGTGACGACTTGTATTTTGATTGGTAGATGTTTTCCAATTTCATCCATACGTCTTGCGATGTAATACAATTTTTAAGTTGTTTTAATTCTGTCGGACTAATTGCAAGAATGATTTCCGCTTTGGCTTTTCTATCTGCTTTTAGCCAATTTTCCAATTCTTTCTTTGAATTGGAATCGTCCGCTTTTACTTTGGTTTGCTCGAGATCACCATTTACGTATGACCACATGTCATTTCGAACTAGCACTGCTTCCATCTGGATTTTCCAGGTATCGTAGTTATCTTTGCTTAAAACATCCATTCTTGTTATGCTTCCCATGTTCATCGTATGTTCTGACACGCAAGTATTTCAGAGTAATCGCAGTTATTGCTTTCTTTGCTCTGCTGGGCCCATAACCTATTAGAACTTGTGATAAATAACTTTATTACGATTCTACAATACACTTCAAAACTTATTCAATTATCACGTTTAATATGTAGAACGTCTGTTCTTAGATACATGACAGAATAGTTACCTTTAGGTTGGTAGCCATTATTACTATATTCTTTTCTAACCACCCTGTATACTCACGTTGTGTATCGTATACTTAATTACAGGGTGCACTTGGATTAGTGCTGTCATCATTTAGTTCTAACATAAACACACTATAAACGATGTTATTCACAACTAAACTTCACCGATTTCTCGTAGCCGCAGATCGTAAGATCTATTGCCGGTAGCTTTATGAACTAAAGTGAAGTTAGTTACGCTATTAGATAACCGATGGCAGCATCTATTCTTAAAATATCACTGGTACCCGGTTTTAACGTACAACCCGGTTTTGTCCAACTCTCCCCTACTTTTATTATATCTGTAAAAAACCATAATACTTTTAAAATAAAAACAGTTGCTTTCCATGCATTTTTAAAAGTAAATCTTGAAATTTAACCTGCAATTTTTTTTATAACGTTTTTAATGTCATGACTCATGATCCTGACGCGACATGTCCTGATAATATCATTTTCATCGACTTAACTCAAGGTAATTTAAATATAAAAATTACATTCCAAGACGAAACTTTCCACATCCAAAAATTCTGATCTGTTCAGCATTATCAAATTAAATGAAATTTATGTTTAGGTCATGTCATAATTTTCAGGACCGCGGAATTTTCGTCTTTAAATGGCATCTTTTGAAACTTACCTAATTCTACATAATCCACGTATTGGAAATTGGCGTTTGATTTTACCCAAATTCTTTCTATTGGTATCTGATATATGCCATCGAATCCATCGTCTAATCTCACCACACGATTAGAGTTCATCCACCCTTCCCCATCAAACCTCGTAACTAGGTCAGCTAGCAAGGCAGGAGGGTATGGGTTTGCAGTTACCACATTGTTGAGTGGATACAATATTCTCCTCAACTTTCCTTGCACTTTCGTCAGTAATAGTGTCTAATACGCCATTACTGCGCATAAATATCGCTTTACATAACAAACTGATAAATCCAATCATATCATCCGCCTCCGGCAAGCAATCATCCCAATCGATATCGACTTGAACGTACCCCGGAAACAGAAATAAAGATATGATGGTCGCCACGTCAGCTGCCATCCCCGGAGCATAAGATACCCCCAGTATGTCAGGCAAGAAACCAGAACGCGTAGCACTGGCTTGAGCAGCTTTAATTATCGCTGAATCGTTTAATGGATAATGGAAATAGCATTCATCCCAATCTCTATTGCTATATTGGAACTTGAATTTTATTTCAGTTGATGCCATATCGTCCATACTATATTTAAGCAAATCATTACGTCAACAATATTTAAAATTAAAATTTGATTTAAATCTAAATTTTAAGCACATTGCAAGTTTACCAATAGGGTAGATATTTTATCGTGTATTAAGTATTAATTATTAGAGCATTAATTATTTTAACTATTAAGCTATAATGTACTAATATACTTACTTGTTCGTAACATACACAAATTTCTTCTTGAAAAACAATTTACATAATAAGTTGTAACACTACTGAAGATATTAAACGTGTGTTCTATCCAGGTATTGTCGCGCGTAGTCGCGTCTCGCTCATTTTCCCCCTACATTCTTTTCGGGGAATCACACATTAACACAACAACGTGTTAAAATAATTATTTTTCAACCGTAAGTAGAATATTGTGTAAATTTTTACACAGCAAATTAACACAAAGTTACCAAGCTAAATTTACACATGGAATATAGCGGTTTACACATCGAAATTTCTAGGAGTGTATGTACACTTCTATAATTTTTGTTGTAATTTCTTGCGAGTGTTCGATGCACCCTACCATCTGGATTTCCTGTTTTGCTATTTCTTCACTTATTTGTTCAACGATAAATAAATTCACTAAAAAGGGGGCACTAGAACTCCCCGGTCCTTCGGGCACACCCCGTAGGTGGCGTCCGGATGTTTTTGAACGGTCCCCGTACAAGTTCCGATTTAGATTTGAACTTCCCCCGTATGTCGGTTCACTTATTGATTTGAACCGTCCCCCAAATTGCAATTTCCGATGTTCGAAGTTGCACCCCCTGGCTGCAGGTTTCCGATTTTCGCATTGAAAGAGGGTCCTACTGGCTATCTAGCCCCCCAATTAATTTTGGGAGCCCCCTATGTGTCCTACTATTCGGCACTAGTATTAACCACACTAAGTTCAAACGAACGTGCTGGAATGTGTCGCACGTGCCGGTCTACTTGTGGTGTACGTGATGGAATGCGACCCACTTACTGCACTTATGTTTCAACACTTATTGCAGTTCCACCCGTGTAAATTTATACGTCCGAATTTTATCCAAAAACCTGGTATTTTTGTGGATTTTTAAAAAAGTTTTTCACCACTTGGTTTTCCCGTAGTGTTTTTCAGTGTGGTGAGTGGAAAAAATTTGGGTTTTCATCACTGTGTTTAATTAAAAAGGTGCACTTACCTCTTGGATTAAGGTGTTAGTTCCATGTAAGTAACTTGTTTTGCACTCACTCACACCAGCACTAATTTGTTTTTTGTCTGGTTTTTGGTACTGGGCACTCGCTGGATCACCGACGTCCTGTTCGGATTTCTCCACTTCACCCGCGCTCACTTTGGAGTCCCTGTGGTCCACTAGGGTATGCAAAAAAACTTTTTTTTGTTAACCCTTTTTTTTTGTTGTAGGGAGTTTTGCATCCACGGACCCGCTGTCCGGCCACACCCCGGAGGTGGAGGGTACGCGGCAAGGCAGCGTGTCCTGTCTCGCACCGCGCCCACTAGGCCCCCTATTCTTCCCTGGAAAACCCCATAATTTTTTGAATAAAAACTATGAAATTTTTGTATTTTTTTCCCCCGTGAATCGCACTGCGCATCTGTCTTCCTCGAAGACCTCTTTTGTTTATCACTCTATCGAATTTATACTGGTGATAGAGGAAGGAGCAGTACAAGATATTGAAGTCTTGATATATGATCGAGTCTCTCGGAATTAGAGATCCAAAAGTAGATAAGCACATGAATTTGGGATATCCCGTACCAACATCTGCTGGCAATACACAGGAAGTTATTGGTTTCCCTCCATAAATGGATTTAGAGATTAACCTGGCAAAGCAGAGGGTAACCCTTGCAAGAGTGCAGTCCGTAGTCCCTTTGGGAGTGTTCTTAATCTCATAGATTTTCTTATTGCTGCTTAGAAAGGTTCTAAGTTCATCAGAACTCTTCAACATGATTGTTGACCCCTCAATGTTCCTACAACAGCTAATTTCATCAAAGATTCTTTGTGGTTAACTGAGGAACCCTTCCTTTCAGCTCAGCTACATTGTAAAAAATTCCCGGGTAAAGTTCCCCAGTGGTGTAACTTTCACCTAGTTTTTTCAACAACGATGTACAATTACCTTCTCGTTGTGTAAAATTCACCATTGGTGTAAAATTACTCGATAAAAATACATTTAGTTAAAGAAATTTAACCTGCAATTTTACTTCGCAAAAAATTTTACGCACGGTAATTTACTTATTCGAAGTGTAAAATTAAATGGTAAACTTACCTTCTTCAGGCAAATTTACGATGTATTTTTAACGTAATGTGTATTTGCTACCCCAGTCATTGTAGTTATGTGCAAACAACTTTTTTTCAAAAATGTACCTTTTACCTAATACTGATTAAGCTAGTGCGTCAAAAATTGCCTTTACGAGTTCTAAAGTAAGTACCTATAGCTAATTTTATAACAAAATACGTTACAAAATAGTATCTAACAACAGAAATGATTATTGCTTAAACTGTCCATTCTAACTTATTATTTTTTCTTATTGTAAACTGTAAAGGAAGAATTGGTGCATTTAAAGATGAAATTCCGTTTCGGTGCTAGGGCCGATGCCTACAGGGGCGTGCATGGACGAATTTTTCAATTTTACTTAAGTTATTGTTTATATGATAATTTTGTTGTTTATTTTAATTTATTAATTATTATTAATAATATAATAATTTATTGTAATATTCAAAAATCATAGTTAGTAACTAATAGGAATTAATATATAACTAATTTTTTTTTAAATTTCAGTACAATTTATTCAAGGACCGTTGCACTTACGATTTTTGATATTATATTTTTTATTTCTTAATTCCATTCCAAACTTACCATAATCTTATATGTGAGTAGTCATCATTGCAAGTTATAAATAATAATTAAGTAAACTTACTTAATTAATAGATAGGATTAATTCGTAACATGTGAAATTATATAATGAAATATCTTAATGATGTACATGTTATATAACTTTTTTTTTATTATTTATTATTAACCTATTAATATTAAAATTAAATTAAATCATTAAGATATTTCATTACTTAATTAATAATATAAAATTAAGTTTTATATATTTTTTATTAAATTAATAAGGGTATAATACGTATATACATACTTAAAATTGATAAAAACATAATATTTACAAAATAATTACAACTAGTTATTTACAATTTATTATAACTAATTAAAATTAACACTAGGTAAGAAAAAGACAATAACTAATAGGTATGTGGATGTCGGTCCACGATCACAAACACTATTAGCGAAACGGATAACAATTTATTACGAATAACAAATAACGATTAACAATAACTAACGATGATTAATAATAATGACAAGAAAAAACAATGGACAGTAATATCACGACCACGAATCTTGATTTTTTTGTTGCCGGCTGGTTGAACTACTTGTCTTGAATGTTCACCTCAACTACGTTTCCTTTCGAACTAAACTCGCCTCCTCTGGCGGGTGTGTTGCCAACCGATAAGGCGCGAAAGCAATGACTTTTAAATTTAAATGCGTTCAGAGTCGCCACACTACTCCCCCTCCAGTGACGAAGTCGCGATGAACCTGGACGGTGTTCTGATGGGTCGTCCTGTTCTTGACGTGGTTGCTTGGTGGGGTGGATCTGCAAAAGATACTTTCTTAGATTTAATTAGTGGAGGTGGGATGTTAGGGGCAGGTTGCCGGGTGGGCCTGTGTTCGATGATTTCGTCCTCCGTTTCGTCGGTAAAGGCTGCTTTCAGTCGGTTGACTGAAACTTCCTGATTTTTGCCTTTCACCTTGACTATAAACGTGACCTTCTTTCGTTCGATCACTTGGTAGGGACCATCATACGGAGGCGTCAACGGTGGAGAAACAGCGTCGTTTCGAATAAAGACGTACTTGCAACTTTTCAGTTCCTTTTGGACGAATATAGGGCGTTTAGTTGCATGGTTTGAAGTAGGTGTCGGCTGTACTCTCTCCATCGTTTCCTTAAGTTGGTTCACAAACTCGCTTGGTGATGTTTTCTGTACATGATCAAAAAATTCGCCAGGTAATCGGATTGTTGTGCCATAAACCAATTCGGCTGGAGTTGAACCTATGTCTTCTTTAAACGCTGCACGATACCCGAGCAAGATGGTTGGAAGTAGGTCAACCCAATTTTGTGTGCCGTGGCATTTGATGGACGTTTTGAGCGATCGATGTAGACGTTCGATCAATCCGTTAGCTTGCGGGTGATAGGAGGTTGTTCGTAAATGCTTGATACCTAGCATTTTGGTTAACTCATTAAATAACCCTGATTCGAATTGCCTTCCTCTATCCGTGGTGACGTTACGAGGAATGCCAAATCTTGAAATCCAACCAGTGACGAGGGCTTTTGCGACAGTTTCGGCGGTCATGTCCTGAATTGGAATCACTTCTGGCCATCGGGTGAACCTATCGATGCATGTTAGGCAGTAGGTGAATCCGTTGCTTGGTGGAAGTGGTCCGACTAAATCGATATTTATGTGGCTGAATCTCTCACCTGGAACTAGAAAAGTTGTGAGAGCAGGATTGTTGTGGCGTTGAATTTTTGACTTTTGGCAAGCGAGACAGTTTTGTGCCATTTTCTTGCAATCTTTACGAATTGACGGCCAGAGGAATCTATCGGTGATTAGCTTAATTGTCGATTTGACGCCTGGATGTGACAAGTTGTGTATTGCGTGGAAGACGGTTTTTCGGAATGTCTTCGTTATGAACGGTCTGATTTTTGCGGTAGATGTGTCGCAATAGATTTGTGCGTTGACGTTGGGAAAACTACACAATTTGATTCTTAACGATGATTAATAATAATGACAAGAAAAAACAATGGACAGTAATATCACGACCACGAATCTTGATTTTTTTGTTGCCGGCTGGTTGAACTACTTGTCTTGAATGTTCACCTCAACTACGTTTCCTTTCGAACTAAACTCGCCTCCTCTGGCGGGTGTGTTGCCAACCGATAAGGCGCGAAAGCAATGACTTTTAAATTTAAATGCGTTCAGAGTCGCCACAGGTACTAAAAATAACAACTAATAATAATATGAAAAATACAATCACAAATACTAAATGAAACAGCTAATAATAAGAATAATTTTTATTGTTATTTTTATATCTAAAAGTCTCTTAATTGATTCATAAGAGCAACAATTTTGCTTGTAGATGATTTTTTGTTTTTCGATCCCTGATCGGGATATTAAAAAAAAAAACTTTTGGAGCACGTGTATTTAAAAATTGTCTTTGGTTAGGATATGTTTTTTCCAAGATGTCAACAATCTCTTCGTTGAACTCTTCTACATTTTTCAATTTTTGTTTTAAATCGTCAGGAGCAGTGTCGTATTCTAAAACAGGCTGCCAGTTAAAACAACCAGCCTGTGAATTTATAATTCGCGTTTTTTTATTTTTGGAAATTTCGTTGGTTACAGAGATATTATCAAAATTTCTTTTATGGGGCCTATTAAATATTTAACATTCTCCTTTAATTTGCAGAATATTGTGGGTGATCCGTCCCCCAGAATCATTCCATCGTCGTCAACATCTTCGAAAACTTTCGGATATTCCTTTATAATTTTTTGTGCCATAATTTTAATAGCCTTGGATGGAATATTGTTCTTTATCTGAAGCATGGTATCGACGACAACATGCACAACATCTGAGATGCTTCTTTTATCTCTGATTCCTTTTTTAGAATTCTCTAGCGTAGACAATTTCATTTTTGTCCATGGAATATCAAGCAATTTCCAAGTGTTCTCGGAAATTCTTTCGAGATCTTCATTACGCAAATTATTTCCTAAATTAATTTCGGGAGGTGGTACCAGAAAATCTTCTTCTTCAGTTGAACAAAAATTTATACTGCCACTGTTAACACTGGCAGTACTCATGCTAGCCATAGAATGGCCATCAGGTTTCCAAATTTCATTGCTTTGCAATAGAATTAATGTTTGGTCGTGTAACAATTTTAAAACGTATCGTCCACAGCCAAGAAAGTTTTAATTTTTCTCTGTACATCCCAAATTGATGATCATGATGAACATGATGATCGATTTTACAATACTGCTTATAAATATATGATAATGTATGTGTGCCTACCAAAAGTAAAAGAATTAAAAAAGTAATAATAAAACTACTTTAGCTTTTAGAATATTAAAAAGTAGTGTGCCAAATCTAGAATTTACAGTAAAGTTTCTTTAATAAATTATTGAACATCATAAGTTCATAAAATTATGTTAAAATAACTAAAATTGTATTTAAATAATACTATAATTTACAACATTTCTAATGGAGACGACTTAAATGAAAACAAAGACTTTTCAGCACCTTGAAAGTGCATACATGGTTCATAACTTATTAAGTCTTTATAATGACTACCATAAAATGAATTCGTTTCATCCGTGTTTTCTTTATCTACTTCATAAAGACCTAAAACTGTGTTATACGTAATCTCAATTTTAGTTCCAAAAAAATATAAATCACTATACTGCTTATTAATAACAATATATTTTAGAGAGCAAAGAATGAAATTATCAAATTCTGATTTTTCACAACATATATGCATTCCCGCAGTATATTGAATTCCCCTAAAAACAACTTTGGTGGATATTAGTTTGATATCACAAAAATTACAACATTCACTAATATGACTTACAACATCTGGTTCATAGTTATCGGCAGAATATCTAACTGCCCCATCTGCGATTACTTTATCTGAAAATAAAGTAGCATGCGTGGCGTGTAATGCTTGTAAGAATTGGGTATTTTCACGTTTTATAAAAAGTATGCAAGGTAAAAGTTTATCAAATATATAAATGAGGTATTGAAAAAAAAAATTTTTTGGAAGACTTTATAACCGAGTAATTTTAAAAATAAATTCAAAGCAAAATATTTGCCGCAAAAACGCGAAATACGTGCTTACATGGTTGCATACTCGTATTACGTCATAACTCTAAACGGTATAGCGGCATTGCATTTAGCAAGCACCATTAACACGATTATTTTTTATTCTCTGTTTCTTTTGTTTGATACAACTTAACATAATGGAAAAGTGTGGACCACAACTTACCAAAAAATACTGTTTTGTGCCGGGTTGTACAAATACTACTGTAAGTACACAGGAAAAAGTGTTTTTGGCTGTGCCAGACGATGAATCTCGTAAAAAGAAGTGGTTTACAGCAGCTAGACGATATATGCCAACATCGAAAACAGTATTTTTTTGCTGTGAAGATCATTTTAATGTAGTGTACTATATTATAACAAATTTGCGTTTTTTAATGTTATTTTTATTGCAGCTCGAAGAGGATATGGAAAACTATATGCGATTTAAATTAATGGGAGGAAGAGTTTTTTTAAAGCAAGGGGTAGTGCCTCATATATTTAACTGTCAGCCAGATAGAAAAAGAGCCAGTAGTAGTGAAAGATTGTTACCTGAAAAATTGAAACGAAGACGACTTGTCGATGAAGCCATTACAGAATATGTCAAAAATCAACAAAATATACCATCAACCACCAGCACAGTTGCAAATAAACCATGCACCAGCACAGCTTCAAATGAACCTTGCGTTAGCACAGCTGTAAGCGAACCTTGCACTAACACAATGCTTCAACCTAATACCTCGGAAGATATACCTGTAACTACAGCGATTCGTCTAGTTTCAGACACAACGAAAATAGCAACACAAACCCAATCTAGAGATGTTGCAATACAAGTTAGACCACAATTTCGCAGTAAATATGTGATGTGCAATTTAACGAGTAAAGTTAACCATATTGCTAGTTCACCAATAAAGTGCTTAGTAAAAGATTGTAGTACTTCACCACTCATACATCCTACTGTTAAGAGACGATTGCTTCCTCTAACAAGTAGCAGTAGTAGTAGCAGTTTAGATTTACAATCAAGTAGTTCGTTTGTGACAAGTGCATCCGATAATGATAAAGGGCTTGAAGACAAAATAGTTGAACAATTAAAAGTGTTGAATGCTACTTGCTTGTTAATTAAAAAAAAACCTAAGAATTATACAGGCATTCCAGATCAGTGGTTTCCACATATTATAGATTTACTGGAAGCAAAAACCAACATAAGCCAAAAAAATCTAATGCTAACATTAATGAAAATCAAATTAAATGATACATTAATTTGTTCGTTTAGGAGACATGTTTGGCATGTCTAGCTCCAATGCATCTAAAAATTTTAAAAAAACTTTGGTGCAGATTGATGCTCATTTAAAAACATTAATATTTTGGCCTTGTAATGAAAAAATTAAGTACTGGTTACCCATTCCATTTCGAGCCCGCTATAATAATGTCCAATCAATTATAGATTGCTTGGAAATTCAAATAGAAAAACCAAGCGATCCAGTTAAACAGGCACTGACTTGGTCCGAGTACAAAAAGTGCAATACACTGAAGTATCTAATTTCCTCAACACCTGACGGTTTTATTAATTTTATATCTAATGGATTTGGAGGACGAATTAGTGATTCGTTATTAGTTCAACAATGTGGATATTTAGAATGTGTACCTTCAGCCTCCAGTGTAATGGCCGACAGAGGCTTTAAAGATATAGCGAAACTATTACACAACAAAAATTGCATATTAATTAGACCACCAAGTGTTTCGGCATCGACAAAGCCAACCCGCAGTGAAGTGTTGGAAACTAAACGAATAGCGAGTTTACGGATTCACATTGAAAGAGTAATTCGCAGAATTCGTGAATTTGAATATTTAAAGCCGCATTCTGTTATAAATAATAATTTAATTAGTGACACTGATATTGTGATAAAGATAGCTTGTGCACTTATAAATTTACAAAGTCCAATTATAAGACAAGAGTAAAATGAACAAATTAAAAAAATGTTGTTTTAATTAAAGCACCTATCCTTATTCAAAATTAATAATTTAGTTTAACGTTGAAGAAAATTTTCAATTTTTTAAATACTACAACGAGCAAAGAAACTTCTATTTTTAAATAATATGTAATTAATTTATAAAAATGGGAAAAAAGTATATAAAAAAATATTCAAACAGAATCATATAACTTGGGATAAACAAATTTTTCCCATTTTAACCTGGCCGAAAGTAAAAGTTCATTTACAAATGTTTCATCGAAATCAATTTCTAATATTTGAACACTTTGTGATTTTTCAAAATTTGGCGATGCTACACAAAACAATCCTTTCTTTCTTTCAGCACAAACCATTTGGAGATGAATTTGTGCTTTGAATTTTTGAGTTATTTCCCCATTGCGAATGTAATGTTTTAATGTCTTCTCACTGCTAGGACATTTCACTTCTACAACATAGTTTTGAGATAAACCATCGGGTGAAGCTCCAAACATGGGTAGAGAGGGTAATGAAAAAAAAGCCGCAAGAATCAGAAAATTTCATTTTTCTAGTATTTTTTACGTACTTTATCACTTCTTTTTCTAAAAGCCTTCCTCTTTTCATGTATTTATTATCTTTTATTTTATATGCACCTATTATCGACTCGACTAATGTACCATCAGGTGTATCGCAACGTGAAAAATCATATAGTTTGGAAGCAGTTATACGTCCATATCGCAATTCACGCCACAGTGGACAATTTGCTTGTCCTTTTGATGCCTTTTCACCTTCTTCGCATAATTTATTTGTCATTGTAGTAGTACAAAACGAAATAAAATCATCACATTGTACACCTCCTTGTGAACGAAACATTGACATTAATTTGTGAAGGGATAAATTGTCAAATCTTTCTTTATGTTCATCCGAAGAATATCGAAGAATTTGTCCCTCCAGGTTTACTGTTTTACCTATCGCTGTAACATCACTTCTAAAAGTGGATGCGTTTACTGGTGTTAATGCAATAGCAGAAGTTGATGTTGATGCAACAGCACAAGTAGCAGTCTTAGAAAAATTTGCAGCCGTTAAAAACTTGACCGAAGTGCCAACAGCTGATAAGCGTGGTCGCATCCAATATGAAGTGATATCTGTAGGGGAAGGCTCTTCGCTTCTTCTATGTGCCCACATTAGGAAAGCCAAAGCATGTTTACAACCACCTGTAAATTAAAACAAATAGTGTAAATAAAAACGATTGTCACTCTAATTTAATAATTTACCTAATGATGCAGCGCAATCTCTACACACAACATCTAATATTTTCTCTTCTTCTTCATTAACTGTCAAGCACACCACATAATTTTTTAAACGAACTCTGTGTTCTGGACACACCTGACATTGAAGAGTACACAATGGACCTTCTTCTCTCTTTACCTCGACATAGCCAATTGCGTTGTCACCATACTGTTCACGAGATGATCTGTCATATTAATAAATAAATTATTGTAATGGCCGGTATTGTAAACGACACGAATAACTAATTTACTTGTGAGATTGTAGATAAAGTAATTTACTTGCTAGATTTTGGTATTATAAAGCACAAAAAGTTTACTCTCGAAGTAAATCTAAGCAATTAATTTAATTAGATCGTTATTCAGTTACCATGCTTTATAGTACCCAAATTTTATATTACGTAAATTTTAGACTTCAAGTAAATTACTTTGTAAGTAACTAACTGGTGATTTTTTTATGCTTTATAATACTGGCCCTTATTAGTAGAATAAACATATAAAACATAACCTCCAAATCACATTAAATTTTTCTTTTAAATAGTAAGTGTATGCTTAAATTTAGTAAATTAGCATTAAATATAATAATACTTACACATTCGATTTTGCGCCCCTTAATTCTGCTGCGTTAAACCGTTCATCATTTTTAATAAATTCCATGATCATAAACATGTCAACTGATGGTAAATTATTTGTAGCCGCTTTCATAAAACCTTCTGATGGCATTTTGCGATTTTTATGAATTCCCTTACGATTTGTTAAAACTTATAACCAGTTACAACACTTGATAATATTAAGCACTAAACTTTTATAATACACAACCTACACATCTATAATACACATGTACATGTTGAACACTTTGGTTAAACCATTCCCAACTTTTAAAAATAAAGAGTAAGTACGTCACGCCTATCTCGACCAATCAAATTGCGTTTTGATTCCAGTTTAAAATTGAGCGATTTATTGAAATTTCAAAATGATTTTACGCTATAAATAGCAAAATATATCGTTTTTTAATTATTATATGCTTTTTCTGGTACCTTTATTTATATAAAAACACATATATTATGCAAATTAAAAATTAGTGAAAATACCCAATTGATATCTTTCTGATAGTGTGTGAAGAATATTTTTATAATTAGCTGATCGTTTTAAAATATTTTTGAAATATGAGTGCTTGCTTTCATAGCGCAAAGTCCACATATGTTTTAATGGCCCAAACATTCGTATAAGATACGGGTAATGCGTCAGAAAATGGTGTTTTGGTCTAAGTTTAACATGGGGAAATAGTATTACTCTAAACTGGATGTATTCATTGATTAATGTCTTTAAAAGAGCCATTTGACCAATTGAAATTTTTGCTACCATTAATAGCAACAAATTTATAATGTTTTTTGTAGTATTGCTTCCTTATATGAGATGATCTCAATAAACCGTTTAACGGATTGTGTGCGGCATCAAACAAATTCAGCTCTTGTAATATATTTTTGAATTCCTCTTTTTCATTGTTTTTGAAACTTAAGGTTTTGATTTTATAAGTGGGAGACATAAGCTCCTCCCCTTTTATTTACTGACCGATAGTTGCGTTTTAAAACTTGAACGTGAATCCCAACAACCTTTTTGCAGATCTCCTGATTTGTTTTCAAGAAATAAATTGTTCGTCTTTGCTAAACTAGAATTGTAAATTGTAACATTTTTATTAGCCTAATTATACAAAAATATTATTGCTTAGTTATTTATAATAAAAAATCTTGGAGATTAATTATTTCTTATACAATGTTCATTATACAAAAATCATTTAAAAATACAGCGCTCTCTGCTTTTCTAAAGCTTCACTAAAATTTTAGCAATCTGTAAATTTTAATCAAATTTGCTGCAATAAAAATATCGAAATTGATCAGAAAATTATTTAACGAAACGTCGAAGGTTGCTTCGAAAATAAACCGAATTTTTTTAATGTTTTAGTTTTAATCGAAAGATAATATATTTGCGGTTGTTCTAAAGGAATTTTTAAGACGATCTGATTTAACCCTTTCAGACCCAGTGTGTACAATAGGAAAACTAGTCCAGACGGTATAGACTCAACATTGATGTTGCTATGTTGGGACGAATTAAGTAATCCGATGCTAAATTTAATAAATAGTTCATTAGAAACGGGAGTGGTTCCAGATATTGTAAAGATTTCAACCGTAAGTCCTATAAGGAAAGTGCGAAGTACTGTGAAATCAGAAGAGTTTAGGCCAATAAATATGTTAAATGACATAAGCAAACTATTGGAACGAGTTGTATGTGCGCAGCTTAAGGAGTATGTGAAGAAAAATAAGCTACTAACGCAATTCCAATCAGGATTTAGAGAAGGACATAGCTGCGAGACAGCAATCCAAGTACTCGTACATGACTGGAAGAGGTGTATTGATGATGGAATGGTGACGTTTGTAGTTTTTTTGGACTTAAAAAGAGCATCTGAGACTATAAATCGAAAAGTTTTAATTGAGAAATTTAAAAAACATTTTGGACTGCAAGGAACTGTACTCAAATGGTTAGAAAGTTACATGTACGATAGATACCAAGAAGTTGTGTATGGTAATGAAACATCAAGTAAAAGAAGAGTAGATCATGGAGTTCCGCAAGGAAGTGTTTTGGGTCCCATGTTATTTGTGATGTTTATAAACGATATAAGCAGAGTATTTAAAAAGGCCCAATTTCCCTTGTTTGCAGACGATACGGTAGTATAATGTGACAGGCAAGAATTGCAAATGGTAGTTAAAGAATTAAACCAGGAACTACTGAGATTGGAAAACTGGTTATGTGGGAACAAAATGAAATTAAACCTGAATAAAACAAAGGCGATGATGTTTGGAAAAAGAGATCACGAAGAGCAGTGGGAAGAGCAAAACCTGAAATTAACATTGGATGGTGTAGCAATAGAGATGGTAAACGAAATAAAATATTTGGGGTTAGTAGTGAACCGAAAATTGAAATTTACAAATCATGTAGACCATATATGTAAAAAAATTGCTAGTAAGCTGGGAGTAATAAGTAGATGCGGTCAATTCGTATCCAGAAAGGCACGACTGACTATATATAATGCTATAGTTTTACCTCACTTAACGTATGTTGGGACATCCTTTATATGGCAAACAAAGAAGACATCGACAGATTGCAAGTGCTGCAAAATAGAGCAATGCGAATAATATTAAAAAAAGATAGGTATACCAGAACAAGAAGCATGCTGAGGGACCTTGATTGGCTGGATATAGAATCGATGCCAGAATATTGGGTACTAATATTTATACATAAGGTAGTATTGAATTTGATGCCAGAATATCTTATTTCCTCAATTTTAACATTTGAGGAAATTCATAATTATGATACTAGAAACAAGAGTAACATTGTTCTAAAAGATACAAAATCGAGTTTTGCTCACAACACTATATTTATAAAAGGCGCAGCTGCCTACAATGCACTGCCAGCTAATCTGAAAAGATGTAGAATCGAAAGTTTCAAATATAAACTGAAGAGGCATTTGAAAGAAAGAGGAGATTAAAATGTGATGTTTTGTAATTATGTTTATTGTGTAATTAAGTGTAATTGTATAATTTTGTATATAATATTATCTTTTTTGTAAAATGAAATGTATGTATAGCCAACTTGGCTAAATAAACGATATTATTATTATTATTATTAATTGTACACATTAAATTTATACGGCAATTTCGGAGGTTTCCGGTAACGAAATATAACTTTGAACCGATTGGTTACATTTGTACACATTTTAAAATCACCAAAAAAAATTGGTTGGTACCATCTTTATCAAAATATGGTACCTTCAAAATTAAAATTGTTTCAATTTGCATAGGTTATGTTTATTGTTAAACGTGGTTTATAAAGTTGTGCCTTATTTAGTAAATGAACTGATATTTTTTCTAAATATTGTTTTTATTTGTTTAGTTGAAAGTGTAGTGTGTGGTTGTGCGAACATTTTTAGTTCAAAATTGTAAGCGTGGTTAAAAAAAAACAAGAATGGTCTGAACGATATAACTGACCAATCACTCAGACCATTCTATTTTATACTGATTGTTCATGTTATCTTGTTGTACATTTTTGTTAAAATTTTTAAAGTTTAACAGTGGTTGTTTTGAATTATTATATATGTATATTGTTATTTTTAGTAGTTAGGATTGATTCATAGTTTATTTATATTAATTAGTTATATTATTCATAGTTTATTTATTTATCAGTTATTTTTTACATTAACATTTATTGTGACTTTGTTAAGGCTGGTTGTTGCCTCCGGGTTATTACAGTTGTGTGTTCCATCGTTAATTTTTACTACTTTACATCTTGTTATGGAGGTAAGATTGGTTTTTGGGTTTGCTATGATACCGATGTCCATATTTTGTTATCTTCACAGCCCTGAAGATGAAGGACTATTATACCTTCGAAACGTCGGCAAAATAACTTTGTAGTTTTATTTGGAGTCCGCATACCCACTATCCTGTGTTTTGAGTATCTTTCCATCGGACGAGAATTTTGGTTTTACTTTCATAATGGGTTTTTTCGATCTTATGGAGACAACTTATGGCTCGGGGGTGGTAGCAGCACTTAATGCAATCAAGGTGACGTATAGGAAGCTGGCTAGATCATCCAATAGAAGAACGTTTTTGCTGCGTTGTCGTGCAGTGGGTGTTTACCCTAATTTTATCAAACAAAAAATAGATTGTTTGACTCATCAGTTGATACCGGACAGAGAAATTCTTGAACAGGCAGATAACCTTATAGGTAGATTTAAGAAGAGTATGTTAGACATTCAGATCAAAATTACTATCAAACACATAGTATTTTTAAACAAGCAACTTACCTATAATATCGATCTTTTGAGGCAGGCTGTGGTTGGTGAGATTGTGGACCGATATCTGAGTATTGAGAGATGGAGATACCAGAAGGCTTACATAAATATTCGGGGTAGGATGTGTAATAAGTTTAATTCACTTTGTAGACATCAACGCCATGCGACCCTTTTGGGTGATGAAGAGTGGGTCATCAACCTTTCCGAGACACGTTTGCCGGAAGTTGTCTCGAAAACTTTATCCTTGGGACCAAAATTTGCTGTCACACCCTCACTACGTGACTTCCCTATGTATACCTTTTTGGCGGAGTGTGATAACGTTATCAGGACCACCTGCATACCTGAGACAGAAAAAGAAAGGTTAAAAAGCCAAATTGTTAACATCACTCACAATTTTATGAATAAGCATAACACTAAGAACCTCGTGAATGAACAGATATGGGCCACCAGGAGGTTTTTGAGAGAGAACCCTGAGTTACTGGTTTTGAAGGCGGACAAGGGTAATTCTACGGTGATTATGAAGAGATGTGAATACAAAGAAAAGATGTTGGGGTTGTTTGCTGATCCTGAAACATACAAAAAAATACACAACAATCCCACAATGACGATACAAGGTAGATTTAATAGAACTGTTAAGGAACTTCACAGGAAGGGCTATATAGATGAGAGTACTAGGAAAGCACTTACCAAATACAACTCCCAAACACCTAGAGCATATGGTCTCCCCAAAGCTCATAAAGTGGGCATCCCCTTGAGACCTGTGGTAAGTTGCATTGAATCGCCAGCAGTCCCTTTAGCAAAATTTATCAACAATATTTTGAATAACGCCTTACCTTATTTACCTTTCAACATTAAAAACACCTCGGAGGCTAAGGAGAAAATAACTTGTGAGACGATCCCAAGGGACTATACGTTGGTCTCTTTCGATGTAAATTCCCTGTTCACAAATATTTCTAAAGAAGCAGTTATAAGATCTATTACTGGTAATTGGGATCTCATCTCACCTAACACTACTATTCCATTGGATGAGTTCATCAAGTTGATTGCCTTGATGTTTGACAATAGCTTTTTTAGTTTTGATAATGAAGTTTACTTGCAGCTGGTGGGTAGTGCAATGGGTGCTCCTTCCTCTCCAATTTTCGCAGCTTTTGTAATGAATGACCTACTATTAAACTTTTTTGGTTCTATCGAGTTCAAAGTGCCCTTTTTGCTGTTGTACGTGGACGATATTTTGTCTGCGGTTCCTAGAGACAAGGTGGATGATTGTATTGAAATATTAAATGATTATGACAAATTACTTACCTTCACTTATGAAGTAGAATCTAATCACTCTATTCCTTTTTTGGACCTCCGAGTCATCAGAAGAGAAGATGGAACTCTGTCAACAGATGTCTACAGAAAACCTAGTTCCACTAATAGATTACTCAACTTCAATAGCTCACACCCGATGAACCAGAAAATGAGTGTTGTCTCTACGTTGAGGCACAGAATTTTAACCTGCGTACCTGAGAGGTTGATCGTCACTAGACTCCACGACTTAAAACTTCAGTTATTGGAGAACGATTACCCTTCTCGTCTCATCGACTGTGCCCTTTTTCAGAAGAAAGTGCCCACAACCACTAGCCAAGCTACTCGACAGGAAGTACTGGAAAATACCAAATATAATAAAATCACTTACCATCCATGGCTGAAACATAAATTACATCATACCTTTAAAGATCTTATCACCGATGGCTCTTTAAAACTTGCCTTTTATAACAACTTTAACTTGGACAAGATCTTATATTCCAAAACCAAGGACAGGTTGCCTACATTAAATAAGGCGAATGTGGTTTACAGTATCAAATGTAGTTGTGGTCAGAAGTATATTGGGCAAACCAAACAATTATTAAGCAATAGGCTCAAACAACATACCTACGACATTAAATATAACTCTAAGAAGACAGGAATTTCTGAACACATTATAAATACCTCACATAATTTTGTAACTGAAGATGTAGAAGTTTTAGCCACTGAAGTCAACTATGGTAAGCGTATTTTCTTGGAGGCTGCTTATATATCGACGGTTGAGGACAATTTAAACAAACAAACAGACTTTTTCCTAATTGGAGAAAGTTATCGTACTATTTTAAAACGCTTTAAAGACAAATCCAAATACACCAATTTTCGCAGTTAACGTTCAAAGACATGGGTGCGATAATAATTTTTTTTCTTACAGTTTCCTAGTAGTTTTTAACATATTTTTTACGATTACCTCCTAGATACCTTTTTTGTTATGGAATCACGACTGTTCCGGGTTGTCGTGGTTAGATGGCTCTGACATCTAACCTTGTTTTTGTTTTTGGCGGCAAACTTTTCCTGTTTAAATATTTCCAAACTAGTTTGAGTGATTGGTCAGTTATATCGTTCAGACCATTCTATTTTATACTGATTGTTCATGTTATCTTGTTGTACATTTTTGTTAAAATTTTTAAAGTTTAACAGTGGTTGTTTTGAATTATTATATATTTATATTGTTATTTTTAGTAGTTAGGATTGATTCATAGTTTATTTATATTAATTAGTTGTATTATTCATAGTTTATTTATTTATCAGTTATTTTTTACATTAACAATTATTGTGACTTTGTTAAGGCTGGTTGTTGCCTCCGGGTTTTTACAGTTGTGTGTTCCATCGTTAATTTTTACTACTTTACATCTTGTTATGGAGGTAAGATTGTTTTTTGGGTTTGCTATGATACCGATGTCCACATTTTGTTATCTTCACAGCCCTGAAGATGAAGGACTATTATACCTTCGAAACGTCGGCAAAATAACTTTGTAGTTTTATTTGGAGTCCGCATACCCACTATCCTGTGTTTTGAGTATCTTTCCATCGGACGAGAATTTTGGTTTTACTTTCATAATGGAAGTACCTACTATTTCCGAAAAATATCTTAATTTCTGCAGAAAATATAGGTTTGGTAGAAAAAATTACCATTTCAATTTGAAATCTAAACTTCACACCAAAACGCTCGCTTGTGTCATGGCGTCTGTTTGTGACGTCACGCCTTATGAACGTCAAATTGACAAGTTGAACAATGTTTATTATTTTTTGGTTAATCGTTTAAAAAAGTTAGGTGCTGTGAATTCTAAAGTGTATAAGTGGTGTGCAGTCCCCCAGTTCAATAACACATCAATAAAAGCTCCCAGAAAGATATTTGTTTACGTTCCACACCAGAAAGCAATGCGAAAGAAATGGTTTATATCTGTATTCACAAACTTCCGTAAAATATTTAACAAGTCGTTAAATTTAATAAACCAATAGAAATTACAATAGAAAGTACAATAGAATTCGTCCGTTAAATTTAACGGCTTGTTAAAAGTTTTGTAAATACGCGGGCATTAATTTTCCACGTCGAGATCCAACATCTATTTCTCCAAAATCTACAATTTATTTCTGCGAATATCACTTTGATGTAAATTTTTACTGTACGTATTTCGTAAATTCTAAAATGGTGTGTGCATTATCTTGTTTTTTGTATAAATTTAATAATGAATTCAGTAATTTTTTAGGGCTGCTTTCCTCTCTTGAATATTCACCATTGTTTCCCACAAAATTCCCTTGTTCCATGACTAAAGTTTCTTGATTTTGGTTTTAGTAACACAAGACTAACCAACTGTTCGATAGGAACCACAAAATACTTAAAAAATGCAGATAACAGTGTACACACTGTCGAAATTAAATCCAAAGTGAATGACGTTTTTCAAGCTTACACAGACGTGACGTCATTCGCTCTGATTGGCGTTCAAGTTATCATGCCGGATTTCTGTATTTTCTAATTTTATTTTAACAAAAAAGTTATAAATCTATGCTTATAATATAAAAAAAATACGTTTTTTACAATCCATGAGTTCTATTTCATTAGATAAATACATAATTTTAGTGATTTTTGATTACTGTCATCATGCCTATTGTGGACACCGGGACCCATATAGTGGCTCAGACTTAAATCCGTACACCAACTATTTTGTGTTTAAATTTTGCTAAAATTAAAAAACTTAATAAACATGAGTGACAGGGCAGGACCCAGCAAAATGTATAATTTTGAAAATAGCCAGGACAAGCTTTCTGAACTGTTGATGAGTGGTAATTGTTCGGATATTGATTTGAGCGATGTAGATTCAGATGAAGATGATGTTCCTGAAATTTCTTACCTACCTAAAAATTCAGTCAAGAGAATTGGTGGTGATAAAGTTGGCAGGAATCAACAAATTTTAGAAGAAGAAACTCTTGAGCATAATGAAGATGACGGTGAAAACTTTTTCAACAATACTCCTCAAGTTATAGATGAAAATATTAAATTTAGATTGACTGATAAGAATGATGTAAAGTGGCAAAACAAATTAATTTGCGAAATAACTAATAAGTGGGAACCTCAATTGATTGAAACAATAGAATTGCACTCCCCTCTAGCATATTTCCAAAGGTATATATCAGACTCGTTATTTGATGTAATGGCCGAGAAAACGAATATATATGCTCTACAAAGTTATAGGAAAAAATTTAAGCCAACAACGTCTGATGAATTGAAGACCCTTATTGCATTACATATGGCATCTGGCGTTTTGAAATTTCCAAGAATAAAATTATATTGGGATACAGCTATGAAAGTGAATGTTTTCATTGATAACATGAGAAGAGATCGGTTTTTTCAACTTCGCTCAAATTTACACTTAGTAAATAATCTAGAGCGTCCTGAAGGTTGCACTGACAAAAAAAGTGGAACAGCCTATGATTTTCTGCTATATCAAGGGGACACAACAAAAATATCTTCACACACAAAAAAAACATTTGGTTTGGGACCTTCGGTAGTTCTGAAATTGGCAGAAAGGATCGGTGAAGAAAAAGGACACAAGTTGTATTTCGACAACTTTTTTTCATCGTACCATTTATTTCAAGCGTTAACCCAGTTACATATTGATGCTGCAGGGACGGTGAGGGCCAATCGATTTGTAAAACCACCTTTAATTTCCGACAAGGAAGCTCTAAAAAAGGAAAGAGGATTTGCCTACGAAATATATAGTGCAGATAATATCAACTTGGTAAAGTGGGTTGATAATCGGTGTGTAGTTCTTAGTTCCAATTTCATAGGAGCAGGGGAAGGAGATCGAGTGGAACGTTGGAGTAAAAAAGACCATACGTTTATATCAATTAGCAGACCTGATATTGTGCAGAAATATAATTATGCTATGGGTGGCGTGGATCTTTTTGATCAACTTATTAGCTACTATCGCATATTTATCAGGTCTAGAAAATGGACCCTCCGCATGATTTTTCATGCCATTGACTTTGCTGTATTACAAGCTTGGCGAGAATATAGAAAAGATGCACTAGAACTTAAAATTCCTAAAAACAAAGTTTTGGATTTATTATATTTCAGGATGCGTATTGTTGATGGACTTATTGAAAGCAAAAGAATGGTCCCAGAAAAGAAAAGGGGTCGTCCCTCCACTTCAGTTGCTGCAACTGACAGGTACAGGTGTATATGCTGCATATACACGCATATATATGCTGCATATACACCTGTACCTCCAAGACACCGCGGAGAAACTCGCCCAAATGTTTTTTTTATTTTTCTATTCACGATACTGCAAACTTTGCTAGTAGATGCAAATTTCCAAAATGTACCTCAAAATCCCGAGTAAAATGCCACAAATGTAATGTACATTTATGTTTAACAAAGGAGAAAAATTGTTTTTTAGCTTTCCACACAAAATAGTTTGATGAAAATTAAGTAATTTCCTATTCTATATCATTTTTTTAATATACAACAATAAATTATAAAAAACGTGTATTTGAAAAAAAATTGTTCAAGTTATTTTTACAATAATTGTTGCGACGTAAAGTGTACAATTGTACACATTTCCTAATTGGGACAAGGAGTGAGATATCAAAATAATTCTTTTTCACAAATATGTTTTAAAAAATTCACCCAATTCAAATCCACAATCAAAAATTTTTTTACTTTAACAGTAAGAGGGCGGGACTGAAGGGGTTAAAACGACTTTAAAAAAAGTAAAATCTGTGTAAAATTGTATCAACTATTTTTCGGCTATTTTGAAACTATCGTATTTTTAAAAGTAATTAACCGATTGACTAGAAATTTTCTTTAGAACAGTTGTTGAAGTTTTAAGATTCTAAAAATTGAAAAACAATCAAGAAATTATGTTTCGTTTTGCAAATTCTTACGACGTTATGTTGATTTTTGTTTCCTATGCGCTCCCATGCGCATGAGAGAAAGAGTACTATGCATTTTCTGTCTCACTTATGCCCGCCTTAAAGATATATTTTGTAAACTGATATTATTAAGGTCTGCCAAACTGTTAATAAGTGTCTGCGAAGCTGTGTCTGTAAGAAAATGTTTTGCTGGTAAGTTTAAATATGTAGAAGCCAGAGAGCCAAATCATCTTCAAACTCCGATAGAGCATTACTTGTTAATACTTCATCTCGTGGGTTAGCATATATTATATTTGAATTGTGATTCGTTTGAGTTTCATTCGTTACAAATTGAGATTTGTTGTGTTGTCGATAGAAATAGGACTTGAAATTAGATGCAGTTTTAAATGATTGTAAATGTTTTGGGCAACCTAAATATGGACAATTAATAATAATTCCATTTCGAATATGATCGTACATATGGATCGCTAATAGATTTTGTTTGCTAGTTATGAAAGTGCACTGACGAACATTACAAGGAAATATATTTAACACGAATTTTAGTTTTAATAGAATGCATTCTATAAATATGACTTTTAAAACTTGCATATCCGCCGTATTCTAAAAAACAATTAGGGTGTTTACACACAAATCTTGCATTATGGAGTAGTCGATGATAATACTGGTGGTAATAGTAATGCCTTAAGCTAAGAAGAACATGTTTACACATGAGGCATTGAAAAGTCATTGTAAGAATAAACTATTATAATATAAAAAAATGTTTCCCAATGAAATTTTTAATTAATTTTTTCTAAGATGGCACACATAACATTAAAATAATTATATACTGTAAGCTTTTAGGTAAGGTAACTCAGCGCCCTTTATACACAGCTAGCAATTACCTTGACTTAAAAGATGTAAGTGGTAGACACTGTGTTACACCTCAAATTAAAGATCTTTTAAAATGCTATCTTACTATTGTAATTCTTTTAATAATAATTATTGCCGACTAGTTTCGGGATAACTAAATCCCATCCTCAAATTCCTTTTAAAATTCAACAAAAGGAAAAGTTCTGATCAACACAACACACAATTAAATTAAATATCAGCAACTTAATTTAATTTATAAACTAAATCATCTATTTGCAACAAATCATTTCTCACGTGTACAAATTTTATTATATTATTTTAAAATTAATTAATTTATTAAATTGTTTGTTGTAATTACTAAAATTGATAATCTTGCTTTCAAAAATATAATTATACATAATTATGTTGTTTTAATTACAAACTAATTTATTCTTAATACAAACTTTATTGAGTAGTACTTCATCAACCTAAGTTTAAGTGAACACTGATTAATTTTATATGTAATCTTTAGTTGCCCTTTTGGTATCTCGCATTAAGATAAGGGTCGATGTTGGTATATTGGAACATTTATCTATTACTTATCTAAAACTACTTTGGATATAACATCTTGAATTTCTTCATGTTGTGAATGACTTTCGATGGGTTCGGCTTTACTCCTTCTGGTGTTATGACATGCCCTAGAAAGGCTACTTCCTTTCTTAGAAATTGCGTCTTATCTAATTTTGTAACTTTACGTTGTATTCACTTATTATTTTGAATATTAATATAATGTGAACAAGATGTTCATGGAGCGATTTCGAGAATATCACCACGTCATCCATGTATTTACACGAAACAGAATTTAAAGAGGAACTCTCCTAAGATATTTAAACCGAACGGCATTCGTACGTACTCTCAATGCCCTTTGACAACGGGGAACGCAGTTTTCTCAATCGATTCCGGATCCAGTTCCACCTGGTGAAAACCTTGAGCTATAATATGTGCATTTTCCTAGATTATCCAATATTTCCTCTTGTCTAGGGATAGGATATTTTTCTTTCAGGGTCTTCTCATGAGTTTCCTGTAATCGATTACCAGACGCCACTTCCTTTTTTCGCTGGCATCAATCTCTTTTGGAACGATCCAAACTGGTGAGCTAGAGGGCGAAATGTTTGGTGTAATAATCTTATCGTCTAATAATTTTGTTATTTGATTATTGATTTCTGTTTTTAAATTATGAGAATACCTGAAGAATTTGCAATATACGGGTTCGTTATCTACCGTTACTATAGTTACTGTTCCGAGGCCCCTACGAGAAAATTTTCGCATTCGCAATGTTATGATGCAAGCCCATTTGAATTGACAAAATATCAATGCGAATTGTTTTTTTTTATCTTAATACTTGTATTTTATTTTATACGGAAATACACAGATTATTATTATTCAAAGATCAATAATTAATTTAGGCAGCATAAGTATTTTTAAAAACGATTGCCATTGTTATAAGCGGGGCTAAAAAAAAACTTTTGATTTTTGTTATTCAATTAAGTTTTTCTTTTTATAGAATCGCACATAACGGTAAAATTAGTAACAAATTTAAAGTTTTTCTGAATCATAATTTATTATAAACGACTGTTTGTTTTCCATTGGTTTCAGTTTCATCAAACGGACTATAAACTATAGAGTAGAGTTTGAAAGAGAACTATTGAACTATGTTAATCATAGCTATTGCGATATCTCCCATCATACTTTTAAATATAATCGTACCACTTTTGCGGTGAATGGAACAGTTGTGGTAAAAATTGATATAGGATATGATTTAGATGTGAGTAATTTATATTATTTATTAAATATTTGAATTAATAATCATTTACATATTTTAGATTGAAAATTTTGACATACCTTCTTAGATTACTAAATACTTCGTAGTTTGTATAGTTAGACCCGGTTAGACATCTTTGGCCCCTAATGTTAAAATTAAAATTTTTAATTTATAAAATCGTTGATTATATTAATTTTTAGATTCTGATACAAGCAAAATTTTTTTAAATTTAATTTAAATGCTAACCAGTGACAAGTTACACCCATAAAACTTCTTGTTTTTGTAGACCAAACGTCAGCGGTGGTGCATACATATTTGCAGTTATCAATTTGTGATCTCAAATAATCAATATGATTGGTGTATATGTCATCTAGTCTTTTGATTGCTGTTTTTCTGGTCATAACATTAACTCCCATCGTATCAAATAAATTAATAAAGCTTTTCTTTTCTAATATGGAAATGGGACTCATGGTGTCAACCAAAAATAGAATAAGTTTTTTATTAAAATCTACTTGAGTGATTTTTCTTCTACCTTGAATTATCGTATTGGTTTTAGAAACGGACTTCTTTGAAGTTAGTGCGTGTGAAATTGAAATTGAAGACGCGAGATTATCAAATTTCTTATTTTTTATTTTTTCCAATTTATTTTTTTCGTCGAGTTCATAATCTTTTATATGCTTTCTTCTTAAATGTTTGACAAAATTTGTGGTTGCCTCTGTAGAACCCCGTATTATATTGCGCTTTGGGAGACATTTAACACATTGAGCCTCGACAATGGTATTATTGACATTAAGTACAGTAAAAAATTCGCCGTTTAGGATACCCATTGTTCCTGTGTTTGATTTAGGTGTTTGATTTTGTTCTAAATTGGACACAGTACTTGTAGTAGCATATGAATTTGTAGATGTTTGACTGGGACTGTTGCTCAACGGTGACGCTAATGGTGGAGAAGGCTCTACAGTTCTAAAAAAGTGTCTCATAGTTTTCTGTTTTTTGGCGGAAGGCACATATTCTGAATCATCATCAGATGAGTTGTGGTACGGATCTTGATCATAGTTATCACTAAAATTGGTCGAATGTAATGCCATTGTATATTCTGCGATAAAAAACTTATATTTCTGTTTTCACAAATTTCAATTTACTATTTCACTATTTTTACTATTATTTACAATTCACAAGAAACCAGAATCACTTATAATTACAGTAGTTATAGGTAAAGGTCGAAACTCTATTATCAGCACAGCATAAGAACACCGACTGATGAGATGATCATTTAAAAAATGTAAGCGCGCCTACGTACAGCCAGTGTTGCCGCATGATTTTTTAGCGCAGCGGTAGAACTGGACCAAAAATAGCGGTAGATTTTAGCAAAACACGGTATATTTAAAAACGTGCGTAATAAAGGCAGATTGGAATAAAAAATACGTTTAATGTACAATAAAATCAAAATAAATAAACCAAAAATTTTAATTAAAACATAAAAATTACATTTTTTTTAATAAAAATCTTTTGTCATTTGGTATTAGACGACGCGACGTAAATCATTAGTATCAAAATTATAACAAGTGCTATTGTTTAACAGACGTTTACTATGTAGTATTCCTATAATAGTGTCAGTACCTAATTGATTTCTTTGCTTTGTTTTCAATAAATTTATTGTTGAGAACACCCTTTCAACATTTGCACTTGAATGCGGGAGAATTAATAAATTAAAAACAAAATTTCATAAATTTGAAAACATCGGTGTCATATCTGCATATTTTTTAACAAATTTCTTCATAAATCACAAGTTAATAAAAGTTTGATCTGAACTCGGAACCGGTCACTGCTGGTCGATCAGAAGCAAACGTATGTACACTACCGCTCAAAAGTTTGGAAACACTTAATTTTTTTTTATAATATTAATAATTTTAATACAATATTATACTATTTAAATTTGAAATAAAATTCACACAACATCAGTTTTGAGTTATAAATGTAAAAATTTACGGAAAATCCGCCTACACATTTTCTTAAAATTGAATAGAAGAATTTAAACAAAAAATGTTGGGATTTTGACGTGCCGGACGGGATCGGCGAACTTTGAACCAATTTGAGCACTTAAAGTTTTAATTTTATGATAGTAAATACCCAAAACTGCAGATATATTTGTTTTACGACCCTTTTTCAAGTTGCAATATGAAATAAGTTGAATTCAAAAATTTAAATCATTCATTTTGTTTCGATTTCCTTCTGCGTGTAATTTTATTTTATAATGGCGAAAAAACATCAAATTATATATATATATATATAATATAATATATTGTAATGCCTTTTGATTGACTGAATTAAAAATCTTTTAATTCGAACCTAGAGAGCATTCATTCTTAAATTTTTAATATTAATATTTTTAAAGCATGGACTCTTAATTTTGCTAGTATTCATGAACTTAGAAAAACGAATTAGTTTAGCACAATAAATTTTTATTATAATAAAAGAATTTAATTATAAGGTTATGTTAAGTGTATTTATTTTGAATTTGCCGCTAACGCCGCCCATTATTTTATATTTTATTCGTCTTGACTCAGTTGTTTTAATTAGTTGTTATTGTCAAAAAATAGTTGTATTTTTGTGTGTTTAATTAATTAAAGGTTTCATCAAAATAAAGTGTTTAATAATTATAAGCCAAGAAGCAAGCAACATATTTTGGTGACCCCGACGTGATAGTTCGTGCACAGAACATTTAAAGGTTGTAACAAATTTTGGTAGAATTTGTTTTGGTTTTATTGCGCACGCTAATGCCTTCGTGCTTCAGACCGTACGCTTGTGGTATTATCAAAATTTATTTTGGATAAGTAAGCAAATTTTTGATTCTGGACGCGAGGTTATTATTTTATGATACCAGCTTGTCGTTGTGTTTTTGAAAATTTTTCGCCAATCTCGTTAGGTAGGATTTTGTTGTTTAATTACTATGTAATTATTAATTTTTTTAATCGCTTATAGGAAGCACCTTTTTTATATCGAGTAGAAATTTTTATTGGTAACGAACGGCAACATAGTTTTTTTGGAAATTTGCTACATTCCATTTGAATGTGATAGTTACCTTTTTGCTGGCACATTTTGCATTAAGTGCTTATCGGCGATTTAGTATTTTGATTTTGGCCGCCCGTTGTTATTTACCCTTTGAAGGCGTTAGCACCTTTTTTTATAAGAATTGAGAACTTGTCACGAAGATCCGTTCTACTGAAGTTCCCGAGAATCAAGCTGCAACACGGGGAAGAATTTCCGAAGCCATTTTCAATTCCATCTCCAGACGTTTGGGGGCGAGACAGAAGATTAGTTTTTTTCATCTTTCTGCTGCTGGTCTGTCAGGTTGGGTTCACCCCTGTATAAGGAATTATTGTGTAAACTTACTGATAGCTATCGGGGTAAGTGTTTTTTTTTGAATTCTAATCTGGCGGGCCAATTTATTTGTTATTTGAGCAGTGCGTTCAATTTTGAAGTTAAGTGGCGTAGTGGCTACTTTTTCGTAAACTTTTGTTTTGTAAACGCGCCTGAACGTTCGTTTGAGTTATTTTTATTTTCCTTCAAGACGACTGACGATTGCACTGACCACTGTAATTTTGGATTTGTAGTATTCACAAATAAATATATTTTTTTTAATTCGTTTTTTTTTGAGAGCTATACTTGCAGCATTTCCGAACCACTACCTCGCGACCGCAATATTTCAGCTAGTTATAACAACTTGGGTTCTCTCA
Source organism: Cantharis lateralis (assembly GCA_963170105.1). Taxonomy (NCBI): domain Eukaryota; kingdom Metazoa; phylum Arthropoda; class Insecta; order Coleoptera; family Cantharidae; genus Cantharis; species Cantharis lateralis. Next base: position 11,938,840 of record OY720626.1, read on the forward strand.
CTATTTTAAAAGCTGGTTTCGTTATCCAGCGTGAGAGGAAAACTCTTGTAACCCGCAAGGGAAGCAGGAATTTTTCGTTTCACTGGCGCCCAACGTGTGGGGCCCGAGTTTGAGCGGATTTTTTTATTTCATTGTCACAAATTTTGGTGTGCGAAAAAAAAACACTGCAGGTTTAGTTCTTCCGGGGGAAGTTGTCAGTCATTCACAGTCGTCAGTTGTCGCGACGGAGGTTTTACCTGTGTTGTGTGTTCTTTTTCAGGGAGCAGAAGTGATCGGGCTTCGAGACAAATTTCACATTCTTTTGCAATTATTTTGTGTTACCAAACATTTAATTTGGTTTATTTAGTTTTGCAATTGATTTTAGAAGGTGCTTCCTATATTATTGTTGTTTTGCTATTCCAGTACTGTTTAGTTAGATTTACATTTTGTGAATATTTTGTGCTGTATTGGATAACACGAGCGTTATCGCTTTACTGTTTTTTGGTTTCACATTTAGTGAGATTGTTTTGCTGTACTGGTTAGCACGATTTTAGACGAGATTGAATTTGGCACTTTTAATTTTTTTGCGTACGGTTGCCCCGTAATTTTTATTGCGTTAAAGTTTTTTTGATGATGTCGGGTTACGTAGCTGCTTTAACTCGTGAGGAGTTGGAAGTAGAATTGAAATTTCGCAATTATGACCTTAAAGTCACACATTTAGCTACGAGGAGGAAGGATTTAAAAAAGCTCCTTCGTGATGAAAAGTTCAATTCTAAATTAGGTTTTCATACTTATATACCGGAAGACCCTAGAGCGGATATGAAAATATGTGCAAAAGCATTAAAAGAACTTACTGACCAAATCACTAAATTAGAAGTGAAGTTAGATACGCCAATTTTAAAATTGACTACTTATCGTTTGGCACATTATACAAATAGGTTAGATATTATGCAGGGTGCTGGGTTTAAGGATGATCGTGACGTTTTATTATCTGAGGCTCGAGCGCTTAGGGAGCGTGTAGAAAAGTTAATCGAGATGGAAGGAAGTTCGGACGATGAGGCAGGGGATGGCGGTCATGACGACCTATGCGATCTTAAATTGGGTACTCCTGTAAGAAAATCGTCTTTAATAGAATCTCCGGCATCGACGAATGACCTAGTATCAGCTCTCGCGGGTTTATTACAGCAGCGAAAACCGGAACGTGTACCAGTGTACAAGTGGGGACTTCAATTTGATGGAAGTGGGGACTTCCATGCAGTTTTTGATTTTATCGAGAGGGCGAGAGAGCTTTCGATCTCAAGGGGAATTTCGGAAACTGAATTGTTTGATAAAGCCGTGGAATTTTTTACTGGGGAGGCGCTGGTGTGGTATCGCAGCCTAGGGTCTCACGTTACCACCTGGGGACAATTAATTGATGAATTCAAAATCCGATTTTTATCATTAGATTTTAATCGAGAATATCTCGAACAGGTGCGTACATACAAGCAAGCCCCTGGGGAAGCGGTGAGGACTTATGTGGAGTCAATGTTTTCGAAATTCAGTAGAATTAATCCTCCTCCTTCAGAGGATGAACAAATGTGGGTAATCCGAAGAAACATGTCGCCGCAGATTTCTCTGGCGATGGGAACGGCAAACCTAGTAAATAAGCGTGATTTTATCCAGGCAGCGCAAGCTGCTGAACGTCTTGTCAACTGGACTTCTGAGAATGAAGCCTCGGTTTCAGCTGTTACAAAACCCACAATTGTTAAACCTGCTGCTCAGTCTTCTAAGACATCCAGGTGGGGTGTCTGTTGGAACTGTGGGGCGAAAGGCCATGCACATGCGAACTGCACTAACCCGAGGAAAACATTTTGTTTTAGGTGCGGAAGTCCCGGAGTCACCACGAACACATGCAGGGGTAACCACTCAAAAAACGCGTCAGGGCAAAGCGGCGTCGTGGCGCGCCCCTTATAAATGCCATTAAAGCCGACAAGAAGGGTTGGGGGGATTGGCTAGTCAAAATTAGCGCCTTTTGCGGATCGACTTCCGATGCCTCCGCTCTCATTTCTCATCCTAAGTCAGACCAACGACCTCACGTCAGTCTAAGTGTAGGGGGAGTGCAACTCACGGCTTTGTTGGATTCCGGTGCCAGTGTTTCCATACTAGGCACCGAAGGACTTTATTTGATCGATCAGTTAGATTTGCATTTTTCTAAAGGCGGTATGTTGACTTTACGGTCAGCAGACGGAACTCCACAAGATGTTTTAGGTAGGGTAGTTTTGCCCATTTTGGTCGGTGGAGTGTTCCGCAATTTAGATGTTGTTGTATGCCGCAGCATTAATACGTGCTTAACATTAGGGGTAGATTTTTGCAAAGCATTTGGGGTCACAGTAGATTTTAAGCAAGACCAATTTTTTGTACATAAAGTAAATTCTTTGGAATTTATCAAAGAGCACAGTGACCTCAATATCGAACAACAGATTGCACTCGCCGCTATTAAGGATAGGTTTAAGACTCTAGATAGGGCAGAGCTAACTAGAACAAATAAGGTTGTACACGATATTAATACCGGGGATGCTGCCCCTGTAAAACAACGTGCGTATCCACTTTCACCAGCGATGCGAAAGATTGTTTATGCTGAACTCGATAAGCTTTTGGAGCAAAACATCATCAGGCCAAGCAAATCACCTTGGTCTTCTCCAATATTGGTCGTAAAGAAAGCTGACGGCTCTTATCGCCTGTGTTACGACGCTAGAAAACTAAATAAGTTATCAAAATTTGATGCCTTTCCTATCCCTAGGTTAGAAGACATTCTCATGAGACTTCGGGATGCTCGTTATATCACCACCATAGACTTGCGCAAAGCGTTCTACCAAGTCCCGTTAACTCCCGGGTCTTGTGAGAAAACAGCCTTCACAGTACCTGGTCGAGGTTTATTTGAGTTCGTGGTAATGCCTTTTGGTATTTCCAATGCGCCTGGTACTCTTCAGCGGTTAATGGAGTCCTTATTTGGCCCCTTGTTAGGAGAAAATATTTTTATTTATTTGGATGACATAATAGTCATAGCTAGCACGTTTGAAGAGCACCTTCGTTTACTTGATCAGGTATATGAGCGCTTGAAGGAGGCTAACCTAACCATCAATTGGGATAAATGTCAATTTTGTAGGGCATCTTTAACTTATTTAGGACATGTAGTGGACAAAGCTGGATTACACACAGATCCTGCTAAAGTGGAGGCCGTTACAAAGTTAGAGAGACCCACTACTGTTACGGGGGTTAGGCGTTTTATCGGCATGATAGGTTGGTACCGACGTTTTGTACCAAATTTTTCGTCCCTTTCTGCTCCTATCACGGAGTTGATCAAGGGTAGGGTGAAGCGTCAGTCCATAGTATGGACACCGGAAGCCGAAGCGTCATTTTTGCGTTTGAAAGAACTTTTGGTCTCGGCTCCAATTTTAGCAGCTCCAGACTTTGAAAAACGATTTTACATCCAGTGTGATGCGTCCAATTATGGGTTGGGTTGCGTTTTAACCCAGGGCGACGGCGATAACGAGCACGTCATTGCTTACGCGTCCCGCACTCTCAACAAGGCTGAGCGGAATTATTCGGTCACTGAGCGGGAGTGTTTGGCAGTGATTTTTGGGGTAGAGAAGTTTAGGCCCTATGTGGAGGGTACTGACTTTACGGTTATTACTGACCATCATTCTTTGTTGTGGCTTATGTCCATGAAGGATCCGACCGGTCGTTTGGCTAGATGGAGTGTTAGACTCTCCCAACATAATTTTAATATATTACATCGAAAGGGGAATCTAAATGTTGTACCTGACGCTCTTTCGCGCGCTCCGTTGGAGGTATCATCCTTGGAATTATCTGAGAATGATTTTGATGCCTGGTATCGGCGTATGTTGACTAAGGTTAGTCATTCTCCCACGCAATTTCCAGATTGGCGAATAGAATCGGGTATTTTGTATAAGCTCGTAGCCAACAAACTCGACATCACATCTAATTTGGTTGAATGGAAACAAGTGATTCCGAGATCTCGACGTAACGAGATTCTTCATCAATGTCATGATGATCCGACCTCGGCTCACTTGGGAGTTTCTAAAACTTTCAATAAAATTTGCGAACTATATTATTGGCCAAAAATGCGTGCGGATATTGGTCGGTATATACGCCGGTGTCAGGTATGCTTAGCGTCTAAGGCCTGCCAGGGAGGGCGATTTGGGTTAATGGGTAGCGAGAAGAAGGTGCAATTTCCCTTTCAGTGTATCTCTGTTGATTTAATGGGACCCTTCCCGAGATCAACTAAGGGAAATACAATGTTACTTGTGGTATGTGATTGGTTTACCAAGTTCTTGCTGGTACAACCTTTGCGAAAAGCTACTTCGAAAAAGATCTGTGAGTTTTTAGAGAATCAGGTTTTCCTGATATTTGGTGTGCCACAGATTTGTATGGTGGATAACGGTCCACAGTTTACCAGCAGGGAATTCAAAAAACTAATGAATGACTACAGCGTAAATCATCTGTGGTATAACGCCTCTTACCACCCACAAGTTAACTTTGTTGAAAGATACAATCGCGTGATGGGAACGGCTATACGATCTTACGTTAACGATAACCATCGTACTTGGGATGAGCACATACATCGAATAGCTCACGCCTTACGCTCAGCAACTCACGAGGTGACGGGTTTCACTCCATCCTTTTTAAATCTTGGACGTACAGTACCCGTGAGGGGGGATTATTACGGTCGCGTCAAAGAGTTAGGGGAGGAAGACTTATCACTCGCTAATCGTGAAAGGCTGGTTGATAATATGAACCGGTTAAACGAGCTCTACATAGATGTAGTTAAACGTTTGAATGTGGCTTACAAGCGAAATGCCACGCATTACAACTTTAGGAAGCGCACCATACGCTTTAAGGTGGGAGATATTGTTTGGCGTAGGAATTTTGTTTTGTCCAAGGCGGTGGATAATTTTAATAGTAAGTTAGCGCCGAAATACATTAAATGTAGAGTTCGCGAGGTTACCGGTCCATTAACTTACCGCTTAGTAAATGAACAAGGCAAAGATGTAGGGGTATTCCACATCAAAGATTTAAAGCAGCATCCTCGGGAAGATTTAGACGAGACAGACGTGAGGGATGAAGATGAGCACGAGCTTCATTAGCTCAGTCGTTAAGTTTTTTTGTTTGTGTTTTATAATTTTTTTTTACTTTCATTTGAGAACAGAACACCGGGAGTTCTTATTTGCGCCATCAGAGATTTAATCTCTAGTACTTTAACTTTGCCAAAACTACTGTAGATGAGATTTGTTGATCATGAGATGATCGAGTTGAATTTTTTTATTTTTTTTGAAGTTTCTATGTTCCAAGGACGCTGATTGCCTTGGTCCGAAACATTTTTTTGTGCTGCTGGAGGTGTCCAGTTGCATACCTTTTCGAGCCGCGTGAAGTGGGTCCGAGGTGGTCCACTTCTTTATCTAGCACTAATGGCGCGCGTTAGTGTTGTATGGGGTAATTTTAGTTTAAATACAGGTCCAATGGGGTGCTGTATATTAGTTATTGTATTTTATGTCGATGCTTTTGCGTAGTACGCATTTAGATCGCATTTTTTTTTATATGGCTATAGTAGCGTTTGCGCTCAGTCATGTAGGGTTCACGATTACGGATATAAGGATTATGTATCATAATCTTTAAGAATTCTCACTTTTATTTTAGTTCATTTAGTTTTGTATTTAGGGTTCATGATGTACTTCATGGTTTGGGTAGTAAAGAGTTTTTTTATTCCTGCAGTAGTTGAGGAATGGTTCCAGCTAGTAGTACACCGTCTTTTTCAATCAGTCAGTAGTTAGAGTCACTTGAGTGCGGCAAAATCCTACCGAGTAGCAGTCTTGACCCGGTCAGACATTTTAGGGGAGGGCCGTGTAACAAATTTTGGTAGAATTTGTTTTGGTTTTATTGCGCACGCTAATGCCTTCGTGCTTCAGACCGTACGCTTGTGGTATTATCAAAATTTATTTTGGATAAGTAAGCAAATTTTTGATTCTGGACGCGAGGTTATTATTTTATGATACCAGCTTGTCGTTGTGTTTTTGAAAATTTTTCGCCAATCTCGTTAGGTAGGATTTTGTTGTTTAATTACTATGTAATTATTAATTTTTTTAATCGCTTATAGGAAGCACCTTTTTTATATCGAGTAGAAATTTTTATTGGTAACGAACGGCAACATAGTTTTTTTGGAAATTTGCTACATTCCATTTGAATGTGATAGTTACCTTTTTGCTGGCACATTTTGCATTAAGTGCTTATCGGCGATTTAGTATTTTGATTTTGGCCGCCCGTTGTTATTTACCCTTTGAAGGCGTTAGCACCTTTTTTTATAAGAATTGAGAACTTGTCACGAAGATCCGTTCTACTGAAGTTCCCGAGAATCAAGCTGCAACACGGGGAAGAATTTCCGAAGCCATTTTCAATTCCATCTCCAGACGTTTGGGGGCGAGACAGAAGATTAGTTTTTTTCATCTTTCTGCTGCTGGTCTGTCAGGTTGGGTTCACCCCTGTATAAGGAATTATTGTGTAAACTTACTGATAGCTATCGGGGTAAGTGTTTTTTTTTGAATTCTAATCTGGCGGGCCAATTTATTTGTTATTTGAGCAGTGCGTTCAATTTTGAAGTTAAGTGGCGTAGTGGCTACTTTTTCGTAAACTTTTGTTTTGTAAACGCGCCTGAACGTTCGTTTGAGTTATTTTTATTTTCCTTCAAGACGACTGACGATTGCACTGACCACTGTAATTTTGGATTTGTAGTATTCACAAATAAATATATTTTTTTTAATTCGTTTTTTTTTGAGAGCTATACTTGCAGCATTTCCGAACCACTACCTCGCGACCGCAATATTTCAGCTAGTTATAACAACTTGGGTTCTCTCACTATTTTAAAAGCTGGTTTCGTTATCCAGCGTGAGAGGAAAACTCTTGTAACCCGCAAGGGAAGCAGGAATTTTTCGTTTCAAGGTGTGTAGCAACAATATTTTGGTAACACACATTTTCTGGAGACAATAAGCTCTTGCCACGCTTATCTTGCCATCATCTATTTGGTGACCCCATTAAAACACATCAAATACACGACGTTTTTGGCATTAGATATTTTAGTACACCATACATTATTATACACATAAATTGTATAGCATTTTGTATCGCATTACTTCATTTTTTATAACTAATTCACGTAGGTATTTAAATATGGCAACTCTTGCTGAATTAAGAACAAAACGTGGTAGTATTAAATCACGTGTTACTAAATTTCATAATTATTTAGATAGTTTAAAGGAAATTAATGAAATTGCCCTATTACAACTAGAAGCACGCTTAGCAAAGATTGTACCGTTATTCGAAGAATTCAATGAAATTCAAATCATTATAGAGCTGTTGATGATGAAGGCTCTAATCATGATGACGAACGTGAAGCCTTTGAAAATTCTTATTTTGAGGTAGTCGCTCATTCAAATAAATTAATTCGCGACAATAAAAAAGAACTAGAAATTACGAGGTCTGGCCCTAAGGAAGTTTTACACTGCTCGGAAACTTCTCAATTTAAAAAAAATGTACGCCTGCCGGTACTGGAATTAAAATCATTCGACGGCGCATACGGAAACTGGGTGTCATTTCACGATACTTTCAAATCGTTAATTCATGACGACCCCGATTTACCCAGCGTTCAAAAGTTCCATTATTTAAAATCGTCTTTACAAGGAGATGCTCTCCGACTAATAGATTCACTACCAGTTACAACCACTAATTATACCACCGCTTGGACGTTGTTACGAGATCGGTACGATAATAAGCATCTAATAATTAATAATCATGTGAAGGCGCTATTAAGTATTCCTTCATTATCGAAGGAATCCTTAATCGGTTTGCGTCAGTTGGTTGCCGACACGTCAACAAATTTAAGCGTTCTTAAAGCTTTAGATCAGCCGGTGGATCAGTGGTCAACATTATTAGTTCATGTAATAACTCAAAAACTCGATTCCACAACACTTCGCGACTGGGAATGTAGAAACGAAGATAATCCTGACATGCCTACAATGTCAGAATTAACAGAATTTCTAGAAAAACGTTGTAAAACATTAGAGAAGTGCAAACAGAACAAACAAATCACGGTAGAGTCACGTTCATTTTTGAAACGCGATAAACTCATATCCAATCTTGTTACCTCTAACACTTCATGTAATAGCTGCGGTTCAAATCACAATATTAGTACTTGCAGTACATTTTTAGATCTCCCGATTCAGGAGAGAATTCATCGAGCCCGCGAACTACGTCTCTGCATTAATTGCCTTCAGAAAGGTCACTCCAATAGATATTGCAAGTCATCAAAATGTAAAAGATGCCGAAAGGCACACAATACACTGCTTCACTTAGATATTGAACCACCTCTCCTCTTACCTACGATTTCGAAATCTTCTGAGCCCACACCTGCGTCCAAGTCAGTAGTAACTCAGGAATCAACAATAACCTCTCATACGGTGTGTAATATCTCCACCCATTGCATACTTTCTACTGTTATAATTAAAGTAAAAGACAACAAGGGCGTTTTTACAGAGGCCAGAGCACTTTTAGATTCTGGTTCTGAATCAAACTTTATTTCGGAAGATTTGTGCGCCAAGCTAAACTTACCGAAATCAAAGGTGTCTCTTTCAGTAACGGGAATAAACCAAGTGGAGTCTAACGTTTCTTACAAAACTGTGGTAAATATTTGTTCGCGAATCAACGCTTTTAATATAAATCTTAACTGCTATACAGTACCTCGAGTGACAGGCAGGATTCCGTCACTTACCTTCGACCGTTCTCTATTAAATATTCCTATCGGTATAAAATTAGCTGACCCCACCTTCTACATGTCAAACAACGTTGATATTCTTATTGGTGCGGATCTTTTTTGGAATATTTTATGTATCGGTCAAATCAGGTTAGGCAAAAACAAACCAATCCTTCACAAAACTCTTTTCGGCTGGGTAATAGCCGGACCTATTTCCTCCATACCACCTATAAGTTCTGCATCGGTTAAATGTAATGTTACTATGAACAATTCTGTGGAAGAAAAACTTGTTAATTATTGGGAGATTGAAGAACTAGAAACATCGCAACCATTATCAATCGCAGAGAAATTTTGTGAAGATAATTGCTCCAAAACTACTATTCGAGATGGTAATGGTCGCTTCACAATTACAATACCTTTCAATGAATCGATTTCACGCTTAGGGGAATCTCGCAAATCCGCATTGAATCGCTTTATGTCATTAGAGCGCAAATTAGAAAATAATTATGATCTCAAGGTTCAGTACGCTTCTTTCATGAAAGAATATGAGGACTTAGGCCACATGAAACGAGTCGATGAACGCGATCTTATCAAAGGGACTTATTATTTTCCTCATCATGCTGTGATTAAAGATACTAGTATAAGTACACGACTAAGGATAGTTTTTGATGGTTCGGCACCCACCTCTTCAGGTTTATCCATTAATGATGCACAGTTAGTTGGGCCAACCATTCAAGATAATCTACTAACAATTATTCTTTGCTTTAAAAGACATCCCATTGTGCTGCCGGCAAAACACCATTTTACGATATTAATAGTACAACACGAGCATATACGATTGCTCCATTCTGGCCCACAGATTTTGTTAGCGCCCTTAAGAGAACGATCTTGCCCACTTTCTGGACCTTCTTTATGCAAAAGAATTGTCAACATGTGCATTCGCTGTTTTCGCGTAAGGCCTACAAGTTCCGAACCTATCATAGGTGATTTACCGAATTCGCGTCTCACGCCTACTCGACCATTTTTAGTTTGCGGTGTTGACTACGCAGGTCCGTACACTGTTAAGGATCGAAAGACTAGAGGGTGTAAAACTACGAAGGCATATCTCTGCATCTTCGTTTGTTTTTCCACTAAAGCTGTTCATAAAGAATTAGCTCCAGACCTGAGCACAGACTCATTCTTAAGTATTCTCAAGCGCTTCACGGCTCGACGCGAATATTGTACAGATATACTATATTCGGATAACGGTACAAATTTTGTAGAAGCGAATAACGCTTTAAGCGAGTTAGCTAACAAATTGCAAAACGATCAATTCCAAAACGAATTACTTCAGTACACAACACAAACGGCTATACGTTGGCATTTCATACCAGCTAGATCTCCCACCTTTGGAGGTCTATGGGAAGCCGCAGTTAAGTCTGCCAAAAATCATATTAAGCGAGTAATAGGAGATACAAATCTAACTTTCGAACAATTATACACGCTATTGGCACAAGTAGAGTCCTGTTTAAAATCTCGTTCTCTGACACGACTGTCCAGTGACCCATCCGATCTTACCGACTTATCCTCTGGCCATTTTCTTAACGGCCAACCTCACCATGCACTACCTCAAATGAACTTGCAAGAAGTCCCTATAAACAGACTATCGAATTATCAGCATTTACAATGGTGCAACGTTTTTGGAAACGTTGGTCTACGAAAAATATATGCCAGCATCAACAGTGGTCAAAACGGACACATCAGAAGATGCCAATGGACTTGGGAATACAACCTTCCCCCATCACGTGGATCATGAGACGCATCAGCGAACTTCATTCCGACAAAGAGGGTGTGACGCGTGTTGTGAGCGTACAAACTTCAAGTTCTACAGTGCGACGTGCCGTATCTAAAGTGTGCGTATTACCCACAGACTAATGTGCAATTTCTTACCTACTTTTATGGTTTTTTTTCTGTTTTTGAAAGGCGATCCTTTCAAGGCGGGCGGTATGTTATAGTCCAGTCAAAATAGACATTTACCCTTGCATAAATTCCCAACAAGCTGAAAATTTACATGAACGTTAGGAATACCATTATAATGAAGTTGTGAAAAGTCCCCATCGATCCCATGTGTGCAAAAAATTTTATGCGAGGTGAAAGGTCGCAAAAATGAGTTTTTTGAATTTTTTAGCGAAACGGTTAGTTTTATGATAAAAATAGATCAGACATAAATTGTAAATCATGCAATTATCTACAAAAATTGTTCTAAAACTTTTTTCCCTGAGATTCACCATTTCTGAGAAAAAGCGATTCTAATATTTACTAAAGTTGCATTCTCCATAATATAACATAATACTCGAATTTCTCTTTGATTATTTTTATTGATAGGTCCAGGAAGTTCAGGATACCATTTTTGTTTTGGATTTCGAGTGTGAATTTTAAATTACTGAAAGCACTTCGAAAATTATAGTCACAAAAGAAGTCGGGCACTGCATTTTATAATGTTTTATTAAAGTGTTACATGATGTAATACTAATGTAATTTGATAAGAAACTGTTCTTGCACTTCTCTGCAGTTATAATTATTATTATTTTTATCAGTTTGTGTCGTGATTCAGCAATTGTAGGACCATGGAGCGAAAAAATTGTAAAAATACGAGTTTCAATTTAAGGCAACTTATGATTTTTCATAATGCAATGGAAAATCACAACGTGAAATTACTAAATATGAGTAAAAGTACCGTGGCTGATATAATTTAACGCTTTAAAGTGGAAGATCAAATCGATTTTATAGACAAAACTGGCCGTCCACGTTGTTAAGATAAACAAATTAAGATGGTTGTAACAGTTGTAATAATAATAATTGTAATAGACTGCGACGACGCGCAAGTAGTGGGGGACGCGCTCACGGTTGAAAATGAACAATACTGTAGTAACTGTAGCAGGAGTAGCGGCGCGTAAAGTAATAAATAAATTCAACTTGTTTAATCTTTATTTCCTATTTTATTAAAACAACCCTAAAAAACCCAACAGGTTATGGGCCCAGGCAGAGGAATAAAGCTGAACAGTTGAAAACAGTAAAATTGTGGAAACAATGAAATCCAGAAAGTAAAATCCCGGTAAAAACAATTACAAGTGTAGTGCGCGTTCGCGGTAAAAACAATTAAAAAAACAGAGTGTACTAGTGGTAAAAACAATTAAAAAAATCAGTGTACTAGTGGTAAAAACAATTTAAAAAATCAGTGTACTAGTGGTAAAAACAATTTTAAAAAAACAGAGTGTACTAGTGGTAAAAACAATAAAAATAGGACTAAAACAGAGTTTCACGAGTGAAAATTAAAAACGGTTAAAAATGGCTTCAAAAGAAGTAGATGAGAAAATTGAACATTTGAAAGATAGCACAAACTATGAGTTGTGGAAATTTCAAATCACAATATTTTTCAAAGCAAAACAAATATTTGAAATTACGAGCGGTAAAATAGCATGTCCAACAGAGCAAAATAAAAAAAATGAGTGGGAAAGGCAAGACGCCTTGGCTCAAAAAATCATAATAACATCAATAGAAAAAAGGATAATGTCACAATTGTTAAATTGTAAAACATCAAACGAAATGATGTCAAAACTAGCCGGTTTATACGAAAGAGATAACCAGCAACAAAAATACAACCTACTGCAAGAATTTTACAATTACAAATATAAAAATGGAACTGATATGTCAACCTACATAAGTGAACTAGAAAGTTTGGCGTACAAATTAAAAAACTTAAACGAAGAAATTACAGAATCAATGATTATAACAAAAATTCTGACGTGTTTACCAGAGAACTACAGGTACTTTATAAGTGCATGGGAATCGACTCCCGAAAATAAACAAAAACTAATAGATTTAACATCGAGACTCCTGGCAGAAGAAGCACGAAACATTAATAAAGAAGATGGATCAAATGAACAATTAGCGTTTTATTCGACAGATCATCAAAAAAGAAACTCAAAATTTGACCGTAAAAACCAAAATAGAAATTGCTACAAATGCCAAAGACCTGGTCATTTTGCAAGAGAATGTACAATCGGATTAAAATGCAACATATGCAAGAAAACAAATCACGTCGAAAAAGATTGTTTCTTTAGAAAACAAAATGAAAAACCTAAAATGCAAAAACAAACTGATGATAAATCAAGTAAAAAAGTGTCGTTTCTAACTCAAGGTAAAGAAACGAGCGATAAAAATAAAATAGAATTCTTTTTAGATTCCGGTGCAACGGCACACATGTCTAATCAAGAAAATGTAATACAAAACATTAAAAAAAACACCACTGAAATAATAACTGCAAAGAAAGGCGAAACAATGTTATCTCAAGGCAGCGGAAACATTGAAACGAAGGAATGTATTTTGCAAGACGTAGATTACGTACCAGATTTAAGTAAAAATTTGCTATCGGTCAGCAAAATAACCAAAAGTGGCGGTGAAGTTATTTTTAAAAACAACACGGTAAAAATATATAAAGGCAATGAGGTGGTCCTTGAAGGAATGCGAGGAGAAAATGAACTTTATGTAATTAAAATGAATAAAATAAGTGAAAACGCATTTTTAGCGGAAAATAAAAAAGCTAGTGATTGGCATAAGAAACTTGGACACCCCTGTGTAAAAAACTTACTAAAATTAAAATCAATGAGTGAAGGTTTAAATTTAACAGATCGTGAAATTAAAAACTTAGAAAATTTAACATGTGAGACGTGCTTAAAAGCAAAACAAACAAGAAAACCATTCAAGGAAGTTCGAAAAAAGGCAACAAGACCATTGGAATTGATACACACGGATATTTGTGGACCAATTGAACCAACGACATGGGATGGTAAGCGTTACTTTATAACGTTTTTAGATGACTACACACATTTCTGCATGGTGTATTTATTAAATGGAAAATTTGAAGCGTTTGCTGTAATAAAAGATTTCATAAATGAAGTCGAGGCAAAATGGAATACCAAAACATACACATTACGATGTGATAATGGAAAAGAATACACCAACAATGAGCTTATAAATTGGTGTAAACAACGCGGAATAAAATTAGATTATACAGTACCGTATTCGCCACAGCTAAATGGAAAAGCAGAAAGACTAAACAGGACAATAATGGAAAAGGCCAGAGCTTTGTCTTTTGACTCAAACTGTGACAAAACAATGTGGGGTGAAGCTGTACGCGTGGCGGTTTATCTAATCAACAGATTGCCAACTGAAACATTAAAAATCACACCGTATGAAATGTGGAACGATAAGAAACCAAACCTAAAATATGTACAAATATTTGGAGCAAAGGCTTATGCAAAACAATTAGGATACTTAAAAAAACTCGATGAGCGAAGTAAGGAATTCACTTTTATAGGATACGCTCCAAATGGATACCGTTTATTTAATGAAGAAAAACGGGAAGTTAAAATTGCCAGAGATGTAATTATCACATGTGATTACACAACAGTTAATAATAAAATACCAAAATTAACCGAAGACGATCCTGAACAAGCAGTAATAATTCAATCTGAAAGTGAATCGGATGAGGATCAGAGTGAAACAGAAAACGAATATTTTGAACCAATTGAAGAATTGCGAAAAACAAACCGAGTAAGAAACGCACCAAAAAGATTTCAAGATTATGTCATGCTCACTTATGAACAGGCCACAAATGGTGATGATAAAGACAAATGGATTAAGGCGATCAATGACGAAAAAAATTCTTTAAAAGAAAACCAAACGTGGACTCTAATAAATAAAGACGATGCAGAAAACAAAAAACTACTAACTAATAAATGGGTATTCAAAATAAAGGACGACGGATCATATAAAGCGCGATTAGTAGTACGCGGCTTTCAACAAATACAAGGGATAGATTACGAAGAAACATATAGCCCTGTAATCAGCAGCTGTGCGATTAGGTTGCTATTTGCAATTGCAGCTGAACAAAAAAGTAAAATGATAAAATTCGACATAAAAACTGCTTTCCTGTATGGAAAATTGGATAATGACCTTTACATGCAAATGCCGCAAGGTTATGAAAACAACAATCAAGTTTGTAAATTACAAAAGGCGCTATATGGACTAAAGCAGGCATCAATGAAATTCAATGAAAAATTTACCAAATTCCTGAAAGATGTGAACATGGAACAACTAAAATCAGAAAGATGCGTATTTAAAAGTACAGAAGGGGATATGATCTTAGCTATCTATGTCGATGACGGTTTATTAATAGGAACAAACAAAGAAAATATGGAAAATTTTCTAAAAAAACTCGAAGATGAATTTAAAATTAAAATCACGGAGAACCCAAAAACATTCTTGGGAATTAACATAGAACGGAACAAAACGGGAATAGTCTTAAGTCAAACCGAAATGATTGAGCAATTGTTAAAAACCACAAACATGCATGAATGCAATTCAACAAAAATACCTTTGCATGGAAGTGATGTTCAACGAAATGAACAAATAAAAAATACAAAGTTTCCATATCGAGAAGTGATTGGTAGTTTGTTATACATCAACAATAAAACGCGACCAGATATTAGTTTCGCGGTGAACTTTGTAAGCAGATATATGGAAAATCCGACTCAAAGTGACGTAAATAACGTAAAACATATTTTGAAATATTTAAAAGGAAACCCAAATTATGGCATAAAATTCCATAATGGCAATAAAAATGGGGAGTTAATTGCTTTTTCAGATGCGGATTTTGCAGGATGCTTAGATAAGAGGAGAAGCACAACCGGATATTTAATATTTTACAATGAATGCTTAATAAATTGGATCTCAAGAAAACAAAGCGTCACTGCACTTAGTAGTTGTGAATCGGAATACATTGCAGCTGCAGAGTGCGTTAAAGAACTTATTTATATCAAGAATTTCTTGGAAGAAATAAAAAACATTCAAGTGAAAGTGATCCTTAAAGTAGACAATAAAAGTGCAATAGAATTGGCTAATAACGGTGTTCTAAACAAAAGAAGTAAACACATTGATGTAAGATACCATTTTATTCACGAAAAAATAAGAGAAGGAATAATAACATTAGAGCATGTTAGTTCATCTGAAAATTTGGCTGATATTTTAACCAAGCCATTGGATAGTACCAAATTTGTTTGTTTAAGAGATAAATTTATGTTAAAAATGTTAAAATAAATTTTGTAAACCTTTGAAATTTTGTTGTTTATAAAATTATTTAAGATTCTTTTTTGCTAATGTAATAATCTTTTTTAAAATGTTTTTGTTTTTTGTGTATTATTAAAATATTGTAAAACACCCATCTAACATTTGAGAGGGGGTGTTAAGATAAACAAATTAAGATGGTTGTAACAGTTGTAATAATAATAATTGTAATAGACTGCGACGACGCGCAAGTAGTGGGGGACGCGCTCACGGTTGAAAATGAACAATACTGTAGTAACTGTAGCAGGAGTAGCGGCGCGTAAAGTAATAAATAAATTCAACTTGTTTAATCTTTATTTCCTATTTTATTAAAACAACCCTAAAAAACCCAACACACGTAAACTCAACTGTCGAGAAGAAACGGTTATTCTAAGAAAAGTTAAAAAAAATCTCCGAATTAGTGCCTCAAAATTTCAAACGGAAGTGCTAAACGAACTAGGAAAAAATGTAAATCCTCAAACTATTTTTCCAGAGTTTTGAAAAGAAATGACTATAACGGCCGAATGGCTAGAAAAAAAACATACATTTGTGAAGTGCACAGAATAAAACGTATTAAGTAGCCAAATCTTTTAAAAACAAAGATGAATCGTGGTGGAACGATGTAATATTTTCTCATGAAAGCAAATTTAACATTTTTGGTTCCGATGGTACTCCATCTTGTTGGAAAACGTAATAATCGTCTCCAAAAATGCTTTGTAATAGTTGATTTTAACATCTTTGTCGATGAATTCGAGTGGAAGTTTTACAAACTGCTCCCCAAACCATCACTGAGGGCGGATTCTGAAATACAGGAACGTTTTTCTGGTTAGCGGGAATATCCTGTATCTTTTCTGCCCACAACCGATCATTTTTAACATTGTGCGGATTGCTCTTTCAAACCTCTTTTCCTCAGAAGCTCTCGTAACGCCGTGTAACTTTCGTTTTTTGTAAGCGCGACACCCAAAAGCAATTTTCAAAATGTTGTGCGCATATCCCTTGGACATATTCAGATCGGCTGCCAATTTTCGTATCGAACGATGGTGTTTTTGTAGAATCCGCTCGCTCACAATTTTCACTACTCGTGCTATCCTCACCGACCGCGGCCTACCAGATTTTTTCCTGTCTTCCGAAGAGGAAGTTTCAATTAATCGTTTCATGGTTTTGTAAACAAAATCGCACTTGATCCCGAGGTTTCTCAGGTCTTTAAAAATGTCACCCGGACGCTCACCATTCAAAAACTTTGCAATTATCACCTTCCGAAACTTTTTTATTATTTTGTAAGTAATGACAAGTGACAGAAATTTGATATGACCCCTATTTGTTTGCCTACACATTGCGATGTCATACTGTAAAATATCATGTTCATACAAGTTGGTATTGAACTTAAAATACGCGCTCATGAAAGCGTATGCGAATATTATATTGGACACGGGTTATTATGGAGAATATAACTTTAGTAAATATTAGAATCGCTTTTTCTCAGAAATGGTGAATCTCAGGGAAAAAAGTTTTAGAACAATTTTTGTAGATAATTGCATGTTTACAATTTATGTCTGATCTATTTTTATCATAAAACTAACCGTTTCGCTAAAAAATTCAAAAAACTCATTTTTGCGACCTTTCACCTCGCATAAAATTTTTTGCACACATGGGATCGATGGGGACTTTTCACAACTTCATTTTAATGGTATTCCTAACGTTCATGTAAATTTTCAGCTTGTTGGGAATTTATGCAAGGGTACCCCTATTTTTCGGTCTAATTTGACCGGACTATTAAGTGTATTTATTTTGAATTTGCCGCTAACGCCGCCCATTATTTTATATTTTATTCGTCTTGACTCAGTTGTTTTAATTAGTTGTTATTGTCAAAAAATAGTTGTATTTTTGTGTGTTTAATTAATTAAAGGTTTCATCAAAATAAAGTGTTTAATAATTATAAGCCAAGAAGCAAGCAACAGGTTAAATGTTACCAATTTTCGTTTTAGATTACAAATTTGATGTTTTTGGTCCTCTCCTACAATTGGCTTAATATTGAAGATACCCTTCAACCTATCTGATCTTCAACTTACATTTACTTTGTAATTTTCAACTACTGAAGTGCAAAAATCAGATGGTGATATTTAAATGTTTTACATAATAAAATTAAATTTTTAGAATGGCTTTATACACTGAAGTTAACTGTAAGTTTTATCTCACCCTGTATTTCTTAAGTTGTGTCTCAGGTTGGCTACTGTACCAGTTCCTTCCGTTTTAAAATGTTTGTAACTGCTCGGTAGTTGAATTTAAAATTGTGTCTTCTTTATAAGTGTAGTGACGATCTTGTCCAAAGTTAAATTTTGTTCCATGAATACAATCTTGGATAATTCGACATAGTTTTCCATTAATTTCGACTAAAATAAAAGCACACTTCCAATTTTCATCAGGTAATTATACTGATTTTTCCATTACTTTTATAAAAAACTTTTAAGATTTGTAATTATCTATTTGATTCTAGGTACAATTAAAACGTCTTAACTGCTCAGAACGTCGACCTAGAATCCCCTTTTATCAAATTTTTCATTTTTATCTTGACCTGCGCCGTTTTGTAGTTATTTGGTTTATTTCAACTTTTGCTTTCAATGGCAGGAAATTCAAACTTCATGGTGAGATAAATTTTCATTTGCACATTTCTTTTTTTAATAACACTTTTATTTTAGAAACCCTAACGTGATTATCACAGGCGAATTGGTACTCAATATCTCATCCTCTCATTCGAGAATATTTTGGACCACAAACATCTTTTTAAATAGCATCGAGCATTTTTGACTGAATTTTGGTAAGTTAACCTTTTATAAAACAAATTGTAACATAAATTGACTTTCTTTATTTACAGTGCTAACTATTCTTGCTTGGCAATCTTCACTGAGATCAAAAGGAATTAAAATTAAGACTGCAGTTACGTCCACATCATACAAAATTTTAATGGACTGGTAAAAACTAAATTAACATACTTCCATTTTTTATAATAATACAAAAATTCATGACAATATATAATATAAAAAAAAATTATGTAATAATATCAAAAATATCAAAATTAATTTAATGTTATTTTTTGTTTCCAAACTTTTGAGCGGTAGTGTATACAAGAAAATTTCAGAATTACTTCCCAAATTTGAGAAATGGTCAAAATTAATAGAAATTATAACAAAAGATCTCGACTCAAGATGTTATTTAATTTTTTCCAGTAATATTGTTTTTTCCCAAAAAAAACATGTAGTTAAAGAATTAGTAAAGCCCCATTCAGTTAGGGATTCTCTTGTTGTCTTACTTAGGTAGAAACTGGCAAGAGCCAATCAGATTGAAGTATTTTCTTTAAGAAAGATAAAAATATTGATCTGATTGGCTCTTGCCTGTTTCTACTTCAGCAAGGCAAGACAAGAATTCTTATCTGTATGGGGGTTAAGAAATAAGTCTATTTATTTAAAAGGGTGGATTTATTACTTTATTACTGGTTTACTTTAGCAAGCTATTTTTATTATGTTTATATCCGGGAGCCCATAGATAAGCAATACTAATAAATTGCAAAATTGCAATAACTCATTTTGAGATACGATGAATGTATGCTTTCTGCATAATATTTACAGTTACAAAAATATGCTTATATTTTATTGTAAACAGTATGATAATAATTATTGTCCAACCCAACAGACGTAAAGGCGGCATGTCATAACAATAGAAACATCATAAAAATATTTTTAACAGGTTGTAAATTATTATCCGAACGTCTTGTCCCACAGTTTTTAACAAATTTGTTATTATTGTGTATTTTAGAAATTTTACAAATTGTTTTTATAGGTAGATATTGCGATGTTCAAAAGTGTAGAAACTAAACTTAATGCAAAGAAAACTTAAATTGCTACTTTTGGAACACCCATCACTGTAAATAAAGCTTGCGATCCCTATGATAAATTTTATGATGAAAAAATTAAGCAAGTTATAAATGTCAAATGTAATTTTAATCACACAGAATACTAAATTTCAAATGTTACAAAAAGAAGGCACAGTTTGATCAAGTTGTTGTTTATAAAATGATGTAAAATTTGTGATGTTTTTGATCTAAAACCGCATAACATCGGTTCGCCAAATAAAACAAAGGTCACCGAATTCGGAAATGAAACGAATTTAATAAGTAAAATTTTCCAACTTTCTAGCTTAATTTCCAAATTTTGTGGCAAAAGTACAATTATCAAATAATCAATTTTATCGTGGTCACTGGTCGTAAAATTAATTGTTTTGCGCTTTAAATGTTCTCACCCTGTTTGTTGAAGTCTTCTTAAAATTATGTGTTGCTTGTTCATTCATTAGTTTTTCAATTTTCTTATTTATGGTTTCACCTGTTGTGGTGAATAAAAATTTAATTCTTCTGCTGCATATCAATTTCACAAAAAAAAAACACTCTTACTCTGAATTTTCAATCTTCAGGTAAGTAATTATTATAATCATATAATTTATCAATTAATCTTATTTAAATTTTAAATTTTATTTATCAATTTTAATTTTATCTTAATTATTATTAACTTTTGTGACTCTGGGCTTTAAAATTTCGAACTTATCGAAACAACGGCCTTGCCCAGAATGAGTTATTTTTAAAAACCATTCTCCCTCCATTTAATTGTTGTTAAGCAAATTCAACGTTAGAATTGTTAAGTGGTGGAAAACTTTGGTTGATTCGGCGCACTCATTTAAATTATCACACGTATTCACTTTCATTGTTTAAAACCACCTGTTATTAAAATTTTAACAAAAAATAAAGCCATGACGTTTTGATAAATTTGGCGTTTATCTTTTCATTTAAAGATCGTGGACCAAAAACATCTTTTAATTTAAAATGCTGAAAAAAAGTTGCAAAACAAACTATTAACCGTGCCTTCCGTTATTAATAAAAATCAAACAATATGTGAAACCGAACAAATTATCATCATAAAAATCAATCAAAAGTAATCCTGAGTTCCCAAAGCAAAATTCAATTAAAAAGGTTTAAACTTTTTGTTGTTACCAAATGTTAAATCTTAATTACGGGGTCTGTGTTAATTGAAACATGACAATATATTTCACTATTTGTGTTTTGTGAAAATATTTATACATTTGTACTAATTTGTACTTGGTCTTGAATATATACTTGAACTTCAACATTGTACTTATACAGTAAACTCGCGAACTAGTGTTACTCGAAATAGAAGCATCAGTACCACGTGACTACCACTATAGTAGCATGTAGAAATGTCTCGCTCCAGACTTATTATATAAACATAGTATCTTTTTCACTCGTAATCATAGTTATTTATCTAAGCGTTTATATTTCACTCGACGCCGAATCTGCAAGTTGCACATATTCTTGCATTTAATTTAAAAATTAATACGTTAAATTTAAAATTAAACTATAGGGTCCAAGAAAGTTGATTTTATGTAAAAGTTTTATTTGATTGATACATTATTGTAAATGTGGCGCTGCACATTTAACATTTTATTAGTGGTTTTTCGTATTTTCGTGAATTTTTTGAGTATTTTTATGTTAATATAAAACTAAACTTTAAGTGTGACAAGTTATATTCTATCATTAATTTGGGCATGTAGACTTATGTTTTTTGTAATAGTTTTAATAATAATGTGTGACAACGATATGAAATGCAATTCTGCATTTCACACAAGTTTAAAGAACTTGTGTTCTGTTAATTTTATGAATGTATAACATTCCGAAATAAGAGTATCACTGATAAATAAAAGTCAGTAGTCTTTTAGCAATCAACAAGAGTAGTTAGATATCATTGTAGTCGAGTAGTTGTTTTTTAAAGTAGTTTATAAAGCTTGTGTTCTGGAAATTACCAATAATTGTTAATAAATTTTATAACCTTTTTTAAAAAAGGAGTTATTATTTACCAAACTATTACTGGCGCAGTCGTACGGATACGTATTTTGACCAATTGTTGGAACAAAAATCGTCCTAAAATTGGAGAAAAACCACAAACTGCAACGGACAAAAATCGCCGTAAATCCAGCGAGAAACGGGATACAAGTGGACAAGCATCGCTGCGAATATCCTGCTATCGTCTCAGAACATCGAGGAACAATTAGTTTAAGAAAACGTTTATCGAAGATTTGGAAAGTGGACAAAAATCGCCGCCAACATTTCACGAAGACGACTAGCTTTAAGAAAATATCAAATAAGAAGATTGGAAATTACAATTAGATACTATTAAGAAGTTCATACTATGAAAATACAACTGATAATATTTATGTGAGTAAGCTCAAACTTTAACCTACTAACCTACATTTAATTCAAACTAATTTTATTTAAGTATCTTTATTGATTTAGTCATATTATTATATAAATAATTTTAATTAAACAATTTAAATTTTACTTTCAACATAATATCTAATAGGCATAATTTGATTATCTTTTCAATCGCGTTATTATAAACAATTTCAATAGCAAGATTTTTAATTGCGAAACTTTATGGAAGAAATTTCCCAATTAATTGATAAACTAAATTTAAACGAAAACGTAAACGAAAATTTAACAGAAATGACATCTCCACTTCCATTACCACACAATTATCAATTTATCCGATTATACTTAGATACCATACCTTGTTTTGACGGGAATCATAGCTCAGTTAATATTTTTGTTGATGCTTGTGAAAATTTTTTGGCAACATTTTATAATTTTGAAAAGGAAGATGATCAAATAAATCAATTTTTAATAAGAGCAATTCTAGGAAAATTGAAAGATAGGGCATTAACGTTAATTGGAAACCGATCAGAATTAACCAGTTGGGAAGCAATCAAATGCACCTTGCTTTTAAGTTTTAGTGACCAAAGAAATTTGGACTGTTTGGTCCAAGATTTAATTTTATTGCGGCCATTAAAAAACGAAACTCCGTATCAATTCGGTAAGCGTTGTCAAGACAGTAGAAGCTTGATAATGTCGAAAATTAACTCGAGTGGTTTTACTGCAGAAGAGAAATTATTACAAATAAAAAATTATGACGATTTATCATTAAAAACATTTATACGCGGACTATCTGGCCAAGTTCAAAATAATGTTCGATTAAGAAATCCAGATACTTTGGAAAAAGCTATGAATTTTGTAATCGAAGAAGAAAATTTTTTGTATTATTCTCAAAAACAAAATTCATTGCAAGTTCAAAATTTACGTAGTAACAGTCAAAATTTCAATTTCAATAATAATCCTAAACCAAACAATTTACCGCAATTTAATCGTCAAACAACATATAATAATAATTTTAAACCAAATCCGTTTGCTTTTCAAAACAAATTTCAACCAACGCCGAATTTTCAAAATTTTAAACCTACCCAACCACAAGAAACTTCAAACTTTCAAAATTTCAGACCGAACAATTTCCAACATACGTCAAATTTTCAAAACCCAAATTATTCTCAAAGAACGTCAACCTTTCAAAACTTCCCAAAATATCCCCAACAACAACCCAATCAACGAACTTTCAATAACCCACAAAATACCAACAAATCTTTCATGACTAGACAAAACTCAAACAGAACTTTTAAACCTACCCCTATGGAAGTAGATTCCAGTTTTAGAACAAATTTGAATAAATCCTCAAGACCAACCTTCCGCTCAGAAGAATTGTTTAATTTAGAACAAAATAACGATCAATTCGAAAATTTTAATGACAATAATTTAGAAGAATACGGAATTTTTTATGATAACAATTATGAAAACTATTATGAAAATGAAAACCCCACACCAGGAAATTTCTGTTCATCATTACAACATTTTGAAGAGGATATGCCAGCTGAAAATTTTATTCAAGAAACAAATGAAAATACTAACGAACTATCGAATGAAAATTTTCGTATAATTCCCAATCAAAACCATACAACGTAAACATTTATTTAAACAATTTAGAAACAATGATAATTACTTTACCATTTATATATATTCCCGAAATTCAAGCAAAATTTTTAATTGATACCGGTAGTGCAAAAAGTTTGATTAATTCAGATCTAGCTATTAAATATTTTAAAAACTTTATTCAAATCGAAAATTTTCAAATTCAATCAGCTCACGGTTTTTCACAACATAACCAAGTAATATTCATTAATGTACCCAAATTATTCAAGGTTGATAAACAACATAAATTTTATATTTTTGATTTTTCACCAAAATTCGACGGACTAATAGGTATTGATTTATTACAAAAATTAAAAGCTAATATTGACATAGAAAACGAAATTCTCGTTACTCCTCAAGTAATAATTCCAATAATTTTACAAACAGAATCAAATAAAAATTTTAATCAAAAGAATACTAACAATTTTGAAAATTATCTATTAACAATTGAACCCGGAATAGAACAAGTAGTCAAAATTCCAGTGGATCAAGTTACCGGTACAGGTATTTTTCCGTATACAAAATTTAAAAATGGTGTTGAAACGCCTAAAGCACTAGTCAATATAATCAACAATTTTGCAATCACAACTATTAGAAATTCAGACGATGAACCAGTCACAATAAGTGTTGATAAACCTTTTAATATAGAACCATTAAATATAGCTGAAACAAATTTTATCGAAAAAATGGAAACCGACGAAAACTTGACCCAAATTCAAGATAACCTCCTAAAATCAAATTTAAAAAATCTACGTTTAAGTCATACTAATCAAGAAGAACGTGAACAAATTAGAAAATTATGTTACGAATATAGGGATATATTTTATTGCGACAACACACCTTTAACCTTTACAAATCAAATTAATCATGAAATCAAATTAACTGACGAAACCCCAATATATTCAAAATCTTATAGATATCCATATATACACAAAAATGAAGTCCAAACTCAAATCAAAAATATGTTAGATCAAAAAATTATTCAAAATTCCAATTCACCATGGTCTTCACCAGTCTGGGTAGTTCCCAAAAAACTAGATGCCAGTGGAAAGAAAAAATGGCGAGTAGTAATCGATTACCGAAAATTAAACGAAAAGACAGTAAATGACAAGTACCCTATACCTAATATTAACGACATTTTGGATAAATTAGGAAGATGCCAATATTTCACGACTTTGGACCTGGCTTCGGGTTTTCATCAAATTGAGATGAATCCAAACGATATCCCAAAAACAGCATTTTCTGTTGAAAATGGCCACTACGAATTTCGTCGTATGCCCTTTGGACTAAAAAATGCTCCAGCGACCTTCCAGAGAGTGATGGATAATATTCTAAGAGGAATCCAAAATGAAACGTGTCTTGTTTACTTGGATGATATCATAATATTTTCGGTATCCTTACAGGAACACATTGAAAAAATTCGAGAAGTATTCGAGAGACTACGAAATGTTAATTTCAAAATTCAATTAGATAAGTCAGAATTTTTGCAAAAAGAAGTGGCTTATTTAGGTCATGTCATAACTCCAGAAGGCGTGAAACCTAACCCAAATAAAATAAAGGCAATTTTAGACTACCCAATTCCAAAAACCACCAAGGAAATAAAAGGATTTTTAGGACTCCTTGGATATTACCGACGTTTTATTAAAGATTTTGCTAAATTAACTAAACCACTAACGTATTGTTTAAAAAAGGGTAAGGAAATCAATCACTCTTCACCAGAATATGTCAACGCATTTAGAAAGTGTCAACAAATTTTAACCAATGATCCCATACTACAATATCCCGACTTCGAAAAACCTTTCATGGTTCTTTCAGATGCCTCAAATTTTGCAATTAGCGGAATTTTAAGCCAAGGAAAAGTTGGTTCTGATTTACCAATAGCTTATGCTTCGCGAACATTGAACGAAAGTGAACAAAATTACTCTACGATAGAAAAGGAACTACTTGCAATTATTTATGCAACAAAATACTTTAGACCATACTTGTACGGACGAAAATTTACTATAGTTACCGACCACCGCCCGCTCACTTGGCTTTTTGGCCTAAGGGAACCAAACTCGAAATTAGTAAGATGGCGACTACGATTAGAAGAATTTGACTATGACATTGTCTACAAAAAAGGAAAAATGAACTCGAACGCAGATGCTCTTTCCAGAATAAAAATAAATGCATTAGAGACATTTGAAAATGAATCAATCTTTAATAATCCCGGTGATGTTGACGAAAACGTTTTGGAAATGTTGAGAGAAATTACTCACGAACCTCAACAACAAACTTCAAATATTCAAAATTCGAAAGGAAATAACAAAATTAAAATTTTATCAAACATTCAACTCAAACCACCAAATTTACCTACCGAATTCACACCTCATTCTAATTTTAACGAAACAACGAACGACGGAATTCCAATAATCGAAGAAGCAGTAGATAATAAACTAAATCAAATAATTGTTCTACCTTGTCGCGAACAAACCATGAACGTCATTAATGATAATTATGAAAATTTAAAAATTCAAACCCTCAAAATTCCAAAGGAATCTAACAAATATTTTATTCTTAAATTTTTACAAACCTACACTACATCCGAAAAAACTTATCACATGTATTTTCATGCAGAAAAATTATATCAAGATTTTTGTCAAGTATATTTAAAAAGTTTTTCTGAAAAAGGTCCTAAATTAATCCGATGTACAAAAAAATTAAATTTAATCAGAGATAAAGATGAACAATTATTACTAATAAGAAATCACCACGAAGGTAAAACTAATCATCGCGGAATAAATGAAACTTTAGAATATTTAAAACGAAATTATTTTTGGAAAGATATGAAAACAAATGTTTCAAATTATATTAATTCTTGTACTATTTGCCAAGTTACGAAATATGCGAGAAAAAAACCTTATGTTCCTTTGCTCATAACCGAAACTCCGAGTAGACCATTCCAAATTTTACATATGGACCTATTTAGTTACAATACCAACGCATATTTAACAATCATAGATGCATTCACAAAATTAGCACAAGCATTTAAGATAAATTCGAAAAATGCAATCGAGATAACCCAAAATTTGATGCAATATATTAATTTTTATGGTGTACCCGAAAGGATAATATGCGATAACGGTGGAGAATTTAAAAACGAAGTGGTCAAAGAATTTCTTAAATTACATAAAATCGAAATTCATTTTACAACACCATCCCATCACGACTCAAACGGAGTAGTTGAACGACTACATTCAACATTAATCGAACACCTACGTATATTACAATCCCAATTTCCAAACGACGATAATCTAATGCAATACGCGATTACAGGATATAACAATAGTATACACAGTGTAACCAAATTTACCCCTTTTGAACTTGCTTTTGGACACACTAACTTAAGAGACAACACCGATTTATTTTTAGAACGAAATTTTTATCAGAAATATATTGACGATCACAAATTAAAAACCCAGATAGTCTACGATAATTTAGAAAATAAAATAAAACAACATAAAATGAGTACTATCAGTAAAATTAATGCAGAAGGAGACGAACAATTCGACTTTAAAATGGGACAACAAGTCTATAAAATAAACACCAGAAAACGAACAAAAAAGGACAATAAATTCATAGGGCCTTATACAATTACACTCTTATTACCCCATAACAAAGCCGAAATAGTCAATAACAAAAATAATAAACACGAAATTATTCATTTAAAGGAACTCAAAAAACCAAATTTGATTTCAGATATCTCTGGCTCATGATCAATGCTGACGAACCAACTTATACGCAAATGACTGACAACCCAGGCTTACTTCATGTACGTTTAGGCAATGCCTACAACAAAATTTCTTCTTGGACTTTCATTCAGATTTTTGACTTATCACTAATTATTATGAATCAATTTCATTCACTAGAAAACCAATATAAATTCATAAACTTCACTTTTCATAATACCTCCATTGACATTGAATATAAAAAGGAATTTTATAACTTACATCAGATAACAGACCATTTAATAAATTTAATAAATAAACAAATTTCGCAGATAAACCCTTCAGTTTTAACAAAATTAAATAGACAAAAACGTGGTGCTATCAATGGATTAGGATCTCTGATAAAAATCATAACGGGAAACCTAGACGATCAGGATGCTATACGTTTTGACAATGCAATCCAAAATTTAAAACAAAATCAAAATAAAATGAAAACAATTATAAATGACCAAATAACATTAATGCAATCCGTCATAACAAAATTCAATAATACAGCAATCGCTCTTGTTAACAATCAAAAACTATTAGAATCCAAGTTAATACAATTTCAAAAATTAATAAACGAAACTAGAGTACAAAATTTAAGATATGCACATATTAAAATGATATCCACTACAATTTCAGAATTGATAACAACCTTTCAAATAATTAACACTTTATTAAATAATTTAGAAATAGCAATAAGTTTTGCAAAAATTAATACTTTCCATAACTATATAATTGACCCAATCGATCTTTTAGAAGAAATTAAATTAATAAATAATGAAATTGAGAATGTTAAATTACCGTTTAAACCTACTTTAGAAAATATTTTACTATTTGAAAAAATCATTAACATTAAAAGCTATATAAAAGATAATCAAATCGTTTTTCTACTTGACATTCCAATCGTGGAAAAGGAAAAATATGACTATTTTAAATTATACCCCTTACCAATTTTCACTATCCAAAACAATTATAAAATAATCCTACCTAATTCAAAATTCCTAATCATAAATGAGCATTATTACTCGAATTTCGATAATAAGTGTCGAGAAATAAAATTCGACGAATACTTATGCGAAGAAATTACATATGAATCACAAAAAGATGAGGACAACCCATGTGAAGTACAACATTTAAAATTTTCGAGAAACATAACAAATTGTAGACAAGAAAATATTAAATTAAAAAACCTTAAAATTCAAAAAATTGAAAATGGAAAATGGATAGTAATAACTTCGAATCAATTACTGGGAAACCAAAAATGTCACGAAGAAAAGGAAAACGTTCCTTTAAAAGGTACATACGTAATCGAACTTCCAAAAAACTGCGAATTGACCATACAGAACATCAAATTACAAGATTTCCAAAACGAAAACAAAAATTTTAAATTTTTTAAAATTCCCAACTTAAAATTATCAACAATGCTAGAAATAAAAGACGACTATGATGTTAAACCTTTGGAACTGTCAAAAATCGATTTGAGTGAATTCAGTAAAATACAAAGTGAATTAAATGATCAAAAAGTGAAATTAAAGGATAACGTAGTGATACATTTTAAGAAAACTAGTATTTGGACCATTTTAATTTATTTAATCATTATAATAATAATAATGTATAAAATTTACTTTTGTGTTAGAAAATTTAAACATTTCCAGCTCGAAAACGAAGATAGCGAAATCAAACAAGAAGACGAAACCAAGCAAGAACCCAACTTAGGCACGTCAGAAAAATTAGTCACTAAAAAGCTCCAAATTTTTCAAACTTAGGTGGGAGGAGTTATATTCTATCATTAATTTGGGCATGTAGACTTATGTTTTTTGTAATAGTTTTAATAATAATGTGTGACAACGATATGAAATGCAATTCTGCATTTCACACAAGTTTAAAGAACTTGTGTTCTGTTAATGTTATGAATGTATAACATTCCGAAATAAGAGTATCACTGATAAATAAAAGTCAGTAGTCTTTTAGCAATCAACAAGAGTAGTTAGATATCATTGTAGTCGAGTAGTTGTTTTTTAAAGTAGTTTATAAAGCTTGTGTTCTGGAAATTACCAATAATTGTTAATAAATTTTATAACCTTTTTTAAAAAAGGAGTTATTATTTACCAAACTATTACTTGACATGAGTTTCTTGGTTTTTTTTAATTACTATATAAAAATGTTGTATGATTACTATCAAGTTGTCGGCTTCTTTTTTACATCCGTGGCTGCTTAGTTTATAAAACAGGCATATCTGTTACCTCTCGAAATAGAAGAAAACCGCGAAACAGTGTAATGTTTACATTCCCGACCGTGCTTCTACAACGAGAGTTTACTGTACTTGGAAATGTAATTTGTACTTTCAACAAAATTGTACTTTAAGTACAAATTACAAATACTTCGTTTTCGAGGACGTCCAAGTACAAATACAAATACAACTACACAAATGTACTTAAGTACAAAATACAAATACCAGAAAAAAAGTATTTGATTCTAATTTCAAGTACATTTCTTCAAGTACATACCCAACTCTGATGTTCTTATAACAAAATTTATCTAATTTTAAAGGGTTCAAACTTAATCCCTATTTAAAAAAATTTATTTATACTAAAAGATGTGAGTTTAAAATGAAACATGACAATATATCAGGATATACCGACCTATTCTACCCAATAAACGTTCTGGATAAGTTTGAAATATCAACTATACATATTTCTGCTTATGTATCTGCGGTGGCACATCAATCATGGCAAGAGTAGCTTAATTTGATTTCTAGGTATCTTGGTATTATTTTTGCAAAAGTGTGCTTTATAACCATTCATAATATAACCAATATAAGAATGCAACGCTTTTAGTTCTTTTGGATAAATAGTATTACAAACCAATTCTTTTTATATTTTTTGTTTGTTGTTTGTTTGAAATGTAATATAAACTTCTATAATAATAATAGTATTTATTATTAACAAGGTGCTACCTGCCTGCGTCCAAGTCGCAAAAGTTGGCGAGACAAACGCTAAACTAGCCTTACCTTTATTTGTTTCCTCGAAACAGAACAACACTACGGCTAACAAAGCCTGAGAGCAAAATCCGGGGGGGGGGGGTCGAAAGACAAGATTTAACCTTGCTTCACTCAAAAATCCAAAAGTTACTAAAGAGGCGCCATGCACTTTTTGTCGCTCGCCTGAGATGTAATAAGCTAAAGTGCAAAAGTAAAAAAAAACACAAAATAAAGGTAAGCTGCGTTTAATAAAAAATAAAGAAATATCGTCGTGGAATATATATTGTCGTGGTACGTCTGTGTACAAAGGGGGGGGGGTGTTTAAACATTAAGTTTATTTTATTTTATTTTAAATTTTAAAATTCCCGCGAGTTAGCGAAGCTGATGCCAACTGGCGAGGAGAGACAGCTTTTTGGAAGATGGCGAGAGAGCCACGTAAAATGAAAGAGGAAAAATTATATTGAATTTGAAAAGTTTGTGAAAATTTAAATTAAAGTGTTATACAAGAATAAGGAAATTTTATTTGAATTTAATACACAAATTACTACCTAATATAATTTATTGTTGTGATTGTTAATGATAGCGTTTGGTTTTGTTTTTAAAGGAACGACAAAAGCAAAGCGATACCACGGCACATGGGTGTGCTATCTTTGAATTTAACGTGCCCATTTTATGAGAAAATGAGAACTAGCCGGGTAGGATGATGAAGTGAAATGTGTTGTCGGTAGGAAAACAAATATTAAAATTTTTGAAGAGGAAATATCACGTCAATATGTACAGGCACGTATTACCACAAGTCTCGCAAATAGTACGCAGCGAGGTGAAATAGTTGCAAAAAAAATGTTGTAATTTTCAGTACTGAATATCACCCTTAAATGCTAACAATTATGGGACCGAGCTATACTCGGTAAGCAAACAAAATCTAATTAGGATGAATAAGTTATTCTTCGTACCGTCGATCTTCACGATCTCATACAACATAAAATCATACAAGTAACAGTAAGTTCGCTCACCCAAATTCGTTGATACGCCCCTGCTTTGCTTCAAACTTAGATGTGGTTGTTTCTTACAAATGCCGTCAGTCGCGCTCCTGAATGAATTTGAATCGCTGTAACAAATTATCAACGGCTTCTGGCTGACAAAAAAAAGTTCACGCAGATTAGATGTTTCGTGCTCGTAGTGGGATGCAGCGGTACGTTGATTTACACTCCAACAGAAATCCGTTTTTGGTGAGGGTGTTCCAGATAATGAGGTAATAAAACGTAAGTTAACAATGTTGGATCTTAACCTTACTTATTCGATATTATGAATTATTACTTCTAGTAAAACAAATTGTGTCGTTCTGAATAGCCTTTCAACCTCGACCTCTTGAGATATTTCTAACTAACCCCGAATGACGGAATAATTCCCCTCGTCGTCTCAACGAAAGATGGAATTCAGTTGCCGATGTGATTCGAAATGGTAACACAAACCTTGAAGTTGCCTGGTACGTAACACTAACCAATTACTAACTTCTTAACCACCGATCGACGTAATTATCTCGCAAAATCTTACTTTTAGGACTACCTGACTAACTTGTCAAAAATTTTCCAGCAAGGTGATATGGTATCTCCCTATCGTTACAGTTATTACCAACCTCTTTCTATCGAAGATATCGCATTTCCGGAAATCAAAGCGCCTAAATCAAACTTACGCCTATCTAAATTTAAGGTAAATGAATTTAATAGCAACAAAAGGGTTGTGATTTGAAATATAATGATTTTAGGCACTCGTGATGCTTCTTTGTTACGTCCGAGGTGCAACGATGAAATCGAAACGTAACAAAGGATTACATTCCTTTTGGAATATTCCTACCTCATAAGAGGTCGTTACAATTCATTTTATACAAGGTGAACTGCTCCTTCTGTCTTCTTCTTTGCTGTGCTAGATGTTCGCATGTGTTCTCGCTTCGTTCGCTATTTCTCTCCATATCACTCTGACATTTCTCTCTCCATTCCGTCACTTCCATAGCTCTCAGGTCGCCCAGCACTTCGTCCATCCATCTATCTCTTATTCTACCTCTGTTTCTCATCTCACTTGGTTTCCAATCCGTGATTAGTCTTAGAACGTCTCGTGGTTCCTTTCTTGTAAGTGTCCGATCCATCTAATTCTCTGCGCCTTCACATGTTTCACGATGTCTCCATGTCTGTATATTTCCATTACTTCGGCGTTCGTTCTCTGTCTGTATTGCCCGTTCCCACTCGGAACGTGATGTAGTTATGGTCACTCAGTGTCTCATCCTGTGTCACCCTCCAGTCTCTCACCTCGCATATGAGGCTGTTGGTCGTCATCGTAATGTCTATTATAAAGTTGGACGCTCCGCGGCGGAAAGCAGGCTCCTCTCCCACATTACATAGGTGGAGGTCAAGCTTGCTACCTTCCTGCGTTGAAGTCGCAAAAGTTGGCGAGACAAACGCTCACTTACCTACCTTCATTTGCTTCAAAAGAACGGCGCTACGGCTCAAATCTACGGAGAACAAATTATGGGGGGGTCAGAAGACAAGATCCAGTCTCGCTCCACTCAAAAACATAAATGATTCAAAAAAAAGGCGCCACACACTTTTTGCCGCTCGCCAGAGATGTTAATCAAAAGTGCAAAAGCAAGGAAAATAAAAAAACAAGTAAAGATAAGCTGCGTTTAGTTACAAAAATATCAACGACGTCGAATAGCACAAGAAATAACGCACAAGTATCACAAATCATACGCAGCGAGTCAAAACAAATAAAATATAATCTATTTTTCAGATCTGAATAGTTTCTCAAATTAAATAACAATGATAATCGAGTTTTACTCGATTTGCAACAAAAAAATTAGGATGACTATCTTCTTTCTTCCGACCCACATCGTTATACTGAACAACAAATTCCGCCAATAACCAAAAGTAAATCGCACTAACAAATTTAATAAGAAAAAGTCGCTCACCAATTTTCGTCGGTACGCCCCTGTTCTTCTTTACTCGGTTTAAGTGTGTGAAGTGTGTTACAAAAGTGGCCGCTACCAATGCGCACTTGTGATTCAAGACGGCTTCCGAATTCCAACTGGTAAATTAAAGTAGATGGCAATGTTGATAGATGTTAATGGCTCGAAGTAGACTTCAATAACAACAATATTCGTACTCCAATCGTGACTTGTTCTTGGTAATAGTAATACGGTAGTAAATGTGATAGGTAAGTTAAAATCAGATCATAACCTAACTTCCAAAATAATATTCTTCCAAAGTATTTTCAGCATCTAACCAAGCAACCTTCCAAATTCGATCTTACGTGAATTCGCTAATGACCCCGAAAGACGGATTAATTCCACACGTCGACTCGACGGGATGGAATACAAAATAATCGATGTAGCTCAAACCGGAAAATAACAAAGCGCAAGTTGTTCGGTGAATACAGACACCTAAACCAACTTTATCGCCAACAAATCGATGCGAATTGCACACAAAAACTCACTTTTTGGGCTACTTTACTAAAATTGCCAAAATTTCAGGAAATTCGCCTATCTGAACTGATAATATTTTTTCTAAAAATCATTGCCAACATTTTTCCTATTTGATTTCGCATTTCCGCGATTGAGGCGCCTAAATCAAATTTACAATGGCTAGAAAATCTCGGGTAAGCGTAAATATTCATAGATATTTTCCTATTTTAAATTTTCTGTTGCATTTTAGGTAACGAATAATGCAATTGTTACATCCAAGGTGTTACGATGGAATCGGAATGTAACAAGCTCGGCCGCCAGTTCGCAAACTATCTCGCCTCTTTGGTCTGTTTGTGTCTCTCCCCACTCGGTCGCCTTGACATTGAAATCGCCGGCCACTATGGTTTGCATTGTTTGCGAGGCGATGCTCTGCCTCAGTTCGTTCTCGAATGTTGTGATGGAGGCATTTGGGGAGAAATAGCAGCTGTATACAATATATTCCCCCATCCGAACCCAAACATAGCCCTGACCCTGGCCCCAGTTTAGGATCGATGTTTACTTCGGCACGAATATGGCGGCCAGGCCCGAAAGATCCGCTAGCCAATCTTCGCCGCTTGCCCGGTTTGGTTTGTCTTCGATCTGTGGGGGAGGGCTCTGTGGTGGGCTCAGTTCTTCTTCGACATTTGTCCATTTTGGACACCTTGGCCCATATTGGTGTGGGGCTTTGCACGATTTACACCTAGCCTTGCTTTTGCATTCGTAGGCCTTGTGGCCCTCTGTGCCGCACCTTAGGCAAGTGTTTATAAAGTTTCTTGTATCAGTGCAGGTTTCCGTTTTGTGCCCTATTCGTCAGCATCTTCCGCAGAATCTTCTGTGTGTTTTTTCCTTCGGTATACATCCAGACACCAGTCCTATTATCAGTTTCTGGCCCAGTATTTTTTTGGCAAGGTTATTGGCTGCGAATACCGCATCGTTACCAGAAGGCTTTTTTTTTTTCGTGCGTTGGAGGAAGGAAAATGCTTTATGCACTAACCCCAGCCGAAGCCAAGAGTGTGGGACTCATCAATGATGCTACCCACTAAAAACCCCTCCTCGAGATGGTATGATGGTAAGTCGCACGGCAATCAAACAGGGAGGCAAGATCTAAGTCCTCCCTGCGGGCATCCACGGAATCCGCATATAAGCATTACTTAATGAGTGTCCTACTAGTTCTTCAGTTTCGCTACTACTATTGTAGTTCTCTTTTTCTTATTTCTGTTTGCTTTCCTTTTCTTGTTCTTGGTATTTTTTCCTTGTTCTTCTTCTTTATCAACAAGATGTTCATCTGGGCTCTCGACAGACCCCGGCCCATCCACTCGTAGCAATTCCTGTAGAAGTCTCCTCTGGTCCTCGTCCTCCTCTTCGCTAAATTCCAGAGGGACTCCGGCTACTGTCAGGGCGAGTCGGTCAAACCTTTCCGTCAAACCATTAACAGCGCTCGCGATGTCCTTGACAGATTTTGGAGTCCTTTCGGCGCTTTTCTCAAACTCTCTCATCGCTGCAGCCACATTTTGCATCACTGCCAGGTCCGTGAAAGGCAAAGACGCATCCATGCCGTGGTCTGAATGGCCTCCACCGCCGCTCCGACCTCGTTTATGGCTCGAGCGCACTCCGCGGAAGCCATGTTTATCGCAGTCTTGATGCGGCCAGCTCTTTCCTCTGCTTGGGCTTCCTGTCGTTCAGACGCCCTTCTCATTTCTTCAAGCTTTTCAGTGACTGCTTCTATTTTAGCCGTCTGTGCGGCTGCAGCTTCAGCCAATTCACGCAAGCTTCCTTCCATGTCGTCCAGGGAACTCGGGTCAGGTGCCCCCCGCTCATTCTGGATGGCCTTCAGGGCATCCAGCTCCTCCAGCGTTCTCCGGAAAGACTCCATACAGACCCTAACCGCCTCCCTGACATCCAGAGCAATGTTGTTATGTTTGCCCATCACCTTTTTCAGCGCGGCTATCGATGCCTGCGGTTTGTTACCAGAAGGCTGGGAAGACTCAACATCCCAGGCATGAACGAAGAATGTATTAAGGCCATAATCGAGACGCTATTCCCAACCCATGAAGAGGAAAGAGTAGCTCGGAAGATGGTGACATCGGATAAGATGATACCTTTCACTCATGGAGAACTGCAAGAGGCCCTACTCAGGATGCCAACAAACAAAGGCCCTACTCAGGATGCCAGCAAACAAAGCCCCGAGACCGGACTCAGTGCCGGCAATCATCGTAAAGAAAATGGCGGAGGGTTTCCCGTCCCAGATCCTACGCTTTTTTAACAACTACCTCAGACAGAGGAGGTACCCAGACGTATGGAAGATATCCAGATTGGTCCTACTGCGCAAGGGAGACAAGCCGCTGCATCTCCCGAATTCATACAGACCTCTCTGTCTGTTGGACGACATGGGAAAACTGTTTGAAAGACTGCTAGTAAAGAGATTAACGAAGAAATTGAGGCGACAGGGAGACTTGCCCCTAACCAATATGGATTTCGAAAGAGGCATTCTACAACAAACGTCCTTAAGAAAATAACAACAACGGTCGCAAAGGCTAGGGAGGGCACGTGGCGCACGCAAGAATTCGTCGCAGTGGTTACCATAGATGTAAAAAATGCTTTCAACTCCGTGAGATGGAAGGACTTTTTGCAAGCCCTACGCAACAGATACATCGGGGGCCATATGTACAACATCCTGGTAGATTACCTCTCCTCGAGGAAAATCAGAATAGAGGAGAGAGCGTACGAGAAAGTGATTCCCGTTACCAGTGGAGTGGCACAGGGGTCGGTGCTGGGCTCGACCCTGTGGAACGTAACTTACGACGAAGTCCCCAGACTCGGCATGCCGCCTGGAGTTACCCTGGTGGCCTTTGCAGATGATGTGACCGTGGTGGTGTCGGCAAGGAAACCGGAAGACCTATCGACAAAAATAAATATAGCCCTACAAACATTAAGTGATTGGATGCAACGGCATGGCTTTCAAATCGTCCTAGAAAAGACGGAGGCGCTCCTCCCCATTGGGAGAAGAAAACTTTCTAATATGCACTGCATAGTGGAGGGCGAGACAATCGCTCCTAGAGAAACTCTGGCGAGTCTAGGCGTTACACTAGATAAGGGAATGACGTTCAAACAACATCTCATAAGATCAGCAAACAAGGCTAGTAAACTACAAACCGCCCTGCAGCAGCTGATGCCCAACATGGCGGGTCCTAGATCAAGTAAGAGGAGGCTCCTCAGCTCAGTGGTGCACTCGGTCCTGCTGTACGGGGCCCCGGTGTGGTATGAGGTGCGACGCGAATCGTATCGAAACATCCTGGCTAAGATTCAGAGAAGGGCAGCCATTAGAGCGGTGAGCGCATACCGTACTATTTCCCAGGCTGCGGTGCTCGTCATATCGGGGATCATCCCAATTGATCTATAGGCCTTTGGACGATGGAAAGTCATCAAAAAGTTAAAAAAAAGACGTACAACAAGAGCTAAGAGAGCTATGGGAGCAAAGGTGTTACTACTAGGCCAAGAGATGGTGGACCTACTCCCAAATCCCTATACTGGATCCATGGCTGGACCGAAAAAATGGGGATGTGGACTTCCACGTCACCCAGATTATATCGGGATACGGCTGCTTCAACGAGTATTTGAGCAGAATGGGCCTGCGAGAGATACCCGAGTGCCGATATTGCGACCGGGGAGAACTTTAAGCGGTGAATAAGGCATATTAGAAGGAATTAGTACACTTTTGTAAAATATTTACTACCATTTTATAGAATCAATTCCTTATTTAAACTTATAAAATTCGTTTTAAAAATTTGCTGAACTAATCTTTTTTTTAATAACTATTCTTTCTTCGTGTTTTAAATTGTTTGTACTGTTAACGTACTGTACAGAATTTATATCCAACACTTGGTACATTTTAAAAATTAAGAAAAATCATAAATAATTTAAGCACAAAACCACGGGATCACAAAATAAAGAATTACAGACAATCGAGACATGTCACACATGACCTGTGTTATGAACCCAACTGATGATTAAGAGTCTCTTACACTTTGATTCGTTTGTCATAGTATATTCGAAAACTATAATAAAATAAGGAATATTTTCATATAAAACTTTTCCATGTACCTTATGATTTAGTTCAACCCTAAAACTGCTCCTTTTCTCGCGCCGCTCCCGAGTTAACGCTGCCACTTTCGAGTGGCAGACGAGCGGGTTTATTACACATTTGCAAAGTTTTTTCAGCCTGTGTATTAGTCAAAATTTTTGTACCTTATGGTATAGTTAACATTCACGCTGCTTCCCGGAGTATACATTGTATAAATGTTAGACACTGCGTTTCTGAATCGAGTCATTATGTCATGTTACCTGGATTTTTAGTCATAATTTTTTTGATTAATTTATATTTTTTTAAATTAGTTGTCGTTTTCGTTACATAGCGTTAAATACCCACAATCATTATAATTTAAATTAATTAATTCTTAAATAATATCCCTTAGCCCCCTTGGTTGCAATAGTCCTAATTAGAAATCATTCTGTCATTACTTGTATTAAGCTTCCGAAAATGTTATGTAGAGGTCAGCCCAGACTATCCAGTTGAGTAGTCCTTGCGTAAAAAGGAGCAGTTGGTCTCGGACCCCGGGTCAGCTCATGTTGGGTTCAGTTTCTGGGTTTATTATTTTACTTGTTTGCGTCACATTTTCAAAATTTTGGTGTTTGAAAGATTTTTATATTTTTAGGACGAATAGGATGGTTTCCATACCTGTTTAGGATTGTGTTAATTTTTTTTTAAGCAAAGCATTTCGACGTTGTGCAATTTCCCTTGGGAAAGATTTGAAGAAAATAATATCCACCAATAAGAAACGCAACATGTATTAGTTTGGGTCAATTCGCAACTGTAACTTTAAAAAAAAAAATAGCCATTATTAATCGGCAGGTAGGTAACGGGGATCAGTTTTTGATCTGGCAAATGTTGACCAAAAAGCATACTGCAACTAGTATACACTATTGGTTATCCGAATGGACTAGAATAGGTGCACCAATTCCCAAAAAAATCGTGAGTGATTTTTCAAGAGCCATTTTAATTGCAACAATCCGTGTATTTACATGATATTCAACGTTAGAAGATTATGCTGACGCTTGCTCTAAGGACCAAAACATGTGTATTTTGTGAAAAATTAAAGGAAACTAATTAAATAATTTTAATCTTCCTGCTTTAGGCAAATTAATACTTTGCCGCAATTTTGATGATGTTGAAAAGTTACTTCAATCAATTTTAATAGTAGTGCGCAGTGAAACTGACGGACTGGATTTATAATAGAATTCCAACACCTTGTGAATTGACAAAGCAGCAATTACAAAATAATATTTGCAATGATGAAGAATTATCCTTCGATAACATTGAAAATGACCCACAATCTGAGGTGCATACTGAAAGCGACGAAGAAATAAATTTATAAGATCATAATAAGCAAAGAAGGAAAAATGATAACAAATTTCAACAAAGGAATGCTTTTTATGGGTCCAGAGTATAAACAATAAAGTTTTAAAAATTATTTCAGGTTCTCAAGGAGATGGCGTAAATGCTCATTTTTATCCAAAGGCAGCAGATAAACTGCTGAATGCAATGTCGTTACTACCGTTTTGGTCATGCGTATGTAGAAATCTTTTTCAATACAGTCGTATACCAGCATCCTGTGAATCCGTTCAACATAATTAAAAATCAGATTTTTCAAGGGGAACATCTACTGATGAGGGCCGACAATTTTGTTTCGCATCACTTAAACTATTAAAATGGCAGAATGGAAACTGCAACCGTGAATACTTGAGAAGCAACTAAGGCGAAAGAAAATTTCAATTATTCTGAAGTTGAACACGTTGAATGCTCAACTTGTCAAAAGTTTGTTAAAGCGGTTAAAGCTATAAATTCTGTAGAATGGTGGTCGCTGAGTGCTAATTCCCAAAATGACCAATCTGCAGAACAAAGAATTTGCATACAGTGCAGTAATATTAACACTAAAGTGAAAATATCTGAAGAGGTGGAAAACTGGAGAGGTTTTGGAGTAGAAAACACAAGAATAAAATAAATCGAAGGACATGAATTACTTTTGCATGATAAATTTTCAAAAGTACCGATTTTAAAAAACTGAGGAAATATTTTATAAATTGTAATGGAAAATTTTCCTTCAATCACTAAATCTGTAAAAGATCGTTTTTAATTGATTGCCAAACAACGGTAGCATATTTATACAAACTACTTTTTAAAGATTACCCCAGTTTCCAAGAAACATACTAATGCAACAGAGGATGCATTAAAAAAACTATTGAGTTGCCCATGATTCAAATAACAGAAAATGCAATTTTGACCCAAAATAATTATAATGGAGCCATGAAAAACGAAATAATAAGAACGCAGTTGCCTTTGTCGGCGAAAATGCTCAGGAACTGAAAGGGCGAAACCGTCGTCGTCCAAAATTCGCGAATACTGTCCAAAATTAGTCCATAATTAAATACTTATTTATTATTATAATAATAATAAGTGATGCATAAATTGAGAACAGCAGAAGTGCTAAAATAGACCCCTACAGAAATACCAGATGAAACAGGTAGAGATACTACATCCAATAGTCACTTGCTGACTTCTATCAGATAGGAAATCGGTTAGGAGATGAAGAGTTCCTTCCGTAAGACCGAAAAATTTCAATATGGCAATAAGCAACCTATGACTGTGTCAAATGCCTTGCTGTAGTCCAAAAGAACGAGAAGAGTCACCTTATCCCTGTCAGCAGCATTGCTTATATCATTTGTTACGTCAAGCATTTCTGTGGTGCAACTGTGTAGAGATCTAAATCCTGACTGCATGCTAGGAAGGGTATCATTTACATCCAGATGTGCTCTTAACTGTTTTTCCATAATCCGTTCAACCATTTTAGAAAAGACACTTAATAAACTTATAGGTCTTAAAGGAGAAAAAATCTGAAGATGGTTTTACTTTAAGTAGAGGAATTACCAGTGATTTCTTCCAAGCATCTGGGAATACCCCCGCAAGCAGACATGAGTTAATGATGTGTGTGATGAAAGGATAAATATAATTATGAGCTGCATATTTCAAGAAGAAAAATATTAAGCCCATCAGTGCATT
This sequence comes from Cantharis lateralis, assembly GCA_963170105.1. Taxonomy (NCBI): domain Eukaryota; kingdom Metazoa; phylum Arthropoda; class Insecta; order Coleoptera; family Cantharidae; genus Cantharis; species Cantharis lateralis. The sequence continues at coordinate 11,980,016 of OY720626.1, forward strand.
TAGTAAATCATTATTTGTGGATGTTCTGACATTTAGATATTCAATACATCGTGTACATTGCGTAACTGAATGGTTTCACCATGATAAGGTTCCTGCATATTTATCTTCATGCCGTCCAAGCAATATGTCTCATCGGAGATACTCTGCGCATCGCAGACCGCAATCTCAAAATCTTCAAAAAATATAGAATATAGAATGTAACTCCACCTCCACGAGAATCACGGTCTCGACGAGCTGTTATGTAGTTGTCATTGTGAATTCTATCATTTGGAACGGAACTATTCAGCCAAGTCTTGGTGACCCCAACTATGTCATACTTATGCTGGAGAACATGATCCCTTAATTTATCGAAATGTGTAGGAGCAAGTAAGGAATGTACGTTAATACGTGCAACATTTAGAACCCTCTCACTCATGTTGAAAATATTACAAAACCAACCGAGTCTACAGCCGAAGACGCGAGAGGCCCGCCCAACGCATTCTTACTCCAATACAAGAAAAGAGAAATATGCAAAAGGGAAAAAAGAAAAAACCTTAATTGTTAGCAAGCGACGCGTCCCAAACTCAAAGGAGACCAAAATACGCACGCTGTACCAGTCGTTTCGGCTAACAGTAGCCGAGGTCAAATTGATTAAAAGAGTGTGAACTGCTCAACACAGTCGCAACGTCTTACTTTCCGCACAATCTCACAGGCGATGTACTCCGTATAAACATGTAAATTAACCTTGGAAAAAAAAAGAAAAAACCAGCAAATTAAATCAGATAAATTATAACATTATTTGAATTCAAAAAGTATGATATGTGATTTTTAAAAATAAACATTCAAATTAGCAATTAATTAATTTTTAACAAAAAAGCAAAAATAAGAAATGTAATAATTGGTTCATTTAGAAAGTATAGTAAAGCAAAAATGTGAAGTATAGTTAAATTTTAAATTAGTTAACAAATTAAATGTGATTCGATAATGAAGATAAACAATCACAGGACAAAATTATAATAAACACACATTGAGTATAGTCGCACCGCATCAACAAAGCTATTGTAACTCACCTAATGGTTTAGCCACAAACAGCTGCACTTTGGAAGCACCATCATCATCCGGCAAAGATCTAACTACAATTTTCCCATCACGAGTCTCCCACGAGCAGCCCATATTTGATACAGCTTCTATATACACATGCAACCTCTTTCCAGTTAAGTCCTCTCTTAATACATACTTGGTGCCTTAAAAATTTTGTTTATTGGAAAATACGAAAGATTTCTTCTGGTAAGAAATAAACTTGATGATGATTGCACGTGGCTTTTGTACATTCCATTTACCTATGCAATGTGTTCGATCTAAATCAGTAACAGATGGGTTTAATTTTAGGTTTGTGTTGGTGATATCCTAGACCAGTTAGTTGGTGTTTTCTCCCGCCTCTTCAGGAACCCCATACAGGCGCAAGCAGTTTCTTCGACTGTATTGCTCTAAGTCGTCCAGCCTATTTTCCAAAATAGCAATTTGCTACTGGTTTTCCGTTAAAAGTTTTTTTAATATCATTGATTGATCTTTTCAAAGAATCCAACCTCTCTTCCATGCGTTGAGCGAAAACGGTAAAAACTTTTTCGCATATGTTAACCACGTCCGCTTCACCACCATCACCAGGTCTTCCTGTGCTGCGTGTTCCCATCTTGTTTTGGGGCATAATAATTTCACTATTTTAATGGACCGGGTCGACTATAAGATAATTTTTAACCAATACTTGTATCCAAGTGCCAGAAATCCCAGATTGCGGCAAAGAGAACAAATATATCACAAACCACAAGATGACGACCAAACTTTACAGTAGTAACAATACTCGATCTAGGTCTTCACATAATCTAACAAAATACCCGTTTATAGCGGAGCACAAACGAAAGCGATTTAAGCGGCCATGTTGGTCGCTATATCAGATGATAAAATTTTACAATCAAATCTTTCTTTCTTGTTGATTTAAGCGTTTCCCGACACTTGTATTCGCGATTCAAATGGCTTGTAAAGGCGCTGCTAAAAAACCAAAATAGCTGGCGTTGAAGGTATTCAAGTAGAAGTGCATCTTTGAGTGTTGAACAATAGTGCAATGTAAGTAACTAATCTTATTTATATTTGTCAGTTTTTATTGCAACAACTTTTGTTAATAAATCTATAAGTATTGGTAGTAAAATAATGTGGTCGATTTATTAAGATTACTACAAAATGTCAGTTATAGGTTATTGCCATAAAAATGACAAAAAGTGTTAAAAATATTTACGTATTTATCTAGTTATTTGAAATAAAAGGTACTCGAGGCGTACTCGTGTACGCAGAAAAGTTGATATACCCCAGCATTCATTAGGTTTTCCTTTTATTTGTTGTTGGAAGGGTGTCTATAAGTCGGTTTCTACTAACCGGATATATAATGATGTCTTTTTCCCTAAATATTTATGGTATCTTGTCGCTAATGTGGCCTTGGTATGTTATGGCGGAGTACTTCAACTTTCTCTCCTTATTGGTCTTATTGGTATATTGTGTTTGTGTAGCTTCGGCTGTGACTTCAGCTGGGGCATTTTTGGATTCATAGGTAACCACTTCTTATTGTAGTTTATGTATTTTTTGTAGGATATCCTTGTTGTCGTTTATCTTCTTTTTATCATTTTTATGTATCCAGATAGAGGTGTATTGTTAATCTCGTAACATCCCCGTCCCCATCACACGTTTTACGGTGGGGGCAAAACCATCGTTCGACAAAAGACCTCCGTGAGCCTGGGGGTGACCCTGAACATGGAACTCCAATACATAGACCATTTTCTAAATTAACTTAATTAATTTTCTAATTAACTAGCTAGAAAAAAATACTGAACTCCGGTACACTTCGATTCTGTAGTACAAAGTCTCGATTGGGTACAAAGCTATGAAAATAGAATCTGCAGAGTCATTCTAACCAAAATTCAAAGAAGGTTGGTACAACGAATGGTATACGCCTAACGCACTGTATCAAAGAGTGCGGGCATATAGAAATTTTGGTTTTTAACAAAAGATATAAAACATAAAATTCATTTTAATTTGAAACATTTTATTTTGTTTTCATAAATTTTAATCAGTCAATTTAGAAATACAAAAAAGTAACCCCATCCGCTTTTTAAGACAGCATCTAAACATTATTATTTGCCATTCTTAGAAGAATGAAACTCACCAAATCCCATCAATTTAGTTATTTACTGGGCTTCTTCGTCTATTTCGTCAACTACTTCTGATGCTTTCCTTTTCTTATTTTGCCGCACCTCTTTTTTATATGCCTGGAATTTTTCATCTTCTTCCGCTAAAACCTTAAGTCGTTCAGCCATATTGTATTCTTGCTGCATTCCTTCTTTCTTCAGCTTTGCTAGTTCGAATCTTTTTTTAACGGAGTCCAACGTACTTCTCTCAACTTTCATCGAAATTCCTAAAATTTTTTAATGTCGTCGACCATTTACTTGAGCTAAATAGGTTTTTGAGTTTTTGACAGAAATATCACATACTTCGCAATAGTAACCGTCGTTTTCTTCCGAACTTTTCGTTACAATTCGACTCGTCCCGACCTGCAATTCAAAATTGAATTTTTTTTCATGCGGTTTTAGTAATTCGCGTTGTACGGGTGGTTCCCTATTCGTATTTTTTTGACGTGAATACGTCTATAAAATCGGTAAAAAATATATAACAAAAAATGTGTGTGTGTACAAAAAGTACATTCTAACTGTTCAAAAATTAAAAAAAAATGTAACGAAACATGTGTGTGTACTAAAAGTACTCCCTACAGGTTTAAAAATTTAAAACAAATATGTAACGAAAAACGGGTGTATATTGTCGCATAGGGCTTTAATTATTTCAGGTTAAGGGCCCTAGCTTGGGGTTTAGCTCAGATGGTGTCAACTTCGGAATTAAGGGACTGCATATTTATATTAAACAAGAGTAAATTCTGCTAAACTTAATTCTATTAAACATACTACTTAATTTTGGAAATACATAACTACAATTATTGAACTACAACTAATTACTTACACTACCCTGGTTCAGGGTTGAAAGACGGATTCGTGCCCAAGCCCAAGCTCGAACTCCCTCGTTCCACTTCCGCGACTAGACTTTTATTATTCAATCAATCCGTCGATCATACCCCTACTATTAATTAGTAATCTACAGGATCGGACTAGCTATACTGGTCAATTCTCTTATCAGGAAGGGACATGTCTTCTGTGGAACGATTAGTAATTTAGGAAGTGTTTCCACTCGTGACATCTCCCCCTCCTAACAAAACGGCTGACCCAAGTCGTTTGGACCAAAAATAACAAAAATTTGAAATCGAATTATTAAAAACGAATAGTTTCCCGACATAAATTGAATGTGGGTGCTTTGTGAGAATTGACCCCATATGCATATTTCCTTAATCCTATCCTGAACTTAATGCTTAATAACAATAAACTTTCATATTTACCTTACATAAATGATACATACTACAAAAATAATATTTACACACATATATAAATTAGTTCATATCGTGCTTTAATTATAGTTTTTGGCAAAATCCTTAAATTACAATGATTTGTTTTTGCAATCTCTCGGATGTTCAAATCGAAATTCGCGATTCGTGTTGAAAATTTAAAATTTTGATAGAAAAGTAAATATTAGTTGCAATTGCGCTTTTTGGTTACATCACTAATTTTGTTCTAAACTTGAACCCTTTTTGATCTAGTCGTTAATTTGTACCTTTTTTATAGTAGTTCTCACGGAACTTTAGACCTCGTCATAATAAGCTGAATGTAGAACACACAACTGATTATTTGCATTGACAAATGCAAATGATATGTATGACAAGGATAGAAATAAAATATTTTGTCATCTTCACGCGATGTAATGTCGACATACGTTAGAAATATTGGAATTTGAAACATTGTAAGTTAGAGAAAGACAGAAGATAAGTAGTACAACCTTAAATACACATACTGCTTAATTAAAATTTCCATTGATTTGACTTTTATTAGCAAAATGTCACGATAAGGTTATAAACAATTTTAACCTCCTATTCAGTGGCGGGCTCGTCCTACTGTTTGCAGGTTGCACAATCGCCAAAAGTTACGCCATAGTAGTAATATTTAATTTAATTGTGTGTACAATACTTGATCGGCAAACGATCAAGTTTTTTTGATGTACTAAAAAAACCCTACCTAACATTTTAGGAGAATAATAAATAGGAAAAACTTCAACCCCACATATCTAAAACATAAGCCGCCACTGCTCCAATTAATGTATAGTTTTAGGTTAGACTATGACAGCGGTTTAAATTTACCGCTTCTATATTACTTCACAAAAAGTTATGTTTACAAACATACATTTGACTAGTGATTCTCATCTTAGTTCGTATGGTTTAGAATTATGACGAGGTCTAAAGTTCCGTGAGAACTACTATATCTGAGAATGTTAATTTAACTCATTCGTTTGCACTTTTTTAAGCACATTAATGCCGTGACTTAGTTTTACGTTTTACTATATTATTTCTACTATTGCTGACTGATCATGTTTGTAACCTTATTCCACAGTTAGATAAATGATTTGTTTAAAAAAAAAAAAAAAATCAGTTACTGTGTTTCTGCTTTTATGTCGTTTAAACTTTCAACACCTTTTTATGGTTATTCTTTTACCTAAACGCGCGAATTTAAATTGTCATTGTAATTTCAAGGTACATCCCTTTAATTTCATTTCTTATCGAAATTTCTCCAAAAATTTCTACTATTTACTCATCTTAATTATGGGCTTAACATAGCATCATCTTTAATTACTTTTTGTGCAACTTTTTTCCTGACCTATCTTTCCTAATCATATAAGTTGTGACATACAATTCTACAACATTCTTTTTAAATCGGATCCTTTTACATAATTACGTACGTACTACTTACAACTTCTTTGTTGTATTTGCTTATTTTACATAAAAATTATAACAGTTTACTAATGCTTGGATAAATTTATATCGGAAGTCTTAAAAAAAAATTGATGTTATTTTGTTCGAACTTTAATTATGATATTATATTCCTTCCTATATAAATATCTCGCTGCATTAGATTTTGGGGGTGGCCACCCTTTGTGATACATAATATCTTAACTATTCATTTCTTGACATTATTGACATTACTTAAATCGTATGTATACCGAAATTTCTAAGCACCATAACACTTTAACACGTTTTACTCTGCTTTTACATCACTCCCGAATCCTTGTCCAATTTATTACTCTTGAACCATAATCTTCTTAATATTGGGCTTGATGCACTTTTAAATACTGGCCAAGCGGTTCGTCCTGGACCCGCTTTTTGACTTCTGGAGCAGCTCACATCGGACCTACCCATTTTGTCTTCAATTCAATCTTCTTTAACCCATATTTTGTTAATGATTAACTTTACACACTGATGCCCATGTCTTCTTTTTGCACTATTAGCTGCTATGCCCAATTGCTATTTTTGGCTTTATACCCATCATACCATTATCTTCATATTTTTCCAAGTCAACACGTTATATACGTCCTTATCACTTGTAACGAAATTTTTGTTTGATAACCATGCCATTCCATTCCATACCAAATTATGAAATTGTTACAAATTGGCAGTTGATCGTGGCGCATGACGTCAGTTGTTGAGGTGATCAGTCCCAAATTTGACATCAAGGGCTCCCGTCAGCTTTTCCAAATGTAGTGTACCATTTTTCCACTTCTTCCTTCGCCCATTTTAAATTTGGTTACCATTTCCGTTACCATTACCATTCCATTTCATTATTGGTTTCTATATACCACCACTGTACTGGTGAGAACTCGACTATGGTTTGCCTTAATTTTTCGAAATTGTACTACAACATTTTTTAAATTTTAGTTAATTTAAGCACTTTACTATTACTTTTCCAATATTCCCTTTTCCTGTTAATACAATATAAGGTTTAATACCTATTCCTAAACTATTTGTATTTATAATTCAATATAATAATATGAGTTTTTGCAGATTTATCTGCTGGTCATTATTTATAACGCAAATTCTGCACATTTGATTATTATTTAGTTAATTACTTTTACTCATACTATTTTGTATCTTATTTCATATTATTAAAAATTAACAATATTATCTAAAATTTATTTTAAAGTAAGTATAATGACTCAATTTTTGGCTTGAGGTTGTATTTTACACGCGGTTTTATTTCCTATATGAAGACATTATTTTACTAATTAAGCGATATATTTTATTTATTCTTTAAAGGACATTCCCATTTATCGTTATACGGGAGAATTCTGCTTACATGTATAACTTCCGTTTTTGAATTTAACGCTTCTCCTTTTCGGACCTCGTAATTGACTTCGCCAATTTTTTTGTTTATAAAATATGGTCCTGACCATTTTAATAATAATTTTTCTGACCTGCCTACTTTCCTAATTGGAGTAAATATTCTGACTTTGTCACCTGGCATAAATTCAAGGGATCGATGTTTAGCATCGTAATATTCTTTATCTTTTGATTGTCGCGCTTGTATATTTTGTATAGCTAAATTTCTCATTTTTAATACCTTTTCGCGTAAATTTTCGGTATCTTTTCCTTGGACTGGAATCGCTAAACTTGTCTCGGTTGGTAATCTAGGTTCTCTACCGTATACCAGCATAAAAGGCGAGTATTTAGTCGTTTCCTGATATGATGCATTGTAAGCAAAAGTCACATGCGGTAACCACTCGTCCCATTGATCTTGATTAGGATTTACATAATTTGAAATCATATTTGCTACTGTACTATTAAAACGTTCTGTCAGGCCATTACACTGTGGGTGGTAAGCAGTAGTAAATTTACTCGTACCTCCCATTAATTTTACTAGTTCCGTTACCATTTGAGACAAAAATACCATACCCCTATCACTTAATAGTATTTTTGGTGAACCGTGTCTGCAAATTATATTTTCAAGTATAAATTGTGCTACATGTATGCTTTTACCGTCTACTAACGCTTTCGTTTCGACCCACCTGGTCGCGTAATCTGTAGCTACCACTATCATAGTTTTACCATTGCGACTTCTTGGAAATGGTCCTAACAAATCGATTCCGATTTTCTCAAAAGGTAAACCAACTTCAATGGGTTGCAAAAATCCCGCAGGTTTAGCATTGGATCTGCCCTTTCGCGCTTGGCAGTCCGAACAACCTTTTACGAATTTCTCGACATCCTTTTGGAGACCCTCCCAAAAGTAACGATTTTTAATTTTGTGCAACGTTTTTGTAATTCCTAAATGTCCCGCTAAAGGTTCGTTATGATGCGAAATTAAAATTTCTGAAATTAAGGTTTTAGGGATAACTAATAAATTGTCATTTCCGTTTACGTTAGCATTTTTTTTGTAAAGTACACCGTCAATGATAGCATAATTTTTTGCTTTTCTTCTAAACCCGATACTTTCATTCGATTTTTGGGGGTTTTCAATTGCAACTATAATTTTGTTCACCTCCGCGTCTTTTTCTTGCAATTTTCTTATCTCGTTGACCTGTAAAATGAACGTTGGTATATCCTTTGAGTCGTCTTCGTCTTCTTGATTACCTATAGCCACTGGATTTCTTGACAAGCAATCAACGTCGTGGTGTGTCTTACCACTTTTATAAATTATTGTGTGGTCAAATTCGGACAATTTTAAGTACCAACGAGCTAATTTTGATGTTAAGTTGTTTATAGTTTTTAAAAAGCAAAGAGAGTGGTGGTCCGTCACTATTTTTATTGGTTTTCCATAAATAAGATGTCTAAAGTATTGCAAGCTCCAAATAACTGCTAGTGCTTCCAATTCTGAGATTGTATAATTTTTTTCGGCTTTCGTTAACGATCTGCTTCCGTACGCCACGGGATGCATTATTTTGTCTGAACCTTCTTGCAATAGAATAGCTCCTAATCCTTTTGTACTTGCGTCTGTTCTCAATTCGCAACCTTGTGTCGGATCGAAATGTTTTATCAAGGGAGCGCTGGTTAATTTATTTTTTAATTCTTCAAAAGCTTCTTCCTGAGATTCCTCCCATTTAAATCCTGTGATTTTGGTAGCCTCATATAAAGGTCGAGCAATGATTGAAAAGTTTGGTATAAATTTCCGATAATAGTTACACGGACCCAAAAAACTTTGAACTGTTTTTATACTTGTGGGTTTTTTAAAATTTCTAATTGCTTTTAATTTGTCCTCGTCTGGAGCTACACCATCCTTGTTTACAATATGACCCAGCATCTTTACTTCGTCTTTGGCGTATACACATTTCTTCGGTTTCAAAGTCAAACCAGCTCGTCGTAATCTTTCCAATACCTTTCTTAGCCTAACCAAATGTTCTTCGAAAGTTGCTGAAAATATTAAAATGTCGTCCAAGTAAATCATTACTTCGTTCCATTTCATCCCTGCAAATAATCTATCCATCAATTCCTCAAAAGTACTTGGGCTATTACACAACCCAAAACTCAATACGTTAAATTCGTACAATCCGTAGCCTGGGGCGATGAAGGCAGTGTATTCTTTAGAACCTTCATCCATTCCTATCTGCCAGTATCCACTATAAAGATCAAGAGACGTAAAATATTTGGCTCCATGTAGGTAATTTAGGATGTCATCGACGTGGGGGAGGGGGTAACTATTTTTCTTAGTCAGCGAATTAAGCTTACGATAGTCGACGCAAAATCTTTTAGTCCCGTCCTGTTTATTTACCAAAATTACAGGAAAACACCAAGGGCTTTTTGATTCTCTGATAATTCCATGTTCTAACATCTCCTGTATCTGTTCTTCGATCAATTTTCGTTCTGTGGCCGATACCCGATAAGGTTTTGATTTAATAGGGGCAGCTCCCTGCACATCTATTTTATGTGTTGCTAAATCAGTAAAACCCATTTCGCTGGTTTGTTTTGCATAAACGTCGCTGAATTCTAAAAGTAATTTTTGTACTTCCAATTTTTGTTCACTTGTTAAATTATCTCCTAAAACATGATCTTCTAATGTTACTGTTGATTTTTTCCTGGGTTTAATTGCAATATTATTTTTATCATTTATCAAAAAATTTTCTAATTTATCTGACAACTCTACATAACCTAAGGTTGTACCTTCAAATAATTTAATTGGGTACATTGACTTTGAAATAATTCTAATCATAAATAAATTATTTTCGACCCGTGTTAATTCTGAAACGAACGCTAATTTGTGATTTAGTAAAAACTTATCATTAGGGATGAATTCACTGAATTCTAAAATTGGATCAAATTCGCCGTCGTAAAGTAATCTTAAAAAAATTCTAATCGGGTTGTTTGGTTGAACTTTATAATCTTTAATTAATTTAAATTTAAATTTATTTACTTTATCTTCGAAAATATCCTGCCCGATTTCTTGCATTACACCAGTATCAAATTTTGTAGGTATTGGCATTGTTTTTGAAATATTGCTATCATTTCGGAAAAATTTTTCTATTATTTGCAACCAATTTTTCCACGCGTCTAAGTCAATGAACGATGTTGTCATTGCGTTTTCTTGATGACAAGAAAATTTATATTTATTCGTAATATTTTGCCTATTTATTAAGTTTTTATTGCTATTGGTACTTATTCTATCTGTCTCCGGTTTACTTTTATTGTTAATTTTACATTTTGTGACGTGATTTCCGTAATTTATTAATTCCACCTCAGGTGCAAATGACACTTGACGATTTACAAAATTTGCAAAGTTTCCCAATTTTTGATTAAAATTTGTTATAATTCTTTCATTATTTACCTGGAGAATAATTTTTTCGTGGTTATAATCAATTAATACTTTATGTTCCTTTAAAAATTGGTTTCCCAACAATAATGGTTTTGGTAAATTTTTTACTACTAAGGCGGGGATAAAAAATATTTTACCGCAAATTTCTAATTTTAAATTTGTTTTACCTTCTACAGGAACTTGTCCTCCCACAGTTGTTAAAATTTGTCCGGATGGTATTAAATCGCAATTATTTGTTAAGTTTTTGGAAACAATATTTTTACAAGATCCTGTATCAATTACAATTTCGGTTATTTTATTATTTAATTTTGCGTTTATTGTCAGTATTTTTGATCTAAGTCCTACTTCCCCTAATTGGTACAAAACAACGGAGTTGGGGACCGACTGCGTTGTGCCCCTCCGTTTTTTTGATTATAATTTTGATTTGTGAAATTTTTGTTAGAATAGGATTTAGCGTACCCTCCTTGGTTTTTATTGCTAACATTTCTAGAATTTTGCGTTATATTAGTATTATTTCTATTTAAATTTCTACCCCTCGTATTTGTAAAATTTGCCCTACTTGTACCTGGTCTTCCCGAGTTGTTAAAATAATTATTTTGTTGATCAAAGTTGTTGTTACGATTAACTGGGATATTGTACTGACTTGCACTCCAACAATTGGATGCGAAATGTCCCAATTTATTACAATTAAAACAACGTCGTCTTTCGGCGTTATAATTAAAATTATTGGCAGTAGCCCTTTGATTTATGAATTTAAAATTATTCGGTTTGGGTTGCGCTTTGTGAGACCTTGAACTTAAAAATACTGAAGCTTGCTGCAATTCGGGACCTGTTGTTCGTTGTTCCCAGTCGCTTAATTTGTGAACAATTTTTTCTAAGCCTTCGATATCCATTTCAGTGGTTTTTAAAATTAGATACATTTGCAAATACCTTTCTGCCAATCCATTTTCGAAATAGTCGATAAAGTCCTCTTTACTCATATTAGGGTCATAATCTTCTGATAATGTTGTGAGGTCATAAAAATAATTTTTTATCCCTTCCAAGGGTTGCTGTTTACGATTCGACAATTTAATTTTAGCAACTCTCCTGGATGAATCGCCTGCGAATTTCGTAGAAAAGTCATCTTTAATTTGATTCCATGTTTTTTCATTATTTTCCGGATTTTCTTTATACTTTAAATACCAACTATTTGCTGACCCCTCCAAAAATGAACCTAAATAATTTATTTTATGAATGTTTGACCATCCATTTGCTATTGCCGTCCGTTCATATGAGTTTATGAAATTCATCGCATTTGTTGTCGCCGGGTTAAAAGTACTCGGAGAAATGAATTTGGGTAACCGAGGTGTTAATTCCGCGGTGTTCGCATTTTGCACGGTAACATTTAAATTTGCCATCGTATTGATTTTATAACTTGTCAATTTTTTAAAAACAGAATTATCAACTTCCTCGAATTTTTCTATTAATGATTCCTTAAATGATGTATTTATCAACGCCAACTCTTCAGAGCTTTCTCCCGATTTACTTCCAGGAGACCGTACTTTTTCTATTGGAACTTCGTTTTGAACTGCCAATTGGACAATCTTATTTGACAACACAATACTGGCGTCCAACAAATTTTCGATTTTTGTTGCAAATTTCGTGGGACTCCGTGTTATTTTCGTACTCCGGTTAAATGGATTTCCTGAATCCTGCGTTTCTGGTGAAAGGCTGACTATAAAACTCGTACTTCGGTGTTGTGGCTTGAATTCGTTTGTATTTCCTACTTGAATACTGCTTAATAAACCGTCACTTTCTAGTGTATTTTGAATATCTGTAACGTCTGTTGAATCTTCGATATTTGTTATGCTTGTTGTGGGAGCATTACCTGTACTTCCGAGATCAGATACCTCCTCATATACTTTAAGGATTTTCTTAGCTTGTGACCTAGTTTGTGGCCCTTTATTTTCTTCCGACATATAATTAATCTAAATAGATCCCGCTCTATAAGTTTAATTTTTTAATTCCTTAATTAAAATTACTCGATTTTATAATATTTTTAACCTACTGACTTGCCAAATTTTTTTTTTTCACAGTATGTGTACGTATGTACTATGTAGGTTTACCTATCTTATGAACTTGTTTGAACTTTTCTTTTATGCAACTTATTAAATTCCTACATCAGAGACAATTTTATTTTTTACCTATGTTTGCATTTTTCCTAAACATTATTTATTAATTATACTTTAATTTACCCTTATTTTTTTAAAAATAACTTTTTGATTTAACCTATTTACCCTGTAAACATACTTTTAAAATTATCCTTCATAACTAATCAATAATTATTACTCGAGTCCCTAATATTATCAAATTAAATTTTTAACTATAACTTAAAGTAAATCACATTAACATAAATTTATATTTCTCCTTTTAATGTACGCATATTTTATTTCACACCATAATAATATGTCGATAAAGTAATAATGAACTATTTGATTAAAGTGCAGAATTTCCTATATAAATAAATTATTTCTTGACGTATACCTATTTAAATAATATTTTTCAAAAATTTCTTTCAAAATACTTAATTAAAATTGAGTTGCTTAAATAAAACAAATCCCCTTAAATATGACACCGCATTGCTTTATGCTACTTATTACTCGACATTAAGTTCTTTTCTATAAACATTACGTTAAATTTACAAAAAAAAAAATTTTCATTATCAGATAATTTAGCAAAAATTCGGTGATTTAAGCTAACCAGGACCGGCTTTAACCTCCACCATGTCGCATAGGGCTTTAATTATTTCAGGTTAAGGGCCCTAGCTTGGGGTTTAGCTCAGATGGTGTCAACTTCGGAATTAAGGGACTGCATATTTATATTAAACAAGAGTAAATTCTGCTAAACTTAATTCTATTAAACATACTACTTAATTTTGGAAATACATAACTACAATTATTGAACTACAACTAATTACTTACACTACCCTGGTTCAGGGTTGAAAGACGGATTCGTGCCCAAGCCCAAGCTCGAACTCCCTCGTTCCACTTCCGCGACTAGACTTTTATTATTCAATCAATCCGTCGATCATACCCCTACTATTAATTAGTAATCTACAGGATCGGACTAGCTATACTGGTCAATTCTCTTATCAGGAAGGGACATGTCTTCTGTGGAACGATTAGTAATTTAGGAAGTGTTTCCACTCGTGACAATATGTCCATAGGATAACGTGAATATACATCTATAATATAGATGTATTCACGTCAGTGTTTGTTTCACTTTGGAATAAAGCACACTGTTTGTCTCATGTTAAATTCTTCTTCTGGCTTATATAAAATTAAATAATCGTTTTTGCGTCACTGGATTCCTAATTGAGTCATAAACGGATTTCGCTGTGGCAGAGCTATTCGGAATTTTTGGTATAAGCCATAGTTGCAAATGGTGTGTCCAGTTGGCCCACATATAGCTACACATATTTTGACATATTATACCAATTCCTTCATCTTTAACAATCTTTAGCACGAAATCGATTGAGTTCATATTGGGAGGTTTCCATTTCAACGTTTCCTTATATGTCCCTCCTCTGTATGGTTCATTGGACGGCTGAAATATCAAACCATCATGTTCGTGGGGTAACGCATCTATAAACATAATATAAGATTAAAGGATTTCGGGATCGTGGAAAATTCAATCAAACGACAATGATTTGTTGAGTCAACGTTTCGGACAACTTTATGTTTCCATCTTCAGGACTGGAATTGAAAAGAACACATTATCCTAGCACTTTACAGAAGCTAAGTACACTCACCTCACAAAACAAGATGTAAATTAGTTTGATAAATAATAAGATCGAAAAAAGGTAGGAGAGACAAGAAACCTGCATGTTCTACTCCCCAAAATTCTTTCTTCCGAACAGTGAAAGGTTCAGCAGTTTTATTTATATCTCCACTTGCTATGGCTTTATAGCGCGGAATTATAATTTCGTGTTCGATACAATAAAGCCGGCTGGAAAATTGAGTTTTCCCCACTTCTTGTCCCTCAAACATGATTATATCGTACACTAAATATCGAGCTATACTTTCTCCATTGTTCTATCGATAACCATTTCCCCATCGACCAAAGTATTATTCGGAAATTGAAGTTCGAGCAAGAGTTGAGCCAGGCGTAGTAGCGGCACATGCGGGGAAGGAAAATAAGGAGAGGTGTATTTGAGAGTGGTCTCATCCCTCTTTTGCCACAAATTTAGAAGAACCAGTTAAGGTGGTAAATGCTCGGACAATTTTTATATTTCATTATTTTCCGTTGTGTTGTTTATTGTTGATTGTCTAGTTAGAAATTTAGGTTTAAGTAGATACACACATGACCACAGCGGTGGCTTGATGTCGCTAGTTGAAGTTATGAGCGGAGATTCTGGGTTCAAACCCCGGACTTGGCAGAGTTTCTTAGCTCAGCCCTCTGGTGAACATCAAGCTGTGGATCGAAATACTTATAACTTCCCTTAACAACTCAATGGGAAAACGGGATGCAATAAGCCTAGAGCTTCAGTCCAAAGTGGACCTTGACCACCACCCGTTTCGTAATGATAATAATAGGTACACACGTTATTCACCTACACACACAACACGTTATCATTGTTAAATTGTTCAAGTCAAGTCCAGCTGAGGAAGGTGACCAGAAAGCTGTACAATAAGACGCAAAATTCTAAAAGTGACACTGACTGGGTAACATTTAAGATACGACAGTCTGGGTATAAAAGAATGATATTTCAAACACAACGAAATTCATGGCGAGTTTCCTCCTTACACCAGATTCATAGAGCGGTCTGTCTGGCTTTAACTGGAGTAATGCGAATAGCCCCGACCGCAGCTGTTGAGACTCTCCTCTGCCTCCCACCACTTGATTTTCATATGCAGGAGATGAGAATTTCGAGAATTAAACTCGAATTTTAATTCACACCATACCTATTTTTTTACGGCTTTAAATACTTCTTTGTGAATATGCACAGCAGCCGAATTCTTCTCTTCTCCGTTTGGACCATCTCAATGTGAAAAAAAACGAACATTTCCCTGCATCATTATTATTTCAACGTTTATTTTAAAGCGAATTAAAGTTATGTTGAATGCCCTGGGTTGATAAATGTTATCAACCATATTTTTCCTAAGTTTTCAAGTTCGTTGGCGAGATTTCGATTTTGCGGTTTTGCGAGAGAAGTTTGCGGTATTTGCGAAGTGTTTTGACATTAGGAATTTTCGGGATAATTCACTACACTCAGCGTTGGATATTTTTGTCGTTTGCGAAGACATTAGGTCTTATCTCCTTTGGAGGATTTTTATTCAGCTTCTCTGTAAGTACTAATTCTCAATATTGTAATACAGACGATTGTTTGTAATTTTTCTTTTAGCTACGAATTCTCGTTATTCCCATTAATTCTTGAAAACGGATCCAGGAAAATTGACCCTCATAACATCTTACAGGTAGAATTGGCATTCGCTTAATTTTATTTTTTTAAAACTAGTTGTTTTAGGGTCTTCCTCCTACCCCTTGACCATTAGCAGTGCAAGTGACTAATAAAAAATCCAATTGTGAGTACATTGGTCACCATCTGCCATCAAGGACATTTTGTAAGATACGTATGTTTGTGTTGTCAAAATTTTATTGTTGAATATATTCATGGTGTATTTTATTCCTCATTGTACGAGTTAAATTTAATCACGTGGCGCCTAGGGCACTTTATAGCCCTCTCAATATATTTTTTGGTTATCCCATCGAGAACTCGCCAATCTGCGCTTCTCTTGTATATTTTGTTGGTGTTGTTAATTTATTTTCGCACTACTGAGCTAGCCAAGGGTATTACCAGCAACCCTGAGATCGGGGAAGCACACCACCTGTTAATGTAAACTTATTCAATTTAAATTTTTGACTCATTACGCAGCGCAACTACCGCCGCCGTGCCAACCTAAGTAAGTTCTTTTTTACCTCAAGACATTCAACTACCTACCACCAAGAGGTAACTCCTATTCCCCGAATCTAGTAAAATCGTGGCAAATTGGCGCCCAACGTTAAAGAAAAGAACAAAAGCTGCTTTGTGTATATTGTGTAGGTTATTTTTTATTGAGTTTATTTTTTGTTGGAAGGGGGGAGTTGTTTTATTGTTTTCTAACCTTTTTATTTAAAAACATGTACGCCTAAACTAGAGCCTCTGCTAGTTTTTTTTTTAGGTTTGATAAGAGTTTATTTTCACCCAGTTACACCACCACACATTTTTTTTAGTTATACTTTTTTTAGGAACAATTTTTAATTTATTTTTCTCAGGATTTTCTTTTATTTTATCGTGTGTTATTTTTTTTTTGGGTTTGTGTTTATCTCATTTCTATTTAATGCGATTTAAATCGAAACTCTTTCAAGTTGTCAGAAGCAGATACTGGAAGATCTCTTGAGTGAAGCCTTGTTTGAACTGCCAGGTACTTAGTAAACTCGGTTACACCCTTTCGGTGGAACACGAGATCAGAACTGACTCACCTTCTATAAAACAAAGGTACTATTCTATATCACATGATAAAGAACCAAAGTTATCGGATTTGCGTAGATTTCCGTCGTCTTAAGGGGGGAGTCTCGTCCAGCCGAGGTGTTTTTAGAATGCGTTTTTTTCTAATATAAAATATATTTTCGTTCACAAAATTTTTGCCACATGTAAAGGTACATTTGAAGAAGAAAATACACTATTAAAATTTTGATTTGAATATCTATGT